>JANCRA010000001.1:1456666-2913333 GCA_024362935.1 Setophaga petechia | reverse complement strand
ATTGCAATGCACCAAACCGTGCCAAAACTAAGCTCACAGCTGTTGCAAAAGCAGGGGAATAAGTCAAAGAGGAAGACACAACTCGCTGGGGAAGATATAAGAAACATGAAGAGAATACCTGAAAGAAAAAAACCAAATTTGTTTCCCAAAGTCAAAGCCATCAAAAGGCAGGCCATATGCCATCAAGTGCAGGCACATGCAGCAAAGCTTGCCAAAATTGATCCCCGCTGAAGGCCAAAACACAAAGGAAGGACTTCCAGACTCCCTGGAATGGAGATACCATCCAAGCAATTGCAATCGGAGGAGAAAAAAAAAAAATTGGGGAAATTTTGTCATTCCGAGAAAATGGCCAGGATTAAATCTGAAGCATTGCAAAGGACCAAAAGGTGCAAAAACGAAGCGCACAGCTGTTGCAAAAGCAGGGAAATAAGTCAAAGAGGAAGACACAACTCGCTGCGGAAGATATAAGAAACATGACAAGAATACCTGAAAGAAAAAAACCAAATTTGTTTCCCAAAGTCAAAGCCATCAAAAGGCAGGCCATATGCCATCAAGTGCAGGCACATGCAGCAAAGCTTGCCAAAATTGATCCCCGCTGAAGGCCAAAACACAAAGGAAGGACTTCCAGACTCCCTGGAATGGAGATACCATCCAAGCAATTGCAATCGGAGGAGAAAAAAAAAAAATTGGGGAAATTTTGTCATTCCGAGAAAATGGCCAGGATTAAATCTGAAGCATTGCAATGCACCAAACCATGCCAAAACTAAGCTCACAGCTGTTGCAAAAGCAGGGGAATAAGTCAAGGAGGAAGACACAACTTGCAGGGGAAGATAGAAGAAACAGGGCATGGATACTAAAAATACAAAAAAATTTTTTTCCCAAAGTCAAAACCATCAAAAAGCATGGCATGCCATCAAGTGCAGGGACATGCACCAAAGATTCTTCTATTAGTCCCCATTGAAATCGCAAGATTCCGTTTCCCTTCCCGAAAGGAAATTTCATTTCCTTTCGGGAAGGGAAACGGAATCTTGCGAACCCCAAAAGAAAGACTTACAAACACTCTGCAAAGGACATAGGATCAAAAGAAATCCAACTGAAAAAAACCCCACAAAAACCAGAAAATTCAGAGTTTTAGTCTCTTCAAAAAATGGTCTGGAAGGAAATGAGCTGCATTGCAAAGGACCAAACCATGCAAAACTAAGCCCACAGATGTTGCACAAGCAGGGGAAAAAGACAAAGACAAAGACAGAACTCGCTGGTAAAGATCAGATGGACATGGCATGGATACCAAAAAGAAAAAAAAAAAAAATTGTTTCCCAAAGTCAAAGCCATCAAAAGGCAGGCCATATGCCATCAAGTGCAGGCACATGCAGCAAAGCTTGCCAAAATTGATCCCCGCTGAAGGCCAAAACACAAAGGAAGGACTTCCAGACTCCCTGGAATGGAGATACCATCCAAGCAATTGCAATCGGAGGAGAAAAAAAAAAAAAAGGGGAAATTTTGTCATTCCGAGAAAATGGCCAGGATTAAATCCGGAGCATTGCAAAGGACCAAAAGATGCCAAAACTAAGCTCACAGCTGTTGCAAAAGCAGGGGAATAAGTCAAAGAGGAAGACACAACTCGCTGGGGAAGAGATAAGAAACATGACAAGAATACCTGAAAGAAAAAAACCAAATTTGTTTCCCAAAGTCAAAGCCATCAAAAGGCAGGCCATATGCCATCAAGTGCAGGCACATGCAGCAAAGCTTGCCAAAATTGATCCCCGCTGAAGGCCAAAACACAAAGGAAGGACTTCCAGACTCCCTGGAATGGAGATACCATCCAAGCAATTGCAATCGGAGGAGAAAAAAAAAAAAAAGGGGAAATTTTGTCATTCCGAGAAAATGGCCAGGATTAAATCCGGAGCATTGCAAAGGACCAAACCATGCCAAAACTAAGCTCACAGCTGTTGCAAAAGCAGGGGAATAAGTCAAAGAGGAAGACACAACTCGCTGCGGAAGATATAAGAAACATGACAAGAATACCTGAAAGAAAAAAACCAAATTTGTTTCCCAAAGTCAAAGCCATCAAAAGGCAGGCCATATGCCATCAAGTGCAGGCACATGCAGCAAAGCTTGCCAAAATTGATCCCCGCTGAAGGCCAAAACACAAAGGAAGGACTTCCAGACTCCCTGGAATGGAGATACCATCCAAGCAATTGCAATCGGAGGAGAAAAAAAAAAAATTGGGGAAATTTTGTCATTCCGAGAAAATGGCCAGGATTAAATCCGGAGCATTGCAAAGGACCAAAGGATGCCAAAACTAAGCTCACAGCTGTTGCAAAAGCAGGGGAATAAGTCAAAGAGGAAGACACAACTCGCTGCGGAAGATATAAGAAACATGACAAGAATACCTGAAAGAAAAAAACCAAATTTGTTTCCCAAAGTCAAAGCCATCAAAAGGCAGGCCATATGCCATCAAGTGCAGGCACATGCAGCAAAGCTTGCCAAAATTGATCCCCGCTGAAGGCCAAAACACAAAGGAAGGACTTCCAGACTCCCTGGAATGGAGATACCATCCAAGCAATTGCAATCGGAGGAGAAAAAAAAAAAATTGGGGAAATTTTGTCATTCCGAGAAAATGGCCAGGATTAAATCCGGAGCATTGCAAAGGACCAAAAGATGCCAAAACTAAGCTCACAGCTGTTGCAAAAGCAGGGGAATAAGTCAAAGAGGAAGACACAACTCGCTGGGGAAGATATAAGAAAGATGGCAAGGATACCTGAAAGAAAAAAACCAAATTTGTTTCCCAAAGTCAAAGCCATCAAAAGGCAGGCCATATGCCATCAAGTGCAGGCACATGCAGCAAAGCTTGCCAAAATTGATCCCCGCTGAAGGCCAAAACACAAAGGAAGGACTTCCAGACTCCCTGGAATGGAGATACCATCCAAGCAATTGCAATCGGAGGAGAAAAAAAAAAAGGGGAAATTTTGTCATTCCGAGAAAATGGCCAGGATTAAATCCGGAGCATTGCAAAGGACCAAAGGATGCCAAAACTAAGCTCACAGCAGTTGCAAAAGCAGGGGAATAAGTCAAAGAGGAAGACACAACTCGCTGCGGAAGATATAAGAAACATGACAAGAATACCTGAAAGAAAAAAACCAAATTTGTTTCCCAAAGTCAAAGCCATCAAAAGGCAGGCCATATGCCATCAAGTGCAGGCACATGCAGCAAAGCTTGCCAAAATTGATCCCCGCTGAAGGCCAAAACACAAAGGAAGGACTTCCAGACTCCCTGGAATGGAGATACCATCCAAGCAATTGCAATCGGAGGAGAAAAAAAAAATTGGGGAAATTTTGTCATTCCGAGAAAATGGCCAGGATTAAATCTGAAGCATTGCAAAGGAGCAAAAGGTGCAAAAACGAAGCGCACAGCTGTTGCAAAAGCAGGGAAATAAGTCAAAGAGGAAGACACAACTCGCTGCGGAAGATATAAGAAACATGACAAGAATACCTGAAAGAAAAAACCAAATTTGTTTCCCAAAGTCAAAGCCATCAAAAGGCAGGCCATATGCCATCAAGTGCAGGCACATGCAGCAAAGCTTGCCAAAATTGATCCCCGCTGAAGGCCAAAACACAAAGGAAGGACTTCCAGACTCCCTGGAATGGAGATACCATCCAAGCAATTGCAATCGGAGGAGAAAAAAAAAAAATTGGGGAAATTTTGTCATTCCGAGAAAATGGCCAGGATTAAATCTGAAGCATTGCAAAGGACCAAACCATGCCAAAACTAAGCTCACAGCTGTTGCAAAAGCAGGGGAATAAGTCAAGGAGGAAGACACAACTTGCAGGGGAAGATAGAAGAAACAGGGCATGGATACTAAAAATACAAAAAAATTTTTTTCCCAAAGTCAAAGCCATCAAAAAGCATGGCATGCCATCAAGTGCAGGGACATGCACCAAAGATTCTTCTATTAGTCCCCATTGAAATCGCAAGATTCCGTTTCCCTTCCCGAAAGGAAATTTCATTTCCTTTCGGGAAGGGAAACGGAATCTTGCGAACCCCAAAAGAAAGACTTACAAACACTCTGCAAAGGACATAGGATCAAAAGAAATGCAACTGAAAAAAACCCCACAAAAACCAGAAAATTCAGAGTTTTAGTCTCTTCAAAAAATGGTCTGGAAGGAAATGAGCTGCATTGCAAAGGACCAAACCATGCAAAACTAAGCCCACAGATGTTGCACAAGCAGGGGAAAAAGACAAAGACAAAGACAGAACTCGCTGGTAAAGATCAGAGGGACATGGCATGGATACCAAAAAGAAAAAAAAAAAAAATTGTTTCCCAAAGTCAAAGCCATCAAAAGGCAGGCCATATGCCATCAAGTGCAGGCACATGCAGCAAAGCTTGCCAAAATTGATCCCCGCTGAAGGCCAAAACACAAAGGAAGGACTTCCAGACTCCCTGGAATGGAGATACCATCCAAGCAATTGCAATCGGAGGAGAAAAAAAAAAAATTGGGGAAATTTTGTCATTCCGAGAAAATGGCCAGGATTAAATCCGGAGCATTGCAAAGGACCAAAAGATGCCAAAACTAAGCTCACAGCTGTTGCAAAAGCAGGGGAATAAGTCAAAGAGGAAGACACAACTCGCTGCGGAAGATATAAGAAACATGACAAGAATACCTGAAAGAAAAAAACCAAATTTGTTTCCCAAAGTCAAAGCCATCAAAAGGCAGGCCATATGCCATCAAGTGCAGGCACATGCAGCAAAGCTTGCCAAAATTGATCCCCGCTGAAGGCCAAAACACAAAGGAAGGACTTCCAGACTCCCTGGAATGGAGATACCATCCAAGCAATTGCAATCGGAGGAGAAAAAAAAAAAATTGGGGAAATTTTGTCATTCCGAGAAAATGGCCAGGATTAAATCCGGAGCATTGCAAAGGACCAAACCATGCCAAAACTAAGCTCACAGCTGTTGCAAAAGCAGGGGAATAAGTCAAAGAGGAAGACACAACTCGCTGCGGAAGATATAAGAAACATGACAAGAATACCTGAAAGAAAAAAACCAAATTTGTTTCCCAAAGTCAAAGCCATCAAAAGGCAGGCCATATGCCATCAAGTGCAGGCACATGCAGCAAAGCTTGCCAAAATTGATCCCCGCTGAAGGCCAAAACACAAAGGAAGGACTTCCAGACTCCCTGGAATGGAGATACCATCCAAGCAATTGCAATCGGAGGAGAAAAAAAAAAAATTGGGGAAATTTTGTCATTCCGAGAAAATGGCCAGGATTAAATACGGAGCATTGCAAAGGACCAAAAGATGCCAAAACTAAGCTCACAGCTGTTGCAAAAGCAGGGGAATAAGTCAAAGAGGAAGACACAACTCGCTGGGGAAGATATAAGAAAGATGGCAAGGATACCTGAAAGAAAAAAACCAAATTTGTTTCCCAAAGTCAAAGCCATCAAAAGGCAGGCCATATGCCATCAAGTGCAGGCACATGCAGCAAAGCTTGCCAAAATTGATCCCCGCTGAAGGCCAAAACACAAAGGAAGGACTTCCAGACTCCCTGGAATGGAGATACCATCCAAGCAATTGCAATCGGAGGAGAAAAAAAAAAAATTGGGGAAATTTTGTCATTCCGAGAAAATGGCCAGGATTAAATCCGGAGCATTGCAAAGGACCAAAGGATGCCAAAACTAAGCTCACAGCAGTTGCAAAAGCAGGGGAATAAGTCAAAGAGGAAGACACAACTCGCTGGGGAAGATATAAGAAACATGACAAGAATACCTGAAAGAAAAAAACCAAATTTGTTTCCCAAAGTCAAAGCCATCAAAAGGCAGGCCATATGCCATCAAGTGCAGGCACATGCAGCAAAGCTTGCCAAAATTGATCCCCGCTGAAGGCCAAAACACAAAGGAAGGACTTCCAGACTCCCTGGAATGGAGATACCAACCAAGCAATTGCAATCGGAGGAGAAAAAAAAAAATTGGGGAAATTTTGTCATTCCGAGAAAATGGCCAGGATTAAATCTGAAGCATTGCAAAGGAGCAAAAGGTGCAAAAACGAAGCGCACAGCTGTTGCAAAAGCAGGGAAATAAGTCAAAGAGGAAGACACAACTCGCTGCGGAAGATATAAGAAACATGACAAGAATACCTGAAAGAAAAAACCAAATTTGTTTCCCAAAGTCAAAGCCATCAAAAGGCAGGCCATATGCCATCAAGTGCAGGCACATGCAGCAAAGCTTGCCAAAATTGATCCCCGCTGAAGGCCAAAACACAAAGGAAGGACTTCCAGACTCCCTGGAATGGAGATACCATCCAAGCAATTGCAATCGGAGGAGAAAAAAAAAAAATTGGGGAAATTTTGTCATTCCGAGAAAATGGCCAGGATTAAATCCCGAGCATTGCAATGCACCAAAGGATGCCAAAACTAAGCTCACAGCTGTTGCAAAAGCAGGGGAATAAGTCAAAGAGGAAGACACAACTCGCTGGGGAAGAGATAAGAAACATGACAAGAATACCTGAAAGAAAAAAACCAAATTTGTTTCCCAAAGTCAAAGCCATCAAAAGGCAGGCCATATGCCATCAAGTGCAGGCACATGCAGCAAAGCTTGCCAAAATTGATCCCCGCTGAAGGCCAAAACACAAAGGAAGGACTTCCAGACTCCCTGGAATGGAGATACCGTCCAAGAAATTGCAATCGGAGGAGAAAAAAAAAAAATTGGGGAAATTTTGTCATTCCGAGAAAATGGCCAGGATTAAATCCGGAGCATTGCAAAGGACCAAAGGATGCCAAAACTAAGCTCACAGCTGTTGCAAAAGCAGGGGAATAAGTCAAAGAGGAAGACACAACTCGCTGGGGAAGATATAAGAAACATGACAAGAATACCTGAAAGAAAAAAACCAAATTTGTTTCCCAAAGTCAAAGCCATCAAAAGGCAGGCCATATGCCATCAAGTGCAGGCACATGCAGCAAAGCTTGCCAAAATTGATCCCCGCTGAAGGCCAAAACACAAAGGAAGGACTTCCAGACTCCCTGGAATGGAGATACCATCCAAGCAATTGCAATCGGAGGAGAAAGAAAAAAAAATTGGGGAAATTTTGTCATTCCGAGAAAATGGCCAGGATTAAATCCGGAGCATTGCAAAGGACCAAAAGATGCCAAAACTAAGCTCACAGCTGTTTCAAAAGCAGGGGAATAAGTCAAGGAGGAAGACACAACTTGCAGGGGAAGATAGAATAAACAGGGCATGGATACTAAAAATTCAAAAAATTTTTTTTCCCAAAGTCAAAGCCATCAAAAAGCATGGCATGCCATCAAGTGCAGGGACATGCACCAAAGATTCTTCTATTAGTCCCCATTGAAATCGCAAGATTCCGTTTCCCTTCCCGAAAGGAAATTTCATTTCCTTTCGGGAAGGGAAACGGAATCTTGCGAACCCCAAAAGAAGGACTTACAAACACTCTGCAAAGGACATAGGATCAAAAGAAATGCAACTGAAAAAAACCCCACAAAAACCAGAAAATTCAGAGTTTTAGTCTCTTCAAAAAATGGTCTGGAAGGAAATGAGCTGCATTGCAAAGGACCAAACCATGCAAAACTAAGCCCACAGATGTTGCACAAGCAGGGGAAAAAGACAAAGACAAAGACAGAACTCGCTGGTGAAGATCAGATGGACATGGCATGGATACCAAAAAGAAAAAAAAAAAAAATTGTTTCCCAAAGTCAAAGCCATCAAAAGGCAGGCCATATGCCATCAAGTGCAGGCACATGCAGCAAAGCTTGCCAAAACTGATCCCGGCTGAAGGCCAAAACACAAAGGAAGGACTTCCAGACTCCCTGGAATGGAGATACCATCCAAGCAATTGCAATCGGAGGAGAAAAAAAAAAAAAGGGGAAATTTTGTCATTCCGAGAAAATGGCCAGGATTAAATCCGGAGCATTGCAAAGGACCAAAGGATGCCAAAACTAAGCTCACAGCTGTTGCAAAAGCAGGGGAATAAGTCAAAGAGGAAGACACAACTCGCTAGGGAAGATATAAGAAACATGACAAGAATACCTGAAAGAAAGAAACCAAATTTGTTTCCCAAAGTCAAAGCCATCAAAAGGCAGGCCATATGCCATCAAGTGCAGGCACATGCAGCAAAGCTTGCCAAAATTGATCCCCGCTGAAGGCCAAAACACAAAGGAAGGACTTCCAGACTCCCTGGAATGGAGATACCAACCAAGCAATTGCAATCAGAGGAGAAAAAAAAAAAATTGGGGAAATTTTGTCATTCCGAGAAAATGGCCAGGATTAAATCCGGAGCATTGCAAAGGACCAAAAGATGCCAAAACTAAGCTCACAGCTGTTGCAAAAGCAGGGGAATAAGTCAAAGAGGAAGACACAACTCGCTGGGGAAGATATAAGAAACATGACAAGAATACCTGAAAGGAAAAAACCAAATTTGTTTCCCAAAGTCAAAGCCATCGAAAGGCAGGCCATATGCCATCAAAAGGCAAGCCATATGCCATCAAGTGCAGGCATATGCAGCAAAGCTTGCCAAAATTGATCCCCGCTGAAGGCCAAAACACAAAGGAAGGACTTCCAGACTCCCTGGAATGGAGATACCATCCAAGCAATTGCAATCAGAGGAGAAAAAAAAAAAATTGGGGAAATTTTGTCATTCCGAGAAAATGGCCAGGATTAAATCCGGAGCACTGCAAAGGACCAAAAGATGCCAAAACGAAGCTCACAGCTGTTGCAAAAGCAGGGGAATAAGTCAAAGAGGAAGACACAACTCGCTGGGGAAGATATAAGAAACATGACAAGAATACCTGAAAGAAAAAAACCAAATTTGTTTCCCAAAATCAAAGCCATCGAAAGGCAGGCCATATGCCATCAAGTGCAGGCACATGCAGCAAAGCTTGCCAAAATTGATCCCCGCTGAAGGCCAAAACACAAAGGAAGGACTTCCAGACTCCCTGGAATGGAGATACCATCCAAGCAATTGCAATCGGAGGAGAAAAAAAAAAAAATTGGGGAAATTTTGTCATTCCGAGAAAATGGCCAGGATTAAATCTGAAGCATTGCAAAGGACCAAACCATGCCAAAACTAAGCCCACAGCTTTTGCAAAAGCAGGGGAATAAGTCAAGGAGGAAGACACAACTTGCAGGGGAAGATAGAAGAAACAGGGCATGGATACTAAAAATACAAAAAAATTTTTTTCCCAAAGTCAAAGCCATCAAAAAGCATGGCATGCCATCAAGTGCAGGGACATGCACCAAAGATTCTTCTATTAGTCCCCATTGAAATCGCAAGATTCCGTTTCCCTTCCCGAAAGGAAATTTCATTTCCTTTCGGGAAGGGAAACGGAATCTTGCGAACCCCAAAAGAAAGACTTACAAACACTCTGCAAAGGACATAGGATCAAAAGAAATGCAACTGAAAAAAACCCCACAAAAACCAGAAAATTCAGAGTTTTAGTCTCTTCAAAAAATGGTCTGGAAGGAAATGAGCTGCATTGCAAAGGACCAAACCATGCAAAACTAAGCCCACAGATGTTGCACAAGCAGGGGAAAAAGACAAAGACAAAGACAGAACTCGCTGGTGAAGATCAGAGGGACATGGCATGGATACCAAAAAGAAAAAAAAAAAAAATTGTTTCCCAAAGTCAAAGCCATCAAAAGGCAGGCCATATGCCATCAAGTGCAGGCACATGCAGCAAAGCTTGCCAAAACTGATCCCGGCTGAAGGCCAAAACACAAAGGAAGGACTTCCAGACTCCCTGGAATGGAGATACCATCCAAGCAATTGCAATCGGAGGAGAAAAAAAAAAAATTGGGGAAATTTTGTCATTCCGAGAAAATGGCCAGGATTAAATCCGGAGCATTGCAAAGGACCAAAGGATGCCAAAACTAAGCTCACAGCTGTTGCAAAAGCAGGGGAATGTGTCAAAGAGGAAGACACAACTCGCTGGGGAAGATATAAGAAACATGACAAGAATACCTGAAAGAAAAACACCAAATTTGTTTCCCAAAGTCAAAGCCATCAAAAGGCAGGCCATATGCCATCAAGTGCAGGCACATGCAGCAAAGCTTGCCAAAATTGATCCCCGCTGAAGGCCAAAACACAAAGGAAGGACTTCCAGACTCCCTGGAATGGAGATACCATCCAAGCAATTGCAATCGGAGGAGAAAAAAAAAAAATTGGGGAAATTTTGTCATTCCGAGAAAATGGCCAGGATTAAATCTGAAGCATTGCAAAGGACCAAACCATGCCAAAACTAAGCTCACAGCTGTTGCAAAAGCAGGGGAATAAGTCAAGGAGGAAGACACAACTTGCAGGGGAAGATAGAAGAAACAGGGCATGGATACTAAAAATACAAAAAACTTTTTTTCCCAAAGTCAAAGCCATCAAAAAGCATGGCATGCCATCAAGTGCAGGGACATGCACCAAAGATTCTTCTATTAGTCCCCATTGAAAACACAAGATTCCGTTTCCCTTCCCGAAAGGAAATTTCATTTCCTTTCTGGAAAGGAAACGGAATCTTGCGAACCCCAAAAGAAAGACTTACAAAGACTCTGCAAAGGACATAGGATCAAAAGAAATGCAACTGAAAAAAACCCCACAAAAACCAGAAAATTCAGAGTTTTAGTCTCTTCAAAAAATGGTCTGGAAGGAAATGAGCTGCATTGCAAAGGACCAAACCATGCAAAACTAAGCCCACAGATGTTGCACAAGCAGGGGAAAAAGACAAAGACAAAGACACAACTCGCTGGTGAAGATCAGATGGACATGGCATGGATACCAAAAAGAAAAAAAAAAAAAATTGTTTCCCAAAGTCAAAGCCATCAAAAGGCAGGCCATATGCCATCAAGTGCAGGCACATGCAGCAAAGCTTGCCAAAATTGATCCCCGCTGAAGGCCAAAACACAAAGGAAGGACTTCCAGACTCCCTGGAATGGAGATACCATCCAAGCAATTGCAATCGGAGGAGAAAAAAAAAAAATTGGGGAAATTTTGTCATTCCGAGAAAATGGCCAGGATTAAATCTGAAGCATTGCAAAGGAGCAAAAGGTGCAAAAATGAAGCGCACAGCTGTTGCAAAAGCAGGGAAATAAGTCAAAGAGGAAGACACAACTCGCTGCGGAAGATATAAGAAACATGACAAGAATACCTGAAAGAAAAAACCAAATTTGTTTCCCAAAGTCAAAGCCATCAAAAGGCAGGCCATATGCCATCAAGTGCAGGCACATGCAGCAAAGCTTGCCAAAATTGATCCCCGCTGAAGGCCAAAACACAAAGGAAGGACTTCCAGACTCCCTGGAATGGAGATACCATCCAAGCAATTGCAATCGGAGGAGAAAAAAAAAAAATTGGGGAAATTTTGTCATTCCGAGAAAATGGCCAGGATTAAATCCCGAGCATTGCAATGCACCAAACCATGCCAAAACTAAGCTCACAGCTGTTGCAAAAGCAGGGGAATAAGTCAAAGAGGAAGACACAACTCGCTGCGGAAGATATAAGAAAGATGGCAAGGATACCTGAAAGAAAAAAACCAAATTTGTTTCCCAAAGTCAAAGCCATCAAAAGGCAGGCCTTATGCCATCAAGTGCAGGCACATGCAGCAAAGCTTGCCAAAATTGATCCCCGCTGAAGGCCAAAACACAAAGGAAGGACTTCCAGACTCCCTGGAATGGAGATACCATCCAAGCAATTGCAATCGGAGGAGAAAAAAAAAAAATTGTGGAAATTTTGTCATTCCGAGAAAATGGCCAGGATTAAATCCCGAGCATTGCAATGCACCAAACCATGCCAAAACTAAGCTCACAGCTGTTGCAAAAGCAGGGGAATAAGTCAAAGAGGAAGACACAACTCGCTGCGGAAGATATAAGAAACATGACAAGAATACCTGAAAGAAAAAAACCAAATTTGTTTCCCAAAGTCAAAGCCATCAAAAGGCAGGCCATATGCCATCAAGTGCAGGCACATGCAGCAAAGCTTGCCAAAATTGATCCCCGCTGAAGGCCAAAACACAAAGGAAGGACTTCCAGACTCCCTGGAATGGAGATACCATCCAAGCAATTGGAATCGGAGGAGAAAGAAAAAAAAATTGGGGAAATTTTGTCATTCCGAGAAAATGGACAGGATTAAATCCGGAGCATTGCAAAGGACCAAAAGATGCCAAAACTAAGCTCACAGCTGTTGCAAAAGCAGGGGAATAAGTCAAGGAGGAAGACACAACTTGCAGGGGAAGATAGAATAAACAGGGCATGGATACTAAAAATTCAAAAAAATTTTTTTTCCCAAAGTCAAAGCCATCAAAAAGCATGGCATGCCATCAAGTGCAGGGACATGCACCAAAGATTCTTCTATTAGTCCCCATTGAAATCGCAAGATTCCGTTTCCCTTCCCGAAAGGAAATTTCATTTCCTTTCGGGAAGGGAAACGGAATCTTGCGAACCCCAAAAGAAAGACTTACAAACACTCTGCAAAGGACATAGGATCAAAAGAAATGCAACTGAAAAAAACCCCACAAAAACCAGAAAATTCAGAGTTTTAGTCTCTTCAAAAAATGGTCTGGAAGGAAATGAGCTGCATTGCAAAGGACCAAACCATGCAAAACTAAGCCCACAGATGTTGCACAAGCAGGGGAAAATGACAAAGACAAAGACAGAACTCGCTGGTGAAGATCAGATGGACATGGCATGGATAGCAAAAAGAAAAAAAAAAAAAATTGTTTCCCAAAGTCAAAGCCATCAAAAGGCAGGCCATATGCCATCAAGTGCAGGCACATGCAGCAAAGCTTGCCAAAATTGATCCCCGCTGAAGGCCAAAACACAAAGGAAGGACTTCCAGACTCCCTGGAATGGAGATACCATCCAAGCAATTGCAATCGGAGGAGAAAAAAAAAAAATTGGGGAAATTTTGTCATTCCGAGAAAATGGCCAGGATTAAATCCGGAGCATTGCAAAGGACCAAAGGATGCCAAAACTAAGCTCACACCTGTTGCAAAAGCAGGGGAATAAGTCAAAGAGGAAGACACAACTCGCTGTGGAAGGTATAAGAAACATGACAAGAATACCTGAAAGGAAAAAACCAAATTTGTTTCCCAAAGTCAAAGCCATCAAAAGGCAGGCCATATGCCATCAAGTGCAGGCACATGCAGCAAAGCTTGCCAAAATTGATCCCCGCTGAAGGCCAAAACACAAAGGAAGGACTTCCAGACTCCCTGGAATGGAGATACCATCCAAGCAATTGCAATCGGAGGAGAAAAAAAAAAAATTGGGGAAATTTTGTCATTCCGAGAAAATGGCCAGGATTAAATCCGGAGCATTGCAAAGGACCAAAGGATGCCAAAACTAAGCTCACAGCTGTTGCAAAAGCAGGGGAATAAGTCAAAGAGGAAGACACAACTCGCTGCGGAAGATATAAGAAACATGACAAGAATACCTGAAAGAAAAAAACCAAATTTGTTTCCCAAAGTGAAAGCCATCAAAAGGCAGGCCATATGCCATCAAGTGCAGGCACATGCAGCAAAGCTTGCCAAAATTGATCCCCGCTGAAGGCCAAAACACAAAGGAAGGACTTCCAGACTCCCTGGAATGGAGATACCATCCAAGCAATTGCAATCGGAGGAGAAAAAAAAAAAAAAAGGGGAAATTTTGTCATTCCGAGAAAATGGCCAGGATTAAATCCGGAGCATTGCAAAGGACCAAAAGATGCCAAAACTAAGCTCACAGCTGTTGCAAAAGCAGGGGAATAAGTCAAAGAGGAAGACACAACTCGCTGGGGAAGATATAAGAAACATGACAAGAATACCTGAAAGAAAAAAACCAAATTTGTTTCCCAAAGTCAAAGCCATCAAAAGGCAGGCCATATGCCATCAAGTGCAGGCACATGCAGCAAAGCTTGCCAAAATTGATCCCCGCTGAAGGCCAAAACACAAAGGAAGGACTTCCAGACTCCCTGGAATGGAGATACCATCCAAGCAATTGCAATCAGAGGAGAAAAAAAAAAAATTGGGGAAATTTTGTCATTCCGAGAAAATGGCCAGGATTAAATCCGGAGCATTGCAAAGGACCAAACCATGCCAAAACTAAGCTCACAGCTGTTGCAAAAGCAGGGGAATAAGTCAAAGAGGAAGACACAACTCGCTGCGGAAGATATAAGAAACATGACAAGAATACCTGAAAGAAAAAAACCAAATTTGTTTCCCAAAGTCAAAGCCATCAAAAGGCAGGCCATATGCCATCAAGTGCAGGCACATGCAGCAAAGCTTGCCAAAATTGATCCCCGCTGAAGGCCAAAACACAAAGGAAGGACTTCCAGACTCCCTGGAATGGAGATACCATCCAAGCAATTGCAATCGGAGGAGAAAAAAAAAAAATTGGGGAAATTTTGTCATTCCGAGAAAATGGCCAGGATTAAATCCGGAGCATTGCAAATGACCAAAAGATGCCAAAACTAAGCTCACAGCAGTTGCAAAAGCAGGGGAATAAGTCAAAGAGGAAGACACAACTCGCTGGGGAAGATATAAGAAACATGACAAGAATACCTGAAAGAAAAAAACCAAATTTGTTTCCCAAAGTCAAAGCCATCAAAAGGCAGGCCATATGCCATCAAGTGCAGGCACATGCAGCAAAGCTTGCCAAAATTGATCCCCGCTGAAGGCCAAAACACAAAGGAAGGACTTCCAGACTCCCTGGAATGGAGATACCATCCAAGCAATTGCAATCGGAGGAGAAAAAAAAAAAAATTGGGGAAATTTTGTCATTCCGAGAAAATGGCCAGGATTAAATCCGGAGCATTGCAAAGGACCAAACCATGCCAAAACTAAGCTCACAGCTGTTGCAAAAGCAGGGGAATAAGTCAAAGAGGAAGACACAACTCGCTGGGGAAGATATAAGAAACATGACAAGAATACCTGAAAGAAAAAAACCAAATTTGTTTCCCAAAGTCAAAGCCATCAAAAGGCAGGCCATATGCCATCAAGTGCAGGCACATGCAGCAAAGCTTGCCAAAATTGATCCCCGCTGAAGGCCAAAACACAAAGGAAGGACTTCCAGACTCCCTGGAATGGAGATACCATCCAAGCAATTGCAATCGGAGGAGAAAAAAAAAAAATTGGGGAAATTTTGTCATTCCGAGAAAATGGCCAGGATTAAATCCGGAGCATTGCAAAGGACCAAAGGATGCCAAAACTAAGCTCACAGCTGTTGCAAAAGCAGGGGAATAAGTCAAAGAGGAAGACACAACTCGCTGCGGAAGATATAAGAAACATGACAAGAATACCTGAAAGAAAAAAACCAAATTTGTTTCCCAAAGTCAAAGCCATCAAAAGGCAGGCCATATGCCATCAAGTGCAGGCACATGCAGCAAAGCTTGCCAAAATTGATCCCCGCTGAAGGCCAAAACACAAAGGAAGGACTTCCAGACTCCCTGGAATGGAGATACCATCCAAGCAATTGCAATCGGAGGAGAAAAAAAAAAAATTGGGGAAATTTTGTCATTCCGAGAAAATGGCCAGGATTAAATACGGAGCATTGCAAAGGACCAAAAGATGCCAAAACTAAGCTCACAGCTGTTGCAAAAGCAGGGGAATAAGTCAAAGAGGAAGACACAACTCGCTGGGGAAGATATAAGAAAGATGGCAAGGATACCTGAAAGAAAAAAACCAAATTTGTTTCCCAAAGTCAAAGCCATCAAAAGGCAGGCCATATGCCATCAAGTGCAGGCACATGCAGCAAAGCTTGCCAAAATTGATCCCCGCTGAAGGCCAAAACACAAAGGAAGGACTTCCAGACTCCCTGGGATGGAGATACCATCCAAGCAATTGCAATCGGAGGAGAAAAAAAAAAAAAAAGGGGAAATTTTGTCATTCCGAGAAAATGGCCAGGATTAAATCCGGAGCATTGCAAAGGACCAAAGGATGCCAAAACTAAGCTCACAGCTGTTGCAAAAGCAGGGGAATAAGTCAAAGAGGAAGACACAACTCGCTGCGGAAGATATAAGAAACATGACAAGAATACCTGAAAGAAAAAAACCAAATTTGTTTCCCAAAGTCAAAGCCATCAAAAGGCAGGCCATATGCCATCAAGTGCAGGCACATGCAGCAAAGCTTGCCAAAATTGATCCCCGCTGAAGGCCAAAACACAAAGGAAGGACTTCCAGACTCCCTGGAATGGAGATACCATCCAAGCAATTGCAATCGGAGGAGAAAAATAAAAAATTGGGGAAATTTTGTCATTCCGAGAAAATGGCCAGGATTAAATCTGAAGCATTGCAAAGGACCAAACCATGCCAAAACTAAGCTCACAGCTGTTGCAAAAGCAGGGGAATAAGTCAAAGAGGAAGACACAACTTGCAGGGGAAGATAGAAGAAACAGGGCATGGATACTAAAAATACAAAAAAATTTTTTTCCCAAAGTCAAAGCCATCAAAAAGCATGGCATGCCATCAAGTGCAGGGACATGCACCAAAGATTCTTCTATTAGTCCCCATTGAAATCGCAAGATTCCGTTTCCCTTCCCGAAAGGAAATTTCATTTCCTTTCGGGAAGGGAAACGGAATCTTGCGAACCCCAAAAGAAAGACTTACAAACACTCTGCAAAGGACATAGGATCAAAAGAAATGCAACTGAAAAAAACCCCACAAAAACCAGAAAATTCAGAGTTTTAGTCTCTTCAAAAAATGGTCTGGAAGGAAATGAGCTGCATTGCAAAGGACCAAACCATGCAAAACTAAGCCCACAGATGTTGCACAAGCAGGGGAAAAAGACAAAGACAAAGGCAGAACTCGCTGGTTAAGATCAGAGGGACATGGCATGGATACCAAAAAGAAAAAAAAAAAAAATTGTTTCCCAAAGTCAAAGCCATCAAAAGGCAGGCCATATGCCATCAAGTGCAGGCACATGCAGCAAAGCTTGCCAAAATTGATCCCCGCTGAAGGCCAAAACACAAAGGAAGGACTTCCAGACTCCCTGGAATGGAGATACCATCCAAGCAATTGCAATCGGAGGAGAAAAAAAAAAAAAAGGGGAAATTTTGTCATTCCGAGAAAATGGCCAGGATTAAATCCGGAGCATTGCAAAGGACCAAAAGATGCCAAAACTAAGCTCACAGCTGTTGCAAAAGCAGGGGAATAAGTCAAAGAGGAAGACACAACTCGCTGGGGAAGATATAAGAAACATGACAAGAATACCTGAAAGAAAAAAACCAAATTTGTTTCCCAAAGTCAAAGCCATCAAAAGGCAGGCCATATGCCATCAAGTGCAGGCACATGCAGCAAAGCTTGCCAAAATTGATCCCCGCTGAAGGCCAAAACACAAAGGAAGGACTTCCAGACTCCCTGGAATGGAGATACCATCCAAGCAATTGCAATCGGAGGAGAAAAAAAAAAAATTGGGGAAATTTTGTCATTCCGAGAAAATGGCCAGGATTAAATCCGGAGCATTGCAAAGGACCAAACCATGCCAAAACTAAGCTCACAGCTGTTGCAAAAGCAGGGGAATAAGTCAAAGAGGAAGACACAACTCGCTGCGGAAGATATAAGAAACATGACAAGAATACCTGAAAGAAAAAAACCAAATTTGTTTCCCAAAGTGAAAGCCATCAAAAGGCAGGCCATATGCCATCAAGTGCAGGCACATGCAGCAAAGCTTGCCAAAATTGATCCCCGCTGAAGGCCAAAACACAAAGGAAGGACTTCCAGACTCCCTGGAATGGAGATACCATCCAAGCAATTGCAATCGGAGGAGAAAAAAAAAAAATTGGGGAAATTTTGTCATTCCGAGAAAATGGCCAGGATTAAATCCGGAGCATTGCAAAGGACCAAAGGATGCCAAAACTAAGCTCACAGCTGTTGCAAAAGCAGGGGAATAAGTCAAAGAGGAAGACACAACTCGCTGCGGAAGATATAAGAAACATGACAAGAATACCTGAAAGAAAAAAACCAAATTTGTTTCCCAAAGTCAAAGCCATCAAAAGGCAGGCCATATGCCATCAAGTGCAGGCACATGCAGCAAAGCTTGCCAAAATTGATCCCCGCTGAAGGCCAAAACACAAAGGAAGGACTTCCAGACTCCCTGGAATGGAGATACCATCCAAGCAATTGCAATCGGAGGAGAAAAAAAAAAAATTGGGGAAATTTTGTCATTCCGAGAAAATGGCCAGGATTAAATCCGGAGCATTGCAAAGGACCAAAGGATGCCAAAACTAAGCTCACAGCTGTTGCAAAAGCAGGGGAATAAGTCAAAGAGGAAGACACAACTCGCTGCGGAAGATATAAGAAACATGACAAGAATACCTGAAAGAAAAAAACCAAATTTGTTTCCCAAAGTCAAAGCCATCAAAAGGCAGGCCATATGCCATCAAGTGCAGGCACATGCAGCAAAGCTTGCCAAAATTGATCCCCGCTGAAGGCCAAAACACAAAGGAAGGACTTCCAGACTCCCTGGAATGGAGATACCATCCAAGCAATTGCAATCGGAGGAGAAAAAAAAAAAAATTGGGGAAATTTTGTCATTCCGAGAAAATGGCCAGGATTAAATACGGAGCATTGCAAAGGACCAAAAGATGCCAAAACTAAGCTCACAGCTGTTGCAAAAGCAGGGGAATAAGTCAAAGAGGAAGACACAACTCGCTGGGGAAGATATAAGAAAGATGGCAAGGATACCTGAAAGAAAAAAACCAAATTTGTTTCCCAAAGTCAAAGCCATCAAAAGGCAGGCCATATGCCATCAAGTGCAGGCACATGCAGCAAAGCTTGCCAAAATTGATCCCCGCTGAAGGCCAAAACACAAAGGAAGGACTTCCAGACTCCCTGGAATGGAGATACCAACCAAGCAATTGCAATCGGAGGAGAAAAAAAAAAAAAAGGGGAAATTTTGTCATTCCGAGAAAATGGCCAGGATTAAATCCGGAGCATTGCAAAGGACCAAAAGATGCAAAAACTAAGCTCACAGCTGTTGCAAAAGCAGGGGAATAAGTCAAAGAGGAAGACACAACTCGCTGGGGAAGATATAAGAAACATGACAAGAATACCTGAAAGGAAAAAACCAAATTTGTTTCCCAAAGTCAAAGCCATCGAAAGGCAGGCCATATGCCATCAAAAGGCAAGCCATATGCCATCAAGTGCAGGCACATGCAGCAAAGCTTGCCAAAATTGATCCCCGCTGAAGGCCAAAACACAAAGGAAGGACTTCCAGACTCCCTGGAATGGAGATACCATCCAAGCAATTGCAATCAGAGGA
Organism: Setophaga petechia; assembly: GCA_024362935.1. Classification (NCBI taxonomy): domain Eukaryota; kingdom Metazoa; phylum Chordata; class Aves; order Passeriformes; family Parulidae; genus Setophaga; species Setophaga petechia. The sequence continues at coordinate 2,894,117 of JANCRA010000001.1, read as the reverse complement.
GAAAAAAAAAAAAATTGGGGAAATTTTGTCATTCCGAGAAAATGGCCAGGATTAAATCCGGAGCACTGCAAAGGACCAAAAGATGCCAAAACTAAGCTCACAGCTGTTGCAAAAGCAGGGGAATAAGTCAAAGAGGAAGACACAACTCGCTGCGGAAGATATAAGAAACATGACAAGAATACCTGAAAGAAAAAAACCAAATTTGTTTCCCAAAGTCAAAGCCATCAAAAGGCAGGCCATATGCCATCAAGTGCAGGCACATGCAGTTAAGCTTGCCAAAATTGATCCCCGCTGAAGGCCAAAACACAAAGGAAGGACTTCCAGACTCCCTGGAATGGAGATACCAACCAAGCAATTGCAATCGGAGGAGAAAAAAAAAAAATTGGGGAAATTTTGTCATTCCGAGAAAATGGCCAGGATTAAATCCGGAGCATTGCAAAGGACCAAAAGATGCCAAAACGAAGCTCACAGCTGTTGCAAAAGCAGGGGAATAAGTCAAAGAGGAAGACACAACTCGCTGGGGAAGATATAAGAAACATGACAAGAATACCTGAAAGAAAAAAACCAAATTTGTTTCCCAAAGTCAAAGCCATCAAAAGGCAGGCCATATGCCATCAAGTGCAGGCACATGCAGCAAAGCTTGCCAAAATTGATCCCCGCTGAAGGCCAAAACACAAAGGAAGGACTTCCAGACTCCCTGGAATGGAGATACCATCCAAGCAATTGCAATCGGAGGAGAAAAAAAAAAAATTGGGGAAATTTTGTCATTCCGAGAAAATGGCCAGGATTAAATCTGAAGCATTGCAAAGGACCAAACCATGCCAAAACTAAGCCCACAGCTTTTGCAAAAGCAGGGGAATAAGTCAAGGAGGAAGACACAACTTGCAGGGGAAGATAGAAGAAACAGGGCATGGATACTAAAAATACAAAAAACTTTTTTTCCCAAAGTCAAAGCCATCAAAAAGCATGGCATGCCATCAAGTGCAGGGACATGCACCAAAGATTCTTCTATTAGTCCCCATTGAAATCGCAAGATTCCGTTTCCCTTCCCGAAAGGAAATTTCATTTCCTTTCGGGAAGGGAAACGGAATCTTGCGAACCCCAAAAGAAAGACTTACAAAGACTCTGCAAAGGACATAGGATCAAAAGAAATGCAACTGAAAAAAACCCCACAAAAACCAGAAAATTCAGAGTTTTAGTCTCTTCAAAAAATGGTCTGGAAGGAAATGAGCTGCATTGCAAAGGACCAAACCATGCAAAACTAAGCCCACAGATGTTGCACAAGCAGGGGAAAAAGACAAAGACAAAGACAGAACTCGCTGGTGAAGATCAGAGGGACATGGCATGGATACCAAAAAGAAAAAAAAAAAAAATTGTTTCCCAAAGTCAAAGCCATCAAAAGGCAGGCCATATGCCATCAAGTGCAGGCACATGCAGCAAAGCTTGCCAAAATTGATCCCCGCTGAAGGCCAAAACACAAAGGAAGGACTTCCAGACTCCCTGGAATGGAGATACCATCCAAGCAATTGCAATCGGAGGAGAAAAAAAAAAAAAAGGGGAAATTTTGTCATTCCGAGAAAATGGCCAGGATTAAATCCGGAGCATTGCAAAGGACCAAAAGATGCCAAAACTAAGCTCACAGCTGTTGCAAAAGCAGGGGAATAAGTCAAAGAGGAAGACACAACTCGCTGGGGAAGATATAAGAAACATGACAAGAATACCTGAAAGAAAAAAACCAAATTTGTTTCCCAAAGTCAAAGCCATCAAAAGGCAGGCCATATGCCATCAAGTGCAGGCACATGCAGCAAAGCTTGCCAAAATTGATCCCCGCTGAAGGCCAAAACACAAAGGAAGGACTTCCAGACTCCCTGGAATGGAGATACCATCCAAGCAATTGCAATCGGAGGAGAAAAAAAAAAAATTGGGGAAATTTTGTCATTCCGAGAAAATGGCCAGGATTAAATCCCGAGCATTGCAATGCACCAAACCATGCCAAAACTAAGCTCACAGCTGTTGCAAAAGCAGGGGAATAAGTCAAAGAGGAAGACACAACTCGCTGGGGAAGATATAAGAAAGATGGCAAGGATACCTGAAAGAAAAAAACCAAATTTGTTTCCCAAAGTCAAAGCCATCAAAAGGCAGGCCATATGCCATCAAGTGCAGGCACATGCAGCAAAGCTTGCCAAAATTGATCCCCGCTGAAGGCCAAAACACAAAGGAAGGACTTCCAGACTCCCTGGAATGGAGATACCATCCAAGCAATTGCAATCGGAGGAGAAAAAAAAAAAATTGGGGAAATTTTGTCATTCCGAGAAAATGGCCAGGATTAAATCCCGAGCATTGCAATGCACCAAACCGTGCCAAAACTAAGCTCACAGCTGTTGCAAAAGCAGGGGAATAAGTCAAAGAGGAAGACACAACTCGCTGGGGATGATATAAGAAACATCACAAGAATACCTGAAAGAAAAAAACCAAATTTGTTTCCCAAAGTCAAAGCCATCAAAAGGCAGGCCATATGCCATCAAGTGCAGGCACATGCAGCAAAGCTTGCCAAAATTGATCCCCTCTGAAGGCCAAAACACAAAGGAAGGACTTCCAGACTCCCTGGAATGGAGATACCATCCAAGCAATTGCAATCGGAGGAGAAAAAAAAAAAATTGGGGAAATTTTGTCATTCCGAGAAAATGGCCAGGATTAAATCCCGAGCATTGCAAAGGACCAAAGGATTCCAAAACTAAGCTCACAGCTGTTGCAAAAGCAGGGGAATAAGTCAAAGAGGAAGACACAACTCGCTAGGGAAGATATAAGAAACATGACAAGAATACCTGAAAGAAAAAAACCAAATTTGTTTCCCAAAGTCAAAGTCATCAAAAGGCAGGCCATATGCCATCAAGTGCAGGCACATGCAGCAAAGCTTGCCAAAATTGATCCCCGCTGAAGGCCAAAACACAAAGGAAGGACTTCCAGACTCCCTGGAATGGAGATACCATCCAAGCAATTGCAATCGGAGGAGAAAAAAAAAAAATTGGGGAAATTTTGTCATTCCGAGAAAATGGCCAGGATTAAATCCGGAGCATTGCAAAGGACCAAAAGATGCCAAAACTAAGCTCACAGCTGTTGCAAAAGCAGGGGAATAAGTCAAGGAGGAAGACACAACTTGCAGGGGAAGATAGAAGAAACGGGGCATGGATACTAAAAATTCAAAAAAATTTTTTTTCCCAAAGTCAAAGCCATCAAAAAGCATGGCATGCCATCAAGTGCAGGGACATGCACCAAAGATTCTTCTATTAGTCCCCATTGAAATCGCAAGATTCCGTTTCCCTTCCCGAAAGGAAATTTCATTTCCTTTCGGGAAGGGAAACGGAATCTTGCGAACCCCAAAAGAAAGACTTACAAACACTCTGCAAAGGACATAGGATCAAAAGAAATGCAACTGAAAAAAACCCCACAAAAACCAGAAAATTCAGAGTTTTAGTCTCTTCAAAAAATGGTCTGGAAGGAAATGAGCTGCATTGCAAAGGACCAAACCATGCAAAACTAAGCCCACAGATGTTGCACAAGCAGGGGAAAAAGACAAAGACAAAGACAGAACTCGCTGGTGAAGATCAGAGGGACATGGCATGGATACCAAAAAGAAAAAAAAAAAAAATTGTTTCCCAAAGTCAAAGCCATCAAAAGGCAGGCCATATGCCATCAAGTGCAGGCACATGCAGCAAAGCTTGCCAAAACTGATCCCGGCTGAAGGCCAAAACACAAAGGAAGGACTTCCAGACTCCCTGGAATGGAGATACCATCCAAGCAATTGCAATCGGAGGAGAAAAAAAAAAAATTGGGGAAATTTTGTCATTCCGAGAAAATGGCCAGGATTAAATCCGGAGCATTGCAGAGGACCAAAAGATGCCAAAACTAAGCTCACAGCAGTTTCAAAAGCAGGGGAATAGGTCAAAGAGGAAGACACAACTCGCTGGGGAAGATATAAGAAACATGACAAGAATACCTGAAAGAAAAAAACCAAATTTGTTTCCCAAAGTCAAAGTCATCAAAAGGCAGGCCATATGCCATCAAGTGCAGGCACATGCAGCAAAGCTTGCCAAAATTGATCCCCGCTGAAGGCCAAAACACAAAGGAAGGACTTCCAGACTCCCTGGAATGGAGATACCATCCAAGCAATTGCAATCGGAGGAGAAAAAAAAAAAATTGGGGAAATTTTGTCATTCCGAGAAAATGGCCAGGATTAAATCCGGAGCATTGCAAAGGACCAAACCATGCCAAAACTAAGCTCACAGCTGTTGCAAAAGCAGGGGAATAAGTCAAAGAGGAAGACACAACTCGCTGGGGAAGATATAAGAAACATGGCAAGGATACCTGAAAGAAAAAAACCAAATTTGTTTCCCAAAGTCAAAGCCATCAAAAGGCAGGCCATATGCCATCAAGTGCAGGCACATGCAGCAAAGCTTGCCAAAATTGATCCCCGCTGAAGGCCAAAACACAAAGGAAGGACTTCCAGACTCCCTGGAATGGAGATACCATCCAAGCAATTGCAATCGGAGGAGAAAAAAAAAAAATTGGGGAAATTTTGTCATTCCGAGAAAATGGCCAGGATTAAATCCGGAGCATTGCAAAGGACCAAACCATGCCAAAACTAAGCTCACAGCTGTTGCAAAAGCAGGGGAATAAGTCAAGGAGGAAGACACAACTTGCAGGGGAAGATAGAAGAAACAGGGCATGGATACTAAAAATACAAAAAAATTTTTTTCCCAAAGTCAAAGCCATCAAAAAGCATGGCATGCCATCAAGTGCAGGGACATGCACCAAAGATTCTTCTATTAGTCCCCATTGAAATCGCAAGATTCCGTTTCCCTTCCCGAAAGGAAATTTCATTTCCTTTCGGGAAGGGAAACGGAATCTTGCGAACCCCAAAAGAAAGACTTACAAACACTCTGCAAAGGACATAGGATCAAAAGAAATGCAACTGAAAAAAACCCCACAAAAACCAGAAAATTCAGAGTTTTAGTCTCTTCAAAAAATGGTCTGGAAGGAAATGAGCTGCATTGCAAAGGACCAAACCATGCAAAACTAAGCCCACAGATGTTGCACAAGCAGGGGAAAAAGACAAAGACAAAGACAGAACTCGCTGGTAAAGATCAGAGGGACATGGCATGGATACCAAAAAGAAAAAAAAAAAAAATTGTTTCCCAAAGTCAAAGCCATCAAAAGGCAGGCCATATGCCATCAAGTGCAGGCACATGCAGCAAAGCTTGCCAAAATTGATCCCCGCTGAAGGCCAAAACACAAAGGAAGGACTTCCAGACTCCCTGGAATGGAGATACCATCCAAGCAATTGCAATCAGAGGAGAAAAAAAAAAAATTGGGGAAATTTTGTCATTCCGAGAAAATGGCCAGGATTAAATCCGGAGCATTGCAAAGGACCAAACCATGCCAAAACTAAGCACACAGCTGTTGCAAAAGCAGGGGAATAAGTCAAAGAGGAAGACACAACTCGCTGCGGAAGATATAAGAAACATGACAAGAATACCTGAAAGAAAAAAACCAAATTTGTTTCCCAAAGTCAAAGCCATCAAAAGGCAGGCCATATGCCATCAAGTGCAGGCACATGCAGCAAAGCTTGCCAAAATTGATCCCCGCTGAAGGCCAAAACACAAAGGAAGGACTTCCAGACTCCCTGGAATGGAGATACCATCCAAGCAATTGCAATCGGAGGAGAAAAAAAAAAAATTGGGGAAATTTTGTCATTCCGAGAAAATGGCCAGGATTAAATCCGGAGCATTGCAAAGGACCAAAAGATGCCAAAACTAAGCTCACAGCTGTTGCAAAAGCAGGGGAATAAGTCAAAGAGGAAGACACAACTCGCTGGGGAAGATATAAGAAACATGACAAGAATACCTGAAAGAAAAAAACCAAATTTGTTTCCCAAAGTCAAAGCCATCAAAAGGCAGGCCATATGCCATCAAGTGCAGGCACATGCAGCAAAGCTTGCCAAAATTGATCCCCGCTGAAGGCCAAAACACAAAGGAAGGACTTCCAGACTCCCTGGAATGGAGATACCATCCAAGCAATTGCAATCGGAGGAGAAAAAAAAAAAATTGGGGAAATTTTGTCATTCCGAGAAAATGGCCAGGATTAAATCCGGAGCATTGCAAAGGACCAAAGGATGCCAAAACTAAGCTCACAGCTGTTGCAAAAGCAGGGGAATAAGTCAAAGAGGAAGACACAACTCGCTGCGGAAGATATAAGAAACATGACAAGAATACGTGAAAGAAAAAATCCAAATTTGTTTCCCAAAGTCAAAGCCATCAAAAGGCAGGCCATATGCCATCAAGTGCAGGCACATGCAGCAAAGCTTGCCAAAATTGATCCCCGCTGAAGGCCAAAACACAAAGGAAGGACTTCCAGACTCCCTGGAATGGAGATACCATCCAAGCAATTGCAATCGGAGGAGAAAAAAAAAAAATTGGGGAAATTTTGTCATTCCGAGAAAATGGCCAGGATTAAATCCGGAGCATTGCAAAGGACCAAAGGATGCCAAAACTAAGCTCACAGCTGTTGCAAAAGCAGGGGAATAAGTCAAAGAGGAAGACACAACTCGCTGCGGAAGATATAAGAAACATGACAAGAATACCTGAAAGAAAAAAACCAAATTTGTTTCCCAAAGTCAAAGCCATCAAAAGGCAGGCCATATGCCATCAAGTGCAGGCACATGCAGCAAAGCTTGCCAAAATTGATCCCCGCTGAAGGCCAAAACACAAAGGAAGGACTTCCAGACTCCCTGGAATGGAGATACCATCCAAGAAATTGCAATCGGAGGAGAAAAAAAAAAAATTGGGGAAATTTTGTCATTCCGAGAAAATGGCCAGGATTAAATCCGGAGCATTGCAAAGGACCAAAAGATGCCAAAACTAAGCTCACAGCTGTTGCAAAAGCAGGGGAATAAGTCAAAGAGGAAGACACAACTCGCTGGGGAAGATATAAGAAAGATGGCAAGGATACCTGAAAGAAAAAAACCAAATTTGTTTCCCAAAGTCAAAGCCATCAAAAGGCAGGCCATATGCCATCAAGTGCAGGCACATGCAGCAAAGCTTGCCAAAATTGATCCCCGCTGAAGGCCAAAACACAAAGGAAGGACTTCCAGACTCCCTGGAATGGAGATACCATCCAAGCAATTGCAATCGGAGGAGAAAAAAAAAAAATTGGGGAAATTTTGTCATTCCGAGAAAATGGCCAGGATTAAATCCCGAGCATTGCAATGCACCAAACCGTGCCAAAACTAAGCTCACAGCTGTTGCAAAAGCAGGGGAATAAGTCAAAGAGGAAGACACAACTCGCTGGGGATGATATAAGAAACATCACAAGAATACCTGAAAGAAAAAAACCAAATTTGTTTCCCAAAGTCAAAGCCATCAAAAGGCAGGCCATATGCCATCAAGTGCAGGCACATGCAGCAAAGCTTGCCAAAATTGATCCCCTCTGAAGGCCAAAACACAAAGGAAGGACTTCCAGACTCCCTGGAATGGAGATACCATCCAAGCAATTGCAATCGGAGGAGAAAAAAAAAAAATTGGGGAAATTTTGTCATTCCGAGAAAATGGCCAGGATTAAATCCCGAGCATTGCAAAGGACCAAAGGATGCCAAAACTAAGCTCACAGCTGTTGCAAAAGCAGGGGAATAAGTCAAAGAGGAAGACACAACTCGCTAGGGAAGATATAAGAAACATGACCAGAATACCTGAAAGAAAAAAACCAAATTTGTTTCCCAAAGTCAAAGTCATCAAAAGGCAGGCCATATGCCATCAAGTGCAGGCACATGCAGCAAAGCTTGCCAAAATTGATCCCCGCTGAAGGCCAAAACACAAAGGAAGGACTTCCAGACTCCCTGGAATGGAGATACCATCCAAGCAATTGCAATCGGAGGAGAAAAAAAAAAAATTGGGGAAATTTTGTCATTCCGAGAAAATGGCCAGGATTAAATCCGGAGCATTGCAAAGGACCAAAAGATGCCAAAACTAAGCTCACAGCTGTTGCAAAAGCAGGGGAATAAGTCAAGGAGGAAGACACAACTTGCAGGGGAAGATAGAAGAAACGGGGCATGGATACTAAAAATTCAAAAAAATTTTTTTTCCCAAAGTCAAAGCCATCAAAAAGCATGGCATGCCATCAAGTGCAGGGACATGCACCAAAGATTCTTCTATTAGTCCCCATTGAAATCGCAAGATTCCGTTTCCCTTCCCGAAAGGAAATTTCATTTCCTTTCGGGAAGGGAAACGGAATCTTGCGAACCCCAAAAGAAAGACTTACAAACACTCTGCAAAGGACATAGGATCAAAAGAAATGCAACTGAAAAAAACCCCACAAAAACCAGAAAATTCAGAGTTTTAGTCTCTTCAAAAAATGGTCTGGAAGGAAATGAGCTGCATTGCAAAGGACCAAACCATGCAAAACTAAGCCCACAGATGTTGCACAAGCAGGGGAAAAAGACAAAGACAAAGACAGAACTCGCTGGTGAAGATCAGAGGGACATGGCATGGATACCAAAAAGAAAAAAAAAAAAAATTGTTTCCCAAAGTCAAAGCCATCAAAAGGCAGGCCATATGCCATCAAGTGCAGGCACATGCAGCAAAGCTTGCCAAAACTGATCCCGGCTGAAGGCCAAAACACAAAGGAAGGACTTCCAGACTCCCTGGAATGGAGATACCATCCAAGCAATTGCAATCGGAGGAGAAAAAAAAAAAATTGGGGAAATTTTGTCATTCCGAGAAAATGGCCAGGATTAAATCCGGAGCATTGCAAAGGACCAAAAGATGCCAAAACTAAGCTCACAGCAGTTTCAAAAGCAGGGGAATAGGTCAAAGAGGAAGACACAACTCGCTGGGGAAGATATAAGAAACATGACAAGAATACCTGAAAGAAAAAAACCAAATTTGTTTCCCAAAGTCAAAGTCATCAAAAGGCAGGCCATATGCCATCAAGTGCAGGCACATGCAGCAAAGCTTGCCAAAATTGATCCCCGCTGAAGGCCAAAACACAAAGGAAGGACTTCCAGACTCCCTGGAATGGAGATACCATCCAAGCAATTGCAATCGGAGGAGAAAAAAAAAAAATTGGGGAAATTTTGTCATTCCGAGAAAATGGCCAGGATTAAATCCGGAGCATTGCAAAGGACCAAACCATGCCAAAACTAAGCTCACAGCTGTTGCAAAAGCAGGGGAATAAGTCAAAGAGGAAGACACAACTCGCTGGGGAAGATATAAGAAACATGGCAAGGATACCTGAAAGAAAAAAACCAAATTTGTTTCCCAAAGTCAAAGCCATCAAAAGGCAGGCCATATGCCATCAAGTGCAGGCACATGCAGCAAAGCTTGCCAAAATTGATCCCCGCTGAAGGCCAAAACACAAAGGAAGGACTTCCAGACTCCCTGGAATGGAGATACCATCCAAGCAATTGCAATCGGAGGAGAAAAAAAAAAAATTGGGGAAATTTTGTCATTCCGAGAAAATGGCCAGGATTAAATCCGGAGCATTGCAAAGGACCAAACCATGCCAAAACTAAGCTCACAGCTGTTGCAAAAGCAGGGGAATAAGTCAAGGAGGAAGACACAACTTGCAGGGGAAGATAGAAGAAACAGGGCATGGATACTAAAAATACAAAAAAATTTTTTTCCCAAAGTCAAAGCCATCAAAAAGCATGGCATGCCATCAAGTGCAGGGACATGCACCAAAGATTCTTCTATTAGTCCCCATTGAAATCGCAAGATTCCGTTTCCCTTCCCGAAAGGAAATTTCATTTCCTTTCGGGAAGGGAAACGGAATCTTGCGAACCCCAAAAGAAAGACTTACAAACACTCTGCAAAGGACATAGGATCAAAAGAAATGCAACTGAAAAAAACCCCACAAAAACCAGAAAATTCAGAGTTTTAGTCTCTTCAAAAAATGGTCTGGAAGGAAATGAGCTGCATTGCAAAGGACCAAACCATGCAAAACTAAGCCCACAGATGTTGCACAAGCAGGGGAAAAAGACAAAGACAAAGACAGAACTCGCTGGTAAAGATCAGAGGGACATGGCATGGATACCAAAAAGAAAAAAAAAAAAAATTGTTTCCCAAAGTCAAAGCCATCAAAAGGCAGGCCATATGCCATCAAGTGCAGGCACATGCAGCAAAGCTTGCCAAAATTGATCCCCGCTGAAGGCCAAAACACAAAGGAAGGACTTCCAGACTCCCTGGAATGGAGATACCATCCAAGCAATTGCAATCAGAGGAGAAAAAAAAAAAATTGGGGAAATTTTGTCATTCCGAGAAAATGGCCAGGATTAAATCCGGAGCATTGCAAAGGACCAAACCATGCCAAAACTAAGCACACAGCTGTTGCAAAAGCAGGGGAATAAGTCAAAGAGGAAGACACAACTCGCTGCGGAAGATATAAGAAACATGACAAGAATACCTGAAAGAAAAAAACCAAATTTGTTTCCCAAAGTCAAAGCCATCAAAAGGCAGGCCATATGCCATCAAGTGCAGGCACATGCAGCAAAGCTTGCCAAAATTGATCCCCGCTGAAGGCCAAAACACAAAGGAAGGACTTCCAGACTCCCTGGAATGGAGATACCATCCAAGCAATTGCAATCGAAGGAGAAAAAAAAAAAATTGGGGAAATTTTGTCATTCCGAGAAAATGGCCAGGATTAAATCCGGAGCACTGCAAAGGACCAAAAGATGCCAAAACTAAGCTCACAGCTGTTGCAAAAGCAGGGGAATAAGTCAAAGAGGAAGACACAACTCGCTGGGGAAGATATAAGAAACATGACAAGAATACCTGAAAGAAAAAAACCAAATTTGTTTCCCAAAGTCAAAGCCATCAAAAGGCAGGCCATATGCCATCAAGTGCAGGCACATGCAGCAAAGCTTGCCAAAATTGATCCCCGCTGAAGGCCAAAACACAAAGGAAGGACTTCCAGACTCCCTGGAATGGAGATACCATCCAAGCAATTGCAATCGGAGGAGAAAAAAAAAAAATTGGGGAAATTTTGTCATTCCGAGAAAATGGCCAGGATTAAATCCGGAGCATAGCAAAGGACCAAACCATGCCAAAACTAAGCTCACAGCTGTTGCAAAAGCAGGGGAATAAGTCAAAGAGGAAGACACAACTCGCTGCGGAAGATATAAGAAACATGACAAGAATACGTGAAAGAAAAAATCCAAATTTGTTTCCCAAAGTCAAAGCCATCAAAAGGCAGGCCATATGCCATCAAGTGCAGGCACATGCAGCAAAGCTTGCCAAAATTGATCCCCGCTGAAGGCCAAAACACAAAGGAAGGACTTCCAGACTCCCTGGAATGGAGATACCATCCAAGCAATTGCAATCGGAGGAGAAAAAAAAAAAATTGGGGAAATTTTGTCATTCCGAGAAAATGGCCAGGATTAAATCCCGAGCATTGCAATGCACCAAACCGTGCCAAAACTAAGCTCACAGCTGTTGCAAAAGCAGGGGAATAAGTCAAAGAGGAAGACACAACTCGCTGGGGATGATATAAGAAACATCACAAGAATACCTGAAAGAAAAAAACCAAATTTGTTTCCCAAAGTCAAAGCCATCAAAAGGCAGGCCATATGCCATCAAGTGCAGGCACATGCAGCAAAGCTTGCCAAAATTGATCCCCTCTGAAGGCCAAAACACAAAGGAAGGACTTCCAGACTCCCTGGAATGGAGATACCATCCAAGCAATTGCAATCGGAGGAGAAAAAAAAAAAATTGGGGAAATTTTGTCATTCCGAGAAAATGGCCAGGATTAAATCCCGAGCATTGCAAAGGACCAAAGGATGCCAAAACTAAGCTCACAGCTGTTGCAAAAGCAGGGGAATAAGTCAAAGAGGAAGACACAACTCGCTAGGGAAGATATAAGAAACATGACCAGAATACCTGAAAGAAAAAAACCAAATTTGTTTCCCAAAGTCAAAGTCATCAAAAGGCAGGCCATATGCCATCAAGTGCAGGCACATGCAGCAAAGCTTGCCAAAATTGATCCCCGCTGAAGGCCAAAACACAAAGGAAGGACTTCCAGACTCCCTGGAATGGAGATACCATCCAAGCAATTGCAATCGGAGGAGAAAAAAAAAAAATTGGGGAAATTTTGTCATTCCGAGAAAATGGCCAGGATTAAATCCGGAGCATTGCAAAGGACCAAAAGATGCCAAAACTAAGCTCACAGCTGTTGCAAAAGCAGGGGAATAAGTCAAGGAGGAAGACACAACTTGCAGGGGAAGATAGAAGAAACGGGGCATGGATACTAAAAATTCAAAAAAATTTTTTTTCCCAAAGTCAAAGCCATCAAAAAGCATGGCATGCCATCAAGTGCAGGGACATGCACCAAAGATTCTTCTATTAGTCCCCATTGAAATCGCAAGATTCCGTTTCCCTTCCCGAAAGGAAATTTCATTTCCTTTCGGGAAGGGAAACGGAATCTTGCGAACCCCAAAAGAAAGACTTACAAACACTCTGCAAAGGACATAGGATCAAAAGAAATGCAACTGAAAAAAACCCCACAAAAACCAGAAAATTCAGAGTTTTAGTCTCTTCAAAAAATGGTCTGGAAGGAAATGAGCTGCATTGCAAAGGACCAAACCATGCAAAACTAAGCCCACAGATGTTGCACAAGCAGGGGAAAAAGACAAAGACAAAGACAGAACTCGCTGGTGAAGATCAGAGGGACATGGCATGGATACCAAAAAGAAAAAAAAAAAAAATTGTTTCCCAAAGTCAAAGCCATCAAAAGGCAGGCCATATGCCATCAAGTGCAGGCACATGCAGCAAAGCTTGCCAAAACTGATCCCGGCTGAAGGCCAAAACACAAAGGAAGGACTTCCAGACTCCCTGGAATGGAGATACCATCCAAGCAATTGCAATCGGAGGAGAAAAAAAAAAAATTGGGGAAATTTTGTCATTCCGAGAAAATGGCCAGGATTAAATCCGGAGCATTGCAAAGGACCAAAAGATGCCAAAACTAAGCTCACAGCAGTTTCAAAAGCAGGGGAATAGGTCAAAGAGGAAGACACAACTCGCTGGGGAAGATATAAGAAACATGACAAGAATACCTGAAAGAAAAAAACCAAATTTGTTTCCCAAAGTCAAAGCCATCAAAAGGCAGGCCATATGCCATCAAGTGCAGGCACATGCAGCAAAGCTTGCCAAAATTGATCCCCGCTGAAGGCCAAAACACAAAGGAAGGACTTCCAGACTCCCTGGAATGGAGATACCATCCAAGCAATTGCAATCGGAGGAGAAAAAAAAAAAATTGGGGAAATTTTGTCATTCCGAGAAAATGGCCAGGATTAAATCCGGAGCATTGCAAAGGACCAAACCATGCCAAAACTAAGCTCACAGCTGTTGCAAAAGCAGGGGAATAAGTCAAAGAGGAAGACACAACTCGCTGGGGAAGATATAAGAAACATGGCAAGGATACCTGAAAGAAAAAAACCAAATTTGTTTCCCAAAGTCAAAGCCATCAAAAGGCAGGCCATATGCCATCAAGTGCAGGCACATGCAGCAAAGCTTGCCAAAATTGATCCCCGCTGAAGGCCAAAACACAAAGGAAGGACTTCCAGACTCCCTGGAATGGAGATACCATCCAAGCAATTGCAATCGGAGGAGAAAAAAAAAAAATTGGGGAAATTTTGTCATTCCGAGAAAATGGCCAGGATTAAATCCGGAGCATTGCAAAGGACCAAAAGATGCCAAAACTAAGCTCACAGCTGTTGCAAAAGCAGGGGAATAAGTCAAGGAGGAAGACACAACTTGCAGGGGAAGATAGAAGAAACGGGGCATGGATACTAAAAATACAAAAAAATTTTTTTCCCAAAGTCAAAGCCATCAAAAAGCATGGCATGCCATCAAGTGCAGGGACATGCACCAAAGATTCTTCTATTAGTCCCCATTGAAATCGCAAGATTCCGTTTCCCTTCCCGAAAGGAAATTTCATTTCCTTTCGGGAAGGGAAACGGAATCTTGCGAACCCCAAAAGAAAGACTTACAAACACTCTGCAAAGGACATAGGATCAAAAGAAATGCAACTGAAAAAAACCCCACAAAAACCAGAAAATTCAGAGTTTTAGTCTCTTCAAAAAATGGTCTGGAAGGAAATGAGCTGCATTGCAAAGGACCAAACCATGCAAAACTAAGCCCACAGATGTTGCACAAGCAGGGGAAAAAGACAAAGACAAAGACAGAACTCGCTGGTAAAGATCAGAGGGACATGGCATGGATACCAAAAAGAAAAAAAAAAAAAATTGTTTCCCAAAGTCAAAGCCATCAAAAGGCAGACCATATGCCATCAAGTGCAGGCACATGCAGCAAAGCTTGCCAAAATTGATCCCCGCTGAAGGCCAAAACACAAAGGAAGGACTTCCAGACTCCCTGGAATGGAGATACCATCCAAGCAATTGCAATCAGAGGAGAAAAAAAAAAAATTGGGGAAATTTTGTCATTCCGAGAAAATGGCCAGGATTAAATCCGGAGCATTGCAAAGGACCAAACCATGCCAAAACTAAGCACACAGCTGTTGCAAAAGCAGGGGAATAAGTCAAAGAGGAAGACACAACTCGCTGCGGAAGATATAAGAAACATGACAAGAATACCTGAAAGAAAAAAACCAAATTTGTTTCCCAAAGTCAAAGCCATCAAAAGGCAGGCCATATGCCATCAAGTGCAGGCACATGCAGCAAAGCTTGCCAAAATTGATCCCCGCTGAAGGCCAAAACACAAAGGAAGGACTTCCAGACTCCCTGGAATGGAGATACCATCCAAGCAATTGCAATCGAAGGAGAAAAAAAAAAAATTGGGGAAATTTTGTCATTCCGAGAAAATGGCCAGGATTAAATCCGGAGCACTGCAAAGGACCAAAAGATGCCAAAACTAAGCTCACAGCTGTTGCAAAAGCAGGGGAATAAGTCAAAGAGGAAGACACAACTCGCTGGGGAAGATATAAGAAACATGACAAGAATACCTGAAAGAAAAAAACCAAATTTGTTTCCCAAAGTCAAAGCCATCAAAAGGCAGGCCATATGCCATCAAGTGCAGGCACATGCAGCAAAGCTTGCCAAAATTGATCCCCGCTGAAGGCCAAAACACAAAGGAAGGACTTCCAGACTCCCTGGAATGGAGATACCATCCAAGCAATTGCAATCGGAGGAGAAAAAAAAAAAATTGGGGAAATTTTGTCATTCCGAGAAAATGGCCAGGATTAAATCCGGAGCATAGCAAAGGACCAAACCATGCCAAAACTAAGCTCACAGCTGTTGCAAAAGCAGGGGAATAAGTCAAAGAGGAAGACACAACTCGCTGCGGAAGATATAAGAAACATGACAAGAATACGTGAAAGAAAAAATCCAAATTTGTTTCCCAAAGTCAAAGCCATCAAAAGGCAGGCCATATGCCATCAAGTGCAGGCACATGCAGCAAAGCTTGCCAAAATTGATCCCCGCTGAAGGCCAAAACACAAAGGAAGGACTTCCAGACTCCCTGGAATGGAGATACCATCCAAGCAATTGCAATCGGAGGAGAAAAAAAAAAAATTGGGGAAATTTTGTCATTCCGAGAAAATGGCCAGGATTAAATCCGGAGCATTGCAAAGGACCAAAGGATGCCAAAACTAAGCTCACAGCTGTTGCAAAAGCAGGGGAATAAGTCAAAGAGGAAGACACAACTCGCTGCGGAAGATATAAGAAACATGACAAGAATACCTGAAAGAAAAAAACCAAATTTGTTTCCCAAAGTCAAAGCCATCAAAAGGCAGGCCATATGCCATCAAGTGCAGGCACATGCAGCAAAGCTTGCCAAAATTGATCCCCGCTGAAGGCCAAAACACAAAGGAAGGACTTCCAGACTCCCTGGAATGGAGATACCATCCAAGAAATTGCAATCGGAGGAGAAAAAAAAAAAATTGGGGAAATTTTGTCATTCCGAGAAAATGGCCAGGATTAAATCCGGAGCATTGCAAAGGACCAAAAGATGCCAAAACTAAGCTCACAGCTGTTGCAAAAGCAGGGGAATAAGTCAAAGAGGAAGACACAACTCGCTGGGGAAGATATAAGAAACATGACAAGAATACCTGAAAGGAAAAAACCAAATTTGTTTCCCAAAGTCAAAGCCATCGAAAGGCAGGCCATATGCCATCAAAAGGCAAGCCATATGCCATCAAGTGCAGGCACATGCAGCAAAGCTTGCCAAAATTGATCCCCGCTGAAGGCCAAAACACAAAGGAAGGACTTCCAGACTCCCTGGAATGGAGATACCATCCAAGCAATTGCAATCGGAGGAGAAAAAAAAAAAATTGGGGAAATTTTGTCATTCCGAGAAAATGGCCAGGATTAAATCCGGAGCATTGCAAAGGACCAAAAGATGCCAAAACTAAGCTCACAGCTGTTGCAAAAGCAGGGGAATAAGTCAAAGAGGAAGACACAACTCGCTGGGGAAGATATAAGAAACATGACAAGAATACCTGAAAGAAAAAAACCAAATTTGTTTCCCAAAGTCAAAGCCATCAAAAGGCAGGCCATATGCCATCAAGTGCAGGCACATGCAGCAAAGCTTGCCAAAATTGATCCCCGCTGAAGGCCAAAACACAAAGGAAGGACTTCCAGACTCCCTGGAATGGAGATACCATCCAAGCAATTGCAATCGGAGGAGAAAAAAAAAAAATTGGGGAAATTTTGTCATTCCGAGAAAATGGCCAGGATTAAATCTGAAGCATTGCAAAGGACGAAACCATGCCAAAACTAAGCTCACAGCTATTGCAAAAGCAGGGAAATAAGTCAAAGAGGAAGACACAACTCGCTGCGGAAGATATAAGAAACATGACAAGAATACCTGAAAGAAAAAACCAAATTTGTTTCCCAAAGTCAAAGCCATCAAAAGGCAGGCCATATGCCATCAAGTGCAGGCACATGCAGCAAAGCTTGCCAAAATTGATCCCCGCTGAAGGCCAAAACACAAAGGAAGGACTTCCAGACTCCCTGGAATGGAGATACCATCCAAGCAATTGCAATCGGAGGAGAAAAAAAAAAAATTGGGGAAATTTTGTCATTCCGAGAAAATGGCCAGGATTAAATCCCGAGCATTGCAATGCACCAAACCATGCCAAAACTAAGCTCACAGCTGTTGCAAAAGCAGGGGAATAAGTCAAAGAGGAAGACACAACTCGCTGGGGAAGAGATAAGAAACATGACAAGAATACCTGTAAGTAAAAAACCAAATTTGTTTCCCAAAGTCAAAGCCATCAAAAGGCAGGCCATATGCCATCAAGTGCAGGCACATGCAGCAAAGCTTGCCAAAATTGATCCCCGCTGAAGGCCAAAACACAAAGGAAGGACTTCCAGACTCCCTGGAATGGAGATACCGTCCAAGCAATTGCAATCGGAGGAGAAAAAAAAAAAATTGGGGAAATTTTGTCTGTCCGAGAAAATGGCCAGGATTAAATCCGGAGCATTGCAAAGGACCAAAGGATGCCAAAACTAAGCTCACAGCTGTTGCAAAAGCAGGGGAATAAGTCAAAGAGGAAGACACAACTCGCTGGGGAAGATATAAGAAACATGACAAGAATACCTGAAAGAAAAAAACCAAATTTGTTTCCCAAAGTCAAAGCCATCAAAAGGCAGGCCATATGCCATCAAGTGCAGGCACATGCAGCAAAGCTTGCCAAAATTGATCCCCGCTGAAGGCCAAAACACAAAGGAAGGACTTCCAGACTCCCTGGAATGGAGATACCATCCAAGCAATTGCAATCGGAGGAGAAAGAAAAAAAAATTGGGGAAATTTTGTCATTCCGAGAAAATGGCCAGGATTAAATCCGGAGCATTGCAAAGGACCAAAAGATGCCAAAACTAAGCTCACAGCTGTTGCAAAAGCAGGGGAATAAGTCAAGGAGGAAGACACAACTTGCAGGGGAAGATAGAATAAACAGGGCATGGATACTAAAAATTCAAAAAAATTTTTTTTCCCAAAGTCAAAGCCATCAAAAAGCATGGCATGCCATCAAGTGCAGGGACATGCACCAAAGATTCTTCTATTAGTCCCCATTGAAATCGCAAGATTCCGTTTCCCTTCCCGAAAGGAAATTTCATTTCCTTTCGGGAAGGGAAACGGAATCTTGCGAACCCCAAAAGAAAGACTTACAAACACTCTGCAAAGGACATAGGATCAAAAGAAATGCAACTGAAAAAAACCCCACAAAAACCAGAAAATTCAGAGTTTTAGTCTCTTCAAAAAATGGTCTGGAAGGAAATGAGCTGCATTGCAAAGGACCAAACCATGCAAAACTAAGCCCACAGATGTTGCACAAGCAGGGGAAAAAGACAAAGACAAAGACACAACTCGCTGGTGAAGATCAGATGGACATGGCATGGATACCAAAAAGAAAAAAAAAAAAAATTGTTTCCCAAAGTCAAAGCCATCAAAAGGCAGGCCATATGCCATCAAGTGCAGGCACATGCAGCAAAGCTTGCCAAAACTGATCCCGGCTGAAGGCCAAAACACAAAGGAAGGACTTCCAGACTCCCTGGAATGGAGATACCATCCAAGCAATTGCAATCGGAGGAGAAAAAAAAAAAAAAGGGGAAATTTTGTCATTCCGAGAAAATGGCCAGGATTAAATCCGGAGCATTGCAAAGGACCAAAAGATGCCAAAACTAAGCTCACAGCTGTTGCAAAAGCAGGGGAATAAGTCAAAGAGGAAGACACAACTCGCTGGGGAAGATATAAGAAACATGACAAGAATACCTGAAAGAAAAAAACCAAATTTGTTTCCCAAAGTCAAAGCCTTCAAAAGGCAGGCCATATGCCATCAAGTGCAGGCACATGCAGCAAAGCTTGCCAAAATTGATCCCCGCTGAAGGCCAAAACACAAAGGAAGGACTTCCAGACTCCCTGGAATGGAGATACCAACCAAGCAATTGCAATCAGAGGAGAAAAAAAAAAAATTGGGGAAATTTTGTCATTCCGAGAAAATGGCCAAGATTAAATCCGGAGCATTGCAAAGGACCAAAAGATGCAAAAACTAAGCTCACAGCTGTTGCAAAAGCAGGGGAATAAGTCAAAGAGGAAGACACAACTCGCTGGGGAAGATATAAGAAACATGACAAGAATACCTGAAAGGAAAAAACCAAATTTGTTTCCCAAAGTCAAAGCCATCGAAAGGCAGGCCATATGCCATCAAAAGGCAAGCCATATGCCATCAAGTGCAGGCACATGCAGCAAAGCTTGCCAAAATTGATCCCCGCTGAAGGCCAAAACACAAAGGAAGGACTTCCAGACTCCCTGGAATGGAGATACCATCCAAGCAATTGCAATCGGAGGAGAAAAAAAAAAAATTGGGGAAATTTTGTCATTCCGAGAAAATGGCCAGGATTAAATCCGGACCATTGCAAAGGACCAAAAGATGCCAAAACTAAGCTCACAGCTGTTGCAAAAGCAGGGGAATAAGTCAAAGAGGAAGACACAACTCGCTGGGGAAGATATAAGAAACATGACAAGAATACCTGAAAGAAAAAAACCAAAATTGTTTCCCAAAGTCAAAGCCATCAAAAGGCAGGCCATATGCCATCAAGTGCAGGCACATGCAGCAAAGCTTGCCAAAATTGATCCCCGCTGAAGGCCAAAACACAAAGGAAGGACTTCCAGACTCCCTGGAATGGAGATACCATCCAAGCAATTGCAATCGGAGGAGAAAAAAAAAAAATTGGGGAAATTTTGTCATTCCGAGAAAATGGCCAGGATTAAATCTGAAGCATTGCAAAGGACGAAACCATGCCAAAACTAAGCTCACAGCTATTGCAAAAGCAGGGGAATAAGTCAAAGAGGAAGACACAACTCGCTGCGGAAGATATAAGAAACATGACAAGAATACCTGAAAGAAAAAAACCAAATTTGTTTCCCAAAGTCAAAGCCATCAAAAGGCAGGCCATATGCCATCAAGTGCAGGCACATGCAGCAAAGCTTGCCAAAATTGATCCCCGCTGAAGGCCAAAACACAAAGGAAGGACTTCCAGACTCCCTGGAATGGAGATACCATCCAAGCAATTGCAATCGGAGGAGAAAAAAAAAAAATTGGGGAAATTTTGTCTGTCCGAGAAAATGGCCAGGATTAAATCCGGAGCATTGCAATGCACCAAACCGTGCCAAAACTAAGCTCACAGCTGTTGCAAAAGCAGGGGAATAAGTCAAAGAGGAAGACACAACTCGCTAGGGAAGATATAAGAAACATGACAAGAATACCTGAAAGAAAAAAACCAAATTTGTTTCCCAAAGTCAAAGTCATCAAAAGGCAGGCCATATGCCATCAAGTGCAGGCACATGCAGCAAAGCTTGCCAAAATTGATCCCCGCTGAAGGCCAAAACACAAAGGAAGGACTTCCAGACTCCCTGGAATGGAGATACCATCCAAGCAATTGCAATCGGAGGAGAAAAAAAAAAAATTGGGGAAATTTTGTCATTCCGAGAAAATGGCCAGGATTAAATCCGGAGCATTGCAAAGGACCAAAAGATGCCAAAACTAAGCTCACAGCTGTTGCAAAAGCAGGGGAATAAGTCAAGGAGGAAGACACAACTTGCAGGGGAAGATAGAAGAAACGGGGCATGGATACTAAAAATACAAAAAAATTTTTTTTCCCAAAGTCAAAGCCATCAAAAAGCATGGCATGCCATCAAGTGCAGGGACATGCACCAAAGATTCTTCTATTAGTCCCCATTGAAATCGCAAGATTCCGTTTCCCTTCCCGAAAGGAAATTTCATTTCCTTTCGGGAAGGGAAACGGAATCTTGGGAACCCCAAAAGAAAGACTTACAAACACTCTGCAAAGGACATAGGATCAAAAGAAATGCAACTGAAAAAAACCCCACAAAAACCAGAAAATTCAGAGTTTTAGTCTCTTCAAAAAATGGTCTGGAAGGAAATGAGCTGCATTGCAAAGGACCAAACCATGCAAAACTAAGCCCACAGATGTTGCACAAGCAGGGGAAAAAGACAAAGACAAAGACAGAACTCGATGGTGAAGATCAGAGGGACATGGCATGGATACCAAAAAGAAAAAAAAAAAAAATTGTTTCCCAAAGTCAAAGCCATCAAAAGGCAGGCCATATGCCATCAAGTGCAGGCACATGCAGCAAAGCTTGCCAAAATTGATCCCCGCTGAAGGCCAAAACACAAAGGAAGGACTTCCAGACTCCCTGGAATGGAGATACCATCCAAGCAATTGCAATCGGAGGAGAAAAAAAAAAAATTGGGGAAATTTTGTCATTCCGAGAAAATGGCCAGGATTAAATCCGGAGCATTGCAAAGGACCAAAAGATGCCAAAACTAAGCTCACGGCAGTTTCAAAAGCAGGGGAATAAGTCAAAGAGGAAGACACAACTCGCTGGGGAAGATATAAGAAACATGACAAGAATACCTGAAAGAAAAAAACCAAATTTGTTTCCCAAAGTCAAAGTCATCAAAAGGCAGGCCATATGCCATCAAGTGCAGGCACATGCAGCAAAGCTTGCCAAAATTGATCCCCGCTGAAGGCCAAAACACAAAGGAAGGACTTCCAGACTCCCTGGAATGGAGATACCATCCAAGCAATTGCAATCGGAGGAGAAAAAAAAAAAATTGGGGAAATTTTGTCATTCCGAGAAAATGGCCAGGATTAAATCCGGAGCATTGCAAAGGACCAAACCATGCCAAAACTAAGCTCACAGCTGTTGCAAAAGCAGGGGAATAAGTCAAAGAGGAAGACACAACTCGCTGGGGAAGATATAAGAAAGATGGCAAGGATACCTGAAAGAAAAAAACCAAATTTGTTTCCCAAAGTCAAAGCCATCAAAAGGCAGGCCATATGCCATCAAGTGCAGGCACATGCAGCAAAGCTTGCCAAAATTGATCCCCGCTGAAGGCCAAAACACAAAGGAAGGACTTCCAGACTCCCTGGAATGGAGATACCATCCAAGCAATTGCAATCAGAGGAGAAAAAAAAAAAATTGGGGAAATTTTGTCATTCCGAGAAAATGGCCAGGATTAAATCCGGAGCATTGCAAAGGACCAAACCATGCCAAAACTAAGCACACAGCTGTTGCAAAAGCAGGGGAATAAGTCAAAGAGGAAGACACAACTCGCTGCGGAAGATATAAGAAACATGGCAAGGATACCTGAAAGAAAAAAACCAAATTTGTTTCCCAAAGTCAAAGCCATCAAAAGGCAGGCCATATGCCATCAAGTGCAGGCACATGCAGCAAAGCTTGCCAAAATTGATCCCCGCTGAAGGCCAAAATACAAAGGAAGGACTTCCAGACTCCCTGGAATGGAGATACCATCCAAGCAATTGCAATCGGAGGAGAAAAAAAAAAAAAAGGGGAAATTTTGTCATTCCGAGAAAATGGCCAGGATTAAATCTGAAGCATTGCAAAGGACCAAAAGATGCCAAAACTAAACTCACAGCTGTTGCAAAAGCAGGGGAATAAGTCAAGGAGGAAGACACAACTTGCAGGGGAAGATAGAAGAAACAGGGCATGGATACTAAAAATTCAAAAAAATTTTTTTTCCCAAAGTCAAAGCCATCAAAAAGCATGGCATGCCATCAAGTGCAGGGACATGCACCAAAGATTCTTCTATTAGTCCCCATTGAAATCGCAAGATTCCGTTTCCCTTCCCGAAAGGAAATTTCATTTCCTTTCTGGAAAGGAAACGGAATCTTGCGAACCCCAAAAGAAAGACTTACAAACACTCTGCAAAGGACATAGGATCAAAAGAAATGCAACTGAAAAAAACCCCACAAAAACCAGAAAATTCAGAGTTTTAGTCTCTTCAAAAAATGGTCTGGAAGGAAAAGAGCTGCATTGCAAAGGACCAAACCATGCAAAACTAAGCCCACAGATGTTGCACAAGCAGGGGAAAATGACAAAGACAAAGACAGAACTCGCTGGTGAAGATCAGATGGACATGGCATGGATACCAAAAAGAAAAAAAAAAAAAATTGTTTCCCAAAGTCAAAGCCATCAAAAGGCAGGCCATATGCCATCAAGTGCAGGCACATGCAGCAAAGCTTGCCAAAATTGATCCCCGCTGAAGGCCAAAACACAAAGGAAGGACTTCCAGACTCCCTGGAATGGAGATACCATCCAAGCAATTGCAATCGGAGGAGAAAAAAAAAAAATTGGGGAAATTTTGTCATTCCGAGAAAATGGCCAGGATTAAATCCGGAGCATTGCAAAGGACCAAAGGATGCCAAAACTAAGCTCACACCTGTTGCAAAAGCAGGGGAATAAGTCAAAGAGGAAGACACAACTCGCTGGGGAAGATATAAGAAACATGACAAGAATACCTGAAAGAAAAAAACCAAAATTGTTTCCCAAAGTCAAAGCCATCAAAAGGCAGGCCATATGCCATCAAGTGCAGGCACATGCAGCAAAGCTTGCCAAAACTGATCCCGGCTGAAGGCCAAAACACAAAGGAAGGACTTCCAGACTCCCTGGAATGGAGATACCATCCAAGCAATTGCAATCGGAGGAGAAAAAAAAAAAAAAGGGGAAATTTTGTCATTCCGAGAAAATGGCCAGGATTAAATCCGGAGCATTGCAAAGGACCAAAAGATGCCAAAACTAAGCTCACAGCAGTTTCAAAAGCAGGGGAATAAGTCAAAGAGGAAGACACAACTCGCTGGGGAAGATATAAGAAACATGACAAGAATACCTGAAAGAAAAAAACCAAATTTGTTTCCCAAAGTCAAAGTCATCAAAAGGCAGGCCATATGCCATCAAGTGCAGGCACATGCAGCAAAGCTTGCCAAAATTGATCCCCGCTGAAGGCCAAAACACAAAGGAAGGACTTCCAGACTCCCTGGAATGGAGATACCATCCAAGCAATTGCAATCGGAGGAGAAAAAAAAAAAATTGGGGAAATTTTGTCATTCCGAGAAAATGGCCAGGATTAAATCCGGAGCATTGCAAAGGACCAAACCATGCCAAAACTAAGCTCACAGCTGTTGCAAAAGCAGGGGAATAAGTCAAAGAGGAAGACACAACTCGCTGGGGAAGATATAAGAAACATGGCAAGGATACCTGAAAGAAAAAAACCAAATTTGTTTCCCAAAGTCAAAGCCATCAAAAGGCAGGCCATATGCCATCAAGTGCAGGCACATGCAGCAAAGCTTGCCAAAATTGATCCCCGCTGAAGGCCAAAACACAAAGGAAGGACTTCCAGACTCCCTGGAATGGAGATACCATCCAAGCAATTGCAATCAGAGGAGAAAAAAAAAAAATTGGGGAAATTTTGTCATTCCGAGAAAATGGCCAGGATTAAATCCGGAGCATTGCAAAGGACCAAACCATGCCAAAACTAAGCACACAGCTGTTGCAAAAGCAGGGGAATAAGTCAAAGAGGAAGACACAACTCGCTGCGGAAGATATAAGAAACATGGCAAGGATACCTGAAAGAAAAAAACCAAATTTGTTTCCCAAAGTCAAAGCCATCAAAAGGCAGGCCATATGCCATCAAGTGCAGGCACATGCAGCAAAGCTTGCCAAAATTGATCCCCGCTGAAGGCCAAAATACAAAGGAAGGACTTCCAGACTCCCTGGAATGGAGATACCATCCAAGCAATTGCAATCGGAGGAGAAAAAAAAAAAAAAGGGGAAATTTTGTCATTCCGAGAAAATGGCCAGGATTAAATCTGAAGCATTGCAAAGGACCAAAAGATGCCAAAACTAAACTCACAGCTGTTGCAAAAGCAGGGGAATAAGTCAAGGAGGAAGACACAACTTGCAGGGGAAGATAGAAGAAACAGGGCATGGATACTAAAAATTCAAAAAAATTTTTTTTCCCAAAGTCAAAGCCATCAAAAAGCATGGCATGCCATCAAGTGCAGGGACATGCACCAAAGATTCTTCTATTAGTCCCCATTGAAATCGCAAGATTCCGTTTCCCTTCCCGAAAGGAAATTTCATTTCCTTTCTGGAAAGGAAACGGAATCTTGCGAACCCCAAAAGAAAGACTTACAAACACTCTGCAAAGGACATAGGATCAAAAGAAATGCAACTGAAAAAAACCCCACAAAAACCAGAAAATTCAGAGTTTTAGTCTCTTCAAAAAATGGTCTGGAAGGAAAAGAGCTGCATTGCAAAGGACCAAACCATGCAAAACTAAGCCCACAGATGTTGCACAAGCAGGGGAAAATGACAAAGACAAAGACAGAACTCGCTGGTGAAGATCAGATGGACATGGCATGGATACCAAAAAGAAAAAAAAAAAAAATTGTTTCCCAAAGTCAAAGCCATCAAAAGGCAGGCCATATGCCATCAAGTGCAGGCACATGCAGCAAAGCTTGCCAAAATTGATCCCCGCTGAAGGCCAAAACACAAAGGAAGGACTTCCAGACTCCCTGGAATGGAGATACCATCCAAGCAATTGCAATCGGAGGAGAAAAAAAAAAAATTGGGGAAATTTTGTCATTCCGAGAAAATGGCCAGGATTAAATCCGGAGCATTGCAAAGGACCAAAGGATGCCAAAACTAAGCTCACACCTGTTGCAAAAGCAGGGGAATAAGTCAAAGAGGAAGACACAACTCGCTGGGGAAGATATAAGAAACATGACAAGAATACCTGAAAGAAAAAAACCAAATTTGTTTCCCAAAGTCAAAGTCATCAAAAGGCAGGCCATATGCCATCAAGTGCAGGCACATGCAGCAAAGCTTGCCAAAATTGATCCCCGCTGAAGGCCAAAACACAAAGGAAGGACTTCCAGACTCCCTGGAATGGAGATACCATCCAAGCAATTGCAATCGGAGGAGAAAAAAAAAAAATTGGGGAAATTTTGTCATTCCGAGAAAATGGCCAGGATTAAATCTGAAGCATTGCAAAGGACCAAAAGGTGCAAAAACGAAGCGCACATCTGTTGCAAAAGCAGGGAAATAAGTCAAAGAGGAAGACACAACTCGCTGTGGAAGGTATAAGAAACATGACAAGAATACCTGAAAGGAAAAAACCAAATTTGTTTCCCAAAGTCAAAGCCATCAAAAGGCAGGCCATATGCCATCAAGTGCAGGCACATGCAGCAAAGCTTGCCAAAATTGATCCCCGCTGAAGGCCAAAACACAAAGGAAGGACTTCCAGACTCCCTGGAATGGAGATACAATCCAAGCAATTGCAATCGGAGGAGAAAAAAAAAAAATTGGGGAAATTTTGTCATTCCGAGAAAATGGCCAGGATTAAATCCGGAGCATTGCAAAGGACCAAAGGATGCCAAAACTAAGCTCACAGCTGTTGCAAAAGCAGGGGAATAAGTCAAAGAGGAAGACACAACTCGCTGCGGAAGATATAAGAAACATGACAAGAATACCTGAAAGAAAAAAACCAAATTTGTTTCCCAAAGTCAAAGCCATCAAAAGGCAGGCCATATGCCATCAAGTGCAGGCACATGCAGCAAAGCTTGCCAAAATTGATCCCCGCTGAAGGCCAAAACACAAAGGAAGGACTTCCAGACTCCCTGGAATGGAGATACCATCCAAGCAATTGCAATCGGAGGAGAAAAAAAAAAATTGGGGAAATTTTGTCATTCCGAGAAAATGGCCAGGATTAAATCTGAAGCATTGCAAAGGACCAAACCATGCCAAAACTAAGCTCACAGCTGTTGCAAAAGCAGGGGAATAAGTCAAGGAGGAAGACACAACTTGCAGGGGAAGATAGAAGAAACAGGGCATGGATACTAAAAATACAAAAAAATTTTTTTCCCAAAGTCAAAGCCATCAAAAAGCATGGCATGCCATCAAGTGCAGGGACATGCACCAAAGATTCTTCTATTAGTCCCCATTGAAATCGCAAGATTCCGTTTCCCTTCCCGAAAGGAAATTTCATTTCCTTTCGGGAAGGGAAACGGTATCTTGCGAACCCCAAAAGAAAGACTTACAAACACTCTGCAAAGGACATAGGATCAAAAGAAATGCAACTGAAAAAAACCCCACAAAAACCAGAAAATTCAGAGTTTTAGTCTCTTCAAAAAATGGTCTGGAAGGAAATGAGCTGCATTGCAAAGGACCAAACCATGCAAAACTAAGCCCACAGATGTTGCACAAGCAGGGGAAAAAGACAAAGACAAAGACAGAACTCGCTGGTAAAGATCAGATGGACATGGCATGGATACCAAAAAGAAAAAAAAAAAAAATTGTTTCCCAAAGTCAAAGCCATCAAAAGGCAGGCCATATGCCATCAAGTGCAGGCACATGCAGCAAAGCTTGCCAAAATTGATCCCCGCTGAAGGCCAAAACACAAAGGAAGGACTTCCAGACTCCCTGGAATGGAGATACCATCCAAGCAATTGCAATCGGAGGAGAAAAAAAAAAAAAAGGGGAAATTTTGTCATTCCGAGAAAATGGCCAGGATTAAATACGGAGCATTGCAAAGGACCAAAAGATGCCAAAACTAAGCTCACAGCTGTTGCAAAAGCAGGGGAATAAGTCAAAGAGGAAGACACAACTCGCTGGGGAAGATATAAGAAACATGACAAGAATACCTGAAAGAAAAAAACCAAATTTGTTTCCCAAAGTCAAAGCCATCAAAAGGCAGGCCATATGCCATCAAGTGCAGGCACATGCAGCAAAGCTTGCCAAAATTGATCCCCGCTGAAGGCCAAAACACAAAGGAAGGACTTCCAGACTCCCTGGAATGGAGATACCATCCAAGCAATTGCAATCGGAGGAGAAAAAAAAAAAATTGGGGAAATTTTGTCATTCCGAGAAAATGGCCAGGATTAAATACGGAGCATTGCAAAGGACCAAACCATGCCAAAACTAAGCTCACAGCTGTTGCAAAAGCAGGGGAATAAGTCAAAGAGGAAGACACAACTCGCTGGGGAAGATATAAGAAAGATGGCAAGGATACCTGAAAGAAAAAAACCAAATTTGTTTCCCAAAGTCAAAGCCATCAAAAGGCAGGCCATATGCCATCAAGTGCAGGCACATGCAGCAAAGCTTGCCAAAATTGATCCCCGCTGAAGGCCAAAACACAAAGGAAGGACTTCCAGACTCCCTGGAATGGAGATACCATCCAAGCAATTGCAATCGGAGGAGAAAAAAAAAAAAAAGGGGAAATTTTGTCATTCCGAGAAAATGGCCAGGATTAAATCCGGAGCATTGCAAAGGACCAAAGGATGCCAAAACTAAGCTCACAGCAGTTGCAAAAGCAGGGGAATAAGTCAAAGAGGAAGACACAACTCGCTGCGGAAGATATAAGAAACATGACAAGAATACCTGAAAGAAAAAAACCAAATTTGTTTCCCAAAGTCAAAGCCATCAAAAGGCAGGCCATATGCCATCAAGTGCAGGCACATGCAGCAAAGCTTGCCAAAATTGATCCCCGCTGAAGGCCAAAACACAAAGGAAGGACTTCCAGACTCCCTGGAATGGAGATACCAACCAAGCAATTGCAATCGGAGGAGAAAAAAAAAAATTGGGGAAATTTTGTCATTCCGAGAAAATGGCCAGGATTAAATCCGAAGCATTGCAAAGGAGCAAAAGGTGCAAAAACGAAGCGCACAGCTGTTGCAAAAGCAGGGAAATAAGTCAAAGAGGAAGACACAACTCGCTGCGGAAGATATAAGAAACATGACAAGAATACCTGAAAGAAAAAACCAAATTTGTTTCCCAAAGTCAAAGCCATCAAAAGGCAGGCCATATGCCATCAAGTGCAGGCACATGCAGCAAAGCTTGCCAAAATTGATCCCCGCTGAAGGCCAAAACACAAAGGAAGGACTTCCAGACTCCCTGGAATGGAGATACCATCCAAGCAATTGCAATCGGAGGAGAAAAAAAAAAAATTGGGGAAATTTTGTCATTCCGAGAAAATGGCCAGGATTAAATCTGAAGCATTGCAAAGGACCAAACCATGCCAAAACTAAGCTCACAGCTGTTGCAAAAGCAGGGGAATAAGTCAAGGAGGAAGACACAACTTGCAGGGGAAGATAGAAGAAACAGGGCATGGATACTAAAAATTCAAAAAAATTTTTTTTCCCAGAGTCAAAGCCATCAAAAAGCATGGCATGCCATCAAGTGCAGGGACATGCACCAAAGATTCTTCTATTAGTCCCCATTGAAATCGCAAGATTCCGTTTCCCTTCCCGAAAGGAAATTTCATTTCCTTTCGGGAAGGGAAACGGAATCTTGCGAACCCCAAAAGAAAGACTTACAAACACTCTGCAAAGGACATAGGATCAAAAGAAATGCAACTGAAAAAAACCCCACAAAAACCAGAAAATTCAGAGTTTTAGTCTCTTCAAAAAATGGTCTGGAAGGAAATGAGCTGCATTGCAAAGGACCAAACCATGCAAAACTAAGCCCACAGATGTTGCACAAGCAGGGGAAAAAGACAAAGACAAAGACACAACTCGCTGGTGAAGATCAGATGGACATGGCATGGATACCAAAAAGAAAAAAAAAAAAAATTGTTTCCCAAAGTCAAAGCCATCAAAAGGCAGGCCATATGCCATCAAGTGCAGGCACATGCAGCAAAGCTTGCCAAAATTGATCCCCGCTGAAGGCCAAAACACAAAGGAAGGACTTCCAGACTCCCTGGAATGGAGATACCAACCAAGCAATTGCAATCGGAGGAGAAAAAAAAAAATTGGGGAAATTTTGTCATTCCGAGAAAATGGCCAGGATTAAATCTGAAGCATTGCAAAGGAGCAAAAGGTGCGAAAACGAAGCGCACAGCTGTTGCAAAAGCAGGGGAATAAGTCAAAGAGGAAGACACAACTCGCTGCGGAAGATATAAGAAACATGACAAGAATACCTGAAAGTAAAAAACCAAATTTGTTTCCCAAAGTCAAAGCCATCAAAAGGCAGGCCATATGCCATCAAGTGCAGGCACATGCAGCAAAGCTTGCCAAAATTGATCCCCGCTGAAGGCCAAAACACAAAGGAAGGACTTCCAGACTCCCTGGAATGGAGATACCGTCCAAGCAATTGCAATCGGAGGAGAAAAAAAAAAAAAAGGGGAAATTTTGTCATTCCGAGAAAATGGCCAGGATTAAATCCGGAGCATTGCAAAGGACCAAAGGATGCCAAAACTAAGCTCACAGCTGTTGCAAAAGCAGGGGAATAAGTCAAAGAGGAAGACACAACTCGCTGGGGAAGATATAAGAAACATGACAAGAATACCTGAAAGAAAAAAACCAAATTTGTTTCCCAAAGTCAAAGCCATCAAAAGGCAGGCCATATGCCATCAAGTGCAGGCACATGCAGCAAAGCTTGCCAAAATTGATCCCCGGTGAAGGCCAAAACACAAAGGAAGGACTTCCAGACTCCCTGGAATGGAGATACCAACCAAGCAATTGCAATCAGAGGAGAAAAAAAAAAAATTGGGGAAATTTTGTCATTCCGAGAAAATGGCCAGGATTAAATCCGGAGCACTGCAAAGGACCAAACCATGCCAAAACGAAGCTCACAGCTGTTGCAAAAGCAGGGGAATAAGTCAAAGAGGAAGACACAACTCGCGGCGGAAGATATAAGAAACATGACAAGAATACCTGAAAGAAAAAAACCAAATTTGTTTCCCAAAGTCAAAGCCATCAAAAGGCAGGCCATATGCCATCAAGTGCAGGCACATGCAGCAAAGCTTGCCAAAATTGATCCCCGCTGAAGGCCAAAACACAAAGGAAGGACTTCCAGACTCCCTGGAATGGAGATACCAACCAAGCAATTGCAATCGGAGGAGAAAAAAAAAAAATTGGGGAAATTTTGTCATTCCGAGAAAATGGCCAGGATTAAATCCGGAGCATTGCAAAGGACCAAAGGATGCCAAAACTAAGCTCACAGCTGTTGCAAAAGCAGGGGAGTAAGTCAAAGAGGAAGACACAACTCGCTGCGGAAGATATAAGAAACATGACAAGAATACCTGAAAGAAAAAAACCAAATTTGTTTCCCAAAGTCAAAGCCATCAAAAGGCAGGCCATATGCCATCAAGTGCAGGCACATGCAGCAAAGCTTGCCAAAATTGATCCGCGCTGAAGGCCAAAACACAAAGGAAGGACTTCCAGACTCCCTGGAATGGAGATACCATCCAAGCAATTGCAATCGGAGGAGAAAAAAAAAAAATTGGGGAAATTTTGTCATTCCGAGAAAATGGCCAGGATTAAATCCCGAGCATTGCAAAGGACCAAAAGATGCCAAAACTAAGCTCACAGCTGTTGCAAAAGCAGGGGAATAAGTCAAGGAGGAAGACACAACTTGCAGGGGAAGATAGAAGAAACAGGGCATGGATACTAAAAATTCAAAAAAATTTTTTTTCCCAGAGTCAAAGCCATCAAAAAGCATGGCATGCCATCAAGTGCAGGGACATGCACCAAAGATTCTTCTATTAGTCCCCATTGAAATCGCAAGATTCCGTTTCCCTTCCCGAAAGGAAATTTCATTTCCTTTCGGGAAGGGAAACGGAATCTTGCGAACCCCAAAAGAAAGACTTACAAACACTCTGCAAAGGACATAGGATCAAAAGAAATGCAACTGAAAAAAACCCCACAAAAACCAGAAAATTCAGAGTTTTAGTCTCTTCAAAAAATGGTCTGGAAGGAAATGAGCTGCATTGCAAAGGACCAAACCATGCAAAACTAAGCCCACAGATGTTGCACAAGCAGGGGAAAAAGACAAAGACAAAGACACAACTCGCTGGTGAAGATCAGATGGACATGGCATGGATACTAAAAAGAAAAAAAAAAAAAATTGTTTCCCAAAGTCAAAGCCATCAAAAGGCAGGCCATATGCCATCAAGTGCAGGCACATGCAGCAAAGCTTGCCAAAATTGATCCCCGCTGAAGGCCAAAACACAAAGGAAGGACTTCCAGACTCCCTGGAATGGAGATACCAACCAAGCAATTGCAATCGGAGGAGAAAAAAAAAAATTGGGGAAATTTTGTCATTCCGAGAAAATGGCCAGGATTAAATCTGAAGCATTGCAAAGGAGCAAAAGGTGCGAAAACGAAGCGCACAGCTGTTGCAAAAGCAGGGGAATAAGTCAAAGAGGAAGACACAACTCGCTGCGGAAGATATAAGAAACATGACAAGAATACCTGAAAGTAAAAAACCAAATTTGTTTCCCAAAGTCAAAGCCATCAAAAGGCAGGCCATATGCCATCAAGTGCAGGCACATGCAGCAAAGCTTGCCAAAATTGATCCCCGCTGAAGGCCAAAACACAAAGGAAGGACTTCCAGACTCCCTGGAATGGAGATACCGTCCAAGCAATTGCAATCGGAGGAGAAAAAAAAAAAAAAGGGGAAATTTTGTCATTCCGAGAAAATGGCCAGGATTAAATCCAGAGCATTGCAAAGGACCAAAGGATGCCAAAACTAAGCTCACAGCTGTTGCAAAAGCAGGGGAATAAGTCAAAGAGGAAGACACAACTCGCTGGGGAAGATATAAGAAACATGACAAGAATACCTGAAAGAAAAAAACCAAATTTGTTTCCCAAAGTCAAAGCCATCAAAAGGCAGGCCATATGCCATCAAGTGCAGGCACATGCAGCAAAGCTTGCCAAAATTGATCCCCGCTGAAGGCCAAAACACAAAGGAAGGACTTCCAGACTCCCTGGAATGGAGATACCATCCAAGCAATTGCAATCGGAGGAGAAAAAAAAAAAATTGGGGAAATTTTGTCATTCCGAGAAAATGGCCAGGATTAAATCTGAAGCATTGCAAAGGACCAAACCATGCCAAAACTAAGCTCACAGCTGTTGCAAAAGCAGGGGAATAAGTCAAGGAGGAAGACACAACTTGCAGGGGAAGATAGAAGAAACAGGGCATGGATACTAAAAATACAAAAAACTTTTTTTCCCAAAGTCAAAGCCATCAAAAAGCATGGCATGCCATCAAGTGCAGGGACATGCACCAAAGATTCTTCTATTAGTCCCCATTGAAATCGCAAGATTCCGTTTCCCTTCCCGAAAGGAAATTTCATTTCCTTTCGGGAAGGGAAACGGAATCTTGCGAACCCCAAAAGAAAGACTTACAAACACTCTGCAAAGGACATAGGATCAAAAGAAATGCAACTGAAAAAAACCCCACAAAAACCAGAAAATTCAGAGTTTTAGTCTCTTCAAAAAATGGTCTGGAAGGAAATGAGCTGCATTGCAAAGGACCAAACCATGCAAAACTAAGCCCACAGATGTTGCACAAGCAGGGGAAAAAGACAAAGACAAAGACAGAACTCGCTGGTGAAGATCAGAGGGACATGGCATGGATACCAAAAAGAAAAAAAAAAAAATTGTTTCCCAAAGTCAAAGCCATCAAAAGGCAGGCCATATGCCATCAAGTGCAGGCACATGCAGCAAAGCTTGCCAAAATTGATCCCCGCTGAAGGCCAAAACACAAAGGAAGGACTTCCAGACTCCCTGGAATGGAGATACCATCCAAGCAATTGCAATCGGAGGAGAAAAAAAAAAAATTGGGGAAATTTTGTCATTCCGAGAAAATGGCCAGGATTAAATCCGGAGCATTGCAATGCACCAGACCATGCCAAAACTAAGCTCACAGCTGTTGCAAAAGCAGGGGAATAAGTCAAAGAGGAAGACAAAACTCGCTGCGGAAGATATAAGAAACATGACAAGAATACCTGAAAGAAAAAAACCAAATTTGTTTCCCAAAGTCAAAGTCATCAAAAGGCAGGCCATATGCCATCAAGTGCAGGCACATGCAGGAAAGCTTGCCAAAATTGATCCCCGCTGAAGGCCAAAACACAAAGGAAGGACTTCCAGACTCCCTGGAATGGAGATACCATCCAAGCAATTGCAATCGGAGGAGAAAAAAAAAAAATTGGGGAAATTTTGTCATTCCGAGAAAATGGCCAGGATTAAATCCGGAGCATTGCAAAGGACCAAAAGATGCCAAAACTAAGCTCACAGCTGTTGCAAAAGCAGGGGAATAAGTCAAAGAGGAAGACACAACTCGCTGGGGAAGATATAAGAAACATGACAAGAATACCTGAAAGAAAAAAACCAAATTTGTTTCCCAAAGTCAAAGTCATCAAAAGGCAGGCCATATGCCATCAAGTGCAGGCACATGCAGCAAAGCTTGCCAAAATTGATCCCCGCTGAAGGCCAAAACACAAAGGAAGGACTTCCAGACTCCCTGGAATGGAGATACCATCCAAGCAATTGCAATCGGAGGAGAAAAAAAAAAAATTGGGGAAATTTTGTCATTCCGAGAAAATGGCCAGGATTAAATCCGGAGCATTGCAAAGGACCAAAGGATGCCAAAACTTAGCTCACAGCTGTTGCAAAAGCAGGGGAATAAGTCAAAGAGGAAGACACAACTCGCTGGGGAAGATATAAGAAACATGACAAGAATACCTGAAAGAAAAAAACCAAATTTGTTTCCCAAAGTCAAAGCCATCAAAAGGCAGGCCATATGCCATCAAGTGCAGGCACATGCAGCAAAGCTTGCCAAAATTGATCCCCGCTGAAGGCCAAAACACAAAGGAAGGACTTCCAGACTCCCTGGAATGGAGATACCATCCAAGCAATTGCAATCGGAGGAGAAAAAAAAAAAATTGGGGAAATTTTGTCATTCCGAGAAAATGGCCAGGATTAAATCTGAAGCATTGCAAAGGACCAAACCATGCCAAAACTAAGCTCACAGCTGTTGCAAAAGCAGGGGAATAAGTCAAGGAGGAAGACACAACTTGCAGGGGAAGATAGAAGAAACAGGGCATGGATACTAAAAATACAAAAAAATTTTTTTCCCAAAGTCAAAGCCATCAAAAAGCATGGCATGCCATCAAGTGCAGGGACATGCACCAAAGATTCTTCTATTAGTCCCCATTGAAATCGCAAGATTCCGTTTCCCTTCCCGAAAGGAAATGAAATTTCCTTTCGGGAAGGGAAACGGAATCTTGCGAACCCCAAAAGAAAGACTTACAAACACTCTGCAAAGGACATAGGATCAAAAGAAATGCAACTGAAAAAAACCCCACAAAAACCAGAAAATTCAGAGTTTTAGTCTCTTCAAAAAATGGTCTGGAAGGAAATGAGCTGCATTGCAAAGGACCAAACCATGCAAAACTAAGCCCACAGATGTTGCACAAGCAGGGGAAAAAGACAAAGACAAAGACACAACTCGCTGGTGAAGATCAGAGGGACATGGCATGGATACCAAAAAGAAAAAAAAAAAAAAATTGTTTCCCAAAGTCAAAGCCATCAAAAGGCAGGCCATATGCCATCAAGTGCAGGCACATGCAGCAAAGCTTGCCAAAACTGATCCCGGCTGAAGGCCAAAACACAAAGGAAGGACTTCCAGACTCCCTGGAATGGAGATACCATCCAAGCAATTGCAATCGGAGGAGAAAAAAAAAAAATTGGGGAAATTTTGTCATTCCGAGAAAATGGCCAGGATTAAATCCGGAGCATTGCAAAGGACCAAAGGATGCCAAAACTAAGCTCACAGCTGTTGCAAAAGCAGGGGAATAAGTCAAAGAGGAAGACACAACTCGCTGGGGAAGATATAAGAAACATGACAAGAATACCTGAAAGGAAAAAACCAAATTTGTTTCCCAAAGTCAAAGCCATCGAAAGGCAGGCCATATGCCATCAAAAGGCAAGCCATATGCCATCAAGTGCAGGCACATGCAGCAAAGCTTGCCAAAATTGATCCCCGCTGAAGGCCAAAACACAAAGGAAGGACTTCCAGACTCCCTGGAATGGAGATACCATCCAAGCAATTGCAATCGGAGGAGAAAAAAAAAAAATTGGGGAAATTTTGTCATTCCGAGAAAATGGCCAGGATTAAATCCGGAGCATTGCAAAGGACCAAAAGATGCCAAAACTAAGCTCACAGCTGTTGCAAAAGCAGGGGAATAAGTCAAGGAGGAAGACACAACTTGCAGGGGAAGATAGAAGAAACGGGGCATGGATACTAAAAATTCAAAAAAATTTTTTTTCCCAAAGTCAAAGCCATCAAAAAGCATGGCATGCCATCAAGTGCAGGGACATGCACCAAAGATTCTTCTATTAGTCCCCATTGAAATCGCAAGATTCCGTTTCCCTTCCCGAAAGGAAATTTCATTTCCTTTCGGGAAGGGAAACGGAATCTTGCGAACCCCAAAAGAAAGACTTACAAACACTCTGCAAAGGACATAGGATCAAAAGAAATGCAACTGAAAAAAACCCCACAAAAACCAGAAAATTCAGAGTTTTAGTCTCTTCAAAAAATGGTCTGGAAGGAAATGAGCTGCATTGCAAAGGACCAAACCATGCAAAACTAAGCCCACAGATGTTGCACAAGCAGGGGAAAAAGACAAAGACAAAGACACAACTCGCTGGTGAAGGTCAGAGGGACATGGCATGGATACCAAAAAGAAAAAAAAAAAAATTGTTTCCCAAAGTCAAAGCCATCAAAAGGCAGGCCATATGCCATCAAGTGCAGGCACATGCAGCAAAGCTTGCCAAAATTGATCCCCGCTGAAGGCCAAAACACAAAGGAAGGACTTCCAGACTCCCTGGAATGGAGATACCATCCAAGCAATTGCAATCGGAGGAGAAAAAAAAAAAATTGGGGAAATTTTGTCATTCCGAGAAAATGGCCAGGATTAAATCCGGAGCATTGCAAAGGACCAAAGGATGCCAAAACTAAGCTCACAGCTGTTGCAAAAGCAGGGGAATAAGTCAAAGAGGAAGACACAACTCGCTGCGGAAGATATAAGAAACATGACAAGAATACCTGAAAGAAAAAAACCAAATTTGTTTCCCAAAGTCAAAGCCATCAAAAGGCAGGCCATATGCCATCAAGTGCAGGCACATGCAGCAAAGCTTGCCAAAATTGATCCCCGCTGAAGGCCAAAACACAAAGGAAGGACTTCCAGACTCCCTGGAATGGAGATACCATCCAAGCAATTGCAATCGGAGGAGAAAAAAAAAAAATTGGGGAAATTTTGTCATTCCGAGAAAATGGCCAGGATTAAATCCGGAGCATTGCAAAGGACC
Source organism: Setophaga petechia (assembly GCA_024362935.1). Classification (NCBI taxonomy): domain Eukaryota; kingdom Metazoa; phylum Chordata; class Aves; order Passeriformes; family Parulidae; genus Setophaga; species Setophaga petechia. The sequence continues at coordinate 2,857,135 of JANCRA010000001.1, read as the reverse complement.
AAACCATGCCAAAACTAAGCTCACAGCTGTTGCAAAAGCAGGGGAATAAGTCAAGGAGGAAGACACAACTTGCAGGGGAAGATAGAAGAAACAGGGCATGGATGCTAAAAATTCAAAAAAATTTTTTTTCCCAAAGTCAAAACCATCAAAAAGCATGGCATGCCATCAAGTGCAGGGACATGCACCAAAGATTCTTCTATTAGTCCCCATTGAAATCGCAAGATTCCGTTTCCCTTCCCGAAAGGAAATTTCATTTCCTTTCGGGAAGGGAAACGGAATCTTGCGAACCCCAAAAGAAAGACTTACAAACACTCTGCAAAGGACATAGGATCAAAAGAAATGCAACTGAAAAAAACCCCACAAAAACCAGAAAATTCAGAGTTTTAGTCTCTTCAAAAAATGGTCTGGAAGGAAATGAGCTGCATTGCAAAGGACCAAACCATGCAAAACTAAGCCCACAGATGTTGCACAAGCAGGGGAAAAAGACAAAGACAAAGACACAACTCGCTGGTGAAGATCAGAGGGACATGGCATGGATACAAAAAAGAAAAAAAAAAAAAATTGTTTCCCAAAGTCAAAGCCATCAAAAGGCAGGCCATATGCCATCAAGTGCAGGCACATGCAGCAAAGCTTGCCAAAACTGATCCCGGCTGAAGGCCAAAACAGAAAGGAAGGACTTCCAGACTCCCTGGAATGGAGATACCGTCCAAGCAATTGCAATCGGAGGAGAAAAAAAAAAAAATGGGGAAATTTTGTCATTCCGAGAAAATGGCCAGGATTAAATCCGGAGCATTGCAATGCACGAAACCATGCCAAAACTAAGCTCACAGCTATTGCAAAAGCAGGGGAATAAGTCAAAGAGGAAGACAAAACTCGCTGCGGAAGATATAAGAAACATGACAAGAATACCTGAAAGAAAAAAACCAAATTTGTTTCCCAAAGTCAAAGCCATCAAAAGGCAGGCCATATGCCATCAAGTGCAGGCACATGCAGCAAAGCTTGCCAAAATTGATCCCCGCTGAAGGCCAAAACACAAAGGAAGGACTTCCAGACTCCCTGGAATGGAGATACCATCCAAGCAATTGCAATCGGAGGAGAAAAAAAAAAAATTGGGGAAATTTTGTCATTCCGAGAAAATGGCCAGGATTAAATCCGGAGCATTGCAAAGGACCAAAAGATGCCAAAACTAAGCTCACAGCTGTTGCAAAAGCAGGGGAATAAGTCAAAGAGGAAGACACAACTCGCTGGGGAAGATATAAGAAACATGACAAGAATACCTGAAAGAAAAAAACCAAATTTGTTTCCCAAAGTCAAAGTCATCAAAAGGCAGGCCATATGCCATCAAGTGCAGGCACATGCAGCAAAGCTTGCCAAAATTGATCCCCGGTGAAGGCCAAAACACAAAGGAAGGACTTCCAGACTCCCTGGAATGGAGATACCATCCAAGCAATTGCAATCGGAGGAGAAAAAAAAAAAATTGGGGAAATTTTGTCTGTCCAAGAAAATGGCCAGGATTAAATCCGGAGCATTGCAATGCACCAAACCGTGCCAAAACTAAGCTCACAGCTGTTGCAAAAGCAGGGGAATAAGTCAAAGAGGAAGACACAACTCGCTGGGGAAGATATAAGAAACATGAAGAGAATACCTGAAAGAAAAAAACCAAATTTGTTTCCCAAAGTCAAAGCCATCAAAAGGCAGGCCATATGCCATCAAGTGCAGGCACATGCAGCAAAGCTTGCCAAAATTGATCCCCGCTGAAGGCCAAAACACAAAGGAAGGACTTCCAGACTCCCTGGAATGGAGATACCATCCAAGCAATTGCAATCGGAGGAGAAAAAAAAAAAATTGGGGAAATTTTGTCATTCCGAGAAAATGGCCAGGATTAAATCTGAAGCATTGCAAAGGACCAAACCATGCCAAAACTAAGCTCACAGCTGTTGCAAAAGCAGGGGAATAAGTCAAGGAGGAAGACACAACTTGCAGGGGAAGATAGAAGAAACAGGGCATGGATACTAAAAATACAAAAAAATTTTTTTCCCAAAGTCAAAGCCATCAAAAAGCATGGCATGCCATCAAGTGCAGGGACATGCACCAAAGATTCTTCTATTAGTCCCCATTGAAATCGCAAGATTCCGTTTCCCTTCCCGAAAGGAAATTTCATTTCCTTTCGGGAAGGGAAACGGAATCTTGCGAACCCCAAAAGAAAGACTTACAAACACTCTGCAAAGGACATAGGATCAAAAGAAATGCAACTGAAAAAAACCCCACAAAAACCAGAAAATTCAGAGTTTTAGTCTCTTCAAAAAATGGTCTGGAAGGAAATGAGCTGCATTGCAAAGGACCAAACCATGCAAAACTAAGCCCACAGATGTTGCACAAGCAGGGGAAAAAGACAAAGACAAAGACACAACTCGCTGGTGAAGATCAGAGGGACATGGCATGGATACAAAAAAGAAAAAAAAAAAAAATTGTTTCCCAAAGTCAAAGCCATCAAAAGGCAGGCCATATGCCATCAAGTGCAGGCACATGCAGCAAAGCTTGCCAAAATTGATCCCCGCTGAAGGCCAAAACACAAAGGAAGGACTTCCAGACTCCCGGGAATGGAGATACCAACCAAGCAATTGCAATCGGAGGAGAAAAAAAAAAAATTGGGGAAATTTTGTCATTCCGAGAAAATGGCCAGGATTAAATCCCGAGCATTGCAAAGGACCAAAAGATGCCAAAACTAAGCTCACAGCAGTTGCAAAAGCAGGGGAATAAGTCAAAGAGGAAGACACAACTCGCTGGGGAAGATATAAGAAACATGACAAGAATACCTGAAAGAAAAAAACCAAATTTGTTTCCCAAAGTCAAAGCCATCAAAAGGCAGGCCATATGCCATCAAGTGCAGGCACATGCAGAAAAGCTTGCCAAAATTGATCCCCGCTGAAGGCCAAAACACAAAGGAAGGACTTCCAGACTCCCTGGAATGGAGATACCATCCAAGCAATTGCAATCGGAGGAGAAAAAAAAAAAATTGGGGAAATTTTGTCATTCCGAGAAAATGGCCAGGATTAAATCCGGAGCATTGCAAAGGACCAAAAGATGCCAAAACTAAGCTCACAGCTGTTGCAAAAGCAGGGGAATAAGTCAAAGAGGAAGACACAACTCGCTAGGGAAGATATAAGAAACATGACAAGAATACCTGAAAGAAAAAAACCAAATTTGTTTCCCAAAGTCAAAGCCATCAAAAGGCAGGCCATATGCCATCAAGTGCAGGCACATGCAGCAAAGCTTGCCAAAATTGATCCCCGCTGAAGGCCAAAACACAAAGGAAGGACTTCCAGACTCCCTGGAATGGAGATACCATCCAAGCAATTGCAATCGGAGGAGAAAAAAAAAAAATTGGGGAAATTTTGTCATTCCGAGAAAATGGCCAGGATTAAATCTGAAGCATTGCAAAGGACCAAACCATGCCAAAACTAAGCTCACAGCTGTTGCAAAAGCAGGGGAATAAGTCAAGGAGGAAGACACAACTTGCAGGGGAAGATAGAAGAAACAGGGCATGGATACTAAAAATACAAAAAAATTTTTTTCCCAAAGTCAAAGCCATCAAAAAGCATGGCATGCCATCAAGTGCAGGGACATGCACCAAAGATTCTTCTATTAGTCCCCATTGAAATCGCAAGATTCCGTTTCCCTTCCCGAAAGGAAATTTCATTTCCTTTCGGGAAGGGAAACGGAATCTTGCGAACCCCAAAAGAAAGACTTACAAACACTCTGCAAAGGACATAGGATCAAAAGAAATGCAACTGAAAAAAACCCCACAAAAACCAGAAAATTCAGAGTTTTAGTCTCTTCAAAAAATGGTCTGGAAGGAAATGAGCTGCATTGCAAAGGACCAAACCATGCAAAACTAAGCCCACAGATGTTGCACAAGCAGGGGAAAAAGACAAAGACAAAGACAGAACTCGCTGGTGAAGATCAGAGGGACATGGCATGGATACCAAAAAGAAAAAAAAAAAAATTGTTTCCCAAAGTCAAAGCCATCAAAAGGCAGGCCATATTCCATCAAGTGCAGGCACATGCAGCAAAGCTTGCCAAAATTGATCCCCGCTGAAGGCCAAAACACAAAGGAAGGACTTCCAGACTCCCTGGAATGGAGATACCATCCAAGCAATTGCAATCGGAGGAGAAAAAAAAAAAATTGGGGAAATTTTGTCATTCCGAGAAAATGGCCAGGATTAAATCCGGAGCATTGCAAAGGACCAAAAGATGCCAAAACTAAGCTCACAGCTGTTGCAAAAGCAGGGGAATAAGTCAAGGAGGAAGACACAACTTGCAGGGGAAGATAGAAGAAACAGGGCATGGATGCTAAAAATTCAAAAAAATTTTTTTTCCCAAAGTCAAAGCCATCAAAAAGCATGGCATGCCATCAAGTGCAGGGACATGCACCAAAGATTCTTCTATTAGTCCCCATTGAAATCGCAAGATTCCGTTTCCCTTCCCGAAAGGAAATTTCATTTCCTTTCGGGAAGGGAAACGGAATCTTGCGAACCCCAAAAGAAAGACTTACAAACACTCTGCAAAGGACATAGGATCAAAAGAAATGCAACTGAAAAAAACCCCACAAAAACCAGAAAATTCAGAGTTTTAGTCTCTTCAAAAAATGGTCTGGAAGGAAATGAGCTGCATTGCAAAGGACCAAACCATGCAAAACTAAGCCCACAGATGTTGCACAAGCAGGGGAAAAAGACAAAGACAAAGACACAACTCGCTGGTGAAGATCAGAGGGACATGGCATGGATACCAAAAAGAAAAAAAAAAAAAATTGTTTCCCAAAGTCAAAGCCATCAAAAGGCAGGCCATATGCCATCAAGTGCAGGCACATGCAGCAAAGCTTGCCAAAACTGATCCCGGCTGAAGGCCAAAACACAAAGGAAGGACTTCCAGACTCCCTGGAATGGAGATACCATCCAAGCAATTGCAATCGGAGGAGAAAAAAAAAAAAATGGGGAAATTTTGTCATTCCGAGAAAATGGCCAGGATTAAATCCGGAGCATTGCAATGCACGAAACCATGCCAAAACTAAGCTCACAGCTATTGCAAAAGCAGGGGAATAAGTCAAAGAGGAAGACAAAACTCGCTGCGGAAGATATAAGAAACATGACAAGAATACCTGAAAGAAAAAAACCAAATTTGTTTCCCAAAGTCAAAGCCATCAAAAGGCAGGCCATATGCCATCAAGTGCAGGCACATGCAGCAAAGCTTGCCAAAATTGATCCCCGCTGAAGGCCAAAACACAAAGGAAGGACTTCCAGACTCCCTGGAATGGAGATACCATCCAAGCAATTGCAATCGGAGGAGAAAAAAAAAAAATTGGGGAAATTTTGTCATTCCGAGAAAATGGCCAGGATTAAATCCGGAGCATTGCAAAGGACCAAAAGATGCCAAAACTAAGCTCACAGCTGTTGCAAAAGCAGGGGAATAAGTCAAAGAGGAAGACACAACTCGCTGGGGAAGATATAAGAAACATGACAAGAATACCTGAAAGAAAAAAACCAAATTTGTTTCCCAAAGTCAAAGTCATCAAAAGGCAGGCCATATGCCATCAAGTGCAGGCACATGCAGCAAAGCTTGCCAAAATTGATCCCCGGTGAAGGCCAAAACACAAAGGAAGGACTTCCAGACTCCCTGGAATGGAGATACCATCCAAGCAATTGCAATCGGAGGAGAAAAAAAAAAAATTGGGGAAATTTTGTCTGTCCAAGAAAATGGCCAGGATTAAATCCGGAGCATTGCAATGCACCAAACCGTGCCAAAACTAAGCTCACAGCTGTTGCAAAAGCAGGGGAATAAGTCAAAGAGGAAGACACAACTCGCTGGGGAAGATATAAGAAACATGAAGAGAATACCTGAAAGAAAAAAACCAAATTTGTTTCCCAAAGTCAAAGCCATCAAAAGGCAGGCCATATGCCATCAAGTGCAGGCACATGCAGCAAAGCTTGCCAAAATTGATCCCCGCTGAAGGCCAAAACACAAAGGAAGGACTTCCAGACTCCCTGGAATGGAGATACCATCCAAGCAATTGCAATCGGAGGAGAAAAAAAAAAAATTGGGGAAATTTTGTCATTCCGAGAAAATGGCCAGGATTAAATCCGGAGCATTGCAAAGGACCAAAAGATGCCAAAACTAAGCTCACAGCTGTTGCAAAAGCAGGGGAATAAGTCAAAGAGGAAGACACAACTCGCAGGGGAAGATAGAAGAAACATGACAAGAATACCTGAAAGAAAAAAACCAAATTTGTTTCCCAAAGTCAAAGCCATCAAAAGGCAGGCCATATGCCATCAAGTGCAGGCACATGCAGCAAAGCTTGCCAAAATTGATCCCCGCTGAAGGCCAAAACACAAAGGAAGGACTTCCAGACTCCCTGGAATGGAGATACCATCCAAGCAATTGCAATCGGAGGAGAAAAAAAAAAAATTGGGGAAATTTTGTCATTCCGAGAAAATGGCCAGGATTAAATCTGAAGCATTGCAAAGGACCAAACCATGCCAAAACTAAGCTCACAGCTGTTGCAAAAGCAGGGGAATAAGTCAAGGAGGAAGACACAACTTGCAGGGGAAGATAGAAGAAACAGGGCATGGATACTAAAAATACAAAAAAATTTTTTTCCCAAAGTCAAAGCCATCAAAAAGCATGGCATGCCATCAAGTGCAGGGACATGCACCAAAGATTCTTCTATTAGTCCCCATTGAAATCGCAAGATTCCGTTTCCCTTCCCGAAAGGAAATTTCATTTCCTTTCGGGAAGGGAAACGGAATCTTGCGAACCCCAAAAGAAAGACTTACAAACACTCTGCAAAGGACATAGGATCAAAAGAAATGCAACTGAAAAAAACCCCACAAAAACCAGAAAATTCAGAGTTTTAGTCTCTTCAAAAAATGGTCTGGAAGGAAATGAGCTGCATTGCAAAGGACCAAACCATGCAAAACTAAGCCCACAGATGTTGCACAAGCAGGGGAAAAAGACAAAGACAAAGACAGAACTCGCTGGTGAAGATCAGAGGGACATGGCATGGATACCAAAAAGAAAAAAAAAAAAAATTGTTTCCCAAAGTCAAAGCCATCAAAAGGCAGGCCATATGCCATCAAGTGCAGGCACATGCAGCAAAGCTTGCCAAAATTGATCCCCGCTGAAGGCCAAAACACAAAGGAAGGACTTCCAGACTCCCTGGAATGGAGATACCATCCAAGCAATTGCAATCGGAGGAGAAAAAAAAAAAATTGGGGAAATTTTGTCATTCCGAGAAAATGGCCAGGATTAAATCCGGAGCATTGCAATGCACCAAACCGTGCCAAAACTAAGCTCACAGCTGTTGCAAAAGCAGGGGAATAAGTCAAAGAGGAAGACACAACTCGCTGGGGAAGATATAAGAAACATGAAGAGAATACCTGAAAGAAAAAAACCAAATTTGTTTCCCAAAGTCAAAGTCATCAAAAGGCAGGCCATATGCCATCAAGTGCAGGCACATGCAGCAAAGCTTGCCAAAATTGATCCCCGCTGAAGGCCAAAACACAAAGGAAGGACTTCCAGACTCCCTGGAATGGAGATACCATCCAAGCAATTGCAATCGGAGGAGAAAAAAAAAAATTGGGGAAATTTTGTCATTCCGAGAAAATGACCAGGATTAAATCTGAAGCATTGCAATGCACCAAACCATGCCAAAACTAAGCTCACAGCTGTTGCAAAAGCAGGGGAATAAGTCAAGGAGGAAGACACAACTTGCAGGGGAAGATAGAAGAAACAGGGCATGGATACTAAAAATACAAAAAAATTTTTTTCCCAAAGTCAAAGCCATCAAAAAGCATGGCATGCCATCAAGTGCAGGGACATGCACCAAAGATTCTTCTATTAGTCCCCATTGAAATCGCAAGATTCCGTTTCCCTTCCCGAAAGGAAATGAAATTTCCTTTCGGGAAGGGAAACGGAATCTTGCGAACCCCAAAAGAAAGACTTACAAACACTCTGCAAAGGACATAGGATCAAAAGAAATGCAACTGAAAAAAAACCCACAAAAACCAGAAAATTCAGAGTTTTAGTCTCTTCAAAAAATGGTCTGGAAGGAAATGAGCTGCATTGCAAAGGACCAAACCATGCAAAACTAAGCCCACAGATGTTGCACAAGCAGGGGAAAAAGACAAAGACAAAGACAGAACTCGCTGGTGAAGATCAGAGGGACATGGCATGGATACACAAAAGAAAAAAAAAAAAAATTGTTTCCCAAAGTCAAAGCCATCAAAAGGCAGGCCATATGCCATCAAGTGCAGGCACATGCAGCAAAGCTTGCCAAAATTGATCCCCTCTGAAGGCCAAAACACAAAGGAAGGACTTCCAGACTCCCTGGAATGGAGATACCATCCAAGCAATTGCAATCGGAGGAGAAAAAAAAAAAATTGGGGAAATTTTGTCATTCCGAGAAAATGGCCAGGATTAAATCCGGAGCATTGCAAAGGACCAAAGGATGCCAAAACTAAGCTCACAGCAGTTGCAAAAGCAGGGGAATAAGTCAAAGAGGAAGACACAACTCGCTGGGGAAGATATAAGAAACATGACAAGAATACCTGAAAGAAAAAAACCAAATTTGTTTCCCAAAGTCAAAGCCATCAAAAGGCAGGCCATATGCCATCAAGTGCAGGCACATGCAGCAAAGCTTGCCAAAATTGATCCCCGCTGAAGGCCAAAACACAAAGGAAGGACTTCCAGACTCCCTGGAATGGAGATACCATCCAAGCAATTGCAATCGGAGGAGAAAAAAAAAAAATTGGGGAAATTTTGTCATTCCGAGAAAATGGCCAGGATTAAATCCGGAGCATTGCAATGCACCAAACCGTGCCAAAACTAAGCTCACAGCTGTTGCAAAAGCAGGGGAATAAGTCAAAGAGGAAGACACAACTCGCTAGGGAAGATATAAGAAACATGACAAGAATACCTGAAAGAAAAAAACCAAATTTGTTTCCCAAAGTCAAAGTCATCAAAAGGCAGGCCATATGCCATCAAGTGCAGGCACATGCAGCAAAGCTTGCCAAAATTGATCCCCGCTGAAGGCCAAAACACAAAGGAAGGACTTCCAGACTCCCTGGAATGGAGATACCATCCAAGCAATTGCAATCGGAGGAGAAAAAAAAAAAATTGGGGAAATTTTGTCATTCCGAGAAAATGGCCAGGATTAAATCCGGAGCATTGCAAAGGACCAAAAGATGCCAAAACTAAGCTCACAGCTGTTGCAAAAGCCGGGGAATAAGTCAAGGAGGAAGACACAACTTGCAGGGGAAGATAGAAGAAACGGGGCATGGATACTAAAAAGTCAAAAAAATTTTTTTTCCCAAAGTCAAAGCCATCAAAAAGCATGGCATGCCATCAAGTGCAGGGACATGCACCAAAGATTCTTCTATTAGTCCCCATTGAAATCGCAAGATTCCGTTTCCCTTCCCGAAAGGAAATTTCATTTCCTTTCGGGAAGGGAAACGGAATCTTGCGAACCCCAAAAGAAAGACTTACAAACACTCTGCAAAGGACATAGGATCAAAAGAAATGCAACTGAAAAAAACCCCACAAAAACCAGAAAATTCAGAGTTTTAGTCTCTTCAAAAAATGGTCTGGAAGGAAATGAGCTGCATTGCAAAGGACCAAACCATGCAAAACTAAGCCCACAGATGTTGCACAAGCAGGGGAAAAAGACAAAGACAAAGACACAACTCGCTGGTGAAGATCAGAGGGACATGGCATGGATACCAAAAAGAAAAAAAAAAAAAATTGTTTCCCAAAGTCAAAGCCATCAAAAGGCAGGCCATATGCCATCAAGTGCAGGCACATGCAGCAAAGCTTGCCAAAACTGATCCCGGCTGAAGGCCAAAACACAAAGGAAGGACTTCCAGACTCCCTGGAATGGAGATACCATCCAAGCAATTGCAATTGGAGGAGAAAAAAAAAAATGGGGAAATTTTGTCATTCCGAGAAAATGGCCAGGATTAAATCCGGAGCATTGCAATGCACGAAACCATGACAAAACTAAGCTCACAGCTGTTGCAAAAGCAGGGGAATAAGTCAAAGAGGAAGACACAACTCGCTGGGGAAGATATAAGAAACATGACAAGAATACCTGAAAGAAAAAAACCAAATTTGTTTCCCAAAGTCAAAGCCATCAAAAGGCAGGCCATATGCCATCAAGTGCAGGCACATGCAGCAAAGCTTGCCAAAATTGATCCCCGCTGAAGGCCAAAACACAAAGGAAGGACTTCCAGACTCCCTGGAATGGAGATACCATCCAAGCAATTGCAATCGGAGGAGAAAAAAAAAAAATTGGGGAAATTTTGTCATTCCGAGAAAATGGCCAGGATTAAATCCGGAGCATTGCAAAGGACCAAAAGATGCCAAAACTAAGCTCACAGCTGTTGCAAAAGCAGGGGAATAAGTCAAAGAGGAAGACACAACTCGCTGGGGAAGATATAAGAAACATGACAAGAATACCTGAAAGAAAAAAACCAAATTTGTTTCCCAAAGTCAAAGCCATCAAAAGGCAGGCCATATGCCATCAAGTGCAGGCACATGCAGCAAAGCTTGCCAAAATTGATCCCCGCTGAAGGCCAAAACACAAAGGAAGGACTTCCAGACTCCCTGGAATGGAGATACCATCCAAGCAATTGCAATCGGAGGAGAAAAAAAAAAAATTGGGGAAATTTTGTCATTCCGAGAAAATGGCCAGGATTAAATCTGAAGCATTGCAAAGGACCAAACCATGCCAAAACAAAGCTGACAGCTGTTGCAAAAGCAGGGGAATAAGTCAAGGAGGAAGACACAACTTGCAGGGGAAGATAGAAGAAACAGGGCATGGATACTAAAAATACAAAAAAATTTTTTTCCCAAAGTCAAAGCCATCAAAAAGCATGGCATGCCATCAAGTGCAGGGACATGCACCAAAGATTCTTCTATTAGTCCCCATTGAAATCGCAAGATTCCGTTTCCCTTCCCGAAAGGAAATTTCATTTCCTTTCGGGAAGGGAAACGGAATCTTGCGAACCCCAAAAGAAAGACTTACAAACACTCTGCAAAGGACATAGGATCAAAAGAAATGCAACTGAAAAAAACCCCACAAAAACCAGAAAATTCAGAGTTTTAGTCTCTTCAAAAAATGGTCTGGAAGGAAATGAGCTGCATTGCAAAGGACCAAACCATGCAAAACTAAGCCCACAGATGTTGCACAAGCCGGGGAAAAAGACAAAGACAAAGACACAACTCGCTGGTGAAGATCAGAGGGACATGGCATGGATACCAAAAAGAAAAAAAAAAAAATTGTTTCCCAAAGTCAAAGCCATCAAAAGGCAGGCCATATGCCATCAAGTGCAGGCACATGCAGCAAAGCTTGCCAAAACTGATCCCGGCTGAAGGCCAAAACACAAAGGAAGGACTTCCAGACTCCCTGGAATGGAGATACCATCCAAGCAATTGCAATCGGAGGAGAAAAAAAAAAAAATGGGGAAATTTTGTCATTCCGAGAAAATGGCCAGGATTAAATCCGGAGCATTGCAATGCACGAAACCATGCCAAAACTAAGCTCACAGCTATTGCAAAAGCAGGGGAATAAGTCAAAGAGGAAGACAAAACTCGCTGCGGAAGATATAAGAAACATGACAAGAATACCTGAAAGAAAAAAACCAAATTTGTTTCCCAAAGTCAAAGCCATCAAAAGGCAGGCCATATGCCATCAAGTGCAGGCACATGCAGCAAAGCTTGCCAAAATTGATCCCCGCTGAAGGCCAAAACACAAAGGAAGGACTTCCAGACTCCCTGGAATGGAGATACCATCCAAGCAATTGCAATCGGAGGAGAAAAAAAAAAAATTGGGGAAATTTTGTCTGTCCAAGAAAATGGCCAGGATTAAATCCGGAGCATTGCAATGCACCAAACCGTGCCAAAACTAAGCTCACAGCTGTTGCAAAAGCAGGGGAATAAGTCAAAGAGGAAGACACAACTCGCTGGGGAAGATATAAGAAACATGAAGAGAATACCTGAAAGAAAAAAACCAAATTTGTTTCCCAAAGTCAAAGCCATCAAAAGGCAGGCCATATGCCATCAAGTGCAGGCACATGCAGCAAAGCTTGCCAAAATTGATCCCCGCTGAAGGCCAAAACACAAAGGAAGGACTTCCAGACTCCCTGGAATGGAGATACCATCCAAGCAATTGCAATCGGAGGAGAAAAAAAAAAAATTGGGGAAATTTTGTCATTCCGAGAAAATGGCCAGGATTAAATCTGAAGCATTGCAAAGGACCAAACCATGCCAAAACTAAGCTCACAGCTGTTGCAAAAGCAGGGGAATAAGTCAAGGAGGAAGACACAACTTGCAGGGGAAGATAGAAGAAACAGGGCATGGATACTAAAAATACAAAAAAATTTTTTTCCCAAAGTCAAAGCCATCAAAAAGCATGGCATGCCATCAAGTGCAGGGACATGCACCAAAGATTCTTCTATTAGTCCCCATTGAAATCGCAAGATTCCGTTTCCCTTCCCGAAAGGAAATTTCATTTCCTTTCGGGAAGGGAAACGGAATCTTGCGAACCCCAAAAGAAAGACTTACAAACACTCTGCAAAGGACATAGGATCAAAAGAAATGCAACTGAAAAAAACCCCACAAAAACCAGAAAATTCAGAGTTTTAGTCTCTTCAAAAAATGGTCTGGAAGGAAATGAGCTGCATTGCAAAGGACCAAACCATGCAAAACTAAGCCCACAGATGTTGCACAAGCAGGGGAAAAAGACAAAGACAAAGACACAACTCGCTGGTGAAGATCAGAGGGACATGGCATGGATACAAAAAAGAAAAAAAAAAAAAATTGTTTCCCAAAGTCAAAGCCATCAAAAGGCAGGCCATATGCCATCAAGTGCAGGCACATGCAGCAAAGCTTGCCAAAACTGATCCCGGCTGAAGGCCAAAACACAAAGGAAGGACTTCCAGACTCCCTGGAATGGAGATACCATCCAAGCAATTGCAATCGGAGGAGAAAAAAAAAAAATTGGGGAAATTTTGTCATTCCGAGAAAATGGCCAGGATTAAATCCGGAGCATTGCAAAGGACCAAAGGATGCCAAAACTAAGCTCACAGCTGTTGCAAAAGCAGGGGAATAAGTCAAAGAGGAAGACACAACTCGCTGCGGAAGATATAAGAAACATGACAAGAATACCTGAAAGAAAAAAACCAAATTTGTTTCCCAAAGTCAAAGTCATCAAAAGGCAGGCCATATGCCATCAAGTGCAGGCACATGCAGCAAAGCTTGCCAAAATTGATCCCCGCTGAAGGCCAAAACACAAAGGAAGGACTTCCAGACTCCCTGGAATGGAGATACCATCCAAGCAATTGCAATCGGAGGAGAAAAAAAAAAAATTGGGGAAATTTTGTCATTCCGAGAAAATGGCCAGGATTAAATCCGGAGCATTGCAAAGGACCAAAAGATGCAAAAACTAAGCTCACAGCTGTTGCAAAAGCAGGGGAATAAGTCAAAGAGGAAGACACAACTCGCTGGGGAAGATATAAGAAACATGACAAGAATACCTGAAAGAAAAAAACCAAATTTGTTTCCCAAAGTCAAAGCCATCGAAAGGCAGGCCATATGCCATCAAAAGGCAAGCCATATGCCATCAAGTGCAGGCACATGCAGCAAAGCTTGCCAAAATTGATCCCCGCTGAAGGCCAAAACACAAAGGAAGGACTTCCAGACTCCCTGGAATGGAGATACCATCCAAGCAATTGCAATCGGAGGAGAAAAAAAAAAAATTGGGGAAATTTTGTCTTTCCGAGAAAATGGCCAGGATTAAATCTGAAGCATTGCAAAGGACCAAACCATGCCAAAACAAAGCTGACAGCTGTTGCAAAAGCAGGGGAATAAGTCAAGGAGGAAGACACAACTTGCAGGGGAAGATAGAAGAAACAGGGCATGGATACTAAAAATACAAAAAAATTTTTTTCCCAAAGTCAAAGCCATCAAAAAGCATGGCATGCCATCAAGTGCAGGGACATGCACCAAAGATTCTTCTATTAGTCCCCATTGAAATCGCAAGATTCCGTTTCCCTTCCCGAAAGGAAATTTCATTTCCTTTCGGGAAGGGAAACGGAATCTTGCGAACCCCAAAAGAAAGACTTACAAACACTCTGCAAAGGACATAGGATCAAAAGAAATGCAACTGAAAAAAACCCCACAAAAACCAGAAAATTCAGAGTTTTAGTCTCTTCAAAAAATGGTCTGGAAGGTAATGAGCTGCATTGCAAAGGACCAAACCATGCAAAACTAAGCCCACAGATGTTGCACAAGCAGGGGAAAAAGACAAAGACAAAGACAGAACTCGCTGGTGAAGATCAGAGGGACATGGCATGGATACCAAAAAGAAAAAAAAAAAAAATTGTTTCCCAAAGTCAAAGCCATCAAAAGGCAGGCCATATGCCATCAAGTGCAGGCACATGCAGCAAAGCTTGCCAAAATTGATCCCCGCTGAAGGCCAAAACACAAAGGAAGGACTTCCAGACTCCCTGGAATGGAGATACCATCCAAGCAATTGCAATCGGAGGAGAAAAAAAAAAAATTGGGGAAATTTTGTCATTCCGAGAAAATGGCCAGGATTAAATCCGGAGCATTGCAAAGGACCAAACCATGCCAAAACTAAGCTCACAGCTGTTGCAAAAGCAGGGGAATAAGTCAAAGAGGAAGACACAACTCGCTAGGGAAGATATAAGAAACATGACAAGAATACCTGAAAGAAAAAAACCAAATTTGTTTCCCAAAGTCAAAGCCATCAAAAGGCAGGCCATATGCCATCAAGTGCAGGCACATGCAGCAAAGCTTGCCAAAATTGATCCCCGCTGAAGGCCAAAACACAAAGGAAGGACTTCCAGACTCCCTGGAATGGAGATACCATCCAAGCAATTGCAATCGGAGGAGAAAAAAAAAAAATTGGGGAAATTTTGTCATTCCGAGAAAATGGCCAGGATTAAATCCGGAGCATTGCAAAGGACCAAAGGATGCCAAAACTAAGCTCACAGCTGTTGCAAAAGCAGGGGAATAAGACAAAGAGGAAGACACAACTCGCTAGGGAAGATATAAGAAACATGACAAGAATACCTGAAAGAAAAAAACCAAATTTGTTTCCCAAAGTCAAAGTCATCAAAAGGCAGGCCATATGCCATCAAGTGCAGGCACATGCAGCAAAGCTTGCCAAAATTGATCCCCGCTGAAGGCCAAAACACAAAGGAAGGACTTCCAGACTCCCTGGAATGGAGATACCATCCAAGCAATTGCAATCGGAGGAGAAAAAAAAAAAAATTGGGGAAATTTTGTCATTCCGAGAAAATGGCCAGGATTAAATCCGGAGCATTGCAAAGGACCAAAAGATGCCAAAACTAAGCTCACAGCTGTTGCAAAAGCAGGGGAATAAGTCAAGGAGGAAGACACAACTTGCAGGGGAAGATAGAAGAAACGGGGCATGGATACTAAAAATACAAAAAAATTTTTTTTCCCAAAGTCAAAGCCATCAAAAAGCATGGCATGCCATCAAGTGCAGGGACATGCACCAAAGATTCTTCTATTAGTCCCCATTGAAATCGCAAGATTCCGTTTCCCTTCCCGAAAGGAAATTTCATTTCCTTTCGGGAAGGGAAACGGAATCTTGCGAACCCCAAAAGAAAGACTTACAAACACTCTGCAAAGGACATAGGATCAAAAAAAATGCAACTCAAAAAAACCCCACAAAAACCAGAAAATTCAGAGTTTTAGTCTCTTCAAAAAATGGTCTGGAAGGAAATGAGCTGCATTGCAAAGGACCAAACCATGCAAAACTAAGCCCACAGATGTTGCACAAGCCGGGGAAAAAGACAAAGACAAAGACACAACTCGCTGAGGAAGATCAGAGGGACATGGCATGGATACCAAAAAGAAAAAAAAAAAAATTGTTTCCCAAAGTCAAAGCCATCAAAAGGCAGGCCATATGCCATCAAGTGCAGGCACATGCAGCAAAGCTTGCCAAAACTGATCCCGGCTGAAGGCCAAAACACAAAGGAAGGACTTCCAGACTCCCTGGAATGGAGATACCATCCAAGCAATTGCAATCGGAGGAGAAAAAAAAAAAAATGGGGAAATTTTGTCATTCCGAGAAAATGGCCAGGATTAAATCCGGAGCATTGCAATGCACGAAACCATGCCAAAACTAAGCTCACAGCTATTGCAAAAGCAGGGGAATAAGTCAAAGAGGAAGACAAAACTCGCTGCGGAAGATATAAGAAACATGACAAGAATACCTGAAAGAAAAAAACCAAATTTGTTTCCCAAAGTCAAAGCCATCAAAAGGCAGGCCATATGCCATCAAGTGCAGGCACATGCAGCAAAGCTTGCCAAAATTGATCCCCGCTGAAGGCCAAAACACAAAGGAAGGACTTCCAGACTCCCTGGAATGGAGATACCATCCAAGCAATTGCAATCGGAGGAGAAAAAAAAAAAAAAGGGGAAATTTTGTCATTCCGAGAAAATGGCCAGGATTAAATCCGGAGCATTGCAAAGGACCAAAAGATGCCAAAACTTAGCTCACAGCTGTTGCAAAAGCAGGGGAATAAGTCAAAGAGGAAGACACAACTCGCTGGGGAAGATATAAGAAACATGACAAGAATACCTGAAAGAAAAAAACCAAATTTGTTTCCCAAAGTGAAAGCCATCAAAAGGCAGGCCATATGCCATCAAGTGCAGGCACATGCAGCAAAGCTTGCCAAAATTGATCCCCGCTGAAGGCCAAAACACAAAGGAAGGACTTCCAGACTCCCTGGAATGGAGATACCATCCAAGCAATTGCAATCGGAGGAGAAAAAAAAAAAATTGGGGAAATTTTGTCTGTCCAAGAAAATGGCCAGGATTAAATCCGGAGCATTGCAATGCACCAAACCGTGCCAAAACTAAGCTCACAGCTGTTGCAAAAGCAGGGGAATAAGTCAAAGAGGAAGACACAACTCGCTAGGGAAGATATAAGAAACATGAAGAGAATACCTGAAAGAAAAAAACCAAATTTGTTTCCCAAAGTCAAAGCCATCAAAAGGCAGGCCATATGCCATCAAGTGCAGGCACATGCAGCAAAGCTTGCCAAAATTGATCCCCGCTGAAGGCCAAAACACAAAGGAAGGACTTCCAGACTCCCTGGAATGGAGATACCATCCAAGCAATTGCAATCGGAGGAGAAAAAAAAAAAAATTGGGGAAATTTTGTCATTCCGAGAAAATGGCCAGGATTAAATCTGAAGCATTGCAAAGGACCAAACCATGCCAAAACTAAGCTCACAGCTGTTGCAAAAGCAGGGGAATAAGTCAAGGAGGAAGACACAACTTGCAGGGGAAGATAGAAGAAACAGGGCATGGATACTAAAAATACAAAAAAATTTTTTTCCCAAAGTCAAAGCCATCAAAAAGCATGGCATGCCATCAAGTGCAGGGACATGCACCAAAGATTCTTCTATTAGTCCCCATTGAAATCGCAAGATTCCGTTTCCCTTCCCGAAAGGAAATTTCATTTCCTTTCGGGAAGGGAAACGGAATCTTGCGAACCCCAAAAGAAAGACTTACAAACACTCTGCAAAGGACATAGGATCAAAAGAAATGCAACTGAAAAAAACCCCACAAAAACCAGAAAATTCAGAGTTTTAGTCTCTTCAAAAAATGGTCTGGAAGGAAATGAGCTGCATTGCAAAGGACCAAACCATGCAAAACTAAGCCCACAGATGTTGCACAAGCAGGGGAAAAAGACAAAGACAAAGACACAACTCGCTGGTGAAGATCAGAGGGACATGGCATGGATACAAAAAAGAAAAAAAAAAAAAATTGTTTCCCAAAGTCAAAGCCATCAAAAGGCAGGCCATATGCCATCAAGTGCAGGCACATGCAGCAAAGCTTGCCAAAATTGATCCCCGCTGAAGGCCAAAACACAAAGGAAGGACTTCCAGACTCCCTGGAATGGAGATACCATCCAAGCAATTGCAATCGGAGGAGAAAAAAAAAAAATTGGGGAAATTTTGTCATTCCGAGAAAATGGCCAGGATTAAATCCGGAGCATTGCAAAGGACCAAAGGATGCCAAAACTAAGCTCACAGCTGTTGCAAAAGCAGGGGAATAAGTCAAAGAGGAAGACACAACTCGCTGCGGAAGATATAAGAAACATCACAAGAATACCTGAAAGAAAAAAACCAAATTTGTTTCCCAAAGTCAAAGCCATCAAAAGGCAGGCCATATGCCATCAAGTGCAGGCACATGCAGCAAAGCTTGCCAAAATTGATCCCCGCTGAAGGCCAAAACACAAAGGAAGGACTTCCAGACTCCCTGGAATGGAGATACCAACCAAGCAATTGCAATCGGAGGAGAAAAAAAAAAAATTGGGGAAATTTTGTCATTCCGAGAAAATGGCCAGGATTAAATCCCGAGCATTGCAAAGGACCAAAAGATGCCAAAACTAAGCTCACAGCTGTTGCAAAAGCAGGGGAATAAGTCAAAGAGGAAGACACAACTCACTGGGGAAGATATAAGAAACATGACAAGAATACCTGAAAGAAAAACACCAAATTTGTTTCCCAAAGTCAAAGCCATCAAAAGGCAGGCCATATGCCATCAAGTGCAGGCACATGCAGCAAAGCTTGCCAAAATTGATCCCCGCTGAAGGCCAAAACACAAAGGAAGGACTTCCAGACTCCCTGGAATGGAGATACCATCCAAGCAATTGCAATCGGAGGAGAAAAAAAAAAAATTGGGGAAATTTTGTCATTCCGAGAAAATGGCCAGGATTAAATCCGGAGCATTGCAATGCACCAAACCGTGCCAAAACTAAGCTCACAGCTGTTGCAAAAGCAGGGGAATAAGTCAAAGAGGAAGACACAACTCGCTAGGGAAGATATAAGAAACATGACAAGAATACCTGAAAGAAAAAAACCAAATTTGTTTCCCAAAGTCAAAGTCATCAAAAGGCAGGCCATATGCCATCAAGTGCAGGCACATGCAGCAAAGCTTGCCAAAATTGATCCCCGCTGAAGGCCAAAACACAAAGGAAGGACTTCCAGACTCCCTGGAATGGAGATACCATCCAAGCAATTGCAATCGGAGGAGAAAAAAAAAAAATTGGGGAAATTTTGTCATTCCGAGAAAATGGCCAGGATTAAATCCGGAGCATTGCAAAGGACCAAAAGATGCCAAAACTAAGCTCACAGCTGTTGCAAAAGCAGGGGAATAAGTCAAGGAGGAAGACACAACTTGCAGGGGAAGATAGAAGAAACGGGGCATGGATACTAAAAAGTCAAAAAAATTTTTTTTCCCAAAGTCAAAGCCATCAAAAAGCATGGCATGCCATCAAGTGCAGGGACATGCACCAAAGATTCTTCTATTAGTCCCCATTGAAATCGCAAGATTCCGTTTCCCTTCCCGAAAGGAAATTTCATTTCCTTTCGGGAAGGGAAACGGAATCTTGCGAACCCCAAAAGAAAGACTTACAAACACTCTGCAAAGGACATAGGATCAAAAGAAATGCAACTGAAAAAAACCCCACAAAAACCAGAAAATTCAGAGTTTTAGTCTCTTCAAAAAATGGTCTGGAAGGAAATGAGCTGCATTGCAAAGGACCAAACCATGCAAAACTAAGCCCACAGATGTTGCACAAGCAGGGGAAAAAGACAAAGACAAAGACACAACTCGCTGGTGAAGATCAGAGGGACATGGCATGGATACCAAAAAGAAAAAAAAAAAAAATTGTTTCCCAAAGTCAAAGCCATCAAAAGGCAGGCCATATGCCATCAAGTGCAGGCACATGCAGCAAAGCTTGCCAAAACTGATCCCGGCTGAAGGCCAAAACACAAAGGAAGGACTTCCAGACTCCCTGGAATGGAGATACCATCCAAGCAATTGCAATCGGAGGAGAAAAAAAAAAATGGGGAAATTTTGTCATTCCGAGAAAATGGCCAGGATTAAATCCGGAGCATTGCAGTGCACGAAACCATGACAAAACTAAGATCACAGCTATTGCAAAAGCAGGGGAATAAGTCAAAGAGGAAGACACAACTCGCTGCGGAAGATATAAGAAACATGACAAGAATACCTGAAAGAAAAAAACCAAATTTGTTTCCCAAAGTCAAAGCCATCAAAAGGCAGGCCATATGCCATCAAGTGCAGGCACATGCAGCAAAGCTTGCCAAAATTGATCCCCGCTGAAGGCCAAAACACAAAGGAAGGACTTCCAGACTCCCTGGAATGGAGATACCATCCAAGCAATTGCAATCGGAGGAGAAAAAAAAAAAATTGGGGAAATTTTGTCATTCCGAGAAAATGGCCAGGATTAAATCCGGAGCATTGCAAAGGACCAAAAGATGCCAAAACTAAGCTCACAGCTGTTGCAAAAGCAGGGGAATAAGTCAAAGAGGAAGACACAACTCGCTGGGGAAGATATAAGAAACATGACAAGAATACCTGAAAGAAAAAAACCAAATTTGTTTCCCAAAGTCAAAGCCATCAAAAGGCAGGCCATATGCCATCAAGTGCAGGCACATGCAGCAAAGCTTGCCAAAATTGATCCCCGCTGAAGGCCAAAACACAAAGGAAGGACTTCCAGACTCCCTGGAATGGAGATACCATCCAAGCAATTGCAATCGGAGGAGAAAAAAAAAAAATTGGGGAAATTTTGTCATTCCGAGAAAATGGCCAGGATTAAATCTGAAGCATTGCAAAGGACCAAACCATGCCAAAACTAAGCTCACAGCTGTTGCAAAAGCAGGGGAATAAGTCAAGGAGGAAGACACAACTTGCAGGGGAAGATAGAAGAAACAGGGCATGGATACTAAAAATACAAAAAAATTTTTTTCCCAAAGTCAAAGCCATCAAAAAGCATGGCATGCCATCAAGTGCAGGGACATGCACCAAAGATTCTTCTATTAGTCCCCATTGAAATCGCAAGATTCCGTTTCCCTTCCCGAAAGGAAATTTCATTTCCTTTTGGGAAGGGAAACGGAATCTTGCGAACCCCAAAAGAAAGACTTACAAACACTCTGCAAAGGACATAGGATCAAAAGAAATGCAACTGAAAAAAACCCCACAAAAACCAGAAAATTCAGAGTTTTAGTCTCTTCAAAAAATGGTCTGGAAGGAAATGAGCTGCATTGCAAAGGACCAAACCATGCAAAACTAAGCCCACAGATGTTGCACAAGCAGGGGAAAAAGACAAAGACAAAGACACAACTCGCTGGTGAAGATCAGAGGGACATGGCATGGATACCAAAAAGAAAAAAAAAAAATTGTTTCCCAAAGTCAAAGCCATCAAAAGGCAGGCCATATGCCATCAAGTGCAGGCACATGCAGCAAAGCTTGCCAAAACTGATCCCGGCTGAAGGCCAAAACACAAAGGAAGGACTTCCAGACTCCCTGGAATGGAGATACCATCCAAGCAATTGCAATCGGAGGAGAAAAAAAAAAAATTGGGGAAATTTTGTCATTCCGAGAAAATGGCCAGGATTAATTCCCGAGCATTGCAATGCACCAAACCATGCCAAAACTAAGCTCACAGCTATTGCAAAAGCAGGGGAATAAGTCAAAGAGGAAGACACAACTCGCTGCGGAAGATATAAGAAACATGACAAGAATACCTGAAAGAAAAAAACCAAATTTGTTTCCCAAAGTCAAAGCCATCAAAAGGCAGGCCATATGCCATCAAGTGCAGGCACATGCAGCAAAGCTTGCCAAAATTGATCCCCGCTGAAGGCCAAAACACAAAGGAAGGACTTCCAGACTCCCTGGAATGGAGATACCATCCAAGCAATTGCAATCGGAGGAGAAAAAAAAAAAATTGGGGAAATTTTGTCATTCCGAGAAAATGGCCAGGATTAAATCCGGACCATTGCAAAGGACCAAAAGATGCCAAAACTAAGCTCACAGCTGTTGCAAAAGCAGGGGAATAAGTCAAGGAGGAAGACACAACTTGCAGGGGAAGATAGAAGAAACAGGGCATGGATACTAAAAATACAAAAAAATTTTTTTCCCAAAGTCAAAGCCATCAAAAAGCATGGCATGCCATCAAGTGCAGGGACATGCACCAAAGATTCTTCTATTAGTCCCCATTGAAATCGCAAGATTCCGTTTCCCTTCCCGAAAGGAAATTTCATTTCCTTTCGGGAAGGGAAACGGAATCTTGCGAACCCCAAAAGAAAGACTTACAAACACTCTGCAAAGGACATAGGATCAAAAGAAATGCAACTGAAAAAAACCCCACAAAAACCAGAAAATTCAGAGTTTTAGTCTCTTCAAAAAATGGTCTGGAAGGAAATGAGCTGCATTGCAAAGGACCAAACCATGCAAAACTAAGCCCACAGATGTTGCACAAGCAGGGGAAAAAGACAAAGACAAAGACACAACTCGCTGGTGAAGATCAGAGGGACATGGCATGGATACCAAAAAGAAAAAAAAAAAAAAATTGTTTCCCAAAGTCAAAGCCATCAAAAGGCAGGCCAAATGCCATCAAGTGCAGGCACATGCAGCAAAGCTTGCCAAAATTGATCCCCGCTGAAGGCCAAAACACAAAGGAAGGACTTCCAGACTCCCTGGAATGGAGATACCATCCAAGCAATTGCAATCGGAGGAGAAAAAAAAAAAATTGGGGAAATTTTGTCATTCCGAGAAAATGGCCAGGATTAAATCCGGAGCATTGCAATGCACGAAACCATGCCAAAACTAAGCTCACAGCTATTGCAAAAGCAGGGGAATAAGTCAAAGAGGAAGACAAAACTCGCTGCGGAAGATATAAGAAACATGACAAGAATACCTGAAAGAAAAAAACCAAATTTGTTTCCCAAAGTCAAAGCCATCAAAAGGCAGGCCATATGCCATCAAGTGCAGGCACATGCAGCAAAGCTTGCCAAAATTGATCCCTGCTGAAGGCCAAAACACAAAGGAAGGACTTCCAGACTCCCTGGAATGGAGATACCATCCAAGCAATTGCAATCGGAGGAGAAAAAAAAAAAAAAGGGGAAATTTTGTCATTCCGAGAAAATGGCCAGGATTAAATCCGGAGCATTGCAAAGGACCAAAAGATGCCAAAACTTAGCTCACAGCTGTTGCAAAAGCAGGGGAATAAGTCAAAGAGGAAGACACAACTCGCTGGGGAAGATATAAGAAACATGACAAGAATACCTGAAAGAAAAAAACCAAATTTGTTTCCCAAAGTGAAAGCCATCAAAAGGCAGGCCATATGCCATCAAGTGCAGGCACATGCAGCAAAGCTTGCCAAAATTGATCCCCGCTGAAGGCCAAAACACAAAGGAAGGACTTCCAGACTCCCTGGAATGGAGATACCATCCAAGCAATTGCAATCGGAGGAGAAAAAAAAAAAATTGGGGAAATTTTGTCTGTCCAAGAAAATGGCCAGGATTAAATCCGGAGCATTGCAATGCACCAAACCGTGCCAAAACTAAGCTCACAGCTGTTGCAAAAGCAGGGGAATAAGTCAAAGAGGAAGACACAACTCGCTAGGGAAGATATAAGAAACATGAAGAGAATACCTGAAAGAAAAAAACCAAATTTGTTTCCCAAAGTCAAAGCCATCAAAAGGCAGGCCATATGCCATCAAGTGCAGGCACATGCAGCAAAGCTTGCCAAAATTGATCCCCGCTGAAGGCCAAAACACAAAGGAAGGACTTCCAGACTCCCTGGAATGGAGATACCATCCAAGCAATTGCAATCGGAGGAGAAAAAAAAAAAATTGGGGAAATTTTGTCATTCCGAGAAAATGGCCAGGATTAAATCTGAAGCATTGCAAAGGACCAAACCATGCCAAAACTAAGCTCACAGCTGTTGCAAAAGCAGGGGAATAAGTCAAGGAGGAAGACACAACTTGCAGGGGAAGATAGAAGAAACAGGGCATGGATACTAAAAATACAAAAAAATTTTTTTCCCAAAGTCAAAGCCATCAAAAAGCATGGCATGCCATCAAGTGCAGGGACATGCACCAAAGATTCTTCTATTAGTCCCCATTGAAATCGCAAGATTCCGTTTCCCTTCCCGAAAGGAAATTTCATTTCCTTTTGGGAAGGGAAACGGAATCTTGCGAACCCCAAAAGAAAGACTTACAAACACTCTGCAAAGGACATAGGATCAAAAGAAATGCAACTGAAAAAAACCCCACAAAAACCAGAAAATTCAGAGTTTTAGTCTCTTCAAAAAATGGTCTGGAAGGAAATGAGCTGCATTGCAAAGGACCAAACCATGCAAAACTAAGCCCACAGATGTTGCACAAGCAGGGGAAAAAGACAAAGACAAAGACAGAACTCGCTGGTGAAGATCAGAGGGACATGGCATGGATACCAAAAAGAAAAAAAAAAAATTGTTTCCCAAAGTCAAAGCCATCAAAAGGCAGGCCATATGCCATCAAGTGCAGGCACATGCAGCAAAGCTTGCCAAAACTGATCCCGGCTGAAGGCCAAAACACAAAGGAAGGACTTCCAGACTCCCTGGAATGGAGATACCATCCAAGCAATTGCAATCGGAGGAGAAAAAAAAAAAATTGGGGAAATTTTGTCATTCCGAGAAAATGGCCAGGATTAATTCCCGAGCATTGCAATGCACCAAACCATGCCAAAACTAAGCTCACAGCTATTGCAAAAGCAGGGGAATAAGTCAAAGAGGAAGACACAACTCGCTGCGGAAGATATAAGAAACATGACAAGAATACCTGAAAGAAAAAAACCAAATTTGTTTCCCAAAGTCAAAGCCATCAAAAGGCAGGCCATATGCCATCAAGTGCAGGCACATGCAGCAAAGCTTGCCAAAATTGATCCCCGCTGAAGGCCAAAACACAAAGGAAGGACTTCCAGACTCCCTGGAATGGAGATACCATCCAAGCAATTGCAATCGGAGGAGAAAAAAAAAAAATTGGGGAAATTTTGTCATTCCGAGAAAATGGCCAGGATTAAATCCGGAGCATTGCAAAGGACCAAAAGATGCCAAAACTAAGCTCACAGCTGTTGCAAAAGCAGGGGAATAAGTCAAGGAGGAAGACACAACTTGCAGGGGAAGATAGAAGAAACAGGGCATGGATACTAAAAATACAAAAAAATTTTTTTCCCAAAGTCAAAGCCATCAAAAAGCATGGCATGCCATCAAGTGCAGGGACATGCACCAAAGATTCTTCTATTAGTCCCCATTGAAATCGCAAGATTCCGTTTCCCTTCCCGAAAGGAAATTTCATTTCCTTTCGGGAAGGGAAACGGAATCTTGCGAACCCCAAAAGAAAGACTTACAAACACTCTGCAAAGGACATAGGATCAAAAGAAATGCAACTGAAAAAAACCCCACAAAAACCAGAAAATTCAGAGTTTTAGTCTCTTCAAAAAATGGTCTGGAAGGAAATGAGCTGCATTGCAAAGGACCAAACCATGCAAAACTAAGCCCACAGATGTTGCACAAGCAGGGGAAAAAGACAAAGACAAAGACACAACTCGCTGGTGAAGATCAGAGGGACATGGCATGGATACCAAAAAGAAAAAAAAAAAAAATTGTTTCCCAAAGTCAAAGCCATCAAAAGGCAGGCCAAATGCCATCAAGTGCAGGCACATGCAGCAAAGCTTGCCAAAATTGATCCCCGCTGAAGGCCAAAACACAAAGGAAGGACTTCCAGACTCCCTGGAATGGAGATACCATCCAAGCAATTGCAATCGGAGGAGAAAAAAAAAAAATTGGGGAAATTTTGTCATTCCGAGAAAATGGCCAGGATTAAATCCGGAGCATTGCAATGCACGAAACCATGCCAAAACTAAGCTCACAGCTATTGCAAAAGCAGGGGAATAAGTCAAAGAGGAAGACAAAACTCGCTGCGGAAGATATAAGAAACATGACAAGAATACCTGAAAGAAAAAAACCAAATTTGTTTCCCAAAGTCAAAGCCATCAAAAGGCAGGCCATATGCCATCAAGTGCAGGCACATGCAGCAAAGCTTGCCAAAATTGATCCCCGCTGAAGGCCAAAACACAAAGGAAGGACTTCCAGACTCCCTGGAATGGAGATACCATCCAAGCAATTGCAATCGGAGGAGAAAAAAAAAAAAAAGGGGAAATTTTGTCATTCCGAGAAAATGGCCAGGATTAAATCCGGAGCATTGCAAAGGACCAAAAGATGCCAAAACTTAGCTCACAGCTGTTGCAAAAGCAGGGGAATAAGTCAAAGAGGAAGACACAACTCGCTGGGGAAGATATAAGAAACATGACAAGAATACCTGAAAGAAAAAAACCAAATTTGTTTCCCAAAGTGAAAGCCATCAAAAGGCAGGCCATATGCCATCAAGTGCAGGCACATGCAGCAAAGCTTGCCAAAATTGATCCCCGCTGAAGGCCAAAACACAAAGGAAGGACTTCCAGACTCCCTGGAATGGAGATACCATCCAAGCAATTGCAATCGGAGGAGAAAAAAAAAAAATTGGGGAAATTTTGTCTGTCCAAGAAAATGGCCAGGATTAAATCCGGAGCATTGCAATGCACCAAACCGTGCCAAAACTAAGCTCACAGCTATTGCAAAAGCAGGGGAATAAGTCAAAGAGGAAGACACAACTCGCTGCGGAAGATATAAGAAACATGACGAGAATACCTGAAAGAAAAAAACCAAATTTGTTTCCCAAAGTCAAAGCCATCAAAAGGCAGGCCATATGCCATCAAGTGCAGGCACATGCAGCAAAGCTTGCCAAAATTGATCCCCGCTGAAGGCCAAAACACAAAGGAAGGACTTCCAGACTCCCTGGAATGGAGATACCATCCAAGCAATTGCAATCGGAGGAGAAAAAAAAAAAATTGGGGAAATTTTGTCATTCCGAGAAAATGGCCAGGATTAAATCCGGAGCATTGCAAAGGACCAAAAGATGCCAAAACTAAGCTCACAGCTGTTGCAAAAGCAGGGGAATAAGTCAAGGAGGAAGACACAACTTGCAGGGGAAGATAGAAGAAACAGGGCATGGATACTAAAAATACAAAAAAATTTTTTTCCCAAAGTCAAAGCCATCAAAAAGCATGGCATGCCATCAAGTGCAGGGACATGCACCAAAGATTCTTCTATTAGTCCCCATTGAAATCGCAAGATTCCGTTTCCCTTCCCGAAAGGAAATTTCATTTCCTTTCGGGAAGGGAAACGGAATCTTGCGAACCCCAAAAGAAAGACTTACAAACACTCTGCAAAGGACATAGGATCAAAAGAAATGCAACTGAAAAAAACCCCACAAAAACCAGAAAATTCAGAGTTTTAGTCTCTTCAAAAAATGGTCTGGAAGGAAATGAGCTGCATTGCAAAGGACCAAACCATGCAAAACTAAGCCCACAGATGTTGCACAAGCAGGGGAAAAAGACAAAGACAAAGACACAACTCGCTGGTGAAGATCAGAGGGACATGGCATGGATACCAAAAAGAAAAAAAAAAAAAATTGTTTCCCAAAGTCAAAGCCATCAAAAGGCAGGCCAAATGCCATCAAGTGCAGGCACATGCAGCAAAGCTTGCCAAAATTGATCCCCGCTGAAGGCCAAAACACAAAGGAAGGACTTCCAGACTCCCTGGAATGGAGATACCATCCAAGCAATTGCAATCGGAGGAGAAAAAAAAAAAATTGGGGAAATTTTGTCATTCCGAGAAAATGGCCAGGATTAAATCCGGAGCATTGCAATGCACGAAACCATGCCAAAACTAAGCTCACAGCTATTGCAAAAGCAGGGGAATAAGTCAAAGAGGAAGACAAAACTCGCTGCGGAAGATATAAGAAACATGACAAGAATACCTGAAAGAAAAAAACCAAATTTGTTTCCCAAAGTCAAAGCCATCAAAAGGCAGGCCATATGCCATCAAGTGCAGGCACATGCAGCAAAGCTTGCCAAAATTGATCCCCGCTGAAGGCCAAAACACAAAGGAAGGACTTCCAGACTCCCTGGAATGGAGATACCATCCAAGCAATTGCAATCGGAGGAGAAAAAAAAAAAAAAGGGGAAATTTTGTCATTCCGAGAAAATGGCCAGGATTAAATCCGGAGCATTGCAAAGGACCAAAAGATGCCAAAACTTAGCTCACAGCTGTTGCAAAAGCAGGGGAATAAGTCAAAGAGGAAGACACAACTCGCTGGGGAAGATATAAGAAACATGACAAGAATACCTGAAAGAAAAAAACCAAATTTGTTTCCCAAAGTGAAAGCCATCAAAAGGCAGGCCATATGCCATCAAGTGCAGGCACATGCAGCAAAGCTTGCCAAAATTGATCCCCGCTGAAGGCCAAAACACAAAGGAAGGACTTCCAGACTCCCTGGAATGGAGATACCATCCAAGCAATTGCAATCGGAGGAGAAAAAAAAAAAATTGGGGAAATTTTGTCTGTCCAAGAAAATGGCCAGGATTAAATCCGGAGCATTGCAATGCACCAAACCGTGCCAAAACTAAGCTCACAGCTGTTGCAAAAGCAGGGGAATAAGTCAAAGAGGAAGACACAACTCGCTAGGGAAGATATAAGAAACATGAAGAGAATACCTGAAAGAAAAAAACCAAATTTGTTTCCCAAAGTCAAAGCCATCAAAAGGCAGGCCATATGCCATCAAGTGCAGGCACATGCAGCAAAGCTTGCCAAAATTGATCCCCGCTGAAGGCCAAAACACAAAGGAAGGACTTCCAGACTCCCTGGAATGGAGATACCATCCAAGCAATTGCAATCGGAGGAGAAAAAAAAAAAATTGGGGAAATTTTGTCATTCCGAGAAAATGGCCAGGATTAAATCTGAAGCATTGCAAAGGACCAAACCATGCCAAAACTAAGCTCACAGCTGTTGCAAAAGCAGGGGAATAAGTCAAGGAGGAAGACACAACTTGCAGGGGAAGATAGAAGAAACAGGGCATGGATACTAAAAATACAAAAAAATTTTTTTCCCAAAGTCAAAGCCATCAAAAAGCATGGCATGCCATCAAGTGCAGGGACATGCACCAAAGATTCTTCTATTAGTCCCCATTGAAATCGCAAGATTCCGTTTCCCTTCCCGAAAGGAAATTTCATTTCCTTTCGGGAAGGGAAACGGAATCTTGCGAACCCCAAAAGAAAGACTTACAAACACTCTGCAAAGGACATAGGATCAAAAGAAATGCAACTGAAAAAAACCCCACAAAAACCAGAAAATTCAGAGTTTTAGTCTCTTCAAAAAATGGTCTGGAAGGAAATGAGCTGCATTGCAAAGGACCAAACCATGCAAAACTAAGCCCACAGATGTTGCACAAGCAGGGGAAAAAGACAAAGACAAAGACAGAACTCGCTGGTGAAGATCAGAGGGACATGGCATGGATACCAAAAAGAAAAAAAAAAAAAATTGTTTCCCAAAGTCAAAGCCATCAAAAGGCAGGCCATATGCCATCAAGTGCAGGCACATGCAGCAAAGCTTGCCAAAACTGATCCCGGCTGAAGGCCAAAACACAAAGGAAGGACTTCCAGACTCCCTGGAATGGAGATACCATCCAAGCAATTGCAATCGGAGGAGAAAAAAAAAAATGGGGAAATTTTATCATTCCGAGAAAATGGCCAGGATTAAATCCGGAGCATTGCAGTGCACGAAACCATGACAAAACTAAGATCACAGCTATTGCAAAAGCAGGGGAATAAGTCAAAGAGGAAGACACAACTCGCTGCGGAAGATATAAGAAACATGACAAGAATACCTGAAAGAAAAAAACCAAATTTGTTTCCCAAAGTCAAAGCCATCAAAAGGCAGGCCATATGCCATCAAGTGCAGGCACATGCAGCAAAGCTTGCCAAAATTGATCCCCGCTGAAGGCCAAAACACAAAGGAAGGACTTCCAGACTCCCTGGAATGGAGATACCATCCAAGCAATTGCAATCGGAGGAGAAAAAAAAAAAATTGGGGAAATTTTGTCATTCCGAGAAAATGGCCAGGATTAAATCCGGAGCATTGCAAAGGACCAAAAGATGCCAAAACTAAGCTCACAGCTGTTGCAAAAGCAGGGGAATAAGTCAAAGAGGAAGACACAACTCGCTGGGGAAGATATAAGAAACATGACAAGAATACCTGAAAGAAAAAAACCAAATTTGTTTCCCAAAGTCAAAGCCATCAAAAGGCAGGCCATATGCCATCAAGTGCAGGCACATGCAGCAAAGCTTGCCAAAATTGATCCCCGCTGAAGGCCAAAACACAAAGGAAGGACTTCCAGACTCCCTGGAATGGAGATACCATCCAAGCAATTGCAATCGGAGGAGAAAAAAAAAAAATTGGGGAAATTTTGTCATTCCGAGAAAATGGCCAGGATTAAATCTGAAGCATTGCAAAGGACCAAACCATGCCAAAACTAAGCTCACAGCTGTTGCAAAAGCAGGGGAATAAGTCAAGGAGGAAGACACAACTTGCAGGGGAAGATAGAAGAAACAGGGCATGGATACTAAAAATACAAAAAAATTTTTTTCCCAAAGTCAAAGCCATCAAAAAGCATGGCATGCCATCAAGTGCAGGGACATGCACCAAAGATTCTTCTATTAGTCCCCATTGAAATCGCAAGATTCCGTTTCCCTTCCCGAAAGGAAATTTCATTTCCTTTTGGGAAGGGAAACGGAATCTTGCGAACCCCAAAAGAAAGACTTACAAACACTCTGCAAAGGACATAGGATCAAAAGAAATGCATCTGAAAAAAACCCCACAAAAACCAGAAAATTCAGAGTTTTAGTCTCTTCAAAAAATGGTCTGGAAGGAAATGAGCTGCATTGCAAAGGACCAAACCATGCAAAACTAAGCCCACAGATGTTGCACAAGCAGGGGAAAAAGACAAAGACAAAGACACAACTCGCTGGTGAAGATCAGAGGGACATGGCATGGATACCAAAAAGAAAAAAAAAAAATTGTTTCCCAAAGTCAAAGCCATCAAAAGGCAGGCCATATGCCATCAAGTGCAGGCACATGCAGCAAAGCTTGCCAAAACTGATCCCGGCTGAAGGCCAAAACACAAAGGAAGGACTTCCAGACTCCCTGGAATGGAGATACCATCCAAGCAATTGCAATCGGAGGAGAAAAAAAAAAAATTGGGGAAATTTTGTCATTCCGAGAAAATGGCCAGGATTAATTCCCGCGCATTGCAATGCACCAAACCATGCCAAAACTAAGCTCACAGCTATTGCAAAAGCAGGGGAATAAGTCAAAGAGGAAGACACAACTCGCTGCGGAAGATATAAGAAACATGACAAGAATACCTGAAAGAAAAAAACCAAATTTGTTTCCCAAAGTCAAAGCCATCAAAAGGCAGGCCATATGCCATCAAGTGCAGGCACATGCAGCAAAGCTTGCCAAAATTGATCCCCGCTGAAGGCCAAAACACAAAGGAAGGACTTCCAGACTCCCTGGAATGGAGATACCATCCAAGCAATTGCAATCGGAGGAGAAAAAAAAAAAATTGGGGAAATTTTGTCATTCCGAGAAAATGGCCAGGATTAAATCCGGAGCATTGCAAAGGACCAAAAGATGCCAAAACTAAGCTCACAGCTGTTGCAAAAGCAGGGGAATAAGTCAAGGAGGAAGACACAACTTGCAGGGGAAGATAGAAGAAACAGGGCATGGATACTAAAAATACAAAAAAATTTTTTTCCCAAAGTCAAAGCCATCAAAAAGCATGGCATGCCATCAAGTGCAGGGACATGCACCAAAGATTCTTCTATTAGTCCCCATTGAAATCGCAAGATTCCGTTTCCCTTCCCGAAAGGAAATTTCATTTCCTTTCGGGAAGGGAAACGGAATCTTGCGAACCCCAAAAGAAAGACTTACAAACACTCTGCAAAGGACATAGGATCAAAAGAAATGCAACTGAAAAAAACCCCACAAAAACCAGAAAATTCAGAGTTTTAGTCTCTTCAAAAAATGGTCTGGAAGGAAATGAGCTGCATTGCAAAGGACCAAACCATGCAAAACTAAGCCCACAGATGTTGCACAAGCAGGGGAAAAAGACAAAGACAAAGACACAACTCGCTGGTGAAGATCAGAGGGACATGGCATGGATACCAAAAAGAAAAAAAAAAAAAATTGTTTTCCAAAGTCAAAGCCATCAAAAGGCAGGCCAAATGCCATCAAGTGCAGGCACATGCAGCAAAGCTTGCCAAAATTGATCCCCGCTGAAGGCCAAAACACAAAGGAAGGACTTCCAGACTCCCTGGAATGGAGATACCATCCAAGCAATTGCAATCGGAGGAGAAAAAAAAAAAATTGGGGAAATTTTGTCATTCCGAGAAAATGGCCAGGATTAAATCCGGAGCATTGCAAAGGACCAAAGGATGCCAAAACTAAGCTCACAGCTGTTGCAAAAGCAGGGGAATAAGTCAAAGAGGAAGACACAACTCGCTGGGGAAGATATAAGAAACATCACAAGAATACCTGAAAGAAAAAAACCAAATTTGTTTCCCAAAGTCAAAGCCATCAAAAGGCAGGCCATATGCCATCAAGTGCAGGCACATGCAGCAAAGCTTGCCAAAATTGATCCCCGCTGAAGGCCAAAACACAAAGGAAGGACTTCCAGACTCCCGGGAATGGAGATACCAACCAAGCAATTGCAATCGGAGGAGAAAAAAAAAAAATTGGGGAAATTTTGTCATTCCGAGAAAATGGCCAGGATTAAATCCCGAGCATTGCAAAGGACCAAAAGATGCCAAAACTAAGCTCACAGCTGTTGCAAAAGCAGGGGAATAAGTCAAAGAGGAAGACACAACTCGCTGGGGAAGATATAAGAAACATGACAAGAATACCTGAAAGAAAAAAACCAAATTTGTTTCCCAAAGTCAAAGCCATCGAAAGGCAGGCCATATGCCATCAAGTGCAGGCACATGCAGCAAAGCTTGCCAAAATTGATCCCCGCTGAAGGCCAAAACACAAAGGAAGGACTTCCAGACTCCCTGGAATGGAGATACCATCCAAGCAATTGCAATCGGAGGAGAAAAAAAAAAAATTGGGGAAATTTTGTCATTCCGAGAAAATGGCCAGGATTAAATCCGGAGCATTGCAAAGGACCAAAAGATGCCAAAACTAAGCTCACAGCTGTTGCAAAAGCAGGGGAATAAGTCAAAGAGGAAGACACAACTCGCTGGGGAAGATATAAGAAACATGACAAGAATACCTGAAAGAAAAAAACCAAATTTGTTTCCCAAAGTCAAAGTCATCAAAAGGCAGGCCATATGCCATCAAGTGCAGGCACATGCAGCAAAGCTTGCCAAAATTGATCCCCGCTGAAGGCCAAAACACAAAGGAAGGACTTCCAGACTCCCTGGAATGGAGATACCATCCAAGCAATTGCAATCGGAGGAGAAAAAAAAAAAATTGGGGAAATTTTGTCATTCCGAGAAAATGGCCAGGATTAAATCCGGAGCATTGCAAAGGACCAAAAGATGCCAAAACTAAGCTCACAGCTGTTGCAAAAGCAGGGGAATAAGTCAAGGAGGAAGACACAACTTGCAGGGGAAGATAGAAGAAACAGGGCATGGATACTAAAAATACAAAAAAATTTTTTTCCCAAAGTCAAAGCCATCAAAAAGCATGGCATGCCATCAAGTGCAGGGACATGCACCAAAGATTCTTCTATTAGTCCCCATTGAAATCGCAAGATTCCGTTTCCCTTCCCGAAAGGAAATTTCATTTCCTTTCGGGAAGGGAAACGGAATCTTGCGAACCCCAAAAGAAAGACTTACAAACACTCTGCAAAGGACATAGGATCAAAAGAAATGCAACTGAAAAAAACCCCACAAAAACCAGAAAATTCAGAGTTTTAGTCTCTTCAAAAAATGGTCTGGAAGGAAATGAGCTGCATTGCAAAGGACCAAACCATGCAAAACTAAGCCCACAGATGTTGCACAAGCAGGGGAAAAAGACAAAGACAAAGACACAACTCGCTGGTGAAGATCAGAGGGACATGGCATGGATACCAAAAAGAAAAAAAAAAAAAATTGTTTTCCAAAGTCAAAGCCATCAAAAGGCAGGCCAAATGCCATCAAGTGCAGGCACATGCAGCAAAGCTTGCCAAAATTGATCCCCGCTGAAGGCCAAAACACAAAGGAAGGACTTCCAGACTCCCTGGAATGGAGATACCATCCAAGCAATTGCAATCGGAGGAGAAAAAAAAAAAATTGGGGAAATTTTGTCATTCCGAGAAAATGGCCAGGATTAAATCCGGAGCATTGCAAAGGACCAAAGGATGCCAAAACTAAGCTCACAGCTGTTGCAAAAGCAGGGGAATAAGTCAAAGAGGAAGACACAACTCGCTGGGGAAGATATAAGAAACATCACAAGAATACCTGAAAGAAAAAAACCAAATTTGTTTCCCAAAGTCAAAGCCATCAAAAGGCAGGCCATATGCCATCAAGTGCAGGCACATGCAGCAAAGCTTGCCAAAATTGATCCCCGCTGAAGGCCAAAACACAAAGGAAGGACTTCCAGACTCCCGGGAATGGAGATACCAACCAAGCAATTGCAATCGGAGGAGAAAAAAAAAAAATTGGGGAAATTTTGTCATTCCGAGAAAATGGCCAGGATTAAATCCCGAGCATTGCAAAGGACCAAAAGATGCCAAAACTAAGCTCACAGCTGTTGCAAAAGCAGGGGAATAAGTCAAAGAGGAAGACACAACTCGCTGGGGAAGATATAAGAAACATGACAAGAATACCTGAAAGAAAAAAACCAAATTTGTTTCCCAAAGTCAAAGCCATCGAAAGGCAGGCCATATGCCATCAAGTGCAGGCACATGCAGCAAAGCTTGCCAAAATTGATCCCCGCTGAAGGCCAAAACACAAAGGAAGGACTTCCAGACTCCCTGGAATGGAGATACCATCCAAGCAATTGCAATCGGAGGAGAAAAAAAAAAAATTGGGGAAATTTTGTCATTCCGAGAAAATGGCCAGGATTAAATCCGGAGCATTGCAAAGGACCAAAAGATGCCAAAACTAAGCTCACAGCTGTTGCAAAAGCAGGGGAATAAGTCAAAGAGGAAGACACAACTCGCTGGGGAAGATATAAGAAACATGACAAGAATACCTGAAAGAAAAAAACCAAATTTGTTTCCCAAAGTCAAAGTCATCAAAAGGCAGGCCATATGCCATCAAGTGCAGGCACATGCAGCAAAGCTTGCCAAAATTGATCCCCGCTGAAGGCCAAAACACAAAGGAAGGACTTCCAGACTCCCTGGAATGGAGATACCATCCAAGCAATTGCAATCGGAGGAGAAAAAAAAAAAATTGGGGAAATTTTGTCTGTCCAAGAAAATGGCCAGGATTAAATCCGGAGCATTGCAATGCACCAAACCGTGCCAAAACTAAGCTCACAGCTGTTGCAAAAGCAGGGGAATAAGTCAAAGAGGAAGACACAACTCGCTGGGGAAGATATAAGAAACATGAAGAGAATACCTGAAAGAAAAAAACCAAATTTGTTTCCCAAAGTCAAAGCCATCAAAAGGCAGGCCAAATGCCATCAAGTGCAGGCACATGCAGCAAAGCTTGCCAAAATTGATCCCCGCTGAAGGCCAAAACACAAAGGAAGGACTTCCAGACTCCCTGGAATGGAGATACCATCCAAGCAATTGCAATCGGAGGAGAAAAAAAAAAAATTGGGGAAATTTTGTCATTCCGAGAAAATGGCCAGGATTAAATCTGAAGCATTGCAAAGGACCAAACCATGCCAAAACTAAGCTCACAGCTGTTGCAAAAGCAGGGGAATAAGTCAAGGAGGAAGACACAACTTGCAGGGGAAGATAGAAGAAACAGGGCATGGATACTAAAAATACAAAAAAATTTTTTTCCCAAAGTCAAAGCCATCAAAAAGCATGGCATGCCATCAAGTGCAGGGACATGCACCAAAGATTCTTCTATTAGTCCCCATTGAAATCGCAAGATTCCGTTTCCCTTCCCGAAAGGAAATTTCATTTCCTTTCGGGAAGGGAAACGGAATCTTGCGAACCCCAAAAGAAAGACTTACAAACACTCTGCAAAGGACATAGGATCAAAAGAAATGCAACTGAAAAAAACCCCACAAAAACCAGAAAATTCAGAGTTTTAGTCTCTTCAAAAAATGGTCTGGAAGGAAATGAGCTGCATTGCAAAGGACCAAACCATGCAAAACTAAGCCCACAGATGTTGCACAAGCAGGGGAAAAAGACAAAGACAAAGACACAACTCGCTGGTGAAGATCAGAGGGACATGGCATGGATACCAAAAAGAAAAAAAAAAAAAATTGTTTCCCAAAGTCAAAGCCATCAAAAGGCAGGCCAAATGCCATCAAGTGCAGGCACATGCAGCAAAGCTTGCCAAAATTGATCCCCGCTGAAGGCCAAAACACAAAGGAAGGACTTCCAGACTCCCTGGAATGGAGATACCATCCAAGCAATTGCAATCGGAGGAGAAAAAAAAAAAATTGGGGAAATTTTGTCATTCCGAGAAAATGGCCAGGATTAAATCCGGAGCATTGCAAAGGACCAAAGGATGCCAAAACTAAGCTCACAGCTGTTGCAAAAGCAGGGGAATAAGTCAAAGAGGAAGACACAACTCGCTGCGGAAGATATAAGAAACATGACAAGAATACCTGAAAGAAAAAAACCAAATTTGTTTCCCAAAGTCAAAGCCATCAAAAGGCAGGCCATATGCCATCAAGTGCAGGCACATGCAGCAAAGCTTGCCAAAATTGATCCCCGCTGAAGGCCAAAACACAAAGGAAGGACTTCCAGACTCCCTGGAATGGAGATACCATCCAAGCAATTGCAATCGGAGGAGAAAAAAAAAAAATTGTGGAAATTTTGTCATTCCGAGAAAATGGCCAGGATTAAATCCCGAGCATTGCAAAGGACCAAAAGATGCCAAAACTAAGCTCACAGCTGTTGCAAAAGCAGGGGAATAAGTCAAAGAGGAAGACACAACTCGCTGGGGAAGATATAAGAAACATGACAAGAATACCTGAAAGAAAAAAACCAAATTTGTTTCCCAAAGTCAAAGCCATCAAAAGGCAGGCCATATGCCATCAAGTGCAGGCACATGCAGCAAAGCTTGCCAAAATTGATCCCCGCTGAAGGCCAAAACACAAAGGAAGGACTTCCAGACTCCCTGGAATGGAGATACCATCCAAGCAATTGCAATCGGAGGAGAAAAAAAAAAAATTGGGGAAATTTTGTCATTCCGAGAAAATGGCCAGGATTAAATCTGAAGCATTGCAAAGGACCAAACCATGCCAAAACTAAGCTCACAGCTGTTGCAAAAGCAGGGGAATAAGTCAAGGAGGAAGACACAACTTGCAGGGGAAGATAGAAGAAACAGGGCATGGATACTAAAAATACAAAAAAATTTTTTTCCCAAAGTCAAAGCCATCAAAAAGCATGGCATGCCATCAAGTGCAGGGACACGCACCAAAGATTCTTCTATTAGTCCCCATTGAAATCGCAAGATTCCGTTTCCCTTCCCGAAAGGAAATTTCATTTCCTTTCGGGAAGGGAAACGGAATCTTGCGAACCCCAAAAGAAAGACTTACAAACACTCTGCAAAGGACATAGGATCAAAAGAAATGCAACTGAAAAAAACCCCACAAAAACCAGAAAATTCAGAGTTTTAGTCTCTTCAAAAAATGGTCTGGAAGGAAATGAGCTGCATTGCAAAGGACCAAACCATGCAAAACTAAGCCCACAGATGTTGCACAAGCAGGGGAAAAAGACAAAGACAAAGACACAACTCGCTGGTGAAGATCAGAGGGACATGGCATGGATACCAAAAAGAAAAAAAAAAAAAATTGTTTCCCAAAGTCAAAGCCATCAAAAGGCAGGCCATATGCCATCAAGTGCAGGCACATGCAGCAAAGCTTGCCAAAACTGATCCCGGCTGAAGGCCAAAACACAAAGGAAGGACTTCCAGACTCCCTGGAATGGAGATACCATCCAAGCAATTGCAATCGGAGGAGAAAAAAAAAAAATGGGGAAATTTTGTCATTCCGAGAAAATGGCCAGGATTAAATCCGGAGCATTGCAATGCACGAAACCATGCCAAAACTAAGCTCACAGCTATTGCAAAAGCAGGGGAATAAGTCAAAGAGGAAGACACAACTCGCTGCGGAAGATATAAGAAACATGACAAGAATACCTGAAAGAAAAAAACCAAATTTGTTTCCCAAAGTCAAAGCCATCAAAAGGCAGGCCATATGCCATCAAGTGCAGGCACATGCAGCAAAGCTTGCCAAAATTGATCCCCGCTGAAGGCCAAAACACAAAGGAAGGACTTCCAGACTCCCTGGAATGGAGATACCATCCAAGCAATTGCAATCGGAGGAGAAAAAAAAAAAATTGGGGAAATTTTGTCATTCCGAGAAAATGGCCAGGATTAAATCCGGAGCATTGCAAAGGACCAAAAGATGCCAAAACTAAGCTCACAGCAGTTGCAAAAGCAGGGGAATAAGTCAAAGAGGAAGACACAACTCGCTGGGGAAGATATAAGAAACATGACAAGAATACCTGAAAGAAAAAAACCAAATTTGTTTCCCAAAGTCAAAGCCATCAAAAGGCAGGCCATATGCCATCAAGTGCAGGCACATGCAGCAAAGCTTGCCAAAATTGATCCCCGCTGAAGGTCAAAACACAAAGGAAGGACTTCCAGACTCCCTGGAATGGAGATACCATCCAAGCAATTGCAATCGGAGGAGAAAAAAAAAAAATTGGGGAAATTTTGTCATTCCGAGAAAATGGCCAGGATTAAATCCGGAGCATTGCAATGCACCAAACCGTGCCAAAACTAAGCTCACAGCTGTTGCAAAAGCAGGGGAATAAGTCAAAGAGGAAGACACAACTCGCTGGGGATGATATAAGAAACATGAAGAGAATACCTGAAAGAAAAAAACCAAATTTGTTTCCCAAAGTCAAAGCCATCAAAAGGCAGGCCATATGCCATCAAGTGCAGGCACATGCAGCAAAGCTTGCCAAAATTGATCCCCGCTGAAGGCCAAAACACAAAGGAAGGACTTCCAGACTCCCTGGAATGGAGATACCATCCAAGCAATTGCAATCGGAGGAGAAAAAAAAAAAATTGGGGAAATTTTGTCATTCCGAGAAAATGGCCAGGATTAAATCTGAAGCATTGCAAAGGACCAAACCATGCCAAAACTAAGCTCACAGCTGTTGCAAAAGCAGGGGAATAAGTCAAGGAGGAAGACACAACTTGCAGGGGAAGATAGAAGAAACAGGGCATGGATACTAAAAATACAAAAAAATTTTTTTCCCAAAGTCAAAGCCATCAAAAAGCATGGCATGCCATCAAGTGCAGGGACATGCACCAAAGATTCTTCTATTAGTCCCCATTGAAATCGCAAGATTCCGTTTCCCTTCCCGAAAGGAAATTTCATTTCCTTTCGGGAAGGGAAACGGAATCTTGCGAACCCCAAAAGAAAGACTTACAAACACTCTGCAAAGGACATAGGATCAAAAGAAATGCAACTGAAAAAAACCCCACAAAAACCAGAAAATTCAGAGTTTTAGTCTCTTCAAAAA
Organism: Setophaga petechia; assembly: GCA_024362935.1. NCBI lineage: Eukaryota > Metazoa > Chordata > Aves > Passeriformes > Parulidae > Setophaga > Setophaga petechia. The sequence goes on along the minus strand of JANCRA010000001.1, from coordinate 2,817,580 downwards.
ATGGTCTGGAAGGAAATGAGCTGCATTGCAAAGGACCAAACCATGCAAAACTAAGCCCACAGATGTTGCACAAGCAGGGGAAAAAGACAAAGACAAAGACACAACTCGCTGGTGAAGATCAGAGGGACATGGCATGGATACCAAAAAGAAAAAAAAAAAAATTGTTTCCCAAAGTCAAAGCCATCAAAAGGCAGGCCATATGCCATCAAGTGCAGGCACATGCAGCAAAGCTTGCCAAAATTGATCCCCGCTGAAGGCCAAAACACAAAGGAAGGACTTCCAGACTCCCTGGAATGGAGATACCATCCAAGCAATTGCAATCGGAGGAGAAAAAAAAAAAATTGGGGAAATTTTGTCATTCCGAGAAAATGGCCAGGATTAAATCCGGAGCATTGCAAAGGACCAAAGGATGCCAAAACTAAGCTCACAGCTGTTGCAAAAGCAGGGGAATAAGTCAAAGAGGAAGACACAACTCGCTAGGGAAGATATAAGAAACATGACAAGAATACCTGAAAGAAAAAAACCAAATTTGTTTCCCAAAGTCAAAGCCATCAAAAGGCAGGCCATATGCCATCAAGTGCAGGCACATGCAGCAAAGCTTGCCAAAATTGATCCCCGCTGAAGGCCAAAACACAAAGGAAGGACTTCCAGACTCCCTGGAATGGAGATACCATCCAAGCAATTGCAATCGGAGGAGAAAAAAAAAAAATTGGGGAAATTTTGTCATTCCGAGAAAATGGCCAGGATTAAATCCGGAGCATTGCAAAGGACCAACAGATGCCAAAACTAAGCTCACAGCTGTTGCAAATCAGGGGAATAAGTCAAGGAGGAAGACACAACTTGCAGGGGAAGATAGAAGAAACAGGGCATGGATACTAAAAATACAAAAAAAATTTTTTCCCAAAGTCAAAGCCATCAAAAAGCATGGCATGCCATCAAGTGCAGGGACATGCACCAAAGATTCTTCTATTAGTCCCCATTGAAATCGCAAGATTCCGTTTCCCTTCCCGAAAGGAAATTTCATTTCCTTTCGGGAAGGGAAACGGAATCTTGCGAACCCCAAAAGAAAGACTTACAAACACTCTGCAAAGGACATAGGATCAAAAGAAATGCATCTGAAAAAAACCCCACAAAAACCAGAAAATTCAGAGTTTTAGTCTCTTCAAAAAATGGTCTGGAAGGAAATGAGCTGCATTGCAAAGGACCAAACCATGCAAAACTAAGCCCACAGATGTTGCACAAGCAGGGGAAAAAGACAAAGACAAAGACACAACTCGCTGGTGAAGATCAGAGGGACATGGCATGGATACCAAAAAGAAAAAAAAAAAAATTGTTTCCCAAAGTCAAAGCCATCAAAAGGCAGGCCATATGCCATCAAGTGCAGGCACATGCAGCAAAGCTTGCCAAAATTGATCCCGGCTGAAGGCCAAAACACAAAGGAAGGACTTCCAGACTCCCTGGAATGGAGATACCATCCAAGCAATTGCAATCGGAGGAGAAAAAAAAAAAATTGGGGAAATTTTGTCATTCCGAGAAAATGGCCAGGATTAAATCCGGAGCATTGCAAAGGACCAAAGGATGCCAAAACTAAGCTCACAGCTGTTGCAAAAGCAGGGGAATAAGTCAAAGAGGAAGACACAACTCGCTGCGGAAGATATAAGAAACATGACAAGAATACCTGAAAGAAAAAAACCAAATTTGTTTCCCAAAGTCAAAGCCATCAAAAGGCAGGCCATATGCCATCAAGTGCAGGCACATGCAGCAAAGCTTGCCAAAATTGATCCCCGCTGAAGGCCAAAACACAAAGGAAGGACTTCCAGACTCCCTGGAATGGAGATACCATCCAAGCAATTGCAATCGGAGGAGAAAAAAAAAAAATTGGGGAAATTTTGTCATTCCGAGAAAATGGCCAGGATTAAATCCGGAGCATTGCAATGCACCAAACCATGCCAAAACTAAGCTCACAGCTATTGCAAAAGCAGGGGAATAAGTCAAAGAGGAAGACACAACTCGCTGCGGAAGATATAAGAAACATCACAAGAATACCTGAAAGAAAAAAACCAAATTTGTTTCCCAAAGTCAAAGCCATCAAAAGGCAGGCCATATGCCATCAAGTGCAGGCACATGCAGCAAAGCTTGCCAAAATTGATCCCCGCTGAAGGCCAAAACACAAAGGAAGGACTTCCAGACTCCCTGGAATGGAGATACCATCCAAGCAATTGCAATCGGAGGAGAAAAAAAAAAAATTGGGGAAATTTTGTCATTCCGAGAAAATGGCCAGGATTAAATCCGGAGCATTGCAATGCACCAAACCGTGCCAAAACTAAGCTCACAGCTGTTGCAAAAGCAGGGGAATAAGTCAAAGAGGAAGACACAACTCGCTGGGGAAGATATAAGAAACATGAAGAGAATACCTGAAAGAAAAAAACCAAATTTGTTTCCCAAAGTCAAAGTCATCAAAAGGCAGGCCATATGCCATCAAGTGCAGGCACATGCAGCAAAGCTTGCCAAAATTGATCCCCGCTGAAGGCCAAAACACAAAGGAAGGACTTCCAGACTCCCTGGAATGGAGATACCATCCAAGCAATTGCAATCGGAGGAGAAAAAAAAAAAATTGGGGAAATTTTGTCATTCCGAGAAAATGGCCAGGATTAAATCCGGAGCATTGCAAAGGACCAAAAGATGCCAAAACTAAGCTCACAGCTGTTGCAAATCAGGGGAATAAGTCAAGGAGGAAGACACAACTTGCAGGGGAAGATAGAAGAAACAGGGCATGGATGCTAAAAATTCAAAAAAATTTTTTTTCCCAAAGTCAAAGCCATCAAAAAGCATGGCATGCCATCAAGTGCAGGGACATGCACCAAAGATTCTTCTATTAGTCCCCATTGAAATCGCAAGATTCCGTTTCCCTTCCCGAAAGGAAATTTCATTTCCTTTCGGGAAGGGAAACGGAATCTTGCGAACCCCAAAAGAAAGACTTACAAACACTCTGCAAAGGACATAGGATCAAAAGAAATGCAACTGAAAAAAACCCCACAAAAACCAGAAAATTCAGAGTTTTAGTCTCTTCAAAAAATGGTCTGGAAGGAAATGAGCTGCATTGCAAAGGACCAAACCATGCAAAACTAAGCCCACAGATGTTGCACAAGCAGGGGAAAAAGACAAAGACAAAGACACAACTCGCTGGTGAAGATCAGAGGGACATGGCATGGATACCAAAAAGAAAAAAAAAAAAAATTGTTTCCCAAAGTCAAAGCCATCAAAAGGCAGGCCATATGCCATCAAGTGCAGGCACATGCAGCAAAGCTTGCCAAAATTGATCCCCGCTGAAGGCCAAAACACAAAGGAAGGACTTCCAGACTCCCTGGAATGGAGATACCATCCAAGCAATTGCAATCGGAGGAGAAAAAAAAAAAATTGGGGAAATTTTGTCATTCCGAGAAAATGGCCAGGATTAAATCCGGAGCATTGCAAAGGACCAAAAGATGCCAAAACTAAGCTCACAGCTGTTGCAAAAGCAGGGGAATAAGTCAAAGAGGAAGACACAACTCGCTGGGGAAGATATAAGAAACATGACAAGAATACCTGAAAGAAAAAAACCAAATTTGTTTCCCAAAGTCAAAGCCATCAAAAGGCAGGCCATATGCCATCAAGTGCAGGCACATGCAGCAAAGCTTGCCAAAATTGATCCCCGCTGAAGGCCAAAACACAAAGGAAGGACTTCCAGACTCCCTGGAATGGAGATACCATCCAAGCAATTGCAATCGGAGGAGAAAAAAAAAAAATTGGGGAAATTTTGTCATTCCGAGAAAATGGCCAGGATTAAATCCGGACCATTGCAAAGGACCAAACCATGCCAAAACTAAGCTCACAGCTGTTGCAAAAGCAGGGGAATAAGTCAAGGAGGAAGACACAACTTGCAGGGGAAGATAGAAGAAACAGGGCATGGATACTAAAAATACAAAAAAATTTTTTTCCCAAAGTCAAAGCCATCAAAAAGCATGGCATGCCATCAAGTGCAGGGACATGCACCAAAGATTCTTCTATTAGTCCCCATTGAAATCGCAAGATTCCGTTTCCCTTCCCGAAAGGAAATTTCATTTCCTTTCGGGAAGGGAAACGGAATCTTGCGAACCCCAAAAGAAAGACTTACAAACACTCTGCAAAGGACATAGGATCAAAAGAAATGCAACTGAAAAAAACCCCACAAAAACCAGAAAATTCAGAGTTTTAGTCTCTTCAAAAAATGGTCTGGAAGGAAATGAGCTGCATTGCAAAGGACCAAACCATGCAAAACTAAGCCCACAGATGTTGCACAAGCAGGGGAAAAAGACAAAGACAAAGACACAACTCGCTGGTGAAGATCAGAGGGACATGGCATGGATACCAAAAAGAAAAAAAAAAAAAATTGTTTCCCAAAGTCAAAGCCATCAAAAGGCAGGCCATATGCCATCAAGTGCAGGCACATGCAGCAAAGCTTGCCAAAACTGATCCCCGCTGAAGGCCAAAACACAAAGGAAGGACTTCCAGACTCCCTGGAATGGAGATACCATCCAAGCAATTGCAATCGGAGGAGAAAAAAAAAAAATGGGGAAATTTTGTCATTCCGAGAAAATGGCCAGGATTAAATCCGGAGCATTGCAATGCACCAAACCATGCCAAAACTAAGCTCACAGCTATTGCAAAAGCAGGGGAATAAGTCAAAGAGGAAGACACAACTCGCTGCGGAAGATATAAGAAACATGACAAGAATACCTGAAAGAAAAAAACCAAATTTGTTTCCCAAAGTCAAAGCCATCAAAAGGCAGGCCATATGCCATCAAGTGCAGGCACATGCAGCAAAGCTTGCCAAAATTGATCCCCGCTGAAGGCCAAAACACAAAGGAAGGACTTCCAGACTCCCTGGAATGGAGATACCATCCAAGCAATTGCAATCGGAGGAGAAAAAAAAAAAATTGGGGAAATTTTGTCATTCCGAGAAAATGGCCAGGATTAAATCCGGAGCATTGCAAAGGACCAAAAGATGCCAAAACTAAGCTCACAGCAGTTGCAAAAGCAGGGGAATAAGTCAAAGAGGAAGACACAACTCGCTGGGGAAGATATAAGAAACATGACAAGAATACCTGAAAGAAAAAAAACCAAATTTGTTTCCCAAAGTCAAAGCCATCAAAAGGCAGGCCATATGCCATCAAGTGCAGGCACATGCAGCAAAGCTTGCCAAAATTGATCCCCGCTGAAGGCCAAAACACAAAGGAAGGACTTCCAGACTCCCTGGAATGGAGATACCATCCAAGCAATTGCAATCGGAGGAGAAAAAAAAAAAATTGGGGAAATTTTGTCATTCCGAGAAAATGGCCAGGATTAAATCCGGAGCATTGCAATGCACCAAACCGTGCCAAAACTAAGCTCACAGCTGTTGCAAAAGCAGGGGAATAAGTCAAAGAGGAAGACACAACTCGCTGGGGAAGATATAAGAAACATGAAGAGAATACCTGAAAGAAAAAAACCAAATTTGTTTCCCAAAGTCAAAGTCATCAAAAGGCAGGCCATATGCCATCAAGTGCAGGCACATGCAGCAAAGCTTGCCAAAATTGATCCCCGCTGAAGGCCAAAACACAAAGGAAGGACTTCCAGACTCCCTGGAATGGAGATACCATCCAAGCAATTGCAATCGGAGGAGAAAAAAAAAAAATTGGGGAAATTTTGTCATTCCGAGAAAATGGCCAGGATTAAATCCGGAGCATTGCAAAGGACCAAAAGATGCCAAAACTAAGCTCACAGCTGTTGCAAAAGCAGGGGAATAAGTCAAAGAGGAAGACACAACTCGCTGGGGAAGATCTAAGAAACATGAAGAGAATACCTGAAAGAAAAAAACCAAATTTGTTTCCCAAAGTCAAAGCCATCAAAAGGCAGGCCATATGCCATCAAGTGCAGGCACATGCAGCAAAGCTTGCCAAAATTGATCCCCGCTGAAGGCCAAAACACAAAGGAAGGACTTCCAGACTCCCTGGAATGGAGATACCATCCAAGCAATTGCAATCGGAGGAGAAAAAAAAAAAATTGGGGAAATTTTGTCATTCCGAGAAAATGGCCAGGATTAAATCCGGAGCATTGCAAAGGACCAAAAAATGCCAAAACTAAGCTCACAGCTGTTGCAAAAGCAGGGGAATAAGTCAAAGAGGAAGACACAACTCGATGGGGAAGATCTAAGAAACATGAAGAGAATACCTGAAAGAAAAAAACCAAAATTGTTTCCCAAAGTCAAAGCCATCAAAAGGCAGGCCATATGCCATCAAGTGCAGGCACATGCAGCAAAGCTTGCCAAAATTGATCCCCGCTGAAGGCCAAAACACAAAGGAAGGACTTCCAGACTCCCTGGAATGGAGATACCATCCAAGCAATTGCAATCGGAGGAGAAAAAAAAAAAATTGGGGAAATTTTGTCATTCCGAGAAAATGGCCAGGATTAAATCTGAAGCATTGCAAAGGACCAAACCATGCCAAAACTAAGCTCACAGCTGTTGCAAAAGCAGGGGAATAAGTCAAAGAGGAAGACACAACTTGCAGGGGAAGATAGAAGAAACAGGGCATGGATACTAAAAATACAAAAAAATTTTTTTCCCAAAGTCAAAGCCATCAAAAAGCATGGCATGCCATCAAGTGCAGGGACATGCACCAAAGATTCTTCTATTAGTCCCCATTGAAATCGCAAGATTCCGTTTCCCTTCCCGAAAGGAAATTTCATTTCCTTTCGGGAAGGGAAACGGAATCTTGCGAACCCCAAAAGAAAGACTTACAAACACTCTGCAAAGGACATAGGATCAAAAGAAATGCAACTGAAAAAAACCCCACAAAAACCAGAAAATTCAGAGTTTTAGTCTCTTCAAAAAATGGTCTGGAAGGAAATGAGCTGCATTGCAAAGGACCAAACCATGCAAAACTAAGCCCACAGATGTTGCACAAGCAGGGGAAAAAGACAAAGACAAAGACAGAACTCGCTGGTGAAGATCAGAGGGACATGGCATGGATACCAAAAAGAAAAAAAAAAAAATTGTTTCCCAAAGTCAAAGCCATCAAAAGGCAGGCCATATGCCACCAAGTGCAGGCACATGCAGCAAAGCTTGCCAAAATTGATCCCCGCTGAAGGCCAAAACACAAAGGAAGGACTTCCAGACTCCCTGGAATGGAGATACCATCCAAGCAATTGCAATCGGAGGAGAAAAAAAAAAAATTGGGGAAATGTTGTCATTCTGAGAAAATGGCCAGGATTAAATCCGGAGCATTGCAAAGGACCAAAAGATGCCAAAACTAAGCTCACAGCTGTTGCAAAAGCAGGGGAATAAGTCAAAGAGGAAGACACAACTCGCTGGGGAAGATATAAGAAACATGACAAGAATACCTGAAAGAAAAAAACCAAATTTGTTTCCCAAAGTCAAAGCCATCAAAAGGCAGGCCATATGCCATCAAGTGCAGGCACATGCAGCAAAGCTTGCCAAAATTGATCCCCGCTGAAGGCCAAAACACAAAGGAAGGACTTCCAGACTCCCTGGAATGGAGATACCATCCAAGCAATTGCAATCGGAGGAGAAAAAAAAAAAATTGGGGAAATTTTGTCATTCCGAGAAAATGGCCAGGATTAAATCCGGAGCATTGCAAAGGACCAAAGGATGCCAAAACTAAGCTCACAGCTGTTGCAAAAGCAGGGGAATAAGTCAAAGAGGAAGACACAACTCGCTAGGGAAGATATAAGAAACATGACAAGAATACCTGAAAGAAAAAAACCAAATTTGTTTCCCAAAGTCAAAGTCATCAAAAGGCAGGCCATATGCCATCAAGTGCAGGCACATGCAGCAAAGCTTGCCAAAATTGATCCCCGCTGAAGGCCAAAACACAAAGGAAGGACTTCCAGACTCCCTGGAATGGAGATACCATCCAAGCAATTGCAATCGGAGGAGAAAAAAAAAAAAATTGGGGAAATTTTGTCATTCCGAGAAAATGGCCAGGATTAAATCCGGAGCATTGCAAAGGACCAACAGATGCCAAAACTAAGCTCACAGCTGTTGCAAATCAGGGGAATAAGTCAAGGAGGAAGACACAACTTGCAGGGGAAGATAGAAGAAACAGGGCATGGATACTAAAAATACAAAAAAATTTTTTTCCCAAAGTCAAAGCCATCAAAAAGCATGGCATGCCATCAAGTGCAGGGACACGCACCAAAGATTCTTCTATTAGTCCCCATTGAAATCGCAAGATTCCGTTTCCCTTCCCGAAAGGAAATTTCATTTCCTTTCGGGAAGGGAAACGGAATCTTGCGAACCCCAAAAGAAAGACTTACAAACACTCTGCAAAGGACATAGGATCAAAAGAAATGCATCTGAAAAAAACCCCACAAAAACCAGAAAATTCAGAGTTTTAGTCTCTTCAAAAAATGGTCTGGAAGGAAATGAGCTGCATTGCAAAGGACCAAACCATGCAAAACTAAGCCCACAGATGTTGCACAAGCAGGGGAAAAAGACAAAGACAAAGACACAACTCGCTGGTGAAGATCAGAGGGACATGGCATGGATACCAAAAAGAAAAAAAATAAAAATTGTTTCCCAAAGTCAAAGCCATCAAAAGGCAGGCCATATGCCATCAAGTGCAGGCACATGCAGCAAAGCTTGCCAAAATTGATCCCCGCTGAAGGCCAAAACACAAAGGAAGGACTTCCAGACTCCCTGGAATGGAGATACCATCCAAGCAATTGCAATCGGAGGAGAAAAAAAAAAAATTGGGGAAATTTTGTCATTCCGAGAAAATGGCCAGGATTAAATCTGAAGCATTGCAAAGGACCAAACCATGCCAAAACTAAGCTCACAGCTGTTGCAAAAGCAGGGGAATAAGTCAAGGAGGAAGACACAACTTGCAGGGGAAGATAGAAGAAACAGGGCATGGATACTAAAAATACAAAAAAATTTTTTTCCCAAAGTCAAAGCCATCAAAAAGCATGGCATGCCATCAAGTGCAGGGACATGCACCAAAGATTCTTCTATTAGTCCCCATTGAAATCGCAAGATTCCGTTTCCCTTCCCGAAAGGAAATTTCATTTCCTTTCGGGAAGGGAAACGGAATCTTGCGAACCCCAAAAGAAAGACTTACAAACACTCTGCAAAGGACATAGGATCAAAAGAAATGCAACTGAAAAAAACCCCACAAAAACCAGAAAATTCAGAGTTTTAGTCTCTTCAAAAAATGGTCTGGAAGGAAATGAGCTGCATTGCAAAGGACCAAACCATGCAAAACTAAGCCCACAGATGTTGCACAAGCAGGGGAAAAAGACAAAGACAAAGACACAACTCGTTGGTGAAGATCAGAGGGACATGGCATGGATACCAAAAAGAAAAAAAAAAAAAATTGTTTCCCAAAGTCAAAGCCATCAAAAGGCAGGCCATATGCCATCAAGTGCAGGCACAGGCAGCAAAGCTTGCCAAAATTGGTCCCCGCTGAAGGCCAAAACACAAAGGAAGGACTTCCAGACTCCCTGGAATGGAGATACCATCCAAGCAATTGCAATCGGAGGAGAAAAAAAAAAAAAGGGGAAATTTTGTCATTCCGAGAAAATGGCCAGGATTAAATCCGGAGCATTGCAAAGGACCAAAGGATGCCAAAACTTAGCTCACAGCAGTTGCAAAAGCAGGGGAAAAAGACAAAGACAAAGACACAACTCGCTGGGGAAGATATAAGAAACATGACAAGAATACCTGAAAGAAAAAAACCAAATTTGTTTCCCAAAGTCAAAGCCATCAAAAGGCAGGCCATATGCCATCAAGTGCAGGCACATGCAGCAAAGCTTGCCAAAATTGATCCCCGCTGAAGGCCAAAACACAAAGGAAGGACTTCCAGACTCCCTGGAATGGAGATACCATCCAAGCAATTGCAATCGGAGGAGAAAAAAAAAAAATTGGGGAAATTTTGTCATTCCGAGAAAATGGCCAGGATTAAATCCGGAGCATTGCAAAGGACCAAAAGATGCCAAAACTAAGCTCACAGCTGTTGCAAAAGCAGGGGAATAAGTCAAAGAGGAAGACACAACTCGCTGGGGAAGATATAAGAAACATGACAAGAATACCTGAAAGAAAAAAACCAAATTTGTTTCCCAAAGTCAAAGCCATCAAAAGGCAGGCCATATGCCATCAAGTGCAGGCACATGCAGCAAAGCTTGCCAAAATTGATCCCCGCTGAAGGCCAAAACACAAAGGAAGGACTTCCAGACTCCCTGGAATGGAGATACCATCCAAGCAATTGCAATCGGAGGAGAAAAAAAAAAAATTGGGGAAATTTTGTCATTCCGAGAAAATGGCCAGGATTAAATCCGGACCATTGCAAAGGACCAAACCATGCCAAAACTAAGCTCACAGCTGTTGCAAAAGCAGGGGAATAAGTCAAGGAGGAAGACACAACTTGCAGGGGAAGATAGAAGAAACAGGGCATGGATACTAAAAATACAAAAAAATTTTTTTCCCAAAGTCAAAGCCATCAAAAAGCATGGCATGCCATCAAGTGCAGGGACATGCACCAAAGATTCTTCTATTAGTCCCCATTGAAATCGCAAGATTCCGTTTCCCTTCCCGAAAGGAAATTTCATTTCCTTTCGGGAAGGGAAACGGAATCTTGCGAACCCCAAAAGAAAGACTTACAAACACTCTGCAAAGGACATAGGATCAAAAGAAATGCAACTGAAAAAAACCCCACAAAAACCAGAAAATTCAGAGTTTTAGTCTCTTCAAAAAATGGTCTGGAAGGAAATGAGCTGCATTGCAAAGGACCAAACCATGCAAAACTAAGCCCACAGATGTTGCACAAGCAGGGGAAAAAGACAAAGACAAAGACACAACTCGCTGGTGAAGATCAGAGGGACATGGCATGGATACCAAAAAGAAAAAAAAAAAAAATTGTTTCCCAAAGTCAAAGCCATCAAAAGGCAGGCCATATGCCATCAAGTGCAGGCACATGCAGCAAAGCTTGCCAAAACTGATCCCCGCTGAAGGCCAAAACACAAAGGAAGGACTTCCAGACTCCCTGGAATGGAGATACCATCCAAGCAATTGCAATCGGAGGAGAAAAAAAAAAAATGGGGAAATTTTGTCATTCCGAGAAAATGGCCAGGATTAAATCCGGAGCATTGCAATTCACCAAACCATGCCAAAACTAAGCTCACAGCTATTGCAAAAGCAGGGGAATAAGTCAAAGAGGAAGACACAACTCGCTGCGGAAGATATAAGAAACATGACAAGAATACCTGAAAGAAAAAAACCAAATTTGTTTCCCAAAGTCAAAGCCATCAAAAGGCAGGCCATATGCCATCAAGTGCAGGCACATGCAGCAAAGCTTGCCAAAATTGATCCCCGCTGAAGGCCAAAACACAAAGGAAGGACTTCCAGACTCCCTGGAATGGAGATACCATCCAAGCAATTGCAATCGGAGGAGAAAAAAAAAAAATTGGGGAAATTTTGTCATTCCGAGAAAATGGCCAGGATTAAATCCGGAGCATTGCAAAGGACCAAAAGATGCCAAAACTAAGCTCACAGCTGTTGCAAAAGCAGGGGAATAAGTCAAAGAGGAAGACACAACTCGCTGGGGAAGATCTAAGAAACATGAAGAGAATACCTGAAAGAAAAAAACCAAATTTGTTTCCCAAAGTCAAAGCCATCAAAAGGCAGGCCATATGCCATCAAGTGCAGGCACATGCAGCAAAGCTTGCCAAAATTGATCCCCGCTGAAGGCCAAAACACAAAGGAAGGACTTCCAGACTCCCTGGAATGGAGATACCATCCAAGCAATTGCAATCGGAGGAGAAAAAAAAAAAATTGGGGAAATTTTGTCATTCCGAGAAAATGGCCAGGATTAAATCCGGAGCATTGCAAAGGACCAAAAAATGCCAAAACTAAGCTCACAGCTGTTGCAAAAGCAGGGGAATAAGTCAAAGAGGAAGACACAACTCGATGGGGAAGATCTAAGAAACATGAAGAGAATACCTGAAAGAAAAAAACCAAATTTGTTTCCCAAAGTCAAAGCCATCAAAAGGCAGGCCATATGCCATCAAGTGCAGGCACATGCAGCAAAGCTTGCCAAAATTGATCCCCGCTGAAGGCCAAAACACAAAGGAAGGACTTCCAGACTCCCTGGAATGGAGATACCATCCAAGCAATTGCAATCGGAGGAGAAAAAAAAAAAATTGGGGAAATTTTGTCATTCCGAGAAAATGGCCAGGATTAAATCTGAAGCATTGCAAAGGACCAAACCATGCCAAAACTAAGCTCACAGCTGTTGCAAAAGCAGGGGAATAAGTCAAAGAGGAAGACACAACTTGCAGGGGAAGATAGAAGAAACAGGGCATGGATACTAAAAATACAAAAAAATTTTTTTCCCAAAGTCAAAGCCATCAAAAAGCATGGCATGCCATCAAGTGCAGGGACATGCACCAAAGATTCTTCTATTAGTCCCCATTGAAATCGCAAGATTCCGTTTCCCTTCCCGAAAGGAAATTTCATTTCCTTTCGGGAAGGGAAACGGAATCTTGCGAACCCCAAAAGAAAGACTTACAAACACTCTGCAAAGGACATAGGATCAAAAGAAATGCAACTGAAAAAAACCCCACAAAAACCAGAAAATTCAGAGTTTTAGTCTCTTCAAAAAATGGTCTGGAAGGAAATGAGCTGCATTGCAAAGGACCAAACCATGCAAAACTAAGCCCACAGATGTTGCACAAGCAGGGGAAAAAGACAAAGACAAAGACAGAACTCGCTGGTGAAGATCAGAGGGACATGGCATGGATACCAAAAAGAAAAAAAAAAAAAATTGTTTCCCAAAGTCAAAGCCATCAAAAGGCAGGCCATATGCCACCAAGTGCAGGCACATACAGCAAAGCTTGCCAAAATTGATCCCCGCTGAAGGCCAAAACACAAAGGAAGGACTTCCAGACTCCCTGGAATGGAGATACCATCCAAGCAATTGCAATCGGAGGAGAAAAAAAAAAAAATTGGGGAAATGTTGTCATTCTGAGAAAATGGCCAGGATTAAATCCGGAGCATTGCAAAGGACCAAAAGATGCCAAAACTAAGCTCACAGCTGTTGCAAAAGCAGGGGAATAAGTCAAAGAGGAAGACACAACTCGCTGGGGAAGATATAAGAAACATGACAAGAATACCTGAAAGAAAAAAACCAAATTTGTTTCCCAAAGTCAAAGCCATCAAAAGGCAGGCCATATGCCATCAAGTGCAGGCACATGCAGCAAAGCTTGCCAAAATTGATCCCCGCTGAAGGCCAAAACACAAAGGAAGGACTTCCAGACTCCCTGGAATGGAGATACCATCCAAGCAATTGCAATCGGAGGAGAAAAAAAAAAAATTGGGGAAATTTTGTCATTCCGAGAAAATGGCCAGGATTAAATCCGGAGCATTGCAAAGGACCAAAAAATGCCAAAACTAAGCTCACAGCTGTTGCAAAAGCAGGGGAATAAGTCAAAGAGGAAGACATAACTCGATGGGGAAGATCTAAGAAACATGAAGAGAATACCTGAAAGAAAAAAACCAAATTTGTTTCCCAAAGTCAAAGCCATCAAAAGGCAGGCCATATGCCATCAAGTGCAGGCACATGCAGCAAAGCTTGCCAAAATTGATCCCCGGTGAAGGCCAAAACACAAAGGAAGGACTTCCAGACTCCCTGGAATGGAGATACCATCCAAGCAATTGCAATCGGAGGAGAAAAAAAAAAAATTGGGGAAATTTTGTCATTCCGAGAAAATGGCCAGGATTAAATCTGAAGCATTGCAAAGGACCAAACCATGCCAAAACTAAGCTCACAGCTGTTGCAAAAGCAGGGGAATAAGTCAAGGAGGAAGACACAACTTGCAGGGGAAGATAGAAGAAACAGGGCATGGATACTAAAAATACAAAAAAATTTTTTTCCCAAAGTCAAAGCCATCAAAAAGCATGGCATGCCATCAAGTGCAGGGACATGCACCAAAGATTCTTCTATTAGTCCCCATTGAAATCGCAAGATTCCGTTTCCCTTCCCGAAAGGAAATTTCATTTCCTTTCGGGAAGGGAAACGGAATCTTGCGAACCCCAAAAGAAAGACTTACAAACACTCTGCAAAGGACATAGGATCAAAAGAAATGCATCTGAAAAAAACCCCACAAAAACCAGAAAATTCAGAGTTTTAGTCTCTTCAAAAAATGGTCTGGAAGGAAATGAGCTGCATTGCAAAGGACCAAACCATGCAAAACTAAGCCCACAGATGTTGCACAAGCAGGGGAAAAAGACAAAGACAAAGACACAACTCGCTGGTGAAGATCAGAGGGACATGGCATGGATACCAAAAAGAAAAAAAATAAAAATTGTTTCCCAAAGTCAAAGCCATCAAAAGGCAGGCCATATGCCATCAAGTGCAGGCACATGCAGCAAAGCTTGCCAAAATTGATCCCCGCTGAAGGCCAAAACACAAAGGAAGGACTTCCAGACTCCCTGGAATGGAGATACCATCCAAGCAATTGCAATCGGAGGAGAAAAAAAAAAAATTGGGGAAATTTTGTCATTCCGAGAAAATGGCCAGGATTAAATCTGAAGCATTGCAAAGGACCAAACCATGCCAAAACTAAGCTCACAGCTGTTGCAAAAGCAGGGGAATAAGTCAAGGAGGAAGACACAACTTGCAGGGGAAGATAGAAGAAACAGGGCATGGATACTAAAAATACAAAAAAATTTTTTTCCCAAAGTCAAAGCCATCAAAAAGCATGGCATGCCATCAAGTGCAGGGACATGCACCAAAGATTCTTCTATTAGTCCCCATTGAAATCGCAAGATTCCGTTTCCCTTCCCGAAAGGAAATTTCATTTCCTTTCGGGAAGGGAAACGGAATCTTGCGAACCCCAAAAGAAAGACTTACAAACACTCTGCAAAGGACATAGGATCAAAAGAAATGCAACTGAAAAAAACCCCACAAAAACCAGAAAATTCAGAGTTTTAGTCTCTTCAAAAAATGGTCTGGAAGGAAATGAGCTGCATTGCAAAGGACCAAACCATGCAAAACTAAGCCCACAGATGTTGCACAAGCAGGGGAAAAAGACAAAGACAAAGACACAACTCGCTGGTGAAGATCAGAGGGACATGGCATGGATACCAAAAAGAAAAAAAAAAAAAAATTGTTTCCCAAAGTCAAAGCCATCAAAAGGCAGGCCATATGCCATCAAGTGCAGGCACAGGCAGCAAAGCTTGCCAAAATTGGTCCCCGCTGAAGGCCAAAACACAAAGGAAGGACTTCCAGACTCCCTGGAATGGAGATACCATCCAAGCAATTGCAATCGGAGGAGAAAAAAAAAAAAGGGGAAATTTTGTCATTCCGAGAAAATGGCCAGGATTAAATCCGGAGCATTGCAAAGGACCAAAGGATGCCAAAACTTAGCTCACAGCAGTTGCAAAAGCAGGGGAAAAAGACAAAGACAAAGACACAACTCGCTGGGGAAGATATAAGAAACATGACAAGAATACCTGAAAGAAAAAAACCAAATTTGTTTCCCAAAGTCAAAGCCATCAAAAGGCAGGCCATATGCCATCAAGTGCAGGCACATGCAGCAAAGCTTGCCAAAATTGATCCCCGCTGAAGGCCAAAACACAAAGGAAGGACTTCCAGACTCCCTGGAATGGAGATACCATCCAAGCAATTGCAATCGGAGGAGAAAAAAAAAAAATTGGGGAAATTTTGTCATTCCGAGAAAATGGCCAGGATTAAATCCGGAGCATTGCAAAGGACCAAAGGATGCCAAAACTTAGCTCACAGCTGTTGCAAAAGCAGGGGAATAAGTCAAAGAGGAAGACACAACTCGCTGGGGAAGATATAAGAAACATGACAAGAATACCTGAAAGAAAAAAACCAAATTTGTTTCCCAAAGTCAAAGCCATCAAAAGGCAGGCCATATGCCATCAAGTGCAGGCACATGCAGCAAAGCTTGCCAAAATTGATCCCCGCTGAAGGCCAAAACACAAAGGAAGGACTTCCAGACTCCCTGGAATGGAGATACCATCCAAGCAATTGCAATCGGAGGAGAAAAAAAAAAAATTGGGGAAATTTTGTCATTCCGAGAAAATGGCCAGGATTAAATCCGGAGCATTGCAAAGGACCAAAAGATGCCAAAACTAAGCTCACAGCTGTTGCAAATCAGGGGAATAAGTCAAGGAGGAAGACACAACTTGCAGGGGAAGATAGAAGAAACAGGGCATGGATACTAAAAATACAAAAAAATTTTTTTCCCAAAGTCAAAGCCATCAAAAAGCATGGCATGCCATCAAGTGCAGGGACATGCACCAAAGATTCTTCTATTAGTCCCCATTGAAATCGCAAGATTCCGTTTCCCTTCCCGAAAGGAAATTTCATTTCCTTTCGGGAAGGGAAACGGAATCTTGCGAACCCCAAAAGAAAGACTTACAAACACTCTGCAAAGGACATAGGATCAAAAGAAATGCATCTGAAAAAAACCCCACAAAAACCAGAAAATTCAGAGTTTTAGTCTCTTCAAAAAATGGTCTGGAAGGAAATGAGCTGCATTGCAAAGGACCAAACCATGCAAAACTAAGCCCACAGATGTTGCACAAGCAGGGGAAAAAGACAAAGACAAAGACACAACTCGCTGGTGAAGATCAGAGGGACATGGCATGGATACCAAAAAGAAAAAAAATAAAAATTGTTTCCCAAAGTCAAAGCCATCAAAAGGCAGGCCATATGCCATCAAGTGCAGGCACATGCAGCAAAGCTTGCCAAAATTGATCCCCGCTGAAGGCCAAAACACAAAGGAAGGACTTCCAGACTCCCTGGAATGGAGATACCATCCAAGCAATTGCAATCGGAGGAGAAAAAAAAAAAATTGGGGAAATTTTGTCATTCCGAGAAAATGGCCAGGATTAAATCCGGACCATTGCAAAGGACCAAACCATGCCAAAACTAAGCTCACAGCTGTTGCAAAAGCAGGGGAATAAGTCAAGGAGGAAGACACAACTTGCAGGGGAAGATAGAAGAAACAGGGCATGGATACTAAAAATACAAAAAAATTTTTTTCCCAAAGTCAAAGCCATCAAAAAGCATGGCATGCCATCAAGTGCAGGGACATGCACCAAAGATTCTTCTATTAGTCCCCATTGAAATCGCAAGATTCCGTTTCCCTTCCCGAAAGGAAATTTCATTTCCTTTCGGGAAGGGAAACGGAATCTTGCGAACCCCAAAAGAAAGACTTACAAACACTCTGCAAAGGACATAGGATCAAAAGAAATGCAACTGAAAAAAACCCCACAAAAACCAGAAAATTCAGAGTTTTAGTCTCTTCAAAAAATGGTCTGGAAGGAAATGAGCTGCATTGCAAAGGACCAAACCATGCAAAACTAAGCCCACAGATGTTGCACAAGCAGGGGAAAAAGACAAAGACAAAGACACAACTCGCTGGTGAAGATCAGAGGGACATGGCATGGATACCAAAAAGAAAAAAAAAAAAAATTGTTTCCCAAAGTCAAAGCCATCAAAAGGCAGGCCATATGCCATCAAGTGCAGGCACATGCAGCAAAGCTTGCCAAAACTGATCCCCGCTGAAGGCCAAAACACAAAGGAAGGACTTCCAGACTCCCTGGAATGGAGATACCATCCAAGCAATTGCAATCGGAGGAGAAAAAAAAAAAATGGGGAAATTTTGTCATTCCGAGAAAATGGCCAGGATTAAATCCGGAGCATTGCAATTCACCAAACCATGCCAAAACTAAGCTCACAGCTATTGCAAAAGCAGGGGAATAAGTCAAAGAGGAAGACACAACTCGCTGCGGAAGATATAAGAAACATGACAAGAATACCTGAAAGAAAAAAACCAAATTTGTTTCCCAAAGTCAAAGCCATCAAAAGGCAGGCCATATGCCATCAAGTGCAGGCACATGCAGCAAAGCTTGCCAAAATTGATCCCCGCTGAAGGCCAAAACACAAAGGAAGGACTTCCAGACTCCCTGGAATGGAGATACCATCCAAGCAATTGCAATCGGAGGAGAAAAAAAAAAAATTGGGGAAATTTTGTCATTCCGAGAAAATGGCCAGGATTAAATCCGGAGCATTGCAAAGGACCAAAAGATGCCAAAACTAAGCTCACAGCTGTTGCAAAAGCAGGGGAATAAGTCAAAGAGGAAGACACAACTCGCTGGGGAAGATCTAAGAAACATGAAGAGAATACCTGAAAGAAAAAAACCAAATTTGTTTCCCAAAGTCAAAGCCATCAAAAGGCAGGCCATATGCCATCAAGTGCAGGCACATGCAGCAAAGCTTGCCAAAATTGATCCCCGCTGAAGGCCAAAACACAAAGGAAGGACTTCCAGACTCCCTGGAATGGAGATACCATCCAAGCAATTGCAATCGGAGGAGAAAAAAAAAAAATTGGGGAAATTTTGTCATTCCGAGAAAATGGCCAGGATTAAATCCGGAGCATTGCAAAGGACCAAAAAATGCCAAAACTAAGCTCACAGCTGTTGCAAAAGCAGGGGAATAAGTCAAAGAGGAAGACACAACTCGATGGGGAAGATCTAAGAAACATGAAGAGAATACCTGAAAGAAAAAAACCAAATTTGTTTCCCAAAGTCAAAGCCATCAAAAGGCAGGCCATATGCCATCAAGTGCAGGCACATGCAGCAAAGCTTGCCAAAATTGATCCCCGCTGAAGGCCAAAACACAAAGGAAGGACTTCCAGACTCCCTGGAATGGAGATACCATCCAAGCAATTGCAATCGGAGGAGAAAAAAAAAAAATTGGGGAAATTTTGTCATTCCGAGAAAATGGCCAGGATTAAATCTGAAGCATTGCAAAGGACCAAACCATGCCAAAACTAAGCTCACAGCTGTTGCAAAAGCAGGGGAATAAGTCAAAGAGGAAGACACAACTTGCAGGGGAAGATAGAAGAAACAGGGCATGGATACTAAAAATACAAAAAAATTTTTTTCCCAAAGTCAAAGCCATCAAAAAGCATGGCATGCCATCAAGTGCAGGGACATGCACCAAAGATTCTTCTATTAGTCCCCATTGAAATCGCAAGATTCCGTTTCCCTTCCCGAAAGGAAATTTCATTTCCTTTCGGGAAGGGAAACGGAATCTTGCGAACCCCAAAAGAAAGACTTACAAACACTCTGCAAAGGACATAGGATCAAAAGAAATGCAACTGAAAAAAACCCCACAAAAACCAGAAAATTCAGAGTTTTAGTCTCTTCAAAAAATGGTCTGGAAGGAAATGAGCTGCATTGCAAAGGACCAAACCATGCAAAACTAAGCCCACAGATGTTGCACAAGCAGGGGAAAAAGACAAAGACAAAGACAGAACTCGCTGGTGAAGATCAGAGGGACATGGCATGGATACCAAAAAGAAAAAAAAAAAAAATTGTTTCCCAAAGTCAAAGCCATCAAAAGGCAGGCCATATGCCACCAAGTGCAGGCACATACAGCAAAGCTTGCCAAAATTGATCCCCGCTGAAGGCCAAAACACAAAGGAAGGACTTCCAGACTCCCTGGAATGGAGATACCATCCAAGCAATTGCAATCGGAGGAGAAAAAAAAAAAATTGGGGAAATGTTGTCATTCTGAGAAAATGGCCAGGATTAAATCCGGAGCATTGCAAAGGACCAAAAGATGCCAAAACTAAGCTCACAGCTGTTGCAAAAGCAGGGGAATAAGTCAAAGAGGAAGACACAACTCGCTGGGGAAGATATAAGAAACATGACAAGAATACCTGAAAGAAAAAAACCAAATTTGTTTCCCAAAGTCAAAGCCATCAAAAGGCAGGCCATATGCCATCAAGTGCAGGCACATGCAGCAAAGCTTGCCAAAATTGATCCCCGCTGAAGGCCAAAACACAAAGGAAGGACTTCCAGACTCCCTGGAATGGAGATACCATCCAAGCAATTGCAATCGGAGGAGAAAAAAAAAAAATTGGGGAAATTTTGTCATTCCGAGAAAATGGCCAGGATTAAATCCGGAGCATTGCAAAGGACCAAAAAATGCCAAAACTAAGCTCACAGCTGTTGCAAAAGCAGGGGAATAAGTCAAAGAGGAAGACATAACTCGATGGGGAAGATCTAAGAAACATGAAGAGAATACCTGAAAGAAAAAAACCAAATTTGTTTCCCAAAGTCAAAGCCATCAAAAGGCAGGCCATATGCCATCAAGTGCAGGCACATGCAGCAAAGCTTGCCAAAATTGATCCCCGGTGAAGGCCAAAACACAAAGGAAGGACTTCCAGACTCCCTGGAATGGAGATACCATCCAAGCAATTGCAATCGGAGGAGAAAAAAAAAAAATTGGGGAAATTTTGTCATTCCGAGAAAATGGCCAGGATTAAATCTGAAGCATTGCAAAGGACCAAACCATGCCAAAACTAAGCTCACAGCTGTTGCAAAAGCAGGGGAATAAGTCAAGGAGGAAGACACAACTTGCAGGGGAAGATAGAAGAAACAGGGCATGGATACTAAAAATACAAAAAAATTTTTTTCCCAAAGTCAAAGCCATCAAAAAGCATGGCATGCCATCAAGTGCAGGGACATGCACCAAAGATTCTTCTATTAGTCCCCATTGAAATCGCAAGATTCCGTTTCCCTTCCCGAAAGGAAATTTCATTTCCTTTCGGGAAGGGAAACGGAATCTTGCGAACCCCAAAAGAAAGACTTACAAACACTCTGCAAAGGACATAGGATCAAAAGAAATGCATCTGAAAAAAACCCCACAAAAACCAGAAAATTCAGAGTTTTAGTCTCTTCAAAAAATGGTCTGGAAGGAAATGAGCTGCATTGCAAAGGACCAAACCATGCAAAACTAAGCCCACAGATGTTGCACAAGCAGGGGAAAAAGACAAAGACAAAGACACAACTCGCTGGTGAAGATCAGAGGGACATGGCATGGATACCAAAAAGAAAAAAAATAAAAATTGTTTCCCAAAGTCAAAGCCATCAAAAGGCAGGCCATATGCCATCAAGTGCAGGCACATGCAGCAAAGCTTGCCAAAATTGATCCCCGCTGAAGGCCAAAACACAAAGGAAGGACTTCCAGACTCCCTGGAATGGAGATACCATCCAAGCAATTGCAATCGGAGGAGAAAAAAAAAAAATTGGGGAAATTTTGTCATTCCGAGAAAATGGCCAGGATTAAATCTGAAGCATTGCAAAGGACCAAACCATGCCAAAACTAAGCTCACAGCTGTTGCAAAAGCAGGGGAATAAGTCAAGGAGGAAGACACAACTTGCAGGGGAAGATAGAAGAAACAGGGCATGGATACTAAAAATACAAAAAAATTTTTTTCCCAAAGTCAAAGCCATCAAAAAGCATGGCATGCCATCAAGTGCAGGGACATGCACCAAAGATTCTTCTATTAGTCCCCATTGAAATCGCAAGATTCCGTTTCCCTTCCCGAAAGGAAATTTCATTTCCTTTCGGGAAGGGAAACGGAATCTTGCGAACCCCAAAAGAAAGACTTACAAACACTCTGCAAAGGACATAGGATCAAAAGAAATGCAACTGAAAAAAACCCCACAAAAACCAGAAAATTCAGAGTTTTAGTCTCTTCAAAAAATGGTCTGGAAGGAAATGAGCTGCATTGCAAAGGACCAAACCATGCAAAACTAAGCCCACAGATGTTGCACAAGCAGGGGAAAAAGACAAAGACAAAGACACAACTCGCTGGTGAAGATCAGAGGGACATGGCATGGATACCAAAAAGAAAAAAAAAAAAAAATTGTTTCCCAAAGTCAAAGCCATCAAAAGGCAGGCCATATGCCATCAAGTGCAGGCACAGGCAGCAAAGCTTGCCAAAATTGGTCCCCGCTGAAGGCCAAAACACAAAGGAAGGACTTCCAGACTCCCTGGAATGGAGATACCATCCAAGCAATTGCAATCGGAGGAGAAAAAAAAAAAAGGGGAAATTTTGTCATTCCGAGAAAATGGCCAGGATTAAATCCGGAGCATTGCAAAGGACCAAAGGATGCCAAAACTTAGCTCACAGCAGTTGCAAAAGCAGGGGAAAAAGACAAAGACAAAGACACAACTCGCTGGGGAAGATATAAGAAACATGACAAGAATACCTGAAAGAAAAAAACCAAATTTGTTTCCCAAAGTCAAAGCCATCAAAAGGCAGGCCATATGCCATCAAGTGCAGGCACATGCAGCAAAGCTTGCCAAAATTGATCCCCGCTGAAGGCCAAAACACAAAGGAAGGACTTCCAGACTCCCTGGAATGGAGATACCATCCAAGCAATTGCAATCGGAGGAGAAAAAAAAAAAATTGGGGAAATTTTGTCATTCCGAGAAAATGGCCAGGATTAAATCCGGAGCATTGCAAAGGACCAAAGGATGCCAAAACTTAGCTCACAGCTGTTGCAAAAGCAGGGGAATAAGTCAAAGAGGAAGACACAACTCGCTGGGGAAGATATAAGAAACATGACAAGAATACCTGAAAGAAAAAAACCAAATTTGTTTCCCAAAGTCAAAGCCATCAAAAGGCAGGCCATATGCCATCAAGTGCAGGCACATGCAGCAAAGCTTGCCAAAATTGATCCCCGCTGAAGGCCAAAACACAAAGGAAGGACTTCCAGACTCCCTGGAATGGAGATACCATCCAAGCAATTGCAATCGGAGGAGAAAAAAAAAAAATTGGGGAAATTTTGTCATTCCGAGAAAATGGCCAGGATTAAATCCGGAGCATTGCAAAGGACCAAAAGATGCCAAAACTAAGCTCACAGCTGTTGCAAATCAGGGGAATAAGTCAAGGAGGAAGACACAACTTGCAGGGGAAGATAGAAGAAACAGGGCATGGATACTAAAAATACAAAAAAATTTTTTTCCCAAAGTCAAAGCCATCAAAAAGCATGGCATGCCATCAAGTGCAGGGACATGCACCAAAGATTCTTCTATTAGTCCCCATTGAAATCGCAAGATTCCGTTTCCCTTCCCGAAAGGAAATTTCATTTCCTTTCGGGAAGGGAAACGGAATCTTGCGAACCCCAAAAGAAAGACTTACAAACACTCTGCAAAGGACATAGGATCAAAAGAAATGCATCTGAAAAAAACCCCACAAAAACCAGAAAATTCAGAGTTTTAGTCTCTTCAAAAAATGGTCTGGAAGGAAATGAGCTGCATTGCAAAGGACCAAACCATGCAAAACTAAGCCCACAGATGTTGCACAAGCAGGGGAAAAAGACAAAGACAAAGACACAACTCGCTGGTGAAGATCAGAGGGACATGGCATGGATACCAAAAAGAAAAAAAATAAAAATTGTTTCCCAAAGTCAAAGCCATCAAAAGGCAGGCCATATGCCATCAAGTGCAGGCACATGCAGCAAAGCTTGCCAAAATTGATCCCCGCTGAAGGCCAAAACACAAAGGAAGGACTTCCAGACTCCCTGGAATGGAGATACCATCCAAGCAATTGCAATCGGAGGAGAAAAAAAAAAAATTGGGGAAATTTTGTCATTCCGAGAAAATGGCCAGGATTAAATCTGAAGCATTGCAAAGGACCAAACCATGCCAAAACTAAGCTCACAGCTGTTGCAAAAGCAGGGGAATAAGTCAAGGAGGAAGACACAACTTGCAGGGGAAGATAGAAGAAACAGGGCATGGATACTAAAAATACAAAAAAATTTTTTTCCCAAAGTCAAAGCCATCAAAAAGCATGGCATGCCATCAAGTGCAGGGACATGCACCAAAGATTCTTCTATTAGTCCCCATTGAAATCGCAAGATTCCGTTTCCCTTCCCGAAAGGAAATTTCATTTCCTTTCGGGAAGGGAAACGGAATCTTGCGAACCCCAAAAGAAAGACTTACAAACACTCTGCAAAGGACATAGGATCAAAAGAAATGCAACTGAAAAAAACCCCACAAAAACCAGAAAATTCAGAGTTTTAGTCTCTTCAAAAAATGGTCTGGAAGGAAATGAGCTGCATTGCAAAGGACCAAACCATGCAAAACTAAGCCCACAGATGTTGCACAAGCAGGGGAAAAAGACAAAGACAAAGACACAACTCGCTGGTGAAGATCAGAGGGACATGGCATGGATACCAAAAAGAAAAAAAAAAAAATTGTTTCCCAAAGTCAAAGCCATCAAAAGGCAGGCCATATGCCATCAAGTGCAGGCACAGGCAGCAAAGCTTGCCAAAATTGGTCCCCGCTGAAGGCCAAAACACAAAGGAAGGACTTCCAGACTCCCTGGAATGGAGATACCATCCAAGCAATTGCAATCGGAGGAGAAAAAAAAAAAAAGGGGAAATTTTGTCATTCCGAGAAAATGGCCAGGATTAAATCCGGAGCATTGCAAAGGACCAAAGGATGCCAAAACTTAGCTCACAGCAGTTGCAAAAGCAGGGGAATAAGTCAAAGAGGAAGACACAACTCGCTGGGGAAGATATAAGAAACATGACAAGAATACCTGAAAGAAAAAAACCAAATTTGTTTCCCAAAGTCAAAGCCATCAAAAGGCAGGCCATATGCCATCAAGTGCAGGCACATGCAGCAAAGCTTGCCAAAATTGATCCCCGCTGAAGGCCAAAACACAAAGGAAGGACTTCCAGACTCCCTGGAATGGAGATACCATCCAAGCAATTGCAATCGGAGGAGAAAAAAAAAAAATTGGGGAAATTTTGTCATTCCGAGAAAATGGCCAGGATTAAATCCGGAGCATTGCAATGCACCAAACCGTGCCAAAACTAAGCTCACAGCTGTTGCAAAAGCAGGGGAATAAGTCAAAGAGGAAGACACAACTCGCTGGGGAAGATATAAGAAACATGACAAGAATAACTGAAAGAAAAAAACCAAATTTGTTTCCCAAAGTCAAAGCCATCAAAAGGCAGGCCATATGCCATCAAGTGCAGGCACATGCAGCAAAGCTTGCCAAAATTGATCCCCGCTGAAGGCCAAAACACAAAGGAAGGACTTCCAGACTCCCTGGAATGGAGATACCATCCAAGCAATTGCAATCGGAGGAGAAAAAAAAAAATTGGGGAAATTTTGTCATTCCGAGAAAATGGCCAGGATTAAATCCGGAGCATTGCAAAGGACCAAAAGATGCCAAAACTAAGCTCACAGCTGTTGCAAAAGCAGGGGAATAAGTCAAAGAGGAAGACACAACTCGCTGGGGAAGATATAAGAAACATGACAAGAATAACTGAAAGAAAAAAACCAAATTTGTTTCCCAAAGTCAAAGCCATCAA
This sequence comes from Setophaga petechia, assembly GCA_024362935.1. NCBI lineage: Eukaryota > Metazoa > Chordata > Aves > Passeriformes > Parulidae > Setophaga > Setophaga petechia. Next base: position 2,792,346 of record JANCRA010000001.1, on the reverse strand, counting down.
AAGGCAGGCCATATGCCATCAAGTGCAGGCACATGCAGCAAAGCTTGCCAAAATTGATCCCCGCTGAAGGCCAAAACACAAAGGAAGGACTTCCAGACTCCCTGGAATGGAGATACCATCCAAGCAATTGCAATCGGAGGAGAAAAAAAAAAAATTGGGGAAATTTTGTCATTCCGAGAAAATGGCCAGGATTAAATCTGAAGCATTGCAAAGGACCAAACCATGCCAAAACTAAGCTCACAGCTGTTGCAAAAGCAGGGGAATAAGTCAAGGAGGAAGACACAACTTGCAGGGGAAGATAGAAGAAACAGGGCATGGATACTAAAAATACAAAAAAATTTTTTTCCCAAAGTCAAAGCCATCAAAAAGCATGGCATGCCATCAAGTGCAGGGACATGCACCAAAGATTCTTCTATTAGTCCCCATTGAAATCGCAAGATTCCGTTTCCCTTCCCGAAAGGAAATTTCATTTCCTTTCGGGAAGGGAAACGGAATCTTGCGAACCCCAAAAGAAAGACTTACAAACACTCTGCAAAGGACATAGGATCAAAAGAAATGCAACTGAAAAAAACCCCACAAAAACCAGAAAATTCAGAGTTTTAGTCTCTTCAAAAAATGGTCTGGAAGGAAATGAGCTGCATTGCAAAGGACCAAACCATGCAAAACTAAGCCCACAGATGTTGCACAAGCAGGGGAAAAAGACAAAGACAAAGACAGAACTCGCTGGTGAAGATCAGAGGGACATGGCATGGATACCAAAAAGAAAAAAAAAAAAAATTGTTTCCCAAAGTCAAAGCCATCAAAAGGCAGGCCATATGCCACCAAGTGCAGGCACATGCAGCAAAGCTTGCCAAAATTGATCCCCGCTGAAGGCCAAAACACAAAGGAAGGACTTCCAGACTCCCTGGAATGGAGATACCATCCAAGCAATTGCAATCGGAGGAGAAAAAAAAAAAATTGGGGAAATGTTGTCATTCTGAGAAAATGGCCAGGATTAAATCCGGAGCATTGCAAAGGACCAAAAGATGCCAAAACTAAGCTCACAGCTGTTGCAAAAGCAGGGGAATAAGTCAAAGAGGAAGACACAACTCGCTGGGGAAGATATAAGAAACATGACAAGAATACCTGAAAGAAAAAAACCAAATTTGTTTCCCAAAGTCAAAGCCATCAAAAGGCAGGCCATATGCCATCAAGTGCAGGCACATGCAGCAAAGCTTGCCAAAATTGATCCCCGCTGAAGGCCAAAACACAAAGGAAGGACTTCCAGACTCCCTGGAATGGAGATACCATCCAAGCAATTGCAATCGGAGGAGAAAAAAAAAAAATTGGGGAAATTTTGTCATTCCGAGAAAATGGCCAGGATTAAATCTGAAGCATTGCAAAGGACCAAACCATGCCAAAACTAAGCTCACAGCTGTTGCAAAAGCAGGGGAATAAGTCAAGGAGGAAGACACAACTTGCAGGGGAAGATAGAAGAAACAGGGCATGGATACTAAAAATACAAAAAAATTTTTTTCCCAAAGTCAAAGCCATCAAAAAGCATGGCATGCCATCAAGTGCAGGGACATGCACCAAAGATTCTTCTATTAGTCCCCATTGAAATCGCAAGATTCCGTTTCCCTTCCCGAAAGGAAATTTCATTTCCTTTCGGGAAGGGAAACGGAATCTTGCGAACCCCAAAAGAAAGACTTACAAACACTCTGCAAAGGACATAGGATCAAAAGAAATGCAACTGAAAAAAACCCCACAAAAACCAGAAAATTCAGAGTTTTAGTCTCTTCAAAAAATGGTCTGGAAGGAAATGAGCTGCATTGCAAAGGACCAAACCATGCAAAACTAAGCCCACAGATGTTGCACAAGCAGGGGAAAAAGACAAAGACAAAGACACAACTCGCTGGTGAAGATCAGAGGGACATGGCATGGATACCAAAAAGAAAAAAAAAAAAATTGTTTCCCAAAGTCAAAGCCATCAAAAGGCAGGCCATATGCCATCAAGTGCAGGCACATGCAGCAAAGCTTGCCAAAATTGATCCCCGCTGAAGGCCAAAACACAAAGGAAGGACTTCCAGACTCCCTGGAATGGAGATACCATCCAAGCAATTGCAATCGGAGGAGAAAAAAAAAAAATTGGGGAAATTTTGTCATTCCGAGAAAATGGCCAGGATTAAATCCGGAGCATTGCAAAGGACCAAAGGATGCCAAAACTAAGCTCACAGCTGTTGCAAAAGCAGGGGAATAAGTCAAAGAGGAAGACACAACTCGCTAGGGAAGATATAAGAAACATGACAAGAATACCTGAAAGAAAAAAACCAAATTTGTTTCCCAAAGTCAAAGTCATCAAAAGGCAGGCCATATGCCATCAAGTGCAGGCACATGCAGCAAAGCTTGCCAAAATTGATCCCCGCTGAAGGCCAAAACACAAAGGAAGGACTTCCAGACTCCCTGGAATGGAGATACCATCCAAGCAATTGCAATCGGAGGAGAAAAAAAAAAAATTGGGGAAATTTTGTCATTCCGAGAAAATGGCCAGGATTAAATCCGGAGCATTGCAAAGGACCAAAAGATGCCAAAACTAAGCTCACAGCTGTTGCAAATCAGGGGAATAAGTCAAGGAGGAAGACACAACTTGCAGGGGAAGATAGAAGAAACAGGGCATGGATACTAAAAATACAAAAAAATTTTTTTCCCAAAGTCAAAGCCATCAAAAAGCATGGCATGCCATCAAGTGCAGGGACACGCACCAAAGATTCTTCTATTAGTCCCCATTGAAATCGCAAGATTCCGTTTCCCTTCCCGAAAGGAAATTTCATTTCCTTTCGGGAAGGGAAACGGAATCTTGCGAACCCCAAAAGAAAGACTTACAAACACTCTGCAAAGGACATAGGATCAAAAGAAATGCATCTGAAAAAAACCCCACAAAAACCAGAAAATTCAGAGTTTTAGTCTCTTCAAAAAATGGTCTGGAAGGAAATGAGCTGCATTGCAAAGGACCAAACCATGCAAAACTAAGCCCACAGATGTTGCACAAGCAGGGGAAAAAGACAAAGACAAAGACACAACTCGCTGGTGAAGATCAGAGGGACATGGCATGGATACCAAAAAGAAAAAAAATAAAAATTGTTTCCCAAAGTCAAAGCCATCAAAAGGCAGGCCATATGCCATCAAGTGCAGGCACATGCAGCAAAGCTTGCCAAAATTGATCCCCGCTGAAGGCCAAAACACAAAGGAAGGACTTCCAGACTCCCTGGAATGGAGATACCATCCAAGCAATTGCAATCGGAGGAGAAAAAAAAAAAATTGGGGAAATTTTGTCATTCCGAGAAAATGGCCAGGATTAAATCTGAAGCATTGCAAAGGACCAAACCATGCCAAAACTAAGCTCACAGCTGTTGCAAAAGCAGGGGAATAAGTCAAGGAGGAAGACACAACTTGCAGGGGAAGATAGAAGAAACAGGGCATGGATACTAAAAATACAAAAAAATTTTTTTCCCAAAGTCAAAGCCATCAAAAAGCATGGCATGACATCAAGTGCAGGGACATGCACCAAAGATTCTTCTATTAGTCCCCATTGAAATCGCAAGATTCCGTTTCCCTTCCCGAAAGGAAATTTCATTTCCTTTCGGGAAGGGAAACGGAATCTTGCGAACCCCAAAAGAAAGACTTACAAACACTCTGCAAAGGACATAGGATCAAAAGAAATGCAACTGAAAAAAACCCCACAAAAACCAGAAAATTCAGAGTTTTAGTCTCTTCAAAAAATGGTCTGGAAGGAAATGAGCTGCATTGCAAAGGACCAAACCATGCAAAACTAAGCCCACAGATGTTGCACAAGCAGGGGAAAAAGACAAAGACAAAGACACAACTCGCTGGTGAAGATCAGAGGGACATGGCATGGATACCAAAAAGAAAAAAAAAAAAAATTGTTTCCCAAAGTCAAAGCCATCAAAAGGCAGGCCATATGCCATCAAGTGCAGGCACAGGCAGCAAAGCTTGCCAAAATTGGTCCCCGCTGAAGGCCAAAACACAAAGGAAGGACTTCCAGACTCCCTGGAATGGAGATACCATCCAAGCAATTGCAATCGGAGGAGAAAAAAAAAAAAAGGGGAAATTTTGTCATTCCGAGAAAATGGCCAGGATTAAATCCGGAGCATTGCAAAGGACCAAAGGATGCCAAAACTTAGCTCACAGCAGTTGCAAAAGCAGGGGAAAAAGACAAAGACAAAGACACAACTCGCTGGGGAAGATATAAGAAACATGACAAGAATACCTGAAAGAAAAAAACCAAATTTGTTTCCCAAAGTCAAAGCCATCAAAAGGCAGGCCATATGCCATCAAGTGCAGGCACATGCAGCAAAGCTTGCCAAAATTGATCCGCGCTGAAGGCCAAAACACAAAGGAAGGACTTCCAGACTCCCTGGAATGGAGATACCATCCAAGCAATTGCAATCGGAGGAGAAAAAAAAAAAATTGGGGAAATTTTGTCATTCCGAGAAAATGGCCAGGATTAAATCCGGAGCATTGCAAAGGACCAAAGGATGCCAAAACTTAGCTCACAGCTGTTGCAAAAGCAGGGGAATAAGTCAAAGAGGAAGACACAACTCGCTGGGGAAGATATAAGAAACATGACAAGAATACCTGAAAGAAAAAAACCAAATTTGTTTCCCAAAGTCAAAGCCATCAAAAGGCAGGCCATATGCCATCAAGTGCAGGCACATGCAGCAAAGCTTGCCAAAATTGATCCCCGCTGAAGGCCAAAACACAAAGGAAGGACTTCCAGACTCCCTGGAATGGAGATACCATCCAAGCAATTGCAATCGGAGGAGAAAAAAAAAAAATTGGGGAAATTTTGTCATTCCGAGAAAATGGCCAGGATTAAATCCGGAGCATTGCAAAGGACCAAAAGATGCCAAAACTAAGCTCACAGCTGTTGCAAATCAGGGGAATAAGTCAAGGAGGAAGACACAACTTGCAGGGGAAGATAGAAGAAACAGGGCATGGATACTAAAAATACAAAAAAATTTTTTTCCCAAAGTCAAAGCCATCAAAAAGCATGGCATGCCATCAAGTGCAGGGACATGCACCAAAGATTCTTCTATTAGTCCCCATTGAAATCGCAAGATTCCGTTTCCCTTCCCGAAAGGAAATTTCATTTCCTTTCGGGAAGGGAAACGGAATCTTGCGAACCCCAAAAGAAAGACTTACAAACACTCTGCAAAGGACATAGGATCAAAAGAAATGCATCTGAAAAAAACCCCACAAAAACCAGAAAATTCAGAGTTTTAGTCTCTTCAAAAAATGGTCTGGAAGGAAATGAGCTGCATTGCAAAGGACCAAACCATGCAAAACTAAGCCCACAGATGTTGCACAAGCAGGGGAAAAAGACAAAGACAAAGACACAACTCGCTGGTGAAGATCAGAGGGACATGGCATGGATACCAAAAAGAAAAAAAAAAAAATTGTTTCCCAAAGTCAAAGCCATCAAAAGGCAGGCCATATGCCATCAAGTGCAGGCACAGGCAGCAAAGCTTGCCAAAATTGGTCCCCGCTGAAGGCCAAAACACAAAGGAAGGACTTCCAGACTCCCTGGAATGGAGATACCATCCAAGCAATTGCAATCGGAGGAGAAAAAAAAAAAAAGGGGAAATTTTGTCATTCCGAGAAAATGGCCAGGATTAAATCCGGAGCATTGCAAAGGACCAAAGGATGCCAAAACTTAGCTCACAGCAGTTGCAAAAGCAGGGGAATAAGTCAAAGAGGAAGACACAACTCGCTGGGGAAGATATAAGAAACATGACAAGAATACCTGAAAGAAAAAAACCAAATTTGTTTCCCAAAGTCAAAGCCATCAAAAGGCAGGCCATATGCCATCAAGTGCAGGCACATGCAGCAAAGCTTGCCAAAATTGATCCCCGCTGAAGGCCAAAACACAAAGGAAGGACTTCCAGACTCCCTGGAATGGAGATACCATCCAAGCAATTGCAATCGGAGGAGAAAAAAAAAAAATTGGGGAAATTTTGTCATTCCGAGAAAATGGCCAGGATTAAATCCGGAGCATTGCAATGCACCAAACCGTGCCAAAACTAAGCTCACAGCTGTTGCAAAAGCAGGGGAATAAGTCAAAGAGGAAGACACAACTCGCTGGGGAAGATATAAGAAACATGACAAGAATAACTGAAAGAAAAAAACCAAATTTGTTTCCCAAAGTCAAAGCCATCAAAAGGCAGGCCATATGCCATCAAGTGCAGGCACATGCAGCAAAGCTTGCCAAAATTGATCCCCGCTGAAGGCCAAAACACAAAGGAAGGACTTCCAGACTCCCTGGAATGGAGATACCATCCAAGCAATTGCAATCGGAGGAGAAAAAAAAAAAATTGGGGAAATTTTGTCATTCCGAGAAAATGGCCAGGATTAAATCTGAAGCATTGCAAAGGACCAAACCATGCCAAAACTAAGCTCACAGCTGTTGCAAAAGCAGGGGAATAAGTCAAGGAGGAAGACACAACTTGCAGGGGAAGATAGAAGAAACAGGGCATGGATACTAAAAATACAAAAAAATTTTTTTCCCAAAGTCAAAGCCATCAAAAAGCATGGCATGACATCAAGTGCAGGGACATGCACCAAAGATTCTTCTATTAGTCCCCATTGAAATCGCAAGATTCCGTTTCCCTTCCCGAAAGGAAATTTCATTTCCTTTCGGGAAGGGAAACGGAATCTTGCGAACCCCAAAAGAAAGACTTACAAACACTCTGCAAAGGACATAGGATCAAAAGAAATGCATCTGAAAAAAACCCCACAAAAACCAGAAAATTCAGAGTTTTAGTCTCTTCAAAAAATGGTCTGGAAGGAAATGAGCTGCATTGCAAAGGACCAAACCATGCAAAACTAAGCCCACAGATGTTGCACAAGCAGGGGAAAAAGACAAAGACAAAGACACAACTCGCTGGTGAAGATCAGAGGGACATGGCATGGATACCAAAAAGAAAAAAAAAAAAATTGTTTCCCAAAGTCAAAGCCATCAAAAGGCAGGCCATATGCCATCAAGTGCAGGCACATGCAGCAAAGCTTGCCAAAATTGATCCCTGCTGAAGGCCAAAACACAAAGGAAGGACTTCCAGACTCCCTGGAATGGAGATACCATCCAAGCAATTGCAATCGGAGGAGAAAAAAAAAAAATTGGGGAAATTTTGTCATTCCGAGAAAATGGCCAGGATTAAATCCGGAGCATTGCAAAGGACCAAAGGATGCCAAAACTTAGCTCACAGCTGTTGCAAAAGCAGGGGAATAAGTCAAAGAGGAAGACACAACTCGCTGGGGAAGATATAAGAAACATGACAAGAATACCTGAAAGAAAAAAACCAAATTTGTTTCCCAAAGTCAAAGCCATCAAAAGGCAGGCCATATGCCATCAAGTGCAGGCACATGCAGCAAAGCTTGCCAAAATTGATCCCCGCTGAAGGCCAAAACACAAAGGAAGGACTTCCAGACTCCCTGGAATGGAGATACCATCCAAGCAATTGCAATCGGAGGAGAAAAAAAAAAAATTGGGGAAATTTTGTCATTCCGAGAAAATGGCCAGGATTAAATCCGGAGCATTGCAAAGGACCAACAGATGCCAAAACTAAGCTCACAGCTGTTGCAAATCAGGGGAATAAGTCAAGGAGGAAGACACAACTTGCAGGGGAAGATAGAAGAAACAGGGCATGGATACTAAAAATACAAAAAAATTTTTTTCCCAAAGTCAAAGCCATCAAAAAGCATGGCATGCCATCAAGTGCAGGGACACGCACCAAAGATTCTTCTATTAGTCCCCATTGAAATCGCAAGATTCCGTTTCCCTTCCCGAAAGGAAATGAAATTTCCTTTCGGGAAGGGAAACGGAATCTTGCGAACCCCAAAAGAAAGACTTACAAACACTCTGCAAAGGACATAGGATCAAAAGAAATGCATCTGAAAAAAACCCCACAAAAACCAGAAAATTCAGAGTTTTAGTCTCTTCAAAAAATGGTCTGGAAGGAAATGAGCTGCATTGCAAAGGACCAAACCATGCAAAACTAAGCCCACAGATGTTGCACAAGCAGGGGAAAAAGACAAAGACAAAGACACAACTCGCTGGTGAAGATCAGAGGGACATGGCATGGATACCAAAAAGAAAAAAAAAAAAATTGTTTCCCAAAGTCAAAGCCATCAAAAGGCAGGCCATATGCCATCAAGTGCAGGCACATGCAGCAAAGCTTGCCAAAATTGATCCCCGCTGAAGGCCAAAACACAAAGGAAGGACTTCCAGACTCCCTGGAATGGAGATACCATCCAAGCAATTGCAATCGGAGGAGAAAAAAAAAAAATTGGGGAAATTTTGTCATTCCGAGAAAATGGCCAGGATTAAATCCGGAGCATTGCAAAGGACCAAAAGATGCCAAAACTAAGCTCACAGCTGTTGCAAAAGCAGGGGAATAAGTCAAAGAGGAAGACACAACTCGCTGGGGAAGATATAAGAAACATGACAAGAATACCTGAAAGAAAAAAACCAAATTTGTTTCCCAAAGTCAAAGCCATCAAAAGGCAGGCCATATGCCATCAAGTGCAGGCACATGCAGCAAAGCTTGCCAAAATTGATCCCCGCTGAAGGCCAAAACACAAAGGAAGGACTTCCAGACTCCCTGGAATGGAGATACCATCCAAGCAATTGCAATCGGAGGAGAAAAAAAAAAAATTGGGGAAATTTTGTCATTCCAAGAAAATGGCCAGGATTAAATCCGAAGCATTGCAATGCACCAAACCGTGCCAAAACTAAGCTCACAGCTGTTGCAAAAGCAGGGGAATAAGTCAAAGAGGAAGACACAACTCGCTGGGGAAGATATAAGAAACATGACAAGAATACCTGAAAGAAAAAAACCAAATTTGTTTCCCAAAGTCAAAGCCATCAAAAGGCAGGCCATATGCCATCAAGTGCAGGCACATGCAGCAAAGCTTGCCAAAATTGATCCCCGCTGAAGGCCAAAACACAAAGGAAGGACTTCCAGACTCCCTGGAATGGAGATACCATCCAAGCAATTGCAATCGGAGGAGAAAAAAAAAAAATTGGGGAAATTTTGTCATTCCGAGAAAATGGCCAGGATTAAATCTGAAGCATTGCAAAGGACCAAACCATGCCAAAACTAAGCTCACAGCTGTTGCAAAAGCAGGGGAATAAGTCAAGGAGGAAGACACAACTTGCAGGGGAAGATAGAAGAAACAGGGCATGGATACTAAAAATACAAAAAAATTTTTTTCCCAAAGTCAAAGCCATCAAAAAGCATGGCATGCCATCAAGTGCAGGGACATGCACCAAAGATTCTTCTATTAGTCCCCATTGAAATCGCAAGATTCCGTTTCCCTTCCCGAAAGGAAATTTCATTTCCTTTCGGGAAGGGAAACGGAATCTTGCGAACCCCAAAAGAAAGACTTACAAACACTCTGCAAAGGACATAGGATCAAAAGAAATGCAACTGAAAAAAACCCCACAAAAACCAGAAAATTCAGAGTTTTAGTCTCTTCAAAAAATGGTCTGGAAGGAAATGAGCTGCATTGCAAAGGACCAAACCATGCAAAACTAAGCCCACAGATGTTGCACAAGCAGGGGAAAAAGACAAAGACAAAGACAGAACTCGCTGGTGAAGATCAGAGGGACATGGCATGGATACCAAAAAGAAAAAAAAAAAAAATTGTTTCCCAAAGTCAAAGCCATCAAAAGGCAGGCCATATGCCATCAAGTGCAGGCACATGCAGCAAAGCTTGCCAAAATTGATCCCCGCTGAAGGCCAAAACACAAAGGAAGGACTTCCAGACTCCCTGGAATGGAGATACCATCCAAGCAATTGCAATCGGAGGAGAAAAAAAAAAAATTGGGGAAATTTTGTCATTCCGAGAAAATGGCCAGGTTTAAATCCCAAGCATTGCAATGCACCAAACCATGCCAAAACTAAGCTCACAGCTGTTGCAAAAGCAGGGGAATAAGTCAAGGAGGAAGACACAACTTGCAGGGGAAGATAGAAGAAACAGGGCATGGATACTAAAAATACAAAAAAATTTTTTTCCCAAAGTCAAAGCCATCAAAAAGCATGGCATGCCATCAAGTGCAGGGACATGCACCAAAGATTCTTCTATTAGTCCCCATTGAAATCGCAAGATTCCGTTTCCCTTCCCGAAAGGAAATTTCATTTCCTTTCGGGAAGGGAAACGGAATCTTGCGAACCCCAAAAGAAAGACTTACAAACACTCTGCAAAGGACATAGGATCAAAAGAAATGCAACTGAAAAAAACCCCACAAAAACCAGAAAATTCAGAGTTTTAGTCTCTTCAAAAAATGGTCTGGAAGGAAATGAGCTGCATTGCAAAGGACCAAACCATGCAAAACTAAGCCCACAGATGTTGCACAAGCAGGGGAAAAAGACAAAGACAAAGACACAACTCGCTGGTGAAGATCAGAGGGACATGGCATGGATACCAAAAAGAAAAAAAAAAAAAATTGTTTCCCAAAGTCAAAGCCATCAAAAGGCAGGCCATATGCCACCAAGTGCAGGCACATGCAGCAAAGCTTGCCAAAATCGATCCCCGCTGAAGGCCAAAACACAAAGGAAGGACTTCCAGACTCCCTGGAATGGAGATACCATCCAAGCAATTGCAATCGGAGGAGAAAAAAAAAAAATTGGGGAAATTTTGTCATTCTGAGAAAATGGCCAGGATTAAATCCGGAGCATTGCAATGCACCAAACCGTGCCAAAACTAAGCTGACAGCTGTTGCAAAAGCAGGGGAATAAGTCAAAGAGGAAGACACAACTCGCTGGGGAAGATATAAGAAACATGAAGAGAATAACTGAAAGAAAAAAACCAAATTTGTTTCCCAAAGTCAAAGCCATCAAAAGGCAGGCCATATGCCATCAAGTGCAGGCACATGCAGCAAAGCTTGCCAAAATTGATCCCCGCTGAAGGCCAAAACACAAAGGAAGGACTTCCAGACTCCCTGGAATGGAGATACCATCCAAGCAATTGCAATCGGAGGAGAAAAAAAAAAATTGGGGAAATTTTGTCATTCCGAGAAAATGGCCAGGGTTAAATCTGAAGCATTGCAAAGGACCAAACCATGCCGAAACTAAGCTCACAGCTGTTGCAAAAGCAGGGGAATAAGTCAAGGAGGAAGACACAACTTGCAGGGGAAGATAGAAGAAACAGGGCATGGATACTAAAAATACAAAAAAATTTTTTTCCCAAAGTCAAAGCCATCAAAAAGCATGGCATGCCATCAAGTGCAGGGACATGCACCAAAGATTCTTCTATTAGTCCCCATTGAAATCGCAAGATTCCGTTTCCCTTCCCGAAAGGAAATTTCATTTCCTTTCGGGAAGGGAAACGGAATCTTGCGAACCCCAAAAGAAAGACTTACAAACACTCTGCAAAGGACATAGGATCAAAAGAAATGCAACTGAAAAAAAACCCACAAAAACCAGAAAATTCAGAGTTTTAGTCTCTTCAAAAAATGGTCTGGAAGGAAATGAGCTGCATTGCAAAGGACCAAACCATGCAAAACTAAGCCCACAGATGTTGCACAGGGGAAAAAGACAAAGACAAAGACACAACTCGCTGGTGAAGATCAGAGGGACATGGCATGGATACCAAAAACAAAAAAAAAAAAAATTGTTTCCCAAAGTCAAAGCCATCAAAAGGCAGGCCATATGCCATCAAGTGCATACACATGCAGCAAAGCTTGCCAAAATTGATCCCCGCTGAAGGCCAAAACACAAAGGAAGGACTCCCAGACTCCCTGGAATGGAGATACCATCCAAGCAATTGCAATCGGAGGAGAAAAAAAAAAAATTGGGGAAATTTTGTCATTCTGAGAAAATGGCCAGGATTAAATCCGGAGCATTGCAATGCACCAAACCGTGCCAAAACTAAGCTGACAGCTGTTGCAAAAGCAGGGGAATAAGTCAAAGAGGAAGACACAACTCGCTGGGGAAGATATAAGAAACATGAAGAGAATAACTGAAAGAAAAAAACCAAATTTGTTTCCCAAAGTCAAAGCCATCAAAAGGCAGGCCATATGCCATCAAGTGCAGGCACATGCAGCAAAGCTTGCCAAAATTGATCCCCGCTGAAGGCCAAAACACAAAGGAAGGACTTCCAGACTCCCTGGAATGGAGATACCATCCAAGCAATTGCAATCGGAGGAGAAAAAAAAAAAATTGGGGAAATTTTGTCATTCCGAGAAAATGGCCAGGGTTAAATCTGAAGCATTGCAAAGGACCAAACCATGCCGAAACTAAGCTCACAGCTGTTGCAAAAGCAGGGGAATAAGTCAAAGAGGAAGACACAACTTGCAGGGGAAGATAGAAGAAACAGGGCATGGATACTAAAAATACAAAAAAATTTTTTTCCCAAAGTCAAAGCCATCAAAAAGCATGGCATGCCATCAAGTGCAGGGAAATGCACCAAAGATTCTTCTATTAGTCCCCATTGAAATCGCAACATTCCGTTTCCCTTCCCGAAAGGAAATTTCATTTCCTTTCGGGAAGGGAAACGGAATCTTGCGAACCCCAAAAGAAAGACTTACAAACACTCTGCAAAGGACATAGGATCAAAAGAAATGCAACTGAAAAAAACCCCACAAAAACCAGAAAATTCAGAGTTTTAGTCTCTTCAAAAAATGGTCTGGAAGGAAATGAGCTGCATTGCAAAGGACCAAACCATGCAAAACTAAGCCCACAGATGTTGCACAAGCAGGGGAAAAAGACAAAGACAAAGACACAACTCGCTGGTGAAGATCAGAGGGACATGGCATGGATACCAAAAACAAAAAAAAAAAAAATTGTTTCCCAAAGTCAAAGCCATCAAAAGGCAGGCCATATGCCACCAAGTGCAGGCACATGCAGCAAAGCTTGCCAAAATCGATCCCCGCTGAAGGCCAAAACACAAAGGAAGGACTTCCAGACTCCCTGGAATGGAGATACCATCCAAGCAATTGCAATCGGAGGAGAAAAAAAAAAAATTGGGGAAATTTTGTCATTCTGAGAAAATGGCCAGGATTAAATCCGGAGCATTGCAAAGGACCAAAAGATGCCAAAACTAAGCTCACAGCAGTTGCAAAAGCAGGGGAATAAGTCAAAGAGGAAGACACAACTCGCTGGGGAAGATATAAGAAACATGACAAGAATACCTGAAAGAAAAAAACCAAAATTGTTTCCCAAAGTCAAAGCCATCAAAAGGCAGGCCATATGCCATCAAGTGCAGGCACATGCAGCAAAGCTTGCCAAAATTGATCCCCGCTGAAGGCCAAAACACAAAGGAAGGACTCCCAGACTCCCTGGAATGGAGATACCATCCAAGCAATTGCAATCGGAGGAGAAAAAAAAAAATTGGGGAAATTTTGTCATTCTGAGAAAATGGCCAGGATTAAATCCGGAGCATTGCAATGCACCAAACCGTGCCAAAACTAAGCTGACAGCTGTTGCAAAAGCAGGGGAATAAGTCAAAGAGGAAGACACAACTCGCTGGGGAAGATATAAGAAACATGAAGAGAATAACTGAAAGAAAAAAAGCAAATTTGTTTCCCAAAGTCAAAGCCATCAAAAGGCAGGCCATATGCCATCAAGTGCAGGCACATGCAGCAAAGCTTGCCAAAATTGATCCCCGCTGAAGGCCAAAACACAAAGGAAGGACTTCCAGACTCCCTGGAATGGAGATACCATCCAAGCAATTGCAATCGGAGGAGAAAAAAAAAAAATTGGGGAAATTTTGTCATTCCGAGAAAATGGCCAGGATTAAATCTGAAGCATTGCAAAGGACCAAACCATGCCAAAACTAAGCTCATAGCTCTTGCAAAAGCAGGGGAATAAGTCAAGGAGGAAGACACAACTTGCAGGGGAAGATAGAAGAAACAGGGCATGGATACTAAAAATACAAAAAAATTTTTTTCCCAAAGTCAAAGCCATCAAAAAGCATGGCATGCCATCAAGTGCAGGGACATGCACCAAAGATTCTTCTATTAGTCCCCATTGAAATCGCAAGATTCCGTTTCCCTTCCCGAAAGGAAATTTCATTTCCTTTCGGGAAGGGAAACGGAATCTTGCGAACCCCAAAAGAAAGACTTACAAACACTCTGCAAAGGACATAGGATCAAAAGAAATGCAACTGAAAAAAACCCCACAAAAACCAGAAAATTCAGAGTTTTAGACTCTTCAAAAAATGGTCTGGAAGGAAATGAGCTGCATTGCAAAGGACCAAACCATGCAAAACTAAGCCCACAGATGTTGCACAAGCAGGGGAAAAAGACAAAGACAAAGACACAACTCGCTGGTGAAGATCAGAGGGACATGGCATGGATACCAAAAAGAAAAAAAAAAAAAATTGTTTCCCAAAGTCAAAGCCATCAAAAGGCAGGCCATATGCCACCAAGTGCAGGCACATGCAGCAAAGCTTGCCAAAATTGATCCCCGCTGAAGGCCAAAACACAAAGGAAGGACTTCCAGACTCCCTGGAATGGAGATACCATCCAAGCAATTGCAATCGGAGGAGAAAAAAAAAAAATTGGGGAAATTTTGTCATTCTGAGAAAATGGCCAGGATTAAATCCGGAGCATTGCAAAGGACCAAAAGATGCCAAAACTAAGCTCACAGCAGTTGCAAAAGCAGGGGAATAAGTCAAAGAGGAAGACACAACTCGCTGGGGAAGATATAAGAAACATGACAAGAATACCTGAAAGAAAAAAACCAAATTTGTTTCCCAAAGTCAAAGCCATCAAAAGGCAGGCCATATGCCATCAAGTGCAGGCACATGCAGCAAAGCTTGCCAAAATTGATCCCCGCTGAAGGCCAAAACACAAAGGAAGGACTTCCAGACTCCCTGGAATGGAGATACCATCCAAGAAATTGCAATCGGAGGAGAAAAAAAAAAAATTGGGGAAATTTTGTCATTCCGAGAAAATGGCCAGGATTAAATCCCGAGCATTGCAATGCACCAAACCGTGCGAAAACTAAGCTCACAGCTGTTGCAAAAGCAGGGGAATAAGTCAAAGAGGAAGACACAACTCGCTGGGGAAGATATAAGAAACATGAAGAGAATACCTGAAAGAAAAAAACCAAATTTGTTTCCCAAAGTCAAAGCCATCAAAAGGCAGGCCATATGCCATCAAGTGCAGGCACATGCAGCAAAGCTTGCCAAAATTGATCCCCGCTGAAGGCCAAAACACAAAGGAAGGACTTCCAGACTCCCTGGAATGGAGATACCATCCAAGCAATTGCAATCGGAGGAGAAAAAAAAAAAATTGGGGAAATTTTGTCATTCCGAGAAAATGGCCAGGTTTAAATCCCAAGCATTGCAATGCACCAAACCATGCCAAAACTAAGCTCACAGCTGTTGCAAAAGCAGGGGAATAAGTCAAGGAGGAAGACACAACTTGCAGGGGAAGATAGAAGAAACAGGGCATGGATACTAAAAATACAAAAAAATTTTTTTCCCAAAGTCAAAGCCATCAAAAAGCATGGCATGCCATCAAGTGCAGGGACATGCACCAAAGATTCTTCTATTAGTCCCCATTGAAATCGCAAGATTCCGTTTCCCTTCCCGAAAGGAAATTTCATTTCCTTTCGGGAAGGGAAACGGAATCTTGCGAACCCCAAAAGAAAGACTTACAAACACTCTGCAAAGGACATAGGATCAAAAGAAATGCAACTGAAAAAAAACCCACAAAAACCAGAAAATTCAGAGTTTTAGTCTCTTCAAAAAATGGTCTGGAAGGAAATGAGCTGCATTGCAAAGGACCAAACCATGCAAAACTAAGCCCACAGATGTTGCACAAGCAGGGGAAAAAGACAAAGACAAAGACACAACTCGCTGGTGAAGATCAGAGGGACATGGCATGGATACCAAAAAGAAAAAAAAAAAAAATTGTTTCCCAAAGTCAAAGCCATCAAAAGGCAGGCCATATGCCACCAAGTGCAGGCACATGCAGCAAAGCTTGCCAAAATCGATCCCCGCTGAAGGCCAAAACACAAAGGAAGGACTTCCAGACTCCCTGGAATGGAGATACCATCCAAGCAATTGCAATCGGAGGAGAAAAAAAAAAAATTGGGGAAATTTTGTCATTCTGAGAAAATGGCCAGGATTAAATCCGGAGCATTGCAATGCACCAAACCGTGCCAAAACTAAGCTGACAGCTGTTGCAAAAGCAGGGGAATAAGTCAAAGAGGAAGACACAACTCGCTGGGGAAGATATAAGAAACATGAAGAGAATAACTGAAAGAAAAAAACCAAATTTGTTTCCCAAAGTCAAAGCCATCAAAAGGCAGGCCATATGCCATCAAGTGCAGGCACATGCAGCAAAGCTTGCCAAAATTGATCCCCGCTGAAGGCCAAAACACAAAGGAAGGACTTCCAGACTCCCTGGAATGGAGATACCATCCAAGCAATTGCAATCGGAGGAGAAAAAAAAAATTGGGGAAATTTTGTCATTCCGAGAAAATGGCCAGGGTTAAATCTGAAGCATTGCAAAGGACCAAACCATGCCGAAACTAAGCTCACAGCTGTTGCAAAAGCAGGGGAATAAGTCAAGGAGGAAGACACAACTTGCAGGGGAAGATAGAAGAAACAGGGCATGGATACTAAAAATACAAAAAAATTTTTTTCCCAAAGTCAAAGCCATCAAAAAGCATGGCATGCCATCAAGTGCAGGGACATGCACCAAAGATTCTTCTATTAGTCCCCATTGAAATCGCAAGATTCCGTTTCCCTTCCCGAAAGGAAATTTCATTTCCTTTCGGGAAGGGAAACGGAATCTTGCGAACCCCAAAAGAAAGACTTACAAACACTCTGCAAAGGACATAGGATCAAAAGAAATGCAACTGAAAAAAAACCCACAAAAACCAGAAAATTCAGAGTTTTAGTCTCTTCAAAAAATGGTCTGGAAGGAAATGAGCTGCATTGCAAAGGACCAAACCATGCAAAACTAAGCCCACAGATGTTGCACAAGCAGGGGAAAAAGACAAAGACAAAGACACAACTCGCTGGTGAAGATCAGAGGGACATGGCATGGATACCAAAAACAAAAAAAAAAAAAATTGTTTCCCAAAGTCAAAGCCATCAAAAGGCAGGCCATATGCCATCAAGTGCAGGCACATGCAGCAAAGCTTGCCAAAATTGATCCCCGCTGAAGGCCAAAACACAAAGGAAGGACTTCCAGACTCCCTGGAATGGAGATACCATCCAAGCAATTGCGATCGGAGGAGAAAAAAAAAAAATTGGGGAAATTTCGTCATTCCGAGAAAATGGCCAGGATTAAATCTGAAGCATTGCAAAGGACCAAACCGTGCCAAAACTAAGCTCACAGCTGTTGCAAAAGCAGGGGAATAAGTCAAAGAGGAAGACACAACTCGCTGGGGAAGATATAAGAAACATGACAAGAATACCTGAAAGAAAAAAACCAAAATTGTTTCCCAAAGTCAAAGCCATCAAAAGGCAGGCCATATGCCATCAAGTGCATACACATGCAGCAAAGCTTGCCAAAATTGATCCCCGCTGAAGGCCAAAACACAAAGGAAGGACTCCCAGACTCCCTGGAATGGAGATACCATCCAAGCAATTGCAATCGGAGGAGAAAAAAAAAAAATTGGGGAAATTTTGTCATTCTGAGAAAATGGCCAGGATTAAATCCGGAGCATTGCAATGCACCAAACCGTGCCAAAACTAAGCTGACAGCTGTTGCAAAAGCAGGGGAATAAGTCAAAGAGGAAGACACAACTCGCTGGGGAAGATATAAGAAACATGAAGAGAATAACTGAAAGAAAAAAACCAAATTTGTTTCCCAAAGTCAAAGCCATCAAAAGGCAGGCCATATGCCATCAAGTGCAGGCACATGCAGCAAAGCTTGCCAAAATTGATCCCCGCTGAAGGCCAAAACACAAAGGAAGGACTTCCAGACTCCCTGGAATGGAGATACCATCCAAGCAATTGCAATCGGAGGAGAAAAAAAAAAAATTGGGGAAATTTTGTCATTCCGAGAAAATGGCCAGGGTTAAATCTGAAGCATTGCAAAGGACCAAACCATGCCGAAACTAAGCTCACAGCTGTTGCAAAAGCAGGGGAATAAGTCAAAGAGGAAGACACAACTTGCAGGGGAAGATAGAAGAAACAGGGCATGGATACTAAAAATACAAAAAAATTTTTTTCCCAAAGTCAAAGCCATCAAAAAGCATGGCATGCCATCAAGTGCAGGGAAATGCACCAAAGATTCTTCTATTAGTCCCCATTGAAATCGCAAGATTCCGTTTCCCTTCCCGAAAGGAAATTTCATTTCCTTTCGGGAAGGGAAACGGAATCTTGCGAACCCCAAAAGAAAGACTTACAAACACTCTGCAAAGGACATAGGATCAAAAGAAATGCAACTGAAAAAAACCCCACAAAAACCAGAAAATTCAGAGTTTTAGTCTCTTCAAAAAATGGTCTGGAAGGAAATGAGCTGCATTGCAAAGGACCAAACCATGCAAAACTAAGCCCACAGATGTTGCACAAGCAGGGGAAAAAGACAAAGACAAAGACACAACTCGCTGGTGAAGATCAGAGGGACATGGCATGGATACCAAAAACAAAAAAAAAAAAAATTGTTTCCCAAAGTCAAAGCCATCAAAAGGCAGGCCATATGCCACCAAGTGCAGGCACATGCAGCAAAGCTTGCCAAAATCGATCCCCGCTGAAGGCCAAAACACAAAGGAAGGACTTCCAGACTCCCTGGAATGGAGATACCATCCAAGCAATTGCAATCGGAGGAGAAAAAAAAAAATTGGGGAAATTTTGTCATTCTGAGAAAATGGCCAGGATTAAATCCGGAGCATTGCAAAGGACCAAAAGATGCCAAAACTAAGCTCACAGCAGTTGCAAAAGCAGGGGAATAAGTCAAAGAGGAAGACACAACTCGCTGGGGAAGATATAAGAAACATGACAAGAATACCTGAAAGAAAAAAACCAAAATTGTTTCCCAAAGTCAAAGCCATCAAAAGGCAGGCCATATGCCATCAAGTGCAGGCACATGCAGCAAAGCTTGCCAAAATTGATCCCCGCTGAAGGCCAAAACACAAAGGAAGGACTCCCAGACTCCCTGGAATGGAGATACCATCCAAGCAATTGCAATCGGAGGAGAAAAAAAAAAATTGGGGAAATTTTGTCATTCTGAGAAAATGGCCAGGATTAAATCCGGAGCATTGCAATGCACCAAACCGTGCCAAAACTAAGCTGACAGCTGTTGCAAAAGCAGGGGAATAAGTCAAAGAGGAAGACACAACTCGCTGGGGAAGATATAAGAAACATGAAGAGAATAACTGAAAGAAAAAAAGCAAATTTGTTTCCCAAAGTCAAAGCCATCAAAAGGCAGGCCATATGCCATCAAGTGCAGGCACATGCAGCAAAGCTTGCCAAAATTGATCCCCGCTGAAGGCCAAAACACAAAGGAAGGACTTCCAGACTCCCTGGAATGGAGATACCATCCAAGCAATTGCAATCGGAGGAGAAAAAAAAAAAATTGGGGAAATTTTGTCATTCCGAGAAAATGGCCAGGATTAAATCTGAAGCATTGCAAAGGACCAAACCATGCCAAAACTAAGCTCATAGCTCTTGCAAAAGCAGGGGAATAAGTCAAGGAGGAAGACACAACTTGCAGGGGAAGATAGAAGAAACAGGGCATGGATACTAAAAATACAAAAAAATTTTTTTCCCAAAGTCAAAGCCATCAAAAAGCATGGCATGCCATCAAGTGCAGGGACATGCACCAAAGATTCTTCTATTAGTCCCCATTGAAATCGCAAGATTCCGTTTCCCTTCCCGAAAGGAAATTTCATTTCCTTTCGGGAAGGGAAACGGAATCTTGCGAACCCCAAAAGAAAGACTTACAAACACTCTGCAAAGGACATAGGATCAAAAGAAATGCAACTGAAAAAAACCCCACAAAAACCAGAAAATTCAGAGTTTTAGACTCTTCAAAAAATGGTCTGGAAGGAAATGAGCTGCATTGCAAAGGACCAAACCATGCAAAACTAAGCCCACAGATGTTGCACAAGCAGGGGAAAAAGACAAAGACAAAGACACAACTCGCTGGTGAAGATCAGAGGGACATGGCATGGATACCAAAAAGAAAAAAAAAAAAAATTGTTTCCCAAAGTCAAAGCCATCAAAAGGCAGGCCATATGCCACCAAGTGCAGGCACATGCAGCAAAGCTTGCCAAAATTGATCCCCGCTGAAGGCCAAAACACAAAGGAAGGACTTCCAGACTCCCTGGAATGGAGATACCATCCAAGCAATTGCAATCGGAGGAGAAAAAAAAAAAATTGGGGAAATTTTGTCATTCTGAGAAAATGGCCAGGATTAAATCCGGAGCATTGCAAAGGACCAAAAGATGCCAAAACTAAGCTCACAGCAGTTGCAAAAGCAGGGGAATAAGTCAAAGAGGAAGACACAACTCGCTGGGGAAGATATAAGAAACATGACAAGAATACCTGAAAGAAAAAAACCAAATTTGTTTCCCAAAGTCAAAGCCATCAAAAGGCAGGCCATATGCCATCAAGTGCAGGCACATGCAGCAAAGCTTGCCAAAATTGATCCCCGCTGAAGGCCAAAACACAAAGGAAGGACTTCCAGACTCCCTGGAATGGAGATACCATCCAAGAAATTGCAATCGGAGGAGAAAAAAAAAAAATTGGGGAAATTTTGTCATTCCGAGAAAATGGCCAGGATTAAATCCCGAGCATTGCAATGCACCAAACCGTGCGAAAACTAAGCTCACAGCTGTTGCAAAAGCAGGGGAATAAGTCAAAGAGGAAGACACAACTCGCTGGGGAAGATATAAGAAACATGAAGAGAATACCTGAAAGAAAAAAACCAAATTTGTTTCCCAAAGTCAAAGCCATCAAAAGGCAGGCCATATGCCAACAAGTGCAGGCACATGCAGCAAAGCTTGCCAAAATTGATCCCCGCTGAAGGCCAAAACACAAAGGAAGGACTTCCAGACTCCCTGGAATGGAGATACCATCCAAGCAATTGCAATCGGAGGAGAAAATAAAAAATTGGGGAAATTTTGTCATTCCGAGAAAATGGCCAGGATTAAATCTGAAGCATTGCAAAGGACCAAACCATGCCAAAACTAAGCTCACAGCTGTTGCAAAAGCAGGGGAATAAGTCAAAGAGGAAGACACAAGTTGCAGGGGAAGATAGAAGAAACAGGGCATGGATACTAAAAATACAAAAAAATTTTTTTCCCAAAGTCAAAGCCATCAAAAAGCATGGCATGCCATCAAGTGCAGGGACATGCACCAAAGATTCTTCTATTAGTCCCCATTGAAATCGCAAGATTCCGTTTCCCTTCCCGAAAGGAAATTTCATTTCCTTTCGGGAAGGGAAACGGAATCTTGCGAACCCCAAAAGAAAGACTTACAAACACTCTGCAAAGGACATAGGATCAAAAGAAATGCAACTGAAAAAAACCCCACAAAAACCAGAAAATTCAGAGTTTTAGTCTCTTCAAAAAATGGTCTGGAAGGAAATGAGCTGCATTGCAAAGGACCAAACCATGCAAAACTAAGCCCACAGATGTTGCACAAGCAGGGGAAAAAGACAAAGACAAAGACACAACTCGCTGGTGAAGATCAGAGGGACATGGCATGGATACCAAAAAGAAAAAAAAAAAAAATTGTTTCCCAAAGTCAAAGCCATCAAAAGGCAGGCCATATGCCATCAAGTGCAGGCACATGCAGCAAAGCTTGCCAAAATCGATCCCCGCTGAAGGCCAAAACACAAAGGAAGGACTTCCAGACTCCCTGGAATGGAGATACCAACCAAGCAATTGCAATCGGAGGAGAAAAAAAAAAATTGGGGAAATTTTGTCATTCCGAGAAAATGGCCAGGATTAAATCCGGAGCATTGCAATGCACCAAACCGTGCGAAAACTAAGCTCACAGCTGTTGCAAAAGCAGGGGAATAAGTCAAAGAGGAAGACACAACTCGCTGGGGAAGATATAAGAAACATGACAAGAATACCTGAAAGAAAAAAACCAAATTTGTTTCCCAAAGTCAAAGCCATCAAAAGGCAGGCCATATGCCATCAAGTGCAGGCACATGCAGCAAAGCTTGCCAAAATTGATCCCCGCTGAAGGCCAAAACACAAAGGAAGGACTTCCAGACTCCCTGGAATGGAGATACCATCCAAGCAATTGCAATCGGAGGAGAAAAAAAAAAAATTGGGGAAATTTTGTCATTCCGAGAAAATGGCCAGGATTAACTCTGAAGCATTGCAATGCACCAAACCATGCAAAAACTAAGCTCACAGCTGTTGCAAAAGCAGGGGAATAAGTCAAGGAGGAAGACACAACTTGCAGGGGAAGATAGAAGAAACAGGGCATGGATACTAAAAATACAAAAAACTTTTTTGCCAAAAGTCAAAGCCATCAAAAAGCATGGCATGCCATCAAGTGCAGGGACATGCACCAAAGATTCTTCTATTAGCCCTTATTGAAATCGCAAGATTCCGTTTCCCTTCCCGAAAGGAAATTTCATTTCCTTTCGGGAAGGGAAACGGAATCTTGCGAACCCCAAAAGAAAGACTTACAAACACTCTGCAAAGGACATAGGATCAAAAGAAATGCAACTGAAAAAAACCCAACAAAAACCAGAAAATTCAGAGTTTTAGTCTCTTCAAAAAATGGTCTGGAAGGAAATGAGCTGCATTGCAAAGGACCAAACCATGCAAAACTAAGCCCACAGATGTTGCACAAGCAGGGGAAAAAGACAAAGACAAAGACACAACTCGCTGGTGAAGATCAGAGGGACATGGCATGGATACCAAAAAGAAAAAAAAAAAAAATTGTTTCCCAAAGTCAAAGCCATCAAAAGGCAGGCCATATGCCACCAAGTGCAGGCACATGCAGCAAAGCTTGCCAAAATCGATCCCCGCTGAAGGCCAAAACACAAAGGAAGGACTTCCAGACTCCCTGGAATGGAGATACCATCCAAGCAATTGCAATCGGAGGAGAAAAAAAAAAAATTGGGGAAATTTTGTCATTCCGAGAAAATGGCCGGGATTAAATCCGGAGCATTGCAATGCACCAAACCGTGCCAAAACTAAGCTCACAGCTGTTGCAAAAGCAGGGGAATAAGTCAAAGAGGAAGACACAACTCGCTGGGGAAGATGTAAGAAACATGAGAAGAATACCTGAAAGAAAAAAACCAAATTTGTTTCCCAAAGTCAAAGCCATCAAAAGGCAGGCCATATGCCATCAAGTGCAGGCACATGCAGCAAAGCTTGCCAAAATTGATCCCCGCTGAAGGCCAAAACACAAAGGAAGGACTTCCAGACTCCCTGGAATGGAGATACCATCCAAGCAATTGCAATCGGAGGAGAAAAAAAAAAAAATTGGGGAAATTTTGTCATTCCGAGAAAATGGCCAGGATTAAATCTGAAGCATTGCAAAGGACCAAACCATGCCAAAACTAAGCTCACAGCTGTTGCAAAAGCAGGGGAATAAGTCAAAGAGGAAGACACAACTTGCAGGGGAAGATAGAAGAAACAGGGCATGGATACTAAAAATACAAAAAAATTTTTTTCCCAAAGTCAAAGCCATCAAAAAGCATGGCATGCCATCAAGTGCAGGGACATGCACCAAAGATTCTTCTATTAGTCCCCATTGAAATCGCAAGATTCCGTTTCCCTTCCCGAAAGGAAATTTCATTTCCTTTCGGGAAGGGAAACGGAATCTTGCGAACCCCAAAAGAAAGACTTACAAACACTCTGCAAAGGACATAGGATCAAAAGAAATGCAACTGAAAAAAACCCAACAAAAACCAGAAAATTCAGAGTTTTAGTCTCTTCAAAAAATGGTCTGGAAGGAAATGAGCTGCATTGCAAAGGACCAAACCATGCAAAACTAAGCCCACAGATGTTGCACAAGCAGGGGAAAAAGACAAAGACAAAGACACAACTCGCTGGTGAAGATCAGAGGGACATGGCATGGATACCAAAAAGAAAAAAAAAAAAATTGTTTCCCAAAGTCAAAGCCATCAAAAGGCAGGCCATATGCCACCAAGTGCAGGCACATGCAGCAAAGCTTGCCAAAATCGATCCCCGCTGAAGGCCAAAACACAAAGGAAGGACTTCCAGACTCCCTGGAATGGAGATACCATCCAAGCAATTGCAATCGGAGGAGAAAAAAAAAAATTGGGGAAATTTTGTCATTCCGAGAAAATGGCCGGGATTAAATCCGGAGCATTGCAATGCACCAAACCGTGCCAAAACTAAGCTCACAGCTGTTGCAAAAGCAGGGGAATAAGTCAAAGAGGAAGACACAACTCGCTGGGGAAGATGTAAGAAACATGACAAGAATACCTGAAAGAAAAAAACCAAATTTGTTTCCCAAAGTCAAAGCCATCAAAAGGCAGGCCATATGCCATCAAGTGCAGGCACATGCAGCAAAGCTTGCCAAAATTGATCCCCGCTGAAGGCCAAAACACAAAGGAAGGACTTCCAGACTCCCTGGAATGGAGATACCATCCAAGCAATTGCAATCGGAGGAGAAAAAAAAAAAATTGGGGAAATTTTGTCATTCCGAGAAAATGGCCAGGATTAAATCCGGAGCATTGCAATGCACCAAACCGTGCGAAAACTAAGCTCACAGCTGTTGCAAAAGCAGGGGAATAAGTCAAAGAGGAAGACACAACTCGCTGGGGAAGATATAAGAAACATGAAGAGAATAACTGAAAGAAAAAAACCAAATTTGTTTCCCAAAGTCAAAGCCATCAAAAGGCAGGCCATATGCCATCAAGTGCAGGCACATGCAGCAAAGCTTGCCAAAATTGATCCCCGCTGAAGGCCAAAACACAAAGGAAGGACTTCCAGACTCCCTGGAATGGAGATACCATCCAAGCAATTGCAATCGGAGGAGAAAAAAAAAAAATTGGGGAAATTTTGTCATTCCGAGAAAATGGCCAGGATTAAATCTGAAGCATTGCAAAGGACCAAACCATGCCAAAACTAAGCTCACAGCTGTTGCAAAAGCAGGGGAATAAGTCAAAGAGGAAGACACAACTTGCAGGGGAAGATAGAAGAAACAGGGCATGGATACTAAAAATACAAAAAAATTTTTTTCCCAAAGTCAAAGCCATCAAAAAGCATGGCATGCCATCAAGTGCAGGGACATGCACCAAAGATTCTTCTATTAGTCCCCATTGAAATCGCAAGATTCCGTTTCCCTTCCCGAAAGGAAATTTCATTTCCTTTCGGGAATGGAAACGGAATCTTGCGAACCCCAAAAGAAAGACTTACAAACACTCTGCAAAGGACATAGGATCAAAAGAAATGCAACTGAAAAAAAACCCACAAAAACCAGAAAATTCAGAGTTTTAGTCTCTTCAAAAAATGGTCTGGAAGGAAATGAGCTGCATTGCAAAGGACCAAACCATGCAAAACTAAGCCCACAGATGTTGCACAAGCAGGGGAAAAAGACAAAGACAAAGACACAACTCGCTGGTGAAGATCAGAGGGACATGGCATGGATACCAAAAACAAAAAAAAAAAAAATTGTTTCCCAAAGTCAAAGCCATCAAAAGGCAGGCCATATGCCACCAAGTGCAGGCACATGCAGCAAAGCTTGCCAAAATCGATCCCCGCTGAAGGCCAAAACACAAAGGAAGGACTTCCAGACTCCCTGGAATGGAGATACCATCCAAGCAATTGCAATCGGAGGAGAAAAAAAAAAAATTGGAGAAATTTTGTGATTCCGAGAAAATGGCCAGGATTAAATCCGGAGCATTGCAAAGGACCAAAAGATGCCAAAACTAAGCTCACAGCTGTTGCAAAAGCAGGGGAATAAGTCAAAGAGGAAGACACAACTCGCTGGGGAAGATATAAGAAACATGACAAGAATACCTGAAAGAAAAAAACCAAATTTGTTTCCCAAAGTCAAAGCCATCAAAAGGCAGGCCATATGCCATCAAGTGCAGGCACATGCAGAAAAGCTTGCCAAAATTGATCCCTGCTGAAGGCCAAAACACAAAGGAAGGACTTCCAGACTCCCTGGAATGGAGATACCATCCAAGCAATTGCAATCGGAGGAGAAAAAAAAAAAATTGGGGAAATTTTGTCATTCCGAGAAAATGGCCAGGATTAAATCCCGAGCATTGCAATGCACCAAACCAGGCCAAAACTAAGCTCACAGCTATTGCAAAAGCAGGGGAATAAGTCAAAGAGGAAGACAAAACTCGCTGCGGAAGATATAAGAAACATGGCAAGGATACCTGAAAGAAAAAAAAAAAATTTCTTTCCCAAAGTCAAAGCCATCAAAAGGCAGGCCATATGCCATCAAGTGCAGGCACATGCAGCAAAGCTTGCCAAAATTGATCCCCGCTGAAGGCCAAAACACAAAGGAAGGACTTCCAGACTCCCTGGA
The DNA here is from genome assembly GCA_024362935.1 of Setophaga petechia. Lineage (NCBI taxonomy): Eukaryota > Metazoa > Chordata > Aves > Passeriformes > Parulidae > Setophaga > Setophaga petechia. The sequence goes on along the minus strand of JANCRA010000001.1, from coordinate 2,765,898 downwards.
ATGGAGATACCATCCAAGCAATTGCAATCGGAGGAGAAAAAAAAAAAATTGGGGAAATTTTGTCATTCCGAGAAAATGGCCAGGATTAAATCTGAAGCATTGCAATGGACCAAACCATGCCAAAACTAAGCTCACAGCTGTTGCAAAAGCAGGGGAATAAGTCAAGGAGGAAGACACAACTTGCAGGGGAAGATAGAAGAAACAGGGCATGGATACTAAAAATACAAAAAACTTTTTTTCCCAAAGTCAAAGCCATCAAAAAGCATGGCATGCCATCAAGTGCAGGGACATGCACCAAAGATTCTTCTATTAGTCCCCATTGAAATCGCAAGATTCCGTTTCCCTTCCCGAAAGGAAATTTCATTTCCTTTCGGGAAGGGAAACGGAATCTTGCGAACCCCAAAAGAAAGACTTACAAACACTCTGCAAAGGACATAGGATCAAAAGAAATGCAACTGAAAAAAACCCCACAAAAACCAGAAAATTCAGAGTTTTAGTCTCTTCAAAAAATGGTCTGGAAGGAAATGAGCTGCATTGCAAAGGACCAAACCATGCAAAACTAAGCCCACAGATGTTGCACAAGCAGGGGAAAAAGACAAAGACAAAGACACAACTCGCTGGTGAAGATCAGAGGGACATGGCATGGATACCAAAAAGAAAAAAAAAAAAATTGTTTCCCAAAGTCAAAGCCATCAAAAGGCAGGCCATATGCCATCAAGTGCAGGCACATGCAGCAAAGCTTGCCAAAATTGATCCCCGCTGAAGGCCAAAACACAAAGGAAGGACTTCCAGACTCCCTGGAATGGAGATACCATCCAAGCAATTGCAATCGGAGGAGAAAAAAAAAAATTGGGGAAATTTTGTCATTCCGAGAAAATGGCCAGGATTAAATCCGGAGCATTGCAAAGGACCAAAGGATGCCAAAACTAAGCTCACAGCTGTTGCAAAAGCAGGGGAATAAGTCAAAGAGGAAGACACAACTCGCTGCGGAAGATATAAGAAACATGACAAGAATACCTGAAAGAAAAAAACCAAATTTGTTTCCCAAAGTCAAAGCCATCAAAAGGCAGGCCATATGCCATCAAGTGCAGGCACATGCAGCAAAGCTTGCCAAAATTGATCCCCGCTGAAGGCCAAAACACAAAGGAAGGACTTCCAGACTCCCTGGAATGGAGATACCATCCAAGCAATTGCAATCGGAGGAGAAAAAAAAAAAATTGGGGAAATTTTGTCATTCCGAGAAAATGGCCAGGATTAAATCTGAAGCATTGCAAAGGACCAAACCATGCCAAAACTAAGCTCACAGCTGTTGCAAAAGCAGGGGAATAAGTCAAGGAGGAAGACACAACTTGCAGGGGAAGATAGAAGAAACAGGGCATGGATACTAAAAATACAAAAAAATTTTTTTCCCAAAGTCAAAGCCATCAAAAAGCATGGCATGCCATCAAGTGCAGGGACATGCACCAAAGATTCTTCTATTAGTCCCCATTGAAATCGCAAGATTCCGTTTCCCTTCCCGAAAGGAAATTTCATTTCCTTTCGGGAAGGGAAACGGAATCTTGCGAACCCCAAAAGAAAGACTTACAAACACTCTGCAAAGGACATAGGATCAAAAGAAATGCAACTGAAAAAAACCCCACAAAAACCAGAAAATTCAGAGTTTTAGTCTCTTCAAAAAATGGTCTGGAAGGAAATGAGCTGCATTGCAAAGGACCAAACCATGCAAAACTAAGCCCACAGATGTTGCACAAGCAGGGGAAAAAGACAAAGACAAAGACACAACTCGCTGGTGAAGATCAGAGGGACATGGCATGGATACCAAAAAGAAAAAAAAAAAAAATTGTTTCCCAAAGTCAAAGCCATCAAAAGGCAGGCCATATGCCATCAAGTGCAGGCACATGCAGCAAAGCTTGCCAAAATTGATCCCCGCTGAAGGCCAAAACACAAAGGAAGGACTTCCAGACTCCCTGGAATGGAGATACCATCCAAGCAATTGCAATCGGAGGAGAAAAAAAAAAAATTGGGGAAATTTTGTCATTCCGAGAAAATGGCCAGGATTAAATCCGGAGCATTGCAAAGGACCAAAAGATGCCAAAACTAAGCTCACAGCTGTTGCAAAAGCAGGGGAATAAGTCAAAGAGGAAGACACAACTCGCTGGGGAAGATATAAGAAACATGACAAGAATACCTGAAAGAAAAAAACCAAATTTGTTTCCCAAAGTCAAAGCCATCAAAAGGCAGGCCATATGCCATCAAGTGCAGGCACATGCAGCAAAGCTTGCCAAAATTGATCCCCGCTGAAGGCCAAAACACAAAGGAAGGACTTCCAGACTCCCTGGAATGGAGATACCATCCAAGCAATTGCAATCGGAGGAGAAAAAAAAAAAGTTGGAGAAATTTTGTCATTCCGAGAAAATGGCCAGGATTAAATCCGGAGCATTGCAAAGGACCAAAGGATGCCAAAACTAAGCTCACAGCAGTTGCAAAAGCAGGGGAATAAGTCAAAGAGGAAGACACAACTCGCTGGGGAAGATATAAGAAACATGACAAGAATACCTGAAAGAAAAAAACCAAATTTGTTTCCCAAAGTCAAAGCCATCAAAAGGCAGGCCATATGCCATCAAGTGCAGGCACATGCAGCAAAGCTTGCCAAAATTGATCCCCGCTGAAGGCCAAAACACAAAGGAAGGACTTCCAGACTCCCTGGAATGGAGATACCATCCAAGCAATTGCAATCGGAGGAGAAAAAAAAAAAATTGGGGAAATTTTGTCATTCCGAGAAAATGGCCAGGATTAAATCCGGAGCATTGCAAAGGACCAAAGGATGCCAAAACTAAGCTCACAGCTGTTGCAAAAGCAGGGGAATAAGTCAAAGAGGGAGACACAACTCGCTGCGGAAGATATAAGAAACATGACAAGAATACCTGAAAGAAAAAAACCAAATTTGTTTCCCAAAGTCAAAGCCATCAAAAGGCAGGCCATATGCCATCAAGTGCAGGCACATGCAGCAAAGCTTGCCAAAATTGATCCCCGCTGAAGGCCAAAACACAAAGGAAGGACTTCCAGACTCCCTGGAATGGAGATACCATCCAAGCAATTGCAATCGGAGGAGAAAAAAAAAAAATTGGGGAAATTTTGTCATTCCGAGAAAATGGCCAGGATTAAATCTGAAGCATTGCAAAGGACCAAACCATGCCAAAACTAAGCTCACAGCTGTTGCAAAAGCAGGGGAATAAGTCAAGGAGGAAGACACAACTTGCAGGGGAAGATAGAAGAAACAGGGCATGGATACTAAAAATACAAAAAAATTTTTTTCCCAAAGTCAAAGCCATCAAAAAGCATGGCATGCCATCAAGTGCAGGGACATGCACCAAAGATTCTTCTATTAGTCCCCATTGAAATCGCAAGATTCCGTTTCCCTTCCCGAAAGGAAATTTCATTTCCTTTCGGGAAGGGAAACGGAATCTTGCGAACCCCAAAAGAAAGACTTACAAACACTCTGCAAAGGACATAGGATCAAAAGAAATGCAACTGAAAAAAACCCCACAAAAACCAGAAAATTCAGAGTTTTAGTCTCTTCAAAAAATGGTCTGGAAGGAAATGAGCTGCATTGCAAAGGACCAAACCATGCAAAACTAAGCCCACAGATGTTGCACAAGCAGGGGAAAAAGACAAAGACAAAGACACAACTCGCTGGTGAAGGTCAGAGGGACATGGCATGGATACCAAAAAGAAAAAAAAAAAAAATTGTTTCCCAAAGTCAAAGCCATCAAAAGGCAGGCCATATGCCATCAAGTGCAGGCACATGCAGCAAAGCTTGCCAAAATTGATCCCCGCTGAAGGCCAAAACACAAAGGAAGGACTTCCAGACTCCCTGGAATGGAGATACCATCCAAGCAATTGCAATCGGAGGAGAAAAAAAAAAAATTGGGGAAATTTTGTCATTCCGAGAAAATGGCCAGGATTAAATCCGGAGCATTGCAAAGGACCAAAGGATGCCAAAACTAAGCTCACAGCTGTTGCAAAAGCAGGGGAATAAGTCAAAGAGGAAGACACAACTCGCTGCGGAAGATATAAGAAACATGACAAGAATACCTGAAAGAAAAAAACCAAATTTGTTTCCCAAAGTCAAAGCCATCAAAAGGCAGGCCATATGCCATCAAGTGCAGGCACATGCAGCAAAGCTTGCCAAAATTGATCCCCGCTGAAGGCCAAAACACAAAGGAAGGACTTCCAGACTCCCTGGAATGGAGATACCAACCAAGCAATTGCAATCAGAGGAGAAAAAAAAAAAATTGGGGAAATTTTGTCATTCCGAGAAAATGGCCAGGATTAAATCCCGAGCATTGCAAAGGACCAAAAGATGCCAAAACTAAGCTCACAGCTGTTGCAAAAGCAGGGGAATAAGTCAAAGAGGAAGACACAACTCGCTGGGGAAGATATAAGAAACATGACAAGAATACCTGAAAGAAAAAAACCAAATTTGTTTCCCAAAGTCAAAGCCATCAAAAGGCAGGCCATATGCCATCAAGTGCAGGCACATGCAGCAAAGCTTGCCAAAATTGATCCCCGCTGAAGGCCAAAACACAAAGGAAGGACTTCCAGACTCCCTGGAATGGAGATACCATCCAAGCAATTGCAATCGGAGGAGAAAAAAAAAAAATTGGGGAAATTTTGTCATTCCGAGAAAATGGCCAGGATTAAATCTGAAGCATTGCAAAGGACCAAACCATGCCAAAACTAAGCTCACAGCTGTTGCAAAAGCAGGGGAATAAGTCAAGGAGGAAGACACAACTTGCAGGGGAAGATAGAAGAAACAGGGCATGGATACTAAAAATACAAAAAAATTTTTTTCCCAAAGTCAAAGCCATCAAAAAGCATGGCATGCCATCAAGTGCAGGGACATGCACCAAAGATTCTTCTATTAGTCCCCATTGAAATCGCAAGATTCCGTTTCCCTTCCCGAAAGGAAATTTCATTTCCTTTCGGGAAGGGAAACGGAATCTTGCGAACCCCAAAAGAAAGACTTACAAACACTCTGCAAAGGACATAGGATCAAAAGAAATGCAACTGAAAAAAACCCCACAAAAACCAGAAAATTCAGAGTTTTAGTCTCTTCAAAAAATGGTCTGGAAGGAAATGAGCTGCATTGCAAAGGACCAAACCATGCAAAACTAAGCCCACAGATGTTGCACAAGCAGGGGAAAAAGACAAAGACAAAGACACAACTCGCTGGTGAAGATCAGAGGGACATGGCATGGATACCAAAAAGAAAAAAAAAAAAATTGTTTCCCAAAGTCAAAGCCATCAAAAGGCAGGCCATATGCCACCAAGTGCAGGCACATGCAGCAAAGCTTGCCAAAATCGATCCCCGCTGAAGGCCAAAACACAAAGGAAGGACTTCCAGACTCCCTGGAATGGAGATACCATCCAAGCAATTGCAATCGGAGGAGAAAAAAAAAAAATTGGGGAAATTTTGTCATTCTGAGAAAATGGCCAGGATTAAATCCGGAGCATTGCAAAGGACCAAAAGATGCCAAAACTAAGCTCACAGCAGTTGCAAAAGCAGGGGAATAAGTCAAAGAGGAAGACACAACTCGCTGCGGAAGATATAAGAAACATGACAAGAATACCTGAAAGAAAAAAACCAAATTTGTTTCCCAAAGTCAAAGCCATCAAAAGGCAGGCCATATGCCATCAAGTGCAGGCACATGCAGCAAAGCTTGCCAAAATTGATCCCCGCTGAAGGCCAAAACACAAAGGAAGGACTTCCAGACTCCCTGGAATGGAGATACCATCCAAGCAATTGCAATCGGAGGAGAAAAAAAAAAAATTGGGGAAATTTTGTCATTCCGAGAAAATGGCCAGGGTTAAATCTGAAGCATTGCAAAGGACCAAACCATGCCAAAACTAAGCTCACAGCTGTTGCAAAAGCAGGGGAATAAGTCAAAGAGGAAGACACAACTTGCAGGGGAAGATAGAAGAAACAGGGCATGGATACTAAAAATACAAAAAAATTTTTTTCCCAAAGTCAAAGCCATCAAAAAGCATGGCATGCCATCAAGTGCAGGGACATGCACCAAAGATTCTTCTATTAGTCCCCATTGAAATCGCAAGATTCCGTTTCCCTTCCCGAAAGGAAATTTCATTTCCTTTCGGGAAGGGAAACGGAATCTTGCGAACCCCAAAAGAAAGACTTACAAACACTCTGCAAAGGACATAGGATCAAAAGAAATGCAACTGAAAAAAAACCCACAAAAACCAGAAAATTCAGAGTTTTAGTCTCTTCAAAAAATGGTCTGGAAGGAAATGAGCTGCATTGCAAAGGACCAAACCATGCAAAACTAAGCCCACAGATGTTGCACAAGCAGGGGAAAAAGACAAAGACAAAGACACAACTCGCTGGTGAAGATCAGAGGGACATGGCATGGATACCAAAAACAAAAAAAAAAAAAATTGTTTCCCAAAGTCAAAGCCATCAAAAGGCAGGCCATATGCCACCAAGTGCAGGCACATGCAGCAAAGCTTGCCAAAATCGATCCCCGCTGAAGGCCAAAACACAAAGGAAGGACTTCCAGACTCCCTGGAATGGAGATACCATCCAAGCAATTGCAATCGGAGGAGAAAAAAAAAAATTGGGGAAATTGTGTCATTCCGAGAAAATGGCCAGGATTAAATCCGGAGCATTGCAAAGGACCAAAAGATGCCAAAACTAAGCTCACAGCTGTTGCAAAAGCAGGGGAATAAGTCAAAGAGGAAGACACAACTCGCTGGGGAAGATATAAGAAACATGACAAGAATACCTGAAAGAAAAAAACCAAATTTGTTTCCCAAAGTCAAAGCCATCAAAAGGCAGGCCATATGCCATCAAGTGCAGGCACATGCAGCAAAGCTTGCCAAAATTGATCCCCGCTGAAGGCCAAAACACAAAGGAAGGACTTCCAGACTCCCTGGAATGGAGATACCAACCAAGCAATTGCAATCGGAGGAGAAAAAAAAAAAATTGGGGAAATTTTGTCATTCCGAGAAAATGGCCAGGATTAAATCCGGAGCATTGCAATGCACCAAACCGTGCCAAAACTAAGCTCACAGCTGTTGCAAAAGCAGGGGAATAAGTCAAAGAGGAAGACACAACTCGCTGGGGAAGATATAAGAAACTTGAAGAGAATCCCTGAAAGAAAAAAACCAAATTTGTTTCCCAAAGTCAAAGCCATCAAAAGGCAGGCCATATGCCATCAAGTGCAGGCACATGCAGCAAAGCTTGCCAAAATTGATCCCCGCTGAAGGCCAAAACACAAAGGAAGGACTTCCAGACTCCCTGGAATGGAGATACCATCCAAGCAATTGCAATCGGAGGAGAAAAAAAAAAAATTGGGGAAATTTTGTCATTCCGAGAAAATGGCCAGGATTAAATCTGAAGCATTGCAAAGGACCAAACCATGCCAAAACTAAGCTCACAGCTGTTGCAAAAGCAGGGGAATAAGTCAAGGAGGAAGACACAACTTGCAGGGGAAGATAGAAGAAACAGGGCATGGATACTAAAAATACAAAAAAATTTTTTTCCCAAAGTCAAAGCCATCAAAAAGCATGGCATGCCATCAAGTGCAGGGACATGCACCAAAGATTCTTCTATTAGTCCCCATTGAAATCGCAAGATTCCGTTTCCCTTCCCGAAAGGAAATTTCATTTCCTTTCGGGAAGGGAAACGGAATCTTGCGAACCCCAAAAGAAAGACTTACAAACACTCTGCAAAGGACATAGGATCAAAAGAAATGCAACTGAAAAAAACCCCACAAAAACCAGAAAATTCAGAGTTTTAGTCTCTTCAAAAAATGGTCTGGAAGGAAATGAGCTGCATTGCAAAGGACCAAACCATGCAAAACTAAGCCCACAGATGTTGCACAAGCAGGGGAAAAAGACAAAGACAAAGACACAACTCGCTGGTGAAGATCAGAGGGACATGGCATGGATACCAAAAAGAAAAAAAAAAAAATTGTTTCCCAAAGTCAAAGCCATCAAAAGGCAGGCCATATGCCATCAAGTGCAGGCACATGCAGCAAAGCTTGCCAAAATTGATCCCCGCTGAAGGCCAAAACACAAAGGAAGGACTTCCAGACTCCCTGGAATGGAGATACCATCCAAGCAATTGCAATCGGAGGAGAAAAAAAAAAAATTGGGGAAATTTTGTCATTCCGAGAAAATGGCCAGGATTAAATCCCGAGCATTGCAATGCACCAAACCATGCCAAAACTAAGCTCACAGCTGTTGCAAAAGCAGGGGAATAAGTCAAAGAGGAAGACATAACTCGCTGCGGAAGATATAAGAAACATGACAAGAATACCTGAAAGAAAAAAACCAAATTTGTTTCCCAAAGTCAAAGCCATCAAAAGGCAGGCCATATGCCATCAAGTGCAGGCACATGCAGCAAAGCTTGCCAAAATTGATCCCCGCTGAAGGCCAAAACACAAAGGAAGGACTTCCAGACTCCCTGGAATGGAGATACCATCCAAGCAATTGCAATCGGAGGAGAAAAAAAAAAAATTGGGGAAATTTTGTCATTCCGAGAAAATGGCCAGGATTAAATCTGAAGCATTGCAAAGGACCAAACCATGCCAAAACTAAGCTCACAGCTGTTGCAAAAGCAGGGGAATAAGTCAAGGAGGAAGACACAACTTGCAGGGGAAGATAGAAGAAACAGGGCATGGATACTAAAAATACAAAAAAATTTTTTTCCCAAAGTCAAAGCCATCAAAAAGCATGGCATGCCATCAAGTGCAGGGACATGCACCAAAGATTCTTCTATTAGTCCCCATTGAAATCGCAAGATTCCGTTTCCCTTCCCGAAAGGAAATTTCATTTCCTTTCGGGAAGGGAAACGGAATCTTGCGAACCCCAAAAGAAAGACTTACAAACACTCTGCAAAGGACATAGGATCAAAAGAAATGCAACTGAAAAAAACCCCACAAAAACCAGAAAATTCAGAGTTTTAGTCTCTTCAAAAAATGGTCTGGAAGGAAATGAGCTGCATTGCAAAGGACCAAACCATGCAAAACTAAGCCCACAGATGTTGCACAAGCAGGGGAAAAAGACAAAGACAAAGACACAACTCGCTGGTGAAGATCAGAGGGACATGGCATGGATACCAAAAAGAAAAAAAAAAAAAATTGTTTCCCAAAGTCAAAGCCATCAAAAGGCAGGCCATATGCCATCAAGTGCAGGCACATGCAGCAAAGCTTGCCAAAACTGATCCCCGCTGAAGGCCAAAACACAAAGGAAGGACTTCCAGACTCCCTGGAATGGAGATACCATCCAAGCAATTGCAATCGGAGGAGAAAAAAAAAAATTGGGGAAATTTTGTCATTCCGAGAAAATGGCCAGGATTAAATCCGGAGCATTGCAAAGGACCAAAAGATGCCAAAACTAAGCTCACAGCTGTTGCAAAAGCAGGGGAATAAGTCAAAGAGGAAGACACAACTCGCTGGGGAAGATGTAAGAAACATGACAAGAATACCTGAAAGAAAAAAACCAAATTTGTTTCCCAAAGTCAAAGCCATCAAAAGGCAGGCCATATGCCATCAAGTGCAGGCACATGCAGCAAAGCTTGCCAAAATTGATCCCCGCTGAAGGCCAAAACACAAAGGAAGGACTTCCAGACTCCCTGGAATGGAGATACCATCCAAGCAATTGCAATCGGAGGAGAAAAAAAAAAAGTTGGAGAAATTTTGTCATTCCGAGAAAATGGCCAGGATTAAATCCGGAGCATTGCAAAGGACCAAAGGATGCCAAAACTAAGCTCACAGCAGTTGCAAAAGCAGGGGAATAAGTCAAAGAGGAAGACACAACTCGCTGGGGAAGATATAAGAAACATGACAAGAATACCTGAAAGAAAAAAACCAAATTTGTTTCCCAAAGTCAAAGCCATCAAAAGGCAGGCCATATGCCATCAAGTGCAGGCACATGCAGCAAAGCTTGCCAAAATTGATCCCCGCTGAAGGCCAAAACACAAAGGAAGGACTTCCAGACTCCCTGGAATGGAGATACCATCCAAGCAATTGCAATCGGAGGAGAAAAAAAAAAAATTGGGGAAATTTTGTCATTCCGAGAAAATGGCCAGGATTAAATCCGGAGCATTGCAAAGGACCAAAGGATGCCAAAACTAAGCTCACAGCTGTTGCAAAAGCAGGGGAATAAGTCAAAGAGGGAGACACAACTCGCTGCGGAAGATATAAGAAACATGACAAGAATACCTGAAAGAAAAAAACCAAATTTGTTTCCCAAAGTCAAAGCCATCAAAAGGCAGGCCATATGCCATCAAGTGCAGGCACATGCAGCAAAGCTTGCCAAAATTGATCCCCGCTGAAGGCCAAAACACAAAGGAAGGACTTCCAGACTCCCTGGAATGGAGATACCATCCAAGCAATTGCAATCGGAGGAGAAAAAAAAAAAATTGGGGAAATTTTGTCATTCCGAGAAAATGGCCAGGATTAAATCTGAAGCATTGCAAAGGACCAAACCATGCCAAAACTAAGCTCACAGCTGTTGCAAAAGCAGGGGAATAAGTCAAGGAGGAAGACACAACTTGCAGGGGAAGATAGAAGAAACAGGGCATGGATACTAAAAATACAAAAAAATTTTTTTCCCAAAGTCAAAGCCATCAAAAAGCATGGCATGCCATCAAGTGCAGGGACATGCACCAAAGATTCTTCTATTAGTCCCCATTGAAATCGCAAGATTCCGTTTCCCTTCCCGAAAGGAAATTTCATTTCCTTTCGGGAAGGGAAACGGAATCTTGCGAACCCCAAAAGAAAGACTTACAAACACTCTGCAAAGGACATAGGATCAAAAGAAATGCAACTGAAAAAAACCCCACAAAAACCAGAAAATTCAGAGTTTTAGTCTCTTCAAAAAATGGTCTGGAAGGAAATGAGCTGCATTGCAAAGGACCAAACCATGCAAAACTAAGCCCACAGATGTTGCACAAGCAGGGGAAAAAGACAAAGACAAAGACACAACTCGCTGGTGAAGGTCAGAGGGACATGGCATGGATACCAAAAAGAAAAAAAAAAAAAATTGTTTCCCAAAGTCAAAGCCATCAAAAGGCAGGCCATATGCCATCAAGTGCAGGCACATGCAGCAAAGCTTGCCAAAATTGATCCCCGCTGAAGGCCAAAACACAAAGGAAGGACTTCCAGACTCCCTGGAATGGAGATACCATCCAAGCAATTGCAATCGGAGGAGAAAAAAAAAAAATTGGGGAAATTTTGTCATTCCGAGAAAATGGCCAGGATTAAATCCCGAGCATTGCAAAGGACCAAAGGATGCCAAAACTAAGCTCACAGCTGTTGCAAAAGCAGGGGAATAAGTCAAAGAGGAAGACACAACTCGCTGCGGAAGATATAAGAAACATGACAAGAATACCTGAAAGAAAAAAACCAAATTTGTTTCCCAAAGTCAAAGCCATCAAAAGGCAGGCCATATGCCATCAAGTGCAGGCACATGCAGCAAAGCTTGCCAAAATTGATCCCCGCTGAAGGCCAAAACACAAAGGAAGGACTTCCAGACTCCCTGGAATGGAGATACCAACCAAGCAATTGCAATCAGAGGAGAAAAAAAAAAAATTGGGGAAATTTTGTCATTCCGAGAAAATGGCCAGGATTAAATCCCGAGCATTGCAAAGGACCAAAAGATGCCAAAAGTAAGCTCACAGCTGTTGCAAAAGCAGGGGAATAAGTCAAAGAGGAAGACACAACTCGCTGGGGAAGATATAAGAAACATGACAAGAATACCTGAAAGAAAAAAACCAAATTTGTTTCCCAAAGTCAAAGCCATCAAAAGGCAGGCCATATGCCATCAAGTGCAGGCACATGCAGCAAAGCTTGCCAAAATTGATCCCCGCTGAAGGCCAAAACACAAAGGAAGGACTTCCAGACTCCCTGGAATGGAGATACCATCCAAGCAATTGCAATCGGAGGAGAAAAAAAAAAATTGGGGAAATTTTGTCATTCCGAGAAAATGGCCAGGATTAAATCTGAAGCATTGCAAAGGACCAAACCATGCCAAAACTAAGCTCACAGCTGTTGCAAAAGCAGGGGAATAAGTCAAGGAGGAAGACACAACTTGCAGGGGAAGATAGAAGAAACAGGGCATGGATACTAAAAATACAAAAAAATTTTTTTCCCAAAGTCAAAGCCATCAAAAAGCATGGCATGCCATCAAGTGCAGGGACATGCACCAAAGATTCTTCTATTAGTCCCCATTGAAATCGCAAGATTCCGTTTCCCTTCCCGAAAGGAAATTTCATTTCCTTTCGGGAAGGGAAACGGAATCTTGCGAACCCCAAAAGAAAGACTTACAAACACTCTGCAAAGGACATAGGATCAAAAGAAATGCAACTGAAAAAAACCCCACAAAAACCAGAAAATTCAGAGTTTTAGTCTCTTCAAAAAATGGTCTGGAAGGAAATGAGCTGCATTGCAAAGGACCAAACCATGCAAAACTAAGCCCACAGATGTTGCACAAGCAGGGGAAAAAGACAAAGACAAAGACACAACTCGCTGGTGAAGATCAGAGGGACATGGCATGGATACCAAAAAGAAAAAAAAAAAAAATTGTTTCCCAAAGTCAAAGCCATCAAAAGGCAGGCCATATGCCATCAAGTGCAGGCACATGCAGCAAAGCTTGCCAAAATTGATCCCCGCTGAAGGCCAAAACACAAAGGAAGGACTTCCAGACTCCCTGGAATGGAGATACCATCCAAGCAATTGCAATCGGAGGAGAAAAAAAAAAAATTGGGGAAATTTTGTCGTTCTGAGAAAATGGCCAGGATTAAATCCGGAGCATTGCAAAGGACCAAAAGATGCCAAAACTAAGCTCACAGCAGTTGCAAAAGCAGGGGAATAAGTCAAAGAGGAAGACACAACTCGCTGCGGAAGATATAAGAAAGATGGCAAGGATACCTGAAAGAAAAAAACTAAATTTGTTTCCCAAAGTCAAAGCCATCAAAAGGCAGGCCATATGCCATCAAGTGCAGGCACATGCAGCAAAGCTTGCCAAAATTGATCCCCGCTGAAGGCCAAAACACAAAGGAAGGACTTCCAGACTCCCTGGAATGGAGATACCATCCAAGCAATTGCAATCGGAGGAGAAAAAAAAAAAATTGGGGAAATTTTGTCATTCCGAGAAAATGGCCAGGATTAAATCCCGAGCATTGCAATGCACCAAACCGTGCCAAAACTAAGCTCACAGCTGTTGCAAAAGCAGGGGAATAAGTCAAAGAGGGAGACACAACTCGCTGGGGAAGATATAAGAAACATGACAAGAATACCTGAAAGAAAAAAACCAAATTTGTTTCCCAAAGTCAAAGCCATCAAAAGGCAGGCCATATGCCATCAAGTGCAGGCACATGCAGCAAAGCTTGCCAAAATTGATCCCCGCTGAAGGCCAAAACACAAAGGAAGGACTTCCAGACTCCCTGGCATGGAGATACCATCCAAGCAATTGCAATCGGAGGAGAAAAAAAAAAAATTGGGGAAATTCTGTCATTCCGAGAAAATGGCCAGGATTAAATCCGGAGCATTGCAAAGGACCAAAGGATGCCAAAACTAAGCTCACAGATGTTGCAAAAGCAGGGGAATAAGTCAAAGAGGAAGACACAACTCGCTGCGGAAGATATAAGAAACATCACAAGAATACCTGAAAGAAAAAAACCAAATTTGTTTCCCAAAGACAAAGCCATCAAAAGGCAGGCCATATGCCATCAAGTGCAGGCACATGCAGCAAAGCTTGCCAAAATTGATCCCCGCTGAAGGCCAAAACACAAAGGAAGGACTTCCAGACTCCCTGGAATGGAGATACCATCCAAGCAATTGCAATCGGAGGAGAAAAAAAAAAAATTGGGGAAATTTTGTCATTCCGAGAAAATGGCCAGGATTAAATCTGAAGCATTGCAAAGGACCAAAAGATGCCAAAACTAAGCTCACACCTGTTGCAAAAGCAGGGGAATAAGTCAAGGAGGAAGACACAACTTGCAGGGGAAGATAGAAGAAACAGGGCATGGATACTAAAAATACAAAAAAAGTTTTTTTCCCAAAGTCAAAGCCATCAAAAAGCATGGCATGCCATCAAGTGCAGGGACATGCACCAAAGATTCTTCTATTAGTCCCCATTGAAATCGCAAGATTCCGTTTCCCTTCCCGAAAGGAAATTTCATTTCCTTTCGGGAAGGGAAACGGAATCTTGCGAACCCCAAAAGAAAGACTTACAAACACTCTGCAAAGGACATAGGATCAAAAGAAATGCAACTGAAAAAAAACCCACAAAAACCAGAAAATTCAGAGTTTTAGTCTCTTCAAAAAATGGTCTGGAAGGAAATGAGCTGCATTGCAAAGGACCAAACCATGCAAAACTAAGCCCACAGATGTTGCACAAGCAGGGGAAAAAGACAAAGACAAAGACACAACTCGCTGGTGAAGATCAGAGGGACATGGCATGGATACCAAAAAGAAAAAAAAAAAAAATTGTTTCCCAAAGTCAAAGCCATCAAAAGGCAGGCCATATGCCACCAAGTACAGGCACATGCAGCAAAGCTTGCCAAAATTGATCCCCGCTGAAGGCCAAAACACAAAGGAAGGACTTCCAGACTCCCTGGAATGGAGATACCATCCAAGCAATTGCAATCGGAGGAGAAAAAAAAAAAATTGGGGAAATTTTGTCATTCCGAGAAAATGGCCAGGATTAATTCCCGAGCATTGCAATGCACCAAACCATGCCAAAACTAAGCTCACAGCTGTTGCAAAAGCAGGGGAATAAGTCAAAGAGGAAGACACAACTCGCTGGGGAAGATATAAGAAACATGACAAGGATACCTGAAAGAAAAAAACCAAATTTGTTTCCCAAAGTCAAAGCCATCAAAAGGCAGGCCATATGCCATCAAGTGCAGGCACATGCAGCAAAGCTTGCCAAAATTGATCCCCGCTGAAGGCCAAAACACAAAGGAAGGACTTCCAGACTCCCTGGAATGGAGATACCATCCAAGCAATTGCAATCGGAGGAGAAAAAAAAAAAATTGGGGAAATTTTGTCATTCCGAGAAAATGGCCAGGATTAAATCCGGAGCATTGCAATGCACCAAAAGATGCAAAAACTAAGCGCACAGCTGTTGCAAAAGCAGGGCAATAAGTCAAAGAGGAAGACACAACTCGCTGGGGAAGATATAAGAAACATGACAAGAATACCTGAAAGAAAAAAACCAAATTTGTTTCCCAAAGTCAAAGCCATCAAAAGGCAGGCCATATGCCATCAAGTGCAGGCACATGCAGCAAAGCTTGCCAAAATTGATCCCCGCTGAAGGCCAAAACACAAAGGAAGGACTTCCAGACTCCCTGGAATGGAGATACCATCCAAGCAATTGCAATCGGAGGAGAAAAAAAAAAAATTGGGGAAATTTTGTCATTCCGAGAAAATGGCCAGGATTAAATCTGAAGCATTGCAAAGGACCAAACCATGCCAAAACTAAGCTCACAGCTGTTGCAAAAGCAGGGGAATAAGTCAAGGAGGAAGACACAACTTGCAGGGGAAGATAGAAGAAACAGGGCATGGATACTAAAAATACAAAAAAATTTTTTTTCCCAAAGTCAAAGCCATCAAAAAGCATGGCATGCCATCAAGTGCAGGGACATGCACCAAAGATTCTTCTATTAGTCCCCATTGAAATCGCAAGATTCCGTTTCCCTTCCCGAAAGGAAATTTCATTTCCTTTCGGGAAGGGAAACGGAATCTTGCGAACCCCAAAAGAAAGACTTACAAACACTCTGCAAAGGACATAGGATCAAAAGAAATGCAACTGAAAAAAACCCCACAAAAACCAGAAAATTCAGAGTTTTAGTCTCTTCAAAAAATGGTCTGGAAGGAAATGAGCTGCATTGCAAAGGACCAAACCATGCAAAACTAAGCCCACAGATGTTGCACAAGCAGGGGAAAAAGACAAAGACAAAGACACAACTCGCTGGTGAAGATCAGAGGGACATGGCATGGATACCAAAAAGAAAAAAAAAAAAAATTGTTTCCCAAAGTCAAAGCCATCAAAAGGCAGGCCATATGCCATCAAGTGCAGGCACATGCAGCAAAGCTTGCCAAAATTGATCCCCGCTGAAGGCCAAAACACAAAGGAAGGACTTCCAGACTCCCTGGAATGGAGATACCATCCAAGCAATTGCAATCGGAGGAGAACAAAAAAAAATTGGGGAAATTTTGTCATTCCGAGAAAATGGCCAGGACTAAATCCGGAGCATTGCAATGCACCAAACCATGCGAAAACTAAGCTCACAGCTGTTGCAAAAGCAGGGGAATAAGTCAAAGAGGAAGACACAACTCGCTGGGGAAGATATAAGAAAGATGGCAAGGATACCTGAAAGAAAAAAACCAAATTTGTTTCCCAAAGTCAAAGCCATCAAAAGGCAGGCCATATGCCATCAAGTGCAGGCACATGCAGCAAAGCTTGCCAAAACTGATCCCCGCTGAAGGCCAAAACACAAAGGAAGGACTTCCAGACTCCCTGGAATGGAGATACCATCCAAGCAATTGCAATCGGAGGAGAAAAAAAAAAATTGGGGAAATTTTGTCATTCCGTGAAAATGGCCAGGATTAAATCTGGAGCATTGCAAAGGACCAAAAGATGCCAAAACTAAGCTCACAGCTGTTGCAAAAGCAGGGGAATAAGTCAAAGAGGAAGACACACCTTGCAGGGGAAGATAGAAGAAACAGGGCATGGATTCTAAAAATACAAAAAAATTTTTTTCCCAAAGTCAAAGCCATCAAAAAGCATGGCATGCCATCAAGTGCCGGGACATGCACCAAAGATTCTTCTATTAGTCCCCATTGAAATCGCAAGATTCCGTTTCCCTTCCCGAAAGGAAATTTCATTTCCCAACCCCAAAAGAAAGACTTACAAACACTCTGCAAAGAACATAGGATCAAAAGAAATGCAACTGAAAAAAACCCCACAAAAACCAGAAAATTTAGAGTTCTAGCCTCTTCAAAAAATGGCCTGGAAGGAAATGAGCTGCATTGCAAAGGACCAAACCATGCAAAACTAAGCCCACAGATGTTGCACAAGCAGGGGAAAAAGACAAAGACAAAGACACAACTCGCTGGTGAAGATCAGAGGGACATGGCATGGATACCAAAAAGAAAAAAAAAAAAAATTGTTTCCCAAAGTCAAAGCCATCAAAAGGCAGGCCATATGCCATCAAGTGCAGGCACATGCAGCAAAGCTTGCCAAAACTGATCCCCGCTGAAGGCCAAAACACAAAGGAAGGACTTCCAGACTCCCTGGAATGGAGATACCATCCAAGCAATTGCAATCGGAGGAGAAAAAAAAAAAATTGGGGAAATTTTGTCATTCCGAGAAAATGGCCAGGATTAAATCCGGAGCATTGCAATGCACCAAACCATGCCAAAACTAAGCTCACAGCTGTTGCAAAAGCAGGGGAATAAGTCAAAGAGGAAGACACAACTCGCTGGGGAAGATATAAGAAAGATGGCAAGGATACCTGAAAGAAAAAAACCAAATTTGTTTCCCAAAGTCAAAGCCATCAAAAGGCAGGCCATATGCCATCAAGTGCAGGCACATGCAGCAAAGCTTGCCAAAATTGATCCCCGCTGAAGGCCAAAACACAAAGGAAGGACTTCCAGACTCCCTGGAATGGAGATACCATCCAAGCAATTGCAATCGGAGGAGAAAAAAAAAAATTGGGGAAATTTTGTCATTCCGTGAAAATGGCCAGGATTAAATCTGGAGCATTGCAAAGGACCAAAAGATGCCAAAACTAAGCTCACAGCTGTTGCAAAAGCAGGGGAATAAGTCAAAGAGGAAGACACAACTCTCTGGGGAAGATATAAGAAACATGACAAGAATACTTGAAAGAAAAAAACCAAATTTGTTTCCCAAAGTCAAAGCCATCAAAAGGCAGGCCATATGCCATCAAGTGCAGGCACATGCAGCAAAGCTTGCCAAAATTGATCCCCGCTGAAGGCCAAAACACAAAGGAAGGACTTCCAGACTCCCTGGAATGGAGATACCATCCAAGCAATTGCAATCGGAGGAGAAAAAAAAAAAATTGGGGAAATTTTGTCATTCCGAGAAAATGGCCAGGATTAAATCTTAAGCATTGCAATGCACCAAACCATGCCAAAACTAAGCTCACAGCTGTTGCAAAAGCAGGGGAATAAGTCAAGGAGGAAGACACAACTTGCAGGGGAAGATAGAAGAAACAGGGCATGGATACTAAAAATACAAAAAGTTTTTTTCCCAAAGTCAAAGCCATCAAAAAGCATGGCATGCCATCAAGTGCAGGGACATGCACCAAAGATTCTTCTATTAGTCCCCATTGAAATCGCAAGATTCCGTTTCCCTTCCCGAAAGGAAATTTCATTTCCCAACCCCAAAAGAAAGACTTACAAACGCTCTGCAAAGGACATAGGATCAAAAGAAATGCAACTGAAAAAAACCCCACAAAACCCAGAAAATTCAGAGTTTTAGTCTCTTCAAAAAATGATCCGGAAGTAAATGAGCTGCATTGCAAACGACAAAACCATGCAAAACTAAGCCCACAGATGTTGCACAAGCAGGGGAAAAAGACAAAGACAAAGACACAACTCGCTGGTGAAGATCAGAGGGACATGGCATGGATACCAAAAAGAAAAAAAAAAAAAATTGTTTCCCAAAGTCAAAGCCATCAAAAGGCAGGCCATATGCCATCAAGTGCAGGCACATGCAGCAAAGCTTGCCAAAATTGATCCCCGCTGAAGGCCAAAACACAAAGGAAGGACTTCCAGACTCCCTGGAATGGAGATACCATCCAAGCAATTGCAATCGGAGGAGAAAAAAAAAAATTGGGGAAATTTTGTCATTCCGAGAAAATGGCCAGGATTAAATCCGGAGCATTGCAATGCACCAAACCATGCCAAAACTAAGCTCACAGCTGTTGCAAAAGCAGGGGAATAAGTCAAAGAGGAAGACACAACTCGCTGGGGAAGATATAAGAAAGATGGCAAGGATACCTGAAAGAAAAAAACCAAATTTGTTTCCCAAAGTCAAAGCCATCAAAAGGCAGGCCATATGCCATCAAGTGCAGGCACATGCAGCAAAGCTTGCCAAAATTGATCCCCGCTGAAGGCCAAAACACAAAGGAAGGACTTCCAGACTCCCTGGAATGGAGATACCATCCAAGCAATTGCAATCGGAGGAGAAAAAAAAAAAATTGGGGAAATTTTGTCATTCCGAGAAAATGGCCAGGATTAAATCTTAAGCATTGCAAAGGACCAAACCATGCCAAAACTAAGCTCACAGCTGTTGCAAAAGCAGGGGAATAAGTCAAGGAGGAAGACACAACTTGCAGGGGAAGATAGAAGAAACAGGGCATGGATACTAAAAATACAAAAAAATTTTTTTCCCAAAGTCAAAGCCATCAAAAAGCATGGCATGCCATCAAGTGCAGGGACATGCACCAAAGATTCTTCTATTAGTCCCCATTGAAATCGCAAGATTCCGTTTCCCTTCCCGAAAGGAAATTTCATTTCCTTTCGGGAAGGGAAACGGAATCTTGCGAATTCCAAAAGAAAGACTTACAAACACTCTGCAAAGGACATAGGATCAAAAGAAATGCAACTGAAAAAAACCCCACAAAAACCAGAAAATTCAGAGTTTTAGTCTCTTCAAAAAATGGTCTGGAAGGAAATGAGCTGCATTACAAAGGACCAAACCATGCAAAACTAAGCCCACAGATGTTGCACAAGCAGGGGAAAAAGACAAAGACAAAGACACAACTCGCTGGTGAAGATCAGAGGGACATGGCATGGATACCAAAAAGAAAAGAAAAAAAATTTCTTTCCCAAAGTCAAAGCCATCAAAAGGCAGGCCATATGCCATCAAGTGCAGGCACATGCAGCAAAGCTTGCCAAAATTGATCCCCGCTGAAGGCCAAAACACAAAGGAAGGACTTCCAGACTCCCTGGAATGGAGATACCATCCAAGCAATTGCAATCGGAGGAGAAAAAAAAAAAATTGGGGAAATTTTGTCATTCCGAGAAAATGGCCAGGATTAAATCCGGAGCATTGCAAAGGACCAAAAGATGCCAAAACTAAGCTCACAGCTGTTGCAAAAGCAGGGGAATAAGTCAAGGAGGAAGGCACAACTCGCTGGGGAAGATATAGGAAACACGGCAAGGATACCTGAAAGAAATAAACAAAATTTCTTTCCCAAAGTCAAAGCCATCAAAAGGCAGGCCATATGCCATCAAGTGCAGGCACATGCAGCAAAGCTTGCCAAAATTGATCCCCGCTGAAGGCCAAAACACAAAGGAAGGACTTCCAGACTCCCTGGAATGGAGATACCATCCAAGCAATTGCAATCGGAGGAGAAAAAAAAAAAATTGGGGAAATTTTGTCATTCCGAGAAAATGGCCAGGATTAAATCCCGAGCATTGCAAAGGACCAAAAGATGCCAAAACTAAGCTCACAGCTGTTGCAAAAGCAGGGGAATAAGTCAAGGAGGAAGACACAACTCGCTGGGGAAGTGTCATGGTTTGACACTGGCACAATGCCAATGCCCCATGAAAATATACTCCCCTGGTGTCTGCTGTGAGATGGCACCCAGGAATAAGCAAAACAGGCTCCTGCTTAGGGGAAAAAAAAAAGAAAAAAACTTTATTAACTAAAACTACAAAAAACTAAACCATAAAGGAAAGAAAATAAACACAAGGAAAATGAAAACTATACAGAAACACTCCACCACTTCCTCCTCCCACCAAATTTCCAATACATTTACATTTCCCACAAATATTCACACTCGGTCTGACACCACCCTTTAGATAATCAAATCTTCAACTCATCAAGAAGCAGACGAAGTCCTTTTCTCGTACCATGAACTTCTTGTCACAATCAGCAGCCGCCCGGGAAAAAAAGTCTTTTGCTGCTATCATGTGATTCCTTCCCTCCTTCCATGCAAAGAGATGCTCTCACCATCCCTTGCATGGGACAGAAGTTTGCTTCAGGGTAGATCTTTGGACCTTTTAAGGATGCCTCGTCTCAATCCAAGCAGAGCACAGTCTCATCTCTCATCTCTTGGGACCTCTTGTCCCCCCCATATTTATTAACCCCCTGGGGCCGGGGGGTCTCCAAAATCCAAAAAAACTGAACTCTCTTAGCTCTGAGTCTTCGCTTTCCCCCCTGAAATGCAGTCTCTGTATCACCAGGAGTCAGTTCTTGATTTTTTTACAACGAGAAAAGCGTTCAGGAAAAAAAACCCACTCCAATCTTTCCTCCATTCCTTCAACATCTCTCTCTTTGCCAGGCCTCTCACTGGTCTATTTCTTCCTTTATCCTCCACTCTTATCCTTCTCTAGGAAAAGGAGATGTTCTTGTAAAGTTTTCATTGTCCACAAAAGGGTTAAAAGTTCTCCTGAGCGGCCGGGCTGCTCACTGCCTCCTTCCCCCCCCTTTTCCTCCTTCTCGGCCGTGCTGCCTGCCGCCGGGACATGATATCAGGTTTCAAGGTAACAAGCACAGGCTGCCTTCTCTCTCTGTCTCCCGGGGAAGGGGGGGGAAGAAATACCTCTCCGTGTTCCTTCCACATTTGGGCCACCCTTGGGCCACCCTCACGGCCGCGTGGTTTTCCCCTCTCCCGCCCAGCAGGAGACACCGGGCGGGGGAAGGTCCGACCTGCTCCCTCGCCGGAACCAAAAAGGGCCGAGCGAGCAACTTCCCTGCTCTTTTAACCCCTTGGGTTTGTGGTCTCAGAGGCGGATCCAATGCCCCACTGGCAAAAACAGGTGCCCATCTTAAAATCCGAATACCCATTGGTTACCACAACATAAGACAATATATCCCAGATGTCTCATTTCCGGTCAAACCACAACAGGAAGTTATAAGAAACACGGCATGGATACTAAAAATACAAAATAACTTTTTTCCCAAAGTCAAAGCCATCAAAAAGCATGGCATGCCATCAAGTGCAGGGACATGCACCAAAGATTCTTCTATTAGTCCCCATTGAAATCGCAAGATTCCGTTTCCCTTCCCGAAAGGAAATTTCATTTCCTTTCGGGAAGGGAAACGGAATCTTGCGAACCCCAAAAGAAAGACTTACAAACACTCTGCAAAGGACATAGGATCAAAAGAAATGCAACTGAAAAAAACCCCACAAAAAACAGAAAATTCAGAGTTTTAGTCTCTTCAAAAAATGGTCTGGAAGGAAATGAGCTGCATTGCAAAGGACCAAACCATGCAAAACTAAGCCCACAGATGTTGCACAAGCAGGGGAAAAAGACAAAGACAAAGACACAACTCGCTGGTGAAGATCAGAGGGACATGGCATGGATACCAAAAAGAAAAAAAAAAAAACTTCTTTCCCAAAGTCAAAGCCATCAAAAGGCAGGCCATATGCCATCAAGTGCAGGCACATGCAGCAAAGCTTGCCAAAATTGATCCCCGCTGAAGGCCAAAACACAAAGGAAGGACTTCCAGACTCCCTGGAATGGAGATACCATCCAAGAAATTGCAATCGGAGAAGAAAAAAAAGAAATTGGGGAAATTTTGTCATTCCGTGAAAATGGCCAGGATTAAATCTGGAGCATTGCAAAGCACCAAAAGATACCAAAACTAAGCTCACAGCTGTTGCAAAAGCAGGGGAATAAGTCAAGGAGGAAGGCACAACTCGCTGGGGAAGATATAGGAAACACGGCAAGGATACCTGAAAGAAATAAACCAAATTTGTTTCCCAAAGTCAAAGCCATCAAAAGGCAGGCCATATGCCATCAAGTGCAGGCACATGCAGCAAAGCTTGCCAAAATTGATCCCCGCTGAAGGCCAAAACACAAAGGAAGGACTTCCAAACTCCCTGGAATGGAGATACCATCCAAGCAATTGCAATCGGAGGAGAAAAAAAAAAAATTGGGGAAATTTTGTCATTCCGAGAAAATGGCCAGGATTAAATCTGAAGCATTGCAAAGGACCAAAAGATGCCAAAACTAAGCTCACAGCTGTTGCAAAAGCAGGGGAATAAGTCAAAGAGGAAGACACAACTTGCAGGGGAAGATATAAGAAACACGGCAAGGATACCAAAAAGAAAAATAAAAAAAATTTCTTTCCCAAAGTCAAAGCCATCAAAAGGCAGGCCATATGCCATCAAGTGCAGGCACATGCAGAGAAGCTTGCCAAAATTGATCCCCGCTGAAGGCCAAAACAGAAAGGAAGGACTTCCAAACTCCCTGGAATGGAGATACCATCCAAGCAATTGCAATCAGAGGAGAAAAAAAAAAAATTGGGGAAATTTTGTGATTCCGAGAAAATGGCCAGGATTAAATCTGAAGCATTGCAAAGGACCAAACCATGCCAAAACTAAGCTCACAGCTGTTGCAAAAGCAGGGGAATAAGTCAAGGAGGAAGACACAACTTGCAGGGGAAGTCATAAGAAACACGGGAAGGATACCTAAAAGAAGGAAACCAAATTTGTTTCCCAAAGTCAAAGCCATCAAAAGGCAGGCCATATGCCATCAAGTGCAGGCACATGCAGCAAAGCTTGCCAAAATTGATCCCCGCTGAAGGCCAAAACACAAAGGAAGGACTTCCAGACTCCCTGGAATGGAGATACCATCCAAGCAATTGCAATCGGAGGAGAAAAAAAAAAAATTGGGGAAATTTTGTCATTCCGAGAAAATGGCCAGGATTAAATCTGGGGCATTGCAAAGGAGCCAACCATGCCAAAACAAAGCTCACAGCTGTTGCAAAAGCAGGGGAATAAGTCAAGGAGGAAGACACAACTTGCAGGGGAAGATAGAAGAAACAGGGCATGGATACTAAAAATACAGAAAAAAAATTCTTTCCCAAAGTCAAAGCCATCAAAAAGCATGGCACGCCATCAAGTGCAGGGACATGCACCAAAGATTCTTCTATTAGTCCCCATTGAAATCGCAAGATTCCGTTTCCCTTCCCGAAAGGAAATGAAATTTCCTTTCGATATGGGAAAAGGAATCTTGCGAAGCCTTATAGAAATGCTTACAAACACTCTGGAAAGGAGAAAGGACCAAAAAAAATTCAATCGAAAAAGCCTCCCAAAAACCAGAAAATTGGGACGTGTAATGCCTTCAAAGAAATGGCCCGGATTAAATCAGGTGCATTGCAAAGGACCAAAAGATGCCTCCCAACACCTCCCAATTTTCTGGTTTTTGCGGGCATTTTTCGGTTGAATTTTTTTTGGTCCTCTCTCTTTTCCAGAGTGTTTGTAAGCCTTTCTATTGGGCTTTGCAAGATTCCGTTTCCCTTCCCGAAAGGAAATTTCATTTCCTTTTGGGAAGGGAAATGGAATCTTGCATTTCAATGGGGACCAAGAGAGGAATCTTTGGTGCATGTCCCTGCACTTGATGGCATGCCATGCTTTTTGATGGCTTTGACTTTGGGAAAGATTTTTTTCTTTTTTTTTTGTATCCATGCCATGTCTTTCATATCTTCCCCTGCAAGTTGTGTCTTCCCCTTTGACTTTTTGCCGGCTTTTGCAACATCTGTCGGCTTTGTTTTGGCATCTTTTGGTCCTTTGCAATGCACTTGATTTAATCCTGGCCGTTTCCTTGGCACCTAAAAATTTCCTACTTTTTTTTTTTTCTCCACCAATTTCAATTCTTTTGATGGTATCTCCATTCCAGGGGGTTTGGAAGTCAGTCTTTTCTCTTTTGGAGTTCAGCGGAGATCAACTGTGGCTAGCTTTGCTGCATGTGCTTTCATTTTATGGCATAAGGGCTTCCTGTGGATGGTTTTCACTTTCGGAGAGATTTTTTTTTTTTTCTGTTTAGTATCCATGCCACATCCCTCATATCTTCCCCTGCAAGTTGTGTCTTCCCCCTTGACTTTTTGCCCGCTTTTGCATCATCTTTCAGGTTTGTTTTGGCATGTTTTTGTCCTTTGCAATGCACCTGATTGAATCCTGGCCAGTTTTTGAAGACACTACACCTCCCAATTTTCAGGTTTTTGGGGGGCTTTTTTCGATTGAATTTTTTTTTGGTCCTATCTCCTTTCCAGAGTGTTTGTAAGCCTTTCTATTGGGTTTGCGAGATTCCTTTTCCCTTCCCGAAATGAAATTTCTTTTCATTTCAAAAGGCATGGCATTCCGTCAAGTGCAGGGACTTGCACCAAAGATTCCTCTCTTGGTCCGCATTGAAATCGCAAGATTCCGTTTCCCTTCCTGAAAGGAAATGGAATCTTGCGAAGCCCAATAGAAAGGCTTACAAACACTCTGGAAAGGAGATAGGACCAAAAAAAAATTCAATCGAAAAAAGCCCCCCAAAAACCAGAAAATTCAGAGTTTTAGTGTCTTCAAAAAATGGTCTGGGAGGAAATGAGCTGCATTGCAAAGGACCAAAACATGCCATAACTAAGCTCACGGATGTTGCAAATGCAGGGGAATAAGTCAAGGAGGAAGACTCAACTTTCAGGGGAAGATATGAGGGATGTGGCGTGGATACTTAAGAGAAAAAAAAAAAAATCTCTCCCAAAGGGAAAGCCATCCAAAGGCATCCCATATGCCATCAAGTGGAGGCACAAGCAGCAAAGTGTGCCAAAATTGATCTCCGCTGAAGGCCAAAAGAGAAAAGAATGACTTCCAAACCCCCTGGAATGGAGATACCATCAAAAGAATTGGTGGAGAAAAAAAAAAAGTGGGAAATATTTGGGTGCGAAGAAAATGGCCAGGATTAAATCAGGTGCATTTCAAAGGATGAAAACATGCTAGACCTAAGGTGACAGATATTGTAAATCGAGGGCAAAATGCCGCAGAGGAAATCACAGCTTGGTGGGGATGGTATGAGGGACATGGCTTGGATACTTCAAATAAACCTCCAAATTTCTTCCCCAAAGTGAAAGCCATCTGTAGACCTGGCATGCCATCAAGTGCAGGGACAAGCACGAAAGATTCCTGTATTGGTCACCATTGAAATGGTGGGATTCTGTTTCCCTTCCCGAAAGGAAATGTACTTCATTTTCAAGTCCATGTCCCTGCTCTTGATGGCATATGGCCTGCATTTTGATGGCTTTGAGTTTGGTGAAATTTTTTTTTTTCTTTGAAATATCCATGCCATGTCCCTCATATCTTTTTGTCCAAATTGTGTCTTCCTCCATTACTTCTTCTCCTGCTTTTGCAAGATCTGTCAGCTTAGTTTTGGCATGTTTTCATTCGTTGCACTGCAGCTCATTTTCTCTTAGACCATTTTTTAAAGGCACTAAATCTCCTGATTTCCTGGGATTTTTTGGGTGTTTTTCAATTGCTTTTCTTTTGATGTTATCTCTTTTCTAATTTGTTTGTAAACATTCAATTTATTTTTCCTAGGTTCCATTTTCCTTCCCAAAAGTAAAATTTTTTTTTTTGAAAATTAAATTTTCTTTCAGGAAGGGAAATTATATCTTGCGATTTCAATGCGGATCAAGGCTGCAGTCTTCAGAACCTTCCTCTGAGCATCGCACAGGGACTGTGTAAGCCCATAGCAGGGGAGAACAGCTATAGCTTTTCTGCCACATGTAGGTGATCAGGACTGGGCTTCATGATCTGTTTTCTGTTCAGGAGGTGCAGGTGGGTGGGGGTTGGTGGCTGGACAGACACCTGGGGTAACCAAGTCTGTGCTGCCTCTTTGATATGTTGCATACAAGCTGATCTGTGGTTTGAGAAACAACTGCTCACTTTGGACATTTAAAAATGTTTATTAAACCTTAATACAAATACAACAAAGGACTACATAAGGAAAAATCTGCAGCACTGAGAACTACCCTGTCATGGTTTGACAGGGTAGTTACCCTGTCTCATTTCCGGTCAAATCACGACATTCCCTTATGCATACCACATGGCCAGTTTGTCTTCAGTATGGATGCTCAGTCTTTTATACCCCTGGGGGTTGCATCAACCATCCGTGGCCCCTCCCAAAGTCTGTCAGTCAGCTCTTCTGTGCTATTTATCAGTGGAAACTGCTTTCTTGTAACTGGATTGGAGGTCAGGTGTTGTCATGCCTCACCCCCTAAGCACCAAGATTTTCCATTCCCATCTGCCCCATGCAAGGGACACATATGCAGTTTCTTTGTGCCTGTCCTGGACAGCCCAGCAACAATACAGGGGGAAAGGGAACTATGGGGAGAACAGAGGACATCTAAACTACAATAACATAACCATACATCACTAAAACTTTTATAATATTCACACAAT
Source organism: Setophaga petechia (assembly GCA_024362935.1). Lineage (NCBI taxonomy): Eukaryota > Metazoa > Chordata > Aves > Passeriformes > Parulidae > Setophaga > Setophaga petechia. The sequence goes on along the minus strand of JANCRA010000001.1, from coordinate 2,738,663 downwards.
AGTTATCTTTTAATTGTGAGAGCCAATCATCTCATTATCCATCTACAACTGTGGTTCATCCAGTTATAAAGAAAAAATCCAGCTCAGTTTCATAAACCAGACTGACTGACAGAGGTTTCAACCAATAACAACTCTCCTAAAATACAGGCATTTGACTGGATCAGGGTCTTTGGATATAGAGACCAGACCAATGGCTGTGCAGTACTGGGAGTTTTTGAATTGCCTATAAAAGCTGCTTAGGAGCAATAAAATATAGGAAAAGCAGGACAACCCCGACAAGGAGGAGAGAATCATGCATCTGACTCCATTGATACCAGAAGGTGTCACTGTCATATTTTCTGAAAAATCTCTTCACGGGGATTTCTTCTCCTGGGAAGCTGAGAAGGAAAGAATGAAAACAGTAATTATCTGGTTGCTTTGGAATGTGGTCTGGAGATCGTTTACCAACGGCTGGATGTTTGACTGGTTCCATGTGAATTGTTCTAACTTAATGACCAATCACAGCCAGCTGTGCTGGACTCTCTAAGTCAGTCACGAGTTTTCATTATCATTCTTGTTAAACCTTCTAATGTATTCCTTCTCTTTCTTTAGAATAGTTTTAGTATAGCATTCTAGAATAGAATAGAATAGAATAGAATAGAATAGAATAGAATAGAATAATAAATCAGCTTTCTGAGAACATGGAGTCAGATTCTCATCTCTCACCTAATCCTGGGGACCCTCACAAACACCCCAAGAAGGCTACTTAATTACTTTATTATACTATATTATTCTCTATTATATTACACTTTATTACATTACATCTAAACTGAATCTGCACAAAGCACCCAACTCAGCTCAACTGCCCAGAATCTCGTGATTGTCAGCTGACAGTCCTCACACACACACACACACACACACACACACACACACACTCACTCTCTGGGTAAACAATCTCCATATTGCATTCTACTTTGGCAAAACACAGGAGCAGTGAAAGAGATAAGAATGGTTTTGATAATTCTTTTCTCTGCTTCTGTCACTGTCATATTTTCTGAAAAATCCCTTCACCAGGAATTCTCTCCTGGGAAGCTGAGAAGCCTCAGAGAAAAAGGAAAACAATCTTATCGCATTTGCTTCTCCTGTGTTTTGCTAGTTAAAATGTGGTTTGGAGATTGTTTATCCAACAGGTCATTGTTTGATTGGTTTCATGTGAATTGTTTTAACTTAATGACCAATCACAGTGCAGCTGTGTTGGACCCTGAGGAGAGAGTCATGAGTTTTGCATTAGCATCTTGTTAAGCCTTCTGTAAGTATCCTTTCTCTATTCTTCGGTACAGTTTAGTATAGTACTCCTTAATATAAAATAACATCATAAAACAATAAATTAGCCTTCTAAGAACATGGAGTCAGATTCGTAATTTCCTTCCTGTCACAGGGGACCCTGAAAATACCACAAGCTTCCCTCACTGCTATTCTCAGGTTCCAAGAATGTGAATCCCACAATAAAACACTGATGAAAAACGGGGGTCTGGCCTATGTTGAGTCTCAGACATAAGAATACCATGGTATTACGTGGTGACATAGATAAGAACTGTGATAAGAACTAATAGATAGATAAGGCTAAAATAGATAAGAACTAATAAACATCTGAGTCCAAACAAGAAATATTGTCTTGAGATTTAATCCTGACATTGGCAGAAGGAAAGAATCCATCAAGCTGGATCACAGGGTGCTGGGAGCAAGAGAGACCCAGCAGACCTGGCTTTGCCTCTTGTCCATGGCCTTGCTCACACCTCATGGACAGAGGAGTGACAAAGCTCAGCCCATGAGGATGGGGAGATGAAGTAGATAAATTTTCCCCCCAGGATCTGCTTTGTGCAGTGTGGTTATGAGCCTTAAAGTGCAGCTCAGATGTAAGCAACACCTTGGTCTCATTGGGTGCAATCTCAAAAATGCTTGGGGGTTAATTTTTCCTCTTCTTCTTCTGCCCTGCTATTCATCAGTGGCTACCAGACAATGAACCAGTCTATCTAAATTTTTTTTTTCATTTGCTGTTCTGATCCTCTCCTTTCAACCATTAAGATTTTTTGTTTATTTCTTTGTGGTATTTTGTTTTGTTTTGGCTTTTTTTTTTTTTTTGAGGGAGAGGGGAAATGCTTCTTTTCATGAATTGTACTTCATGAGACTAGTCAGTTCATATGTCTCGTTTTGTCCAGTTGCCATGTCAAGTGCGTAACTTCTATAATTCCAGTAATATCCTTCAGGCTGGAAGCTCAAGCAGGATGTGCATCTGAATGGGCAGTTTTAGCCCTGTCTGCTTCACCTGTGCCAGTCTTTCAGCTGCCCTTGTATCTGATTTTGAAGTTTGATCTGATTTGATTCTGAGGCCCCAGCAGTTACTCCTCCAGCCAATGGCATCTCCCAAATACCCTCTCTGTCCTCTAGCAGCCCCTCTCTGAAATGCTACATTGGCCTTGCAGGGACTGAGGTTAGAGAAGAAAGAGTTCTTCCTGACAGTTAAAGGGATTATTTTTCCCCCTCCTCTCTTTTTTTTTTTTTTTTTGGTGTTTAGTGCTGTTTGCTCTGCTGGTGAGGAGCAGTGTAAATACCAGAGCAATGTCTTCCTTGTAAGAAAGCTGTGGGTGGTGGGTGAGCCCCTTCTTGCCCTGGAGCTGCTTGCTCAAGCTTTGGCAGCATCTTTGGAAGCTGAATGTACAGCTGGTCTGGCACTACTGGAGCCTGATAATGCAAAAATTGATCTTTTTGGCCTAAAGTGCTTATTCTTAGGAACTTTACTGGCTGTGTGTGTGAGAAACAGGACAGTAAAAGTTGATGGGCAAACTAGGCTTTAACCATCATCTCTGCAGATTCAAGGATTACTTATAGTCCTTGCCTTCATGGCCTGGTGAACACAGCAGAGCTTGATAAAGCCCAGATAAATTATGATGGATATAGCTGTACAATAATGGGCTGCTTGCATCTCTGCCAGTATCATAGATCAAATTTGGTTCAGCCTTTCCATGTTTTGACTAAACTGAGATCCTGGAATTGTGTCTGCTAATTGTGACTTAAATGTTTGAACTCAGTGGATGCTTGGTGGCTGACTGTGATTAATTGTCACATTTTAGTGCCACTGGTGTTATGGACCATAAAGTTTGTTTCAACAAAATGCCAGCAAAAGTTAAATGTATTTAAAGACAGGAATGGTAAAAGGGTCTGGGCAGAACACCAAGCTTGAGACTGGCATTTTTTTCCTTACTCTGCTGCTGAGTAAGTATAATAAATTTCCTAATTTGTTTTTCTTCCTTCATCTATACGCAGCACAGGAAAGGGGCTGTTCCTTCAAACCCATCTGTGTGGTGCCTGGAGAAATGGGGCTGTGAATCCTGCAGTGTGTCTGCATGTTCCTGGAGTCAAGTCATGGCAATTCACAAGCATGTCTGAAGTATGCTCCTGTCCCAGAGCACACAGAGACTGAGGTAGGAGGAAAAACAGCTGAGGAAGGTCATGGATGAAACTGGGAGCCGAGCACGATGGGACAGGCCACTGCCTGAAGCACTAGTGGAAAAAGAAAGACAGAGGCACAGAAGGACCTGTCCTAGGCAGTGACAGCTTTCCTATCAGTTCCTCTGGGCCTGGATTTTAGGCACTTGAGACAGTAATCCATGTTTGGATTCAGGTGTTTATTATTTCTTATCAGTAAAACAGCCTCAAAACCATGAGTTCTGCAGCTTTTCATTAGCAAGGCACATGTCCAGGTTTAGAGTAAATTTGGGAAAATATTCCCCAAAGTAGCTCCAGTGAGAAAACAGATCCAATCGGCCCCTCCCCCCCCTCAACTGGTCCGGGAGGAAAACAGTACCTCCTTGGAGAAGGGTGGAAAAAAACTGTTTATTAAACAATAAAACTAAAACAATATCAAACAATGAGAAAACCCCCTCCCCAGGTTGCAGCTCACTCAGTCTCTGATCAGTCCCTCCAGTGCTGGAATTGTCACAGGCCAGGCCCGGCCTGGTGGGCCAGAAATGTGAGCAGCCGGTGCTTCCCTGAGTGTTCAATCCAGAGCAGGTTTTCAAAAGGTCCAAAGAAAAAGGGAAAAAAGAAAAAAAAAAACCACAGTCCAGGGAACTTCTTTGCCTCAGCTAGCTAAAAACTAACTAAAAAGCCAAGAAGCGCTCTGGCCGTCGTGTTCTGCAGACAACAACCGCCGGCCCACAGAAAGAATGTGGGGGAGTGACAGGAGTATCTGGAGGGAAAAAAAACCTGCATTTTCTCTCCCCTTCACTGTCTGCAATAAGTCTTAAAGGTGCAAACTTACTATTTGGCACAAACAGAACAAGACGATTGGGGATAAAAGCATCATACAGCCAACCCAGGACAGCACAAAATGGCCAGCAATCTCGTTACAAGGACTTTTAAGACTAAACTATCCAATTAAGAAATGACACTTGGATTATTTTCCCTTTTAACCCAATAACTGATCCCACAGAGCCCACAATGCAGATTTTTCTGCCCGATTACAAAATGCCACCCAAACCCATGAAGAAGAAGGAAGAAGAAGGTAAAGAAGAACAACCTGCCTCTGCCCTAAAACCTCCATCTTGCTTCATACTTATTTCTATAGTCTAAAACCACAAACTCTAAGTTCTCCACCCTGTGATACTACACACTTCCAACCAACTCCACACCCATAATCCCAGTGCTATTAATCAAATTTGGAAACCTTCTTTACTGCCTCAAGTCAAATGCTGTGTTCTCTTGTTGGTCTGTGTCTTTAATCAGAGAAAGTTTAAAATTCTCAGCATTCAGGATTCCAACACTCTCTCAAGCGCTGAAGTGGTGACTAGTGCTTTCCTTACATCTGAAAACATAAGGACACCTGGCAGCGTCGTGGTGAGCTCAGTGCAGCCTTTTGGGGGGCCCAGACTCTGTCCATGGCTTCTCTCTGGATACGTAATTTGGGTTGCCCAGACTGACCTGTTGGCAGCCAGACAATGGTCAGAGCCCATTCCTGCTGCTTTTTAATGTATTAAACTCGAAATCACTTCCTTGGGACTCTGTGTCCCATTCTTTCAAGAGTTTTTCTTTTCTTGGCAGTGAGACCACCTACTCCAGGGGTTTGCTCCCCTGTGCTCCCCTGCAGTTCCCTGCTGTGTCATGGGATGGATCAGGCTAAACACAACCCAAGTTCCATGGTGTCTTTAGGTGGAAAGGAGGCTTAATTGCCTTTTTTAATTAAGAGGAGAACATTTGAAGAACTCATTGTTTTTTACTAAATTTTGAGGATGCTTGTAGACTCCAGACCTCTTTAAAGACATATCTCAGCATAATGTTTTAAAAGAGATTATTTCTAGCTGATACCACTTATTTTGTTTATCTAGTGCTAAAAGCAACAGGGACCAGTATGAAAGGTGGCTTGACCCTGGTTAATGTCCTGTGCTGTTTTTTGATTGTGCTGAGCTGGGGGATTACAAATACTGACTTTGTCCAACTGGGAGTGAGATGGCTCTGGCTGTGGCATGGATTGATAAGATACTGACCAGAGAGAACTCCCTGGAGGGTACAGAGATTTTACAGGAGAGAGCAGGTGCTGCCTGAGGTGTCCCAAATGCCCAAATTAGACAGAAGGACACGGAGTTACATAGGTGCTGTGTGCTTTGTGCCCACTGCAGGAGGTTCTCTCATGTCCCAGATAGCCCAAGGTACCAATCTGGGTTGTTGAATTGTGCCTTTGTGTTTCTTCATCTTTTGTACCCCAGATGGAGGGATCTGCATTTTGCTTCACCTTTAGCAGTCAGGTAAGGTGATAGACCCACCAAAATCTATCCAGTGCTCACAAAATCAGCTTCTGTTTCCTCACAGCCAAGTCCTCTCTCCCCTACCAGGGCAGCTTTGAGAGGCTTTCAAGGCACTTGAGACAGGCTCTCTTGCTGTGTGGCCTTTTGAAGAAGGACACAAATTCCTAATTTGAGTGCAATCTCATCCCTTTGGTGCTGAGCAGAAAGCCATTAAGGATGTCAGAGACATATTTCAGCTGTAGAAGTCCTTAGCATGAGATCTTAGCAACTGACCACTTAAGCAATTCCTAAAAGCCTCTATATTTCTATTGTTATTGTATCCTTCCTCGGTTATTTTCACAGAAGATTTTCTAGGAGGAAATTGGCAATTAATTACAATAACAATGATAATGATGATTAGCTGTAATAAGAATAGTGATAGAGCAGAGCTCACCACCCACATAAAACGCCACCAAACCTAGATGAATGAAATCACTACAGGAAATATATGAGTATTAAATTCATAAAGCAATTTCCTCCAGCGTTGTTACCACATCTTCTGGTGTAATCCAAGAAAATAGATGTTCATGTGGCAGCTGTAAATATTCACCTGCACAAGGAGATTTCAGTCCCTTGCCTCCTGCTATTGGTTTTTCCATTGCCAGGAATTTTGGTTTTTTATTCCCCTCCAAGTGAGTGTGAGAAGGCGCCAGGTGCTCAACAGCAAAGTCAGAGATGGCGCTGGCTGAAATTAAATTCACCCCTGTTGAATCCTGATGAACGTTTCTTATCTCCAGAGCCACTCCTGCAGAGAAATGTTTTTATAATCTATTTGGCCATTATGAGGGGTAAAAAGGGCTCGTGGGCCTGTTTCATCCTGGAGTAGAGGATGTGGACATGTGCAGTGCCCTGCACGAGGTGCCCCAGATCCTCCTGACTGGCTCTGAGCCCATGAGTTAATGCAAACAGCATTATGTTCCCTAAAGGAGCTTTATAGTTACAAAGAGTTATATGGTAATAAGAGTTATATAGATGCAATACACCTGGGGTGCATAAAAATGCTCAAACTGCAAACCTTTCAAAGAAGTTATCATCCCTGGAAGTGGCTATAAACATGTGTGGGCAAGAGCTGAGGGCTGAAAGGGGAAAAAAAGTCAGCTGAAGTTTTCTATTCCCACTTTCCCAGCCCCTTCCTGTGAAATTCGAAGTTATATCAAACCCATTGAAATAATTCAGAGCAGTACCATCTTATGGGTATGATGGAGCAGTACCATCTTATGGGGAACCATAATCCTGAGAAGCCATAACCATACAAATAACCCCTCTCACTCTCCAAATAAATGACCACAACATAAAAAAAGAAGAAAAATCTATAAATACAGGTCTACACACAACAATATTTCATTTTTCTTTTAAGAAACTTGTCAGGAACCCTACTGATGTTGCTTTAATTCATTTTATTATACATCTATTTATTTTCCTACCCCTCTGAGGAAAATAAAGTCAAAGAACATGTACCTGTACTTTTATGTTAAAAGAGTTGGTTTCCATTCCACTTCTGCTTTCACTGTGCAATCTGTTCTTTTGAAAAGCAAAGTAGATGAAAATATTTGCTTTATTTGAAATTTTCCTGCTGGGAAAGAATTTAAAGGTAACAGCCAAAAAAGATTTCATTGTAGAATGTAAAGTCCTTTTGACAAAAACCTGTTTTCCAGCAGAAACAAACCAAAGCATAATCCAGTTATCCCCACTTCACGTAGAAGCTGAGCCATTTAATTTTTTGTATGAAGTGAATTTCAGAGAGGAATTTTCTCAGCCATTCTGGAAGAATCAACATGGCAAGGCCTCCACAAAACCCAGAAGGCAAGATTTTAATGGAAAACATCAGATAAACATGAAATTTTCCTCTTTTAACACCCAGGTGCATACAAACCTCACTGATCTGCACAAGCAAACTAGAAAATCTCCCTTCCAAAGGGCACAGTGATGGCAGTTGTGAAAAGAGAGTTATTTTTCCCAGTGTAACTCAAATGAGTTATTTCAATTTAGGTTTGAGTTAAAAAAAAATAAAATTGAAACAATTTATCAAAATGATCTCCCTTTGAGATGGGTTTTTTATCACACTTAAACAACATTCAAGGCACATGATGTTGATGAGCTCCCATGGTGTCTGACTTCCCGCTTTTCCTCACGTTTCTTAACCCAGTGGCACAAATGATAGATGGTTTCCACATTTATAGGGACCTGTGGGAGGTATTTTTACCAAGGAACCAGAGGCAGGGCAGCTGTAGATATAAAGTGCTTGCAAAACTGGTTGCATGTATATTAATGTTAATTATTATGAATAAATTTTGTTCAAACAGTAATAAAAGGGTAAGAAATAAAGTGAGTGCTGTTTTTTTTTAGGAACCAAGTCAGTTCCACTTCATTCATGAAGTTAAAGATATGTTTGTCAAGCTGATAGCTTTGAAACACACAAAACCATTTCAGGGGAGCTGTGCTTACACAGCAACAAAGTAAGCAGAATTTGAGCTACCTGTTTTTATTGCTGAAATCAAAGTCTCTTTCAACACACTCAGAAGGCTGGCAGGCTGGGTGGAAGATAAATGACAGCCATGGGGAACTGCTCCAGAGTGTTGTTCTTAACAACCCTTTTACCTCTAACCAGCCAGAGCAATATCCATGAATTAACTGCTCGTGCTGCCACTCAGCAGTAAATCTGGGCTACCATATCCCACTGATTTAGCATAACCACAGTTGCATTTGTGGCACAAAAACCTTGAGTTACAGCATCATTTTTAACCTTGCTCATTGATTTCTAACTATGTCAAGCTGAAAGTGGTTGTCTTGTGAACAGACTAAGAATTGCAGATGTCAAATAGTTTCTGAGATAAAAACTTATTCCCAGCTTAACCAATGAATACATCTCAAGGCTTTTTACCCTTCTGCCTAATCAAGAGGAGCCCAAATAACATTTGTTGAAGGTAAATCCTTTGTGCATCTCTATCCATACTGATCACCTGAGCTTGCTTCTCCTGTAACTCCTGATGAAACTCCTCAAAGGAAAAACCCTTCCAGGCAGGAAACTCACCAACCTTTAGATTTATTTTAATACATCAGAGTTGAAATTTAGCCTCTGCTTTGCTTTTGGAAGGAGATAGAGGGCACAGAACAGGAGAAATGTATGTGCAATCCTCTGACACACACAGGAGCAGTCCTGGTGCTGCAGGAGCACTGGGAGCAGTGTGGGGCTGTGAGATGCTGCTCAAACTGTACAGCTCTCAGCACGCCAGTGGAAGCACTTCAGTGGGATTTGTCTGGGCCAAAACAAGTTGGATGTCTGTAAAATCAAGGTGGGATTATCCCAGGAAAGGTCCTAGGTATTCCCAAAATTTACCCAACTGTGCTTTCTGAGCCTAAGAGCTTTCACCTGAACTTCACAGGGCTCTGGGTGGGAGACTGAGGGGGGATTATTTTTTACGGTTTTGGGAAGCACGACCTTGTTCTCTTTTTGCTGCTTGTAGCTAGCCCACTTTCCTCTCAGAACGAGCAGTACTGATGGCTCTGGGGTGGCAGTGTCACATGCTAAAGCTGCCACTTGGGGTTTTTAATACTTCAAAACTTGTAAACTCCCTCTCTAGGCACTGAGTGCTTTGTGCATTAGTCAGGAGCACTGTCACAGATCTATCCAGAACACAAATGAAGCTGCCTGGATGGGGGCAAGGCAAACTGCTCTTCCTTGCACTTATGTGTCTTTCTATCTCAGGAGATTAAATTGGTTTGCAGAAGTGCCTTTCAGCACTTTGGAAAAATCCATCCTGCTGGCTCTTACCTGGCGAGGGTTACTGAGCTGGTATTGAGTGGGGCTTGAAGATATAAATGATGGCAAGGTCTCCTTGCAGTGGCCAAGGCTTATCAGTGATATTTTTGCCTGACGTCCAGGAGGAATGGTGAGGAGGACTCCATCTTATCAGGCTAATTAATTACTTAACTAATTAATTACTTTCTTATACTATATTATTCTATATTATATTACACTATGTTACATTACATCTATACTGAATCTGCCAAGCACTCAACTCAACTCCACTGCCCAGAATCTTGTGACTGTCAGCCCACAGTCCCAACACACCTGGATTCAATTGGTCAGTGAGTCAAAACACTCACAGCAGAATCCAATTATCAATTCCCTTCAGGTAAACAATCTTCCACAAGGCATTCCACTTGTGAACAACACAGGAGCAACAAATGAGATAAGAATTGTTTTTTCTTTCGCTGAGGTTCAGAGAATGTGAATCCCAGAAATATTCTTGGGAAGTTGTGCCTTGCTTTTCTCTGTGAAGAGAAATGTGTGTACAAAGGCTCAGCACCTCACCCAGTGCTGGTGCTGGCCCTGTTGTACAAAGGGCAAGAAATAAAAGATTTCAATTCACAGAATGACCAGGTTGGAAGAGACCTTCAAGATCATCGAGTCCAATCCATGCCCCAATACCTCAACTAAACCCTGGCGCCCAGTGCCACATCCAGGCTTTGTTAAACACACCCAGGGATGGTGACTCCACCATCTCCCCAGGCAGCCATTCCAGAACTTTCTCACCCTTTCTGTACAAAACTTTTTCCTTATATACAACCTGTATTTCCCTTGACACAGCTTAACCAAGAGCTTGGTTAACCATTTGCTCTTGGTCAGGCTCTTCTCTGTCTCAGCAGACTGGGAACTGGAACCTCCCTTGCCAGAAGGTCTTAACAGGGAAGTCATCTGTGCCACAAGCTTTCTGAGCTCAGCTACAGGGCCAGCCTTGGCTTTGCCTCCCTTCTGCATCTGCTGCCAGGGCTCCCTACCAGTGTCCCGGCAGCTCCATTCCAGCTGCAGCAGCTTCATCCAAGGGGCAGTGATGCCTTGGAGAGGTTACCTAGAGGCTACCTAACAGAGGCTAGACAGGGCTAGAAAATAAAGCAGGAATTTGTTGAAAGGCCTTCAAAGGATACACCTTGGGCAGTGCAGGAGCCTGGAAGATGCTACACCCAGGATGGATCACAGTCATGAGTTTTTCAGACAGATATAAGTTTGGTCTATTTACATATCAGGGGTTAATTGTCCAATTACAGCTTCAGGTAATGAAATCACATTCCCTCACTTTGCTCCCCCCAATTCATTTTTGTTTATACTTCTGGGGCCTGAGGCTGAGATGGTGACCTTGGTTCACATCTGAAAAAAGATTACTTTGTCTGATCAAATTGTGAAGAGAACTTGCTAACACTTTATATGAAGTTCAGAGTTATACAATAATGCATTACAGGATCTGAAAAATATAAAAGCTAAAACTGAAGGCATCAGCAGGAACAAGGTACCTGGGAAGAAGGAGGACACACCTCTGGATGGGGAAAGCTTCCGAGGGGGAAGGTTGAACTCCTTTCCCCTTCCCCACTGCTCCTTGAGCTGTGAGAAGGACCCACCTTGCCATAAATTCAACATGACAAAGAGGCAAAAGGTCCCAGCCTCCTGTTTCTGTAATGCAGTGCAAACATGAAATAAGATGGGCAGGGAAATGTGAAGAGAAAATTCCTGGTTTATGTCTGCTTGTATGCAAGTTTCTTTTTCCACTTCTAAACTGCACCTGATAAATTTTTATTGGACCAAGATGTAAAACCTGAATTAGATTGCAGCCATGATTTCTGACCCACTAAGTGTAACTGAGAATTATCTCTTGAGGCAGAGTAACTATTTAATACTGCACATCCCTTGTGTTCAATCATGAAAACTGCCTACAGGGTCTAACATTTCTAAATTGAGTGATTATCTATTGGTAATTGCACTTTCTAGACAGACCTGGGGAACAGACATATGGTTAGAAGAAATGGCTCCATTTTTTTTCTCCTTCCTTTTCTTTGGCTGCTCACTGCTAATGACAGAACTTCAGCTGTTTCCAGGCTCTGAAAAATGTAAAATCTGAAGGAGTCAGGAAAAAAAAAAATCACAAACAGCAGCTTCCCTTGGCAGAAATGCTGTTACCCCTGTCACTTCAAGGTGCTTTTATGTCACAGAGCCAAGGTGAGTAGAGAAGTCCCGACACAGGTCTAAAATCAAACTCAGCTTTTTTTCTTCACTGGGTCTACTAGATTGGTGCTCTGTTATCTGGACACGCCTCATTTCCAGTACCAATCTATGCAGGGAAAAATGTGTATGACTTGATCTTTGCACCTTAGTTCTACTTGCTGAGCCTTGCTTCTTCATCTTGCAAATGGGAGTTAGAAACTGCTTTTACACCCTGAGGAGTCCCACTGTGTTTGTAATAGCTCTGATTTCAGCATGGCAGAAATATGGATCTCAGAATGTGAACTAGAGCAGGGTGGTTCCTGTGGTAGCTGCTGGCTACAGTGAAGAGTGGTGGCAAAAGCTGTTGTATGAAAGGGTATACAATAATATATTATATATATATATATATATATATATATATATATATATATATATATAAAATATATAGATATTAAATCTATATATTTTTTCAATATATATAATATATAATATATAAAAATATATATAATATATATCTAATGTATATATTGAATATATATGAATATATATTCAATAGACATATATAATATATTATATATATTATATAAAATATCATTTATAGATAGTATATATTTATATATATATTTAATATTCAATATATACACTCAATATATATATCCAATATTTTATATATATTCGATATATATATAATAATATAATATAATATATTCTTTAATATGTATTCTAAATATACATGGAAAATTCCAGACAGCTCCCATAGACTTACCCAAGACTTCAGCTACAAGAGAATTTGCAAATTCCCTGCTAATTATCAATGCTCAAGTACTTTTCAGTGGCTGTGGTGATTCTACTTTGAGATCTAAATACTTTCATGGCCTAGCTTAATGCACAGAAAATCTGGAACTAATTGCATATAGGTCCATGAAGTCAGTGTTGAAAGCTTTGTCCCCACTGAAGCTGTAATAACCTCACAGCTCAAGCAGTAAATTTTTGGGAATTTAGTTATCTTCAGCACCTGAAAAGGCAAAGCTGTACCCTCACAGCTACAGCTCAAGCAGTATTTTGGGGCATCACCAACCCTGTTCCCTGTGGGCACGATTTTGGCAAGTCCCTTGAAGTTTAAATCATCTTCTGAAGTTGTCGCTGGAGTGATGCAGTGTGGGATGAAGGAATGCCAGGAGGTGTGGATAATAAGGATGTTGCACTCAGTACTGCAGTGAGGCAAAGTTTTTCTCCCAAATGCAGCTTGGCTGGAGATATACAAAGCATCAGAGCCTGAATCAAGATCTGTGAGCTGCTGGATGTCCCTGGGGTCTTGGAAAGCTGCACCCTGCTCTCCAACAAGGAATTCTCAGAAGAAACCAGCAAGGAACCCTCAGAACTTTGGGCCTGTCAGGCAAAGCTTAGAATTAAACACAGGATTTGATCTGAGACCTTGGAAAAGGCTTCCAAACTTAGATGCTAGAGGTGAGAATGTGGATTTATAGTTTAAAGCAGAGACACATTAAGTTAAAGAAAAGCTTATTTAACTTTAGAGTTAAATAGAGTTAAATAGTTTAGTTTAGAGTTTTAGAGTTTAAGATATGGAAAAAATAAAAGTAGTTACAAAGGTAAAGAGTATAGAATGCAGACTGTAGGTTTGTGTGTCATAACATGATTGGTTAAGAAAGCTTACACTGTAGCATGAGTCCATAAGATGAAATATTTAAGGATTGGGTAAAAAACATAAATATCCTTTTTGGCAGCGGTGTTTTGTTGGTCAATAAATCCTTAAAAGGTCTCATAAGTATGGGTCTTGTGATCTTCTGAACCATGGGGTAAAGATGTGAGCCAAACTCACCCTCCCTGCCTGTGTAGAAGAAAAGAAAATAAACCTCATAATCTAAAAACTTGGAAGTCTTTAACTCATTCAAAATTCCTTCAAAAATCCCCATATTTGTGTTCTAAAGGGATCTTAACAGAGTGCGAAAATCCGCTCTGTGGAACCTTTAACTCTCACTGCAGTTGCCTTTCTCTGCCCTTCATGACACATGATCTTTATTCCTTTATTTCTCCAAGGTGACCTTTGAGACAGGGAGCTGCTTCCGCAGGACCAGTGAAGAGGTGGTTGTTTAGTGCTGCACTTCTGAATTTCAGCATGACAGTGTTTGGCATGCAGATACAAATTAAAGGATGAGAAACAGGTGTTTGGATGAGGAAAAGGCTTTTAATTATGAGGAATATTCTTGCTGACTGGTTGTTCTGTGGTTAAATGGCTCTGTCATCATGCTCCTGAGCTCTGTAAATAAACAACACCCAAACATTCAATATTAATTAGAAATGTTACATAGGCATATGCTAATATTGAAGCACCATGACATGATCACTGATTGCACAGCTGGAAGTAATGGTGAATTTTTAAGAAACACCATCCCAGCTAGAACTGTCTGTGACTGATAAAAAACAACAAGGAAACATCACCACCCCCAAAAACCCAAAACCAAACAAAAACCCTGAGGTGACAAATTTCCATGGATAGAAACTGATCTGCAGAAGATGGTCAGCAAACAGGTCTTGGCCTGATGACAGAGTGTGCTCAACAAGTGAGCTCTGTGTCCTAAAGCAGATGTCTCAAGATGTTGTTATTTCTGTCTGTGGCCCCCATCCCCTGACAGGGGAACAGACTTGTGGAGCTTCTGACACCACCAGAGGTGGCTGTGAGCTGGTGCACCTGAGCCCTCTGCTCACAGCCATCCCCAAGAGTCACCCCCTGTGCCCCAGAGCATTGTCCAAACACCCCTTGAGCTCCTCCAGGCTGGTGCTGTGACCACTGCCCTGGGGAGCCTGGTCTGGGCCCAGCCACCCTCTGGGGGCAGAACCTTTTCCTGATATCCCACACAAACCTCCCCTGACACAGCTTCAGGCCATTCCTTGGTTCTTGTCACTATCACCATGGAGAAGGGATCAGTGTCCTCACCCTTTGGACACTTTGTGCAGAGACTTCTTGGCCTTGAGCTGCCTGGGTCTCCCCTGGATGTTTCCAACCTTTTTCCTTCTAACTTTTTGGACAGCTCTCATATCTTAGCCTTGAGACGTCTTCTACTATGACAAGAAGGAAATCATCATCTCTGTTAGGATCTCCTCTGGTGGAAGGAAGGGAGAAATCTGTGCACATATATCTCTAGAATTAATCCTCCAACTGAAATTCAGCCATTAGTCAAAAACTCAAAAATATTCTGGGAGCCTAAGTCAGAATCATTAGTAAATGCTTAATGGTTTACCTTTTAATCACTCTAACATGGACTTGGTTCCATGGAGCTTTGCTGAAGTGGCTCATGCACAGATGGGTGAGGAGCAGAATCAGACACCAGTGGGTCACAGCCCACATGTGAGGAGAATCAGCAGCCCCTGAATTATGGGGATTTACAAAAGGACTTGAGTAATCACACAGTGGGACTGAGCTAAAGGGTTTTATGGGGAGTGGGAAGGGATTTCAACCTTCCAGGATTCTCACCAGGGTAAATGGCTGCAACAGCCTGAGTTTTTCCTTAAACAGAAGGTTATTAGAAGGGCAATTATTATGGCAGGCTGATTCCTTGGCCCTTTGCAGGGTGATCTGCTGAGAGCTGGCATCTTGTTTTTCCCTTTATAGATGGATTTTCAAGCATGTGAACCTGAGGCTCAGGAGGCCAAGGGTGGCAGAGCTGGCACAATTAAATCTGAATTTCTTCTCAGCCAGTGCAACCACAAGGCACAACCCATAGAACACCAGCAGTGAGCCTGAGCAGCCTGGTTTATGTTGTGGCTTGTCCCTGGATTAGGTGGGCTGATGACTTTTTTATGGTGTCATCTTAGTGTGTGTTTGACTGCTGTAATTTGGCAGCATGGACCTGATTCAGCCTCTCTGCCTTTAAAGCAAACATTTTTATGCTGCCTGAGACTCCTTCCAATTCCTCCCCACACCACATCATTCTCCTCCTTGGCAGCCTTGTACAAGCTAAGGACTGAGGGAAGCAAAAACCTATCTAGCAAAGACAAATGAACAGCACACATGAAAGCAGCTCGCCTTGAAACTTAAATTGGTTGCTGCTAACTTTCTTCTGGTTTTGGCAGGGAAACAGATTATTTCCAGTGCCCCAGCCTTAGGAGCTTGGTTGCTTTTCAGTATCTGACTAGGGCTTCAATGCTGGGAATTTAATTGTCTTCAGCACCTGCAACAGCAAAGCTAATAAGTTACTGAAGTTTCAAGGTAAAGTTAGATGCTCTGGTTTGTTAATTGAATATTTAGCCTGACTTCCTATAGAGGCAAAGCTTGCTGGCTGTTTGTATACGTCTTGCCATTAAATTTTAAACCCAAAATTGAGTAGGAATGACACGCAAGAGGCATAAGTGTCCAGTTAGAGATGAGAACTCTTCCCTAGTCCCCTGAACAGGAGAAAAAAGGCAGTGTGAGAGCATTGAGTATTCCTGGGCAAATCCACATAGAATTACACTGCCTGAGGGTCCAATCCACAAGAGAGCCTGACTTTGCATCATGTCTGTTTGCATTTTGAGACTTTTCATTAACCATTTCAGTTGCAGGCTGAATGATTTTGATCCTTGTCTTGGCAAATATCTCAGGTGAGGGCTGAGGGGTCAGATCATCTTCTTCCTGCTCATTCAATTAAAAGAAATATTTTTGCCTGTTTTTTTTTTTTTTTTGCTGTTGCTTTTGCATGCATTAATCAATGCAAAGAAGAAGATATCTTGCGAGACAAAGAGATAGTTATGTAGAAGAATGGCACTAGAACCAAGGGCACACCTACCTGCAATTTTTCCTACCTCTTGCAACAAACAAAATCCTCCTAAAATGGTTAATACTGAACTAAGAAGAAATCAATTCCCACAAGTAATAAATACCAGACACTCAGCTCACCAGGGCCTTTACAGTTTGTTTCTATTCACATTGTTATATGCAAGGTGTTGGGCTTGCAGGTAGACAAGGTGTTGGGCTGTGCTGCAGGAATCAGGATGAAACAGGTGGATGAAATGAGAGTTGATTACAGCCAATTCAAGACATTTAGAAGAAAAATCCTCACAAGTTCTTCTGAGCAAGGTCACACAAAGTGTAGTGCATTCAGTTGCTTTTATTTTTGTGAACAGGGTCCTGAATCAACAAAGAATTCTGCATGCACCTGGCTTTGCAAGCAGAATGTCTGTCTATGCATTTAAAGATCATTAGCCTTCAAGGGGACTCTGCCCAGAGCTTTAAGTTAATCTCATGTCACTGAAGATCTTCAGAAATGGGTCCAAGGGTGGCTACAACAGTGAATTGTGCTGGAAGTCCCTCTCCTTCAACTTCTTCTGCAGAATCTGGGCTTCTTTGAGCACGATTAGAGGAGGACAGGTGCATGTATCTCACCTTCTGGCATGGATGTTCAGTCCATCCAGAGTTATCTTTCTCCTTCCAGTAAAGAGATGCCAGTAAAATGCTTGACTGGGAATAGATTCTAGGTCTGTGGTAGGAGGTGAAGCAATGACAAGGACATTCATTGAGGTTTTATGGGTCTGAAAAGCAGAAACATCTTCTAAAGAGCTGTTCAAGGTGCTGAACCAGCAAGTTGCCTTGGTCTCTGTGTACGATCCATCTCAGAGTAGATGGGAGCAATGATTGCAGAGGCACTTAGCAGTCAAAAGATCTTGATACACTGATTTCATGCTCTGTATTGTCAGCCCAAGCCTTGCAGGTAGACTAGGCTCAGCCCTGGGGTTTGTTTTTCACTCATCCCACCCCTGTGGGTGACTCTCGAGGGGCAGGAGAGTTTGGTGCCTTTTGGTTCAGGCAGCAAAAATGAAGAAGCAATTCCAGCATTAACTTCAGAAAGATCCAGAAATTAACCACAGAAATATCCATTTACATGCAGCTGCTCTGACTGGGTTGTTTTCAGGTGAGAGGAGGCTGATGTGGAATGCTCTGCAGGTCCCAACACAGAGGAGATGTGAGAGCGAGCTCCCCTTTTCCCTGAGAAGGAGCAGTGATCCCACATTTCTCTTTTCTTTGGCTCACCCTCATGTGAGGGTGCAGGCAGCAGAGCTTCCAACCTGTGCCAGGCACTGAGAGAAAGAAAGAAGGGTCCTGGACTAAATGAGTCTTTGTGCCTTTCTGTGCCTTTCTAATTGACAAATTAAATCAAATGAATATATGAGGGTGTGATCCAAAACTGCCAATTGCCAGTTGTCCTTAAATTACTATCACTTTATTATTTTCTGAAATAAAGCTGCTTTTTTGTAGTTGATATGAGCTTCATGTCCTTTGTTGAATCAGAAGGACTGGACTGACAGATCTTCCACTTTGCAAATGCATTTTGCATGAATTGATGTTTGTGGCTCCATAAACCTCCCAATAAAATCTGCTGCAGAAGGTCTTTGGCCTTAATTTCTGCACAGAACAAATTCTGCTTCAGTGTAGATTTAAGGAAAAACCTTGAAAGTTCAGGTAGAATCCAGACATGCCTCCTAAATAAATCCACTTATCACGAGCAGACAAGTCACTACTTCCTTTTGATTGTAGCAATTAATAACTCCCACCCTTTGTGAGTTTAGGATTAATGTCAGGATTAAAACCAAACACCAGCTCTCCCCTACAGAGCTCAGATATTTCAGTACTGCATTGTAATTAGGCCGTGTGAGCAGCAGAGGGTAGTGCATTCCACAGAAAAACTTCCATCTGGATACCAGAAGCTATTTGGGAGTGTTTTTCAGAAGAGAGATTGCTAAGAAGCATTTAAAGTGAGAGCAGGGCAGCTTCTCTCTGCTGCAGTCTTGTGTGGAAGGGTTGCAGTGTGCAAGCCTTGGCTGTTGAATTGTTTAAAGATGGTTTAAAAGTGATATTTATTTATATTTTTTTTAAAGTTATATTTATTTGGGTGAAGGAGGTTTGTCTGTGTTGAAATGCTTCAAAATTCTGCTCTGCACCGAGGCCTGATGCTGGATTTGAACTTTGATTTCCAGGTGTCCAGGCAAAGGTTTTGCAGGATTGCATCTCAGCTGTGTCCCCTTCCTGCTGGGGAGAGGCTGGAACGTGCCCTCTGCTCCCCTCAGAATTTAGTTTGGAGCCCACTCAGAGTCACCAGGGCTGTAGAGCTCACACAGAATCACAGAATCATTAAAGCTGGACAGGACCTCTAACACTGAGTCCAATCATTCGCCCAGCACCACAGTGTTCACCACTAGACCATGACTCCAAATGCCACAGTTAAACAACTTTTGAACCCTTCCAGGGATGGTGATTCCAACCACTACCCTGGGTAGCCTGTTCCAGTGCCTGACAGCCCTTTCAGTAGAAGAAATTTTTCTTATATCCAATCTTAACCTCCTCTTTTGGGGCCATTTCTTCTCATCCTGTCACTTCTTATCTGGGAAAACCAACTGACCCCCCTGGCTACAGCCTCCTGTCAGGGACTTGCACAGAGAAATAGGGTTCACTTTGAGTCTCTTTTCCTCCAGCCTCTCTTTCCCTCAGCTGCTCCTTGTCAGAACCCAGGAAATTCCTTTGGCTGCCCTGGAGGACTTGAGCCTCTGCTCAGAGACCGTGGCACAGAGCCCAAGACCCCTGCGCCTTTGATTTAGCCCTTGGAAAAAACAACTACCAACCTTATATGAAGAATTACAAGCCACAAAAGTTTAAGTAGAATGATAGTGAATTTATCACAGGGTGAAAAATAGATTTTTTGGGGTTTTTAGAATGGGGGTTCAGGGGGCAAGATGGAGGAATCTGGGCATTCCAGCCTTTCACCTTCTTCTTCTTGGCCTCCATGTTCTGCTGTGATGCTGGCACTTTTAGGTTGGTTTAGAGTAGAAGCTCACAGTCTAACATAGGTGATAGCTATTGGGAAGTTACTGTAAATATTGAACACATCGTTTTTAGTATAAAAAGGTAACACTGCCCCGGGGCAGGCAGAGTGCCTCTGACTGTCCTGCTGGATGGACCTCAGCAGGTCAGGAGAAAGAATTTTATAGAAAAGGAACAATAAACAACCTTGAGACCGAGAACTGAAGAGCTCTGACTCCCTCTTAGAGCGCCAGGCTGGGAAAAGAGACTTTCTAATGCATCTTGTGGTCACTCTGACCAGCTAGAGATCCCGAGAGCTCCTCATCACACTTGTATTTCAGACCCTTGAAAATTAATCTATAAAGGGAAAAGCAAGATGCCAGCTCTCGGCAGACCACCCTGCAAAGGGCCAAGGAATCAGCCTGCCTCTGTTTCCTTCTCTGGACATGAAAAAATCCAGTGTAAATGTAGTTTTCAAAAGTCCTGCCCTATGGGGGTTCAGCAAACACCTCCCTGGGTGTAATCTGGGTTAAATACTGTGAAGACCATCAATGTACCACCCTCTTCCCTCCTTCCACCTACTGAGATGATTTGCTCTGCCTCTGAAGAGCAAACCTGTGCCTTCCCAAGCTCCTCCTGCTTTTCCAAGAGTATTTGAAGAATTAAAGTGGTGAGTGAGCCTCCTTGTGCTGCTGTTTCACCTCGGCACCTCTCAAGGCTCAGGATGAATTGTGGCAGCCTCAGTGAAGAACATCTCACCTTGTCATCTCAGTGCCTCTGCAAAGGAGAGCTCCAAACAGGTCCTCAGTGACTGCAAAATTTCTCTGCCTCTCTTGTGACTTAAGAGAGGGAAAATTTGGTAACTGGTGCTGAGGGAAGCTGCTAGAGAACAGCTGTGCTCTTTGAGATAATACACTTATATTTGCACATTAATATTTACAGATATATGTGAGAGTATTACTTTTGCTGCTTTTTTTCTTTTTCCAAGGAAGTCCTTGTATAACAGACACTAAATGGAGTGCAGGCAAGAGCAGAGAGGATTTTTTTAGGTGTGCTGGGAAGGACTGTCATCACCTGCTTTCTTTCTTCCATTGATGTATCACAGTAAATATCCTACTGGGAGACATCATCCCTAGGCAGGATGGTCTTTCTTGCATCTCCTTTTGTATCAACAAGGACAATGAACAAGATGTTCTTGACCTTTCTGGTTTCCTCTGGAAAATTTGAATGCTAATTTTAAAATTCCAGAAAAAAAGAAGATCTTAGGGATTACCTCTATCCCTCTTACACAGAGACAGCTTGAATATGGACAAAATGGCATTTTACAACACCATTTAATTGGAAAACCCTTGCCAATTTCTGCTGGCAGTGGCAATGGAAATGAAGTCAAAAGGAAAAGGAAGTCAAAATAAGTTAAGTTGGATGTGGAAGATGGGATTTACAAGCACTGGAGCCTTTCCTGGTTTGCTGCACACAAGCACCTGTGCCTGGATGGGTTGTGCTCTGTTAGAACCTTGGTTCTCCCTGCTGCTGACTTTCTCCCTGACATACAAATGCAAAATAACGTGATCTTTTTGTCTTAATAAAGTGGATTTGTCTCTCCCATTTCCTAATGAGGTTCCTGAACTCCTGCCAAGATGCTCATAGCAAGAAATGTTATGAATCCCATTTCCTAAATGGTTTGGGGTTTAATTTGGTCCTTATGGCCCTGGATAATTTAAGAACTTTTGATCTGCTTAATCACAGTTATTTGTTTTATGGTCTGAGGCCTTTGGGTCTTGCAACAGTCATTCATCCATTTCTTGTGCTGAAATGCTACTGTCTGTCCTTATCATCATCTTGGTGATAAAGGTGATTTATAACTTTGCTTTTCCCTGTTCAGAGGGGGATTTGACAGCTACAATCCCTCAGGTGTACTGCACCCTCCATCAAGCAAACCATTAATTCTAGCACAGCAAAGGTGTCAACCTGACTGGTTTGGAGGTCCTGAAACACGTGTATCTCCCCTTAGATAAATGAAGTCAATTAAATCTCCCATTAAGATCTCCTACTTCCACAGATGGTCTTTCTTTTTCTCATATGATAATCATATTAAAATTGCATGCAGAGCCATTTGTACATTTTAGCATTAACGTTTGCTACTCCAAATCAGCTGGGGGAAGAGGGAATTGTCACAGTTTTCATCAGCCTCTTCTGCTGTCATTGTAATCCTTCCAAAGGGAGCCACTGCAGCCTGAGCAATCAGCAGCTAAAATTTGTTTGCATGGGCAGGTGAGAAAAGTAAAACAGCAATCCAGGACTTTCCTGGGACTCCACTGTAAAATGGAAATATGTTTTCTGAGAAGTTATTTCTGAAGGAAATGAACAGGGCCAGGGGATGCCCTGCCCAGCTGGCTCTGCTCAGAGTCTGATGAGCCAAAACTTTCAGCAATTGAGAAAGCAAATTTGAGCCTTGGAGTTCTGTGCTGCCCTCGAATCTGGGACTGGCCACTGCTGAGTGCCCTCAATTTTCAGTTGTTATGATGACAGCACTGGCAGTGTTGGAGAACACAGCAGAATGAGGTTGGGATTGGTCTCATGTGTCAACAAGTTGTCTCTAATGAAAACCAGCACCTTGTACATTCCTCTCAGAGAGGGTGAAGCTCTGTCTTTAAAGAGGTTTTTTTTTCTCTTTAATCTCCAGCTGAGACTTGACTTAGTGCAAGTTGTTTCTAATTGCCAGTTTAAATATATTAATGGCCAATTTCCCAGCAATTTTTCTTTTTGTCAGTGTCTTCCTTCAGCTTCAGGGTGCTCTTCTCTGGCTCTTGTTACAGCCAGAGGAATTAGATTCCCTCAGCTCTCTTTGCCAGGCAGGGGAAGCTTCATTTTAGAAGAATCATTTTTCATCCACATCTCCTCCTCTCACAAGTTTTTCCACCACATTTCCCATCTCAACCTCACCTTCTTCTAGATATAGAATAATTTAATTCTTTCTAAAATGGCTTTGATATATCTTTATCTGTGCCTGGAGATACATAGGTGCCCACTTTGAGATAAGAGAGGTCTTACCAAAGGGCTGACAGGTAGATTTTGGGGAAGGGAGGAGTTCAGCTGGCTTCAGATCAGTGTAGTTGCTGTGCCTCCCTCTCAGGTTTCCTGAGCAAATAAAGTCCATTTTGGAAGGACTTATCTATTTTGTTGGCCATGAGAAACTCGGGTTTCATCCCTGCACATGCAAGATCATCCACAGACTCGTGAGCTTAGCAGTTTGGGAAAACGTAGCACAAATTCAGCTCTCTCACCCACAGTTCTCAGTGATTTCATTATCCAAGAAGATATTCCATCTGTGGTACATCATATACATCATTCCTAGTGGTTTTCTAGGAGAGAAATGCCCTGGATTTACAGCTCAAGGACAGAATCTTCATCAAAACTTAATAAAGATTTAGTTTTAATTCTCATTTATTTTACTTTACAACATTTGCAGACAATGAGCTTTACTGCTTTAATGAAACATTTCTTATTATAAACCTGTCAAGTCTGCTACAAAAAGAACACTGATTATTTTTTCAGTGCGTGCCAAGGGGATTTAATTAATTTTTTGTGATCACCTACTTATAGTTTATGCCACAGTTTCCAAAGCAGCTAGGCTGGAGGGAATTCCCTTTGCATTGGCCCCTTTGCAGCAAAATGGGCTACACAGTAAGAATAC
Organism: Setophaga petechia; assembly: GCA_024362935.1. Lineage (NCBI taxonomy): Eukaryota > Metazoa > Chordata > Aves > Passeriformes > Parulidae > Setophaga > Setophaga petechia. The sequence goes on along the minus strand of JANCRA010000001.1, from coordinate 2,715,384 downwards.
ATTGGTGGCCACCTCAACATCTCTTTTTGGTGCTGGTGAGAGAGGTGCTGGGTGCTCAGTAACTTTTGTTTGTGAGCTACTATTAAGTAAGGGACTAGAAACAAGGAAACTCACATCTTGTAGTATTGAATTATAGCCTCGGGCAGTTTCACGGCTCTGAGCCACTCTCCTCATTTGTGAAAGGAGAACATAATGGAAATTCAGTAAAGTGCTAAAATTGATATGGATAAACCCAAGTAAAATGGAGACAACACTTCAGCCTCTTCTGAAGGGGCTCCCACTAAATCCTGTGAAACAGAAATGTGGTGAAATTTAACAGAAAACAAGCAGACATGACTGGGCAGTACTTTGGGACAGAGAAGGAGGAGGAGTTCAGAGGACTGGTGTGCACCTATTTTTTGTATGTTGCGAACAGGGAAATGATGCAGCTGGAAAGGGTGTCCAAAAACACCCATCAGGCTGATAAGTCATGGGAAATGTCCAAGTCCCATCTGAGCCCAAAAAGATCTCCCTGACCTTGGTATCCACCTGTAGTTCCTTGTTTCCTTCCTCTTTTTAGAGAGATTTTCTGGACAAAACCATACCTCTAATATTTTTTTTTTAAACCATAGAAAACTGATATTTTTTAAATTAAAAAAGACAGCAAGTATCAGTGATAGCTGCCCATGCATGAGAGCCTAATAAGAGTTTTGGTCCAGAAGTAGTATATTGTTTTGTGGTCATTCTCTTTTAAGACTCAGGGGTTGGAACTTGCATTTGCTTTGCTTCCCAAGCCCTGGCAGAGGGAGTTTGACCCCACAGTTGTGGTGTGGCTGTGCCACCTGAGCCCTGGTGGGTGAGAGGAGATGGGTGGCTCAGATTTCAGGTCAGCTGAGTTTTTACTCTGCTTCATATCCTGGAGCCTGGATCTGGTGCATGGCTGATGTGCGGTGGGAGTCACTGTGAGACCTTTTGCTGGCTTCAGGGGCTCTTCAGGTGGAGCTTCTTGAGAGAAATTGAGTTTCTGGCTTGACTGACAGCACAAGCTCTGGAAGGTGTCTCAATCCATGAGCCATAGATTTTAAACAGCCCCTCACAACTTCCCTGCAGAGGGGTGACCCTAGTGCAGCCCACAGCTCTTTGATCCATACAAAGTAAAAACCTAGAAATCTCAGAAATGGCTTTTGGTTGAGAACTGGATCAATACAAGTTAGGGCTAAACTTTGCAATGCAGTTGAGCCCCTGGCTGCTCAAAAAACACTGCTACTGTGATGACAAATAATAATAATAATAATAATGACAGCCATCATCATTATGGCTTTTGGTAGAAAGATTTAATGGGGAGTGAGTTGAAGAACTTAAATGTCAATAAACTTGCTGTGGTTTCAGAAAAGCTCCAGTTCTGCCTTCCAAAGGTAAAGTGGCCAGTGTTAATTTGGCTCTTAGCATTAGAATGAGCTTCTAAGGTGAGGAGAGCCTTCCTCAGCTGTCAGAGTGATCTCATGTGGTTTGCATGCCCAGCCTCCCAGCTGCTGGTTTTGGGGATGCTGCCTGGGCAGTGCTGTGTTTTCCTGATTTCCCCTGTCCATGCTGTGCCCCTCTGCTGTGTGTGTCCTGCTGCATGCTGTGGGTGCCAGGCTAATGCTGTAAATTACACCATTGTGTAATTGTTCATAAAAGCCTCATCAAGCCACATGTCCCTGCAAATGGCACCAGGATGCCTGCTCAAGTGGCACATAACTCAATGGTGGCTGTCAGGTCCAGGCTGAAATCTCCTAGTGGATAGAAAAAAAAATAATAATTGGTACTTACAATCTTACCTCCAGACCTTATTGTTTCTGTGTCTAATTTTCAGAGGAAGGAGGAGACAATTACCAGCACTTTGATGGGGATATAAAGTGAGAGTTATTACCCACTGTTTAGTACTTGGTTATTCCTTTTCATTTGAAAATTAGAAAGAAAAATAACAGGGAAAAGTAAAACGACAAAAAGCCACACACATACCAAAAGCAAACTTGAAAGCATGACCTGTTTGGGTAGGATGGGTGCTCTGTCCTATACTGACATTTTGCCCTAGGCAAAGTCACCTCATAGAGTCAGGAGCCTCTTCAAGATGGTCATGGAGCTGCTCTTTTGCAAAATAAATTATAGCTGGCAAAAAGCTGGAAGTGTTGCTGGTTTTGCTTTACTTGGGGTTGTGTTGGTCACTAGAAAGGAGGGAGTGCATCAGGGCCAAAAGAAGGGGGAATATTGAAATATTGTACCCGCAGTGAAGGAAATTTCAAACTAAACTAGGAAAACTCCAAAATTTCAAAATGAGCCAGGAGAACAGAAATCTCTCACTGAAAATGATTTAGCAAGACTGAGAATCTTGTTTTGGTGGGGTATGAGAGTGTGTGCCCGGTGTATAGAGTGGGACATCCCAGTGACCTCCAAATCCACAGCTCCTGCCTTGACTTCCTTCACAAGGTCTTCCTCTTGTGGCTACAGCCACACAGACACCATCACCCCCACTCTAAAAAACAGACTTCCACTGGGTTTTGGCAGTAGGTTTCAAATTTCTCCTTTTGGGAAAAGGGGATGGGATAATCTGAGCATGGATGGACAGGTGGAAAAATAAAAGCAGTCAGAATATTTCAATTTTGTAGAGATTTTCATCTGACAAAGATACTCAAAGCAATCTTTGCTTTCTCTTGCCCATCAAAGGGTTGTGAATAGCTGTTGGTGTTAGGTGGGAGCATCCCAATGTTCCTCCACCCCTGTTCCCTCAGACACCACAAGTCCCTCCTGATTTTGGAAGAAAGGTATAGCTACAATGGGTCCCCCACTTTCCTCCTTTCCACCCTTATTCCTTCCCAAGTAACCCACCCACAAATACTCACTTTTTTTGTCCAGTGGTCACAATTTTGCTGTGTCCATTCCAAAACTTGCTGGTTTCTACGTGGTTATTTGCTAGTTCTGATATTTGCAATCTCATTTTTTGGCAGCATTGCTGATTTAGTTCCCCAGGTGCTACTGCTGGCCTTGCTACACTTGGATCCCGAGAAGATCCCTGGGGTTCCCATCCAGGTATCCAACCAATCTAGCCATTCCTCACAGCACTATCTGCAGATCTATTGGTTTCTCACACTGTTATTTAATACATTCAGCTCTTTCTTGTGTCAAACCTAGCAGTTTGTCACATCCATCCAGTTATCCAGACCTCATCCAGAGCTCGGTCCTCTGCCTGCAGCCTCAGCACTCCCAGCAGGGACCAGCTGGGCAGGGAGGAAGTATTGCATTGCTTCATTCATTTCAATGCTGATCAATCCACTCTCTTTAGGCATTCCTTATTAGAGAAGCTAACTATTTTAACTCGTATTTTATTAAAACATAGCTTTTGGGGGCTGAAAAGCATTTTCAATCTCTCCAAGAACAGGCGGTAAAGGCACATCCCTGTTAGTCCTTGTCACCGAGATTGTTGCTTCACTGCTCAGGATCAAATCTCTCTAAGTCTTTTGCCTTATTTCTGGAGAAAATTTGCCTTATTTATGTCTCAGATCTCTCCCCAGGAAACAGTTGTGACAGGACACTTTGCCTTCCTCCTAATCCTATCTCACAGCAAGAAATATTAAAGTATATTCCAGTGGGTGCACTGGTGTTTGGGTAGCACTAAAACCCACCCAGAAACTGAAATCCCTCTGGGAGAGGCTGTTCTTCTGGAAACACCTCTGATTTCAGAGCTGTACACCAGTGTCCAGTCAAATTCCTCACCATCCATGTTAATCATCCTATTGCAAAAGCTCCATACCTTCTTGGCGATTTCTCATGGGCATCTCCTTGCAGCACTGACTCCTTCTGCACAGCACAGCCAACAAACTCCAATTCCAAACTAACCTACTCATTTATAGCACTCAACCTCACTGGACACAGCTGTGGCCTATTAAGGGCAGGCCTGTTCCTAATCTTTGGTAATTAGTACAGCTGCAACTCTTCAGGGGTGAGATTACCTTCTGCACTATCTTTATTTTCTTGCATTCTATCCCCACCACAGGTCAGGATAATGCTGTGCAGCTCAGCCTTATTAATCCTCAGATGAGACTGAGCAGTGCCTTAGAAGGATGCTCAGCTTGATCCACCAGTGCACATTTACTGGTTGAGATGTGAGAGAGAAGAGGAAGAACACCAGCAATTCTTCACTGACTCCTTACTTTGGCAGAAATACCAATCTGTAAAATGAAGAACTGTTGAGTCATTACTTGCAGATTTTATTCTGTTCTTCTTCAGAGCTGATTTTTTTTTTCCTGGAGACAGGAATTAAGGAATATATTGAAAAATTTAAATTTCTTTTCCTCCCCATTATTTAATACAAATGGCTCTGTGACTTTCCTAGGGGTTGCTTGCCCTAGTCAGGAACAGCTGCATATGGCAGATATTCAGGGATTAAACTTTACAGCAAACAAAAAACCCCAAAAAATACCACACCAAAGAAACCAAAAAGGAATTTTACCTTTTAAGTTCAATAAGACCAGATCAGGAGGGAAAACTACAAGAGTACAGCTCCTCCTATGTCAAAAATAAATAAGAAAAGGAGAGGAAATGTCCCAAATAATGGTTATTAGACATTAATTCTGTGAACTGAGGCCACCCCATACACTGAGCTCCAGTGAAAGGATGGCACAGTAAGGGATGGATATGTCCCAAATGGCAGGTCCCTGGAGGTAGGAGCCATTCCAGGGAGCCTATGGAGGGAAATAATGCTTGGCTACCCAATGTGCATGTGGAAAATATCCATCATTATTACCTATACTGTAGGCTCATTATTAACACGCAGCTCACAGCAGCTAATGGCTAAAAAAAATCAATCGTGCTCATTGAGGAGAATGGGAAAGAAATAATTTTTTTTCCCCCTTCAAGAGGTTTGGAAGATAGCTGTTTCCACCTTGAAACATTGTTCAGAGGGGTGAAAAAATAAGTGGGGGAGGGTAAAGAAGGGAAAGGAAATAAATTCCTGCTCTGAGCAGCAGGCTCTGAAATGCTCTTCTGGTCTGTTTTAGGAGAGAGAATGGCTCATAATAAAAAAGGGTGGAAGAAGCCTCCCTTAACTTTTCAGTTTGGCAAGAAGTAATTGTAGAGTGGCTGGGCCAATACTCACCCAGAACATGTCCCTGGTGGTAGCAGAGCTGTGGCAGTCACAGAAATGTGATTTGTTTTCTAGATAAACTGATATTTTCATCTTTTTTTTTTTTTTTTTCCTTTTCCAAGCTGCTTTGGCAATTACTGCCAGCTTGTTTCACATATTCCTTGGAGCAGGTTAGCCCTGAGGATCCCCTCATGATTCAGGACCAGCAGCTCCCAGAGCTGAAGAGCACATGCAACAAAGGCAGGGAACAAAAAATCAGCCTCCAGCTCCCATCAGGCTTTATCCAACTCCCCAAAATATCCAGGATCTGTTTAAACCGGGATTTCTTCTGGGACAGCAGAACAACTTCAGCTCCTGGCTGTCAGTTGGATAAGAGTGAAATTATGTTTTGCTTGTGTCACTTTCATCACTTAAGCCTGAAAGAGACAAAAAATGCAAGTTCTGTTTGTTTATTCAGGTTCTAAGGATTCTTATAGCTCATTAGCATGACGTAATAACTAAGAGGAACAAGTTTTATTATGGCTCACTTGGGGCCTTCCAGCTTTTGTGTGACTTGTTTTATCAAAGTTTCAAACTTCTCTGACACATTTTTCATGAAGTAGAGCCAAAAAGGAGGAAATGGTTTTGTAGAAATCATGATCAAGAAAGTCAGGAAAAGAAATGAAAGCAGGTTGTGCAGGATTTATACTCACTTGTTCCTCTGAGTGTCTCCCAAGTAATCTGGGAGGAATTCTGTTTCAGGTATTATGAACGTGCTGTGATGAATAAAGTTGCAATTTAAACATTATCAGTGCAAACTGGGGGTGGATTCAGAGATCACAGAGGCTGCTGAATGGGAGAAAGGGATCTGCTTCAAATTCTGCTCTGTTTTCTGCATGACTCAACTCAAGATTGAGATGGTAGGTGTTTGAATACCTGCACACCTTTTATTTTATAGATAATGAAATTATATTCTCACTTCAACTCACCTATAAAAAGAGCTCAAATTTGCAATAAAAATATCTTTACCCCTTTTCTGCTGATCGTTGCTTAGCAAAGTATTTCACACAAGAGGTTTGTTATCTTTAATAGCACTAAAATTACTTTAAGCAATTACCTGCATAATTTTAAACTCTACAGAGGTTATTAAAATATTCTCATGGCAACTATAAAGAAATATGAAAATAAGTAAAGACTAAATTGCACTTTGTCCCAAAAAGTCATTTGCCTTAAAGCTTGTTTGGTCCTTAATTTCTAAATAGGCATCTTTGTTTCCTGAATTGAATATTCTCCTTTATGTTTGACCTTTCAAATTCCAGCTTTGAAAGTGGGTCTTTTCTTTACAATAACCATTTTAATTTCAGAACAGAGATAACCAAACATATTTGGCAAAATACCTGCATGGCCAAGCTAACAATGACACCCCAGAAATGAAGCTGAGCTTTGAAAATCTACTCTTATGTATGAGGAACCAGAATTTAACTGCTTAAGACTCAATGTCATATCCTGCATGTGGCTTTGATTACTTTTATTTCTCTTTAGGCAGAAATTTCTTACAGCACCCAGTGGTACAGGCCAGCTGAGGAAGAATTTTCCACTACTGGGGTTTGGTAAGTATTGGTCTGGTGTCCCACCAGGAAAGGAGGAATTGTACAAGAATTTGTGGAATTAGGAGAAAAATCTTGTTGCTTGACATCCTAGAAAATGATGCAGAGTAGTGAGAGTCTCTTTGCTGCCTGTGGTGCATCCTCTCTACTGGTCCTCTTTTGATTTTCATCTCCCACATCAACAACGTGGAGCTGAAAGAGTGGCTTTTTATAGAATAATGATGTTGAAGGAAATTAGCATGGTTCTAATTAGGGGATGAAAGGAGCAATTAATTTGAAGAGTTTTGACTTCTGTGCCAGAGATATCACCCCAGCAGACCTCCTGGAGTGGGGCAGGAACATTTCAAAGCACAATGCTACAGCATGGCACGAGTGTCAGTGAACATGAAAGCAAAATTAATTGAGAGAATAGAAAATCTAGAGCAATTATGATACAATTTCATTTATTTTTACATGCTCTGTTGAGATAACAGATTTGTAATATCCACTGCAATTCAGAATCCCATTTTTTCCCACAGTTGTTATTAAACCAAGTGGTTTCTTATACTATTTTTTCCTCCATTGAAGAGCCCAGTCCCAGAAAGCCTGGAGGCAACATTTCTCCCAAGTTCCTGCAGAGTCCAGGGTGAGGAGGCAGCTTGTTCATGACGTGGTGCTTTCCCCCTGGTAAGCTCAGACTTGAATCAATTACAATCACAGTGAAGGGCTGCAAGTTGCTGACTCAAGCAGCCCTTTCCTGGCAGCTCTGCACTCAGTGCTTCCTGGTCTCCCACCTCCACAGATAAAAGCTGGAATCAGAGATCAAAACTTCCTCAAGCTGTTAAGCTTCTGACATCTGCAAAGCCAAGAGTTCAGAGATGATGTCAAAATCATTATCTGCAGCTGAACCAGAAACATTTCTTTTTGTTAGCAGTCACACAGGCAAGTTCTTGTTCTATTATTTTCATGTGGTTTCACAGGGTTTGAGGCCAGAAGAGGTGATTAGATAATTTAATTTGTCTTGCTGGGAATTGCAAGTCACTTCTTCCTTCTTAGATTCTCCCAGGTGACTTTGAAAACTCAAGCATTCATCTCCACAGGCAACCAAACCTCTGGGAAATGGAAATGGGCATAACCTCAGTAACTGAGGCGCCTGTGATGGCAAGGATCTAACTAATAATGCTGTGTGTGACCAGACAAATCCTAATTCTTTGCCCCAGTGCTCCAGAGAAAGCCAAACTCCAAGTGAAGAGCTCTGAAAACCCAAGATAGAACAGCTGAGGGGAGAGCTGTTCCTCAGGCACCCATCTGGCAAAGCCTTTGGGTGGGCTGTGATCCCTGAGCTCGTTGGTGGCTGGATAAGGCAGCAAAGCCTGAGTGCACTGAAATCAGCACAGCTCAGGCTGCCCAGAGCTGACTTTGAGGGCTACCAGCTCCAAAGATCTCTTTCCTGAACTTGGTGACACCACCTGGCCCTGTTAATGTCTCTGCAGGAAACAACAACTCTGTTTCCAAGCTGAGTTACTCAGTGGAGGCTTTTCACCAGCTCCAAGTTTCATTTCACCTCTCCAAGCTAAAATCAGTAGATTAAGGGAGAGTTTCAGTCAGATGCCCAACAATTCAGCAAGTTTTAGGGTGCTCCCCCTTGCCCTGCAGAAGAGCCAAGGTCTCTTGTGGGTCCTGTGTGGCATTTGCCAGGTCTGACATACCCCAAAGCATCCTGGAGACCTGTTTTAGGTAACTAGTAAGACAACTGTAACCTGCTCTAAGCTTCGCACTGCAAGACCCACATTACAAGTGTATCATGTGTAAATGGTGTGTTCTCCAGTTTTATAAACTATTGTATACATTTAATAAACTATTTAATATATAATATAATATAATATAATATAATATAATATAATATAATATAATATAATATAATATAATATAATATAATACAATATAATATAATATAATATTATCATAATATATTATTATATAATATATAATATATAATATATAATACAATATTTTATAGATATAGATGCTATTATTTTTATTTAAAACTACTATTTTTGTTATACAAACTATTTTATTTATATAAACGACTTTATAAATTAATATAATTTATAAATTATATAAATACAAAATATTAATTTTAAAACTTATAATTTATAAAGTATATAAACTATATTAATTTATATAATAATAATTTATTAGCTTTGTATAAACTAATACTAATAAAGTGAATTAGTTTTCATAACTAATTACAGCTAACCTGAACTTAGTACTTTTTTTTTTATATATAGCACATTAATCAGAGATTTAAGTGCAGGCATAAAGGATTAAAAGAATTAAATCCTGAGACTAATTAGTCTCCATTCCAAAATTCAGACAAAACTCACTTGTGGACTTGTGGGTCTAATGTAAGTCTAACAAAGTTTCCATTATTCACTTGTCAAATAACAAAATTTATATATTAAAAGGGAAAAACAAATGGCATCAGGTACATACAGATTTTCTAGTGTGGCTGTAATAGTGAGGAATACTTCAGTTTTTTCAGATAAAAGAAAATAATTCCTGCTGTAGGCTTGGAAATCATCAATGGAGAAGAAAGAAGTCTTGGTTGCATTTGTTGATCTTAAGATGTTTATGGACCTTCGAGAATACTGGATGTGAACATATCTCACAGAAGGAATTTCCAGCAGAATCAGGAAATTATGTAGCACTATAAAATCTCATTTAGAATGATAACATTCAGTTCTAGTCACACATATTCAAGAAGGATTAACTAAAATTGAAATAGGTCATGGAGAACATATCTTAGTTTAAAAAAAAAAGGTAATAGCTTTGCTTATTTAACCTACAAAACTGCAGTTTAAGGGGAATAAGAGTGTATTGACACAATGATATAAGAGAAACTTTGCAACTACATCAGAAGTTTTGGCAGAGAAGCTTAAAATACACACCTGACAGCAGTGCAGAAAGCTTGGAAAGGACGGTGGCTGCATTTCACCTGATATTTGGAGGAAGTTAAGCTCCAGAAGATTGTAACTCTGCAGTGACTTTTCAACAGGGACAATAGAAGAGAAGCCTGAGGTTTTAACTGCAGCACACAGTTGTACAAAATACATGGAGGAGGGACAGGCTGAGTTAAGAAATGTTCATTTCATGTCCTACCTTGAAAAGTATAACTTTTTGTCCCTGATCAAACTAACTTGTGATATTTTTACTTTGTTTGGCTTTTTTTATAAAAATATATTTCCATTGCACAACACATTTTGGCCAGAAGTGATTTGATCTTTTCTATTTATATTCTTGTAGTTGATGACAATTGATGTTCTTTCACTTGGGTTTCAAAGGCATGAACCTCATGATCAATTTATGCCTTACCACAATTCACCTCAGGATATGATATATACCTGGCATCCAGTTCCTGGGTAACAGATCTTTAGGACAGCTTAATGACTGATGCAGCTGTGCAAGTGGTGGTGATGAAAAGAAAATCCATATTTCACTTTTCACTCAAAATAGGGGACATTCAATCAGTAATTCTGAGGGAGGACAAAAGCAGAGATGTGGAAGATTTTGGCCTCTGCTAATTTTTCTAGCTGTCAATAGAAATAGTTTATGTGGGCTCCTGGATTTACTCAAAGACAGGGTGCAGATGGCCTATTTGTCATTAAAAGAGCATTTTATTGCAAGCTTGACCAGGTCTGAGATGTTATCATTTCAAAACACTGTGAAATGTCACTGACCTTTCTTTACAGAAGTTTGATGATCAGAGATAAAGTGAAGATGAGAGTGGCAGATCTGTGGTGAGGGAAACTGGGAAAGTCAGAGAAAGCACTTTGAGCCCATTGGTCCCAAATCACCAAATTTTATGCAGGTCTGACTTCAAGCTCAGCAACGAGACACATGGACATACACATGAACACATAACTTCACAGAACATATAACTTGCCTAAGCTGGCCCTGTTTTTAATCTCAGTCTGGGATGAGACCCAAAAAGAATAAAGATAGTAAATTGCCTAGAAAGAAAAGCAATATGTACAAAAGTTGCTGTTATTTACTGACATTAAGAAATGCCAGCAGAGAGTTCAAGGCTGGGCAGGGCTCAGATCATTGGCCCCCCTGAGTCACTCAGACTGTGCTCAGGAAGTGATGGTCAAGCTGAAGTCAAAAAAAGGCAGAGAAATACATTATTTTAATCATTGCTTGCAAACCCACAATTTATTAAATTCTGGAACATAAATCTTGCCAGATTTGTAGGAAGGAGGATAGGGAATAACATTAGAAGTTCACCAGAGATGCAACTTGTCTCAGTATGCAAGTAGGGAACAGGGAGCCTCCCATTAGATGTGAATTTGCAGTTAAATGCAGTTAAATGCTCAAATGAGGCTTTACTTTGGACTCATCCAGCTCTTTTCTGCCCATGCTTGATTCCATGCAGCAACGTAGAAGAGAACAGGGAGATACAAGTGAGGGAAGAGCCTGTCTGGAGGTGCTTTTTCAGCATGGTGTAAGGAGGGGACAGTGAGAAGGGAGATACCCCAGGCAAACAGCCCTGATTGAGAATGGCAATAAAAAATATGAATCTGTAACTTGCTTTGAAGAAGGGAGGTGTTTCCCCTGTCTTTCAGGCAACAAAATTCAGGACAGGCACATTCTGGTGCAGATCAGAAACAAAATGGTGCCTCAGGTGGAAAATGGTGTAAACTTGGGCAGGTGCTGAAGTAAATAAATTTCCTTTTACTTGCCTTGCTGGACACATTGCTCTGAGAGCTGGAACCACACCTGGTCTCTCAGGTGCTGTTAATAGTCCCAAAGTGACCACGGGGAAGCAGGATAAAGCAAATCAACCTGCCTCTTACCAGTAAGCCCACCCCAATTAGTACCTGTGTGGAGCTTTGGTTGCACAAAAGTTTATGTTTCCCTGCAGTCCAGCACCCTGGGCAGGTAATTGGACATTGATGCCTTTTCTTTGAACTGTTTGCTGCAGCACTGGAGGATTTTGTCAGACATTTTATCTTTTATGTATCATTCACAGGATTTTGGCAGCTCTCCAAAACACAGGGATGCTCTTTGAAATGATTTCTGGATTTTTGGTAATTTGGTTGTTTTTAGAGAACATCCTCTCTGCTGGACTTGGGTTAGAACAGTTTTTCATTTAAGGTGCTTACAGGTGAATTTCAAGGGGGAGAAGGGGAAGGAGAGGAGTGAGTTGTACCTGAATTAACGAGAAAAAGTAAAGGGCAACGTTATAATTTTCCTGTTTCTAACATAACAGCAGCCTAGTCAGGCCAGTGATCTATGCCCAGGAGGGAAACCATTTCATTGGCAAAGAGACCTGGCAGGGGGAAGAAAAAGGCAGGTGAATTGTTCTCATGTAAAAAGCTCATTCTGCAAAGGAGAAAGAAGCAGGGAAACAGCCTCTTGTTCACAGGCAAAAGAGCCCAAAAGCTAAATTTTTTATTAAACTCTTGCACTAAAAGGTCTGTGGGCTCCTTCATCTTCCCAGGAGAAACCTCTCCACAGGATAAGCCCATGGCTGCTCCCAGCTGGGGCAGGGGATGTTTTATGGCTCTGAGCTTGCAGGGAAGCTCAGTACCACAGATGAATCAGGCTGCAGATGCTGAGGCACTTTCATTTCAGGAATCACTATGAAATGAGGTTTTATATTGCAGCATTGAAATACTCTGGGAAAATCTATTAGGACAGCTGCAGGATGGGGTCAGCAGGCAGCACAGCAAGGAGCCCAGGGGACTCTAATTTACACTAACTCTCTACCACCAGCAAACACACCAGGGGTGGCATTTAAATGGTCTCTTCACTCTAGCTGTGCTACCAAAACAAGTAATTTGTGGATGACACTAAACTAGGAGGAGAGTCTGATGTGACAAATGATAGAGTGGCTGCCCAGAGGGGACCCAGATTAATTTGAAGAAAGAGCTAAATTAAACTCCATGAGGTTTGGCAAAGGGAAGCACAAAACTCCATTCTTGGGGTGGAGAAACCAGCTGAGAGTGACTGCCTGAAGAGCAGCCTCACTGGAGAGGAGCTGTGAGGGTGGGGAGGCTCTGGAACAGGTTTTTCATGGATGCCCCTTCCCTGGAAACCTTCAAGGCTGGCTTGGATGTGGCTTGAAATAATCAGGGCTAGTGGAAGGTGTCCCTGTCCATGGCAGGGGGTGGAAATAGGTGGTCTTTGATGTCCAACCCAAACCATTCAGTGAGCTGAGGGTGACAGGAGGTTCCAGGTAAAACACCATTTATAAAAGAATGGACCTTGCTGTGATGGGTCACATCCTGAGCCCAGCAGGAGGAATTCATTCCCCATGGCTGACACTGCTGAGGTTGTCCTCAGGTGGGGAGGGACATGGAAAAGATAAAATGAAGGGCCACCATCCAGGGTGTTCTGGGAGGGAGCTGAGCTGGCCAGGGCTGTTGAACATGATGAAGAGACCAGAAGAGTGATCCAAAGTTTTATCCATAAGGGGTTGTATTGCCACTTTTTTTTAAAATTTATTTAAACCAAGCCCGATGCTTTTTTTCTCTTTTTTCTTTTTTTTTTTTTTTCTTCTTTTTCTGAGGATTGATTGACAATCCTCAATCAAGGGAGAGCTGATGGCTTGAAGCAAGGCTGCAGGGCATTGAGGCAGCTGGCCATCAGTCTCACAGGAAATGCCCAAGAGTGAGGCTGTTACTGCAGCTGGAAGAGCATGTTCTAGTGGGTACTGAGTTATGGGATTTGTTGTCATTTTTTATTTCTTTTGCTGTAAAATAATTTCTGAGGAAAAGGAAGAAGAATCAAAACAATTTCTCCAAGGTGACAGGAAGCAGAGCAGGGAAGTGGAAATGCCTCAAATGGTTAATATCAGGGATGGATGAAAGTGATTTGACAAGGATTTCAGGAGTTTCTGCACTCTCACTGCAAGAGATCATCTAATATGAATGATGCCTGAGCAAAATTTTTAAAGGCTGGACAAATGTGGCCATTAGCAACTTCAACCAACCTTGAAAACTTATTTGCAGGAATTTATCTCCGGTTTCATGCATTTATTTGTAAGCAGATTTTCCTTGTTTGATTAAAAAAAAAAAAATTTTGCTCATCATGAAAAATTATTCAGTCTTGTTTCCTGTGAGAATGTTTTCTAACATGCGCAGATATTTACTGCAAAAGTGACTTTTGAGATTTGTTCTTCTGAATTTGCTATTTATGCTTTGCTTTTCTTTTCCTTGAGCATTCCTGCCTATGGGTATGAACCCAGGAGGAAATCTGCAGAGTAGGAAATCTTCAGAGTATCACTAACTGGCTTTGTAAGATCCATCCAGGGAATTTTTCCTTTTAATTTTGTTTGAGGAGATTTGGAAAGTTGAAAAAGTAGAAGGTTTAGATGAAGAGAGACAAACAAGGTGATTATAGCCCCTGCTGTCTCTGCCTGGTACAATGTTTATGTGCTGGGTCTGGGGTGACATGCCCATGTTCTCTTTTCCTGCCCTCCATCCCTCTTTTTTGGGACAGGGTTGCATCTGGGTTTGTAAGAAACATTTATAGAGGAGTAATAGGAGAAGTTAATATGTCTCCAACCCCAAATAAATTATGGAGTGTGCCAGAGGCTGTGTCTTGTTGGATTATCCTGGACTTGTTCTTGAGCTGGCTCCTGCAAAGCTGGGCTCGTGCTGGCTTTCCAGGGAGTGGACTTCAGTGTGAAAGCAGGATGCAGATTTCCTGATGAGGTCTCTGGTGTCGAAATGACCCCGAGGTGTTAGAAAGTTTCTTTTTTCCCAGCTTGGAAAAAGAGATGAAGAAGTCGGGATTCCTCAGCTCTGGTTCTCAAGGTTGTTTATTTTCTCTTATCTAATAGATTCTTTCTCTGACCTGCTGAGATCTGTCCAGCAGGTTGGGTTGAGGCACTCTACCCGCCCTCAGGGCAGTGTTATCTTTTTGTACTAAAAACTATGTGTACTTTATTTACAATAATTTTCCAACACCTATCACTTATGTTAGACAGTCTGTCTCTACTCTAAACCAATCCAAAAGTGCCACCATCACAGCAGAAGATGGAGGCTAAGAAGAAGCAGGAGGAAGACAGGACAAGCCCAGATTCCTCCATCTTGCCTCTTGAACCCCCATTCTGAAAACCCCAAAATTCTACATTTTCTCCCTAATAATTTCACTGTCCTTCTATTCAAACTCTTGCAGGTTGTAACTCCTCGTACAAAGTTGGTAATTGTTTCCATGGGCTAAGTTTGATGGCACAGGTGTCTTTGACTCCATGCCAAGGTCTCTGAGTCCCCTGCCAGGGTATCAAGTTCTCCAGGGCAGTCAGAGGAATGTCCTGGGTTCCGACAATTTCCAGGGCCAAAGAACACGGAAGTTGGATCCTGAGACTAACTGAGACCAAATGAAATGTAGAAGTTTGAGTCTGAGGTTGGGAACACCAGCACAGCAGGTGTTTGGTCCATGGTTGCATCAGCTGGTGGTGCAGCCCAGTGGGTGTTTCATTCCAACCACATGTGCTGCAAGAGAAATCACTCAGGTTTCAGTGAGCTGCTTCAATGGAAAGCTGGGAAGCCCTTCCCAGCTTGGTGTGATGTGGTGTTCACAGAAAAGGGACTCGGTGAGAGCAGGAGGGGTTAGCAGATACACCAAATGGATTTCAAACCAGATTTGTAAATTAAAGACCTGTCTTCAACAAGCATTTCCCCTTCTACCTCAGCAAGTTGGGTCTGAACAGGAGTTCTGGTTGGTTTTTTTTTTTAATTTTTCTCTCTTTCATTCATGGCAAAGTCTGCACGCTCCTTTCTTTCTAGTTAAGGCTTTTAAACATCCACAGGTGTGTGGTGTTTTCTTTTCTTCCCCCTTTGTTTAACAGCACCAGGTGCTCTCTCCTTGAATCAGTCCTACCTTGATGCACTAGCGAGAAGATGCAATCTGACAGACTTGGCTCCTAATATTTCTTGCCTAGTGATATTTCCCTGACAGAAGTTGAATAATTTGTCACTTTTTAAAAAAATCTACACATTTGTCTGAAGTCTTTTGAGCTATCTGCAGTCCCCTTGCAGCTGTCTCAAAGCAATCCTTTGCATTGCCCATGAAATTTCATTTTTAATACTGAGATAAACTTCAAGAAAACTAAACTTTCCTTGTTCTTTCTCCCCTTTTAATTCCCCTGGACAGATACAACTTCAGAAAATGATCTCATCCTGCTTTGTCGTTTTGCCAATATCTTGTGCAAGATGAACATCCCAATAGGTACAAAATATTTGCTGTAACAAGTCAGTGTGTTTGTTTATCCACTTCCCAGAAGAATATGAAACCTTTTGAAATGCACATCTTTTTTAGTATTTCAATATAAGAGTCAAGAATAGAGTTCCTGTCACTCTGGTCAGACTGAGGGAGGGGTGGAAACAGGACAGCAACTCAGCCTCTCATGGAAAACCTCATATCCTGTGTTATGGGAGCCACTTTAAACTGATCAGAGCAAAAATGTGAACAAAAATGACACATCTGTGAACATTTAATGAGCACAACTGTGGGACTTTACCAGTATTCAATGTAATTCCCTTTGTAGTTTATATTCATAGGCAATAAGAGGCCCATAGCCTGATCCCCTTCAGCTGCTCTCCTCTCTTTCTATTTGCTTCTCAAATTGTTCTGCAAAACTTCAAGCTGGACTCTCTTTTCTCTAATGAGCTAAAACTGTGCTAAAATAGAAATTCCACCTGCTGTTGCCCAAGATGTGGATTTTTACTTTGGTAACAGCACATGATAATAAAAATAAAAATAAACCATAAACACATACAGGCATATCCTCAAATATAACACCCTGGTTCTACTCAAATTATTGTGTTTAGTTTTGCTTAGTTTTTTAGTTTTGTTTAGTTTTGAGTTTAAAAGTTTTTCTTTTGAAAGAAGGAAGTCTGTGGGCAGGTTTTGAACAGACTACACTTGTGTTTCTGCTTGTAGAGGAATCTGGACATGTTGTTTTGGGCATGTTTTCTCTCCAGAATGGACCTTGTCTGACTGCTTCATGTATCTGTCTGTGTTATGGATGTTATGTATTTTATTTGTCCTAGAAAATCCCTGCTTTGAAAAAAAGAAAGATGCTATAAGCATGGATAGAGCTAGCACCAAAATTCAAGTGTTTTCCATTCCTTTTGCAACCCTCTAGTAGTAGAGCTCCTCTCCACAAAGGCAACACTTCACCCTACTAGACACTCTCTTTAGTACCCCTGAATAAATCTTTTTAGTGACAGCAGAATAATACCCAGCTTATGTTGAAGGACTCCCATTTTCACTCTCCTTGCTCTTCAAGTGTTTTTTAGACAGCCTTGAATGACAAAGACTGGGAAGCAAGTAGGAGAGGTCAGGACAGCATGTTTTTGTCAGCTGAAGGAGCTGGGGTTTTGTTCAAAACCCTGCTTTCTCCTCTGTGTTAGCAATTTGAATTATTGCAGCTGAGTGCTGAGCAGAGGTTTGGATGATCCTTGTGGATTGAGAAGAGGGGGTGAAGCACCTTGGTGTGTGAATGATGCACGTGTGGGGGTCATGCATGCACTGCCTGCTCCTACAGACACACTCAGCTTTTGTTGATGAAAAATCCCTCCACTGGCTAAAAAGGACCTGACAAGTTGATGGCTCCACTTTCTCTGTCCAAAATTGCCCTGTTGTGTCACATTGTACAATGTCATGTGAAAGACAGACATAGAAAAGTACCCTCCATGCAGGCCCAGGGTAATAAATTAATGAGCAAAATAGCCATGCCCTGTGACTCTGAAACTGGAAGCCTGGCTTGTCACATCCAAACCCACCAGCCTGGAGCTCTTGAGCTAATGGTAAATCTCTCTGACATGCTGCAGCAGCAGGTCTCCTCTCCTTGCTTACCAGCCACAGCACACTCCAGGCAAACATCACAGCTAGAAACCAGGAGTCCTCATAAAGTTTCAGAGGTCGAATAAACCCTGCTGCCTGGAAGTGAGGACATTCACCCTGCTGAAATATGGCTTGGGACACCATTGACTGTGGCAGTCTCAGCTTCAGCTGCCTGCTGTGGGAAGGGTGAGCTTGTGCACCCCACAGGCTCTGGGGAGCAGAGAGGAACCAGAGGCTATGAGGGGCCCGAGAGAGACAAACAGTGTTGTCTTTTTATACTAAAAACTATCTGTACATTATTTACAATAATTTTCCAATGCCTATCACCTATGTTAGACAGTGTGTTTCTACTTTAAACCAATCCAAAAGTGCCAACATCACTCAGAAGATGGAGGCTAAGAAGAAGAAAGAGGAAGGACAAGGCACGCCCAAATTCCTCCATCTTGGGACTCCAAACCCCTATTCTCAAAACCCCAAAATTTTACTTTTCACCCTGTGACAAAGTAACTATCATTCTACCTAAAAATTTGTGGCTTCTAAATCCTCATATAAGGTTGGTAATTTTTTCCATGGGTCAAAATCAAAGGCACAGGGGTCTTGGGCTCTGTGCTAAGGCCTCTGAGCCCCCTTTCAGGGTCTCAAGCCATCCAGGGCATCCAGAGGAATATCCTGGGTTCTGACAACAGGGTACCACTAAATTCTTCCAGGAATGGCACACTGCCCAGGGGATGGGGGTGGCACTCACCTCTAAAGCAGCCTGGACTCGATCCTGTTACAGTGGCCAGGTTAAACCAGCTGGAGCCCTGCCATGCTGTATCAGGACAATTTTCGGTGCTTCAGAAAGTCATTTGATCACTCTTCCCACACAGTTGTCACTCCCTGCTGCTCTGTGCCTACCTCAGCTATCAGCTGGAGCAATTGGTTGGTGCTGGCTCAGGAATCAGGAAACTGAATAAGGAAGGGGCTCTAATTCTGGTTGTTACTGATTCATTAAGATGAATTTTAAAATAATCTTTCTTAACTATCCTCTCACTAAAATTAGTGCAAATTGAAATGCATTTCATGTCATGTCTCTGTATAGGTGTGCAAAGGAGACAGTAAAACTTCAGATTTTCTCAAAGGCTGGTGGCTGAGGTTTGGACATTCTCTGGCAAATGTGAATTTTTTCAGTCAAGGCATTTGCAGAAGCAAATGAGGCAGCCAGATTCAAACAGGCAGCTCTGGTTTGATCCCAGGCAGGCAGAGTCACTGAACCTTATTTAATCTGAAGTATTCCTGAAACTGCAGCTGTGTTTACTCTCACAGAGGAGAGCAGGTGGCATCAGACCCACATGCCCCAGTCAAGAGTTGAGATGAGGCAGCTTTGATGCCCAGAGTGCTGGGAACCCCAGCCTGGCCTCTGGGAATTCACCTTTCGGATTTTAGATCAGAAGGATGCTACTTTACTTGACAAGATCAAAAGCAAAGTTTAGGTTTATGATCAGCTGGTTGTTTCCTTCCTCTCCCTCCCTGTGTGAGGCAGTGGTGGTGATCAGGGCATTAGTAAAATAAACATTTTTCTTTCTTTAGCACCTTCCAGCAAGGCCCCCTCAAAGCTGCTGAATCTATTCAGAAAGTTCAACACCTCTCCTTGAACAGCTGAAATGTTTGACACAGCCTTGTGTAGTGGGAAAGGTTATTTCTGAGGCCACGAGTGCAAAGCCTCAGATGTTTGAACCCTCTCATCTCCGTCTGCAAAGAACTTCTTTTTTGATTTCCTATTCCCTACTTTGCTCTGGCATTGTTGTCAGGAGACTCTGCAAATGTCAAGACCATTATCAGTCACAAGCAAGTAGGCTCTTAATTGAACTTTTATTCTCCTGTCTAACTTGCTGCACTCCAAAGAAAAGGCTACATTGCTAGCATGGAAATGGCCTTTTGGAAATCACTGACTGTTGAAAGTAAATTATCTAAAATTGAGATATTTGTGTATATGTATTTATTATCACTCAAACTTTTCTTTGATTTTTATATATACATGTACAAATAACACGCAGATTTTTGTATGTTCATACTATCACTGTGTGTTTACATACATATATGATAATAAATTATATCTCCAAGTGTTTGAATACAGCTTTCCCTTTGCAACTTCTTTCAGGCATATAGCATCTCCTAGCTCACAAAATATACTCTTGCCTTGTGACAGGAGCCCACAGAAAACAAATAAAAAATATATTAGGAACAAGTGTGAAATAACAGTCCTGTTTGCTGCCTTGTGCTGTCTCCATCCTTCTTTTTTATCCTTTGTTCACATTGTTTCACTTCTCTATTTATGTTGATCGAGGCATGACAGGCAGACCTGATATTCAGCTGCCTAAGTCCATTAATGTCTCTTTGGATGATGCTGTGCTCCAAACAAAGTTCTGGGCAATTGGAACAAATATTCTGAGTCCATTATTAGTCCTTCTGCTTTATTAGGACATTTTTTTCTCTTTATGTCCCCCAAAATGGTTAGCTCTGCTCTTGTCACATCTGCTTTGGCTTCAGTAGTCTACTGGATTCTACTGGATGGCAAATGCTGTTTCTGCCACTAATCCCCCAAAGGGCTCTGAGCCATTAGAGCTTCTTCTGATTTATTTCTTCCATGCAATCTGACTCACTGTCCAGGCTCGATGCTTCTGTATTTTGTCCTTCATTCCACAGAAATTCAAAATGTCTTACAAAGAAATAACCTAATCCTGACCATTTAGGAACTGAGCCCTGAACCCAAGGGCTTTTTTCTTGCCTTCTTGAACCTCCCTTTATCTTTTGCACAATGTAACCTCTGGTGAGGTCATTTTTAATAGTATGCAATACCTTCACAACCAAGCAGAAAAAACTTGTGAAATACATCTTAGTCCTACTCACACTGAGTTTATTTCTGTAAAAAGTCTGGTTTGGGGTTCTCACCTTCATGGAGTCTCTGGTTTGTATTTTATTTGTATTGAGCAGAGATATTTGCAGTTTTCAGAAACAGGACTCCTTTGCATGAGCCCAGAGCACTTCCAGTTCAGATCCTATGGATGAACAACATCTAGAGGTGTAGCAAAACATTGGCTGAAGATCTGCTGTTAATCAGGTTTAGGAATAAAAGAAAACATCTGAGACTTTCTGCCCAGGGAAGTGGTGGAATCCCTATCCCTGGAAATGTTTCAAACCTGTGGATGTGGCACTTGGGGACGTGGTTTAGTGGTGAACAGACTGGTACTGGCTAATGATTGGACTTGACGGTCTTAGAGGCCTTTCCAAACTTAATGGTTCTGTGAGAAGGCAAAGATGCCTTTGGTGCCCCACAAAAACTTTTTTTTCATGTGTTTGCAGTAAGGTGTTGAGATAGGAGTCAGAAATTTCCCTTCCCTGTCACTGGTGCAAAATCATTGTGGAGTCCATGTCGGGTGGCAGCTGTTTTGAAGTCACCATGGAGATTGTGCCAGTGAATTGCAAAGGAGGGGCTGCAGCACAGTCACCACCTTTGCGGGGAAATCCTGGAGAGCTGGCTTTCCTCAGCTGGCTTTGCTCTCCCCGTGGAATGTTGGAACCCAGGAAATTCCTCTGGCTGCCCTGCAGGACTCGAGCCCCTGCTCAGGGGGCTCAGAGACCTTGGCACAGAGCCCAAGACCCCTGTACCTTTGATTTAGGCCTTGGAAAAAACAATTACCAACCTTTATATGAAGAATTACAAGTCACAAAAGTTTAAGTAGAATGACAGTGAATTTATCACAGGGTGAAAAATAGATTTTTTGGGGTTTTTAGAATGGGGGTTCAGGGAGCAAGATGGAGGAATCTGGGTGTGTCCAGCCTTTCTCCTTCTTCTTGGTCTCCATCTTCTGCTGTGATGGTGGCACTTTTAGATTGGTTTAGAGTAGAAGTTCATTGTCTAACATAGGTGTTAGGTATTGGAAAGTAATTGTAAATATACAAGTAGTTTTTAGTATTAAAAGATAACACTGCCCCGGGGACGGGCAGAGTGCCTCTGTCTGACTTGCTAAATGGACCTTGGCAGGCCAGGAGAAAGAATTTTATAGATAAGGAAAATAAACAATCCTGAGACCAAGAACTGAAGAGCTCTGACTCCTTCTTCAACCACCGGGCTGGGAAAAGAGACTTTCTAACATATCTCGGGGTCACTCTGACCAGCAGAGATTCTGAGAGTAGAAAACCCCAAATTCTGTAGCAGAGTGCCAGAAAACCTTTCCAGATGTGACTCCTTGCACTTTCCATCCCAGTGTTCCTCACTTTGTCAGTCCTGCTCTAGACACAGCCTAATCTGAGCCAGCCATGGGACCAAAGACTGGTTTGGGCTGGAAAGGACATTTTAAGACCATCTAGTCCAACCTCCTGCTGGGAACAAGGATACCTTCTGCTTCATCAGGTTGCCCAGAGAGGTGATGGACACCCCATCCATGGAAATATCAGATGTCAGGTTGGATGGGGCTCTGAGACTGAGGTATTTTACCACCCTCACTGTCAACAAATTCTTCCTTATGTGGAGTCTTAATCTATCTTTTATTAGCTTAAAACCATAACCCCCATCCCTATCCCTATATGCCCCACTAAAAGTCAGTCCCCATCTTTCTTTTAGTTCCCTTTAAGTACTGAAAGGCCACATCTGATGGTTCACTTTTCCCCCTCTCCTCAGCTGACACAGCCCCTATTTCCAAGCAGGGAGGCTCTAATGAGCAGCCAGGGAAAGGGAAAGGGCAGGTAGGTGGTGCTGAGCTGTGACAGCTCTGCTGGCAGCACCAAGAAGCTGCTTTCATTGTTCCCCACCCCATTACATGACTCAAGAGGTACAAAAGGACATGAATTTTTGGATTTTTTTCACCTATGCTACCCACAAACAATAATTAAATCTTGACGTGCACTTTAATTAGGCTCCCTGCCTCTAATTAGGTTGCAGTTCACAGAGATTTTTTGTCTCCCATTGATACCCTGGATGGGGAAGAGGCAGGGGTGAATATAAAATATGTCTCATTTCTATGTAAGAGCTCTGTAACTTACACAGATTTTTTTTTTTTATTTTTCTCTTTGATATCTTCACTAAAATATCTTTTCATCACTTGATGGCAGTAGAGCTATAATGTAAATTTATAGATACTGATGCTGCATGGATGCATCAAAGAAAAAAAGACCCACCTCATATTTATGTTTGTCTATGTATTTTTCTAAGGGTCTGTTTTGCATTAAAAGTTTGAAAATATATAAGGCATAGGAAAGCTTTGTATTTTTAGCAGAGATTAATGCAGAGAATATTTCATTCATTCACAGTCGTCATAAATAACAGTTGGTGCAACCAAACATCCCCTAAATTCCTTCAGCTGTAACTCCAAACTCTGCAAAAATAAAATCAACTTTCTTCTTTCACTTTTAACTTCTGTGCACTTAATTTGCTTTCTGTTGTTAGTGCTGTGGTAAAGGCAGCAGCTCTTGTAATTATCAGCCTGTGAGGTTTCACACTACTGGCAGTGCTAGTGCTTCCTCTTTTACAGTCAAAATATAGATATTAAATGCAACAACACTGATAACAAGTTACTCCCAGCTCTCATTACCTGAAACTCAGATAAGTCCCTGACAAATAATAGGACTTTGCTATGCAACTAACAAATGCTGATGCCTCTTTGTATCAGTGTTCCTACAACCCAGATGAAAATAATCTTTCTA
The DNA here is from genome assembly GCA_024362935.1 of Setophaga petechia. NCBI lineage: Eukaryota > Metazoa > Chordata > Aves > Passeriformes > Parulidae > Setophaga > Setophaga petechia. The sequence goes on along the minus strand of JANCRA010000001.1, from coordinate 2,692,176 downwards.
AAATCAAGGCTGTCCCCACGTCACCCTTTCTGTCTCCCCCTGGAAGGTGCAGTATGCTGTGCCTCTACTCCTGACACAACAAAAAGCTGGCTCCCTTCCCCAGAGACAAACCTGCAGCCCACCAGCTTGTGTTTAATGCTGCACTGGCTATGCAGCAGTGTGAACTAGTTGCTAACTAAACTGTGAACTAAAAATAAGAGCTGTTTGCCTTGCTTGTCTTCTTTCCCCAAGTGACTGGCATGTGTTAGTGACTCCATTACCTGTGGCAATGAATCCAGAGGCTGCCTTGCCAGAACCAAGCCTTTATTTTGCTGCCTGGATGCTCTGTGAGCTCCAAAATATTTCCTTGCCTGGAGTTATGAGTATACAATTTCATGAGCTCCAAATCTTGCACAAACCTGACAGTGCCTTGGAGAGGAAAAACACCTCCCATCCCAGCGCTCATCACCCCTGCCTCGTGTTTTACCCCATTTTGACGTCAGACCAAGCTGTTTTTTACCTTCTTTTCTAAACTTCCAGTTCTAAAAAGTTTTGCTGGAGTATCTGGAAGTAGCACAGCTGCAATATTTCACCGTGGAGGGCACTCCAGTGCAGATCTCCGTGGCTGGAAGCAGAGCATTCCTGCAGAGTGCAGGCAGCATTGCACTGTAACCTCTCTGCAGAGCAGGGGAAGCTGTGCTGGCAGACATCCCCTCCTGCCCCTGAGCATGCATTTCCCCCAGGCACAACCACTTCAGCATCTCCTCCTGCTACTGGGTGCCAAAGCTGTTCCTCTGTTTGCCCTCCCGGGGGTATTTTTGCAGGGACACCTGAGTAGTGTTCACCTGCAGAAGGAATGCAGACCCAGGTCTGCTCCTGCAGCAACAGCCCCTGACTCTCCATTTCCGTGTGAGACTGCTCCAGAGAGTATTTCTTATACTTTCTCTCTCACACACAGGTCTTTGGTTCAATTAATATTTAATTCTTACACTCACTGGGACAACTTGAACTGGGGAGATGAGGGAAATCTTGTTCCTGGCTGCGTTGGCAGCCTGCTGAACAGCTGCCTGGGGAGGTAAAAGACACAGAGCCATTCATCCCTTTCCAATCAGGCAGAGGTGGACTTGAAAATATCTCCTGTCACAGACAGTTCTTGTACATAAATTAAGGATTTACATGCATATATGTACATACCTACATGTACATATGTACATAAATTAAGATTAAGGATTTTATTTTATTTCCCCCACCTGCACAACTCAGAGAGAAGGGACTTTGGTGGTTTGTCTGCCCGTGGTGGGCAGCACCACCCATTGCCCTGTTCTGAGCCTTACCCTGAGAAGTGCTTTGGCAGGGCTTTACAGAGCTGACCCTGAGCCTTACCCTGAACAGACCTGACCCTGAACCTTACCCTGAAAGGTTCTTTGGCAGGGCTTTTCAGAGCTGACCCTGAGCCCTTTCCCTCGAGGACAGGAGTTCATGCAGGGAACAGAGCCCCAGTATTGTATTTGCCAGTGCCTTGGCAACAGGCAGGAATGGTGCATCTGACTCCATGTTCTCAGAAGGCTAATTTATTATTTTATGATACTATAGTATATTAAAGAATACTATACTATACTAAAGAATACAGAAAGGATACTTACTGAATACTAAAAGATAACAATGAAAACTCGTGACTCTTTCCAGAGTCCTGACACAGCTTGGCCCTGATTGGCCAAAGAGTGAAAACAACTCCCAGCAGAATCCAATGGAACAATCACCTGTGGGTAAACAATCTCCAAACACATTCCACATGAGCACAACACAGGAGAAGCAAAGAATTGTTTTCCTTTTCTCTGAGGCGCCTCAGCCTCCCAGGAGAAAAATCTTGGGCAAAGGGATTTTTTCAGAGAGTGTGAATGCCACACCCAAGCATGCCCACCACAGCACCCGTCTTGCAGAGCTTCTCTCTGAGCCCTGTCCTTGCTCTGAGCTGCTTGTTCCACCCTGGAACTCCAAGCAATCCCCACTTAGCAGGGCCTGTCCTTAGTGATTCCCCATTCCTCTTTTCAATCCACTGTTAAGTGAGGCAGGCAAAGGAAAACAACCCCTCTTGATACCAGAAAAACTGCTGTTATTTCACTCCAAGGTATTTTGACATTAATAATGCTGGGAACATTCAAATAATGCTGCCAGGGGAATGGAGCAATATTTAACTTTCTTTTTACCTTCATCTCATTACTTGCTAGAAAGCCTGTTACAGAACAACAGCTTTTTTTGTTTATGAAAGGAGGAAAAAATACTCCATAATTTTAAAACCTGAAATTGCTAAAGACAACACAGAGATTATTTACCCCTAAGCAACAATCTCAACTTCAGCTGCAGTAACTTTATAGGAAGTGCTGCTGCTTTTCAGTTTTCTGCATTTTACGACTGGTGAGAATTTTCACCATAAAGTCCGACATTTGCAGTTCCTTTATCTGTCATAAGGAAGTGGTTGGTAAATGAGTGAAGTGCTCCAGTTCCCAGGGATGTTATGAACCAACATCTGCTAAGTCCATGGAAATACTCCCTGTTGACTTCTGCCAGTTCTGGATCAAGCACTTTTCAAAAAGATGGAAAAGGCAGAATATTTTTGCCTCTTTATCATTTACCAGTAAGAAACCTCTTAGTCTGAAGTTCCTTTCCTGTGCCAATGTAATTCCACTGGACTCAGGCCTTCCCTGAAATGGAATTAGACCAAGAAATACTGGGACAAGGTATTTGGATAATGAATTATGTTTGTCCTCAGGAAATGAACTCCTGTGATATGCTTCAAATCCCTGCAGGCTGTGGGAGCCAAGCTCTATAAAACATTGTTTTGCAGATGACTCTGCTGGTTCCAGTCCCTTCAGAAGGGCTGTGACCGCCCTGCACTAAGCTCAGACTCTACTGAACGTACTTTAAAATTTTTCTGAGTTGGTCTGATTTTTCACCCTTTCACAGAAGAGCATTATCCTGCTTTGTTTAGATGCTTCCTGGGATAATTTTTGCTCTGACAAGCCCACACTTCTCTGAGGAGAGTCCCCTGCTGCCATTTGCCGTCAGCAGGATTTCTGGGGGCTGCTGCTCTGCAGGAGGACTCAGGCTTGGGGCTGATTTCTTTCCTATGCCATTGCAAATACTCTTGGTGTCTGCATAAAGCAAGCCTGACAGGAGCCCACCACCTGTCTCTGCTGAGGACAGTATTGTTTAACTACTAATTTCTTCTGAGGTCTTCCATAGATAAAAAAAAAAAAAAAATTAACTACTCCTTGCATCTAAATGCTCCAGGCTGCTATCAGTCACCCTTCTCCACCAATTCCACTTTACTTTCATTTTCAACACTGAAACTTGGAGTTAAACTAAATTCCTCCACTCCCTCCCCTCAAAAAGTTTTCACCATTCCTTGTTCCAGTCCCTTTTCTTTATGTTCCCATCTTCTTCTTCAGCTCATTTGCAGCATTTCCATCTGTCAGGATAGAGTTACCTCAGTGCACTTGGGGTGTCCACAGCCCTGACCAGATCTTGTCTGAATATTCTCAAGCTGTCCTACTGTAACCCCAACTCAGTCAGAAATTCTTTATGCTGCCTCAACCTTGAGCACGTGGGCTTATCAGTGCAACATTGAGGTCCTTTATTAAGTCTGCTACCTCTGAATCAATCTTAAATTGCAAACCCTGAGATTAATAGTGCCTATTTCAGGGTCCAGGCTTCTTTTATGATTTTCAATATACTCTTTCCATGCCTTTCCCCCTAAAAATGGCTATAGAAGTGTCAATTTTTGACAAAAAAAGGCTAAATAGTTGGCTTATTTTCTCCTTATTTTTATTTATTTTTTGAAATACTTGTATCAAACTATATTTGTCAGAAAATAAACCATTTGAAGTTTTGGAATGAAAGGGCATCATGCACATCTCAGGAGGACTGAAGCTGATAGAAAAAAAGTGTCTCAAGGTAAGGCCCAACACTTAGAGTGCTTTAAATAGGGAAAGAATTTAGAGTCTGAAAAAAAGGAAAGGAAAAATAAATTGCAGAAGTTCTTTCTCTTGTGTATTTTGGGTGTCCAGTCCCTGTGAGCTTGTACTGTATCTGTGGGCTTGGATCCATGTTTAGGGTGTTGAAGCCTGGAGAGGCACCAAGGTTTAATGGACAATGGAGCAAACTCTGAACTCTCTGGACAGTGTTACCTGCAAAACCATGCACAGTAAAACTGCTGCAGTCCAAGTGCTTGGGTACAGCCTGAGTTTGGGATGTATACTTCATTTTTTGGCTGCCCCTCCTCGTTCTGCTTCTCTTGTCCCAGACCCAGATCACTAAATTTATGGCAGATTTAATCCTCTGTGCTATCTAATAGAATGCTACACCAGCTGTATTCCCAAGTTCACACCCATGTGATTTCCAGTCTGGGGGATGAGCAGAAGGAGCTGCATCTCTGGACTCTGAGCACCTCTCAGATCTCTTAAGAACTCTCTTTGCTGATACTGAAGTTCCTGCTGCTTGTTCACATGAGACCCTTAAACACTTCTGCACCTTTTTTTTTTTTCTGGTTTCAAGAAGCAGGCAGGCTTTTACTTTAGAGGAAAAAGCTGAAAGCCTTTATATCACCATCATTGCTATTCTGCTGGTGTCTCCCCCATGTTCCCCTGGACTCAGCAGGCAAAAGGTCTTCTGACAGCTTGAGCTTTGCTCTGGTTCAGAGTTCAGAGCTCCTTATGTGAAGTCCGGTGAGAAGGAGAAAACTCTGGAGGAAAGAGCATTTCTTTTTTTTTTCTTTTAATAATAACTTTCCCATTTCTGTTGGATTTCCTGCCACACCAGTACAGCCCATCCTTTCACACCAGCCTTGCCATGAATCTAAACACGGACACTTTGTGTTCTCCCTCCATCACTCCCAACTGAAGCTGCTGCAATTAAAAGAGTTATTTTATGTTCAGGAGGAAGCTTGCTGGCTCTGTCTGGTCCAAACTCCAGAATTATGAAATAAAATTAAGAGGATCAGCTGATTAAGTTTTCTGGGTTGTCCTCAGTCTGCAAAGGTGGCTTTGCACAGCTCTGATCTGAATGCGCCTCTGTGCCTTGGAAATCTCCTTTCTCCTGTGTGGGATCCATTTCACCTCATTATAGACATTGAAGATTTAATTGTTCAAGCTGAAAGAGTCTGTGTGGGCTTCCTCTGCTGTTGTTAAAGTGTTTTCCAGAGGGGGATTTATTTCATCTGCTCTAGGATTCTGTTTTACAGTCTCCTAATACATCACTCTCAGCTGGTGTTGAAAATAAGCAGTCCCATTACCCCTCTTCCCTTTGGCTGTACAGCCCTGCCTATTGTGCTAAAGATCATTTCCATGAGGAATCTGGATGGGGAATTCAGCTGGCAGAGAATTTCCCTTGGTGCTTTCTGGGGCTTTTGTGGGGGAAAGTGTGTAGATTTTACTTTTGTTTCAGCCATCCCAGTTTCTGGGACACTCCACCAAAAAAAATCTAGCAATGACAAAAAAGAAAAGACAAAGGAATAATTGGCTGAGGCAGAGGGAACTTGAAATAATACCAGCCCCCAGAGCCTTGAGTGGAATAAAGAACTGTGGAATTGCTCCCTTAAAGAAGACAAATGTCTCTTTGGGGGTTGTCTCATACACCAAATGAGCTTAGAAGATTTCCACTTATTAAGAGGCTGAGTTGACTTTAGCCTAAACCACAGCCTGAGAAGGCTGAGCCTGGATGGCCTTCCTTTCCAACCCAAGCTATTCTGTGTTTCCATGCTCTGAAGGAGCAGCAATAACTGCTGTGCTGGAGTTGTATCCCCTGCCCTGTCTTGGCACATTTATTATCCTCACTGCCTCCCCTCTGTAGTTTGTCCGTCCTGGCTGCAGTTCAGCTCTCCTTCTGCCTCTGGGCACAGCAGGCACATGGCACTGCCAGCCTTGTGGGGAAGTGGTGGGCACACAGAGGCAGTCCCCCATTCACAGACCCTTTAAAAAAATATTTACACATGGATTTATTCCCACTGAAGTCAGCGTTAGTGAAGACCAGAGCTGTTTCTTGGTGGGGTAAGGAGCAGGTCCATTAAAACTGATGGGGCTTTCCATTAGGTTAACAGAATTTGGGCTGGCCGCCACATTATTTGTGAAGAACTTACAATTTAAGTGTTTCCCTGCACTGTACAAGGAAGAAAACAGGGACTGAAGAAAAGCAGGTAGCATTTAGAGGCCTCAGTCTCCCATCAGCTTTAGCACAGCAGGGTGCAGATGACACAGGAATGCAGATGTGATGAGAGATCTCTGTGGCAGCTGAAGTTCACTGCAAAAAGTTCACCAGAAAGCAATCTGGGTAAAGAAATTGCTGCAGGGAACTGCAACAAATAGGAATTACAATAAAGAACCAGTGACAAGAAAGCAGAAATGACAGTTTTTTCTGGAAGCATTTCCTGATTTATCTCCAACCAGAGTCTCTCCGAGTGAGCATATTAGAGCTTACACCACATAGCAAAGAAATAATGAAACTTGCTTAAAGTATGGCATCCTTGCTGCCTGAGTGATACTGGTTGCTAAAAGATACTTAAATAAGTGAATAGCCTTGAAGCACAAGATGACCAGATGAAGGAAATTGTTCTGAAGTGCTGCTGCAGATAAGCAGGCTCTCAGTAACACACACATCCTAATTCTACAGCACTGAGGAGAAATGATAGCAGGGCCATACGGTTTTCTCCCCCCTGCCTTTCCTAGCAGCAGGATATGAACTGAGATAATATTTAAGAATGAGCACAACATCCTGTGAGTGCTACACACGCAGTGCAGGCACAGATCACCTCAGCTGGGCTCCCTGTGCCCTGGGCACAGCCTGTCCCCTGTTCCTGACCACGCTGCCATCGTGCCCCGGAGCGGGGACGCGCAGCCCTGGCTGACGTCAGGCAGGAAAACCGTGCTGTGAACCCTCTGCTCCTTTGGGGCACCCTGAGGAGAGAGGCAATTGGCAATTAGGGGTCAGCAGGGACACTGCACAGGATTCAGAGATGGAGCATGGATGTCCACATGGAGCACCCGCAGTGGATTGTGCTGCTGTGTCGGATGCAGGGAGCCCCCAGCACAGGGAATGATTGGCAACTGACTCCGGTGATTCAGAAGGCTGAACAATTGCTTTATTAAAACTATACTACATTATATTAATACTATGTTAAAGAGATACTAAACTATACTACACAAAGATACTAAAGAACAACCTGTGACTGTCTGAGACAGCCAGGGCGCAGCTTTGAGCCAATTGGCCAAGTAATCAAAACAATCCTCAGGAGAATCCAATTGACAAATCACTTCAGGTAAACAATCTTCCTAACACATTTCACATGTGCAAAACAACAGGAGCAGTGAATAGAGATAAGTGAATAGAGATAAGTATTGTTTTATTTTCTCTGAGGTTTCCCAGGACACATCCTTGGGAAGTTGTGCCTGCAGCTCTCTGTGAAGAGAGATGTAGCCACACTGCTGTGACCAGTGTGGAAGGAAGCAGACAACTCCAGCTGGGTCAGCAGTGGGCCCATTCTCTAGTGGCATTCAAAGGCAACAAGGATGGACCCACTCAGGCTACCAGGTTTGATCTCCCCACTACAGGAAGATGAAGGGCTTCTCCAGTAGACCCAGCATCTTTCTGCAGCATGTTTAGTTGTCTCACCATAACTTGGCTGCATCCCTTGTATGTTGGGAAGGCGTACAATAACCTGGGACGTTTTCCCTGCAGTGAGCTGACAACCAAGGACTCCAGGTAAGGGAAATGTTTTGCCAGTGGGCCATGGCAAGTTCAGCTGGCAGTGACAAGGGCTTCCAGTGGCTCTTGCCTCTGGGCAAGAGCTGTGGCACACAGAGTTTAGTGCAGTGGTGCAGAAGATGCCTGGGTGTCCTGGATTGCCAAGCAAATTGTATTCTGTTTGCCATCTGTATGGCAGTTGTCTTCTGTACAGTGGGCAGTTTTCCTTATCTCTTCCACAAACTCTCCTTCCTCTGGGCAGACATCTGCTGATAACAGCTATTGAATGTCACTGCATGGCTGATAAGAACTACAGCATCCCATTGGGAGATGTGAGCCCAGGGTGAGGAGCCAAGCATTGCTGCCAGGATATAATCTGGAGATTCTGGAACACCAGCAGGGCTTTCTTCACTGGATTTCCCACAGGAACGGCTGCCTCTTCCACTGGCTCTTCAGAGGAAGACTGCACCCTTCTACAGAATCCCTGCCCCAGCAGAACCACCCCTGGCACTGCAGGAGGGCTGAGCTGCATTTCCAATGGGACTGCCACCAACACCCTGACCCACAGGGTATCATGCTGTGTTCTGACTCTGTCAGGGTTGTTTTAGTTTACTGCATTGTTCATTTTATCCTTTTGTTTTCTTCCCTAGTAAAGAACTGTTATTCCTGCTCCCATATTTTTGCCCAAGAGCCCCTTAATTTAGAATTTATAACAATTTGGAGGGAGGGGGTTTACATTCTCCATTTCAGGGGAGGTTCCTGCCTTCCTCAGCAGACATCTGTCTTTCCAAACCAAGACACTGGGAAAGAGATGGGATGGGTGGGGTCATAACAGATCTTAGGAAAGATCTCTCTCTAACACAGTACAAGAGCACAGTGAATGAAAAACAAGAGTCTACAGCTCTTCAGGTTCAGGCACTGTTTCTGAACAAGCACTGGCTGCTAATTTCTTCATGTCTCCACAAAAAGTGGAGAGGCAGTATGAGCTGGAGAGGTGGGGAGGAATGAATAATGTGGCATTCTCATTTTGCTAAGTGACCTTTTAAAATCAAGGAGCTGAAATCTAAATACCAGGGGGGAGCCTGGGGGAGAAATTACAGACAGCATTGCTGTTCCATGCTCAAGCCCTCCATCAGAAAGGCAGCACAGGAGGGTGAGTTAAAGCACAGAGAAAAGGGTCACTCCTTTTTCATTTAAAAAACCAGCACAATCATTTCACATTTGGCAGATCATTACTAAAAACCTACTCATAAATTCTGACTCAGTTGGATTAGAACACAAAATTATGGATTCAGACAGCTGCAGAGTACAATGAAATATTGAAACAAGTAGTATCTGGTGTTTACATTAAATATGACATGGCAAATAAAATGGTTTGCTTTGGTGTTTTCTGCATGTGGGCAGCATACTGAAGCCTGCAATGTTTAAACCAGACTTATGCTCCACTATCTACATTTTGAGGCCTCTGTTAAATTCAATCATTGTTTTGTGTGTCCTTACACTCCAGGAACTGATTTGCAGATCATTGTGTGATGTCATTGATCTGGCTGAATTCTTATTTGCATCTGACTCATGGCATCTCCCTGCCCCGTTAAAATTCCTAAAGCCAGGGGCCACTACATCAGGAAATCAATTCTTCCTGCAGTGATGCTTGCCCTGAGCCTCATGCATGCCTTCAGCAAGCGATCCTTCATTGAGCCTGAGAATTTCCATTTAACAGGGGCCAGCCTGTCATGGGATGCTAGGAGTGACCCTGAAATTGGTATTGCGACTTATAAGAGGTGAAGTGGTAAGAAGAGAGTGTGAATCAATGTGAAACCTGTGAAAGAGGAGGATTCTCTGGCTCAAAACGCTGCCAATGCAGCATTAGAGTGTAAAACTCACAGGTGGGTCTCAGTAGGCACTGAAGAGAAGCAAATTTCTGGAGACTCTCTCAAATCTGGTACAGAGGATGGGCTTTGCTAAGTTTTGCCAGACCCAGAGGTCACTGAAGGGATCAGGGAGTTTATTTCTGTCTCCTTGTGACCACAGGCAGCAGGTCATGGCTGGCTGGCTTTGATGGCTTTGAGCAGGGTCCATCCCAGTTTGACCTGCCCTGAGTGAATTGTGACAGAAGGTGCATTTAAGCATCAGAATGACCTGGAGACCTGGTGAATGCTAATGAAAGGTTCTAAGTTTTAATTGTCTGCAGTCACTGGCCTAGTTTGAGCCACCTGCAGAGCAGCAGAAGTCTGTAAAGAGACAGTATCGAAAATCTTAGGCTGTAAAACATCTGCTGGCTTTAAAATGACTTAAATAGATTATTGTCATGCTGTGAAGCTGTTTGTTTCAGTTCCCTTGTTTAGATTATACCAAAGAATTGCATTTAGGGGGGGGGAGGTGATGAAATAGAATTAGATAAATAGGTAGAAGATGCTTTAAATCCTTCCTATCCTGTGGTAGGCTCTGAAAAGACATCACCTTTCTCCTGCTGGTGCAGGACTTGGAGACTGCAGGGAGTCAGAGCTTGGCATCTGTCACCTCTCTGAAAGTTTGATAGTCAGAGGTGCACTAGATTAGTGCAAAACCAGCCCCACAGTCATAAGACGGCTGGTGCCCAACACTGCTCAAAGAGTGAGCCTCTGATGTGATTAGTGGGGTGGTGAGGCACAGCACCAACTCCTCCTGCAGCAGGTCACAAGCTGCCACACTTTGTTCCTATGAGAAAGGTCAGATAATCAGCATTCAGTCAGAAGGAGAGAAAAAATGAGCCTGGGATTCATCAGTGTTAAAGCAAATGTTATAAATTATGCACGACCACTCATTTATCTGTGAATTTCCATTCATAAGACAGTTGAGGTTTTTGGGAGGGGAAAAAACCAAACCCAAAACTTCTGGTGTGGATTAGTGTTCAGAAGATACCCTTTCAGCTGGAAACAAAGTTTTGCCTAAGAAATAAATATCCTCCTAGTCCTAAACAGTCCAAATGTTTCTAAGTGCAAATTTGATAAGCCAAGAGATATAATAAATATTTTTCTCTTTTACCATAACACTTTGCCCATGACTTCTTTCTGACACATAATTTTGACAAGTACATGCTGAAGAATAACTGTTTTTTATTAATCCTGCCAAAAGACATAAAACCTTCACAGCTGAATTTTCAGAACTCCAGTTGCAAACCCCTGCAAGAATAAGAGACCACAAGAGTTCAGGGCAAGATATGTAAGGATAATACATGAATGACATGTGTGTGTACATCAAAATGAACTCTGGTCTTTGGACCTCAAACCTTGTTGCCTGTATTCTCAAGAAATTTTATTGCACAGAGCATTTCACCAGAACCTGGAAAACAGACAAAAAGAGGAATTTGATTAGCTGTTCATATTGTCACACAATCTTTCATCAGGATCATGTTCTTCCTGCCTGGTCTATCTTCAAATAACTCTGATGCAGAAGACAGATCATCCAGATTATGAATTCAAATGCTTCACCATTCATTAGATTATTTATCATAAATGCCTAGCCTGTAATTTTTGATGTAATTGAAGATTCATTCTCACTCCTCTGTCAGAGGCAGCAAGAATAGATTATTCTCTTTGCAGCAGTCTGCTTGCTGTCTCCTTTTCCGTCTCCTTTTCCCTCTCCTCTCCATCTAGGGAATCAAGGTACTTCCAATAGTTAAGAGCCAAGGAATTTGTGTCTCACATGGACCTCCAAAACTCCTTATGGTCTGTTTGGAGTTTTTAGCAGCACCAGCATATTTAACTTGATCCTGCTTGGATTTGCACAATCTCCCAGGTACTGTGGTGAGCAGAAATGGTTTAAGCAGTTGGATCCCATCCTCTCTCTCCCTCACTTGACTTTTAGTGAGGGTTATTATTTTGCACTTGTCCACATCAATTTTCCTCACACTTGTTCATCTCACAAAGCAGTTTTTTCTGTCTTGTAGTAGCAACAAAACAGAGCAGGAATTCACTGATGAAAACACTGAAGAGTGCAAGACCCACTGCAAACGCTGTGACAAACTACTCAATTCATCACTTTAACAGCAAACTTGTGACAACCTTCTGTGTCTGATTATTCCACCAGTTTTGCACCAATTGTGATTTTTTTTCTTGCTGAGTTGCTTCTGCCACTTGTTTATGAGGACATCATGTGGGGTATTACTTAAAGTCTTAAGTAAAAGAGGTATTTCTTGCTACTCCTCTCTCCACTGGCCTTTATCCTGTCAGAGGGAGAGAGATTTTATTTCATTTACATGTTTTCTTCTTAACAAATCTATGTTAGGTGACATCCATTTCTTCATTATTTGCCAGTAAGATTATTTGTGTATTGTTTACAAACTGCTCAGCTATTAAATTAAGGAGGAGACTATTTACATTTTTACTGTCTTCTGAGTGCTGGTTACCCCAACACCCTTCCCTTTCCTTCCTCCTTTCCTCACCCAGTAAAAATGTCTGTGTACCCACTCTGCTCTACTTTGTTATCCATTAAATTCTAGTTAAAAGTAGCTGGGTTTTCCACCCTGTTTGGTTGAATACTTCTGCACCTCAATGCTCTGGTTGGAAGAAGCCTTTTCCTTTGATTTTCAGACTGGATTTATTTATTTCTGGGCAGTTTATACCTTTCTCTTTTGCTAGGTCTGTCCTTTCACCTAAGCAGTTCTTTTCTCTTCCCTGGTGTTTATCCCCAAGGACAGCTTTGCAATTTCATCACTCCCAGACTTCATTTTTCTAGAGTAAACAGAAGCACTGGCCACCTATTTTATTTTAATTTTTTTTTCTTTTTTCTTGCATAAACTAGAATATCCTATCAATTCCAGGAATAAATTTTCTGCGCCTTTGACTGTTGGATTTCCTCTCTCTTCAGCACAGATGACCTGGCTTGTCCCAAGAACACCAGGTGAGAGCTCAGTGGCCCCTGATGGTGATGTAGCTGGGGGTCACCTCTGCCTCTTCCATGTCTGCACCTGGCTGGTGTCTCAGTCCCGGAGTGACTCACACCTTTTTAAACACCCTAAAACAGAAACCCCCATTTTTCATCCCAAAATACATGAGATCATTCTGTGCTGCAGAGCATAATCCTTTTTTTATTGTTTTGACAAGCTTCAAAGGGATGTGTTTATTCCTGTGTGATTTCCCAACCCTCTTTGCATTCATGCTGCTCTCCAGCACAGTCCATGGCTTAACTCCAACTTCCAATGCAAGAAATTACTCACAGAAATACTTGATTGAGATCACTCTCCTGAGAAGTTTTGGAAGAATAATCCCTGTTCCCTTCCCATACTCCCTTTTCTCTTGCTCCTTCCCTACCAGTAACTTCCAGCTCTGTCTGCCTTCTCTGGAAACTTCTACCATGAAATCAAACCTGAAATACAAAAAGAAGAGGGACATGTGCTTCACTTCTCACATTTGCCGCATCAAGTCTTGTGAAAAAAAGCCAAGAAGAACCCTGGGTAAGACCAGGGCTGATCCAGACTCCTCTTTGCTGTGTTAATGCAATTCTAGGCACAGGGCTGTATCCTACAGCAGCTTTTTATTTGGGATTAACATCCCACAGCAAGCTGTACAGCTCTCAATTATCTCTCCTGAGCAGAGAGAACTGATTGCTTTCATTTAATTAAAATAAGATGCCATTCTTTGGCCCTCACTCCCACACACATTCAGCCCAAACTCAACAGCAGCATTTCTTGAAGCCTGACTTGTGGGGTTAGTTCCTTTCTTGGTTTTGTTTTGTTTTAGTTTGCCTTTTCTTTGTTAGCTCTTTGCATTCTTCTAGTTTTAAGTAGCATATTATTGAATTAATAAGTGAGAATCACCATTTTAAGTTTAGGTAACTTTGCAACAGCCCTGTGCCTTGGGGAAATATATTATCCAGCTTTTTTTATGGGCAGGGAACTGAAGCACAGAAGTAAAGGGTCAAATCTGCCACTGCAGATTTATCCCTCTGCAATTCAGGGAAGCAGACAGCTGTATAAAACTGCAGTTACACAGTGATTAACCAAGCTATTTGATTTGCACTTAATGGTTTATTACAGTCTTCTTTTAGTTTGGCTATATTTACTAAATCTGCTGTGGAGCAGCTTAGGGTCAGGATGCTAAATCAGCATGATGATTTTCAAACACTGTGCTGCTGTAGAGAAATTCACATATTTTTGCATGTCTGCTCTGCCCAAATGAAATGCCTGATTCAGCAGCAGCAGGGGCTGAGTGCACAGCCAGCAGTGGGTGACACAGCTCCCCAGAGCCCAACCCCTCTGCCTGCCTCCTCCTTGGGTTATCCAAGGACACACTCGCAAGTGCCATTCCTTTTGGAGGGAATTAGGCTGTCTGAAGTGTGATTTAGACCTAAGAAAATATGATAATTGACTCAGAGCTGAGTGCTTTGACCCATCTGACTTTGATGTTCGTGTTCTTTCCCCAGTGCCAGGTCACGCTCACCAATGACAGAATTTTTCACTTTTCATCCTTGTTTTGAGTTCACAGAGATCTGCCTTTTCCCTTAAACTAGATAGCTGTTGCCATCTCCCTGCCTGTTGCAGAAAAAGGCTGAGCAGGTTTTCATCTTCAGGGCTTCACTGGAGGGCAGGATCAATGAAAAGGCAGCCAGAAAGATACAAAGGGTAGGTTCAAATTTAAAAAACATTCCTTTTGGTTTGCCTGCAGATGGCCCTGAAAGGATCCTCTCCAAATGGCACCCCTTGTTTGTGGGGAAGGGTTGTGCAAGGTGATTCCTGCAGCCAGAAACAATCTCTGGGAGATTTCTTGACTCACTGAGCAAGCTGATTTACAGCCAGTGGGGGCTGAGAAGTGAAACTCTCTGTGTGGGTATTCTTGGTTTAGTGTCTGATGAGGGTTAAAGCCACTGGGCCATAAATATCCTCAATATGCTCCAAATCAAATCAGGCAGTGGGGAAGGGTCAGTCTCCTATTGCAGGATAGATGCTGGAGCACGGGAAAATTGGCTGATTTGTGCCAATTCATTTGGTCCCACTTGATACCCAATAATATTTATGAGCCCCACGGTGCTGAAAGAAGGGGAGACAGGTCCTGCACCTCACAAGAGTTAAACTGATGCAGTGTGAAGCTCCACAATCCTGCCTGGTGCCTCACCTTGTGGGAGGAAATCCACCCACTGCTCTTGGAAGGGCACAGGCAGGCACTGGGGATGTGCAGGACCTGTCTCTCTAATTACACACAGCCACTTCCTCACTTCAGAGCTGAAATCCATCAGAAAATGCAGGGTAACAGCATTGATTTTACCACTTCTGGCATAAAACCACTCTGCCTTTCAGCTGTTGAATAGACCCTGGAGCTGATGTTGGTGCAGAGGGGAAGAGGAGCTGTTTTGCTCAGAAAGGCACTGCTAAAATTCAATGCTCAGAAATTATTGCTCTATGTCCTTGTAATGACCTTTTGGTTTTTTTTAGTCCTTTAGTCCTTTTAGTCATTCTCCCATTCTCTAGAAGCAAAGAGATTTTGTGGTTTTGCCTATCTGCTCATTTGCTCACTCCTCTTTTCATCCCTCTTCCCCCCATGCTTTAGGGCCAAGCAAAGACCTCAGCTCTGTGAAGCCAACTGAGTCCCAGGAGGGATGAGGCTCAAAGAATTAAACCCAGGCTTGTTAACCCAAAACACTTCCCAGGACAGCCAGGATCTGACTGTCTGAGCCTATTTTCAATCAGTTGCAACACAAATGGTTTGGGATGATGACAAACCTTTGGCCATGGCTCCCTGGGAGCTGGAGCCCTCCTGGTGCCACAGGTGTTGGCTGTCTTACCCATATCATTATCTAACTGGAAAACATGCAGGGATGCTAATTTAAATGTCAGCTCTGCTTAGGATTTTATCATCAAAAGGACATTGTGCAGCGATTATGTGACTTGCTCAATTCATCTCAGGGAATGCCTCCTCTGGTGACCCAAAGTTGGTGGCAGCCCAGCACAGACTGAATATTAAACTGGAATTTTATTAGGCTGCTGTTTAAGGATGAATCCAGCTGAAAACCACCTCCAGAGCTGCCTGGATCCTCATCCAACTGTTTAAAACAAGTGTCACTAAATCAGACAAATGCTGGTGCTGGGACACAGCAGGCACTAATTTAACCCATATGCTCTGGGAGTGCTCCTACATCTGTTTGTTCTGGGCAGAACTAAACAGTGGAATTAAATTTTTTTTCTCCCCCCTATCAAGTAAAATTGTATCACAAGCAAGCCATGCAGTTTTAAGCCCACTGTGGCAGCTCAATAATTGGTGTTCTCATAGTGGAAACTCAAATGCTGCTGAGCAGTTTGGGGCAGGGCTGTTGGGTTTCCACAGCCAGATTTTGGGAGGGGAGGATGCAGGGATGGCTCCTGTCAGGATCTGCTGGATGCTTCCCCTGTGCCCATGGAGCCAAAGCCAGCTGGCTCTGAGACAGCCCCATCCCTGGCCAAGGCTGAGTGATGGTGGTGGTGCCTCTGGGGTGATGTGTGTGAGGAAGGGGAAAAACCTCCATCCTCCACCTGGAGAGAGGGATGAGAACGTGTGGGAGGAGCAGCTCTGCAGACCCCAGGTCAGGGCAGAAGGAGGGACAGGAGCTGAGATCCCCCTGCAGCCCCTGTGGCAGCCCACAGTGAGGCAGCTGTGCCCCTGCAGCCCAGGGAGCTCCAGAGAAGCTGTGATCCCATGGGAACCCCACAATGGAGCAGTTTGCTGCCAGGACCTGTGACCCCATAGAGAACCCATGCTGGAGCAGTTTGCTGCCAGGACCTATTGCATTTGCTGGGAAATGCCCTGACGAAGGCAGGAATGATGAATCTGACTCCATGTTCTCAGAGGGCTAATTTGTTACTTTATAATACTATATTATATTAAAGAATACTATACTAAATTATACTAAAGAATACAGAAAGGATACTTGCAGAAGGCTAAAAAGATAATAATGAAACTCCTGACTCCTTCCAGAGCCTTGACACAGCTTGGCCCCAACTGGCCAAAAAGTGAAAACAACTCCCAGCAGAATCCAATGAAACAATCACCTGTGGGTGAACAATCTCCAAACACATTCCACATGAGCACAACAGAGGAGAAGCAAATGAGATAAGAATTGTTTTCCTTTTCTATGAGGCTTCTCAGCTTCCCAGGTGAAAAATCCTGGATGAAGGGATTTTTCAGAGAATGTGAATGCCACAAGGACCTGTGACCCCTTGGGGGACCCTTGCTGGAGCAGTCTGTTCCTGCAGGATTGCCCCCCATGGGAGGGACCCACGCTGCAGAAGTTTCATGGAGGATTTGTCACCCCCTGTGAGAGACTCCATGCTGCAGCAAGTGAGGAGTGTGAGGAGATCCTCTCCTGAGGAGGAAGAAGTGGCAGAGACAATCTGTGATGGATTGCCCACAGTCCCCATTCTCTGTCACCCTGTGCCACCAGAGGCAAGGAAGTAGGGAATTTGGGAGTGGATTTGAGCCCATAAAGAAGGGAAGGACAGGAAAAAAGTGCTTTTAATATTTATTTTTTTTTCTCCTTACCCTGCTCTGATTTGATAGTAAATTGATGTCCCCCAGTACTGTCTGTTTCTCCTGTGACAGTGACTGGTGAGTGATCTCTCCCTGCCCTTTCCAAGCCTTTAGATATATTTTTTCTCCCTTTTCCAGGTAAGGAGAGGAGTGCTGGAGTGTCTTTGGTGGGCACCTGCCATCCAGCCTGGCTCATCTAACCACAGCTGGAAATCAGGGATAAACTTGATGGGGTTGCAAAGAACTGTGGCATGAAGGAATTAGCCTGAGTTATGAGTTATTTTTAATATGAAGCCAAATTTTTGGTTTCTGTAGGAATTTGCCTGTCACCATTCCTCTCTTCCCATAGCCCTGCCTGTCCCAGGGTGTGCAGTGTTACAATCTCTCCAGTGAAACTTTATTTCCTCCTTGCTTTCACAGAGCTTGGCCACACTATTGCTGATTTTGTGGAATATTTATGCTTCCCACACTCTTTCTTTACTGATTTTGTCGAACATCTTTACTCTCTGCCATGTTGTTCCTTCACTGGTTCATTGTATTTGCAGTGTTTAAGTTCTCTTACTTATGATCTCATCTTGTTCTTTAATAGTTCAACAGCTGAGAAAGGGATAAGGGAAAATAAGGCAAAAATCTACTTTCTATTCTTTTAAAGATGGTATGTAAAGTAGAAATCAATAAGACGTCAATACATGATAGGAATATGCAGCTCAAAGAAGTATTAATGTCTTAATTATAGCCAAGGTCAGGTTCCCAAATGGTCATAATTCAGTGTTTGTATTATCTATTTTATTATCATTGTGTTCTTTGATGGATTTGGAGCTTAATCATAGAAAATGAACATGGAATATCCACCTCAAGTGAAATTTTGCTATTTTATGTTGAAATCGGTATGAAAATGATCTCAAAATACTTTGAAAGAAGATATTTTGATTTTCTTTTTGAGTGTATAAAAAGAACCTTAATGGCATATTTCCTTCCAGCAATTTTAGGCTGTGTCACTCCAGGTGCATGTGAACAGTAGAATGCTTCTTTGACCAGATCATTGCACAATATATTAAAATATTAACACTTTAATGATATTCATGGTTATTTACATTGTTATGGAAAAGGGACATCCAAATAAATGAATCCTTATTAAGAAGGAAAGATTGCAATGAACATTTAATTGGGCTTTCTGAAATACAGTGAATATGAAATTTCATCAATAATTCTGCTTCTCACCTAATGACTGCAAACTGAACATATCTTTTTGCAAAGACATTTAGTCTTGATTTAGAAACTCCCAAATGAAAAAGAATTTACCATGAGCCTCAGTAATTTGTTCCAGTGGTTAATTATCATGCCTTAAATATGTACATCTTATTTTCAGCTTGCATGAGGTTTACTCATATATTAATTGTATATTTGATTGTAATTTGCTCTATCTTAGCTAGTTAAATGCTATGCACTTTTTTTAATTCTCTGATTGGATGACATCTTTAAATAACCAACTTAGCATGAATTACAAAGTTTTACAATCAATTATACAAATGCAAAAATTCAAGACTTGAACTTCAGCTGAAAAATCAACAGATAGATTGTTCAGCTGTGGTCCTCCAGTTTTAGAATATGGGGAGGAAGGAAATCTCAAAGAATCCTGTCCTGTTTTTGGAGGGGGTAGAGATCACTTCATAACACAGCTTTATCCAAGCATATAAATTTATTTCTGTTTTCCTACTGATTTTCTCAAAAAGCACAGAAATGCCTCTAATGTGTAGGAAACTGAGAAATGTGGTCTGGTGGAAGGTGTCTCTGTCCATGGCAAGGGGTTGGCATGAGAGGATCTTTAAGGTCCCTTCCAACCCAAACCATTCAGTGATTCTGTATTTGGGAAATAAGCTCTGATACTGGATTTGGGAAATAGACCCTTACACAGAGACATGATACAGAAATAATACAAATGTCTGAGATAAAGAGGGCACAATTTTTCTGGCCTCTTTTCATTCACTAAAAGGAGAGCCTAAGGTGAGAAATTCACATATAAATGAAATAAGGTGAGTTCTTATCTGTGTTCTATGTGCACAGTTTGTTTTGTACAAAAGAATCAGAGAAGGGAAAAAAAATCTTGCATCAATGTAGATGAAACTTGAAAAAACGCACAACATCCTCCCCAAAATGTTAACCTTCATTGAGATGTGTATAATTCCTCCAGGATTCCCCAGATTCATCTTGCTTTTCAGCCAAATGTTTTATGAAGAAAATGATTCACTAATGAGTTTAATTCTCGCTGGCGTGACGGGATTTGGGGAGGGCTGGAAAGGATGCATGCTGTGGAGGCTAAAGTGGCACCAGAAGTGGGACAGGGCTCTCTACTGCAGTTGGCAGGGTCATAAAGCAGGGAACAAGAGGATAAAAGATCAATCTGTTGTTCAGGAAGAGCAGGAAGGTAAGGGATGGATAGCAGGCATGCTGGGTGGGAGGCATCTGCTCCTATTTCAGTATCCAAAAGGTGAGTTTCCAATTTCATAGCAAAAAGGTGGGAGTGTCTAAATTCAGTACCCAAAAGGTGGCTCTCTCCAATTGAAGTACTCAAAAGTGGGGGGGGGGGGGGGGGGGGGGGTGTGGGAGGGGGTGTCTCTCTAATTTCAGCACCCAAAAGGTGGGAGTCTCCAATTTCAGTACCCACAAGGTGTCTCTCTCTAATTTCAGCACCCAAAAGGTGGCTCTCCAGGTGGATCTCTTCATGGCTATTGCAGCTGCAGGGGATGAGTGAGTGGCCCCAACCTTTCAGGTGGATAATGTTCATTGCATTATGTGTCAATCTCTCTTCACTGACTACTGAAGAAAGCCTGGAGTGATTACTTTGAGGGCAGATGAGTCCCCAGCCCTGAGAATGGTCCATATTCCCTCCCAAAGGATGATGTAGAAGGAGCAGCTGACCTGTCTGATCTTCTCTTAATAATCTGCTGAGAGAGGAGTCAATGCCTGCAGTCTGCTAGCAGGGATCTGCAGAGGGTTTTTCCTCTCACCCAAGTTATGTTTTTGCTGTTGCACATGATTAGGGTTGGATGACATGAGGGCCATACAAAATGACTTGTCACAACATTATTACCATCTTTATTTCATGTTGCCGCACTCTGTGCTCCTTTACACTGCCTCAACAAGCCCAGCCTGTTGTCTTATACCTAGTTCTATTATCATTATAGTGCAAGGATTCCATATCACCAGAGCCTCATACCTGCTCAATGTCTCCCACAGGCAGCGCCTCTAAGCACTGCCTCTTCTCAGTCCCTGTGGTAACCACCTAACGCCTTCCACTCCAGTCCCCACCAATCCACTCTTTTATACCACTGGTCTTATTGGCTACAGGTGTGGCCTGTTAAGATCAGGCCTGCTCCTAATCTTTAGTAATTGGTCCGGCCGCAACTTGTTGTGGGATGAGATTGCATTCAATACCACCTTCATTTACCCATACTGTCTCCCCCTACACCAACCTATATAAACTTTCTCCAAACTTTTTACTCCTATTTCTCTGTTCCATGATCTGGGATCTTTCGTGATACTCATCTCATTATGAACTCAATTTCCATACCCTGTCAACTTCCCAACCTCACTTGGACTCTGCAGATGAGTTCCTGCCAGAGCTCCAGCCTAGAGAGGAGCAGAAAAACTGCATTTAGCATTATCCTGGGAACATTTTCATAATCCAAAATTGTGTGGTTTTTGTCATTAGCTGGAGTCATCCTGCACTCTCCTGCTCCCACAGGACTTTATGTCCTGAGGTGCAGGAGTGTGTTTCACACTTCATGGAGCTGCTGAGGAGCAGCAGGGGAGATGCTTTGGGTCCCCTTCTTCTAGCAACCTGGCCAAGAGATAAATGGAACCGAGCCCCACATGGAAATGCTGATTCCTGGTGCTGCTGGCACACACATTTGTGATTTAGCCAGTAAACTGGGCTAATGGGTGTAAATAAAAGATCAGTGTTCAGAGCAGAGAAAAGGGCTGTAAATTGCAGGGTGAGGAGGGTTTTATGCACCTGGATATAAATCCCTCCCACTCTCTGGGGAGAGGTCACTGTTAGGATCCTGTGGGGAGAGATTGAGGGAATTAGGATTTTTTCAGCCTGGAGAAGGGAAGGCTCCAGAGACATCTTATTGCAGCCTTCCAGCACCTAAAAGGGGATTTAAAAAAAAGGGAGAGTGACTTTTTTACACAGACAGATAGTGATAGGACAATGGGGAACGATTTTGAACCAAAAGAGGAGAGATTTAGGTTAGATATTAGGTGTCCTTGCTCACTGCAGGGTTGGATTAGCTGATCTCTAAAGGTTTTTTGTTTCCAACCCAAACAATTTCTTAATTCTTTGATTTTATTGTTTCTATTAATTTTAAATTATTTTATTTCTTTTATTGATTTATGTTTTATTTCTTTTATTTATTATTTACTATCAGTTTATTATTTTATTATCATTATTATAATTTTATTATTTCTATTATGATTATATTATTTCTATTATGTATTTTGTGAAGTCTATTATTATTATTATTATTATTCTTTCTCCTGTGGTGCTTTTGCAGCTTTGAAGACTAAATGTCCTGTGCTTGGAGCACCATGAGGCGACTGCTCTTGTGAGGAAGAGGTTTCAGTGATGGCCAGGGACCCTGCTGGAGTTCTGATATTATTTATTTACACTGCCAGATTTTCTTGGATGTTCCAACCGCAGCTAATCACAATCCTATCTCAGGACCATGCACTTCCAAGAAATCTCCTTTAGCAGTAGTTTAATCTGTGATTTGCACTTCCCATGATTGTTTTGGTATATCCAAACTCCTCCTCTTCTGTAGTTATCTTCCAGAGCCCTGTTCTTTTTTGATTGCTTGCTCTGACCCTCTTTTCCTGAACCAAGGGAAAGAAGAATTGTGTAGGTGTTTAATCTAGTAAATATCACTCCATGTTTGAACCAGATGACTATAAATGAATTGCCAGGATGTTTTCCTCAGGCTTCTGTTTTCCCCAGTCCCCATGTTAATAATATAAAGTAGCCCACATAAAACAATTCATTTTTTCTCTTTTTGGGTTGACCTTACAGCCTTTTCCTAGACTAGATTGTAACTTGTCCTGGAAAGAGATGCTTGAAAACTTGCAGAGTGGTAAGATAAACAGCTAAGATTAATTTTGTGTACTCATATCTGGTAACTGATAGAGAATCAAGCAGATCATGACCTTATTTCTGATGTTAACAGCAATTTGTTATAGGATTATGGTCTTCAGGCTCGAGGTCTAAAAAAGGACCTGTTTATTTTCTTTTCTATATATTTACATTTCACTGGGTTTATTTTCTTGTGCTTATGCTTCTACTGATTGCTGTTTGACATGCATTACATTTGCCTAGTTCATGGTAAATTTCTCATTTGTGTCAGTATTTGCTCATATCAGAGTGCTCCCTGTTCAGTTTTAATTGAACTCCTGGTGAAATGAATGTTCTTGAGTCACAGATTTTCATCAATGATAATAGTACAAAGACTAGATGCCCCAGGAAGTTTTCCTTTATTTATTGCAGTGAATGTGATTTAGATACATGGAAATATGTGAAGATCCAGTAAAAGAGATAGTTACAGATTAATGCAGAAAGAAAAGAGTAGGGTGGAGTGACAGCACATTCCCTGCATGGGTCCTGCTCTTCCAGTGAGAATCTGGATATTGAACAGCAAGACTTCTGGAGGTTCTTTTGATCTCTGCTTGGTAACTTTCAGGTTTTTTTACCTGGATTGGGTCACCACAGCTGGACAACCCATGTGTTTGCAGAATCTTTCCTGATTTTTCCTTTATTTTTGTGGGAGTGAGAAGTGAGAGCGTGGGATGAGCGTTGCAGCTCCTTCATTCAGTCTGAGCTGTGGTGAGTTCTGAAATGTCTGGAGAGAGGATGGTGCTTGTCTGTGCGCTTCCTCCAGCTGCAAAGCACAGTGATTGTCTTACAGAATCGATTGGATTGGCAAAATGTGAGCTCGCGGGATTGCTTTCTTAACACAAAGGAAAGGAAACAGAAATACTGCTGGAAATAAAACAGCCAAAAAAAGTCAGAAGAAACCATGATAGCTTCCACTCACTATGCTCATAAGGCCAAATTCAAGCTAAATACACTCTCTGGTTTTCTTTTTAAGTAGTGTCACAGATCAAAATCTCCATATTTATGTTTTTCAGCTGACTCTGCCCTGCTCTCTCAGGGCTGTCAGTGGGTGTACACCCTGGCACTGACTCCAACACAAACAAGAGAAATAAAATTCCAGGGTAAAAGCCTGAGAAATTTATTATTGAAGTTCTTGCACACATCCTCCCACCACTACCAAGGCTGTTTGCAATGGAGGGAGCCCTTTAAATTAAAATTGCACTTTAGACCAAGACTTCCATTCCTGTAAAATCAATAGGAATGACTGGTGCTTTTCTTCCACAAAGGTCACAGGAATGCTTTTAATTATTGCAGGTTGTAACATCCTTGGCCAGGCTGGGCTAATGTCTCCCACTTAAATTTTCTTCCATTTTCAATGGAAAAGAATATGTCTGTTTGCCCTATTTTATTTGGTTTCTATGAATACTCTTGTGTAGCAGAGTAATTTCCTCAAAATTATGGATTTTAAGCTGAAGGGCTATCACTGTCTGAAAAATCCCTTTTCCAAGATTTCTTCTCCTGGGAAGCTGAGTATCCTCAGAAAAGAATGAAAGCAGTAATTATCTGACTGCTTCTCCTGTGTTTGCTGCTTTGGAATGTGGTCTGGACATTGTTTACCAACAGGTGTGTGTTTGATTGGTTTCATGTGAATAGTTTTAAATTTAATGACCAATCACCATCAGCTGTGTCAGACTCTGAGGAGTCAGTCATGAGTTTTTATTATTCATTCTTGTTAAGCCTTTTGATGTATCCTTCTCTTTCTTTAGTATAGTTTTAGTATAGCAAAATATAATATTATGTAATATAAATCAGCCTTTTGAGACCATGGAGTCAGATTCCTTGTCTCTTCACCTCATCCATCTCTTTACCTCACAAACTCAACAAAGGGCAAGTTTCAAAGGCAAATTAACAAAGGCAAATTAACAGTGCTGCTACCTCAACACGAGGGAATGTCCCTGCAGCAGCTGCTGAGCACCAAGATGCATTTGAAGGTTCAGGCTGAGAGGCCCCAGCAGTGCAAAACCCTTCACCCCTCTAGGGGCAGGTGCTGTAGCTGTGCCCTCAGTGTCAGACAGATGCAATTTTCCCAATGGATTATTGAACAGCTCAGTATTTACACAGAAACAGCCCAGCAGCAGCAATAACACCCAAGGAGGGATCCAGAGATCATAATGCCGTATATTAATTGATAAATAAACCCACGAGCCAGCCTGAACAACAGAAAGTGTGCAGGATATGACATGCTGAAATTGGAAACAAGGCAAACTGCTCACTACACAATATTTATGCCTGTCTACAGGATGGGGAAATGTGAATGTTGAACTACAGAGGCAGAGAAAATTGGACGTGCTCCAGGGAGCTCATGATCCATGAATTTCATGAGATGAAACAGATGGATGGAGCAGACACATGGAGGGGGTAGGAGGAGGTGGGAGGATGTGTTAAAGGAAATGGCTTTGTAGAATTATCAGCACTTCATTTTCTAACACAGATCTCCCTATGACACCAAAGATGCTGCTGAAAACCAGGGTTGGGCTTTTTCTTAAAAAACAATGTCTGAAGGAATTGGAGGAATTTTAAAAAGTGATGAATTTGGGAATTCTAATGCAAACCTTGAGGAACGGGAGATGCTTATCCTTCTGACACTGCGCTCAGGAATTTTGCTCACTGTCTCTGCTCCTGATGCTCCAAAGGTAATGGACAAGAGTCCCTGATTGAAATGGGCTTTGGAATTAGACCCTACATATTCACTGTTACTGAGCCTATGGAAATAATTAATTTGTTTTTATAAAGCCCTTGGAAATATGTAAGAGGAAAAGCTTAGTTATAAGGTATTAAAAAACAAAACCAAAAAGAATAAAAAACCCCCAAAACCTTGTCAAAAAAACCCCAAACAAAACAAAGACACCCCAAACCAAACCACTTAACCACTATCAGCCAAAAAACCCAACCCAAAACACCATCACATGTTCACACTTGTCATGGTTTGATACATTTACATGTCCCTCTTCATGTGACAAGTGACACTGAGGCCTCCAGAGTTATTGTTGTGCTTAATCACAAGGGCTGTCTATGTGTGAAATATTTCTATTTATTCTTGCTAGAAATGCCCTAAAGCATTGGTTGGGTATACAAAGCAAGGAAATCTCTCCTAACTAGCCCTGCATGTTAGAAATGAATTCTTCTTTTCCAGTCTAATTCTTTCCCAACTTTTGTACTTCTGCAGGGCTGGAACTTGCTTTTTATACACCTAAACCCCCATACTGTAGAATTGTAATATTTATTAATGGATGTTTAGAAAGTACCTGAGCCTCTGACGTTCACAAATCACCAGAGATGAGTTCCCTTTAGGTAGTTAATACAGGTATGGCTCAGAGAAAGCCCTGCAAGATGGATTTAGGTTCAGAGGTGTTGCCTGGTGTAACCTGAGAGATCCCCAGCACACGTGGACATCTGTGCAGACTAATAAATGTGATATAGGATTAATGGGAGAGCTGTGCCCTTCTAAAGCAGGTGGTGGAGACCGCATATCATGCACTGGGGCCTCTTAAATCACATCAGAATCTTGTTTCAGCTGCTAAATTGTGTCCTCCATCTCTGGTGGCTGTGATGGAAATTCAGACATGCAGCAAATGTACAAGACTGTGATTAGGGGCCTTTAATCTGTGATCAGATCAGTCTCATCTAACTGTGCACTTGTCCCCTTCCCCTGCTCCTCACTCTTCTCCCCAGTGCTCCTGGGGGATCATCCCTTGCCCAGTCCCTGTGAGCCAGGGGTTAATTCCAATGCAGCTGGCAGAGCCCTGGGATGCAGGAACACCTCAGAGCTCAATGCAGCACTGCAACACTACAGTAAAATCAGGACTCTGGTGCCTGGGAATGATTGGCATCTGACTCCAGGGCTTTGGAATGCTGAACACTTGCTTTATTAAAACTATTCTATATTACATTACAGCTATATTAAAGAGACACATACTGTACTGTATAATTCTTACTACTAACTCAAAACTCGTGACTGTCTGCCCACAGCCAGGACACAGCTTTTTGTGATTGGCCAAGGAAACAAAACATCCTCAGCAGAATCCAATTACCAAATCCCGTCAGGTAAATAATCTTCCAACACATTCCACAGGTGCAAAACAACAGGAGCAGCAAGCAGAGATAAAAATTGTTTTCCCTCTGTGCTTCTTCAGGAAAAAAATTGAGAGAGAGAATATTATGTCTCTCTCTGTTCAGAGGGCATGTGAATACCACACAGCACTTCTCCACATTCACCTGTGGCTATGCCACATCCCTATCATTCCACATCCCCATGTCCAGCAACTTGCCAGGAGTCTGCTTTCCCAGGAGTGAAGCAGCTCCTGCACAGGACCCCAAATTCAGGTGGGAGGTGGGAGTTTGCTTTGTTTGCTCCTTTCATACACATTACCACACAAACACTCTGCCTCCTCCATATAATTTTCATTTTTTTTCCAAACAAATTTTGAGAGCTTTTTCATCCTTTTCTGGCTGTCTACATAATGCAGTTGCTAACCATGAGCCATCCAGTAATGAAGAGGCTTCTTTCACAAAGATCCTTATTTACTGACTGCTCTTCATCTTCCTTTGAAACTCCAGAGAGAAAGCTCTGCTAAAATCCCTACAGAAAAATCCCCAGGAGGCAGAGGACAGAGGAGGGAGAGAAGGGACAGCAGATGTGTTTTGCTATTTCTATTAAACGTGTTTCTGTGATTCATAACAGTGAGCTTGTGCCTACATGTGATTGAAGGAAGTTTGCAAACTCTTTGCTCTGGCTGTTGCTCTGCTTCTCCCTTTCATCTTGCTGTTTGTCATATATTCACTTTCTGCCTCTTGTCTTTTCTGACATTTTCACTATCTCAGGGGGGCAGCACTGGCACTTTCACACATCACCATAATAGAAATAAAAGCTTGAAAGATCTAGATCTGAGGCGTGCCTATTCCTGGGGCATTGCAATGAGACATCATGAAAGATGTAGCTTGGCTGGATACTCAGGAGATCACAAGAAACCTGGAACCATAGCTCCTGAGAATAACTGAGCTGATGAAAGCAGACAAACATCTCTGCACTTCTTTTTCTGGTAAAAAATCCTGTCAGAAATTGACATTTTTTTTCTGTGCATGTGGTTGAGATGAAATTCTGTTTTCCAGTGGGGAAGTAATGTTTTATTTAGGTTTTTTTGATGAATAGCTCTGGACTGTCTACATTGACACATACTTCACACAATGAAAGTGAAAACACCCCAATGAATCTTTCCAAAGTCCTGAGGAGTTTCAGCTCAGGATGAATTAGAACAAGTATATTTGGGTCAGATCCTCCATCAGTCCAGACTGGGCCAGTTCTGATATAATCAGTTAAACCATATCAGTTTACATGATAAAATATGACACAAAATATCAGACTGAGACATACTAAATGCAATTCCAGTCATCAGTGCTGCTGCAGGCATGGTTCAGGGCTCACCAGTCACTTCTGCAATTTGCACCTGTGTCAGGTAGCAGAGCAGCCCCTGAGTTAGCTGAGAGCTAACGCTGTTCTCTCTGTCTCATTGCCAGAATAAAAATTACCCAACTGGTGTCACCCATTGGGAGCAATTTCTTCCTGCTTGCAAATCCCATCTGCAGGAGCTAAGGCATTTCCCAAATATTTTACCACCAAGAAATAAAGTATATCAAAACTAATCCAATGCATCAAACAATTTTGGATAGCTTCACATGAATATCTGGCTACTAATCCTCAAGCACTTTAGGGGGAAGAAAGAGAGAGCTATTTAGCATGTGCTGATGTGTTGTTGTGACAGGTGATGCAGGCAGAAGCCCATTCCCAGATGGAGGAGCTTCAGCAGCTGGATCTCCCAGCACAGTGCCTGGTGATGCATCCCCACCTCCATCCTCGGGGGCAGCTGGCTCAGGATGCTCAGATCTGGGTCTGCCAAGGCTGCAGAGATTCTGCTAAGTACAGGATGCTCACACACTAGGGGCCCTGCAGCTCTGTCTCCCAGCTGCTGCTATCACCTCAGGCTTTTAAAAAATACCTAAAAATGCAACACCCTCACTCTCCAGCTGACAGAAGGGATTCAGTTCTCCAGGTGTTCCTAAAACATCCCTGCAGCACAGGTGTGGGGTGGCAGCAGACACTGGGGCTGAGGCAGGCAACAATCCTTGTTAATTTCGGAGGGTTGGCAGCCTGATGTTAGGGTTTTAATATAATATAACAGTATATTATATTATATTATATTATATTATATTATATTATATTATATTATATTATATTATATTATATTATATCCCCAACATAATATATTAATAACCCTAATAATATATAACCCTAATATAATATATCATATTATCCCTGCAAGAGCAGGGGAAGGAACCTGAGCATATTGAACCAGAGCCATTTCTCCTGAGCCATGGAAAAATAATAATAACTTGACATTTGTGAGTGTCAACAGCACAGGGAGGGACAGCAGCACACGTGGCTGATTGCTCTGCTCCATGTGTGCACAGCCATCTCCTTCTAATTCCAGCTGCAAATTTCCTTCTGATCATCAGGAGCTGAAGGAAACTTGAAGGAATACACCCACCAAGCCCTCCCATCCCTCCTCAATTTGGTTAATGAGGTCATTAAAAAGATGCATGAATGTATTGCAAGCAAGGGTTGAATTTTTATGCCACAGGGGCAATGTCTTTCCAGAGAAACGTTACTAGGGAAAAGAGACTGCTTCTTACATCTTTGAAAGGAATTTTCATCCCTTTACCTCCTCTGAAGAGACTTGAGAATAGCACGTATGTACTGAGGAACAGGAATAGTCCAGAATAACACAGTTTGAGAAATCCTTCCTGTCACAGGACAGTGGTTTCCTATTTTCTGCTGAGATTTTCTCCTCTGTCCTGCATCCATGAGTACCTTCCTCAGAGACAGAGATGATGCTTTCAGCTTTTTCAGACCATGGTCCTTCAGGAGTGCAGTGAGACCTCTTCACAGCTTTGTGTCCTGCAGCCTGTACCCCTGTGAGCTGAGTCACCCTGTAGTTGGGAAAGAAAAAAATATCTAAAAAAACAATGTATTTTAAAAATAAAATCACTATTTTAAAAACTATCAGCTCTCTACAAGTGTCTGAGCTGGAGCATTTATAAGCTGATCTCCTTTTTGTTATTTTTTCTGGATTTGTTTTAGGTGTTGGCTCACTTGGAATAACTTTGTTATGTTTGTCTAGTTCCTGACCTGTTAAATTCCCGAAGCATGGAAATGGGAAGATTCCAGCACTGTGGGTATGCAGGAATCAGCACTTTCTGCAGATTCAATTGTCTGCAATGCCACGTTTTGGGTCTACGTGGGAACAGTTTCAGCCCTAAGAAAAATCTCATTGTGTGGGTAGAAGCAATGCAAGCTGCAGGCACGTGCTGGAGCTGTGTGTGTGTGTGTGTGTGTATGTGGGCAGAGTTTTTTTGTTTCACTGGTTTCCTTTCTCAGCTGTCAGCAGCAAAAGGTCACAGGATAAAAGAGCACACCTGCAGAAGCTGCCACTTCCTCCTCTAGCACTGAGACCCACTTTCCTTACCCTTTCCTGCTTGCAGACCTTTCCCATCACAGGGGAAGCCCTCAGAAGCTCACCAGCCCTCATCTCCCACAGCCAGTGACACAAGAGGACAAGGGGGAGGAGTTTTGAACTTAAAGAGGAGAGATTTAGGTTAGATATTAGGAAAAGACTCTTCTCTGTGAGGGTGGTGAGGCCCTGGCACAGGGTGCCCAGAGAAGCTGTGGCTGCCCCTGGATCCCTGGAAGTGTCCAAGGCCAGGTTGGGATGGGGTTTGGAGCAGCCTGGGACAGTAGAAAGTGTCCCTGCCCATGGCAGGGGGCTGGAACTGGATGATCTTTAAATTCCCTTCCAGCTCAAACCATTCTGTGATTCTAAAATGAAATAATCCCCCCAGTGTGCACAGAGGTGAAGTACATGGGCATTTGAGCTGTGTTTGCTCTTATCTGATGAATTAGAATTTACTTTAGCTTTCCACTGGGGAATGAATTTGTGTCATCCTGCCCTGGAGCCACGTTAAGTGCACAGTAGCTCTGACATTGCTGCTGTGCACTCAGCTGATGCATGAGTCACTGCATCTCTTGGCTCAGAGAAGTTTTCCTCATTGGCACTTGAAAAACAAGAACGAGGGCAGAGGAGAAAGAGAGGGAAAGGGGGAACCTCTGCGCTTCTCTCAGAACTGAAATGAAAACTGTGCTGTTCTCAAAGGACAGTGATCCCTCCATCCACAGTCTCTTCCCAAAATTTCTGTAGCTCAAAGGATGTTCTCCCTCTCTCCTTCACTTCAGAAGTGGAAAAAACAATCATGGCAAAAGTCAAGCTCAATTGATAGCTTTCCACAAATATTTTGCCTTGTTTACTGAATTGGCTGAGTGGTTCCTCTAAATCATTTAATTGAGGTGATCATAGGGTTTATTTCAAAGTCTTGAACTAGGTTTTATTTTACATGACATTCAGGTGTTTAATCTGTGACTTGTATCATCCCCTTGTATTATTCATTTGTCATCTGTTAGGATGTGTTTGTGCAGTTCCCAGAGCAGGAGTATCTTGATTTCACTGAGTCTCCAGAAGCTGCAGCTGGAGACCAGTCAGATCTGATAATCAGATTATTATTTCCATATTATCCCTCCTTCAGTGAAGCTGTAATTCAGGTATGTTCATAACTTCAAAACTACCCTGGGTTAAATTCCTATCGGGATAAAAAGCTGGTATTTGTGTGATGAGCACACATTAATACAGATGACAGACACTTTGTTCAGGTGTAACCTCACTTCTAAGAGGTCACTTTCCATTGGAAGTGCCTCGGGGTTTTGCATCTCCTGACTTTTTCCTTTTGCCTTGGAAGAGGAACAGGAGGCAAAGAGTTTGGTCTTTTAGTCTTTGCTTCTCCTTATTCATAAATGTCCTCTGTATTTCCGTACTTCAAAGGAATGTTCTTTTGCTGTGATGAATAGCCCCTTTAGGCCCAGAATCAATTCAGACCTTTTCCATCCCAGCACTTGAAATTCTTGGGAGGATACTCCAATCTCCATAGTCCTGTTCATTGTTATGCCACTGCACCAGCATTAGAACAGAAATCAATCT
Organism: Setophaga petechia; assembly: GCA_024362935.1. Taxonomy (NCBI): domain Eukaryota; kingdom Metazoa; phylum Chordata; class Aves; order Passeriformes; family Parulidae; genus Setophaga; species Setophaga petechia. Next base: position 2,660,701 of record JANCRA010000001.1, on the reverse strand, counting down.
TGATTTACATTTTCCTCTTGTCCAGGTGCTCAGAGCAGCAGCTTTTTCATGCTTAGTTAGTGGACTTTGCATTAAATAAGTTTTTGGAACTTTTGATAGTCTAGTGACATAAAATCTGGAAAATTATTGTAAACTTTGACATGTATCAGCTATGCTGTATGTTAAGGCTGTTCCATCCTTTCAAAATACATTCTGATTCTTGGTATTAGTTGCTTTCCCATTTTTGTTCTCTCCTTTTTGTTTCCAAATTGTAATTCTACAGCTGCTTAATGAAATAGACTCTTTCTTTACCTGTTTTTCTTGGCACACACTACAAAAAGGCTCTGAAGTCCTAGAAAAAGACAAAGAACCACACTAAAATAATTTTAAGGATAATGTCTTCCCTGTGCCAACAGGTAAAAGTTATTCAAGGCAGTAATCATAGAAAACAAAATAATTTGAAACCCTGTTCATCCTTGGTATTGCCCTGCCATGTTCAGATTGCTATTCCCAAACAAATCCACTCAGATGTGAAAACTCAGAAAAACACATTCAAGTGATTTCTAAATATATTTAGCTGCTATTAATACCTTGAACCTCCTTTGATCTGGAATTATCCTTGCAGAATATGTTGGACTATCTCTGAGTAAATCCAGCCATCTGTAATGTCAGGGGGCATGCACAAGTCCCTGAATCATTATTCATGGTGCTGGCCCTCAGCCAGGACCTGGAAACGGATAATTCTGGGAGCCATCAGCAGAAGGCAAGAAATGTAAGCAGAGAAAGCTCTTTTTTGAGGAGTTTAACTCAATTATGGAGAAATATGGCAAAATAATTCAAATATATATATATATATATATATATATATATATATATATATATGCAGTTTGATTTATAAAATACAGAAGAAAGAATACTGAGTTTCAAAAAGTTTTAAGAAGATAGAAACCAGTATAAAAGCTACTTGGCCAGTCTGTATGGGAAGCATCTTCTCTGAGCTTTAAACTGTGATGATGTGAAGGTCTCTCTGCCCCTGCAGAATGGAACCAGAGCATTCACGTGGCTCCGGCTGAAAGGAGACTCATTGTTTACAAATAAAGCAAACAGCTGTGCGGAATTTCTCACCAGATCTTTGTCTTCTGAGGTTTTTTAGCCAACATTATCATGTCATCTGGTTATTTTTTAACTGTAGAGGTCTAAATGTCTTTGCTTCTAACGCCTCTTGCCTACAACCTTTAATTTTCATAGTTTTTGGTTTTGTTGTGGGTATTTTTAATCCCAACTGAGAAAGAGGAATGAAGAAAGCATTGTAAGGGCTACTCAAGGGCTACTACAACAATCTGTCAGGAGCAGTCTGCACTTGATATTCAAAGTGCTGCTTCTCCATGGCTTTGGCTCTATGTTCTGCTGGTAGTGCTCCAGAAATTGAGAGGAACAGAGGTATCCAGGGACATGATTTAATCCATTCTTCAGGAGGCATCTCAGATGAGACAGATGGTTTAATTGCTGATTTTAGTATTCTTTTCATTGACTGAGGTCAGATGTGATGTGGGATACGTGTGACTGGGTGAGGATAAAGGTGGGAGAGAACAGATGGGATTTGTAACCAAGTCTTTTAAAAATGTGTGAAACTTCTATTCAAAAAAGTGAGAGAAATTAGTGCACCTCACAGCATGTCTGGTCCTGTTGTAGGCTTCATCTCAGCCTCCCCCTCAAATTGATTTTCCTCTGTCCTGATTCTGGAATTTCCTCTTGCCCCCAGTTGCATGATACCCACAGGACATCTTCTTAAACCCCACTGATAGAGATAGAGCTGAAAATATTTTAAAAATTGCTGGAAAGGCAACAGTCTACTGTCTAACAGACTGGAGGAATAGAGGATGCAGTTTGTCATGGAACCTCTTGGATCCGCCCAGGAAGAACCTAAATAAATGTCATTAATTCTTTGAACTGCCACATGGCTTTTTCTCACTGGCAATTTTCCTTCCTCCCCTTGCCCTGAGACCCTATGGTGACTCCATTCCCTTCTAATTTTCTTGTCTTCTCTGAATAATTCCCATGTAAAGCTGAAAAAGCAGGTTCTTGCCTCGTTTTTTCTCTAAAACATGAGATTTTCTCTCTGTTAAAAATAAAGGGTTATAAAAAATTGCAGTGGTTGAGCTGCACACCTTAAATATTCCCAGTTTTGAATTCATCATCTAGAATAAGTTGAGGGGGAAGAACCTGAGAGGGAAAATTGCTCTTTTAACAGTTATCAAATAATATTGAATAATCTGTTTTGTTAGTGGAAAAGATAGCCCTTAAATTTTAGACCTTTATAATTATATCCTAAAAGAAGTCAACTTCAAGGCACGTGGCTTGATCCCATCAGATGCTGTTGAGGTGTGTTGGTGATGGGCAACGAGAACATGGGAATGAGGAGCTGGACAAAACTCAAATTTCTCTTCAAGTCTGCCTGGACAGGGAAAATGGTGTTTGGAGATATTAGGATGTGGCCAACTGGTTGCTGATCTCATCTTTCCTCTGGCTGAGGATTTAAGGGGTTGATTGGGTAAAGCAACCCTTTAAAGTCGGGGCTGTGCAATACACCAGCATGAGCTTGTGGAATTTGTCACTTAAGGACAATTGCTTTGAAGACTGACTGTGAGAGGACACAGAGTTGGCAGTTCAGAGCCAGATGATTCTTTGTGTTATAGAGGAATCAAAACTGCTTCTGCAGACTGAAAGGGAGCAGCAATTTGAGGTCTTTTTGAAAGATTTGTAGCTTCTAAAATTCTTACTTTGATAGTCTCCATTTCTATTTAATCAGCAGTTATTAAATATGTTCCAGAAGATTTGCTGAAGGCTGAATATTGCTTTCTTCTCCTTCTTCTGCAATAAATGACTGAAACATAATAATTGGAGGGTTTGCTTTAGTGACAGCATCTCATTGAGAAGAATGATCTGCATATAATGTCCCAAGAAAAGAGGAGGCTGAAGGAGCTGACAAACCAATCACATTTTCTACATTCTAAATTCCTCAGCTTGTGCACTTTTGTCTTTCATGGTTTTTCAGGTTTTTTCTTCTCTTTTGTTTTAGGGTTTGTTTGGTTTTTAGCTAAAAACTGGTTGGGATTTTTTGATGTTATTTCATTCACAACGGTGAGGTGCTTTGGTTTAACAATTTAGACATCAGGTGAATTAAGGGACATTTTTGCTCCTTCAGCATCAATAGACAAGGACCTCAGAACTATTACATGTCCAGTTAAATGAGATTATTCCCATGTAAATGACAACCTAACTACACTGGAATGTCTCACCTGTATCAGTGGGACACACAGTAATAGGAAAACAGACAATTCCTCTGAGTAAGAGAAATCCATGTAAAAATCCTTCACCCAATGAACTACAAACTCCCTGAAGGCTGAGATGCCCACCCCCAGCTAAGCAGGCAGTATTTCTTTAGGGCAAATGCGGTGAAAATGAAATTTAACTATAGATCACCAAAATTTTTAGTAAGTTCCTGAAAGAGCATGCCACAGGCTACTTCACATTGATTTTCCTTGAGGCTCACGAAAACTTGAAAATCCCTTCATTTTGTCTCAGTACACAAGGGAAAAAAGTTTTCACATCTCAAACTATATGTGAACTGAAGAAATCATTGCTGCCCAATTCTGCAGAGAATCTCAAAAGCCAAGTGCACTCCTGGAACATAAAGCACTGGCTCTGTAATGTGAAACAGTGTCACAGACAGCTGATAGAACCAAACACTTCATGTAACATTTACATTACATAAACATTAGATATTCACAGTGTGGATGTGCGCTGATCGTCTCACATCTCAGCTAATAAGCCAAGGATCTCTTCACAGCTGATGGGAAGAAAAGGAGACATTTTTAGGGCACAATTAATTTGCTGTATTTTGCAACATGCTTTAAAGTGAGATGAAGTGCCTATTTGTCTCTGGTGGGTTTGTGGGAATCTATGGGGACTCACCCAAGTGAACAAATCTACATTGCAAAAGTCTACAGTCAGTCTGAAAAATTACCTCCTCAGTGCTTATAACACAGAGGAGCGCCAAGTTCTAAAGAAAGCCTGCAACTATTTTTACTTTATTTTATAAGGGAAGTTTCTCTTAATGAGTTCCCTTTTCAAATCTAATCCCCCAGCTTCTTGTTTGGGAAGATTTCTTCAGATAGACTCTTGTATCATTAATGTTCTGGTGTAGGCCTGCTTTTTTACAAAGTCTCCAGCTATCATTAGTGCAGATATCCTTCATCTATAATGCACTTGCAGTGGTTCCCATGTGCCCTTGCTTCTCTGTTACTTTCTCATTTGTGTCAAGCCCTGAGCACTGGATTAGGATGTTTGGCTGGGAAGCCTCCATTTCCTGGATTTTGTCTGGTGGCACTTTGCCAGGTCTTTCCCTTGGGGTCTCTGCTCTGCAGCCCGTGAGCTGGTGGCTCTGTGGTGTGCTCTGAGGGCTTATTTGCACTAAGGGCAGCTGTACCCCCTTTTCTTTTTTAATGCAAGGGTGATGAGTGAGCCTTGGCTCAGGCTGAGTTTGAGTGGCTGGTACTGGGGTGCACCCAGGGCCTTTGGGCTGTGTGGACCCTCCAGTCCATTGGCACATGTGATTTATAACTGAGTATGCTCTGTGAGATAAACAGCAATGTCCTTTACACCATTTTAAAAGAGCATAGATGGGAAGCTGGAGATTCAGAGTGGGCTTAATTTGCTTTAACATGTGAGGTTAGTGTCTGCCCAGGTGCTCCAAGCTACCTGAGATATCCTCATGCTGGCAGGGCCCAGGAATGTCTGAAGAGGCATCCAAGGCCAGGTGAGCCGCTCCAAGGTATCTAAAATGGCACCAGGCACACACTGAACCCTTCCTTTGCTCTGTGTCCAGGTTCTTTTCGCTTCTCCATTGTTGGAATCCAGGAAATTCCTCTGGCTGCCCTAGAAAACTCAAGACCCTGACAGGTTGCTTGGAGACCTTGGCACGGAGTCAAAAACACCTGTGCCTTTGATTTTAGTCAATGGAAAAAACTACCAATTTTGTATGAAGATGGCACAAGTCACAAGGGTTTGAGTAGAATGTTAGTGAATTTATCACTGGGTGAAAATGTAGAATTTTGGGGTTTTTAGAATGGAGGTTCAAGAGGCAAGATGGAGGAATCTGGGCATGCCCTGTCTTCCTCCTGCTTCTTCTTGTCCTCCATCTTCTGCTGCGATGGTGGCACTTTTGGATTGGTTTAGAATAGAGACAGACTGTGTAACATAGGTGATAGGTATTGGGAAGTAATTGTAAATATTGTACACGTAGTTTTTAGTATAAAAAGCTAACACCACCCTGAGGGCGGTCAGTGTGCCATGAACCGACGTGCTGGACAGACCTCAGCAGGTCAGAGAAAGAATCTATTAGATAAGAGAAAATAAACAGCCTTGAGAAATAGAGCCAAGGAATCCTGTCTTATTCTTTGGTCTCGGGGCTGGGAAAAAGAGATTTTCTAACACCTTGGGGTCATCTTGACTCCAGAGACCCCATCACTCCATCAAGGCCTGTGTCACTGCTTGTGCTCCCCAGCCTTTTCAGTAGCAGAAGTAAAGTTTTCTTCCTTGGACATGGCACCAGTGGACAGATAGAGCACTTCAATACCCTTTTTGTCAGCTATTGCCAAAGCCACAATTTACGGAATGTACTTTTCACTTTATTTGGAAGAGTCCTGCCACTCAGGCCAGGACATTGGTGGTGTGCAGGGACAGGGACAACCCACAGCCTGATCTAGGCTGGATCTTCAAGCACAGCAACAATTGACCAACACAGTCCTCATAGCAGTGTATTTAATGGGCTTATTTTAGCCTAGTTGCCCATTTGCTTTATTTTACCTATTCTATTCTATTTAGCTTCTTGATAATACTGTGTTTTCCTCAGAAGCCTTTTCCAAACACAGCCTGCAGTTTGGTGATAGTGCAGTACCAGTACATCCTGTGGTCATACTGTTTTAATTAAAGATGAAAAAAATGCATGTTCCTTTAGTGAAACATCTCTGGTATAACAGAATGGTGACACGGGGTCTGGCATAATAAAAAGGGTGACATTTTTGATATGTTTTTTATAGCTTGTCTTTTCTGCTGCTGGTTCAGGAACAGGTATCAACGAGAGACAAATAATGTCCATGGCAGTGTCTGAATATTAACTTGTTTGAACTGACAAATGAAAGCTAACCCTCCTCAGAAGCCACTCTACAAGCACATAGGGACATGTTCTGGCTCACCCCGTGTGCTTGCAGTGCAGTGAGACACTCAGTGTGCTCTCAGTGTGCATAATTAATAGCAATGACAAGGAACTACATGAGTAGTACTAAAAATAATAAAAGACCCAGGTTGTTCAGAGTTCAAAGACAAGTTGTTTCAATCCTGTTGTCTTTGAGGGGAATCCTGAGAGACCTCAAGACTGGACTTCTTTTTTTTTCTTTCTTTCTTTTTTTCCTTAAGACAGAGTTTTCCTGATATTTGCTTTTTGGATTCAGTGCTGTGAGTGGGAAGGGAGATGAGAACATCTGATGGACTTTGGGAAGAGAGGAGCAGGAGGTAGACTGAGAAGCTGAGTGGAATCTGGAAGCAGTCTGGGGATATTTTAAAATGATTGTGTTGTTGCAATCCAGGAGCGGCAGGTAGAGGAGCTGAGGAGTGGACAACTTTCCATGAGACAGGACAGCAGGTCCAGGAAATGAGGAAATGAGGAAATTAATTATTTCCTGAGTTGCCACCTTTGGGTGCCAGAGGGGTGGAGGGAGAACAGAGATTTGGAAGAAGATGTTAAGGTAGATGGCAGAAGATGTAAATGCTTTTGCTCTTCTCATGGCTGGAGGATGAAGCCATTAGAGGCAGAATTAAAAGGTTAGAAGCTGCAGAAGCCCAGGAAAAGCAATTCCAGCAATTCCAGCTTTGGAAGATGTATTAGAAATCTGCTGCACAAGCTGGAGCCCTTCTTCAGTGATAGAAAATAAACCCTGAGTGGTCCTGTCCTGGGGTGGGAAACCTTGGAGGAGACCTTGGTCCTGCAGCTGCCACCTGGCTGGAGCTCAGGCTGCCTCCTTTAAGCATCCCTGGAAGATAACTGGAACCACTGGATGATGTTTTTGTTCCTGGAAAATCCAGTTTTTGGTAATGTTTCTAAGAGCTTATTATAGCTTTGTCTCACTTCACACCCTCAGATTTCCTCTGGCCACCCCACCAAGTGAGAACAATATTTACAAATATTGTAACTCTGGACTGGTTGTCTTTAAAGATGGAAATATTGATTGAAGATTGCAGAACAAAGGCTGAGGGAAGAACACTCTTCACTGAATTTAGGAAGCTTATATTTTGCTTCCTAGGGAAAAGGCTGCCAATCCTAATTTATCTGCCATTTAATTCTTACTGATCCTAATTTTTTATGACAAATTTATCTAATTGTGTCACCTCTGGCTTGTGTGTATGTCACAAAAAAGAACTTTTCAGTTTAACAGTGGGTAGCAAACGAGTGAGAGCTCTGAGAGATAATGTCAGGGTAGCTTGCAAAGACACAAACTGTGGGAGGTGATGCTTTATTTTGGGGTGAAATTACACAAGATAGCAGCATAGGCTTGTAGTTTTAGAGACAATTCCTTTCCAAAGATGATTGTGCCTTTAGCATGGAATTTAGTTAAGCTGCTCCAGGCCTTTACATAGTTTTCTGAACTCAAGAATATTTGCTTTCAAAAAAACAGGCAATAATAGCTCTGGAGATTAATTGCTTGGTAATATGCACTGGCATATAGTGATAGCATCTGTGTCTAATGGAAACACAATGGAAATGGGCCTTTGCAGATGAGTTCAGCTAAAATAAACAACTAGAAAACAATCTGGATTCCTGGCTAAGGCCGGGAGAAGAAATGAAAATTAATGTGCAGAGAGATTATCCCATGTGCTGCCCCTGCTGTAAATGTCCTGTAGCAGCACCAAAGGCAGCTCATGTGTTTCCAGCCTCTCTCTGTGCCATGTGCTCCCTCTGAAGCAGAGATCCTGCTGAGAGCCTGCTCTGAGCTGCCATTCCCTCTCCCTGCATGGCAGGTTTCCCCAGCACAAGGACATCAGGGGCTTTGTGCCTCCACACAGACATTGATGCAGTCAGAGCCAGGAGCAGCCCTGCTGCTTTACATACCAACCCCATCCTCTCTGCAGGAGTAGGACTCTAAATTTGAGCACCAAATTGGCTTCTCAGCTTCAAATAGATGCACAGATAATTTTTCTGGATTGCCTTTTTGAGCTACTTGTCTTGCCATCACAAGGAAAACCAAGTCAAAGGTCTATAAGATCATGTTTTGTGCTTTAAATAATTATAATAAAATTCATGCAACACTCATATTTTGATTTATCCTCACAACATAGTGATTTTCCAGAAAAAATGCATTTTTGGGGACATAGAGGGGATGTAATTCAAGCTATTGAATAAACACTGTAATGTATAAGACACTAATGCATGACGGAGCACTGACTTGATGGGGAAAAAAATGTACAGAAACACAGCTACAAAAACCTTACCAAATTCAAGAGATGTGACCAGTAAGAGCAGATGCAAGGTGGAGATTTTGAAGCTGACAATGGTTACCTGAACACCAGAGCTATAACCTGTGAAGCTCATAAAAAAATTGACTCCTTGAGAGACAGAGATTGCCCTACCAGAGATTCAGGTGTGCTGGTACAACAGCTCTGGCCTAGAAACACAAAACACAAATTAGTTTTTCAGCAAGCCATGCCCTGTGGTAGAGCATGATGTCCCAGCGTTCCTGGTGCCCCTTTTATGATGAAGCATGACAAACCTGTCCAGTTTCTGATTTTGTTTTGTTTTGTTTTTGTTTATTTTTTGGAGAAACTCTGCTTTACCACACTGCCTTGGGTTGCAAATGCAAGATGTGGCTGGGGGTGTGTATTCTATTCCCATCTGTCAGAGGTGGGGCAGTTACCTTCTGTTCATTGGGCAGTTTTCTTTATCCCTTCCACAGCCAATCCTCCCTCCAGGAGATCTCTGCTGTTCATGGGTCATTAATTATTAATTCTCTTCTGTCCATGGCCAGTGAGTGTCCCTGCATGGCTGATCCAATTCCAGCATCCCATGGGGAGATGCTCCGCCCAGGGGAGGAGCCAAGCATTCCTACCTGGATCCAATCTGAGCTTTGGCACAGCACAGCAGCCTTTGCCCCCTGCATTGCCAGAGGAGCAGCTTTCTGCTGCCCTGCATTGCCAGAGGGAGCCCAGGCCCATCTCCAGCAGCCCTGGAGCTGCAGAGGAAAACTCCCCCCTTGTGCAGGATCCCTGCTCCAGCAGAACCACAGCTGGCACTGCAGGAGGGCTGAGCCCCCATGGGATGGGGCTGGGACACCACCCTGACACACAGGGGGACAGGGCATGGTCTGACTCTGCCAGTGTTGTTTTGTATTGCTGCATTTTAATTTATTTTTATTTTTTCCCTAATAAAGAACTGTTATTCCTATTCCCACAGCTTTGCCTGAGAGCCCCTTAATTTCAAAATTATCATAATTTGGAGGGAGAGGGTTTGCATTCTCCATTTTAAGGGAGGCTCCTGCCTTCCTTAGCAGACACCTGACTTTTCAAACCAACACACACACCCCACAACAATTTGCAACGCAAATTATCAAGCCTGCTAAATGTTAAAACCACACATTCTGCTCCCTTGTTCTGTCTACAACATTCTGTTTTCAGGTACACTGAGAAAACACAATGAAGGCTGTATTCAAACAAGCACAGGAATGTCTGTCATGTTTTAAGAAGCTGATTCCTGTGGTGGCTCTTCCACAATTCTCAGCTGAGGTTGTGCTTAACACCGGTGAAAGGAGCCTTGTGGGTTCTCCTCAGGATTCACAGTGCAAAGTCAGCATAGCTGCCACAAAAAACTGCCTTAATTTCAACCCCTTTTATTCAGAATTTTGGGAATTTTTTAATTCCAAAGATGAACCTGCTTGTGTGCGTTGAAATTTTGCTTCATCCAGGAGAGCGAGGTGAATTTGGGGGATGCACTGCCAAGACATGCTGAATAAAGTTCCCTCTCTGGGTTCAGGCCAGGAGAGACTGGAACCTCCAAAACTCAGCATTTACCCTGGGATTCACAGAGGGTGAACAGAGGATTTTGGAAAAAGCATGCCAAATGTTCAGGAATACCTGCAGAGCACAGCCCCATATTATTGCCACCCTTCTTATTTTCTGAGTTTCTGACATTAAATTAGACTTCAGATCATGTCTTACCCTGGAGTGACAGAGTCTCTCGCTTTGCTGGGCTCACTCCATGCTGCTGCACGTTATTCCAGGCTCTTAGGAGCAATATATCTATTTTACTGTTAATAAAAGAGAAAGATTGCATCATTGTCCTACCCAGTAAGATGGCAGTATAAGTCCTGTTAATCAGCCACCAGATCAGTGTTTTACAGTCTGCCATTGCATCTCATTTTTTTTTGTAGTTGATCAAAGCAAGTAAGTAAACAGAAAAGAAATAAATTATAAAAAAAGGAAAGAAAGAAGAACTGATGAAAAAATAAGCTTTATTTAATTTGCTTTTTTAAAGTTTTTAAGTCATGCAGGAAAACAATGGCAACTTTTGTGAGGTGGTGCGGAGAGAAGGTAATATATGATATATTATAATATTATATATTATATAATTATATATAATTATATAATATATAATATATATAATATAATTTAATGTAATGTAATATATGATATGATATTATATATTATAATATTATAATTTTACTCATTCTGCCTCATTCTGCCTTCTCAGTGAGGTAGGAGGAAAGGCTTTAAAGGAGAAAAAATAAAAACATAAAGCATCAGATTCAAAGGGATTTTCATGATCACAGTGTCAAACTCTGAGGTATCACCAGCAGTAAGATTCAAAGATTCATCTTAAAATTGGCCTGATTCTTGACTCTTTAATCCACATGCACGATTCTGGGATGATATTCCAAGCCCTCATTCTTAGGAACTTGCTGTTTATTTCCATCCCAAAAACATCTACTGCCAGCTTGGGGCCTTTCTGGTCATTCAGTCACTGGGATGGTGTCTATGAGATCCATTTGTGAGTTATTTTTCCAGAGGAAAAATGTTCATCACTTCCCAGAAATGTTTTATGAGGAATCAGGTCCTTGGCAGAATACGGGTGGGCTCTGAGTAATTAAATTGGCCAGAAGGGAAGCAGATGGGAGCTCTTGGTGAGCTCTCCCCGTGTGAGGGGAGCTGGGACATGCTGATGTTATCAAATAGGGCAAGAGGCCCCCCAGATCCTTTATTCTCAGTAAATCTGCAATTATTTCCTTTGTAGGTGCAGGAGTTCAAGGCAGAGAGGAGCTGATGAATGGCAGAGCCAACAATAATCTGATTTTGCAGCACTGTGGGTCGTTTGGGTTAATGAACTGACTCCTGCTCACAGGCAACCCCACAGACCTGCAAATGCAATTTGATGATTTGGCTTATTCACAAGTCCCCTGCTGTTTGTGGAGGGTTTTTTAAACATGGATGTCATCTGTTGGTCTTTACAATCTGTAGATAATAATGGGGATTATGGGCTATTTTTTCCTACCTCATTGACTGATACCTTCTGCTTTCATTGCAATGGTTCTTTCTCCTTTGCTTTCCCCCACTATGTCTTCCTCCTTTTCATGCAATAAAAATACAAAAATACAAAAAAAAAAAAAAAAAAAAAAAAAAAAAAAATCTACTTGGGGATTATCTTTGTGTTTGACTGAGAAGCTCTGTGTGTTTTTCATAGTTTAGCTTGAATATCTTGAATATGAAAAGCAGCACCTTTTCTTCACCCCAGAATTTCAAATATGCATATTTTAAAATATGACTAAAGCTAAACTACACAACATTTTTTGTGATGCACGGGAGAGACTGTGAACTGTTCCACTAAAAATAGTTGAACTTTCTGTATCTACACTGCTTTTTATTGAAAATCATGGTGGAGTTAAAATTGCAATGCAAAAAGCAAGCTGTTTTTCCATTAAAGAATACAAAACATGTTATCTTTTTGAAAAAAATCTATTATTTTGTTAGTTTATGTTTGGTTTTGGGGAACCAAAAATGCAAAATTGTACCTAAACAAACTTTTTTTGTTTGGTTTGTTTTTTTAGTGCTTTTTTCCTTTCTCTTTTAGAAAAAAAAAATGATTTCTTTATCTATAAAAGGCATGTAGACATAGGATAAGGGACAATGGCTTCAAGCAGACAGAGGGCAGGCTTAAGATAGATATTAGAAAGAAATTCTTTCCTGTGAGGGTGGGAGACCCTGGCACAGGGTGCCCAGAGAAGCTGTGGCTGCCTCTGGATCCCTGAAGTGTCCAAGGCCAGGCTGGACAGGGCTTGGAGCAACCTGGGATAGTGGAAGATGTCCCTGCACAGGGCAGGGGGTAGAACAAGGGTGTCTGTGGGGTCCCTTCCAACCCAAACCACTCTTTTGTTCTCTCATTCTAAAACTATTTCAAAAAGATCAATTTTAAAACTAAGTAAATGGAAGAATAAAAAAAATCAACACTATTTGTTTCTCTCCTTCAAATATTGCTTTCAAGAAAAAAAACCCAGCAACCACAAGAGATTTAAAGGCAAGGCATTTTGCTGAAAGCTGTTGATACTGAAAAATACCTAAGCCAACCATTAAAGCCTCAGAAATCCATAGTCCTCAAAATGAAAATTAATATAAAATATGGAGTATACCAATACATCAGGATGTCTTGGGGAGGGAGAAGGGAATTTTTCCATAGGAGTATAAAGGACTGAAAACTGTTGCAGGCAAAGTTCTTTAGAGAGCCACAGAGGCAGCAACGTCAGGCCTGCAGTCAGTGGCAGAGCTTCTGTTGATGCTGCTGTTTCTGGAGCAGGCATGAAGCTGATTTCCTGTCCTCCCTCTTGTGCTTCAGCAGCAAATTGAGTTACGCATGCCATGGGAACAGAGTGGGATTGCACCTGAGCAAACAGGGCTCTGAACACCTGCCTGCCAAAGGGTTTTGGAGCTGGTTCATCCCATGCCAAAGCAGGTCAGCTGTGCCATTTCCTGAAAGTGCCCCTTGTTCTCCAGGCAGGTGCCCAGCTCCTTCAGAGGCAGCTGCAGAGCAGATGTTGAGCCTGGTGAGGTGAATCAGACCCTCTGAATTTTTAGAGCATTGCACACAGCAGGGTGAGCTGGGGCACAAGCTGGGGACTGGTTCGTTCATATATCAGATGCAGAAAAGCTTCCTTGACTACCCAGGGCACAGAGCACCTCAGTTTCACTTTTTCTGGGTGAACTACTCCAAATATATCTCAATTTTTGCTGCTGCAGTGGATCACATTCCCTCAATGTGTTGTGTATAGCACATCAGCCTCATCTCTTTTTGCATTTGAGGAAGCCCCTCAGTGAAGTTCATTTAGTTGCAAACATTACACATGGGTTAAAAAATTAACAGCATGTGTGTCACTGTCATATTTTCTGGAAAAATCCCTTTGCCAGGATTTCTTCTCCTGGGAAGATGAGAAGCCTCAGAGAAAAATGAAAACAATAATTATCTGATCGCTGCTCCTGTGTTTGGCTGCTTTGGAATGTGGTCTGGACATTGTTTACCAACTGGTGCATCTTTGATTGCTTTCATGTGAATTGTTTTAACTTAATGACCAATCACCATCAGCTGTGTCAGACCCTGAGGAGTCAGTCACGAGCTTTTCATTATCATTCTTGTTAAGCCTTCTGTCTGCATCCTTTCTGTTTTCTTTAGTATAGTTTTAGTATAGCATTTCGTTTATATAATATAATATCATAAAATAATAAATTAGCCTTCTAAGAACGTGGAGTCAGATTCATTCATATCTCACCTCATCCTGAGGACCCCTGCAAATACCACACATGTGGAGAAAGTCTCCTTGCTCTTCTAGCATGCTGCTTCCTCAGCTTTTGAAATCCCTAAATCTCAGACTGCCAGAGTATGAGCAGCTCTGTATTCTTCCCTTGTTTTGGCATCCTTTTCCCTAACCAGGCACTGCTGGATGTTGTTGAAGATGTTTTTTCTTCTCAGTTGATCCTTAATGCAGCTTTGCTGAGCTCTGTGGGTACTGTGCCATCCAAGGGGTGCAGAGTAGAGCACAATTCAGGGGAAAATCTGACAGAACCCACACAACAAGAAGTGACAGATTAGGAAAAGCAGCCCTGTTCAGACAGATAAAATGTCACTCTGTGTGCAGGTGACACTTTCACATTATCAGCAGATGACAACACTGCAGCCTAAGACCTTTGACAATCTTTAATCATAGGTCAGAGAGCAGAATGTGCATGCAGAGTTTTTGGGAAATAATGCAAATCTGAACTGTCTGAACACCAAAGGTCTTTGTATGACAAATAGAGTTTTATGCTGAATTGATCACATTTCCTTGGGGAAATTGCCAACACATTTCTTATTTAAGTAAAAATCGACAATGTATTTTCATCTAATTTCCTGATTCAAAACCATACATTTTTGAAAGAGCCAAGACCATATTCATTACAGTCCTTCTACTTAAATAATTTTTGGCAGGTTGTTCTCTTAGTTTTAAATAAGCCAAAATTAGCTACAGATATGTAGAGCTCTGTGCTCCTATTCTTGAAGCAAAATCTGTGAAACTAATTGAGTGAAACTCTTTAATGAGACAAACCTCATTAAGATGGTAATTCTCCCCTGCACACTGTATCCCCTTACTCTTTCTGAATATTTAGCTAGCGTTACCAAAGCTTTAGAGAAATGTTCTGTAAAGCTTATTTGTCAGAGTACAAAATGAGAATAAAACCTGACAACAATTCATACGTTCAGCTAATGACAAAACTGGCCATGAATCAAATATATAGATTAAGTTGGAGAGGCTTTGATATGCCCTGTGATGGCTGAAACAGAGGCCAGACCTGCAGGTACAGCACTGCACCTATGGGAGACTCCTGGTCTGATCACCAGGTATAATGTGGTGGGGAATTTTGATGCCCTGTCTTTAGAAACCTTTAAAAAGACACATAGGGAAATGAAAATAATATGTACTGGATGATTTTCCCAGAGTTTAGAAGGAAAAAAAGCTCAAAATAATCCAATCAGTATTTGGGTAGGTGCAGTATCCAAAGCCTTTCTCAAAAGATTCCTAGGCAGAGGTTTTACTGAACAAAACTGGAAAAAACCATGGCTGAAGTGCCTCTACACACAAAAACTCTTTCAGAAAATACAGTGAGATTCACCCAAGCTCTTGTTCAAGTGAGTCACTGAAGTTTCCTCCAGTGCAATGACACAGCGCACAGCAAAATTTGCTTCAATTATGTGTGCACCCCCTAGAAGGTTGAAATGGAGACCAGTCCCTCCCAAACACCCTGAGAGTCCCCAGGGTAGCTGAGATAAGTGAAGGAATGAGGTTCAAAGCCTGAACCCATTCCAAGTGCTGGAATGTTCCTTGTTTTCAGCCCATAAAGGAGACACAGGGATTATCACCTTCTCTTTTGGGTGTTTCCCATGGGCATCTCAGTTTGTGTGCCAGCAGCTGGGGCATTCCACTGTCTCTCCCCATCTCTGCCTCCTCTCCAGAGCCCTCCATCTGTAAGGCACAGGGTTGCTGTACATTCCTTTGCCCCACCTTGGATCTGCCCTGTTCCCTTGGAAACGTCTCTGTGTGCATTTCTTCCAAGCATTAACCTTATCTGCCCTTATGTGTGGAGGAAAATGCAGCAGGAAAAGAGGTTAAATGAGCTTTGCAGGCTGCAGGAGACACCCCCCGCCCCATGCTGGGCACAAGGCAAGGTCCAGGGGCTGGCACAGCTGGGGTCTGACCTCCCTGGAGCTTCCTGAAGTCCTCTCTGCAGGGAGACTGGGAACAAGGCAGCTGTTGTGTATTTTCAGGACTTTTTGTTTCCAGTCCTTGCCTTCAGTGCTGTGCTGAGCTGCACATCTCAGGGGTACCACAGCAAGGGAAGACACTCCAGAGGGTGAATCGCACAAGCCCAACCCCTGCTTTAACCCACTCAGTGAGGTGGTTTTTCTATTCCTTTCTTGCATTCAGGCTGTCTCAATGAGGCACAGCCTCCCTGAATTTCCAAATGCAAATATATTTAGAACCATAGAGTTATTAAAGTTGAAAAAGACCTCCAAAATCATCAAGTCCAGCCTTCAGCTGAATATGACCGTACCCACTAAACCATATAACAAAGTGCCACATCTGCTCATTTTTTGAACATTTCCAGGGATTATGACTCCATCACTTTGCCAGGCAGCCTGTTCTAATAACCACTGTTTCAGTGGTTTCAGTGAAGAATTTTTTCCTAATATCCAACACGAACCTCCCTATTTATCTGAATTCAGTATCACCTTCGTGCCCTTCTCCAGTGCTCCCTCCCCTCTCCTCACTTCAATGAGCAACATTTAAAAACCATGAACATTTTAAAAACAAGCAGAGGAGCAGACAAATAAAACACCACATTTTGAAAAGCCCAGCTCTATCCTTTTCACAAATGCCACCACCTTTGTGTGATATCAGACACAGCTTCCCTACACTTATTTCATCTCATAAACAGCCAGGAGAAGCAGCTGTTTCTGTCACCAGGAGTGAGTGAGGAGGAGGCTGGAGCTCCTCAGGCTGTGATGATGCTCACACTGACCTGGCTGGTAGATCCTTTCAGAGACACTGAGCCCCCTCCTCACCGAGCAGTTCTCACCCTGCTCAGGCAGAGCTGGGTCATGGCAGGGCTGTAGCTCAGCTCAGAAAGGCATGGCTGATGAATGAGCACAGCAGTGTAAATGTGTCAGCACAGCACCTCAGCCAATACCTCCTGAATCAAGCAGGTGTTTTTTGCTCCTGTGCTGGAGCACGTCCAGCGGGGCTCATTCTGAGAGCATGGCTGCACTGTGTGTGTTAATTTGTTCCTGGTTCATCCTTGAGCAGCCAGTGCCTCCTTTGAGACAGGAGATTAATGGTTGCCCAGGGAGAAATGAGTAGACGGAAAAAGCAGCTTCTGTGGTTACTTATTATTGCTGGATTTAAATGGTTCAAACCCACTGTCCAACACTTTTAAAAAGGATATTCTTCTGGAAGGAATTGTGGATGCACCATCCCTGCCAGTGTTCAAGGCAAGGCTGCACGGGGGTTGGAGCAATCAGTTTAGTGGAAGGTGTCCCTGCCTATGGCTGGGGTTGATAACAAGATGACCTTTAGGGTCCCTTCCACCCCAAACCATAAATTGGTCTCCCTGATTCTGTGATGAACAATGATAAAGGAGCTTCCAGGACTGGGACTGTCACCATCATATTTTCTGAAAAATCTCTCTGCTCAGGATTTTTCTCCTAGGAAGTTGAGAAGCCTCAGAGGAAAATGAAAACAATAATTATCTGATTTGTTTCTCCTGTGTTTTGCTGCTTTGGAATGCGGCTGGAGATTGTTTATCCAACATGTGAATTGTTTTGACTTAATGACCAATCATGGTCAGGCTGTGTCAGGACTCTGGAAGGAGTCAATGAGTTTTCATTAGTATGTTGTTAAGCCTTCTCTAAGTAGCCTTTCTGTATTCTTTAGTATAGTTTAGTATAGTATTCTTTTATATAATATAGTCTCATAAAATAATAAATTAACCTTCTAAGAACATGGAGTCGGATTCATCAATTCCTCCCTTCGATGGGAATCTCAGAAAATTCCACACGGGACCTATGATATGAGACCTGAATATCCAGCAGCTGCAAAGCACTAAATCACCTTGTCTCCCTGACATCACTGTGCAAACACACGATTTACAGCCTCCTGTAGCAGAATGTCAGCCACATAATTCCTGCTGCTGGATGCTCTGCTGAATGCTTCTGTATTTACAAGAATGCACAGAGAGCTGCAGAACGAGACGTGGTTTATTGCCCTGTGTGTGTGCTGTTGTGCACACCAAGGGAATTGATTTAGTGGGCAATAAGCTGTTAAAAGACTGAGACACTGGTAGCTAATACCCAGAGAACCCAACTGCTGGGGGCTGTAATGGGAGCAGTGGGTCTCATCAGCATTAATGACTTACCCTCTATGCTGCTCTCACAGTGACAGGAAAACATAAGTGTCTGATGAAAAAATCCCTACATTTTGCTAAATATAATACAATGGAATGGATGCTTTGAGAGTTTACCTAGAACAGAGGCTGGGCAGAGTTAAAGAAATAAAGTAGGGATTTATTAAAAGGCCTTCAAAGGATACATCTTGGGCAGTACAAGAGCTTAGCCAAGGCTACACCCAAGATGGGCTCAGAGCAATGAGTTTTCTCACTTTTATAAGTTTTGGTCCATTTACATATTGGGGTTAATTGTCCAATTAAAGCTTCAGGTTATGAAGTCCCATCCTCCCAGATTGCTCTCTTCAGTTTGATGTTGTTTCTGCCTTTTGGGACTGAAGTTGCACTGGTGTCCTTGGTTTCCAGGCTGGAAAAGGATTGTTTTGTCTGACTACTCTGTGAGGAGAACTTGCTAACACTTTTTATGAAGTTCAGAATTATATACTAATGCAGTATAGAATCTGAAAAATATGAAAGCTAAAACCTAAGGCATCAGAATTATGCCTGAGCTCATCACAATTACTTTTTGTGACCTCTTTTCCATGATTATTGCAGGTCACACTCATCAGTGGATTTGTCAAATCTGTTCATATGCCTCTGGAAATGAAATGGGCATTATCCAATTCAGTTGTGGAAGCAAAAAAATTTAGGAGTCTTGGTTTCTTGTCCAGACTACTTAAGTTCATAATAAACGGGTGGGACTCCTGCAGCTGTCAGCAGTGCAAGTCCTGCCTGCTTAAATCCTTCTAATAGTTATTAAATATTCAATTTAGGTGCTGGAGGCCAATTGTCTTCTGTGTTTGATCTGTCTTGGGTGACAGGGATGTCAGTGCAGTAAAGATTTTGCATTTCCATAAATATGGCACTTGTCAGATTTCATCAGCCTTCTGCAAGGTCGTGTGAAAGCTCAGCTCACTGCTGTGGTTTGGAGCATTTTTCAAGGAATAATCAAGTTTATGCCTTTGAGACTCCATTCAAATGTGTAAGGTTTGAAGGGATCCTTTTAGAATTGAAATTTTGGTCCTGCTCCTCTTTAGGGAGCTCACAGCCTTCAGGGGATTTAGATTCTACATTCTACATTGTCAGGACAGGTGAACATTAAAATTCCTGCAATTGTGTCTGATTAATTTTCCAGTTCAAAAATTTTCAGGAATTTTTCAAATTTTTTGTATCTCAAGGGTAATTGTTCTTGATTCAGATTGACTATTGCTGCTTACTCATTTATGAAATGTCATCAAATAAAAATTAAATTAGACAATGAGGATATATTAGACAGTGAGTATATTCAGTTTCAAGAACATAGAGAAAGATCACATAGGATGGGTACTTCCCCTGAGTAATTATTCACTAAAAAAAAATATATATATATATATATATATATATATATGTGGGGAGTATAGACATAATTTAAATGTGTAAATATTGATATATCATTATTTATATATTAAATTTAAATATTAATGTAAGAATCAGCATATATATATATATATATATATATTAGCATATTTTTCCTCAATTTTTTGATTAATTACATGTTTCACCTTTTTTTGTGGTTCCTTGTGGCTTTCTTCTGCCCTAATAAAAAAAAAAAAAATCTATGGGCCCTCTAAGTGTCATTTATACCACAGAAATCAGTTCAGGGAAAAAGATGCTGCTGGCATCAGTGAGGAAGAGAATGGAAGATGAGGGGATATTTGAAGAGATGGTTTAAAGAAAGACAGGATTGTTATTTACTGGTTACTCTTGGATGTTGGAAAAAACATAATAGATGGTATAAAACACAGATAAGGAAAAAAAGCAGAAAGGAATGGAAATGGAGGAGGATTAAGAGAGCAAAAGGGAATGGAGAGAGAGCAGATGAGTGAAAGCAAAAAGAGAGGTAGTGAAAAGATTAATTAGTCTTACAGATGAGAATAAAGAACAAGGATGGGATGGATATGCAGCTCATTTCCTTTCAGAAAAAGCTGACAAGGATAATAGAATATCTTTGGAAACAAGATATCATCAGTGAAGTTCACTGCTTCTGGATAAATTAAGGAAAATATTCCAGGAAGGTTCAAAAAGCACTTAAATGGGAATAAGAAGTTCAATAAATCCTCCCAATTAAATTAGTGAATGATAGTATTTTTATTTAATATTAGGCCCCTCTTTAACATAATGTTGAGTTTGGATTGATTTTTTATTCTTTCCTCACAGAAGTACTCAGGTTTTCCTTGAAAATCTGAAGTCTAATGTTCTCCAAATTCTTTCCCTCTTCCTTTGTCAGTTTTTGAACATTAGTATCTCCATTTGGGATTATTTCAGTCGTTTTTATTAAACAGTTTCTGAAGGAAAAAATGGAACACCTTTGACTTCAGAGAATGAAGTACAGACTAATCTTCATTTTTTAGCATTATGCAAAGCTTTTCCCTCTGTTCAACAAAGGACGGGGATTAGAGCCAACCTTCCACAGATTTGGCTGAGAATGGATTTTTTTTGCTGTTAAATTTTCCCTCTGTTTTTTTCCTAAAACTGAAATAATTTAACTTGTTATATTTTAGAAGACTTTTCCCCCAAAAAATAAAACTCTAGGTCAAAGAGAGACCATCTAAATGATCAAACTCAACACTTTATTTCATGCAGGAGGAAACCTGGTTCCATCCCCTGGGGACATCTTCCACAATCCCAGGTTGCTCCAAGCCACATCCAACTCATCCTTGGACACTTCCAGGGATCCAGGGGCAGCCACAGCTTCTCTGGGCACCCTGTGCCAGGGTCTCCCCAACTTCAAAGGGAAGAATTCCTTTCTAATATCCAATTTAAAACTACTCCATTTCAGTTTAAAGCCATGGCTTGTGGTTATGGACCAAATCTCACAGCTTTCTGCAGAAACTGGACCTGTGAATGCACAAAGAGCTGCTCCTGCTCAGTGGGGTCTGGTTCCATGGGAGAGGGTTTTCAGAAAAGCAAAAATATTAGGTCTCAGACTGATAGTAAAAGATTTTAAAATCACAGAAAATTCGGGGAGCTAGAAAGAAACTTCAGCTTAGTAGGCCCTGGAAAATGTTAAAGGTAGGCCTTGGGAAATGTTAGGCCTTGTATTTGTTAGATCATGTGAAACTACACCTGTGAAGTTAGTATATGATAAATGATATAATTGTTAGATGTGATTAGACATAATTATTGTTTAAAGAATCATGAGAACCTGTGTTAGAGGTTTGAGGTAGATCATGAGAAATCCATGCTTGGATGAAATCAATGTATACAATAGAACAATGTAAGTTTAATAATTAATATGTAAGTTATATAACAATAGAATATAAAACATGTTCCGTTTGAAACCATGTCAGAGTCAGATTTGGGTCTGTGTACCCCTGACACCCAGAGCTCTCAATAAAAGCACCTGGATATAATCCTGTGATTGTGTGTTCCTGAATGATAACAAGACTTCTGAACCCACCAGTGCAAATATGGAGCTCTTTCTTCTGCTCTGCACAAATTAAAAGTGACACAGAAATGTCAAGCACAGGATTCATCTGTGTTTGGGCAAGTGATGCTGATGCAGAATTTCCTTTCTGCTTCTCTGCAGGTCTAGCACCAAGCCAGCTGCATGACCTGGGAGAATCCTCAGCCTGGCTTTGCTGGGATTCCTTATCCTGACTTCAGCTGTCTGCACTGCATTGATGTGAGTCTCATCCACTGCTATGTCCTCTCCTGAGAGAGATATCAACATGTTAAACCAATTTATGCACACAGAAAACTAACCAGAGAGGGTAAAGAACCTGGTAGTATCCAAAAGAAATCATGCAGTGTATTTTAATTTAAAAAGTTGAATAATACTCTAAATGCACTTGTCTATTATTTTGTCTAAAAAAGAAAAAAAAAAACAGTGTAAAAATTTGGAAATGTCTCAGTAGAAAATATACTAGATTTGTTCTTCTGGTTATTTTTGCAATTTATAAACACAGAGTAGAACCTGAAGATAATCGAAGAATTTGGAAGACATGTTAAAATTTGCTGCATCTTTAATAATTGTTCTTATTTTTATTTTAATTATTGATAATAGTAGTGTTTTCATGCTACTTAAGCTTTCAAAGCTAATACCTAGAAAAGACTGTTTGTAATTTCACCAAATAATGAGTTGTAGGTGAAACAATCCTAAATTAATAACAATGACAAATGGCCCTGGAATTACTCTAGAACCTTAAAGGGAACAACTCAAACACCAGTTATATCTTCAGGAATCCCTGTAAGGTCAGCACCACTCTGATCAAAACTGAGTAATTTTTCTTGTCACTGTTAAAACAGCAAAGTAAAAATGCATATGAAGTTTTAACTAAAAATCTGAGTACTATCAAAGTGATTTCTACAGCTCAAGGCTCATCAGGCATTTTAAGATTTAGGCCAAAGCCACACTAAAGAAAAACAAAACCAAATTAATTTATTAAAAAGAAACTTCTAAATTCAGGGGGACAACGTAAAACTGAAGCATTTTCATGTAGAGAGCTCAGACTAAATCTTGCTGCTGCCATGTTCTGATTTTTCTCCTCCTTCAGCTCATCAGCCCATTTCTATAAGATCTTTGCTGAAGTATGTAGCAAACAACACCCATAATTATAATTTTGTAAATTATGTGTGGTAACAGAACTATATTTTCTTCCAATTCCTTGTTGTGGAAATTAATAATTTCTTTCATGAAGATACGTAAGACTTGAAGCCTCTCTGCAAACTGAAGCTCACTGACAGCATCACCAGATGATTTACAAAATCAAGTGCCTAATTACACACCCTCATAAATATTCATTCTCGTGTTCACAGCTATGGAGGAGAGAAAGTGAACATGTTGATTAATCAATTGATAGTATCTGATTCATCTGACTGTACAAATGAGAAAGAGAAGGCAGCAGAGCAATTTCCAACAAATCTCAGCTCCAGCAGATTGTACTGCTTAGGAATGTAAACAGGAAATGAAAAATTCACAAGCGCTGAAAATTAAAGGGTGAGTGAGAGCAAAGGGGGATGCAGGCAAAGTGAGTAGATTTCCCACATCACCTGGCCTTGTTGCCTAATTCAAGTGATTGTATAAAATTCATGCTTCCCTTACTGAAGTTCTTAAAATTTGCCTTTTTTAGCTTTGCCAAACTTGAGACATTGTGGCCCAATGGTCTGATTCAAGCTGCTTTTATAATTTGGATATAGGAAAAATGGCTAAACCTCTTTCACCAATGCAAATAGCAAGAAATAATTGTTTTATCTGCTTTAACAAAATTTGAGGAAGTTAAAAAAAAACTTTAAGTGCCAGTGCTAATGGTTATTAAAGCCAGAGAACAATGCCTGTCAGTTTTGGATGAGAGGGCCCTTATGGAAAGGGTGGGGAAGCACAGTGGATTTGTGTGCATTGTAAATGTTTGAAAAATTACAAGTTCATATTAGAAACTTGCTATGTCTGGGCAGATTGAGCATCAACACAACACCCTGAACACCTGCACTCCCCTGTCTGCAGAAATGATCCATTTTGGAACAAGATTACACTGCCCTGGAGTGTCTGGAAAGGAGGGGACACAGACATCACTGAACTTCCCTCAAGCAGATATGAATTTTTGTGACCTCTCTCTGCAGACACTCTCAACAGCCTTTGGAAAATTGGTTCCTAATTAGGCACCTCAGCTGTGCTGAGCTCCTGGTGAGCTGAGAGGGTCAGGCCTGGCTGAGGAACAGGTTTGAGGAGCTCATTCCTGTAACAGGTGGGGCAGCAAGGCAGGGATGGTGAAGAGGATTTGTCTGGAGCCGGACACAAAGGTGGGAAAACAACACAACTCCCTCTGCTCCCTATCAGCAACACCACAGGGCTCATCTGGGGTCACCCCCTGCCAAATACCCTTTGCTCTGCTCAAATGAATCCCCTGGCTGACTTCATGGCTTAGTGACTGTCCATGCCTTCACACCTTTTAATTATAATTCTTCTCTTAAAGCTCTGCAAGCTCCTGTCCTTTTTGCTAATTGCTGCTTATTCTAGTAATACTTTATCAAGTGCTAGTACAGTCTCCACCAGACACTGACCCTGAAACTCTTTCCCCACACAAAGGTTTATTTTCTTCTCTTTGCCACCAGATTTTTTTCCTTCTACCCTCCTTACTTTTAACTCTCATTGTGGATGGTTTGTTGAAAATACCTTATTTTTTGGAGTGCACTGAAGGGGAATTCACAAATGAGAATATGCAGGAAGGAAAGGCACCTATCACTTTGATAGAAAGAAATAATTCATTACTTATTCTTACAATAATTAAATCATAGTGATATCCCAAATGTGAAAAAGTAATGCTCTTAAGTGTACTAAATGCATTAAAGAGTATTAAATGTGTACCATTCTGTATGTTACAGACATTCCTGCACATTTAGAGCATATTTCCATCTGTCTTTACAGAGGAAATCAGATATTTGTATATTATTTATACAATTAAAATATCCGTGTAAGAAAAGTTACACAAAATGTGTGCGTGTGTGTCAATAACCAAAAAAGAGTTTAACCTTTCTCTATTGTACTGTTATATTAGATGTCCTTAGTCAGTCACTTTTCAGGGGTTATAATAGTATAGTGGCTGCTTTTTATTTTTTTTTCACAGATTATTATTATTTCCCAGATGGTTTTTGCTGTAGAAAAATGAAAAATGAAATTTTTTGCCATTGGAAAAATATCTTTGCTGTATGCAGAGATTGCCTCTTACTGAAGCTCTTTCCTGTTTCAACTCACACGACTTCCTAAGAATAGGAATTTTTATTTTGGGAGTGAGACTCAAATTAAAACAGTCAAAAAAAGGTTTCATTTTCAGAGCTCAAGCTATGTACTAATGCAGCCAGAAGTGGAGTAATCCAGTCTTCCTTCCTCCTGAGCTAAGGATTTTTAGGATACTCCATCTTTGCTACCTATATCAGACATTGATCTCCCAAAACACTTTATTATTCTTATTTTTTTTTTTTTTGCACATTATATTTCAGCTTCACAGCCCCATTATTCTGACAAAATACCCTTTCTGTGCACACAGAGGGTTTGTGGAAGTCCTCAGAGCAGCCACTCCTTCCCGTGGGGCTCCCTGAGTGCCAGTGCCAGTGCCAGTGTGCTCCATGTCCCTCATGGCCACAGGTTGCAGTGGCTGGCCAGCAGACTTGTGCCTTCCTAGTGCCAATTTACAGCTTCATTTTCAGACCTATAGTGCAATAAATTGTTTTCCAACAGGCTGTGAATAAAACACTATATTTTTTGGGATGCTACATTTGTTTTATGATAAAAGCACATGATGTGTGAGAATGCATAAAGCTGGTAACACAGTTATGGTGCCTGGGCTCCATCTGAGGGGGGAGGGATGAGTGTGGCCATTTTCCAACATTCATGGATCCCAAACTAACATCTGTGAAAATGCTTCAGTCCCAGCCATGAAACCTTACTGAAAATTTGGGCTGTGGACTAAATAATTCCAGAGACCTTTTGATTGGCTCATTAAAAACATCATTGAGCCAGGAGCCAGGCAGTATCTAAATACCTTTCTGAAATTCCATGTGGTTTTGCCTTGCTTGTACCTCTTGCCATATTTCTTTGCTTTCAGTCCTGTTCATGGTGCAAATCACAAGGGTAATGGAATCAGGGCAAATTGCTCAGCTGGAGTTCAGACAAGCTGAGCTTTGCATCAATGCACAGAATCACAGAAAATGGAGCAGTGCTTTGGGTTCAAGGGACTTTAAAGATTATTTTGTTCCAACCCCTGCCATGGGCAGGGACATCTTCCACTATCCCAGGCTGCTCCGAGCCCCATCCAACCTGCCTTTGAACACTTCCAGGGATAATGAGTCCACAATCTCTCTGGGCAATCCATTCCACTGCCTCACCACCCTCACAGTAAAGAATTTATTCCTAATAGCTAATCTAAACCTGCCCTCTTCAGTTTATGCTCCTGGACTTCTGCTGGTTCCACAATTGTGAACAGAATTTAGCCCATAACAAAATCTGGGGAGTAAATTCCTGTAAAAAAGACAGCCAAATAAGTTACCAAAAATTGTTGTTGCTTTTGCTTCTGACTGTGTCCACAAATTCTAGATGACCTTGTGAGAATAATCTCCTAGGAATGGAAAACTGAAAACTCATTACTAATAAGAAAGGCTTTAGAGGATGGAGTTTTATTACATTTACAAAAGTTAATGCTTCTTCAATTCTCTCTCCTTTGACCCGTTCCAGTATTATCAGATTAAATATATTCTGTGTAGAAGAATCCTGATTCAGGAATCATCAGAAACAAATAACATTTGCCAAAGGACTTGCTAGTAGAGCTTTTTATTCAAGGGCTTTATTAAACTCACCTAAAGCACTGATTAAACTGACCTACTGGAGTAAAGGACCAGCAAGGCGAAGATTTGAGAGCAGGCTAGCTGAACTAAGTCTGGTTTTGGTCATTTATGTCAATCCTCCCAGGTTATATTCACACCAAAGTTACTTTAATATGTGACAACATTTTTTTCCTTTATATTATTTCTTATTTTTTAGCATCTTGAAGACCAGAGCCAAAGCTTTTCCTTGCAGCAGCCTTTATTTAACAAAAAGTTAAAAGTGTTTGAATGCTTTTTGAGTTACCTTGGTTTTAAGTACATATTTCAGTCTATTGTGAGGAAAATGTGAGAACTCTCTGAGCATTTGGTCAACTAAGGAATCCCAGGTCTCTACTAACCTTGATTTTATTAAAATTTAGATAGCTGAACAGAAAACAGAATTTTACTCTTTATTGTTTTTCTCCCTTTTGTAATAGACAAGCAACTAATCAGATGATCCAAATACCCAATGTTAATATAATGAAATTCTCCACATATTGAGGTGATTAAGTATTTCTGCATTTCTGTGCAATCCCAATTTTTCTGTGAGCAATTGTTCCTCTTTCCCTCACTCATGCAATGATTTTATTTCCATGTAGAATCACAAAATCACAGAATGGTTTAAGCTGGAAGGAGCCTTGAAGATCATCTTGTTCCAACCTCTGCCATTGGGCAGGGACACCTTCCACAATCCCAGGCTGCTCCAAGTCCCATCCAACCTGGCCTTGAACATTTCCAGGGATCCAGGGCAGCCACAGCTTCTCTGAGCAACCTGTTCCAGTGCCTATTTGTTTTTAAGAAAGACTTGTATAAATTAATGTAGAAAAATGATGATGAGGAACTAGAGAATGTATTTCCTGATACAGGATGTTCCTTAAGACTTCTGTTCCAATCTCCCTGTAAAATTACTTAACTTTCTTATACATATGTATTCCAGTCATTTCTCTCCTTCCCTTTTATAATACTTGTTTGTGTTGTTTCCTTTACTCTCCAGATTAATATTTGCAAAATGCTTTGTCACTGCAAAAAGCACCAGCATTGCTGTTATTGTTTGTGCTTGGTTCCTCAGATGCTGGTGCATGAAATGTATAAGAGAGAGAACACAGAGTAATTTAAAACCCTCTTTGTAGTTTGAGGCCCATCTTCATTTTTCATTTTCTTTTTCTTATCATGTCCAAGGCAAAAAAGCACAAAGGACAGGCTTAAAAATTGGTTCTGAAGATGTTTCCACTTCATATGTACACAGCCAACAAGGCAGATTCAAACAGAGCCAAAAGCTTCCAGACTTGAAATCAATATTGGGTTGTTTTTCTATTTTTCCTCCAGTACAAACACAAAAAACCTAAACTCAAACCAAAAAATAAACCAAATCTGCCATAAGTCAAAGCTAATTCCAAAATGATAGTTGAGGCTACTTATTTTTGCAGAAGACCTTCCCAAATGAAGGAGTTTGCTGGATGCAAAGACATGGTCTTGTCTTTATTGCACAGAGCTGAGAGAACTCAATACCCATAGCTGTGGTATTTTGGGACCATTGATAAGAGAGTTCACAGGAAAAGGGAAATTGTTGGAGTTCTGGATGCTGAGAATTTTATACTTTCTGTACTGACAAACTCTGACTCCCAGGAGAGCACTGTATTTGAACTGAGACCATGGAGAAAGCCTCCAAAATTAATTAATAACACTGAGATTATGGGTGTGTAGTTAAATAAAAGTGTGTAATATCACAAAGTAGAAAACTTGGGATTTAGAGTTTTAGAATACAGTAATATATATAAAGCGAGATAAAAGTTTTACAAAAATTATAGCAAAATTGTTCTTCTATAATTGTTCTTCTCATTTTTCTTCTATACCTTCTTCTTCATGGGTTTGGGTGGTATTTTATAATTAAACAAAAAAGTCCACATTGCAGACTCCAAGTAATTAGTTGAAGAATTAAGTTAAAAGTAAAAATAGAAGAAGTATAAAAGTAACAGTAAAAATAGAAGAACAAAAGTAAAAATAATTTAAGTATCATTTATTAATTAAATAGTTTAATATTAAAAAACCTTATAACAAAAAATAGTTAACCCTTTTATAGCTTGGTGGTAAAATACTACAAAACTCACTGCTGTGAGATTATAACATAAGTAAGAAATAATAAACATCTAAGCCTAAATGTGAACTATCATCTCAAATACCTTCAATCCCAACCTCAACAAAAGTTGAAAAAAAAGAAAAAAACCAAAAATCAACAGGAAATGAGAAAAAAATTGCTCTGTTAAACTAATAATATGCTTTAGTAATATAAACTGTGCTTAGGACAATGGTAGAGGGTCTTTTATATGAAATTACAAGTGTTTGAAATAAGAGGAGACGAAATTTTTCAAAATTCAATATTGTGTGGAAAGCACTACTGACAGAACAAAATCAGAGCTCACCACAGGCTGATGTCCAGCAGGAGAGCTCAGGAGAGGGAATTCCTGATGGGGGAAACAAAGGAGACACATTTCCTTCACACCCTGTGCCCCTGACTGCTCCATGAAGTCACCACGCACACCTGGGGTGTCCCAGGTGAGGAAAAAGCCTCTGGAGATACCATGGAGAGGAGAGGACTGGGGACAACCTGCGGAGCCCCTCGGGTTGGTGTCCCCACAGAGGTGGAGGCTCCTTTGCTCCCAGGGCTTGCTGTGCTCCCACTGAGCCCCAGCAGGAAAGGAGCTTTCTCAGCCCCTCTGCTCAGAGGTGACAAACTCTCAGTTTTCTGTCTCCAACAGCTGCTCCAGGGCACCAGAGAAATGCTGTGGCTTCCTTCTGCCTCCTGAGCTAACCTCAATGAGTCCTGCCCATCCCAGAGGTTGTAGAGGAAATAAAATGTGTACAACGCAGGGTGAGCCAGACCCTCGCACTGCTCCTCAAGCACCGGGTTTTAAAGGCTCCCTTCTTTCTCACCACACAAAGTCCAGCCCAGCAATAGCAAAGATCCCCAGGTGATAGAATGTGGGGGGATCGAATGTAAGAAAATAAAGTTAGTGCAGAAGGTAATCTGACACCTGAGGAGTTGCAGCTGTACCAATCACCAAAGATTAGGAACAGGCCTGCCCTTAATAGGCCACAGCTGTGTCCAATAAGGATGAGTGCTAAAAAGAGTGGGTTAGCTGGGTGAGGAGAGTTGGAGTTTGTTGGCTGTGCTGTGAAGGAGTTAGTGCTGTGAGGAGATGCCCATGAGAAATCACCAAGAAGGTATGGGACTTTTGCAATTAGACAACAACAATAGAATGCAGCTTGTGGTATTTTCTGGGGTCCCCCATAGCAGGAAGAAATGAATCCAATTCCATGTTCTTAGAAGGCTAATTTATTATTTTATGATATTATATTATAGAATGATATACTAAAACTATACTAAAGAATAGAGAAAGGATACAGACAGAAGGTTACAAAGAATGATAATGAAAACTAGAGACTGCTTCCAGAGTCCTGACACAGCTGATGGTGATTGGTCATTAAGTCAAAGCAATTCACATGAAACCAATCAAACAGGCACCTGTTGGATAAACACTCCCCAGACCACATTCCAAAGCAGAAAAACGCAGGAAAAGCAAAAGGAGATAATTATTGTTTTCATTTTTCTCTGAAGCTTCTCAGCTTCCCAGGAGAAAATTGTAGGCAAGAGGATTTTTCAGAAAATATGACAGTGACATGCAGCTCATCTCTCTACTCGAGACACCCACCCAATATGAATTGTTTTTTCTACATAAAGGAAAAAGAGGGACTTACACATAGTGAGAAATGGGCTCATGACATAGGAAAGGATAAAATAAGAGCTAGATATGGAGTAATTGATAGGAGGCATGTAGGAATGGTGTCAATTTGTTCCCATAGGTATGTCCTGTGAGGGTGAGGAGGAGTGCCCACATCCCAGTTTGGATAAAAAGAGCCCAGCCCAGGCTGTGTTGTGGTGTATTCAGGTTTGTGGTATATTTTAGAAGTAATGAATCTGCTCAAATTGAAAAGTAAAAAAGCAAGCATACTCAGAAAACCCTGGGATTAATATCTTATCCACCAATATTTAGAAATGTACCCCCTTCATGAGGAGAATGGTAGCTCTGAGCTTCCTCTGCAGTGAATAAGAAAAGTGAGCCCTTCTACAGGGCTGCATCTCTGTCCTAAATATCTGACTCACCCTCTGCAACCATGTTTTGTCCATATTGTCTGGTTTTTACCCTAAAAGAACTTGGGGGAGCTACTCCAAACTGCTCTCACTTAACAGCCTGAAAGGAAGTCAGGTAAATCTGGGGCTCAAAGGATTGGAGCGGGACTGGATTTCAATACTTCATATTTAGCCCATCCATCTAGGATTTTAGATAAAAACTAAGATTTCTCTCCTTCCTTTAAGACAATGGGTATTTTACACAGAATCACAGAATGACCAGGTTGGAAGAGACCTTCAAGATCATCAAGTCCAACCCATGCCCTAAACACCTTAACTAAACCATGTCACCAAGTGCCATATCCAGTCTTTTTTTGAAGATATCCAGGGATGGTGACTCCACCTCATCTCCTTTAGGAACCTTTTATCATGATTTTGAATACACTCCTCCATTGAATACATATTAATTACTTGTGTGTATTTTCCTTGGTGTCCTGACTACAAAAGTAAAAGCTTGGGAGGGATTAGAAGTTTCCTGTAAAAGTGAAAAAAATTAATCATAGACAAGAGATTAAAAAAAAAAATTCTAAGTACTTCTAACTTGGAATCTGATATGTTCAAAAAGAGGATTTTATCATAAAGATGTACTATTTAAGGTGTCACTGATCCAGGAGTTTTCTTCTTGTCACATTGGTGGTTCTGTTTTGTTTAGGATAGCTGAGATTTTCAGTCAGAACTGCAATATTTAAATCATTATCAAAACTGTAAAAAGCACTATGAGCATACTGGATCATCTTGATAAAAACTTTTAATTTAGAGTTCAGTTTGGAAGTACTCAGGCTCAAGGGGACAGTTTGTCCTTAAATTGAACCAGTCTCTTCCTCAGTGAAAAGAATTTATTCTCATGCAAAAGTGTCTGTGGCACAGAACTGGAGATTTAATTTTATATGCAGTAGAGCAAAGAACACAAAAAATGTCTGTTGGAAAGCAGTCCATTATGCTGCTACACTATCTGTACACATTCATCTTCCTCTTTATTCATCGTAATTTGTAAAGAAGTATTATTGCTTGCCATCCAGTAGTGCTCATCTCATCTTTATCCACAATGTTAAGCAGATGGCTGTGAGTGTAATTAAAGAGAGAGGGAAAAAACTCCATTGTTCTTTATTGATAAAAGATGCAGGAGACAAAATTATTTTTTCAGTTTGTGCGCTGGTATTTTGTGACATTTACATGTAAGAATAACAGGTCAGATAATGAGTCTTAAAAATATACAAATGTAATTCTCTCAACACTAGAAACATAAACAGGGAATTTATTTTTCTCTGCTTTTCAAAGAGAAAGAAATTGGAGGATTTGGTACAATCTTTTGTGCTATAATGTCAGAAGGCATTGTAAATTTTAAAATCTTTAAAAAGTGGCTTTTAGTTGTGCAAGCTTGTTTTTGAGTGCCTGCTTTAATATTGCTGTTGCCATTATGAGATATTTGTTTATTTTGCTTCTCACCATGGCTCCCCAGTGCAGGATTTCAAGACCAGCAGAGAAGGTCTTTGCATCGGGACACTCAGGGTCTCTTCAGAGGCAGATTGGTAAAAGATTAGATATGGGAAAGACAAGAAAACACTCTTTAAGTCTCCATTTTAAGTGCCTCATCAAAGAGGTATATTTACAAATCTGCCACTGTTACTTTACTGCCTTCAGTACGTGCCCAGGCTATCCCAGAATCACAGAACAGTTTGGATTGGAGGGGACTTCTAAAGACCATTTATTTGTACTTTGCTTTCTGAGCAGGGTCATCTTCAACTCCACCAGGTTACCCAAAGTCTCATCCAACCTGGCCTTGAGAACTTCCAGGGGTGAGGCAGCCACCACCTCTCTGGGCAGGTTGTGGTCCACACCTTCAGGAAAACTGGGCTTCCTTCCCTGGTTTCTTGAAATTCCCTATTGTGCTCCGTGTGGGGCTTGGGGATCTCTGTTCTATTCTCTGTGGGAAATAGGATCTCCCTAGCTCAGGGTAATCCTTTTTGCTTTCATCCCCCTCCACCAGGATCACAACCTTCCCTTGCACCACAGCAGGTGAAGAGGAAGAGATAACTGTTTATCTTAAAAACACCCTCTCTTCTGCCCTGGTGTCCCCAAGGGTGCACTGCTTGGGCACAAGGCTGTGGGGTCATTTATCCATTCTGGAAATCACAAACAAGAATCATTTCTATCATTCTGCCTGGGCATTTTCCTTCAAGCCTCAAAGCCTTCCCTGAGCAGGAGGGGTGCAGAGGGGGCAGGCAGAGCCATCCTGTTATTCTGGCCATACATATTCCAGTAAATCCTGAAGATCTCAGCCAAGATCAGACCTGAAAACTTTTACAGCAAGAGGCAGTGCCAATGTCCTCAGAAGATGCTGCTTCAGTATCAGTTTTGCTGCTGTGCTTGCAGCAAATGCTGGTTCACATTTATTTGGAGGCTTGGATTCTGTATTCAGATCTTGCTCACAGCAGTGGCTCAGATTATGCTGGTACCACCTTCAGCTCCTAAAACATTTATAATACATTTATAGGTTTTAGAGCCAGGAAAGAACCATTATATCTAGTCTGACCGCCTGTAACGTACACACTCAGGCCATAAGGTTCACCCAGTTACTCTTCTCTTGAGCACTGAAGAATATCTTCTAGAAATGGCTCCATCCTTCATCTGAGGGACAGTCTGCCTCTTTCCCTGGAAATTTGCTTCAGGAATTAATCACCCTCACTGATCTGAGCTTGTACCTTACTGCTGAGAGGTTTTGGTGAGGACAGCCTTCTACCACCCCTTCCTCTGAAGTTTTTCTCTGCTGGATTAGACAATCCTTTTCTGACTGGAATTTTCAGATTCAGTTGTAAGTCCCTTCATCTTTTATTTTTTGATAAATTGAGCAGATAACAGAAGAAAAAGACAACACTGCATCTAGTTTTATTGAGTCTCAGTGATGATTTCCTACCCTCGCTGCAGTTGTCATTACTTTTGGTTCAAGTCA
Organism: Setophaga petechia; assembly: GCA_024362935.1. Taxonomy (NCBI): domain Eukaryota; kingdom Metazoa; phylum Chordata; class Aves; order Passeriformes; family Parulidae; genus Setophaga; species Setophaga petechia. The sequence goes on along the minus strand of JANCRA010000001.1, from coordinate 2,627,186 downwards.
GTGACCTGATACCCAATTCTGAGTTTTTTGTATGAACTGGAAACACTTCAACTCCTGCCCAATGTTATCACTTTTAATAATGTATGCTACCATAGCTCCTATTCCCTGAACACTTTCTTCTCAAGGGAAGTGAGCCATAAACTGCATCATCCAAGTTAAATGTGGACTTTTCCTGTTACTTTCAGTATGATTTGAAGAGTTTCTGAGACTCAGGCAAAAGCTCTGAACCAAAAGTCAGTGACAAGAGTGGTGACTGGCCATTTCCATTACCTTAATATTTTTTGTGAGGAAAAGACTTCTCTGCTCCTCAGGGGGTAAAATGAGACCAGAGCAGATTAAGAGTTTTTCTGAGCTACCCAGCCCCATATCCTCCCCTTGACACCACCAACTGTGGTTGTGGAAAGAAAGGCAAAGATAAAAGATTGTTCTTCCCATGCTCTTTCAATTCCCACAGTTATTGGTACCATGGTTTTCTGCTATGCAGATTGGACTATCACTTTTACTTCTCCTGCTTGGTCTCCTATCCACTTTTGTCCATTTTTACCCCAATTCTGACCTGCAGCAGGGGAGGTTCCACAATTTAAGTATGTGCTGTATGGAAAAAATGACAGCTCGCTTTTTGAAGTTCAACCTGCTGCCCCAACATGTGGTGTGTCTCCTCACTCCTGTTTTTTGAGGAGCTGTGGGCAGCTTTTCTGTCTTCACATTCTTTGCAGTTTCCTAGCTGTAGAGTGAAATGAAACCTTAGCCTAGCAGGTGCTTCATTTCTGAACAGAAGAGACACATCCAGTCAGTGCTTTTCACACCTAAGAAATTTCAATCCAAGCTGCTGGTTAGACTGAAACAGGAATCCTTTGGTCATATAGAACATCAGAATCCAGAGACAAGATACCCATAGGCTTGAGTCCAGAAGGTGAGCATGCATGAAAAAGGTGCCTAGTTTCAAGGCTGAAGCTAATATTTTCAGTCTGACTTTACAGACTTTACTGCTTTTGTGAGATTACATTTGTCCTTACTGGTTTCTCACCTCAGCTTTCCCTCTCCAGGTCATTCTGTATGTACACACTGCACCCACCCACAACCTGCAGGGTGGCTCTGGAAATGGATCTCCACTTAATACATGGTCACCTACAGAGCTGGAAGGCTGTTACTGGCATCTGAGGAGACCTCTTTGTCAAAGACAAACAATTTGGTTTACATTTGGAAGGGGAATGCTGGATTTTAAGTGCAGTGATCATAGATGCAGCTGCCACCACCTTATGTTCTATTTCAAATGATTAATAATATTTGTCAGTTCTGGTATGTCACTGTGCTTTATTGCTGTAAATCCTACTCCAAATGATGGCACTCTCTTTTGGATTGATCTGCTTAATGATGGATGAATCTGTTCCATTTTATTGTATGCCTCTCTTAACTGAATGGCTTAGGTTAAAAGAGAACAACCTCTACCAAATGTTACGAATTACAGCATCATTTAAAACATGTTTCCTTTCTCTTGTTGCGAGCGGTTTAGTGACAATACCTGAAGAATTGGACTTAATTACTTTTGATCAAGCCCTGCTCCTCCGGATATAAACATGCCCTCAATTTTACTTTTATGATTTAATTTTTTTTTACCCAGCAATGAAAGTGTCCTTCTGTCATTACAGTGCTTTATGTTCTACAACAGATATCATTTCAGCACTGCAGATGCCCATTCTTGATTCTGGTGAAAATTGCTCAGAACACCACAAAACCCTTTAATGATTTATCCTGCTTCCTGTGCCCCCATTGGAGGAGCTCCTTTGACGCAGTGGCAGCAGCTCACAACAAAAAGATGGAATTTAGGCTCTATACATAGCTCTATTGTTATGTGACCTGAGGCTTTGTTTTCACATCAGCTGCCTGTCCAACTCCTTGTCATTCTTGTTTAATTAGCTGGTATGGTCCTGGATGGCAAGGACTTTCTAAATGTTTGTTGTTTGCTTAGTGCTTAGCTCAAGGGTGCCTCCATCTCTGCTATTGTAATGCACAGAATAAATAATATTAATAGTTTAACTGAAAACAGCAAGAAAATCTTCAGTTTCCTCTCTCTCCTAATTAGTATTACCCATGTATTCTTTGTAGTTAGCACTGGCAAACATATGCTAATGGTAATCACTTATAAAAATTAATAGCTGAGGTTTAAGGATTGACTACTACAATCAATTAAAGACCCCAACAACAGTTTTCATGCATTAAAACCTGTCAAAATATGTTGCTCCAGTAAGAAACAGCTTCTGACTCCAAATGTTTCTCTAGGTGTCATATTTGCCACAACCTGTGAAGGAATTTGGGGGAGGTTTACTTGTTTCATGCTTCAGATTGTTGCCAGAATAATGTGAAATATAAACAGTAGAAGCACAGATCTTCACACCACATCAGAATTAGTCTCATCCAGAAGCTTTTTTTTTTTTCTTCTGATACTCCTACTGAAACTTTGCTCTGTCCTAAGCAGATCCAGCATTTCTGGTCTTGAAAACAGACATGGGATGTTCTTCTCGAGATGCTAAATATTTATTCTCTTGATCTATCTCACTGCCCCCCCTTTCTGTCCTGTCTGCAAGCACATAAAATGGCATTTTAAACTCTCCTTAATCAGTTAATGCAGTCATCTAAATCACAGACTTTCCCTGAGTTCCTGTGCAGGTTTTGTAAACACATGGTGAATTTAGTAAAAATTAGTGAGTGCTTGTCTAGGATGTACAAAATCTGCAAGCTCTACAGCTGGGCTGTTTGGAGAAGGATAAATCAAATTTAAGTAACCTACTCATGCATCCTTGAATTTTGAGGGTTTTCTACTCAATAAAAATAATAAGAAAAATATTTATTTTCAGGAGAAGGAAAGCTTTGCTTAGGCCAAACGTTTTGTTCCAGACTTTTAAATGACACCAATTATAGCAGTCTATCAATTCTATCTTTATGGCTGTCTGCCTCTTAGTGCCCAAAGACACTGCATAAGATCATTGCGAGTTCCAATTTTATTGGTATAAATACTCAAGAAAAGTAAATATTTTATTTAGGTAAATACACAAGCCCAAACACTGTGCATACCTAAAACTCCCACATATTAATGATTTTATATTTGCAGTAGCCTGAGAGGAAATCTTCTCAAGATCATAAACATAATTGAAAATAATAAACAGAATTTCCAAAGAGAACTGGACTTAACACAATCAAGATAAAAATAAACACATGGATTATAATAGAGTAGAACTGGCTTCTCAACAATCAGTTCTGTTTTATCCACTCTAACATTTCCTCCTGCATCTTCCTATCTGACACATATCTGTTGACTAGCAAGAGCTCAAGAGAAGACAGAGAAAGAAGATCAAGAGAAGAAAGAAAAAAGTCAAATTTTTTTTTTCTCCATGAAATCAATAGAAATGACTAATGGTGCCCACAAATTGCTTCTGTTTAGCCTGAAAGCAGCATTTTTATGTGGCAATTTCAGAATACCTGAACAGCCCATTGACTCACAATGTGTTACTCAAATATTGTAATGTGTTGTTATACTTTATATTTGTGAGAAACTTCCTTCCTAAAGCTTAGCTGGGCTCAGAATGCTTCACATTCACCTCAGAAGCAGCCCACAGACTTTCTGGTGAGCTCATTTAAGTCAGATTTTCTTCTGACTCACTCAAGTGTTTGTACCAAAAGGAGGATGAAATTAATGGTGGTAGAAATTTCCTTTAATCAAATTGGTTTGACCTTTATGCTCCATAGGAAACCTTGGCTTAAGGAAAACAGATGCTCTTCACAATATTAAGGTATTTTTGCTTTCCTCCCACATAAAATGAACAAATTACCCACTGCATTTCTCAGTCTAGACTGCTTTTACTTTAGGGACAAGGGATGAAGAAACATAAAATGTCTGTGGATGTGAGGGGAAGTACACAGTGATTCACTGCAACAATTTGCAGAACAACATAAAAATAGTGGTTGAGTCACAGCTGACCTTTCTGAAAAGGTAGATTCTCATCTACATTTTAAAGGGTGCACAGCACAAAAACCAGAATGGCACAGGCTCCATTATTTTACCCCAGTCTTGCATCAGAAATAAAGTAGTAGAAGGTCTTCTATTCTGTAAGGTGCTCAACTAAATTGATCTATTCTTACTCTTTCCTTTTTTCCCCCCACAAACTCCTTTATTCTTCTGGAGAGATAATTTTACTGAGATGGTTTGGGGTGGCTCCTATTTCAGCAGGACTCCATTACTTGGAATCTCAGGAAATAGAATTGGCATGGAAGTTTTGCCTGTTTTTTTTTCCCAGTGAGTCATGTTTGGTTTTGCAGTCCCATCCTGGTTTCAGTGGGGTGCCTGCCTGAGGGGGTTTGCAATCACGTCTTGGTGTTCTCACGTCTGAGATCCAGGCAGATCTGCTGGTTTTGAACAAGGTGAAACTGGGTCTCCTGCACCTCAGCAAAGTGTCCTATAGCCTGATTTATCAGCCAAAAAGATGAGAGTGAACTCCCACCCCTCCTGTGAGAAATGGCTGTGGAAATGGCCTCATACCTGTTTTCCTCTGTAACCCAATCATTCTACAATTAACCCATGTGTATTTTACAAACACAGGTTTTTCAGTGTCATTTCACTCTAATCCACACTATTAACAGGAATCTAGGTTACCCCAACCTTCTGTAGCATGTCCATGGCATTTAGGAGGGGGAACACCGAGAAGGAGCTCTACCCCATACAAAAATAAAAAAGGGGAATGAAAACCTCTGTGCAGCACCAGGAAGAGCTGCACAGGGACACTCCCTTGTCTCCAAAAGCCACATGGCTGGGTGGCCCACCACTGTGAGAGGTCCATCTAGAGGCAGATAGAATATCCAAAATTGGAGTGATTAGCTCTGATAGACCCAAGATGTGATGTCACCATGACATTTTCTGAAAAATCCCTTAACTGGGATTTTTTCTCCTGGGAAGCTGAGAAGCCTCAGAAAAGAATGAAGACAATAATTATCTGGTTGTTTGGGAATGTGGTCTGGAGATCATTTACCAACAGGTGCATCTTTGATTGGCTCCATGTGAATTGTTTTTAATTAATGGCCAATCACCATCAGCTGTGTCAGACTCTGAGGAGTCAGTCACGAGCTTTCATTGTCATTCTTGTTAATCCTTCTGATGTATCCTTTCACTTTCTTTAGTATAGTTTTAGAATATAATATAATATAATATACATAATATCATAAAATAATAAGTCAGCCTTCTGAAAACATGGAGTCAAATTCTCATCTCTCACCTCGTCCTGGGGACCCTCACAACACCACAGTGTCATGTGCAGGTCCTTAAGAGTTTAACCACAAGGTAGGAAAAGCAAGAAATTCCTCAGTCAAGAATCAGACAGTTCTCTCTATGCTTATATGTGAATTTATAGATTCTTGAGAGATGTAGGGTTTCCAGAGATGTTCCTGTCCCTCCTGAAACTGATCTCCCTGTAGCACACGAGACAAATAAAGCCTTTATGTGCTTTATCCACTCAGTCACTTCATTAACACTTTGCAGTGGAAGCAGTGTGTGAAGCTTGCTGTTAGTAAGGCTCAGAGAACAATATGAATAACCAATTTAAAAAAATCCATAAAGACATGCTTTATGGCAAATTAAACATGTTTGTGATGAAGAACAATAGCATAACACTAGAGGGGTAAATGCATTACTTCTCTGCATTATCTCAGCATTGGAGACAATTACTGGTCTATCAAAAATAGAGTTGCAAGACAAATGAAGCAATACTTGTACTGGTTAGGGCACATGAACAACTCAGTTGGTCACTTTTAAGGAGAGTGTTATTTAAGACGCCAAAGATATCAGACCAGCAATGCATGACAGATTTTGCTGTAATTTTTGCTCCCATTGCAAAGTTCCCTGTTACAATTATGAGACGTCATAGGTGAATTCTGGTGTAGAAAAAAAAATTATCTATGCTTGTTAGGGGAAAATGTTATTTTTTTCCAGCATTGTGAATTCTATTTTCATTAGTTCCTGCATGAGAGATTCAGAAATGTGTTAGTGTTTCCAAGCATGTAATATCATTTTCACATGGACATGACCTTTCTTTATGAAACCTGCCTTTCGGGTGTTGAGATACATAAGCACACCCCAGTTATTTATATATTTAGATATTTTTATATTTATATGTATTTTTATATTTATTTAGTTAGCTGGTTATTAATATTTAAAAATTCAGGCCTTTTTTTTTTTCTTGAAAAATACTCTTGGTTTCAGGAGAATGGATTAATTCAGGATTAGGGGAATCCTTCTGAAGACCTAAGGAATTATAGTTCCACTACAATAGGTCTTTATAGTCTTGCAATATAATACATAAACATCAAATCCAGTGCCTTGGGGTGCAGTGTCCTTGAGATCCAACCACCAGATTTAAGTCCCACTTGCAAAAGTTTGTTGATTTCATTTTTTTGTCAATGCTTAAACAGGAGCATTTTTGCACTAAGAAACTCTAAGTGTTGCTTTAACAAGGAGTTCTGTTTTGAAGTTGCATCTTACCCCATTTTACTCTCTGTAAAAGTAGGTCTTGAAGCTCAGCTGCCCTTTTAGGCTGATGAAAGAGAAACTCTCCTGATACAGGTGCCTCAGAGTTGGGATGAGTTTCCTTTTGGAAATTGCCTCTACTCTAAAGACTCCAGGACAACATCTTTAGCGGTAGAGCAGCCTGTCAGCAAACCATGATGTTGTAATTACAGATTTCCAGGTGAGATAAACTTTATCCTCCCCAGATTAGTGCTGATTTCCAACAGAGACAGAGCCAGACAAGATCCTTTCCTGCATGCTCTGCTGAGATTGGCTCTCTTTTGATGAGAGGGCATTGCTGCCTTCCCTGGGCACACCAGGCTGCACAGAGGCAGCTGACACTCAGGGAAATGCTGCTGTCCATGTTCTGGCTGGATGGTGGCTGCTAATTGGATGCTAAAGCAAATTACATCGTGGCTGCCTGCAGCTGTGGATTTGCACTGCTGCATACTTGATGTGCCCATTCAATCACACTCACTCAGACTCCTGTCCAATTTGTAAATGTTCACAAAAATCCACACACTGAGCCACCAGGAACAAATGTGGGTGGCCTGAGTGCTTGCATCATTGTCCCATGATGGATTTGGGATTAAAAATGGTTCCTAAAATCAGCTTCCAGAAGATAATTCATCTCACCTGTGTTGGGAACCTATTTTAGGATAGCTTGTACATGCACCAGCTGCTCAGATTTTTGTCTTTGTTCTTCATTAATAATGAATCTCTCCTTGGTTTTAAAAGACAGAAGAGTAGACTCCATTTAACAAAGGGTCAGATCCTGCAGTCCTTTGCATTTGTTGAATATATTTATGCCACATGATACAAATTATAACTTGGTCTTCTTTCTCTATGCTGACATAAATCTGAATTTCTCCACTGGGTGTAATCATAGGCCTCATGCATGAGGATTTAGATTCACCAGGAGAGCAAAGGCTAATAAAACACCACTCTGAAGATGGAGTATCTCATGTCTTTTATCTAATTTTTTTTCCTTGTTCTCTCCCTGACTTCAGTGTTAGATGAGTTGGACCATTAGTTATTTTTATTACACTGACAAGTGCAGAGTCAGGCAGGGGCACAAACTGGCTTTGATAGAGGTGTTGGATCCCTGCAAAGATAGAAACTCCGCTTAGGGAATGGCTGAACCAGAGAAGGACATTGTGTGTTGTTGTATTCCATGAAAGCCAGGGTACAGACAAGAGATCCCATCTGCAAAATGGATTTCACTCCAGTCTTCAACTCAAAGCCTGGACAAGCCTTTTAAGACTTGGTGTGTGTGTTCCCTTTTTCTCCTTGCTGATTGAAATGTGAACAGGGAAGAGGCTGCAGTCGCTTTTCATCATGATCACTTCTGTCCTTTCAAGCCTGTGCTCTTAAGGGTTTGCTGGGCCATTTTCAAAAGGCTAATGCTGAGCAACCTGCCTGTTCAAGGACTCTCTTTTTATTCTTTTTAATATTAATTGCCCAAATGTTACCTGTCACTGGGCTTAAGCACTGCAGGTCAAAGTACAGAGCTTTAAGAACTGGATGTTAAACTCTGCAACCTTCCCAGAATTCACTCTGCCCAGAAGCTGAATTGCAAATAGTTGGAATATTTCAGATTCAAGCTTTATTGCTACTGCATGGAAGTCACCACACATAGTCCAGATTACAATTTCCATCTAAATCATGGTTTTGTGGCACAGTGGAATAGCTTGATCTGGCAAGTCACTTTCAGCTTTTTATGGCTGGTACTTTCCAAATGCCTTGGTAACCCTCACTCTGTGTGTATGTTGCATTCAGGACAGCATTTCTTACTGTATCCATTAAGAGTCTGCCCATGAAGGCAGATTTGAGAGCTTAGTATCCCTGTGTATTATCTCAGGAAGGGGTTGAATTTAGAAAAGTGCTTGAGTTCCCAGGAGAACTTTCTGGGAAAGCAGGAGGTTCTGACACTATTCAGCAGGAGAAAGTCTGTTAGTGAAATATTCACCATCACTTGTGATTCAGGATTGTTTCTTTCTGTAAGCCAATCCTTGTGTGTGTGGTTATAGAGTTTATAAGCATGTGAGGCTCCTCATTGCCATCACTTCCAGTCAGCCAGGCCTGGCCCTGAGTGCCTTGGCCTCACTGATGGATTTAGCCTCAGGACAGCCCTGTGGAGTAGAGCTAAATGAGCCTTCTTGTATTTAAATAGCTTTCACAGGATCATGAAGCCAATAAATGAGCCTGTGAGGGGGCAGAGCTGGACACCCATCATCATCTGTGTGGCAAAGAGACCCACAGCAAATCCAGACTCCTCACTTGTCCCTTTGTCAGGGACTTCAAGTGTCTCCCAACCCCTCTGTATCTGTGCACCCTCCAGTTTCTTCTCCCAAAGCACAATTTCATCACAGTTGCATCCTTCCCTCTTTCAGGGCTGAAGTGGGGTCCCTGTGTGTCACATTCACATTTTCTGAAAAAATCCCTTTGCCCAGGATTTTTCTCCTGGGAAGCTGAGAAGCCTCATCAAAAAATGAAAACAATTCTTATCTCATTTGCTTCTCCTGTGTTGTGCTCATGTGGAATGTGTTTGGAGATTGTTCACCCACAGGTGATTGTTTAATTGGATTCTACTTGGGAGTTGTTTTCACTCTTTGGCCAATCAGGGCCAAGCTGTGTTGGGACTCTGGAGAGAGTCAGGAGTTTTCATTATTATCTCTTTAGCTTTCTGTAAGTGTCATTTTTGTATTCTATAGTATACTTTAGTATAGTATTGTTTAATAGAATATAATATAATGAAATGACAAATTAGCCTTCTGAGAACATGAAGTCAGATTCATCACTCCTTCCTACATCTGGGGCAATGCAAATACAATACCTGGGGCCTCTGTGGGTCCCTTGGGGAGTTCCTTCAGCCCTTGGAAGGCAGAGGGGCAGCTGCACTGAAACATCAGCAGCTCAGACCATGCAGCAAATCCAACAGTCTGATTAGGAAGACCTGACCTTGGAATTCTGAAACCTTTTGGCAACAAGCTGGGAGGGGAAAGACCTTATCCAGCTAATTACTGCACAGATATGCTCTGGTATAACAGGTCAGATCCAGGAAAACAAAGCTTAGGACACCACTTCCTCAGTTAAAGCCCTTAAAATCCAGTTGCCATGTTTGATTTCCCTTCTGTTTTTCCCTGTTTCCTCTTTCTGCTTATTTTCCCCTCCTAGTAGTGAGTATGACTTGTGCAAACAGCTGAGGAGCCTGTGCCCTCTCACTCTTCTCCCTGTGATTTATCATTAATAATAACTGGGGTATTTTTGGCTTTTGCTTGTCAGCAGCTTGTACCAAACCAGCAGCCTGCCTTTCAGTGCTGCCAATCAAACCTTTCATTCTGCCCATGGGATCAGAATGTGTGGTCCTCTTGGGGTTCCTTAACAGTTCTGCTGCTGCTGCCCTTACCCAAAACTTACACTGTGACAGTGTTCACAGGGGTCTGAGGATGAGGGAAGCGACAAGGATCTGACTCCATGTTTCAGAAGGCTGATTTATTATTTTATGATATATATTATATTAAAACTATACTAAGAGAATAGAAGAAAGGATTTCATCAGAAGGCTGGCTAAGAATTGAAAAAGAAGGAATGATAACAAAGGCTTGTGACTGGGACTCTCTGTCTGAGCCAGCTGGGCTGTGATTGGCCATTAATTAGAAACAACCATATGAGACCAATCACAGATGCACCTGTTGCATTCCACAGCAGCAGATAACCATTGTTTACATTTTGTTCCTGAGGCCTCTCAGCTTCTCAGGAGGCCTAAGGAAAGGATTTTTCATAAGAGATGTCTGTGACATTACTCTTGGATTTGAAAATATCCATGTGTGTGTGTATGGAGCAGGGAAATATGAGTGAGAGAAGCTCATGTTTTCCATGTGTCTTTTGGAGGCACAGCAGCAAAGACTGCAGCAGCTGCAGGAGATGGACCTGCTCCATATGGCACCTGCCTTTTGATGACGTCCTCCTCAGCCTGGGGAGACCTCTGGTGCTGTGGCAGTGGTCACTATGCTTTGCAGTGGGTTTGTTCCCTTTCCAGTCTGAAAATCTATGCAGCACAGAGGGGGAGGAGGGTGGTTGTTAAAAATGACATAAATAGTGGTACCAAACCAGATGGGAAAAACAGACAGAGAGAGGAAAACAAACATGTTAACCTCATAAAGGAGTTATGGGGCAACATTTTTTAGCAGGGCCTGCTGCAATAGGACAAGAGGCTTCAAGCTGACAGAGGATTGGTTTGGATTAGATAATAAAGAAATGTTTTTGACAAATAGGGTGGTGGAACACTGGCATAACTTGCCCAGAGAGGTGATACATTCCCTATTCCCTGGAAACATTCAAGGCCAGGTTGAATGGGACTCTGAGGAACTTGGCCTGGTTGCAGAGGGCCTTTTTGGAGTTTGGATTTGATGACCTTGGAATGTCCCTTCCAAAAAACTCCATTCTGTTTCTTTATTGTCTTTTTTTAATGAACTGTGAGGGGTATTGTTAATTATTGAGAGATGCCTGTGCTGGAAGGTGCAGATGAGACTGTATCCAGAAGTCTGTAATACGGATTTTATTTAACAGCAAATGTGAGGCAGAGAGATAGAAAGAAATAGAAAAGAGAAGGAGGGGATAAAGAGAGTGAGAGAGACATATTAAAGCAGAAGATAGTCACCACCTGTGGATCCAGTGGTGGCCTGTTGGTCCTTTTTCACCCTGGACTTCTTGGTTTGGAGGGTCTCGAGGTAGTTCAAACCTTTTCACTATTTATACATTTTAGAAAATAAAGGACTTGATGCTCATTAGCTACACAGTTCTCTTATTATTTTGGTTAATTTATTCCCTTTCTTCCAATGCTATTTTGCTCCTTGCTCAGTCTTTCTTTTTTATGAGTTGGTGTGTTTCTTGTCTTGAGCTGGTGGGTTCTGGTCTCTCCCTGACAGAATTACCTTTTACCCAATCCCAGCTGATTTCAGCTTGGTTGCTTCCCTCATGGCCCATAAATTCTGCATTCTTTGTGTGCAATATCAGAGGCACATTCATCTCCTCCAGCTTTGTTAACCTCCCCCAGGTCTGAGATGACACTTGGACAGCAGTGCCACCTTCCTCTTTTCTCAAATTCTGTCATGGTGGCTTAATTTACAGCTCAAATTCCAGGTATCCATGGGACCATATTCAGGATGGGGTGGGGTTTATAGTGTATGTATTTATATTTTGTATGTGTTTATAGTGTTGGTGAACTAATTATTCATACAAACAATCAGGAAAATAGCAATAATCCATAATACCACTAACATAGGTAAATAAAAAATTGTTTGATCACTCCTGACTCATACAGAAGAATCAAAACCAACAAAGAGAGTAAGATTAGCTAAGTGTTAAGCAAATTTCACATATCTCCATGTGGCTGACTACCATGCCCAGGGGCCCACAGGAATCCCTTCAATGCAGAGCAAACTGCTGAGATCAGATACTGGGAGTGGCAATCACCTCTGTGGATTTACTCTGTCATTTCATTTGGTCTCAACTGCACTTTGCAGGTTCTCAAGACTGAGTGCTGGAAAAACTTGTGGTGTCACTTCATCTGTCCCTTTTCTTTCCCCTTTTGCCACCATCCATTTCTGCCTCAGTGTTTTTCCCTGCTCTGCCCTGTGTGCCTCAGAGCCATTATTCCCTGGCCCAGCACTCCTCCAAGCACAGAGGATGAGCTGTCACAGGCTGCTGTGCATCACAGAGCTGCAGCAATTTGCCATGTGCCATGAGAAACAGTGGAGCTTCTGTTAAGCCTCTGTCCCTGTGAGCACAGCTAAATCAATTTTCTGTACATTGCCTTGGGCTGAGGGTGTGCACGAGGACCAGGAGGGTGATTTGGGTGAAATCTGCCAGTTTGTTAAGCCATGACAGTTCTGTCACCTTTTCATTATTGTTATTTGAAATTTATTTTGAAATTTACCACAATGTCATTAAATGTCATTTGACATGTATTTGTAAAATTTAAGAACAGTTATTTAATCCAGCTTCTGACATCAAAATAAGGTAATGATCAAGTTCCTTTTATCCATACACTCCCCATATGGGATTGCTGGCACCAAAACCAGTTCCTTTTGACAATAAACATTGTCTTGAGTCCCACTGAGAAGTTGGCTCCCTCTTTGGGCACCATTCTCTCTTTTCTTTTCTAAAAGATGGCAGAGAAGATATTTTCCTTCTCCTCAAGTCATTCTTCTCCCTTCCTTTGCATGATCCCCTCCTTATCTTTTTATCCTTTATCTCCTTATCTCAGCACCACTGAAGGTCTTTGCCCCAGCTTAGTGTTCTGCTCAATTAGCAACATCTCCAGCAAGTGGTGTGAAAAATGCAAATATTGAGGAGACAAAGGTGAAATGCCCTTAAAGTCCCGATGGAAAGGGCAGCCTGCAAGGAAAAAGTGCAGCCTCAGAACCTGATTTTCTTGTGTGTTGCTCAAGCTAGGATACTATCACTAAATTTTATTTGATGCTTTGTTTAGAATTTTCCTTTTTGGATCATTGAAGTAAAAAACAAGAATCATGAAAACTTGTTTCTTGGTAGCTATATATATATAGGTAATATAATAATGAAATAATATAGGTAATTTCACCTTGATTATGGTCAAACACAGATGGTATTGGATTCAGGTTACTTTCAGTCTACCTAATTTTTAAATTTTTTTTTTTATTTTTGCAGATGTGCTGAAAGCATGAAACTTCCTTCGGCACTAGTGAACTTAATGTATTTTCAATTCAAAATCTTCCCCACCCATCACTCTCCACACATAAACCTGCCAATGCAGATCCCTTTGCAGCATGCTCAGTCACTTGTTAAAATGTTCTGTCATTTCTTATGCAAGCTGGCAGCTACAGGAGCTTGGTGTGTCTGATGCCAGTGTTCATGTGAACCAAACCTCACATTTGTAATTTATCTTATTTGTAGACCTAAAGTGATCATAGGCAAAGAGCAGAAGGCTCTGAATTGTGTTCTGATTAGTTTTGGGTCACAAACCTTATGCCTACCTTCCTTCTGCTCCTCAGAAGAGTCAGGAACTTGCACTTTATGGCCTGTCTTGTGATTCAAGGCATAATAATTTGTTTTCAAGGAGAAGATAAGAAAATCTGTGGGAGGTGATGGTCTCCTGAGGAGTGGTGAGGGCTGCTTGAAATTTCGATACATCCAGATCTGATTTAATTTGAGATCAATCTCAAAAACAAAGATGGCAATGTTTATGTAAGTGGAACCACTATGCAGTGGAACTGAATTCCCACCAGTTTTGCATTATGAGCTTCAAGAACAGTGGGTTAAGTCCATATAAATCATGGAAGGTCTGAATTGGTTCATTCACTGGGAAATGTCTCAGTGACTCAGCACCAGGTGCCCTGGTTTTGGGGTTTAGCACAACTGGGGAGTAGAGAAACATTTACTTTTTATTATTTTTCTAATTTACTTTTTAGGGCACCAAGGCATTGTGCTGTGGGCAGGGTGATACCAGGCTGCAATAGGACAATAAAATCACATTTCAAAGGCAAAAGTCTGAACCAGAAGGAGTAGCAAAAGTACTTGCCCATCCTTGGTGAGATCCTGGGGGGCTGTAAATTGGGCCAGGTCCAGGTGTGGTGTGTTTATGGAACTGATTTTCTCCAGCTGAAAGTCAGACAGATCAGCTCTGCTTCCACTGAAGTCCAGATCCCTTGCCTCAACCCAGACAGAGAATTACTTTTAGATTGCATGGATTATTTGAGTTATTTTTAGATTGCATGGATTCAGTCTGCAAGAAAGAGGGGGTGATAGTCCCAAATCCCTCAAGCATTCCCTGAAATCTCCCTGAATCCCTAGGAGACAGAAACACTCAGATTTTGCCAGCCTGTGGTATCTTGGCTGAAAGTCCTGTGTACAACCAGGAGGAGGAAGGGGACGATGATGTATCTTACATTGCACGTGCTAACATGTTGCAGTCCCCCTGAGGCTTGAACAGAACATGGACCATCTGGATTTCTGTAATGTGAAGTTCAATTAAAATGTTTTGATGTTAAGCACATGCCATTTTTGAGGATATAATTTTTTTCTCCTCAGATTTCCATTTCTCTCTGTTCTGTTAGAAACAAGAATGAGAGGGAGAAGAGGGAGTTATAAATATTTCACATTAAATTCCATATGGCTTCTAAAGTCACACTAATATGCATTTAGGAATTATGCATTTTTTAATAAAGAAAAGCAATTGAAATATGAATCTTGCCCTAATAAGCTCGGAAAATAAACTTTGGCAATACGGGTGATTTTCTAGACCTGTGAATTGAAGACTGATGTGAAGAAGGAGACTTCTGCCATTGGACAAGCCTCTACAGGTGAAATTAACAATATTTATTCCTCCTGAGTCAAACTTTTTAGTTGACAGCTCCAGGACCATTGGTAAGTAGTTAGAAAAGCCAGTGGCCTCTCAGTCATCTTGGAATTACCACATATTTATCTGCATGTCTAGCAAAATGAATATACTGACTTGCAAACCAGTAAAAAAATGGTGAAATAATCAACTCCCCAAAATAAAAAGTGGTGAAAAACCTTTGCTCAAAGTACGTTTTCCTTATAGCATGGCCCTATCCCAGTGGAAGGTGGGTTTGGGAAACACCATCTTGAAAGGATCTTTGTGAGGAGCATGTGGCACTTTCAACAAAATTCCTTTGTTGCCAAGCGTGACAGCTGTCTGTGCTGGAAGCACTTCCTGGGACAAACACTTGGGGGTCTCTTGGTACAAGGAAAGAGAAATGGGAAAATTCTCTGTCTGGTTCACTAGTTTTCTATTTTGGCCTGCTGTTCATGATTGGGGATCTGCAATATTGTGGGTGCCAACAAGACAACATTTCCCCTTCACACCCATCCCTGGAAGTGTCCAAGGCCAGATTGGACAGGGCTTGGAGCAAACTTGGGATAGTGGAAGGTGTTCCTGCCCATGGCAGGGGGTTGGAACTGGCTGATCTCTAAGATCCATTCCAAACCCAAGCCATTTTGTGATCCTGTGATTCTCCAGAGGACCTCCTCTGGTGGCTGTGTGTGCAAAGCCATTTTCACAGGGATTTCCTGCTTGGTGTCTCTGCATACTGATCCCACAGCTATGCTGAACAAAGCTGAGGCTCTGTGAGTAAAAAAGCACATTCAAAAGACAAAGTTAAGTGCTCTCAGTCTAATTAATTCAGGCCAGGTTTGCAGCCCCAGTCCCGTGGCTGTGCACAGCTCACCCCATAGATCAAGCAGACACTTTGGATGCACTGTAGGACTGTGCTGAACTTTGGATGTACTGTGGGATTTTATTGCATGCAAGCTAGAATGGTTTTAAGAGTCAAATCCCCATCTCACTTAAATTGGCAGGTTGTTACAAATGATTTCATAGTTTAATACTTTGAAGCTGTCTTCTCTATATTGATGGAGAAGGACGGTCACATTCATGCAGAACCTGGTTCTCTTAATCAGTTCACTGCTGTTAATTGGGGAAACCTCATTCTTACCCAGCAAGGGCATGGATTTCATTTGTTTGTAAAGCAGGCTGGAGAAATGAACCTGTTTTGAAGCTAGCTCAAGCTGATATATTGTCTAATTCTTCCCTGGTCCAAAACACCTGTATTTGGCACTCCATGTTTGTTGGGGAATACCCCCACATCTTTTCCTTGTGGATTTCAGGTCGCATCTGCCAACTCTGAAATTTTCAGTGATTTGGTGAGTGACAACAGAGCATTCAAAAATAAATAAATCAATTTATACATTGGTTGTTTTTGCTGGCGTGCAGAGCACCAGCTTCACCTCTGAGAGAAACAGTACAATTCCCTTGTGATTAAATGTAACTTACACTGCTCATGACACAACTTCCAAAATGTGCTTGGAAATGGCTTCTGTGGGAAGTCTTTAGAGCTTAGCTTAAGCAGATGAGTATTGCTGTGGAAATAAAGAGGATTATTTGTGTGTTTACAGATAAGTGCGTGCATAAATTCTAGCAAGATTGAAGTCTTTGAGTTTATGTTAAAGTGAAACAAAAGTAACAAATTTACCTACTTTTTATTTTGCTTACACTTTATACCAAGCTGGTAAACCCAGTATAAAAAATAGAGTGCTTGAGTGAGTATATGGGATTATTTATATTGTCTTTCACAGACTTTTTAATCACTTCAAATAATATTAGGGTGCAGGTAAGTTTCAGTTGAAATTCTCAAGTAAAAGAACTCTGAAAAATGTTGCATTTTGAATCCCAAATGTTCTACATTCCTCAAGAAAATGTCTTCCCAGGACACATCTGGGATTAAATGCTTTGTTTGCATTGATTGATCTTGGATTATTGCAGGACATCCAGATTTATCCAAACTACATGGAATGCTTAGAGATGATTAGTGACCCAGATTGAGAGAGGTCAATGAAACAGTCTGAGAACAGTTTTCTTTCTTCATTAAACATGAAACACATGTGTGCTGGTTCAAAATATACTCAAAGTTGGATTTTTCCAACTACTGATCAGTCAGAGAGATCTGAAATTATCTGGGAAAAACTATTTATGTGCTGGTACATAAGTGATGTGCTATTTCTTATTGTTTGTGCTTGATTTAGACTCAGGTGTGATGGAAGGATGAAGGAAAGGATAAAAGGGAAAACAAAACTGTGCATCACAGAATTCACAGTATGGTATGGAAGGGACTTTAAAAATCATCTTGTTCCAACCTCCTGCCATGGGCAGGAACACCTTAGACCAGGAACATTAGACCAGGTTTCTCAAAGCCCCATCTAACCTGGCCTTGAACACCAAAGATTGACAAATGACCCTTTCCTCACCCAAAAGCCAATACCAGAACAAAGAAACTACTACTGGAGATAGTTTCTTATTTGCCTGTTTTGTTCAATTGCTTTGGTTTTTTTTTCAGTCGTTCTCTGGAACCCCTAATAATGGAATGTAGATTAGAGAAGTATTAGGAATTTTGAGTCTTGACATCAAGGAAATGAACAGTGAGACAGATGAATAAGTATAGAGAATTTTATTACATATACAACACTTTAAAACCATTAAGTAGAAAACCCTGGATCAGCTATATTAAGACTCATTCCTTTACTCATGGAAATGAAGTAATAAAATCCCTTTCAGAGAGAAAGCTGGCATTAGCTGTGTCATAGTGTGGGGAAATAGGTATGAGAGTGAAAATGACCTTAAGTCTAAATTCTAACTCCCAGCATCACAACATGCTGTACTGAAATCAACTGTAGCTTTTGGAAAATAGAGTGAAAACCCAAAAGGACAGCAGCATCCTGCAAGTTTAGTTCTAGATACAGAAAGGACAATATAATATTTTAATCATAACCAGAGGACTACATCCTCTCTGCAGTTTGTTTTGTTTATAAGAACTCTCTATCTATGTCTTAAAGGGAAAGGAATATTCTTTGGTCCTTTTTTCCCCTCTCCATACTATTCATCCCTGTACATAAAATAAGTGGCCCTGATTGAAGATTTTGACTTTTATTTCTGGTGCCTCTTTCTGCTTTCTTAGATCTGAAAATGGTAATCTGTTGAGAATAGGATTGGAAGAATTGTAGGTATGAAAGAATAAAATTTTGAAAGCGTTGCAGATATTCTGAAGACCTTTAAAATCACTCAGCATCTTAAGTCCAACTTGATATCAAGAGTATTTCCCTTTATGTCTAGAATCACAGAAGTGTCACATCATATCCTTCTAACACAAGATATTTTCCATGTTTGGCACGATCAGTTCAAATCCAACAGCAGTAAAAAAATCCTGGGGGCCCTCTACATGACCTCTCTTTTCTGAGAGAGAGATTTCTGCTTTATGGCCAACAATACCAGAGTGCAATATGTTGTTAGTAACTGAAATAAGATTATAGTGACAGAAATAATAATAGAAAAACGCCTAATCACTCAGAAAACATCAGCACTCACTGGTAAGATGAAAAAGGAAATTCCACCCCAGGAATATTGAGGAAAAATTAAGAACCATACCAATCCAAGAGGGGAGTTTTGGGCTAGTGCAGTGATTTGAGTCAAGGGGTTGAGCTAGAAATGCAACTAAGATAGTGTAAACTATATGTTTTTTAATTAAAATGAACAAATTAATAAAATAATTAAGAGGCTAAAATTGAAAAAAATAAATGAATTAAGAGGTTAAGTTAGAAATGTAGTTAGCAAAGATCATATACTGTGATTAGAGCTTAACAAGGAAATGAATTGATACCAACTGAAACAAAGTTGAGAATGACAGGTGATACATGAATTATAGTAAGAGCGCCGGAGCCATAAATACCACTGGCATCTAAGAATGAGAGGAGGTTGGGACTGTGACCAGCAAGTCAAGGAGCCCTGCCAGCTTGACACAGGTGAGGAGTTTACCATGAGGAAGAGGTCTTGTTTCCTCCCCAGAAACCCAGCAACCCAATTAAAGAGGAGAATTATGCAGCCATAATGTCTCGGGTTTCTGTGCTTGCTGAAATGGCTCCTGAGGTATTAGAAAGTCTCTTTTTTCCCAGCCCCACGACCGAAGAAGTAGTCGAGTTTCCTTGTCTCTGGTTTTGAAGGTTGTTTATTTTCTCTTATCTAATACATTCTTTCTCTGACCTGCTGAGATCTGTGTGCCAGGTTGGTTTGTGGCACTCTGACCGCCCTTGGTGGTGTTAGCTTTTTATACTAAAAACTACGTGTACTTTATTTACAATAATTTTCCAATACCTATCAACTATGTTAGATAGTCTGTCTCTGTTCTAAACCAATCCAGAAGTGCCACCATCACAGCAGAAGATGGAGGACAAGAAGAAGAAGAAGAAGAAGAAGAAGAAGAAGAAGGACAGGACATGCCCAGATTCCACCATCTTGCCTCTTGAACCCCCATTCTAAATCCACAAAATTCTACTTTTTGACCCCGTGACAGATTAACTATCATTCTACTTGAGCTCTTGTGGCTTGCAAACCTTCACACAAAGTTGGTAATTGTTTCCATGGGTTAAAATCAAAGGCACAGGTGTTTTTGACTCCATGCCAAGGTCTCTGAGCCCCCTGCCAGGGTCTCAAGTCCTCCAGGGCAACCAGAGGAATGTTCTGGGTTCTGACAAAAATGGACATTCAGCTAATTATAATTTGAGGTGAGAACTAATGTTTATGTAATTGGCACTGTAGAAACTGTCCTGGAAACCATCTAAATATGTAAAACCTTTTTGGATAAACAGAGAACAGGAGTCTGTGACTTTCTGCATAAGTCTTTGGGAGGTTACTCCTCATGCGTCCAGCACTGTAATAAATATTTGTTATTTATTACCCTCTTTCCAACCTTAATTAGTTGTAGAGTCATCTGTCCGGGCTGCAGGTTTAGCTCCAGTTTACCCAATTTGCTTGGATTATACAATATTGCCAAAATCCCAGAGGCGTTTTCTCCAGAAGAGCAGCCAGTGCTGAAGCTCATTGTGCTCACCTGCCTGGGCTGCCAGGCATTTCTTTGCACAGCATTCAGGCTTTTCTTTGCACAGCATTCTCAGAGGTGCTGTTTGTCACTTTGGGGCTTTGCATCCCACCACAGGAGCCCTCTTTTCACCCTCTGCCAGGGACAGAGCTCTCCAAACCTTGTGGAGACACCACCTGAAGGAAGGGCTCCCTCAAACACCCCCAAAGGTCACTGCATGCACAAGGATGAGGATGAAGATTTGACTTTTTCTCTGCCTCAGATGTCAGAGCAGCTGCTCTGAGGCTGTTCTATCCTCTGAAGGAACATTCTGTCTCAGCAAGCAGAGAAAGGAAAAGAGAGATCTTACACCATGATAATTACTTGAGCAAAAATAAACACACATATGGTGTGACATTTTCCTAATGCTCGGATCCTATTTGGAAGCAAATGTATTAATTAAAGGGGGGAGTGGAAAGGGGGAAAACAAACAATCTCTGAGTCATGAGAACATGACAAGCTGTCCTTTGAAAATGTTATTTTTATTTTTCATTGACACTGGTGTTAATTTATTAGGTGCAGTAGTGTGTGCTTACTTATTTGTTGTTCAAAAGCAACAATTTTCTTGCTCATTGCTTTTCTGTTTCATGTTTCAGGGTTTTTTTAATCTTTATAGACAGTGCTGAGCTAAGAAGAAAATTCACCCCCAGATAAGGGGCATATCAATGTCTTTTTGTCCTTGAAGTTCTCAAAAGCTGATGTTAAACTTTCCCTGGTCTCATAAAAGATGTGATTCAGCGTTTGTGGCAGGGAAGATATGAAATTCTCTTTGTTTCTCTTTGATGGTAAAATTCTCCTTTTATTTAAGACAAGCTGCACTTGTGCTTAGGCTTCAAATGAGAACATCTTTGACGATTGTCTTCAAGAATTAGAGGGAGAAATGCAGAGTGCAGCCCACAAATGGCCATTCCAGCAAATACCCACAGTGGTGATGCTGCAGTAATTAAGCTGAAACAAGTCTTTAAAAACTGAACTTCACATGGAAAAAGTTAAAAGAGAAATGGACAAAAATCACGTGTTTCTTCCCAACAGGGTACAAAAACAGGAACCCAAGGGGGTCCCCTGGGGTTTTGTTATTGCTGCTGTTTTTCACATGACTCTCCTTCCAGTTGTGCAGAAGGGGAAAACCATATGCCAGCCCTGTGAAAATACTGAGCTTTTAATACCCACAGAATTTAAATTTTGCAAGCTTTTATAACTGTTTTCATAACTATTGGTCCACAATATTAAAATGAAGACCTTTAGAAAGAGCACAGTAATAGTTTGGTGGGGTTTTTTTGATGTTCTTCAGTAGTTTCCTACTCTCTTCTGTGAAGTTTTTTCCTTGTGGAAGTATTTTAATTCCCCAGAAATGTAAAACAATTCAGTTTTACATTTTACATTTTCTATTTTGCCTCTCTATTTTCAACCCTGTCTTCTCTCTTTTCTTGAAAGCAAAATAAGGAGATGAAAATAAATAGTATTAAACCTGCAGATGCTGAAGGGAAAAACAAAATGCTCAAAAGCTATTTTGTTTTTTATTTAAATATGAAACTCCATTAGTAAATAATGAAATTCTAGAGGAGAAATTTCCCTTTAGGAAAGTACAACTTTAAGCTGCAAATATTTTAAATGTAAGCTTTAATTGGTTCTTGAAATAAATGCCACCCTTCAATCTAAAAGAATGTTTGTTTTATTTCCATTCCCTTGTAATTTCAGAAAATGTACTAACTACAAGACATCATGAAATAAATCATGGTATATATTTCAGTCAATTATATGTTGTAATAAAAACCCTGTAAGTGTTTTGAATCATGGTTGTTGTGTTCTTTCAGAAGATCTCTCAAACTTCTTGCCTAATCTGTGGAGCTGTTCACTCCCTGCACATTTTTCAATCTATTCACTCCTGCAGAAGCCATCTGGTTCTCAACTCAGTGTTTCTCATATGCTCAAAGTTTCTTTTTTTTCTCCTTATAAAAATCTTAGGCTAATAAAGACTTTTTAAAATATTAAGTTGGGTTGGTTAAAGGACAAGGCATGTTCTTTATGAAAAAAAAATGAAACAATTTTTCAGATTTTCAACAGTTGGTTTCTCCCACTCTCCTTTTCAAAAAAACCCCAACAAACCAAAAAGCCTTCCAGTTTTCATTTGTATTTCCCCCCTATTTCTTCTGTATTCTTTGTATTTTGTTTCTACCCCAGCTGGAATATATAGATAAAGATATATACCCCATCTGGAATATATAGATAAAGATAAAATAATATAGAAATATATATAAATAATATAGAAACAATATAGACATATAGAAATGACATATGGAAATATAGAAATAATATAGAAATATAGAAATGTAGAAAGGACTGCTATTTTAGGTGTAGGTTTCCTGGTACTTGGTTATTCCCCTACTTTGGTTCTTGGACATTACTTCGACTTCACTGACCTTCTGCCTGACATTTCCAAAAGCATTAACAATGCTTTAATTAACAATGGAAAGGAGCAAATTTTGTCCTTATGGGATTTGTTGGGACAGGAAAGAACTTCGAGTGTCCTTAGAAGGACACTCCTGGCAAGGAAAATGACAAAATTATTGTCCCTTCCTATTCAGCTCAAGATGCCATGAATGGTTCTTGCTGTCTGGATGAGACTTTGTGGTTACTCTGCTGGATCTTAACTAATAGGGAATATATTCTCTTCCCCTGCCATTTTTTCACTTCCACTTCTAAACCTAAAAAGTCTTAATGGGCTACACAGAGAGGGAGTGGCAAACCCTTCCTCTCACAAAGAAGTACAAACAGGCACCTAATCCACTTTATGTTAAATATATTGTGTCATCTTCATTTTATTAGAGAGGAATTAAAAGAAAATTAAAGCAGTTGAGGAAGAGATTTGGCTTTGAATTTCTCTCCTCACATATTAAATGGATATAATTAGGCTCCATGCTGGGCTCTCATCCTACAGAGCTCCCTTTGAGCAGATCAAATATGAGGTACCTGAGATGACAGCACAGTCTTGGCAGAAATGGCACAGGAATTGTAGGACAAAACCAAAGAAGGAAATGCTCAGCTTTACCTGGAACCATCCATGGAATTCACCAGGGAGTTGAGAGAGTAAAACCTGCAAATAGGAAGGGCTGCTTGCCAGTTCTTCTAATTGCACCCCCTGTGTGTTGTTTCACCCTTGCAATATCCAACTGCTTTATGACAAATTGCCCTCAGGACTTTCTACAGCTGATTTTCTTTCCCTGGTGCTGAATTATTTATTACTTTTCTTCCACCTACAGTTCTTCATGGTATATTTTATCATTTCTATTTTAAAAAGTGTTAAAAAAATCCTCAAAAAAAATATTGAGAGGTTAACTTGGGGTTTGCCTGTTCTCTCCAATTTTTGTGCCAACTTTCAACATAAAACTGGTGATTTAATATATATGAAGACATCTCTTTTGATTTCCAGTGGAATTTTTAATACTGAATGGAGATTGACAATCGAGGATCAAAAACATGATTCCATGAGGCTTTTTTGCTTTTTTTTTGCTTTTTTTTTTTTTGGGTGCTCAGCATAATTTTCACACTATTTTTTAAAACATCAGATATAAGGAACACACAGAGAAGTTTAGATAAAATCCAATGACTCTCAAGAATGGAGGATTTTGAGCAATCTGACCTTTTAGAACAAATTTTTATCAGAGCCAAAGGTAAATCCTGATCTGTATGTAATCAGGAGACTGACTTCTGGTTTGTCAAATACTTGCTGGAAACAGAAGGATTACCAAGGTGGAAATCTGTTAGCAGGGGCTAAGGGGGTAAAAAGGAATAAATGAATTGCACAAGCAATGGCCAGCAGGGAAAGGGGAAACTGCTTTATTTTACCTGTAATTGCAACTTCAACTCAAGACCCTCTCAGTGTGGGGTGATTAGGTTGGGGTGATTTAGATCTGCTGTCCAATTTGACCTGTTGCCATAGGGTTAGAAGCACTATGTATTGAAAAACCCTACAGGACACTGATAGATTGTCATTCTGGATTTACCCTTCTTTAGGAAGTGAGATTCACAAAGACTTCTCCATTTAAAACATAAGCTGCTCACCTCAGGAGGCTGATCACACCTTATTGTCTATTTTTAGAGTTCTTACTATCTCAAAGGAGTTTTGTTTCTGGATTGTAGAAAGGGTCTGTTTAGCTGAAAATTGATTAAACAACAAAAGGAAAATAAATTGCAATGCCAAGTATGAAAAATGACACATGAGTTGCATAACTGCAAAGATGAATAGCTGTGCCTGCAGGCAGGACCATTATAAACAGCATTCTCTAGCTGGTTTCACTGGACTCTGAGTTTTCCCTGTACATGACTTAAGATTAATTAAATAAGGCAAAAATTGTAACTCTTTGGTATGAATAATTGTCATGTCTGCCCAAAGTAGCTCCTGGAAAAGAATTAATCATCTCTAGTTCAGTTCCTCTTCATCAGCAATTGGCTTTGTTATGAATGAAGTTCATGTGTATCATTGACTTACTCTTCACAGTGATAATGAAGTCTCCTTCATTCAGACTAACAGATATCTAAAATTCAGCGAGGAAGCAGTATGCTAAAATTACAGCAAGATTGATTTTTGAAGTTTTCTGGAGGTGGTGGATACAGCGTTACTCGAGTGCCATCAATCATATGGAGATGGAGATGGAGCTTAAACACATTTGTTTGGAAAGATAATGAGGCTTTCCAAAAAGTAGCCACAGTGACACTTCGTCTGAGGATCAAATTCAAGAGAAAAACCTGGATCACCTGAGTCCATCAAGGAACAAACATTTTAAAAGTCACAGCACTGAACATTGAATCAATAAACACACCCACAGATTTTGTTGTGTTGTCTGTAAGATGAAGAGACCTCTGCTCAATCCAGATATGAAGTGACCTAGCCTTAAAATTTGAAGCATGACTTTTTTCACTAGAAATATTCTTCAGTCAGATTGGCTAAACAGTGTTCTAAGGTCACTGTGGAGAAAAAAACAAGTCTCAAGAGGTTTTAATAATATTTGTGGCAGGAGCCTTGATGAGCAAACTATCCTGTCTTGTCACATAATGCAGCGCAGATTCAGCAAATGAGAAAAAATGGTCTTCATTAGGAAGCTCTACATTCATCCTCAGTACCTGAGCTTTTCATAAGGCCTGAAGAGTGAATTTTGACTTTCTACAAGAGCCGTGTTAGCCTGAGATATAATAATACTAATGTTACCACTGGCCATATAAACATGCATTCTAGTCAGATATTACACATGAAGTGGTCCTTACGATCTTCTGGAACAGTGATTGCCTGGATTGGCCAAAGTTCAAGGGAAAGAGATGATTTATGAAATGTTGTGCCAAATATCTGGTTAACAATATGAGTATGATAAAGGCAAAGCTTATTCTGGAATGTGCCCACAGGAGCTCCTTATGTCAGGTCCTGGATGTTCCCTTTGGATGTGAACTCCCCTTTCACACATCATCAGAGTCCCTGCAGTCAGACTCTTGTGTCCAGGGGTTTTTTTGGTGCTTCTTAAGAACTGGACCCAGAACTTGAGCCGGTATCACATAGAAGGGATTCTTGAGCTTCTCATTTACTGTAAATTGGGGAAGACTTTGGTTCTACCTTCCTCAGCTGGTATCAAAACAATCCTCCAATGTGTCCAGCTCTAAATACGAAGTAGAAGAGGTTTTGCTAGATCCTGTGCAAGGTAGGAAGAGAAATACTTGTTTTAGATTGCAGAAAAAAGGTGTGAGGTTTGCTGAATATTCAGGAACCCTTCCCAAATCTAGTGGTAATGCAACACAAAACCTGCTGCACACTCTTCGCTGATGCCTTTCTAATCACTTTAGACAGACACCTGTCAGGAGTAATTTAAACATCATTATCCCGTCCAGAACAGATGATGATTTAGATGGACACATGGAGATGTTTCCAGACTAAACAACAGGTTTTTTGGCTGAGCAGTTCTGGCTCCTGCCACGGATGTCTAATTGGGCAGTGAGGCCACTTTCCCATCGCCTTTGTGACTGAAAACATTTCCAAAATGATGGGGCAACCACTGCACTTTGCCTAAAGAGAGCCATGACCACCCACCTCCCTTTCTCTGCAGTGTGCAACATTCACTACTGTACTGCCAGGGAGATCCAAAAGGAGTGGAAACAGGAATTAGTACACCTAGAAATAGAGAACAGTTTGAGTAGGAAGATCATCTACTTCCAACCCCCCTGCCATGGACCCTCTCCCACTGAGGTCCAGGGTGCTCCAGCACCAGACCCAGCTGGTTTGGATCTGGCAGATTCACATTTCCACAAGTTTTTGTCTTTGCTGTAGCTTTGTCTCTTCTCTTCCCTGAGAACCTTGGGCTCTGTCCTGCTCTTTCCCTATGCTGAGCAAAAACTGTCCTCTCTTTGACACAAATCTCAGCTTTCTTGTTTAGTTATTCAGAATGTTATCATAAATCACCAGAAAATGTGTAATAGGAATGAGGGGGAAAGTTCCCATCTCTGATGGAACTCTCATCAATAAAAAAAAGATGCTTTTTAATTAACCCTAAGGAGTTTTAGCAAGACAAGCCAATTTGTCTGTGTTACCTTTAGTCTTATTTCCATAGCACACTTTGGGTGTGATAGCAGGTTAGGTTTATTTTAATTAACTTTGGGTGACTAAAAAAGACAGACATTTCTATCTCATCTATCTTCTCTAATCTCAGTATCTTTCTCAAAAAGATTTGAATAATAATAACTTGGTAAGCAATTCATTAATTGTTCAGGAAAGAGAGAAAGAAAAAAAATGTTTTAAAAAGGAATTAAGTTTCTTGTAGCCTACAAAGCATTCTAGTCCTTTATAATACATGGTTTAATCTGCTCTCAATTAAATAAAACATATTGAAAATCCTTTTTTTTCTGAAATGCAATTAATTTCAGATCAAACCTACTTTTATTCTTAGTACCTCTGTATGTGGGGATCATGAACTGTGTAATCAGTGAAGGGTAGACAGAGGCATGTAAAGCTCTAAACACTGGATATTAATAAAAGGGCAGGAGATAGGCCTAGGGAGCTGAAAGAAAAGTCACCTAGATTTCTACCAGTTATTTTGCAGCCAAATGTTACCACCATAAAATTTAGGGGAGTAGGGATCTCATTCCACTCCTGGCACATGACATTTAGCATGAGGGTGTCCTGACCTGCACAAGAACTCTCATGTCTATTGGAATATGACTGCTGCCTGCTGCTGTGCAACAGGAAACATTTTTCCAGCATAATTTTTACCAGATCCCTGAAACAGAGAGCAAGTGCAGAAGCAGTAGTTGTTATTAGGTAAAATAAATGTGCTATCATAATGTAAAATACTGCCACAACACAGGGGAAAACCATCAAGTGAGACTCCTGTAAGAGAAAGCTTTGTCACTAGCTTCCAATCTGAGCCATCAATGAGGGGATGCTCTGAGTACCCACAGGATCTTTCACTCCAACTCCAGCAGATGCTTGTTGAGAAATAAATTCATATGGCTCCAAACTTACTAGATTGAGCTCCACATCTGCAGACTGAAGATGTGAAGGTCTTCTTTCAGGGAATATTTTCTGAATCACTAAGGATCTAACTCTAACAAGAGCTTATTGTGGAGTTATTTTACCTGTGAACTCTTTGCCATATTTATTGGGTGCACTGGATTAAGCCAAGATGAGTATTTGCTATACAGTGATTATCCTGTTTTTCTCATGTTAATATTCACCTTTCTACAGCACAGTATTTAAATTCAGAACCTTTTTTCCCAGTGTTACCTGTCAGTCTCAACATTTGTCATTTGTCACATTCAAAATTACCCGCTACCGCTGTTAGTTGGATTTTGTTCATATGAAATTCATTTCCCCACCTTTATGAAAAAAAGAAACAACTTTTAAGAAAATTTGAGTCCCATTGCTTGCATTATTCATGGACTTTCCCCCCAGCAATTTATCTATTAGCTCTGTGATTTTCTTCTCTCTGTATCTTTAGTTTATATTTTTGGTAATACATAAACAATTCCACAAGTAATACAGAAACAAGCAGTTGGCTGAGTGTTTTACTTGAGGAAAAACCAAACACTGCAAATATGTCCTTTTCAATAAAACAAAACAACTGGAGCTGGGTGCAGCTCTGAGTTGAGCACAGCACTCTGAGCTTGCTTCTAATTTTGCTGTGGTGTGAATTGTGAGTCTTGGCTCACTCTGGTTTGTCTGACTCCTCACCCTGCTTCTCCACACTGGAAATCATGGGAAATAGGGGGGATGATGAACAATAACCATCTAAACCAGTGCTGAGGTTTGGACAGAAGCTTTCCAAGTGAGAGGAAAGGCCTGAATTGATTTCAGCACGCTCTGGAGGGGCTGCCAGCCTTGTTCCCTCAGGCAGTAGGAGCAGCTCAAGCCCTTGTTTGCCTGAGCACGAGGTCTGTGGTCTTTTCTGAATTCCCCAGATATGGAGGGAGGAATTGAGAACCTGACTCCATGTTATTAGAAGGCTAATTTATTATTTTATGATATTATATTATGTTAAAGAATGCTATACTAAATCTATGCTAAAGAATAAAGGATAAGACAGAAGGCTAAAAGATAATGAGAAACTCATGACTTCTTCCAGAGTCCCAATACAGCTGGCTGTGATTTGTCATTATGTCAAAACAATTCCCATGAAACCAATAAAACAATGACCAGTTGGTTAACAATGTCCAAAGCACATTCCAAAGCAGCAAACACAAGAGAAGTGGATCAGATAATTATTGTTTTCATTTTTCTCTGAGGCTTCTCAGCTTCCCAGGAGCAGAAATCCTGGTGAATGGATTTTTCCAGAAAATATGGCGGTGACACAAGGTCTAAGGCCAGAAATGGTGATTTCAGCTCAGGTTTTGTGCCTGCCTGTCTGGGCTCTCTGCCTGTTCCAGTTTCCATGTAAATTGCTGGGAATTGCTCCCCTAATTTATAGAGAAGAGGTGTTATCTTTTAAAAGAGCTTTAAAAGACTTGGAGTCATTGCATAGAATGACTGATAGAATATCCTCAGTTGGAAGGAATCAACAGGAATCATTGCATCCAACTCCTGGCCTTGCACAGGATACCCCAACAATCCCACCCTGTTCCTGAGAGCATTGTCCCAACACCCCCTGAGCTCTGCCAGGCTGGTGCTGTGACCACTGCCCTGGGGAGCCTGGTCAGGGCCCAGCCACCCTCTGGGGGCAGAACCTTTTCCTGATATCCCACACAAACCTCCCCTGACACAGCTTCAGGCCATTCCTTGGGTCCTGTCACTGTCACCAGGGGCTGAGATCAGAGCCTGACTCTGTACCTGTGTCCATCTGTCCCTGACAGCTTTGGGATCAACAACAAATTTATTCTTATTTTTTAAAAAATTAAAACTCCTTTAAAAAAATTAAAACTCCTGTGTGAAAATATAATTTTATTTTTTTTTAAATATAAAACTCCTATAAGTCTCCTTTTAATTCTAAAGGATAAAGCAAAATAGTCCAAGGAAAGCAGTCACTCAAAGGCCTGGGCTGCAGGGGCAGGAATGTGTCCCCACCTGGAGACTTCATTGAGACCATTTCAATTATTTAGCTCATGAATGCAGCACCCTTGACATTGCAGTCAGCATTTTAATTTCACATGAAATACAGTGCAATTATGGCCTACTGAGAGAAATGACAGCACCGTTTATGTCACTCAGTGGAAAATTACAATTGGGTGGAACAATTACTGCAGTTTATTTTTGTTTATGAAGAAAATTATGCTTGTGGCTTCTTTCACACCATGGGTACCTGATGGGCAGCTCGTGACAGGAACACAATCCCACAAAGTAACACAGAATTATTAAGATAATTTCTCACAACCACTTCCCCAAGGCAAACGCTAAACTTTTCCTCATTGTTGTTTTTTATTTTTAATTTTAACATGACTTGTGGTAGAAAGTAGAATTATAAATTAAAGGTATTTATATGGTTTTTAAGGCAAATTTGGCATTTCCTGGGCATAATAATGCTCTATGAAATACTGCAGTGCTTTGCCTGGGGCTTCATCTCATTTTTCACCCATCACATCAGCACCTTGGAGGCTCCCATCAAAGACTGAAAGGTCTTTTTCATGACATTAACAGTGCTCTTGCTTGTACCAGAAATGTGTCAGGAATTTCAGACAATTTTTTTGTATGGTCCTAGGAATCAGGATTCTCAGAGAGCAATCACTAATTTTATAATAATTGTCTTTTTTTTTCTCAAACAATAGCTGCTCAAATGCCTATTCACTAAAGGTTCTGAGCAATTCTAAGGGTTCTCCACAGTTCATCTGCTTAACTCTCCTTTTTATAATTTTTTAATTTGTTAATTAATTTACAAAAACATGGAGAAAATAAAAGCCAGTAATACTGCCTGATAAATACTTGCTTGTTTTCTCAGAGTTTGGTGGACATTTATTGCTAAGCAGTTTGAGGTGTAATTATGGACTAAATATAAATATCCAGAATATGAACACATTTAGTAAAACTGGTAATCTCTAAATTTTACAGCCCTTACATCTCGTGTTATTTGTCTACACCAATCTACAACAAAGAAATTCTTGTGATTGGAGCTAATTCTTCTTCCAAAGGATTTTGGAGATGTCTGAGAACTCTCCTGAAGCAGCATGAAAAGCAGAGAGAGCTTCTCTTTCACTTAAGTAATTCAGTACTCCTTGAGCTGCTGTTTGCTTAGGGACAGGCAAAGTTTACCTTGGTTTTAGCCTAGGATTTGGGAGACACAGCACCCAGCCTCTGCCTCCTTCCCCACAATTCTGGGGAGATTACAACCCTCTTAAAGATTCAGAATTCGCATGGTAACATGGATTTGCAGAACCACCTTTTTAATCATCTCCATTTTAGTGATTCTCTTAGAATTATAGTCTGTTTGAACTGCTTAATACTCTCAGAATTAATTTTTCTGTGGATCTTGATATTTCCTTTGAATATTTCTGTGTCTTTGGTTGATTTGTCTCCTCCTTAGCTCTCTACACAGATAGCTTTGAGCTATGAAGAAGCCTTAGCAAAGATAAAGTGGCAAAGCAGAGATGTGTAGGGTCCAGTATGCACATCCATTGATGTGCTTTTAATGTCTCCATTTGAAATTCTGATTTCAGATCTATGCAAAAAAGTTACCTGATGCATTGAATTAGAGCTGTTCATTGTAGAGATGACCTCTGGGTTGTACAAAATAGAAAAAAAATCACATACATGTGATGAAAGAAATTGTCCCTTAGAGATGCAATCTGTGAAGAGCTGCAAGTGACTGAATTAGTAATCCCTCCTAACACTGGTGCTTGAAGGCAGTGAGGAGCCCTAATTCTTCACACTCAAACTGTGCCTGCTAAGCACTGGGGAAAGAGCCACACTCTGGAGAGATGGGATGAGAAATGAGGGCATGAAGGGAACCTCTGGAATCACGTGCAGACATCACTTTTTAACTGAGTTTACACAAGTTCATTCTATGCCAAGCTGTTCTGTGAGAGCATCATCATGTGCTGGAACATCTTGGCTAAATGAACACCAAGCCATTAACTGAGTAATTTATCTTTTACATTGAGACTTTGCTAATGCACCGTTGGGACAGTTTTTCATTATGGATGAATTGTTTTTTCGTTGGAGCACAGGTGAGATGTGCCTCACGTGGTACTGGCAGCAGCACTTAACAGGTGTCTTTAAAAATGCTTTATCATTATTACATTATCATAGTTACTTTAAAAAATAATAATCATCTCATTAACCTTATTAAAACATCCACTGATGCATGATCACACTTCCTGGCTGTGAACTGCCAGGCAGCCTCTGCTGCACTAATGAGTCCTTTGAAAGCCGAAGTTTTAGAGCAGGTACCCACTTGTGCTGCTTGAAGAATTTCTCCAGAAAACCTTTATTTTCAATCCCATCTCCTTGGATACCTGGCTGCCTCATTTAATAAGCTGTTATGAAGCCTAGCGCAGAATCTTTTGCTCCATAAAACCGATGCAGGGTTGTGTTATTCCATGTTGAATGTAAAAATTTTATTTTAAAAGGCTGTTTTTTAAAGCTTTGTTCAGTTCAATTCACCTCTTATTTGAGGCAAATATTCCCCTAAACAGAGAAAACGAGAGGAAAAATTTGTAGTTTCTGATTTACATGGAGCTTGCCAGGAGACAGAACTCAGAACAGCACATTCTTCTGTAATATATTCCTTGGGAACCAAATACCTTCTCATTGCTCACCTGCACTTTTAAAAAATTCATTTAGTGCCTCTGAAATGCCTCAGCTTAGCAGCTCTGGAGACAAACATCCTGTATCCACCACAGAAAATGGGCTGCCTTAGGCAAAGTAATCCCACTGACTTCTTTGAGTTCACATTAGCAGAGATGGCTGTTGGGCTCCTTCCCTCACAAAATTGCTTCTTTTATGGCTTTAATTCAGTGATGCCATGGGAATGTGTCCATCCTGCTTCAAGAAGATTTAGGAATTAATCTTTCTCCTTTAGGAAATGCATGCTAAGATGTTCCTGGCTTGGAAATTATTTTGGCAGATCACACCAGAAGGCAGCACTCAAATATTGGGTGAGATGTAGGTCTCTATGGGTGGGGAGGGAAAAGAAGTTTATGCTCTGAAATGGATTATTTTTTTCAAGGGAGGAAAAACTGGTGAGTCCTACTGGACAGTAGCATAATGTGAGTTTTGGGTTGCTCCCCAAGAGCCTGCTGGCCACACCTCATGTTTTAGCTTTTCTATTTTTCAGATTGCATGCTGCTTTAGTGTGTAATTCTGAGCTTCATATTAGGGGATGGTGAGTTCCCTTCACGGAGTAGGGAGACAAAACAATTCCTTCTCTAGCTGGGGACCAAGGACAAATGATCCAAATCTCAGGCCCAAGAGCACAAACAATGTGGGCTGAAGAGAGAAAAACAAGCAGGATGAGACTGTATGGGCTGGAGCTGTAATTAGACAATTAACTCCAATATGCAATGGAGCAGAGCTTATAAAAGTGACAGACCCCGTGAGTGGTCATGGATTTTGTGACCATTTTGGTTCATCCTGGGTGCAGCCCTGGCTGGGCTCTTGTGCTGCCCAGGATGCATCCATTGAGGCCTTTTAATAAATCCCTACTTTATTCTTTAGCTCTGTCCAGCCTCTGTTCTAGGTCAGCCTTCGCAAAGCATCACTGCCTGGCTCTGTGGGAAGAAGGGAAAATCACTGAATATCAGAAGGGGATCACTGAGAAGGGGAATTGCAGGCAGCAGCAGGTGAACAAACCTCAGGCAGGTTTCTGTGAAACCTGGCAAATCCTGACCCCAGCTCCTTGGGGGCCCAGCTGAGGAGCTGTGGACCCCAGCTCTGATGCAGAGCAAAAGCCAAAGTGCAGGGACATCCTGGAACAAGGTGTGTGAAAAAATCCAGATGACTGGGAAACCTTGGGCTTTGCCTGCCAGCCAGCAGAGAAGGCGCTGAGCAGGTGGGCTGGCAGAAGATCAGGAGGATGGGGATGATAAAGTGCTTCAAGTTCTGTTTAATTTTTTACAGGAGCTTTTGTGGAGAGCACTACAGGAGCAGCAGAGCGGTAGGGAAACTCAAAGCAAATAGGATATTTGTTAATTTTTAATTGAACTCTGGGACAGAAGCCAGGGATCTGACAGAAACAAGGATATGATTCAAAAAAGAAAGGCCACAGGTACTGGGGGATGAATTTTGAGCTCTAAGGTGGGTGATAAGCTCTTGGCCAACAATAGAAAATGTGGGGCAAATACATGAGAAATGTATTGCCTGAAAAGAGACATTCATGAAAGTGTTTGAACAAAGGGTAAACATCATCATGTTGGAGATCTGATGCCATCAAGGACATCAGAGCATAAGAATGCACTCAGCTGGGTGGTGTTGGACAAAACATTCAGAGCTGGAGTGCCCTTCCTGACTGCAAACAAAGCAAGCCTGTGTTGAGAGACACTTGTCCCCATTTCCCATCAGAGCAGCCCCTCCCAAAAAGACAGAGATGTAAAGTAAAAAATGGATATTAATGTTTTCAAAGTCAAAGTAGAAGAATAAAGGGAGTAAATTGACTTTTTTTCCACTGGTACCTGCAGTCAGATCAAAACAGGCTCAGGTTTTTACTGCAGCATAGTCCCTGAGCAACCCAACAGGTATATAAGGAATAATATAAACTGTCATGTCTTCAGCACTGAGGAAGATGGCTGTGATTGTGCTCAAGCAATGATCTGCTGGAGAAATTGCCATTTTTCACATTGCTGAAGAGGTTGTGCTTTGTGCCCAAAGTGTTCCAGCTATAGATATCACCACTGCACAGCAGGTAGTGAAAGGGAATACCATAAGCAGCTCTAAGACAGCTAATAAATGGATTTTTGATCTGGGAAAAGATGGTGGAAGTACATCCACAGCCTGTTGTGGGATTTGGGAAGAATCAGAGCTAACAGGCTGAGACAAGTAACTGGTAAGGAAGGCTACATGCAGCACAGGAACAAGGCTAACAGCAGGGCAAATCATGGAATAGTTTAGGTGGGAAATGACCTTTAATATCATCAAGTCCAACCATCAGCCCAGCACTGCCACACCTGTTTCCCTGCTCTTTTGGAGGTGCTCCTTTATAGGGGTTTCTTTATAGCTGTGAGGGAGGTTGGCCACTGTTGCTCTGGCCCTGCCCAGGTCCCATCAGCTGAAATCAAATGGGTTGATTGCAATAAATGTGCTGTGATATCCACGCTGGGTTCATCCCAGCAGAGAAAAAATGGGTATAAAGATGTCTTGGGATAAAGATATGTGTGCCTAACTCCTCTGCTCAAAGCAGTTATCTGAGAGCACTGCTGTGCTAAGACACCTAATGACACTGAGGTATAAATCTTAATGGGAGTTGGAAAATCTGGCAAAAGTGAATTCTAGAAATCCTCATTCTAAAGAGCTCCTGCTGTGATTCCACTTAAACAACTTTACCCACCTGAAAGTGTTGTGACAAGTCAGTTCAGCTCAGGTTAATATAATAATTTCTGATTTGGTCCACGATGATTTTTTCCCCAGTCTTTACATCTGTGTTAGAAAAGGATGAATTTCTTGGTGTACTTGCCCATCTTTCTCCACACATGAAAAAAATGCCACTGCACAAGAAATGTTTTATTTTATTCCAAAGATTTAATTTTTTCAGGAATTTAATTAGAAGACAACATTGTTAACCTGAAATGGCCATAAACCATCTATTATTGTGAATGGGAGACAGTGCCAAACACCACCCCACATCTGAAAATAAAAAGACTGTGTTTCCTCCCCAGATGCAAGTGTGTGCCTTGCACATTGAATCCAATCTTGGGTTGCTGGTTTTATTCAGATTCTCCAGAGGATCTGACAAAATGCAGTGAAGCAAAGTCCAGAACAAGACTGGAAAAAAGTAATAAACAGGAACTAGCACAGGTTGAAGCAGAGAATATATTCCCTTTTCCCTACAGATTTTAAGGTGACATGTATTAATAAGGCATCTCTAGGTTATTAATCTTTAAAATGATAGAGAAAAAAAAAGAATTTAAAAGATACCTGAACATAATGTATGCTCTAAGAGCATTGGACACATTTTCTTCTGGCCTTGACAACTATTTTTTCTGAACAAATGTAACAGCAAGGGAGCCATTGGAGGATGCATGTGCTGAAAATTCAGGTCAGCTTAAGTGGCCACTCTAAGGGCCTCGTGCAGGAGAAAACACAGACTTTTTTACACTGCCTGAGCAGACAATGTAAACTCAGCTCCCATTCACAGACCTGAGTTAGCTCAACAGGCAGCTGGTGAAACCAAATGTATTTTTGTTTAATGTGACATGAATATCATGAAACACCCAAGAAATGGTCACACTGTGGAAGGCATGGAGTTAAATAAGGAGTCCATAATGGCAAAGCTAAGTTATGCTATGTGAGTCTCATCTGTCTCTATTAAAAGTCAATTATTAAATCCCAGTAAACAAGATTTGGAAGAATTGAGTGTCCAGTGAAGGTCAGAGAGGGTTCCAGGGTCAGATCCCAGCAGCAGAAGCCTTTTCTGAGTTTTTTTCTGAAGTAATAACCGCTGTACCTGTCAACTAAAGCAAGATATTTGATATTTTTAACATTACTGCATCTTATCATACTCTCTTGTTGAGTCAGTTTCACGCCCTGTCTAGAAGTTTTAATAGTTTGGCTGTTAAAATAAAGGGTATCCACTTTGTTAAAAGCAAAAGTACAGACTTTGTAAGGGCACTCTGAAAATGAACTGTCTGGGAAACGAGCTCAGAGTTTAAGGCAATATTTATCACAACAGTTCATTTAAAAAAAGAAAAAGAACACACTGAGCTATTCTTCCAGGAAGAAAAAACAATCTTTGACATGACCAGGTGAAAGCACACCTAAATAATTTTGATTTATTCACTGTTTTAAAGATCTTACAATCTCTGACTATTAATAGTACAAAGAATTGACAAGTTTTGAGGAATTTCCCTGCATTTGGTTGTGAAGCTCAACTGTTCCTGATTTACCTTCAAGTTTCCTTGCACAGTTCTAATAATTAATGCAGAAGTGTTGAATTAATCAGTGTAACACCCTTGCCTAGCAGTCTCACCTAAAGAGTCTGAGGCATTTTCAGGGTTGCCAGCCCCTCTCTTCCCCCCAGTCCCTCTCTTTGTGCCAGCTCAGGGCTGTTCTCACTCCCCAGAGGAATTCACCCCTTCTGGGCTGCAGACAAACCTCCCTGCCCACAGGGACAGACAGACTGCTCAGGGATTTCCCATTGTAGAAACCAATGGCAGCATTAAACAGCTGCAGCCAGTGGAGTTATTAATTGGGAGCCACAGTCTAATTGCCTGTTGGCTTTGAAACTGAAAAGAGAGTAGAACTTTAAAGGAAAGGAAATGAGAAACCTGAGATACATTAAGGATGAATGAAAAAATCCCATTATTCTCCTATTATTATTATTATCAAACTGTAAAAAGAGCCTTTCACATGTCTTTTATAATATAAAATCCTTGTATCTCTGATAAAGCCTCTGAATGCCTCAGCTGACGGACAGAATGGATTGTGAGAATGGCAGCTCAAAAGAAGAATGATGAAGGATCCCCAAAAAGGAAGCTTTTATTGATAAATCATTGTAATGTGGGCTTTTAAATACACTATTTGAAAAATTATGATTTATAAAGAAATTCCTTTTCTAGACAAGCTCTAGGTGGAGACATTTATCTATAAAATTATTTTCTTCAACAAAGTTTGTGAGATAAACAAACCACTCCCTTTTGAAAAAAATGCTTTGAGAATTCATTTTAAAACTCAAGCTTACTACAAAAATAATATAAATAATTAAATGATAAAATTTAACATTAATGTCACTTTAAAAAAAAACCAAAACAACAATCCTTTGCAAATGTTACACTAAATCTGTGAATAAATGATGTGGTATTAACCCATATATATTTTTTTTTTAATTCAGAAAAATAATTTATTATATATTCCCTTTTGATTTAAAATGTAACCAGTGTTAAGATCAAATGAGAACTCAATTTTCTTTCCTAAAAACAATTGTTAAGTGACTGTCCTTAAAATGTATAGTGGAAAGAGGAAATTATCATGATTGCATATACATAATTCCCTTTTGCATAATTTTCTACTTTACATCTTCATTACTACATGCAAAGTTTAAATAGAGAATTATTTCCTCCCTTTTTTATTGACTTAAACTCTTCTCTTTTCCCACAATCTAAAGGAAGGCAGAACTGTTAAAACATAAAAAAAATCCATGAGAAATCATTAAATGGAGAAATGAATACACAGCATTTGTTCTCCAGATGCTGACTGAGAAAATTCAGGTTTCTGACAGAAATCTTAAAATCCATTATGATAAACAGCAGAGGAATCTCCAGAAAAAAAAAATCTGCATTAAGAATTTAATATCTCTCCTGGTCTCAGTCAACCTCTGTGCAGGAATTAGTCACCTCTGGACCTTTTTGATTCCACGGTCTGAAACCTTCACTGTGTTTAAGGAACTTTTCTAAGTAAAGAACAAGTTATTAAATGGGCACTCTCTGGGATACTACAAAAATCCATCACAAAAAAATCACTTATGCAGCTGATTTACTCTGCCAGTCAAATACCTGTAAGAAACACTTGCAAAGATGGCAAAAGTTTTTGAAGTATTACAGGGAAAAGCTTTGAGTAACACTTTGTTTTATATGATAAGAAATATTTTGTCATTATTCACCTTCACATTCCCTGTTTCTAAAAAAAAAAAAAACAGCAAACCAACCAACCAACCAAAAAAAAAAAAAAAAAAAAAGTAACACCTAAATCAATCCATGGCTTTGAATTCAGCAAAGACAGGGCAAGTCTTGCATGTTTTCACCTCCCCGCACATTGCTCATGATAGCTGATAATGAACAGTGCCAGCACTGACTCTGATTAGGACAATGAATCCAGAAAGATAACAATCAAGTTCAGGAACTTGGCAACACTCTACAACAAGGAAAAAAGTTTTAAAAAAATCACTTCTGTAAAGCCTCAGCATTTGTCAGGC
The DNA here is from genome assembly GCA_024362935.1 of Setophaga petechia. Lineage (NCBI taxonomy): Eukaryota > Metazoa > Chordata > Aves > Passeriformes > Parulidae > Setophaga > Setophaga petechia. The sequence goes on along the minus strand of JANCRA010000001.1, from coordinate 2,588,647 downwards.
ATTGTTGTTTTCATTCCTGGTCACTGTACTTAGCATTTCACAAGCAGTAAAATATATTTGGGTTCAATGTATTTAATACTGGATCCTTAAAATTCAAAAAGTCCCACACTTACAGCTCTTCTCTCACCTTCATCTGGATGCAGTAACTGTTGTCTCCTGCATTCAGCACACAAGTGCTCCATGCTGTGGCATGGGGTTCTCATCAGACTGCTAATTAGTTCTGATATATGAACCCTCCAGGCTATGAAACAAACCTTAGAGAGAAAACATTCTTTACTTTGGTCTTTATGTTATTTTATAGGAGTAGAACTCCATCAGTTTCCTGGTGTTGTTCCCAATAACACAAATGAGAGCCACAGAAGAGCTGATGCTTGGGAAGAGGAGAGTGCAGCCAGGGCAGCTGAGGAAGAAGCAGCAAGAGGAGTCACAGAATTACAGAATATGCTCAGTTGGAAGGGATTCACCAGTCCATTCATCCAGTCCAGCTCCTGGCCCTGCACAGAATAACCTAAAGAGCCACCCCCTGTGCCTGAGAGCATTGTCCAAACACCCCTTGAGCTCTGCCAGGCTGGTGCTGTGACCACTGCCCTGGGGAGCCTGGTCAGGGCCCAGCCACCCTCTGGGGGCAGAACCTTTTCCTGATATCCCACACAAACCTCCCCTGACACAGCTTCAGGCCATTGAATGAAAGCAATTGTTATCACCTTGGCCAGTGATCAAACACAGACAATTCAGAGACACTGAGCTTCTCAGCTTCCTTGGAAAGGCTCAGTTCCTTCAGACTTCTCTTCTGTCTTGCAAATCAATCTAATTTTAAAATTTCCATATTAAATAAGAATACAGCTCTATTCCCATCAGCAATGCATATATTTCACTTAATGTGTGCTTCATTTTTTTCCTTTCTCTGAATTGGAACAGACGGATGCTTCTTGCCCAATTTCTTGGCTCTCCAGTGCACTCACATCACTGTGCATGTTCACACAAACACTTAATTACCAGTGTTATTTGAAAATGCATCTCTCTGCCGTGCACATGGCAGGAAGATGCTGTGACTTCATTCAGCAGTTCCTTTGTTCAGGCATGGACCCTGGTGCTAAATGGAGTTTGCCAGTGTTTCCAGGGAAACCCATCAAAATTCATGAAAGGACTGATTTGACAAGCTCCAACCAGCAATGTTTTATTTCATCTGAGGGCCCAATAGCAAGAGATATCACTTTCATCTACTTGAAAAAGAGAATGGATTAAATTGTTGCATTAGGGTTTGATGGTGGCAAGAAAAACAACTTTATCCAGCTGATTGGAGGCAGGTTGTGTATTCATCCCTGATGGCAGCCCCCAGCTCCATGGCTCCATGCTCATCCCAGCACCTCTGGAGCACCTGCAGCAAAGCAGCACAGTGGACACAGTGCCCAGTCCTCCCCTTTCCTGCCTCTTTGCCCTCTGTGCAAATTTACAGTAAACTCTTACTCACCAGATATTCCAGCTGGGAGAATTTGATATGTAATTTTTCTCTTTTTACCTACCCTAATTTTACCAGTCTTTTAACACCCAGTCTTGATTTGTATTATTTTTCTTCCAACTGGAGGAAGAAAGTGCATAAAGTTTTATGCCAGACTTTATTTACTGCCTTGTACATTGTTGCAGTAATAAGCTCAGCATGATTGCATGCATATATGAATTTAGAGCTTTGAAATGGGACCATTTACACACATGATGCATCTTCAGTTTGAAGCTTCTCACAGCCAATTCTGTCTGACCCAGAGAAAAGCTGTGCTGAGCAATGATTCAAAAGAACTTCATCCCAAAATTCACAGAGGTTCTGCTACTGGATTGAGTGAGAAAAAAACAACAGAGGGAAATGAAAAAGGATGGAGAAGAGAGGATATACAAGTTTGAGAGAAAGCTCTTGGTGATGTCATAGGGAAAGGTCACCTCACTGGCTCTGTGGAGAAATAAATGCACTGAGGAGAACCAATTGTCCCCTGAGCTGATGTGATTATTGACCCAGGTGGGTCATTCCTGCCCTAAACAGCTCTGAAAAGTTAGAGGCACTGTTGCTTTGACTAAAATTTTGGCAATAAGCAGCTGAAATCCATTTAAATCTGGTTTATGCACCCAAATACTGCTTTTTATCTGGGCTATTAGTCATCTTAACATCAGGTGAAGATGAAGAAGCTATTCAAATAGCTTAAACTCCTTGTAAAATAGCGTGTCTGCCTCTATATTTCTTTCTCTTAATCTGCAGTTCTCACCTTTACGTTTATGATTTTTTAGCTATAAAAGGAGCTGCACCCAAACATCTCTTTAAAGCTGGGAAAAGTTTGCACTTCAGTCCCACTGTGATGCAACATACTTTCAAAGAATGTGCCTTCACTCCCACAACAAAGGCATCTCCATTTTTTGTAGCCAAAGGACCTTTCAAGAAATTTCCTTTAATAAGGGTATACACTATGGAGTTCAGTCAGAAAGAAAGAGACCCTTAGGAAAATTTATCACTGGAATAATGGGAAAATGCCAAGACTAACTCCTCCACAGGGTAAAAATATACCACCTTTGTCCCAGTTCTGCAAACATATTGGTGAATAACTCAGTATGGGAGATGACCCCACTCAAGGCATTGAGATAAAAGTGATGTTTGAGGACATAATCCAAGTTATGAGCCCTTGGAGAATCAGAGCACACTGGCTAAAGAAAGTCGGGTTATTTTGTCATGTCAAAGAACTTACTGAGCTTTATCAACACTGCTAAACCAGGGGGATACAGTTACAAGTTTTCAAATATTGTCTGGGTTTCTTGGTGTACAGGTGGTACCATACAGGGGCAAAAATAAATGTTCATAAAAGGCAGTGTGGGCAGGGGGGGACTCTGCCCCTCTGCCCCACTCAGGTGAGACCCCACCTGCAGAACTGTGTACGGATCTGGGACCAGCACAGGAAGGACCTGGAGCTGCTAGAGTGAATCCAGAGGAGGCACCAGGATCAGATGGATGGAGCAGCTCTGCTGGGAGGAAAGGCTGAGAGAATTGGGATTGTCCAGCCTGGAAAAGAAAAGGCTCTGGAATGATCTCGCTGTGCCCTCCCAGTGCCTGAGGGAATCCACAAGAGAGGTGGGACAAGAGTCTGCAGTGACAGGACAAGGGGGAATGGCTCCAAACTGAAAGAGGGCAGGTTTAGATTGGATATTGGGAACAGAATGTTCTCTGTGAGTGTGGGGAGGCCCTGGCACAGGCTGCCCAGAGAAGCTGTGGATGCCCCATCCCTGGAAGTGTCCAAGGCCAGGCTGAATGGGGCTTGGAGCAACCTGGGACAGTGGAAGGTGTCCCTGCCCATGGAATAGATGACATGGTGTTTAAGATCCCTTCCAACCCAAACCAGTCTCTGATTCTTTGATTCTGTGTGTACAGCATGGGTCAGTGCACACTGGGATTTACTGGGCTGGGGAAGGGTTTTGGGCCGCAGAGCACTCTGCCAGCTCAAAACCTCTGTCGCCATCACTGACATGGCAAGTGAACAGCTGACCTTTCTCTGGGAGAAAGTCTCACCAAAAGCACACCTGGTGTGCCTCAACCAGTACTTAACAAACTTAAAAACAAATCAGCACTTTGAACATTTTCACAATTCCTAAGAAATGTAGTTTTAAATTCCCCTGTACATCTGATTGTTGTACAATCCATATTCTACTGCTTGTATTTGTCATATAATAAATACAAACCCATACATGCTACTGCTTATATTTGTCATATAATAAATACAAAACCATACTCCCTGGTCAATGGGCACACCATTCATTAATTTATTTGTTTATTTAGCTTGTTTATTGTTGTTTGATGTTTTGTTTTAAAATTTTGTATTGACAGGCATCACTTTCAAAAATGAGTTTTGATAATATAGATGGCTAAACTTCCAGCTTTTGGAACAGCAATGAAAAGAGCAGAAGGAATAGTAATTTTGGAGAAAAAAAAATTCTCTTTGGAAGCAAAGGCAGTCAATGCTAATGGCTTTAAAATATTTTCCTTCTCCAATTAATAACCCAGTGACATGGATCTTTTCAGGCTATTATAGAAGAGCTGTGTGTTTGATACCACTGGCGTCACTTTAACAAATTGTTGTATGAAATAGCCCTTCAGAGCTTTTGTTGATTGATAACTGAGTTAAAGAAACTTCCTTTTGTGGAAAGAAGAGAGTGAAGTGGAGGGATGCAAATGACTTCTAACTGCAGATCAGAAAAGGGCCACTCCATCATTCTGTCTGCAGCTTGTCAACATAAATTTCACTAAATGTTCTTAGGAAAAAAAAAAAAAGGAAAGAAAGAAAGGAAGAAAATGAAGGACTGAGAGTGCCATTTTAAACATCAATATTTCAAGTAAGTTTCCACATAGTTTACACAGCAGGCTTAAATTTTACATAAATTAAGAGAGAACTTTTTTCAAACTATGATAGCATGGACTGATCTTCTCCAACAACTGCTGTGCATAATTTCTTCTTTAAAGTTTCCCCTAATGTGCAAACCATTGTAGCTATATATTTTTAAAAATTTTTTTTCTGCTTTGCTTTTCTTCCTTTGCTTTTCCTCCTTCTTCTAGCACTAGGACTCAGCTGTTGCTTTACAGACTTATGGCAGGGCACAGGTTTATGTGCTTACAGAAAGTTCAGCTCCATAAACCTGTTCTGGAGAGCAGAATCCATAAATGCTGCCCTGCACAGACCACTGAGGATTATGCCTCTGTCATATTTACTGGGCTAGATGGAGATGAATCATTAGAGCAATATCTGTTGGCAAAGGAAGAAATTTTTTTGTCTTTCAAATCCTCTTGAAGGGAAAGGACAGCTCACCTGGAGCAAGATGAAGTCAATACAGAAGTTTTCACCTCTGAAATAATGTTAAAAGTTGAGGCTTGATACGGCATGCTTTGATACCCTTGGCTTAGAGCACATTTCAAGATGCTAAAAGTATTTAATTTCCAGAAGATGAAAAATGTCCCAGTCAGAGTAAGAGCCTTTGAAATATCTTGTTATTTAATTCTAAAGACAGGGAGTAAGCATTAAATAAAGGCATTGCCCAGAATTTAAGTAGCATGAGAATTCACTTTCAGTCCTTATGGAGTATGTCATCTTTAACAGGAAAGGAAAGGAGGAAAGAAAAGCAAGCAAGGAGGCAGAATTTGAGATAAAGCTGATTTAAATAATCTCACTATAAAATTTTAGCCAGTGGAAGAGACACCTTCAAAATTTCTCCTGCTTTGGACAAAGCTATTACCAAAGAATATTCCAGGTCTGTGTATTGCTGCCGACTAAAACCTCACCGTTCAGTAATTATGAGACACAAAGTTGGAGGAAAGAACTGTGTTTGTAACAGGTTTGACCTATGGCTAAAGCACAAAAGCTGCCTGTCTGAAAGCCTGGGAGGAAGTTTTACAGGCTGGGTTTCTAAACCTCTGGGATGAAATGATTGTTTCATTTAGAAGCTGCATTGCAGGCAGGCCGAGAGGTCTGTGTATTTAAGGTTGCCTGACACTTTCAATTACAAGGACCTGTTTTCAGGCACTCATACCTGTGACAAATGTGAATTGTTTGGACTGAAATATCTCGTGCCAAGTGTCTGCCTCAGAATTAATTCAGCAAGGAAATTGTGTCAAGGAAAGTTTAATGTTTTTCAAGTATAAGGCAAAGAAAAAATATTGTGTTTTATTCTTAGTGAAAATAGGGACAATTTTTTTTAAAACTCTAAAGCAGAAACACATCTATCTTGCAGAATAATTACTCAAACTTTGTTGAGAGATCTTTTCTGTTTATCAGTGTTTTGTGATCAACCACTTAAAAGTGGTTATTCTGCCCTTTTAAAGTCACAGTTTGGGATGGACCTGCAAAAACCCCACTATTAAAATATCCATACAGAGCACGTTCCTGCTGGGAGTTGCTATTGACAAGGAAATAATATCTTGAAATTTTAGTCCTAGATTGATTTTGAGCCAAGCAGGACATGGAAATACCTTTCCAGTTCTGACACTGCACTGAGGTCCAGGACGATCACTGCCATGGTTTAGGAATGGCATTCTCCAACTGAGTGCACAGAAAATTTGACTTGCTTTAATCCTGGTATTTCTTATTACTTGGGGGTTGCTTTTTACTATTATGGGTTTTCTGAAATCCAGTTATGGGAATATGTTGTAGAGTATCTATCTGTCCATCCATCAATCCATCCACCCATCCATGAAGGATCCCCTCTGCCCAGCCAGTTTCTACCATTTTTACCTTTATCTGTGCAGTGATATAGTGTCAGTTTGATTTAATGAAAGAGTTTGTTTTTCTGCCAAGCCCAAGTTGTATATCCAGGGATGGCCAATGTCTCTGGAGGATTTTCTAAATTCCTTTTGCCGCTGGGAAGGCAGCAGTGTGGGGGGAGTCAGATCAGACGGATGCATGTGCTCTGTGGCTCGTGCTTGAATGGACCTTGTACCACTCACTGGGCCCAGTGATGCAAAATAATTTCAATTTTCCTGTTTTGCTCCTGCAATCAGTGCTCAGGCTACTTCTGCAGTGGTGCCATGAACCTCTGACAGATCTGGGTAAAAAAAGCATCTTAAGTTATTCAGGGTATTCAGACCACAACAGACTTCTTTGGGAAAGAAGATTTGAGGGAGTTTGGGGTATTTTGAGATCCCCAGGATGAGGTGAGAAATGAGAATTTGGCTCCATGTTCTCAGAAGGCTGACATATTATTATATTATATTATATTATATTATATTATATTATATTATATTATATTATATTATATTATATTATATTATATTATATTATATTATATTATATTATGAAACTATACTAAAGAAAGAGAAGGATACATCAGAAGGCTTAGCAAGAATGATAATGAAAAGCTGGTGACTGACCCCTCAGAGTCTGACACAACTGGCTGTGATTGGTCATTAATTAAAAACAATTCACATGGAACCAATCAAACATTCACCTGTTGGTAAACAATGTCCAAGCCACATTCCAAAGCAGCAAACACAGGAGCAACAATCGGATAATTCTTGTTTTCATTCCTCTCTAAGGCGTCTCAGTTTCCCAGGAGAAAATCCTGGGCAAAGAGGATTTTTCAGAAAATATCATGGTGGCAGGAGTTATTTTCACATTTGATATTTTTTGTAATGGGGGGTTGGCTAAACTTTAGTGAAAAATATTTCAGGTAAGATTGATCCCATGTCACAGGGAAAAAGGACAGGGTCATTCATCTTCCAAGAGTTCTCTGTGCCTTATTCCTTGGGATTTTGAGGTTCAGTGACCAGCACTGATATTGAATTTACATTGAATTTACATTGAATTTACATTGAATTTACATGCGGCTTGGTGCTATGGGCTGTGGTTTTACAGAATGGATGAGATTCCTTGTGTGGAACTAGGTCAAAATTAAGACATTTCAGATAAACAATTTGCCTCAACTCTCATTATGACTAGCAGAGCCCTGGAGATGGATTCACATGACTGAAGGTAAGTGCCCAGTGCTGTTTTAGATTTCCTGAAGCACTCAGTGACTTCTTTTGAAGTCCAGTGGAGGTACAGGTGTCACCTTGCCATTGTAATTTTGAAAATGCAATTTTAACTGTTTTAATCCTGCTGTGCTGATATGGTTATAACCATTATAGCCCATTCAGGAGAGACCTTTATTCTAATGCTTCCAATTTACAAATATTTTGTTCCTTAATTCAGAAAAGAAATTATGGCCACACTTTGTGGTCATAAATATTTTGTGATTAAGCTTATGGAGGATTTCTCTTGGGAATTTTGTTTTCGTAGGGCTAAAGTTCTTTGAATTCTTTCAGTTTCATCTTTCTACAATGAAATATTAACGGAATGAAAACTTTGTGCTATTTTTTTCTCTAAAACCAGACAAAAAAGTTTCTATTCCTTTCTTTATAAAATGTAATAGGCTGAAATAAATAAGAATCAGCGTCCCTTTGCAGTTTGGCCTTTTAGAGTTTAAATGTCCCAATTAAAACCTAGTACTTGCTTCAAAACATCTGGTGAGTTTATGAGAATTCATATATTCTAGAGATATGACAATTCATACATACATATTTTATTGCACTGCTCCTGTGAAATACAATGTAGACAGAAATATTGTCCCCCTGCCTCAGCAGGCTTGACAAGAGAGAAAAATAGGGCCACAAAAATTTCCAACAGATCTGGAAATTTATCTGATCTGTGGAAGGTAGTCCTAAGAGGAAGACAGATATCCTGAGAGGTGATTTAGATCCAAATTTTTAAAGATGTACAGATATTGGTCTTTTTTGCAGGGGGAGTGAAGCTGAATGCTGGTTCTTGCTGTGTGAACTCCACAAGCTTTTTGACCTGGAGGTGTGGAAGGGGCTCACTTGGTGTCCAGATCTGGTGTTCAGAGGTGGGATACATGGACTGGTGCCTCCCAGGGATGGGGACACCTGGGAATTTGGTGGCTTGTTGTTGCTGTTCTGGGTTCCCAGTTAAAGGTGGGGGTGCTTGTCACCATGATATTTTCTGAAAAATCCTCTTTGCCTGGGATTTTCTCCTGAGAAGCTGAGAAGCCTCAGAGAGGAATGAAAAAAATAATTATCTGATTGCTGCTCCTGTGTTTGCTGCTTTGGAATGTGGCTTGGACACTGTTTACAGGTGAATGTTTGATTGGTTCCATGTGAATTTTTTTTTCTAAATGGCCAATCACAGCCACCTGTGTTGAATTCTGAGTCAGTCATGAGCTTTCATTATCATTCTTGTGAAGCCTTCTGATGTATCATTTCTTTTTCTTTAGTACAGTTTCAGTATAACATTCTTTAATATACTATATCATAAAATAATAAATCAGCCTTCTGACAACATGAAGTTAAATTCTCATCTCTGACCTCATCCTGGGGACCCTCACAAACTCCACAGGTCCCACTCCTTTCTCCTCCAGTCGCAGGGGGCAGTGGTGGGGCTGTGGCCTTTGATGAACCCACAGCTGTTGATGGATTTAAGCTTAATTTATCTGGGGAGTGTAAGGGGGAAATTTCCTGAGCTTTTGGTCCATTTCAGAGACTCTCAAGTTCTCAGGAAACAGCTCTGAGAGCACATGGAAGGAGAAGGTCAGGACAGGGCAGGTGCCTCTGGGCCAGGGGAGGCTGGGGCACCAACTGAGCTTGGATGGGCACAGCCTGTTCACATTTTGGGATGGACACCTAAGAATGACCATGTGTTTCACCCCAGGCTAAAGACTCCTCAGAGAGAAGATTTCCTGGGTACAATTCCACTCTTCAGATCAGGCACTTGGGAGCTTTCAAGGATACTGAGGAAACACTGAATTTCAGGCAGTCCTTAGCTGGTCACTGAAGTGTGGCCAGCCTTGGCTGTGGGATCTGCATACCTGGGGTGTGGGAACTGACTCCAGCATGGGTCCCATTCCCCATGTTTAGAGCCTATTCTCTGTCACTGCCTTTCTCTACCACTGCAAAGGGGTAAATTCACCTTCCTGGCTCTCTCTGTCCCCAGCCCTTTTCTCTGCCATGCAATAAATAACTCTTCTGAGGCAGAGCCAGCCTGGCTCTGTGTGTGTTCCCCTTGCTCTGGTGAGATATGGGAAGGTCAGGGGGTTGTTTGGAGCTCCAGGAGCACTGGGGTGACAATGGAATCCCAACCTCTCACAGCCCCATATTACCATGTTTAATGCAAAATTCTTTAGCATTAGGATTTGATGGAAAACTCGACTGCTACAGTGCACTTGGGAAATCACAAAATGCCTTGGGATTCTCGTAGTCAATCTCTGCACACTCATAAGTATCCATTCACCCTAAATTTCATGTGCTACATACCTAAAAATCATTTTTCTGGACTTAATTTAGATGTGATTCAAAGCTCTAAAATGTAATGCATTACAATTAGCCATTCCCACATCCCCAAAATGTAAAACAAATTTCTATCTCTAAAAAAACATTATTGCACCATTTTTCCAATAGACCTAGTGAACTTAGAAAGAATGATAAATTAGTAAAAATGATCCTTTGGGTACATTTTTATCCCTACCCAGCTTATAAACAGGTTGCATTTAAAAAAATGAACAACCTCTGAAGTGCATTTTAGTATGTAAAATAAAACAATTCAGATTTATTGCAGCTCAAGAAACAACAAACAAGCCAGCTGAAAAATAAAAGTAGTTTTACAGTGTCATTAATGGCAAGGTAGGAGCTATTACTTGTATGAAACTTGTTTAAAAATAATCATACTGTTAGCAAGCTGTATAATATTTTTCTACCGTGTACCACTTCCCAATTTTGATTTTTTTTTAATGAATGGAGGAATTGCTGTTATTTCCTAAAGCACTCTGATCAGGAATTTTTATACAGAGGCATCCAGCTGACTTACTATCTCAAAAACCAGAATACAGGGAGGGAAAGGCAAAGCAAAAACGGATCAATGGGTGCTAAATAATCCCAGGTGAAAAGAAAGCACATGTCACAGATGCATTTAAGCGTGGCATGTCCTGGAGTAGTAGGAATTAGCATAACTGCTGCCATGGAAATCAGCAAGAGTTTAATCATCAAGTTCTGTGGGTGATGACTCAGAAAAATGCTGAGTGCTTTTGAAAAATCTTGCTGCAATAATTTGACTTTTCCTTTTTTATTTTTTTTTTTTTTTTTTTTTTTGTGACTTGATAATATCAAGAGAAGGGGAAAAGGATAAAAGGCTGTGCTCCATTTTGTCACATCTGGCATGGTGATAAATCCAGTTGTGCAGTGATCTCTATGCACCATTACAGAGCTGGAATTTGCTGACTGGGGGCACCAAACACTTGAGGGGTTACAGATCTGAGCTGCGTGACATTCTTGATTTGGTGAGTGAACTGCTTTGACACTTCTGAAATACACTGCCAGTTTTATTTCATTCAAAACTCCATGGATGGTTCAACCCTAAATCATAAATGGTTTCGGCTGTCCCAAAACTGCACTTTCAATGAATAAGTGACTTGTCCTTCCCAAAATCTTCACATTTGCAGCTTGTAGTAGGAGCTGGAAGAAACAGGCAGCTCCACAGCTCTTGTTAGTCCAGTGGAAGCCAAATGGCAAATCACTGCCTTCTGATCAGCCCTGAGTGACAGAGATGGCAAAGCTGACAGAATAATTCAGCACATGGCAGATTTTAAACTGAGAGTATTAAGGAAAGAGTGAACTGAACTGAGAACAGAATATTTTTCTCTTAATCTTTCAACTCTGAAACTGCAGCATGTCAAGATAATTGAAAAAATGCTGATTTTTCTTCCTGCTCTCTGAAAAAGAAATATGGAACTTTTAGTGGAAAAATTATTATAATATTATTAAGTTCCATAAAACAATTGAAGGCAGACAGAAAGAAAGCCAGCTTTTTGTAAAATGTGCTGATTTGAAATATGAAAGGAATTTGTGGAAGCAGGAGAAAGGAACATGGCTTGTTGTTAATTACTGAAACACCTTTGATTTGTGTAGCCAATAAACCAGAATGAAATAAATGAGATGCTTTAGATAATGTAAGACAAGTATTGTCCCTAAACCCTGGCAACAGATCAAGAAAAAGTGGTACTGATTATTATGATTATGTTGTATTTGAGGTACCATTTCTGTCTCTAATGCTTTCCTTTTGTTTATTTCCGTTCATCACTGGAGTGATTTCATTCTTGAAAATTATGTATTTTACAAAGTAGACAAATAATAAAGAAGTAACTCTTTGCCAGGAGAAAGGTCTGGCACTTGGCTTGTCAACAAAATTTCTGCCCTTCCATTTATGCATTTCAGCATAGAAAAAGGCCTTATTTTAGTGACTTCAATCTCTTGTCATCTCCAAAACTTGGACTTGAGTCATTTCAGCAACAGTTGTTTTCCTTTTTGTTCTGCTGAATTTCTCTGCTTTGCTCTCCAAGTTTTGTTCCAGTGGAAAGAGAACTTAAGTGATGTTGACCTTTCACTCTGATAAATGAATATATCATCAGATAAAATCTACTGCACCAACTTCTCCTCTGCACAGGCTGTAACTGAGCAGTCTCCCAGGAGGACATGAAGCTGGCATCCTTCACACCTGAGACAGAGGAGCTCTTCCAGGACAAGTAAATGCTCTCACTTTGCTTTTAGAGTCCCCACTCTCTTGTTCTGCCTTGTGTGTCTCAGATAAAAAAAGACACAAGTTCACATTTTGAGGTGTTTGTTCAACATCTTAAAAAGAAGGGGGAAAATTCCCTTTGATTTTAGCTAGTAAATGCAAACTTTCACTTCTCCTTTATGTAGAGAAAAAAGTCTCTGTCAAAATTGACTCCAGAGGTTTTGTGTGGAACAAAAGCTTGGATAACCTGGCATCTCTTTCTTTTCTATTTTTAGTGACAGTTTAAAAGGAAATTCCTGAAGCAGATTTTCATTCCTTCTCCTTAGGGTACATCAAACTCAGCAGGTGGCAATATAAACTTCACCAGCTGACAAGGATTCTCACTTGGAAGAACCATTCTTGAGGGGAAAAAATAAAGTTAACTTTTAAAAATACCCTTATCTGATACGATCACAAAGGAGAACACAAGAAAGCTGAAGTCAGCAATTGCACAAATACCTTAAGGCATTTGTTGCATGCATCTGTCTCAGAAACTTAACTGCTCTAATTTCCCACTGGAGTCTGTGCATGAAGGAATGTTTGATCAGATGGTCTTTTGTCTTCTGATCCTGTGCTTGTCGTCATCCATCTCAGTGATGGATCTCAGCTCTTCCGATCCCAGCGGTAACAAGGTCTCACCGTTTTAAAGTCCAGAGTAATTATTCATTTATTATTACTTCTTCCACCTTTGCCAACAAAGACACCTTTAATGAAGAAACCTCTGAGATGAGCCAGGCAGTGGTTGGAGTGACCATAGCACTGATCACCCAAGAACCTTGTGAGAGCTTTCTGCTCTCCCTCTCTTTGTCTATGTTATTCTCATTCTCAATGCCCTCTACTCTCTTCCCAGCTCTGTTCTTCTCCACACTCTTCTTCACCAAACATGGTCTCTGTCCTTCTCTTCACATTCTCTTCTGCTTCTCACATCCTCTCTGTGCTTCAAAACAAGTGTTTTAATTACACTTAGAGTGATTTAATTAATTAAATAAACACAAATAATACATAAACACTGAAATTAAAGGGATACATTTTTATTCCCAATGTCAATGCCCTGTAGCACATTTATGATTTGAAATCCCTGCCTCTGGCAGCTTTGTTTGCATGATAGCTCTGTCCTCCAAGTAGTTTGTCTGTTAAGGAGCAATCCAGGCATGGAGAAATCTTTGTTGCATTATTTGTACAGCAGGGACTTGGAGCCTGTCTGCTCTCACATTTACAATAATTTTTATGAACTTTTGTTCCAGCAACAGGGACCACAGATTTCCAGGAGACTTGCAAAGTCAGCACACGTTAGGTGAGGGAGTGTAATGTTTCCCATGTACACACTCCTACCTGGTGGCAATAATTCAGTGTAATCCTCTTTTGTAACAGGCCAAACTAAATCCAGCATCAGATTTGGTGCAGGTAACAAGGATTCAGGAGAATAATTTGCACAGCTCCATTGCCACATGACAGCTTGTGAAACTGTTCTAATCTCATTCTGTGCAAATCCTCTGAAAACATGGTGCAGTTTGCTTTTGCACTTTATCTGAACCTGCTGCTAGGTAAGGAATTAAATAGTCAGTAGCTTAGATAGGGAATTTGGAAGCTTGGGTTTGATTACTGAACAGACATTTCTTGAGTGACCTTGGGAAAATTACAAATTGACCTGTGGCTCTGGTTTTCATTGCTAAACCTGCTATGGGAGAAACTCCATGAAACAGCAGGATTTTGTAACAAGAACTGCACTCTAAAGAGAAATGAAGTTGCAGCACATGATGTTTTCATTCATAGGGTGTCAATTTTGAATTACCTCAAAATATTACCCATGCTGGGGAGGGAACCCTGATGATCGACATCATATCATGCTGTGCAAAATAAATTCCCAGTTAAAGGGTATCAAGTCCTACCTCATTTTTCACGCCACATCTCTTTTCTGCAAACATTTAGAAATATAACTTTAACATCACTTTAATGGAAGCAAAATACTATGCCCTTTCCATTCAATGGAAGATTAACCATGGAAAAAAATAATTTACCACCCATTGTTTTTGCCTTTTAAGTTAATGGAGCTTTTCAATTAATAACAATAAAGTAGGCTTTTACACAGAATATTAATTTTATACAAGCAATATCCTCACCTTTTTTTCGTTCAGTTCAGTGTCATAATGTTCTTGGGACTCTCTCCTGACTCAGGGATGTTATTAGGAGGCATTGATAGTTGGCTGTTGCTCCTCTGTTGGATCTACAGTCAGTCACAGATCACTGTAAAACTCCTAATGGCTTGGGAAGAGCTTTCTGGAGCAGAAAAAACTCGGTGTAAATTGCAAATTTCTCTGTGTGTTTCCCAAGTGTCTGCACTTACAATATCCTAGCAGATACAGTGGATTTGCACAGGCAGATAGTGACAGGACAAGGGGGAATGGTTTTGAACTGAAGAGGAGAAATGAAGATTAGATGTTAGGAAGTTCTTTGCTCAGACAGAGGTGGGGCACTGGCAGGGGCTGCCCAGAGAAGCTGTGGCTGGCCCACCACTGGAATTATTCCAGGCCAGGTTGGGTGTGGGTCTGAACAAACCTGTTCAAGTGGGTGTCATTTCTGCCCATGATAGGGTTGGAACAGGATGATCTTTAAGGTCCATTCCAACCTAAGCATTTCAATGATTCTGTGATTTACCAGAGACAAGGGACTTCAGCAGACATTGGTGGTTTCCAATGTCCTCGTGGCTCCTGGTTTCACCCATGTCTGGTTCAGTGCATCAGCAATTCCATTTCATGTACCAGGGCTGTAGAGCAAAGCAGCCCATGCTGCCAAGGAATGAGGCACCTCTTCCCATTAATTCCTGACATGAAATAATACAAAGGAGGCAGATTTGGTTCTGTTCCACTGCTGCTGCCGAGAAAACCTCTCCCCCTGACTTTGGCTTTCAAGCCATGCAATAAAAGAAGGTTCTTTACACAATACCATGAACCCATTTCTGTGGGTGGCTCCCAAAGGGAATGTCAGCCAGTGAGTCCTCACACTGAACAAATATTTAATTCTGCAGTCCAGCAGGTGAGCACAGGTACCTTCCCTGCTCTGTCTCATGGCCAGCTTTCCTGAGCTGCACCTTGCCTATGTGCTTGGGTTTTCTAGCAAGGGACTGGGGGAAAAGGGGATGATATCTATTGAATCACCCTGCCATTATGCCAGGACCTAACCAAACTGTGTGTCCTAACTCAGGAGCTGCTGGAAACATTGTGGATAAGAACCACCCTGCAGTGAAGACACAAACATTGCTCTGTAGCCCTACTCAATTCTCTTCATCTCTTTGTTCCTGAACATGGAGATGTGTACTGCCAGTCTATTCTAATTAGGGAGCTTCTGTCTCTTAATTTAGCCACACTGTCATGTCTTCTGCCAGTTCACTTGCCTCAGAATGCCAGGAATTTGTCATGTAGTGAGAACCTCTCTGTGTCAGCTCAAGGGCTCAGGTCCATCTGAACTTGAGCCAGAAGAAATTTGGAAGTGGTTTAAAAGCTGCTCATCTCCACAGCCATTGAGAAGGGATTCACTTACAGTAGATGACTCATTCCAGCTGTCTCAGGCATTCCTTTCTGGGCATATTGGAGTGCCCTGTGAAAATCTCTCACTTCTGCTGTCCAAAGGGCAGTATTGAAATAGCATCTCCTGGGATCTTGAGGTAGCTGCCCTAATCCTCATAAGAGATATACTATTGATTTCCTGTGGAGACACAGGGCAGACAAATCAACCCCACTATCTCACATGGGGAAATTCCTGACAAGGTTCAATTTTAAGCTGAATTTCACCCTCATGTCTTAATAATTAGTGGGCTGAAGGCAGGTGAGCTTTGCAATGTTTAGATCAACTTTAAAGGAATTCAGAATCGTTGTCTTACTTTAATTTGGGACATGCTCCAAGTCAGAAGGTGATACCAGAAACAAGAACAAGACCATTTTCACAGAGTTTTGTGAAACATATCCTGCATCATGTCCCAGGAAGAGCAAAGTCTACATTGTGGAGGAAAGAAATTTTTACAGGCAAATTTCAGAGAAGAGGTCAAGGGCTGCCACATGGCAAAAACAACAGCCCATAGACCCACTGCAGGACAAACCTGAACCCATCAGGGAATTTTGTGGTGCCTCTCTGGAAATGTATTTGAATAAGAACAGAAAATACTGGGAGAGTGGGAGGAAACCACAGAGAAACAACTGAGGGAACACCAAGGTCAGAAGAGCAGGAAATTCTTCAGGGTGGGGCAGATGTCCCTGAAGGAGCTGCAGCCCCTGTGGGTGTGAGGACCCACACCAGGACAGAGGAAGAGTGAGAGGAAGGAGGAACACAAATTGTGACAGGACAGCTGAAGGACCAAAACCAAATGCTAGGAAATTTCAAATTCCGCTAGATGCTTTCCAGTGTACATCTGAATTACCTATTGATAATCTGCACACAGGAGTCTTAGAATCAGGGACCAATTCAAAGTAGCAACTTTGACTCCCTTAGAACTACAAGAAAACATGATAAGGATTGGTCTTTAAAAAAAATTTTATATATATATATATATATATATATATATATATATATATATATATATATATATATATATATATTATATGGGAGCCAGGCCTCTGAATGTTTTAACAAGAAGTGGCATCAAGCCTAAATGGCAAATTAGTAAAAACAGAATCTAACTCAAATCTGACAGGATTTAAACTGATACAGTTGCCATAGAAACTTTGCTGTTGACAAGCAATACTTAAAAAATTTTCCTGTGAATTCACAGCACTGTTTGGTGCTGCTGAGAGGTACACAATGAAACGATTCCATTAAATGTCCCCTAGAGGAAGTGCTCAAGTGCTTGGATGCATCTCAATTATGAGCACACACTCCACACAGGCAGGTACATTACCGACCTTGTGGCTATCACAGCAGATTAGAGGATGTATCAATCCATGATCAATTAAAAAAAAGATTATTAAAAAAAAAAAGTATGAGCTTGAAGCATTAGCTTCTGCAATATTATCACTTTATCTTACAATGGCCACACATCCAACATGAATCCCCACTGTTAATCAGATAGTTCCACACCATGATCTGTTAAAATCTGAATTTGTTTTCTACCTGCTTTTCTCGTACATCAACAACCTCAGAGAGTCTTTTATCCTTTTCCTTCCTTTACATGTAAAGGTTTCATGCAAAAATCAATTTCATCTGTTGAATGAATGATGAATAATCTGGTGACACTTCTGCAGACTTGATATCAGAAACCTCTGATAGTGTTCTTCAAAAACAACTCTCCTTTCTGTGGCCTGTCTGTGAGGCAATTAGCCTGCAGTAAGTTCAGGTTTTTTTCTCATTCACACAGCCTTTCCATTCAGCACTACAAAAATGCAGTATTTTCACTTAAAGCTTTTCTCCTCAAAAAACCCCATCATTCATTACTTTTAAAATAAAACTACAGGGAATGTCTTCCCGATATTTTTCTGGGAAAACATAAACTATGTGCAGTTAAAAAAAAAAATCAATACTTATGTAGAATAACACACAAATAGCATTATGGATTTTAAACCTGTGACATTGTTTTTTCTGCCCTTGTTCATGTATAGGAAAGCTCTGGAAAAAAAACATTATTTATGGAAAATGAGAATTCAGTACATGAAAGCACAGGGAAGATAAAATGTATCCTCTCATACGGATGTACCCATGATTCTCACTACAGATTCAGAATGGTACCACACTGTGAAGACAGAACACAGTGGTACACAACTTCTAAATTAGCAAATAATAGGTCAACTAATTTCTTCTTAAGTCATATTGATAATTCCTATAGAATGAACACCTCAAATACTTCAAAGAGTGGGGTAGAAATAGTCAGTCAGTGGTTCCTGTTACAAGAGTTTCCTGCGTGAGTTTCCTGTTACCAGAACACCCCTGGGATTCAGGTAGAAAGTACCTGAGCTGTGAATCTTCCTCTGGACATGATCCTTCATTTGAAAGAACTTTGCAGTTTCATAAGCAAAAAAATATATTATTGAAGACAAGACTGCAAATCAATTTCATTGGGGGCCATTGCAAAATGTTTCCAATATGGGGCTTGGAGTCCTACTTACAATCTTTAAGTTCTGTTCAATTGACTTTTGAACAAATGAAAACTTCAACAGAGTGAATTTTTCTGGTGCTACACAGAAGGACATCTGCTCTCAGCACAGATAGAAGGATTTAGGATAAAATACCTACACACCTGGGATAAAATTAAATACCTACAAGAAAACATTTCCTTTTATACAGGAATTTGATCACTGTTCAGAATCTATATCAAAGTCATTTGTTGTTTTAAGTCTATTTCTCCTGATTTCTGTTCTGATCTCGATTTCTCTAAGTAGCTACTGAACACCTGGAACACTCAGACATCCCCAACAGCCAAGCAGCACAGGCAGCAGGAGTTAAAATGCTGAAAATATGAGCACCATTAAAGCCAGGTTCAAAGTCATGCAGCTGACTGCTTTTAACCTCTTCCACTCTCCATATATCTTGTGGGACAAACTGGGGGATCTCCTGCTGGAGCTGAGAGAGCTACACTGATTTATACCAGCCAGGCATCATGGGGCAATGGGCTGTGCAGAGAATTTTATCTGCAGCTTAGTTGTCACATAAACAGCTGAAACTTCTCTTACTTAAATGAAGTCTTCCTTGATTTATGCTGGTGCAGTGAGAGTAGAATTTCATTCATGTTCCCCTCCATTCTGCACTCAGTGGCATTTGTGGAGTTATAGAACGTCAGTTGCATTTACAGAGAAAAAGAGTTTCATTGCATTTAATGAAATTGCCTCTAGCAAAAATCTGCTTTATTTTTATTTTTTCTTTAAAGAAAGCAGTAATGAGTTACTAATTTTTGTGGTGCTTTCAGTTCTGAGAAGCTTTCAGTTACGCACCAGGTTATGCCTCTGATCAGCTCTGTGTTTTTATCTGGCTGAGCTCAGAACAATTGCACACTAGTTAGCTGAAGTGAATCATTATTGTAACAAATATATGAGACCCAGAGACCCTCTGCACTGAACTGATTCTCTTTTAAAAGTCACACCATAGATTGGCTGTCCCCAAAAGCAAGACATTTCTTGCTGCTTGTTGGAATTGAGATGCATTTAATAAGGCTGAGCTATTCTATGTGATACAAGCCTTGTTCAGCAAACTCTGTTTACTGCTTGATCATTTTAAAGAAAATGTTTTTCTCTTTCCCAATTACTGATACGATTCCAAACAGCTGTAGTCTGTAAGTTAATATATAAATGCAAAATAAAATATTCACTGGGCAAGCAACATGGGACTAAAAATCCTTTAAACAAATTAATATAAAGGTATACAGGCCAATGATTTTACCTTTATAAGACCTTGAAAATGTTCTGTATATGTCCTTAACATCAATCTTCTCCCATGTGTCTGTCTGTATGCACTTCTGTAGCATTTTTCCTGGGTAGGTGAACAGATTTTCATCAGTGAGATGCCAGTCCAAAGCCTGTGACCCCGAGGGTAATTTATCAGGTTCCATTTTGAGCTTGAGGGCTTGAAAGGCATTGAGAGGACTTGCAGGCTCTGACAAGCCAAAGATTTTCCAGAGGGTGAGTTTCTGGCAAATGCATGTACAAGACTTTATTCTTTGGAAAGAAAGTATTTAGGTGAACATTCACCTGTTGAATTAATCCTTTTCCACTCATTTTTCTTTGTGAGATGGATGTCTTCAACAGATGTACCATTGACTTATATGATTCCCTTCAATGAGTTAAAAAGTCCAAACTAAGCTGCTTCTCTCCATTATGCCCCTGGGCAGGTTTGAGAACAGCAGTGCTCACTCAAAACCACACTCAATTGTTGAGAAGGACGAAAGTTTGACAAGAAACTCTCACATATGTGTGTGCTTAGCAGAAAGATTTATGAATGTAGAGTCTGATGAAGGAATAGAGATGGAAGCAAGTTTTGATATAGAAGAAAAGAATTGCTGAGCCAGTCTCACTGGATAACCAAGGAGGCAAAGGGTGTGTTAGTTAGAAGGGGTTTTGTGACTTAGAGCAAAGGATAAACCCACCTCAAACAAGATATTTTGCCAAGCACAAAGAGAGAACAGGCAAAAAAGTCAGCAAATGCTGCAAGTAGAAAAAAGGTCTCAGAATTTTCCACTGCAAGAAAATGGAAAAACAACTTCTAGCATAAACTGTAATGTGCTAACTTTTACTGATTGGAGAATAGTAACATGAATATGGTGATTATAGTGGTTATGATAGGCTAGAGATAAAAGTTAAGGTATAGATTGGTTCTTCTGTATTAAGATGCTCAGGAAAGAAAAGTCTATAATGCATTGTAACCTAAACTCAGGGTCTCCAGGCCTGCCTGCAGCTGGAGCTGACAGCTGTAGGTACAGCTCTGTCACCCACAACCCTGGACTGCTGTGACATCTTGGATGGAATAAACTGCATTTTGGAGAGCAGCCTGGAGTCCAGCATCTCTCATTCAGGCTCTTAGTCAATAATTGCCAGCTGAGATTTACCAGGTCACAGAGAAAAGAAAACACGAGGGGCAGAGAGCAAGGTGTGGAGCAGCTGCAGCTTCTGAGTGAGCTTGATGCCATTTAAAGCCCAAGGTGGCTCTCAAGGTCATTTAGGAGAAGTAAAGGATTCAAGCTGTGGCAAACACAGCCCAGAGGGGCCAGAACTGAAGGTTTCTGATGTGCTTGGCTTCACACATCTGCTGACAGACTGCTCTGGTCGTGGGGCTCTAATCACAGGGATAAATCAACCTGTTTGACAGAGAATCCACAGGGTCATTTCAGCTGGAAAAGGGCCCTGAGATCATCCAGCTGCTCCCCAGCACTGCCACGGCCACCACTGACCCATGTCCCCAAGGGCCACATCCACACAGCTTCTAAATCCCTCTGGGGTGGTCACTCCACCACTGCCAAGGGTCTTGACAACCCTTTTGGGGAAGAAATTTTTCCCAACAGTCAAATTAAAGGATTTGAACCTGCTGCATTTTGAAACCCATTGGTTTTGAATTCCACTGCATTTTTAAAATGCAATTTGGAGATGTAGTCATACAAATAGAGTGGTGAGCAGAATCATCCCAGAAAGAGTTTAACACTCAGAAGGGATAGAGGGAATTTTGCATTCCAGTTTCATTTTATTTTCCAGTTTCACTACCGGACTCGAAAATCTAAGTTTATTTTATATGCTGCTTTTGTCTCCATGGAAAAGGATGCAGAACTCTAACACTACCTCTGCTAAAATTTGGACACAGTAAAAGTTAAAAAATGCTGATAGGAAAGACAATATGAACTGTACTGACTCAAGAAACTCATAATGTTGGCAAAAATGTGTGTATTCAAGTCCTTAAAATTTTTCAGTTCTAATGAAAACAAATGTTTATTTTGTTTTCCTTCAAAGGATAGAGAGCAAAAAGAAATAAAAATAAGCTAAAAGAACATTTAGAGAAAGAAAAGATGATAGATGAAAGAAAAACTAATACTAATAGATTATTTAAATAATGCCAAAACTTGGACTTACTTCATTCCCTCTCAGGAAGAGCAGCATCCCCAGTTCCCTTTAGGTAAAAAACTTCTAGATTTCCTTCTATCTGCTCTGTCAAAAACAATCTGTGCTTTAGTCAAGCACAAAGTCAAGCATGAAGTACTAGGTTAAAACTCAGAGGAACTGGGTGAAATTAAAGGGAAGGAAAATCATCTTTTTGAGCTACTGGTCTTTTGGGCCCTATAACTTAGAAAGTTTTAGGATTGAAGCAAACAAATCCAGAAGATTTCACTGTGACAGCTGACACAGAGTGAGCTGAGAAGTGGCAAGGAAGCCCATCCTAGCCTCAAGAATTGGCAGTAACTTGAATAATACACTTTTTAACTACCACTGAACTTGCAGTGCTTCACAACTGATGCCCTTTCAGCTACAGTGGCTTATTAGGAGCCATCAAAATAAGCACCCCGTTATTACAGTGTTAATGTGCTTTTAATCATAATTATTTATTGCATCCGTAATTTTGAGTCAGTAACATAGCAGGCTGCCCGTGTCAAATAATGTAAATTCCTCCCAAGCTGAAAACTTCCAGAAGTGCACTTAGAATAACCTATGGTATGCAAAGCATATGGCAGGTGTTAATAAGGCTTAATTAAGTGCTTGTTTAAATCAAAATGCTGCAAAAATATTTATTCTATTTTTATGTGCAATTAAAGTGCATTTGTAAAATTATGCTAATCGCTAGACACAGGAGGAAAAATACACCCCTTCCAAATGCATTCCACAAGCCTAAGAATGCTGTGCATTTACCTCACTTAATGAGATAACACTTCCAAAGCATTTTGAAGCCTAGAGGGGCAACATTTGCTTTTATTCACTATCGCTATTACTTTTTTTTACGTAAAAAAAATATTTTAAAAATACTAAAAAAAAAAAAAGGTTTTTAATTTAAATCATAGACTTAGAGAATGGTTTAGGTTGGAAGGGATCTTTAAGATCATCCAGTTCCAGCCCCTGCCATAGACAGGGACACCTTCTGCTGGACCAAGCTGCTTCAAGCCCCCTCCAGCCTGGCCTTGGACATTTCCAGGGATCCAGGGGCAGCCACAGCTTCTCTGGACAGCCTGTGCCGGGGCCTGCCCACCCTCACAGGGAAGAATTTCTTCCTAATATCCAATCTAAATCTATTCTCCCTCAGCTTAAAGCCATTTTATTTTAATTTTATTTCATTTTCCAATGCCACATTTTCCATATATCTTCTCCTCTCCAGGCTGAACAACCCCATCTCTCTTAGCTTGTTTTCATAGGAGAGGCTCTCCAGCTCTATGATTTTTTGTTTGTTTATTTTCTTTATTCTTTTGGGATATTTTTTTTGATCCCTGCCAGGCTTTGGCTCAAAGGGGCTCTGAGGAGTGGAGCAGGGAGGAGAGCACACAGAGATATCTGCAGAAGATCCATTCTTTCTCCATCTCACCCTGCTGGCATCCTGTGTGACAAATATTCTGGTGGGTCACCACATCTGTGTCCAGGGAGGGCACAGCTGCAGCCTGTTACCTCCCTGTAGCCATGAGGCTCTCAGTGAGAGCTCCCACAGGTGCCTCTGTTCCAAAATTCCAAGATCAGAGATGGGCAAAGAGTTAGGCAAAGAATTTTAATTTTCTGAGTGGCCACACTGTGCTGCAGAAAGCAGCTGCTCTCTGTGGATGCCCTTCCCTAAATGTTAGCCACAACCAAAGCAGGCTGTGAGTCCATGTACAGAATTCCAGTGGGCTGAACTCACAAGGCTAAAATCCTTTTTTCTGGCAGCAAAATGTCAACTTTATGATTTGAGGAGAACAAAGAAGAGAAGAGACAACACCCTCCTTTCTCCCCTGCTGTGAAGGATGCTGTACAGCAGGAGGTTGGTGGATTTGTTTTTACACCTCCCTGACAGCTCCACATCTGTCCTGGCCACTCAATAAAATGTGATTGTGCTTTGGAGTTCCAGCTGCCATTTACAGCTCTCCCTTTGTAGCAGGGCTGTGGAGCCACTCCAGGTGTAATGGGCTGCTGTCCTTTCAGATTGCCCCCAAAAAATGGATAATTTCATCAATTTCTCAGCTGTGTTTAAGGCAGGAGTTTGGTGCAGTGTGGGGTCACATTTTGCACTTGCTTAGCTCGAAGTGCAGCAGTATTTTCTCTGACTTGAACAAATGAGTGCCCTATAACTCATCCCAAGGCAGCTGCTGCACTGTTTTGCCTCGAAGTTTCCATCCATAAATGAGAATGGTTTTGAATTTGATGTGCTTTTATTGATGTGTAATATAAAACAAATGCATAAACTGCATACAGGGCCACTAATTCACCCTGGAACTGCAGGTAACCAGAGGGGGTGCAGCAACTCTTTAAAGCCTATTTAATGCTATAAAATAATACAAATATATACTCATCTGTATGTGCTGCTGATCTATCCATATTCCTGTATCCAAATGGATATGCAGTGCAACTTTCTTTCATTTCTTTTCATTTTTGGGATGATTATTTCCAGCCTGTCAGCATCAATCCATGCTTAGCAAGATGTGTTAGAGAATGGGGCAATTCTACAGTCCCTACACAACACAATCAACAAAATAGAACAGACAGAGGGACAGGCACAAGAAAAATTATTAAAAATCTGAAGTTGGAGAGATTGCTTTGTAAGTAGTGAAAGATTTGCCTTGTGTAAGGCAATCAAATCAAAATAAGAAGATTCAGTTTAATCAAGGCACACATATTAAAGAGCCCAGTCAAAAATAACCCCTTAAGGTGATGGGAAAGAACACAGGTATATGGGTCTGGGACAGATGTGAGACATGCATTAATTATTGAAATCAATGAACTTGACATCCTGCTCTAAAAAAAAAACAAAAACGAAAAACCTCTGCATTTTGAACCCACTGAGCTCCCACTGTGAATCTGTGCTCTGTAGGCAGTAACTCCATGGATGTCTGAGGGCTGGGGTAGGTTACAGGATCAAAAAAGTTTCTGGTTGTGGGTGTAGAGGAATAATGTGTCACCCACAGGCAATGTGGCCTCTCTGTTTTGAGAAATCAAATGTCTAATGGCAAAGAAGAGAAGGAAATGGTCTCTCAGTAGTGCTATAGCCAGTGAGATATGCTGTGGGTGCTCCTCTGTGGGTGACTCACAGCATTTATTTACCTGTATTTTCACTCAGCAGAGGCCCCTGATCTGACAACTTTCCAGTGGTTCATCTTAAGTTTTATCCCTCTCCTTTTTTCAATTCAACTGACAGGAATATGGAGGATGAGTGGGGGAAAACCCTTAAAAAGAATCAAACTTCCTGACAGCAGTGCACAGTGAGGTCAGTGCTGATCTGCATTAATTATAGCCTGGAAATTGTCCCACCAGCTTTCCAGCTGTCATAGACTGGCAGCCCCCCTCCAACACCAACACCTTGAGCACAGGTGAGACAGATACATGGATTTAACCTTGAGTAATGGATTTAATTCCATTTTATGTGTGGGATATCTGTGAACCAGCTGCAGTTCCCTGGGCAGGAAGCACGGTGACCCCCTCAGCAGAGCACTGGAGGACAGAAAGCTTTGGTTTGGTCCTGTCCCTCCAAGCACACCCATCCCGTATCTGGCTCCAAGTCTAAGCACAGCTGCTGTATTTTCTCTCATGTTTGATTATATCTTTTCCCTGCAACACATGAATCCATAATCCCCAGTTCTTTGCTTTTGGCCAGGGTGGAATGCTGCTGTTAGGAGTATTTCATTCTCCTGCTCCAAAGTGAAGCAGTGGTGAGGAAACACCATGAGCAGCAAACACCTTGTTCCACCCTTCAGATGGAATGAGCATGAGCCATCCTGGCCTGGCAAGCTCAAGGCTCTCAGTAAATATCTGTTTTAAAGCCTCTGCAGACACAGAGGGTCAGCAAAGGAAATAACCTGGGACATCTCCTTGTTCCCTGCAGGAATTACTGGAATGACTTAGATCTGCTTCAAGGGCTTTAGGCTATGAACAACTAATAGTAATTCTCTTTTAGCTTAGGCCCAGGAAATCCTCAAATATGACCTGCAGCAAAATAAGAGGTGTGCAACCATGTGCCAGTTGTGGATTTGTTATAGTCTGTTGTTATAAACAAGTCCCATCTCCAGTTATTGCTCACATTAATCTCAGTGCTCACTCCCTGGGTCTGATGTTTACTTCCAGCTTGGTACCTAATTAAATATTGTCAAAATAAAGCCATCAGCGGTGCCATGTGTTAATGTAGGCCCTCTGTTCAGTGTGCTCACTGGTTAGGTGGGTTTAGATTGAGATGCAGACCTCACACAGGGAAAAAAAACAACCCTTGGAGAACCCTCAGGGTGGGAATAGCAATGCAGCAAAGCTTTACCTTGGGTTACCACTTTTCCCATCAGTGACTCAGACTCTTTTCCCCCACTTGCATTTCAATGGGCCTGTGCCTCCTGGGTGAGCTGCAAATCTGAGCCAGGGGAAGGCACTTCCCTCAAAATGTCTCTGGAGTTTTGTGTATTCATGGCAAAGGAGGAATGTTTGGGGGTTAGTTAGGACACTGTCAACACTTCATTAAGACTGCTTCCTATTTGGCTGGCATTTTCCTTGCACTGAAATGCCTGTTATTACTTGCACCAGGAATAGCAAACACACATTTGAATATTTTGGTATTCATTAAAAGTCCTTTCCTCCCTCTGCATGTTGATGCTTTATTTTCAAGACTATCAGGATTGTCCAAAGCCATTAAAGTAGCAGATTCTGCCAGGAAATTAAGAAAAAAAAAGTGAGTTTTTTTTAAACTTCTGTTTCAGAATATTTTCCATCAGTTTAGCCATCTAAATGTGTCTGGTATACAACCTTAGTCAGTCTGAGCCTACTGGGATTCCTAGACAAAGCCTCCTTTCGCAGAAAGAATTACAAGTTTAGACTGGAAGTCTGATTTTTGATGGCAGTCAATGTGTTTGATAAATGTACCTTTAACGGCTGTCACAACAGGAACACACACTTCAATTCTAATTTTTATTTCCTTTCCCCTCTGAACTTTGCTGTCATCAGAAATGGAATTCTGGAAAGGAATTTTCCAGACATTTTAAGACATCTACTCATTTCTTCACTGTAGCTTGTCAGTCACAGGTAATGGGAAAGATGAAATCACTGTACAGATAGACAAGAATGCATTGCCTGAAGGCAGCTTCGCCTTACAATTAATAATTTTATCTGCAACAAACTTTTCTTCTACACAACAGGAAGAAGTGCTGTGGCAATGAGATACTTTGTGCTCATCATAAACTTGATTTATCCAGCACCATCTTTGAAGAATACCTGGAATGGTCACACTTGGTTGTAGGGGGATGCAGTATGGGTAAATGAAGGCAGTATAGAATGTAATCTTATCCCCCAAAGAGTTGCAGCTGAACCAATTACTAAAGATTAGGAGCAGGCCTGATGTTAACAGGCCACACCTGTAGCCAGTCAGCAGAGTGTTATAAAGAGTGGATTGGTTGGGTGGGGAAACTGGAGTCAGTTGGCTGCTGTGGGGACAAGGAAGAGTCAGTGCCTGGAGGAGCTGCCTACAAGAAACATCAAGGAAGTACAAAACTCCAGTAATATGGAACCCTTGCAATGTTATGATAGTAGAAGTGTAGCATTATGTAGGATAAATAACAATTGTGACCCCAATGTGATTCAGGAAAAAGGACTCAAATGCTAAGCTATATAACCCTGTGGATTTGGGGAAACAGGATTTGACTATGTAACCCTGTGGATTTGGGGGAAAGGACTTGAATACTAAACTATTGGTAAAATATATCTATTGCAGCTATTAGTGTTTGTTAAATATGTGTATAAAAGATTTTGAAGATAAGTACTTTGTAAACTGAGAAAAGCAGTTTACATGAACTGCTTCTGAACCAACATGCAGAAATATATATATTTGTACTGTAATATGTTGTCTGAACATCTGTATAACTACTGGTTCTGAATGAAATCTACGAATATGTCGTAATGTTAATTTATTTGAATATGTACTTCTAGAAATGCTGCAACTCTGTAATTAAAACTAAAAGGGGGAATTGTAGGGGGATGCAGTATGGGTAAATGACGGTGTTACAGAATGTAATCTTATCCCCTAAAGAGTTGCAGCTGAACCAATTAGTAAAGATTAGGAGCAGGCCTGATGTTAACAGGCCACACCTGTAGCCAATCAGCAGAGTGTTATAAAGAGTGGGTTGGTTGTTTGGGGGAGCTGGAGTCAGTTGGCTGCTGTGAGGACAAGGAAGAGTCAGTGCCTGGAGGAGCTGCCTACAAGAAACATCAAGGAAGTACAAAATTCTAGTGATATGGAACCCTTGCAATGCACTGACAATAGAACTCTTGCACTACAATGACAACGCTTGTCACACTGTTACACTGTCCCTAACCCATTTTATTGCCTTTTCCACAGCCCTTGTTGCACAGGAGGGAAGGCAGGATGTTTGGAGAAATGGACAACAGGGTGGGAAAAATGCTGTTCTGCAAGAAGCACCAGGGCTGAGGCCCTTATCCCCTGTCTGGGTATTTTCACTTGTCCAGCTGAGCTCCCTTTGCCTCCAGTGCGAAAAAGAAACATTTTAGTGTGATTTATCTTCTCAGGTTCAGATGCCTGTTTCAGCTCAAGATGAATGGCACTGTTAGTGTCTCCTCCTCCTCCCTGGTACCTGTTGAGGGAGTGCAGGACACAGTGCAGTTATCTACAGCAGGAATGTCTGCTTTTTGCTCAGATTAGTCCCATTTCTGGTATCTTCATTTCAAGTCACCAACACACTCTTCAAGCTGACACCATCAGTGCCATGAAGCATAAAATTGGGCCTAAGGCTAACACAAATGATGGATATTGTGTCTCAATAGCCTGAAATAAATCAGGAAATTGTGTTTGCAGCTGAAGGCTGAGGTGATGAGGGCTCACCTGTGTCTGGTCCATCTAAAGAGAAAGGCACCAGAGCATAAACCCTGTGCCATTTCCATTAGCATCCTTGATCAATTTTTAGGTAATTTCTTTCTGTTTAACATGGTGATGAATGGTTAGAAAGGAGATTCCAGCACAATTTACCTTTCTATTTTTATATTCACACAGAGAAAAGAAAAAAAAAAGTTTATTTCTTGACATTGTCACTGAATTTGCACAGAATTTGTGTAAATTTCACAACTTTGTGTGAAATTTACACACTTTGTAAGGGAAGAAGAAGTTGAACGTCTCAACACAGAACCCTTGTCCTGACAGTGTGGAAATGGTTACAAAAACAGACTGGTTTCCTTACTTAATTTGCTGAATGGTCTGAAAGAAGCCTTTACAGGAATCCCAGAAAAGCTTGGATATAACAGTGGGCTGCCTGTCCAGGAACTCTTTTCCTTCTGTTTTAAGCAGTGCCCTCCAGAGGTTGCTGCAGGCTGCTCTGGTTTCCTTCTTATTTATTAGAAATCATTAGAAAACTAAAATAAAATACATTCATTTTGTTACAGGAGAAATTCTTGCAGTAAATGCCTTTCAATTTCCTACTAGACAGGAAGTGACCAAGAAGTGTGCTTCTTACCTTGACCAGCTAAAAATGGATAAACATTAGAACCTGATGTTTTGTGATTGCTTAAATAGACTGTGGCCCAAACCAGGCCAGCACAGCTGAGGTTTAGGATGCAGTGGTGGATTCAGGCACACCTGAGTTAGCTGGGACTGATACCCCAAGGGGTCAACACCATTCACAAGCCCACCTGCACACCCCAACAGCTACACTGAACTGAATTTTGTGCCCAATTCCTCTGCAATGTCACCATTCCCACCACCATTCCTGCCTGGCACAGTTACACCCAAATTTTGTAGAGAGGGGTCACCTATGGTGAAATATAGCAGCAGAATAAAGCAGAAGCACTGCCTGTGTGCATGACTATCTTTAAATAAAACCTAATTTCTAGCAGTTTCAAATTCAGCAAGAAAAGCTGGTCTGGCCTGATCTGGAGGTAAAGCTCTGGATGAGAAACACCCTCCAAATAACAAGTTTTGAAGCCTTTTATTAACAAAAAGGTCATTGATGGTTTAATGCCCATTTCCCAGATGCCACATTAATGAGAATAAACTCATTTAAAAGATTTGTGATAAGTAATTAAGCTACTGTAGGACTGCTTCAGCACATTCCCCATCACTCCAAGAGCAAGGAAGAATGAGAGGAATGTTTTCCTGTGTGAACAATAATGAGAGAGGAAGGAGTCTCATTACTGTTTTGTGCCTGGTGTTTTGGTGAGCTGGTTCCTCCCTCCACCATGCCTGTTTGCTGAAGCTGGGTGCACTGTAAATGAGAATAAAGCTTTGTGAAGGACTCTGCCAGAGGCTTCCAGAGCCCCTTTGTTGTGTTGGTTGTGCTCCATAAGGAGGAATTGAGAGAGTCACTGGAAGCCATGGAGCTGTGTGTCCCCCATGTCACCTGTGTGTCCTGGATGAATCCAGCAGGGCTGGGAACTCCTTAGCAAATTAAATCAGAGTCCCTGGAATGGCACCTTTAGCCAAAAGAAGCAGCACAATGCCTCTATTTTCCCAGCTATTATGCTCTGAGGAACCAGGTACTTTTCTCTTTATGGTCCTTGAACCTATAATATCATGAATATTTACTATATTAATTTCTTCCCTGTTGACATCCATCCTCCCAAATCTTTCACATTTTCTTAGTATTCCCTTTTATACTATTTAGAAGTCACAGACTTTTCTGACTCTTCCCTGCCTACCCTCCAGGAAAAAAATGCAGTAACTGAGGACTGAAGGGAAAGAAGCAAACCCCACATACCCTACACCTTTTTGTCTCTCAGTTTTATACCAGAACTGGTTTAGCACACAAGAAATTAAATTAAAAAATGAGCTTAATTCAGATAGAATTTTTGATTTTGAAAGATTATTTGAAAGCTAAACCATTTAAATTGCTCAAAGTCGTGTCTTTGTATGTATTTCTATTTGGAAATTGAGTTTTCAAGAAGATCACTTTTTTTCCCCACAGATGCTTTGGTTGATGAACAGACAAGAGGCTCTACTATTTGCACACATAAAGCACCAGCATGACTAAACTTCAGTCTCCCTTGGCCCAAGGAGTTGTGGACCAAAATCAGCAATGGTTTCCTAGAATCCTGGTCTGCCTGATTGTGGATTTCACTCCATAAAAGCAGTAATTTCCTCCACCAGCACTTTCTAAAGACAGCTGAAGGGAGGATTTTCTTTTTTAAAAGAAACAATTCTCTGAGAGACCTCAAGAAGTGAATCCCAACCTTCATGGTCAGACCAAGAAAAGCGAGTTTGTAAATTGAACCCCTTTGGTTGTGCCTCTGCTGCTGATGAAAGGCAACGAAAATGGGCTGAGTGTGGAGGACCAGGCATAAGGATGTTTTGTCTCAAACATTCTGACTGTTGCACCAGGAAAACCGTGGTTAGAAGGAACTTTAGGTACCCTCTAGAAGTGTGTTGTAAAATATTAAGGACTTGTTGGCCAGAATTTTTGAGAAGTTTGTGGGAGGAGCGGGGAACTTGATGATGTCCTTAATGAAGTCCTTAAAGTAAAATTAATGTCTTGTTGGCCAAGCTCCTTGAGAATAAACAGTGGGCTGATTTCTGGAGTGAAGGCAACTTTATAATAAAAGCATAAGAGTTCCCTGGCACTGGGCTGGAGTTTTGGTCAGTCTTAGGATAATGAATTTATAATGAACATTGTGCCCCTTTTCCATGGCCATGACACTGAGGAATTAAGTTGCTTGGAACACCTGGAATAAATTTATTGGGTTGCTTTCACCTGCTTTGGTGGAATCTGTGCAGAATAACTGTGAGATGTGAGCATTGTGGCTGACTGGAGGCAGCTGTGGTGCATTTGGGCAGCTGAACTTCAGCTGAAGTATTTACAGCTTGCAGAAAAATGCCTGACATTTGGAAGGGATGTGCAGTGCTTAAAGATCTCTGATTTAATGTGTTGTAAGAGATCCCTAGGTGTGGGTGCTTTCAAGTTAAGATCCTGGGAGTTTTTAAGTCAATGGATTTGTTTAGCTACTGGAGTGAGTTCTTTTTGGCTAAACATATGGGAACTTTTCAGCCTAATTGGTTTGCAGCTGTACATCACTTTCATGCTGGAGAGAGGTCTGGGCTCTCCAGGAGGTTGTTTATTCTACTTTCCCAAAAGCTCTGGATAAAAAGGAAGAAATGTCCAGTGGTTTAGATGTTAGTTCAGTGCTGAGTTCTGATTTAATTATTTCTGTGAAGGGCTGGGGGATGCTCCTCCAAAAACCACATGATAATAAAATTTGCATCAGGCATAGCTGAATCCAAAAAATATGCCTCTAACAGATTTTGGTCCCACTTTATTCTCAGACTATGCTCATTAAATTAACATGCCCACTTGTATAACTCTGGCACTTTAAACCCCAGAGTCTGGAGTGGTTGGTTCAGGAAATGCATTGCAATGTCTGTGTTGAGTAATCCATGAAGTTTTCTAACATTCTGCATTTCTGACCAAAGGTATTGGAAACAATTTCAGATCTAGTTACACGTCTGTGGAATTAATATTAAAAACAGGGAATGTGGTTTGTTCTTGATACCTTCTCAATCATTTTGGAATTGCTCTTTTAGGATCTTTTTGGCCGGAGGTTACATTAGAACCACTGTAATATTTATCCAACTTTCATTATTTTCAATAATCACTTCATGAACCCTGACAAATTTTTGGCCACTGTGGTTCATGATGGGAATGCTCTGAATGCAAAGTATGGGGACAAGAAAAGTATTTTTTTCTTTTTCTTTTTTTTTTTTTTTTTTTTTTTTTAATAGGTCCTGTATTTGGGGATTTGGTTGTGAGTGATTTCTTATTTCTTACATACATTCTCAATTTCCTCTATAATTTGTGTTTCTTATATACCTTTTTTCCCAGATTTATTCTTAATATTTCAAATTCCTGTTTTCCTCCACTCTTCATTTATCCATTATCTACTACATAATCTGTTTTCCTCTACTTTTATTCTTTTTTGTCTCCAAGTTTTTTAACTTATTGTGTGATGTTTTATTCTATACACAGTTGAATCAAAATTCCCACATCTCCTTTGTAAATAAACAGCAAAACAACAAAAACTACAAACCACACATAACACAGCACAAAAACCACAACACACACAATTTCTTTTGGAGTAAATATTAAAAAAAATCATTGTTGTCAATAGCAAAGAGCTAAAGTGACAGGAAATCCTGAGGATTTTCAAAGAAATTTTCCTATTCTATACTTTTACAGATTAATATATGTACTAAAAATGCTGAGATGTAGAAATAAACATTTGGAAATTAGAGGCACTTGCCCTGATCAATAGATGTACTAAGGGAAGGGTGGTGAGAATTTACTGGCTGGCCAAAGCAGCTTTTTGAAAGCAGAATGATTGGAAATTAATGTGAAAGAAATTACCACAGGGTTCAAAATTACTAGAATATTCACTTTTGAAACGGGTGTGTGCTGGTGGTATCATTGTCAAGCTGTCAGACTATTTTTTTTGTTATCCAACCAAATTTAAGAGCCTCTGGTTTCCACAAAATGAGTGGGGAAACCAGGCAAAGTAAAGGATTGAAATGAAAAAGCCTGAAGTAGAAGCCTGTGGAATACAGAGAGCAGCACAGCTACAGACCAAGACAAGTACAGAAGATATGCATTCTACAATAAAACAGATTTGTTTAGTAAAATGCCTTTTTCTGTCTTTAAAACCTGTGAATCTACTACCCTGCTCATGGAAGGAACCAACTATTGCTCGTGCATGCTGGATTTTCCCTCTGAGGGAGAACTGCACAATTCCTGTGGAAATGTGAATTAAGCCAGATCACCTGGCAGAAGAAAAAAAAGCTCTGAAAAAAGAATGAAGCCTTGAGGAACAACTTATGCTAATGGAACAGCCAAAATTAAGTGGAGAAGGGATATTCTCCAGGAATAGAAGGGGCATCAGGAAAAAGCTAAATCTTTTATTTGAATAATATTTAGAATTGGGTACTTTCCTCTTTCCTGTATTAAAAAAACTGTCATATTAGGAAAAAACCTAATTTTTATTTTAACAGTTGTGCAACCAGCACAAGTGGTAATGCATTCCTGCAGCTTACACCACCCCTAAGCTCCTATAAATAGGAGACTATTGCAATAGCTGCAAAAATAAGCTGGGAGAAAAGAGATTATTTCTTCCAGAAGATGACTTATGCAATGCTAGTTCTCATTCAGAAATACATGAAGAGGTAGAGCAAGGGAATCCCCTGTTAAAAGCAAGTTGCCTGATTAGAAATCCCTTAGGATTTTACAGAGCAATCATGTGAATAAATTGTTAGTTGTGAGCAGGACACGTAGCTAAGTATATTTATATGGATTTTTATTTTTACTTTTAATTAGTAGTGATGTAGTGGTTCTGATACTTTGCTCCCAAATTACAACCAGGCCAGAAGAGCCCTGTAACAGGTCAAAGATGAAGATCCTGGGCTTCAGTGAAATTGCTGTCATAAGTGTTGCACTGGCAAACTTTTCATAGTAGAATATTTATCTACTGCCCTAACCACAGAGTCACTTAGTGCTGAGTGTAATTCTTCATTCCTCCTGAAAAAGAGATGTGGGTTGGAAAAAATAAGGTTTGCAGTTTCCATTAATGTATCTTTCATGTCACTCATTAGGGAAATCTGCTTTTGCCTGGTCATTGGCAGTGCTTTCAGAAAAAGCAGCCTTCTCCTCATCAGAAGTACTGATTCAGAAATGCCCTTGATCTGTACTCTGGACACCAGATTAATATTGTGAGCACAGCTGCTGTGTAAAACCAACTGTGTCTGACAAGTAGAGATGTACTTAATATTAATTTTTACCTCTGTGACAGATAGAGATGCTACATAGTACATAGCAGAAACTTTACCCTGAGGAATAATTTCAACACTATCAAGAATGTAGTTCAGAAGGCATCTGACTTTCTCAGTATCTTCCTTAGATTACTGCCAATGAAACTTATTCCTCTGTTACCAGTTTTTGCCAAATCTTCTCCACTGTCAGCAGTGAAACAAGGTTATTTCAGAGGTGGCACAGAGTTATTGTGTTCTTCTCACATTGTGAATTTGTTATATTATCACTTCCTCCAAAGATTTTCCTTATTTAAGCCCACAGAAACATTTTTTGATGGTCTATTTTTACAGAGTCCATAGCAACAGAGTTTTCATGGCACCCAAAATGATTTCTTTGCACTAAACTTAAGAACTTTTAAACATGAACAAGTTCAGTTCCTTTAATTAGGGAATTGGACATGAGGAGGAAGGTCTTTGCTGTAAGTGGTGAGGCCCTGGCACAGGGTGCCCAGAGAAGCTGTGGCTGCTCCTGGATCCCTGCAAATGTCCAAGGCCAGGTTAGATGGAGCTCTAAGTGACCATGGCAGGGAGGTAGAATTAGATGGTTTGAAACTTTCCTTCCAACACAAACCATTCCATGATTCTATTCTGTGATTTTTATTCTACTTTGTCATCTGTAAAAAACCTCCTGAAGCTTCTCCTGAAGGAACACAACAAAAAGATCAAGCAGAGCTTTCTCTTTGCCTGTGTGATCAAATCCAAGAGTGGATATTTTGGGAACAGCACTTTGTTCATTGGCTCCACCTCTGTGCCTCCTAGTTTATCTCATCACATTGAGCCTCTTTTCATTTGATTTAAATGCTTACATTAGATTTCCTGATTTTTTAAAAATTCATCATTGTCACTTGCAGATGGCATCTTAGAAGTCCCCCAGAGGATTGCTGGATCTAGCAATGGACAGACACACAGACAGAAGCATCCAGGGTGGTCCAGGGCTGCCACCCAAAGCACAAAGGAGCAGCCCCCTGTGAGAAATCTCACTGTAAGCACAGTGAACATTTGAGCTGCTGCACCTGGAGATGAGGATTGGCAGCAGCTCCTGCTGGAATTAACTGCAAGTGAAGCTGCAGAGCTGCTCACCACAAACACCCTGCAGCTGTCAGCAGTGTCCAACCCACCACGTGCAGTCCCTGGGGACCTTGCAGGGTCAGCAGGCTGCGCAAAGTTGTGGGAAATGGAAAAATAAAAAATTCCACAGACACTGATGGGTTTGATCTCCAGCCTTAAAAGAAGCTTGGAGTGATGCAAAATAAAATACACAGATATTAAGCAGAAAAATCATAAACTTATGTTTCTACAGTTGTAAGTAAGAATACGCCTTAAGTAAGTAAGAAACTGCATTGATAAGATAGTGAAGGGTTTATAATGTAGGGGTGTGGCTGGATAGAGTGAGCTGAGAGTTTAGAAGTTATAATAGATGCATTTGGGTGCATGTGAGCTCATTGGACAAAACTATCTGCAGTGCAGGAGAAGTAAGTAAAGATGATAGGTCAGAAAAGCAAAATAAACCTTGTGGCATCTGTCTATTGGGTTAGAAAGTTCTATATTGTCTTGTAACAAAGAACTTGTGACTACTCTGAGCTATGACTGACTGCTTGCTCCTATAAAATCTCACAGCCTTTGAGACTGATGTTTATCTGAACAATAAATCTTAAAACTGTGGTCCCATCCCTTCATTAAAAAGCAGTGATAATAATACACAGTGATCACAAGCTTCCTGTCACCTGTTCTTCTAAAGTTCTTCTCAGCCTTCTGATGTTTACAGTTTTGCAATAGAGTTTCTCATGCACTTTTCATGTAAATAATGATTGCTTTGCATTCCTTTCTGGAAGAAGAGGGAATTGATTGACTGTTGGTTTTACCAGTGTGGTTGGAAAAGTAGCAATGTCATCCTCCAATCCTTGGTCACTTTTAGAATTCTGTAAATATCGAGGTCTGGAAATAAATGCGCCTTTTTTCTCTTGGACATCTCAGCGTGTGAGTGTCATTCATTTCATGTCATATTACGACAGTTCCCCACATCACAGCTCTTCATGCAGGGCACAGCACACAATCTTTAAGTGTTTCTGCTTCTCAGCTGGCTGCTGCAGCAGTTTTACTAGTTCCACTCATTCACAACCAAGATAACCGAGTTCCACCCCGGGCAGGGACAGGGACACCCTGCACCAGACCAGGTTTCTCAGAACCCCTTTCAACCTTGGACACTTCCAGGGATCCAGGGGCAGCCATAGCTTCTCTGGGCAGCCTGTGCCAGGGCCTCAGAATTTCTCCCCAGTACCAGTCAAAATCTCTTCTCTTTTAGTCTAGTCTGTTTCCAGTTGCTTTTTCACTTTTCCAGTTAATCGATGGATCCACTTTTCATGCAGAAATGCAATTATGATGATCAGCCTTTTTGCAAAGGGACTTTAATGACAGTAAGAATTTTTCTGTTGAAGGGACAGGAGGGAATAAAACTTTTCTAACAAATCCAGCCTGTCTGGAGGAAAGCTGGAGTGAAATTTGAGTTATCCTTGTATTGTCTAAAGTTTTTCAATTGCTGATGAAAATCCCCCTCATGGATTTGTTCAGCATCAGAGTGGTGCACGTTGTGCACTCAGCTTTAGACAAGATCCTACTGCCTACTCATCCAGTTTCTATTTTTATTTTTTTCCTAATGGACAGAGAGACAGGCAACTTCAGGATTCAGATGTTTAAGATGGGTGATCTAAATGGCTTCCATGAAAGACTTGTTTCTCTCTACTGATTAGAAAGGGAGTTCAGAGATCAAGCTCAGTTGCAGGTGTTTATCCTCTGATTTCTATGCTCTGATTTCTATTTCTATCCTCTGATTTCTATGCTAAGAGAGAATCCCAACCCAGTCTGAGCTCTGTGAGATGCCCTGGCACCCAGGGCTGAATCAGCACCCAAGGCAAACTGAAGCAGATAAAATATTTTCTCCCTTATGGATGGGTTCTTTGTTTTAATTGTTTTCCCTGTATCTTGTCCTGTAGACAGATGATGTGAGTGTTCTTTTACAACGTTTGTTTTTTTCATCATCCTTTAAAAAACTTTGGAAAAGATTGATTTATTTAAGAAAGTTTCTTTTCCCATGAACACCTATAATGACTGCAATATTAAGCTTCATTTTGCACACCATACTGGTGCAAAAGTCTAGTCTAGAATCTTCTTTTAAGATAATTTACAGTTCATTTACATAAAAATTGTTTGTGTTAAAGATGACAATGTGGGCAGGGAGCAGGGAGGTGTCATTAAACATCTGAGATGAAACTGGCTTGTCAAGTTTAACTTTGTTTCTTGTATACCCTGCTGAGTTTTAGATGCAGTCAATGTCTTAAGGATGGGAGGAAGAGGGGATGAATCAAAGTGAATCACACCTTATGGTTTTTCATGGTTTTTCTCATGCTTGGACAGCTGTTTGTTGCATATTCAATGCAGACCAAGGCCTGGACACATCAATTACAGTGGGAAGCATCCTGAAGGATTTAAATAGTTAATGGGGTCAAGCTGCAAAGGTTGAAGCAACTTAGGAAGGTATTGAGAACTCTCAGTAACTCCAAAAAAGTCATGTACTGAATAAAGATTAGCTCTGAAGTGTGGATGCTTCTCTTTGGTAATTACCATCTACAGCTCCAGCCTTTTAATATGGATTTAGTTTCCCATATTATATAAAAGGCAGTGTAAGAGCCACAACAAAAATCACAACAAAACTCCAGCCTGGTATGTAAGAATCAAAAAACTCATCTGAAAGTAAGTGATAAATTCTCCAAAATGTGTATGAAATTACCAGGGCATTCCACATTCCTGTGGTGCACCCTAGAACAATTTGTTCAATTTTCAAATGATTCCTGAGAAAAGTATAAGAAGCAGCTGGGATATTTAACCTATTGGATTATAAAAGTAAAACATCTAGAATTGATATTTTCCCATTTCATTATCAGAATGACACTAAATTAACATTGATTATAATTTTTAAAATATATTAGATCTACTTATTCTAATGTCACCTTTATCTGCCTCCTTCTGAAGTTGCTGCCATGCTGTGGGCTTGGGAAATGTTGGCAATGGGGTCACTTTATAAAATCTGTGACATAAACAACATCATGGTTGTAACCACAATTCTGCCGTGCCTTGCCTTTTCATGAGCTGCAAAATCAAAGACCAAACACCGCCCCACCAACAGCCTCCCCCTTCTGTGGGGCTCTGCAGCTTAACTGTGAACAACAAATTCTGGGTTTTTTTGACCTGGGAAGAATTCCTTGCTCCTGCCTTTGGTAGCTGGAATTCCTCTGGTGCTTGGCACACGTGGTTTTATAGAGCAGCAGCATGTTGTGCAGTGGGGCAGCTCCATCCCCTCCCTCTGACTGATTAAAAGCCATCTGCACCCCCTTGCCAAGCTCAGACAATCAAGAGCAATCCAGGAGCAGAGGCTGGCAGGGAAGGGGCATCAGTCTTGCCCGGTGTCGTGGGGTTGACAGGAGGATAATGCTGATCCCTGTGAGATGCTGAACTCCACTGACTGGAGATCCATCCACCAGCAACGGCCACTGCCAAGGTGTCCAATGCCAGAGGTGTCCAATGCCAGAGGTGTCCAATGCCAGCGGTGTCCTGACAGAAAGTCTTCAAAACAATAAAGAAAACCAAGCGCTGGAAATCGTTCTGATTAATTGAACATAATGAAAACTTTTTGAGGTGCTGAGGACTTGAAAGGGAATAAATGGATTGAAGCTGTTCATATCTAATGACATTATTGTGAAGACAAAAATTCTAAGTGTCAAAGGGGCAAAGGTTGTAATTTTTTATTATCATCATATTTGTATGTATCTATCGTATCTATTGTATGTATTACTTTCATATTATCATTATTATCTACTACATTTTCCCCCTCTCCAGTAGCAAGGAAGTACACACATTATGAAAATTGAGAGCTTTCCCTCCATGTTGAGTAATCAGTCAAGGGAGGACATCCAAGTGTCAGGGCTGGTCCATGGTGTCACTGTGTTCCCAACTTCCTGCCACAGTTCTGAAGCTAGAGACTTCCTATACATAAATGTAGTATTCATGTACATGTGTGTATATATATATATTTAGATTTACATCTATATTTATAGTTATATCATTTATATTAGTGCATTAGTGCATTGCTTAGAAATTTATCTTTTCTGTGGTTGAGAGCTTTGTGCAAGGCAGAGTCCCTTAGAGGCTTCTGTTGAATATTGCCTCAGTCACTAACTATAGGAGAGAAGCAGAACTGTCCTGAGTTATTTGTGTATGCTGCAATTAATTTCTGACACTAATGAGAAAGAGACCAATACAAAGCACACCAGATTAGCTTTCCTGCTATGTTCCTTTTTGTATTGACTTGCAAATGATGGTAGCACAAACTCAGTAAAGAATGCTTTCAAACTAATGTGAACCTCACATAATTCATTTTAATATTTCAACTATAATATAATATCAGCAGAGCACAGAACCAATAAAGCTGGTACATGAAACAAGGGTTGCATTTCCATGCTGCTGGTAGTCAGACTTTGCTCTTCATATGGCAGAAACAAGGTGGAACTGACCATTTCAAAGATTTGAGATTAAAACACAGATTGATGCAGGTTAGAAATCTATGCAGAAATCCTTGTTTTAATGAGGGCTCCAATGCTCCGAGTCAAAAGAATTTTGATATTTTAATATTGGAAACACTCATCTTGGCTGCACAGATAGATCCTTATTTCAAGGCAAGAATCTAAACAAGGTGCAGCATGTGATTGTGAGTGAAGAAGTGATGTGTGAAGAGTGCAATGTGAGGCATGTACAGGGAAACAGAAACTTACCCAGCTGTACTGCTAAAAAAACCCCAAAACACTGCTCGGCACATAGGAGGAAAGGGCTGGACTTATTTTATTCTTTGAAATAGTTCTGAAGACATTTTTGTGAGACAAAAATCAGCAAGGAAGATAATTATAGAAGTAGTCATACTTTCCAGAGAAAAGGAACCTCTAAAATTTAGAGTTTTCTCTTAGGTGACATTTTAATTTCTGGAAGTTTTAGAAGCCTTAAAAAAAAAAAATCTTGGCCAAAATATTGTTTATCTCATATTGTTCTAGAAGAAAAGTATGCCAAAGATCCATAGATGTTAAGATCAGGTTATTATCCCTTTCCAGTTATTTTGCCTGAAGTAGGATAAAATAAACACTAGTACTAAGCATTTTGTCAAGAGGTAATGAAAAATCTATGTGCTATCACAGAAATGGGACTTCAGAGGCCATGGAGGGGTGGAATTAATTTCACTTGAAGCAGTAAGGACAGCCTGGTGAGACAGCAGTGTTTTCATACTGTGATTAAAGAAAAAAGCAAGTGTTATATCTCCAGGGTTTGTCTGTAGCTGTACTTACTGACTCATCTTGGACAAATCACTTAAAGACCTTTTGTTGGCTTTACCAACTCCAAAATTGTTGTGGGTGATTTCAGTGACTTGTAAAACACTTCCTGTTTTCTGAAGGAAAACGTTGAAAAAGTTCAGATGCACAAAATAAATACAAGCAAATTGAAATGCTGTCTAAAATGATACAATGCAGAGAGGCACAAAAGCTGTGCTGGAGCAATTAACAGCATTTTTATTGACATTGGAGAAGTCAATAGCTCAGATAAGAAAATGAGCTGGTTCAAAGGATTGAGCATGTGTTGAGACAGGACCAAGAAAGTCATGAGCTCTGAAAATGCAAAATTTGGTGTGAAAAGTATGGATTTAGCAAACAAGTTTGCTCTGTGGATGAAAGAATGCAGCCATATTCTTACAGTTTGAGGCATAAATAGTTCTTGCTTCAATCCTTTGTAGGGCAATAACATCACTTATTTCCATACCTGAGACAGCCTTTCCAAATTGATGTGCTGTCCTGAGACAGTGAAATACAGGTTAATGTCAGCATTCCAATGAAATGGTTCTGTAGCCATTTGTCTTCACAAAGAAAAGCACAACTTCCCAAGAATATTTCTGGGATTCACATTCTCTGAACCTCAGAGAAAGAAAAAAAATTTCTTATCTCATTTACTGCTCCTGTGTTGTTCACAAGTGGAATGCATTGTGGAAGATTGTTTACCTGAAGGGAATTGGTAATTGGATTCTGGTGTGAGTGTTTTGATTCATTGGCCCATTAAATCCATGTGTGTGTGTCAGGACTGTGGGCTGACAGTCAGGAGATTCTGGGCAGTTGAGTTGGGTGCTTGGCAGGTTCAGTTTAGATGTAGTGTAATATAGTATAGAATAATATAGTATAATAAAGTAATTAATTAGCCTTCTGATATCAATGGAGTCATCATGCATCATTTCTCCTCTTCATCAGAGATCACTTTGTCACTGTATGGTACCACAAAATTACCAAGTTGCTTCAAAAATATCTTTCAGCAAAGTTAAGCTTATCTGCATTCTTTCTAAGTTGTGTGTAGAGGAAAGAAGCTGATGGCCATTAGAATGTTGGCATTATGTGAAAAATGAAGGAAATGGATGGTACTGTGCCTTAGGAATGAAGCTGGGTAACAATTGCTAGAATCAGAATCAATCTGTGTAGGAACCCAAAAGTAAAAGAATCACCTTCAGTGAGACAAATACCTCCACTGAGTGCAGAAGAAAAGGTGCAGTCAGGTTTTCCAAAGATCCATCAAGACTCCAGAAACACCCCAGACTCCCTCAGGGTTTTTTCCCCTTTTAGTCCAAGTTTACACAGTCCAAGTGCTGACTCTCTCCACCTCCACACAAACAGACCCTACAAAATCCTGCTGAGAATCTCAGAGCTAAGACTTAGAAAGAGTTGGGCAACAATTTTGTGGTGTTAGGGAGAATTACATTTTAAGAGGTGAAATAAAGATGTCACACTGGATAACCTGCAGAGCGTTTGGAGTGGCTGAGCTCTCCCCTGCCTCCAGGTGTGTTTGCTTTTCTCTTGCACAAACCTACAGCATAAACAGATGTCTGTGTGCAGGGCTGTATTTCTGTGTTGGCAGGAACCAGAGATGTCCAAACAACCCCCTCAAACCTTTGGTGCTGTATGGAGCATGTGAACAAATTAATTCTCATCTGAGCACTTGATCAATGAACTTGAATAAGTCAAGTTCATTCTCTGAGTGAGTGAAGTGTTATAATAATAATTATACAAAAACCCCCAAACAAACTGTTCAGGGATTGAATGCACCTGATTCACTGACAGAACAATGTAAAGAGCTTCCACAGTGAGATCTGACCTAAAGTAATCTGTTTTTACATAAAGAAGCTTATCACTTATCTCATGGGTCTAAAACACAGCAAGGACATACCATGGATGATGAAAAAAATAGTGACTTTGTTTCATTAATTTTTTGTTATAGCTCTTGAAATCACTGTAAGACTAAACTCAAAGACTGGAGTAAATCACTGTAAGACTAAACTCAAAGAGGTCTGGAGTGAGAACATGGTACCAGAAGGAAATCTTACTATCAGTCACTCTGCAAAGGCCAAAGACTCTGAAGGTCTATGAACCCATTATTTCTGAATTTCACCCAAGGCCTTAATGAAAGGGTAATAATGAGAAAGTGCCCCAAACATTCACCTGACCCTATTTTTTCTCTCCATGCTGTTCCTGCTCCAGTATCTGGTTTAGACCTCACAGAACCACAGCATCACTAAAATTAGAGAGGACCTCCAAGATCACTGACTTCAAACATTAATCCAACAACTCCATGCTCACCACTAAACCTCATCCCCAGCAACACATCCACACACCTTTTGGACACTTCCATGCAAGGAATTTAGGGTACAGATTCAGTAGCAGTCACTTTTATCTCTCCATCTCAGAAATTTAGAATAGTTTATACAAGTAGCAGGCACAGTTAGATGCTTGTTTACCAATAACTGCCTCAAGAATATCTATTCTGTAGATTTAATTCTATAACTCTTGAAAATGGGAGAAGGTACCCAAATATTTCTTTGTATCTACATGTATTTGAGTGGAATATGCCTGGGTGGGACTTGTAATTAACCAAGCTGGAAATTAACACAAAATGCATTAAGTTTTTGAATATGATTAGCCCCAGGAAAAGGGAACCCAACAATTGACAGTTACATATTGCATTGTTTTCCAGCATGGCTCTGTGTCGTGGGTCAATCCCACACAGCTGCTCATTCACTCTCCACCAGTGGGGTGAGGGTGGGAACTGGAAGGATAAAAGTAAGAAAAACTCAAGAGTTGAGATAAAAATAATTGAACAATAATAAAAGAAAAAATTGCAGAGAGACATAAAACCCAAGAAAGACAAGTGCAGCAAATAAAACCAAATGTTCATCACCAACTGATGATGATGATGATGATGATCAGCAAGTCCTTGGTCTTGCTCTCCTTTATGGGCTGAGGATGCCGCATTTGGAACATCCCATTGTCCAGCTGGGATCAGCTGTCCCACCTGTGTCCCCTCCAAACTCTTTGTGCACCCCCAGCCTACCCAGTGGTTGGATGCCCATTAATTCTTTTCAGGTTTTCTGAGCTCTTCATTATCCCTCCACAGGTCATTCCAATTCCCTCTCAAGCTCCTCATCCCTTTTCCCCTGGATGTCTCTCATGTTGAGATTTATGGCTGCCTGGAGAGTGACAGGCAGGAATCAGAGTTCTCACTTGAGTTTTGGAGAGCAGAAACTTTACCCCAGGCTGTTGAGTCAGAGTCTGTTTTCTGCTGTGGTGAAATTTTAGTGCCTTCCAGATCACTGGGAATTTTTCCTGATTAGGAGTGGTCCAATATTGGAAAAAAATTATCTTGTGCTTAAGTAGTAGAACTACCATCTACATATTTTTTCTTTGATTTCGGTTTTGGGTTTCTTTTGTTGATTGTTTTGTGATTTTTAATATTTTTATTTGTTTTAATAACTGAAGAAAGTAGATAATCAGCTTGCAATTAATGTGATAGAGACAAGAGCTCAATTTCTGTAGCTGCCTCCTTGTTCTTTTAAAAGAACCATTCTGTAAAGAATGGTTGTTTGC
This sequence comes from Setophaga petechia, assembly GCA_024362935.1. NCBI lineage: Eukaryota > Metazoa > Chordata > Aves > Passeriformes > Parulidae > Setophaga > Setophaga petechia. The sequence continues at coordinate 2,544,156 of JANCRA010000001.1, read as the reverse complement.
AAAATAAAACTTTTCTAACAAAACCAGGGAACTTTTTATCTCTGTGAAATAATCAGGAAACGTGGAGCACTATTGATTTCACTTGTGATGCTGGAGAAAGAAAAGACATAAAGCAAATGGTATTTGAAGTAAGTGAATCAAATCAATTGTTTTCATTTTGCAGAGGCTGGCCAAGAGAGTTTTTCTCTGATCTACTCTTGCTGACCTGGGAATTTTGTGTCAGAAACACTTTTTAATTAGGTTCTAAAATGATACAGAAGTACTGGCATTGGAGGAGAGTGTTCAGTCTGTGCAATTGGGAATGACTGCTCCTAGTGCAGGGTAAAATCCTCTCAAAGACAGGTAGTCAGGTACTTAACAAGCCCAAAGAAATCTATAGAAAAAATAATAAATAAGGGTAAAATAAAAGGATTTGGTTGTAATTTGGCTGTGCTTGTGTGCAATATTTTATATATGATACTGTGTATGTAAGCAGGTTTTCTGAAGTGTATTTGACCAAATAAGTTTTATCCTACAGACATTAATCAAAAAAGGAATAAAAGTTATGATTTTCATGTCCTGAAAATCTGACATACCATGCATTTCCCTCCTTTGGAAATCAAGACAATTAAATTATTTTAAATCACAGTCCCATTAACAGAAAAAACAATGTAAAGGAATTAAAAATAATTGACTTTTGGGTTTTGCTTTCAATTCTGATCACAGGACCTTACTCATATACCTATTGAGGTACATTGGTGTTTCTCACATAGAAATGTTTTATAACGCTTCTCTGCCATGGATTTTGACTTTTTTATTTCTTTGATACGTTTGAAAAGTGCAAAGAAATCTTTCATTTGGGGAAGACTGTGCTGACCTAAGGGCAGATGACTTTGCTCAGTGTTTCTTGGTATGATTGGTGCCTCATTAGTGACTCTTAGGCTTTCATTAAAACTGCCTCCAATGTTTTGTTGATTATGTTCTTTTTGAGCCCAAACTTTTTTCCCCCCCTGCTTATCTCTGACTGCACAGGGAAATCCTTGGGGCTGGTTTCAGTGAAATAGGTTTGGCTAATCTGAAATTTTCACTGAGCAAACACCTTGCAACAAAAAAATCTTGGTTGTCAATATCTGACACTAAACCTCAAAGAAAGTATACTGCAGGTCAAAGGAACACAGCACTTTTAGACATCTTGTGTAGATCTCATGATTAATTTAGACCTTAAGGGAGAGTGGCCTTACTGATAGCTTTTTGCAGTAGAAATTGAAACTATTATACAAATAAAAAACTTTTATTGGAAGAGAAGCCATTTCTAAGATGCTTTGATTGTGTTTCCAAAATACAACTGTTACCCTAATTTACACAGTGGGGCACCTGTGACATGTGAGTTATCACATCATGGAAAATGATCATTAGAAGCAAATTTGCCATGAGCTGGGTTTATGTTTTTAGGGGTTTGTTTGGTTGGTTGTTGTGTTGTTTTGGGGGTTTTTGCTTGTTTTTTTTTTTGGTATGTTTTGTTTTGTTTCCTTTTTTGTTTTCTTGTTTGTTTTAAACTGGGAATCAAGTCAGGGTTCAGTTTGAAGGTAAGCTGTGCTTGCAGAGATGTTTTATTATGGGTTTGTCTGAAGTTTGCAGCCTGTGAACCTCTGTACACACTCTTATACCAAGCTGTTAGTGCTACAGAGCATCAATAGCTGGAATGAGTGAGATTGGCCATTATTTGATTTTGCTAATTTCCAGTGTTGTAGCACTGGTGTGTTGATGCTCTTCACTCATGGTTGCAGGAAGTTTGAATTATTTTTATGGGGAGATTTCTATGCTTTCAGACTAAGAATCTGAAAGTTTCTTTTTTACAGCCAGTTCAGTAATATCAGTGGGACTGGGCTTTCTTCTTGCACAAAGATCTTCAGTGTTCTCAATCTGTTTTGGGGAGTTACAGTCGAATTTAAATTATAAAACAATCAATTATAAAAGCATAGGTGACCATAATTTAAGCACAATCAGGCACAGAAGAGCCCTGCTCTTCCAGCTTGGACAAGTCCAAGTACCTTCCAGGTCACTGGGAATCTGTTTCTAGGACCCAGCCATGACTGCTGGCAGGGTGGATGCTGCCAAATTCCTTCTCATATCATTTGCAATGTTAAAATAAAATAGGCAAAAAGAGAAATGGATAATAAAATTCCAACATAGAGCACATTGGCTGTTAATGGTTTTCCTTCATAATTATACTGCAAATAATATACATTATACATGTAATACTAATATTCACCAAAGATAAAGGTCCTGAGGTACATTGAGAACTTCCAAGCTAGGTTTAATATAATTACAAGATGAAATAAATGGTATTCATAAGAGGCCAGAATACCACCACAGAACCTAATGAATTATTGATGATAACCTCCAAGATGACCCATTGCATTTCATTTTTCTCTTATTCTTTCCCATTTCAGTGATGAAGCTTCTGGGGAGAAAGCCATCATTTAAATTATTAAGGAAGAAGGAATATAAATCTTAGTATTTATTTTTGAAAAAATGCTGTGTTTAGGAAACAAGGAACTAAAAGCAATTTTGCCAGTCTGAATTTCTCCTCTAGGTCATATAGAATGAAGGTTTTTTTGTCACATTTATTTCTCCAAAAAACAAAGTCTATTTCCATGTCATTACTTCCTGATTTTGTACGGTGCTTTGAGGTGGTAATTTTTCAAAGGTTAGTTCCTCTCCTAATTTAGTCCAGTGACTCAAGTCTGATGCAAACATGGGCTATAAAGTTAATATAAGGGAGTAATAAAAGATTGGGATCTGTGTTAATCCTTAACCTTATCCTAGAAGTGTCTGCAACTGCCTGATGTTACCAGTGACTGAATATAGCTGATTCCTAAAAAATAATAAAATAAACAAACAAATTAAAAGATTAAGACAAAAAAAAATCAGTTGGGCTCTTCAGAGTATCACAAACAACTACATATTGGATGAAATATAAGCACATTATTACCATCTCAAAAGAAAAATGACACTAAATATCTGGAACTCCACCCTAGTAGATAAGCCAATAGAAGCAGTTATTAAATTAGAAATGTTGAAATAGCATATTTGAAAGGAACACCTGATGGCTTTTTGTACATCAATAAACACAAACATAAATGCTGGAGGATAATGTCTCCTGGTCAGAGCTCCTCACTATTTTCATTCTAACCACAGAGCAGATCTGAGCTAGAACATTACTACAGCAATGAATATCAACCAGATGTAAAACGCTAATTTTAGTATTTTTACTACTCCTAAGCCATTAACTGAGGCCTAAAAGCAGAAGGGCAAAGCATTAGCCATACCAATAATAGTTCCCATTTTTGACAGGGAGAAACTGATGGATAAATCTTCTATTTGAGATGAACTAAGAATAAGATTTAATCTATTTTCCTTACTGATTTCAATTACTTCAATGACAGGCATGTTAAACTATTTGTAAAAACTTTTAAACTTCCCACTCCAGGTGTATATTATATACAGTTGTAGCTGAAGAACATCATGGACAAATTTAGAATTTCCTGATTCTTCTTTTCCCATTTTTTATTTGTCTAAAAGCCTTTTCAGCCTCATTCACTGTGTAACTTCCATGTTGAAGCAATGCCTTCATGTCTGGGTTATCTGGAGACAGCTCTGTTCCTGAACCAAACATGATGCATTACTTGGAGACTTTTTAATTTTTAGCATTTCCTTCTTTTGATCAGAAAGTGGAAATAGGGGTTTGTTTATGCAAACACAAAATAAATCCTGTTAATTAACACCTGCAGCTCTTTTAAGACAGTGTTTATGTGTGTCCATTACTGTGGTATCATGAATGAAGCCTTTAGGTGGAGCAGGATTTCCACAGTAGACCTTTCACCAGCCCCAGTCCTAGATACAGCTTTTGTAACAGGAATATCAGTATTTTTTGTTTTCTTTCTTGTTGTCCCTTATATTAACTTTTCATTGAGGTTTGGGCAGAAGTCCAATGTTTAAATCCCAGGAAACCTTTGTGGATTCTGAGAGTACTACACTGAGGGGTTGTGAGCTTCCTTAGAAGGCTCATGTCCTGGGAAATTCATAGTCCATGAATTTTATGTTTCTCTCCTGAGGCACTAAAGAAGCTCTTACCACCACTTTTTTGTGGAGAATGGGGCACTGGAGGAGAAGCTGTGGCTGCCCCATCCCTTGAGGTGTCTGAGGCCAGGCTGGATGGGACTTGGAGCAGCCTGGTGAGGTGGAAAGTGTCCCTGCCCATGGCAGGGGGTGGAATGAGATGATCCTTGAAGCCTCTTCCAACACAAATCATTCCATGATTCTGATTTCTCTCACGAATATTGTGAGAAATAGCTACACACTTTTCACCGTTTAGGAAGGTTTATTAAACCTTATCAAAAATACAACAGAAGGCTGAACAAAGAAAAAAGGTTACGGCGCCGGGAGCAAAAGATTTTCCCCGCCATGTGCTCAGGCCCCTCCCAATGGAGGTTTTCCTTTTTTAACCCTTTAATCCCTCTCAAAGTTCTGTCCATCAACCCCCTCTTTGCTGTCCAGGGGTGGAGATCTCTTCCTCAGATCCTGATTGGAGGTCGGATGTCACCATAGTGACAAGCCAGCCCTCCCAGATGTCCCCACTCCAGCTGTCCCTTGATAACCACATGAGGGGGTACATCATGACTATAAATCTGTAAACTTTTCTTAACCTATACACATGATATTTGTCTATTAATTGTGAGAATCAATCTTCCCATTGATTCTCATCTATCTTCCCAATCTTCTCATCTATCACAAATATTAAAGCCTGTCTTCTTTCCTGCTCAACCCAGTATCTGGGCAGCAGCACTGAGAGGATTTAGACACGGTGACCTCTCCTCATTTAAAGCATTTTCATCCAACAAGCCCACCTGTGGCTCTGCTGTTCCTCATTATTCACAAAGACCCAGAGATGCTCACAAAAGAACCTCAGCAGAATGATTTGTGACCCCTTTATTCCATGAGTTGTTCATAAGATGATTTACAGAGTTGGATTCTACTCAGACTGGCTAAAGGTGAGGAGATGGAGGCTTACTTATCCGAGGCACCACTAAATAAAGGCTGCCAGGAGTGTGTGAGACAGGCTATTAGTGCCTGGTCACGGAAGGGATAGAATTGAAATTAATTCCTTGTGACCTGTCTGCTGCCAGGGAACAGGGATTAATTATCTGATCTGTCTGCAAATTTTTTCCCCCAGGATCTCTCGAGCTCTCTTGAGCTGAGCCTGGATCACACAGAGGGCTCTGCCTTGTTCTTGCAGACACCTGGTTAAGGAAGGAATTCTAAATTTTCCCTCCTTCCTTCACCAGTGTGCACAGTTTGCTCAGGTGACAGTGTAGTTGATGCAGCTTGTTTTCTCTTGGGCACTGAAGGACTTCTGAAAGCATTTTGAAGATCTGTATTTGCCACTGTTTGTGTGTGTGATGTTCACCTTGAAGAACAATCCATTCTGCATGCCTGGTGCTTATTCTGTGAAAGAGTCTCCTTTTTGTAACAGGTCAGGCTGACTTTGTTGATTTGACTGCAGCTTCCTCTAGCTATGTTCTTTCCACTCACTGGACAGCACTTTTATGACTAGTCATTAATGGAACCTCAGTACAGCCAGCACTCTGAAGTATTAATAAAAACAGCAGTGTCATCAGCAAAGAAGGTTTTAAGGGTAAATGGGTTTTGTAACTCGTTCAAAGGCTCCCTGGTACTGCTTTACTTTGCTAACATACACTGGAGGGCTTTAAAAGAGGAAGAGAGAAGTGTTTTGAAAGGAAGGAGAAGTTTCCCAGCACTGTAGTTGAAATGGAAATAGGTTTTGTTTCTCTCATGCTGACCCAGCAGGGCAGAACTGCAGCAGTGTCCTGGAGGAGGAGCTCTGCCTGTGTGTGAGATCTGCAAAGCCTGGAGCAAACCTGAGGTAGCTTAAAATCACATGAAAACCCACAGAATGTAGAGATGGATAGCAGGGAGGAAATTGCAAACAGGTATGGACCTCATGGTTTCTGACACATGTTCTTACCATGATGTCACAGGGGCTGAACTGATCCTTGATAGGGAGCCAAATTGTGGCTGGACTTTCTGTGAAGGTTCACAAAGGCATATGAAGGATTATTTATTTATTATTATTGTTATTATTATTATTGTTGTTATTATTATTATTTACTACTATTATTATTATTATTAACCCTGTTTTATCCTAGACCCCAATATTTCCACCATGAGGAGGGAATGGCAGTGCCTGCCATCCTTGAAAGTGATTTTCTGTGTGCTCAAGGTGGGAGGTGCATTGCTCTGCAGGTACAATACACAGCCTGGCTTTTTAAAGGACTAATTTTAACTCACACAATATATCTTGTTCCCCTTCCATTCATCAATGAAAAGACATCTGGGAATGTGGAAATCCTGACTTGTACATTTCTGTTAATGGCAACCAAACCCATTTCTGCAGTTCAAAGCAAAGGGCCACAGTCTCAGTCTGGAATTAGTAAGATGAGCTGTAATACACTCTGAGTGCAATTTAGATACCAGAGTTATTGCTACAAGCTGCTGCTCTTGTAGAAAGAACTTTTTTATCTTTACTTATTTTTTATTTTGGCAGTGTGTTCCAACACCTTGGGCAGGTCTTTCAAAGCAGCTGTAAAGGCTGGCTGAGGGCTTGCAAATACAGAACTTGTCACTCCACCAGGCAGCACTGCTTTGACAATGCCCTGCCTGCAGCTGGGCCTGCAAATGCTGCTCCTGCTCACTCTGTGCCCAGAACAGGAGCAATATTGGATGGGTTTCTCTTTCTTTTCAACCTGCATTGTCCTTTTCAACAATCTGATCTCAATTTTTTCTTGTTTTAGTAGCAAATAACAAACCATGAGATGCTGGTGATCTGCTGGTGTCAGTGACTGGTGACCAGGTGAAGTAGTGGGTATTATTTGGGAATTGGTGCATTATGTAAGAAGAACTGTAGAGGTCAGACAGAAGGCTCATCTACCCCAGCAACCCTGGCAGTGGTCCTTGGGGAATTGGTAGAGAAAAGAAAAATGAGAAGTCAGATAATTCTGCCAAACTTGAATATCTCTTGGTTTATTTTTCACTTCATTTTTGTTACTGAGGGGTCCTGGCTTATCCTTTACAAATGTTAATTCCTTAGGTGAAAACCACTTCAGACCTATGATCATACATCTTTTCTGAGCCATGTACAGTTCTCTTGTACCCTTCCCAGGTTGAAAGAACTGGACCAGTGTAAAGTCTCCAGGCAGTCCATGAAACAGACTCTCTCTTTCCTCTCAAGTCCCACTCCTGCATTAAACTCCACTTCTTAAATCCTGCTATGCACTCAGCTGATGCTTGCAAGGAAATCTTGTTATTTTTGTAAAGCCAAGTCTAGTTTTCTTCCATGAGCATCATTTTAATTTTATCTGAATTGGGTTTCACCTGCCATTCTACTATTGACTTCTTTGTCTTACAAAGTTCTGGAATTCTGTCACTGAATCTTTACTATTTTAAATTACTCTGATTGGAAATTTCATCATGTCACTACGTTCTCCTCTTCTGTTCTTTATGAATAAGCCAAAAAGCAGAAATTTAAACATGTCCTTGCAGAACTCCACTGGAGACCACCACTTCCACCTGCCCACTGTGTTTGTCTTTTATTCAATAATTTAACCCTACTGCAGCCTTTCTCTCAGTTCTGGTTGTTGTTTCATTAGAGGCATTTGATGAGTGACTTTCTCAAGAGGCTTTTTGAAATCCAAAAAGACCTTTTGTTTTCTGCAGATTTGTTGATCCCATTTAAGAAACTCCAAAAGGTTTGTAGGGCAGAACTTCAATTTGCAAATGCCACAGTGACTGTTTCAAAGTGTATAATTTAAACGAAGGTCCACTTGACCTATTCCTCCCTACAGCTTCCAGTAATTTTGTTTATTCCTTAAGTGTCACTTCAAAACTTTTTCAGGTTTGTTTTTCTTTGGTGTTGCTTTTTCTCTCTTTTTAGTCCTCTGGTAAACGGAAAGAAACTACACTCTGCTAATTGCAGCAAAACACCTTGTTTATCCTTGAGGTTTTTGAGGATTTCTTGGTGAGTAACTGTAATTTTTGTGCATTTACTGAGGGTTACCTCTAACAATTCTAGAGATTTGTTACCATTCATGTTGAAAATTTTGAAGGCACTTCAAAAGTTTTGGAAATGTAAGAGTGAAAACACTGAAATCTTTGCACTTTGTCTGCAGTAAATACTAATAAAAATATTTGCTTTATTTTCATGTCTTTTCCTGAATTTTGCATATTTGATCCTGTGCTGGTTATAGCTGGGATAGAATTAATTTTCTTTATCATAGGGGCTATGTTTTGGATTTCTGCTGAAAACATCGTTGGTAACACTGAGTTTTTTTTCATTTATTTTTCTCTCTTTGTTATTTTCCTGTTAACTACCATGCATTTCATTATTTTATTATTATTTTCTTTTCTTTTATTTTATTTTCAATTTTAAACTCTTTTTACCTCAGAGTTTTCTCATTGCTCCTTTCCCCCATTCCTGCTGGGATGGAGGGTGAATGAGCAGCTCTGTGGTTCTCAGTTGCCAGCTGGGGTTAAACCCAGAAAAGTCCTCTCATCATTTGATGCTGTGGACTTTGTGGCAGTAGTGTTCTTTCTGATGTATTTGAGGAAATATGATGATTATTATTATTTTTATAATGCTACTTTCATTTGTTACTCTGTCTCCTTCTGGGAGCCTTGCATTATTGTCTTTTCCCATTTAATCTGCCAGAATTTGACTGTTCTTTTTTTCTTCTTTGGATACTTTTGTTTTTTACAGATAATCTCTCCTGTACAATAACATTTTTTGTTTGTTTCTAGACCAGACCTTGTGTTCAGACTTATGTGCCAGCTCTGTTGAGTGTCACCTCTTAGGTTTTTATTCTCTTATATAGCCAGAACTGCTTTTTAAGGGCTTTCTGTTTCTGTCTGCAGCTCCTGTGTTAGAAGATGAATGCAAGTCCTGTGGATTTGCTGTACTTTGTGTACTCCCCTGGGAGTGTGTTGCTGTAACACAAGACTTTACTGAGACCAAACTCTGGTACAGCTCCTTCAGCTGAATACCCTTGGGCTAAATCCTGTAAAACTGTAAAAGTTTAAAACCCTTTAATGGGTTACATCTTCTCTTTTGGGTTCCCTTTGTGTTATTTGGGGATTGCTTGGGTTATGTCCTGATAATCTCTCTCCTCACCTGAGAATGGGTTATTAAAGTCCCAGGTGCATTTCCAGCTGTCATTTTCTGTGTGATTTCTCACATTTTATTAAGTATCAGCATCCTGGCTGGATGCTGCTTGTGCAGGTAATGTTGGTTTAGATCCAAGGTTTCTTTAGTTTCTTTATTATTTTATCCCCTCAGCCCAACCCTGGCAAAGGCTACTTGCTCCTTTCTGAACCTGGGAGCCTAGCACTGGAATGCCTTTCTGCTCATAAATTTCTAGCAGGCCTAGGATATTGAAATTATTTAGGGAAAAAATTTAAATGAAAGCAAATGAGGCTCCCCAGCAGCTCTCTTCTGTTTCTTAGCCCTCCAGTTTTTCTGTTATAATATTTACCTTGTGACCTTCATTCCCCTCCTGCCATCTGAATGAGAGATCAGTCTTTGTTTTCCCTTTGTGAATCTCCCTATTCTGTGACTTTAACTTTATTTGAAAACAGTGAATTTCCATATTTTCACCCACTGCTGTGATGTCATCACAAGCATGTGCTCTCTTTATTTGCTTCCCTCCCAGTTCCCTCTGACAGGTCCAGCAGACATCCTCAAGTGCCAGGATTTGTTTTGCTGGTGGTTCTGGTCAAGTCTGTCACTCTTCTTGAGGCTCTCCATATTTTAGAGGATGTACACTCAATTCCAAAACCGTGTGGTCCATCCCAAAATCAAAGCACCAGGTGTTCACAGGGCTGATGGCAGATTTTTGCCGTGACAGTGACCAACATCATCTTTCTGGGTGGGCCTCAGAGCACACATGTTTTCAGAAGGATATTCCACAGCTAAGAGAAAACGTGTCTGTTTCCACAGGGATGGATCTCCAGTGAAAAAATCTTTTCTGTAATGGTCTTTCAGGCTTGCTTCTGTAGTATGTTAATCCAGACATAATTCTGAATTTATATACTGTGCATTAGTTGCTGGAGAAGGATGGATCTTGTGGAAAAGGTTTAACAGACTTTGTGAGCCAGAGAGAAGTTTGACAAGAGGATCCATGTTTACCCCTGAAATAATTTTCTACGAAGGACTTTAACATAGAAACCAAGAAAGAAAGAATAAATAAGAGTGTAGGAGGACACAGTATGGGTAATGTAGAATGTAATCTTATCCCCCAACGGGTTGCAGCTGGAACCTATTACTAAAGATTAGGAGCAGGCCAGATCTTAACAGGCCACACCTGTGGCCAATGAGAACAAGTGGCATAAAAGAGTGGATTGGTGGGAAGAGGAGTCAGGTGGCTGCTGCAAGGACCAAGAACAGTCAGTGCATAGAGGAGCTGCCTGTGAGAAACTTTGAGGAAACTCTGAGGCTATGGAATCCTTGCACCATAATGAGACTAGAACTGTTGTACTATATGGGACAACATAAGATAAAAGAACTCTTGATATGTAAGACAACATATAATGATAATAGAACTGTTGTAATATATAGCACAATGTAAGAGAAACCTGCAACTGCTTATTCCAATAAACACTTTTAGTGATCAATGAGTAAACTTATGAGTTTTGTAAGAATGTATAAAAAACATGCATACTAGAATAAAAAGGTTTTGGAGCCTTCTGAAAATAGAATGTTACTTTGTATTGTGACCATCTCAGTTACAACAGATCTGATTTTCTTGGAGGCAGAAACACCCAGTGGGGTGTCTCAGGTGGTTGCTCCTGTACCCCAAAGTCCCCCTGATTCCACCCAGTTCAGCCACTCTGGACACCAGTGGGAATCACCAGCAGGCTGCACTGGGAGCTTACAAATGCTGCTTGCATTACTTTTGTATTTTATAGAGTTCATTCACACTGTGCCCATTCCATATGGAAAAATGTGCAATCCCCCTTTTACAGTTCCACTCCCACCTTCATTTCTTTATTTTGAAGAGGGGATGGGTGCAGCCCATAGTGGCCTTTGAATCTAATTAATTTATCCAAGCTCCTAATTTGTTGCTTCTCTCAAGCTCAAAAGCTTTAACCCACTGACTTTCTTCTGCCTGTTGCTGAAAGCGCAGCCAAAGTTTGGGGAATTTTTGTGGCTGTGAGGAGGGAGAAGCCCTGGGATACACTGAGGAGTGGGTGGGACCTCTGCAATGGAAATTGGAGAGGATAAAGGAATCTCCTGGCAGTGGTGAGTCCTCCTGTGAGACAGGAAGGCTGGTTGAAGTGAAGTTAAATTCCTATACTGTTGGATCTCCACAGGCTCAGGTAATTTCTGAAATTTAGCTGTTTCTCTCTTGTAAAGCAGCTGTTCATTCCTACAAATCAAAACCTTTCATGTAGAAAGAATATCGTCCTCCTTTGTGAGTAGGAAATGGTTTATGTTCAGCTGGAGAACGTGGCACCCACTTCCAACTTAATCTGGGGGGCTGAAGATGATGGAAACCTATCTAGAAATGAGATTGAGGTAAGGAGGAAATTATTAAGGTACATTGTGAAGATAAACTGGGGACATCATTATAAGAAAATGTGGGTAATCAGGTTTAAAAAGTGAAATGTTCAAGTAGAAAGTAGACAAACTAGTTAAAGGAAAAACATTGAGAATTATTACATGTATAAAATACAACCCTGGCTCTGAGCTGCAAATATTTGTGGGCTGAGAGTAATAGTGATGGGGAAAATATAATATCTACTTGGTATATATATATTTTTTTTTTCTTTTTTCCCAGTGACCAATAGTAAAAACTATTAGAGACAATTTGCTGGCATAGATGAAACAGTTACTGTCATATAGTGGGGGAATACTACAGAAAAGAAATTTAATCAGAGACCATGTAAAAGTATTGATAAAAGTAATTCTCTGTTGGATTTCTCATACATTAATTACTTAAATTATACAGCTAATTTAAGCCACCTTGATATGTAATTTGGAGTCAATTAATTAATTTTTCAGAACCGTGATTGAAGATTTTTTAGAGTGAGGGCTAAGTATTTTCATCACACACTTTAGCAGGCTTGTTTATCAGATTGGCTGTACAACATTTCCCTTTGGAAAGGTGCAAATGGGATTATTGACAGCTCTAAAAGGAGGGTGTGAAGGGGCTGGGAACACTTTCCTGTCAGAAATGTTACTGGTGTTGAGTGAACTGAGTGAAATGTGCCCTTTTGGGATTTCAGTCTGGCTGCCTCACCTTACCTCACCTGTGGAAATGTTCTGAACATTTTATCCTCAGTGCTTGATAAATGCGTGATAAAAAGAGATGTGTGCAGGCGCCGTTTGGAAAAGAACAATGCAGCTGAAATGATGAAGTGTTTCACTGCTGCTGCATCGTTTGAAGCGCTTTCCTGGGTGCTTCTGTCTGGGTATTCTTTTGTGCTTGTGGGAGGGGATTTATATCGTGCTAATTTACTTCCAAACACAGCTTGGGAAATAAACAGTTTAAAGACAAAGTGTAAAGTAGGAAAACATCTCGAACAACAACAACAAAATGCTAAACTGATGCTAAGAGTCAGTCCCAGGGGTGCCTGTGCCTGGCTGTGCGCTGAATTTGCAAGCTCTGCCAAAGGGTAAGTTGCCAAAACTCAGCTGAAACGCCAACTGAAAGTCAATGGCACAAATTATTTGCTCGACTGAAAGTTTCCTCACTCATTGTTATTTAAACATTGTGAGCTTAGTTTTTGAAAACGATGGAGCATGAGAGGAATGACAGATTTTTCTTTACAAACAAGCTGTGGGTCTGCTGGTAGATAAAACTAGCACTGAGAGATAAAAGAAACAATGGGAAGGGTTCCACTGATCGATGAATGGAAAAAATAGATTTTGCTTTACAAACTTTACATTTGCTGATAAATGAAATTGGATATTGCAAGATGAAAGAAACAGCGGTGGGGAAACCCTAAATTCCATAAGAATTAAAAATTAAAAAGGAGGGTTATACAACAGAGGGAAATCTCTGGTATCAGGTATTCCAGGAAGTCTGTAGCTCTCAAGTACCTCAGAATTGGGGAAAGAGAGAAGGGAAATGCAGCTAGGAAATTGGGATAAAAAAGAGGCTGCATCCTCCAAACATTTGAGAGATCCCAGGGTAATGCCCCATGGTCTCTTCTGTATTCAAATAAAGTTACAGAACTCCTATATCTCCTTTTTGGACATAAACCTATGGTGTTTGTGGATTAATTTTCCTGACAAGGAGAAAGAATTGGGAACTTGGTCCCTTTCTGGATGGAGCTGTGGTGCCAATTTGTGTGGGCACAGGGCCGGAGTGTTGATAAATTCCCTGTGCCCATCTATATTCCTTTATATTGGCAAGCACCGAGCTTTGCAGCCAATTCCCACGTCCCATTTGCAATTTGATACACTGCTCAGTCACGTTCCAGCTTGAGCCTCTGAAAAAAACAAAACAAAATAAAAAAACCCAAAACAAATACCACAAAACCCCAAGGCAAACTCTCCCCCCAAAAAAACAACCCAAAACCTTCTAACTTTTCCCCTCTGGCTCCCAAAAACTCCAACTTCCCTCAAAAATATCCTTTTTGTAGACAAAAATAAGCAGGATTAAGAAGAGAATGAACATCATAAAAGTTTGGTGCTGAGAACCCATTTATGTGCTTTCACTCCAGATGATCCTACCTGGCAGAAACACAGTCAGAGTCATGAAAAGCCTCCCTTTCTCCCTCCTCCTCCTCTTTATTCTCCTGTAAATAAAGAAAAAACTTCAGTCTTAGCTTCATTCTCAAAAAAAACAGTGCTTCCCAGATTTTTGAAGAGTGTGGTTAGCATTGATATTGACAAATTTGATTTCTGATCTGAAAAAATGATTTGCACTAGAATTAACTCAGGGCTGAAGTTTCAGATGGTTTTATTTCATTCTGAATATCCTGACAAGATATTCTAATAGATTCTAATGTAAGTAAGAAACACCAATAATTAATTCTTTGAGAGGAAACTTAGAAACAGTTCCTGCATTGTGTGTGTCATTTGGAGACTTAGAACCTTAAAACATATTTATGTCCTTATTTCTTCTCACTCCAGCTGGATTTAGGAAATTAAACGTATTTCAAAGAGTTTTAAAAGCCTATGCTCCACTAACTTGTCCAAAGGTGGGTCAGAGAATCCAACTCAGCTTTTTGGAGCTTGATGCAATTGAAATGATCATGAAGTCATTATTGAGAAAGCAAAAATAAAATCAAACGCAGGGTGAAAGCCAAGTGCATCATTGCAATTGTGGCTCTCACTCTTCTCCCTGGGAGTGAGGGTTCCACTGCCAAGGGTGTTTTAGACCAGACAATTATCCCAGCACAGGTGAGAGATGCTGGGGATGGGGAGAGGGGTGTCTGTCAGTTTGAGGGCACTTCTGGAGGGAGCTGGGAAGAAAATAATTCTGGCAGGACATAACATAACATGGGCAGAGGCTGACTGACTCCACCACTTGTCTGCTGAATCCATTTGGACCAAGATCTTTCCTCTATTTCCTTTCATATATTTTCTATTTTTATGAAGGAAAACATTCATAGTTAAGCAGCCTTACCTGTGCTAGGAAGTTTTGAGCAGAACCAATCCAGGAAGGCAAAGCATCCATTAGCATTCCATTCCTTTTAAATCCTGGGGAAGGGATAAATCTGATTCCTGCAGTGTGTCACCAGGGAACAAAAACTGTTTTTGCCTTTTCCACACTACCCAGTAACGGTGTGGAGGTTTGCAATTTAGATTATAGACTGTGTGTAATCAGCCTCCTTGGTCTGAGCAGTGGTACAGGGTCTAAGCACAACAAGATATTGATCTTAGCAGGAGGTGCAATGTGAACAATATTAAATAAACTGTTTGAAAAAAGCTGAAGCAGAAACACAAGTCCTACTATTTATTTGAGATTCCAAATTCAGATTCTCCTAACGTCTGTGTGAGCTTATAAATACCTTATTTACATGTAAATGGCTCTCAAAAAGACTGGAAGGTGCTGGTCTCTGAGGACATTATTAACTTTGCTTCCCCAGCCTCTTGCAGAAGCTGTAGGTTTTTTATCAGCCTAATGTCTGATCTTTGATCAAACTAATTTGAAGTGGTTGCACTTTACACTCACAGATAGATCAAATTTATTAGCTAAAATTCTGTATGTACAAACAGAGCAAATAAATAGACACATTACATAGTAAATGCTATTTTTACACTGCTTCTTGAGTGGAGAAATCTTCTGAATAGGGGATAAAGATTCTACAGGAATAGCACATTTTTTTTCTTCACTGTATTGTTCAGGGAAAGCCATATTCTCTCCCCATATATTTATGCATTTGAAGCTCTAAAGGCACAGGTACAGGAAGTTTTATTTTGTCTTATATATTTGTACATACCAAGGACTTATCCCATTCTAGCCTCCTCTATATCATTCTTCTCTACTTCCCTCTTGGCTTTGCTCAAAGACATTTAGCTGTGCAAAATATCAGAAGATTAGGATCATTTTTATTATGTTAGATCAGCTAATTAGTATATGCTTTGTCTGCTCAATTAAAGGAAAAACCCAGCATGAAAATCTTCTTTGATCTGAACAGAGTTTACAAAAGCATCTCTGTGAAAATGAAAGTTGTGTTTCAGGCTTTCAGCTGGAATAATTCATACAGGGCATGCCACTCCAGTGGGGAACAAGCTCACACACTTAGGAAGGAGAAGGTTTTATCTTTACAGCTGTTGTACAGGATATTCCAGCTCTGCTCAGAGAATTTGTTATGTAAATGTCCAGGTTTCAATTCACACAGACTTTGTATCAGCTCCTCTACTGTTCTTCACTCTGAATTACCCTTAAATTTCCAGATATCAGTGTAATTGCTCCTTCACTCCTGCAGAGTGGAGCTGCCAGCCTGTGAGAGCTGAGCCACTCTCAGCCCAGTGCAGGATTCTAAAGCAGGAAAATGCCAGAGCCGATCATGTCAGCCCTGTGACTGAAATAGCTGAGGAATCCCATCCCATACCTGGCCCTATTCCCCCTCCAAGGGGCTGCTGGGGGACTTTGGGGAAGCC
This sequence comes from Setophaga petechia, assembly GCA_024362935.1. Lineage (NCBI taxonomy): Eukaryota > Metazoa > Chordata > Aves > Passeriformes > Parulidae > Setophaga > Setophaga petechia. The sequence goes on along the minus strand of JANCRA010000001.1, from coordinate 2,527,985 downwards.
ACAGCCACCCCCAAACTGGAGCAGCTCCCAGGGATTCTTTTCTCCTCATCTCTCTGCTGCCAGCGCTGCTGTGATTGTCCCACAGCTCTTCAGATGGTGCCCTTGGAGAGGCGATGGAAGGATCAAATTCCAATCCCAGAATAAACTGCCAGATAAAAGGGATGAGAAGATACTGAGGTTCAATGTTCTTATTTAAGTGGATTTAGGCATCCAGAGGCAGAGTCCTGCTTCAGAATTCCAAAATCTGTGACTTTCGTGCATCAACAGCTGGGCAGGGCACCTGAATTTTGGTGTAGACTGCCAAGTTCCAAAGTCCAGTGGATGTGTTCCTTAACATGCCAGGACCAGGATATGAAGGAAGAAACATGCATTGCCTTGGTTTGAGAAGCTGCTTTTTGTCTGTTTTGACTTAAAAATGAATTAAAAATCTTGGCTAGATAGTGAAAATTACTTCAAAACCTTTTTTGGAATAAATTTTATCCCAGAAATTCAGCACGGCTACCAAAATTTGGTCTGATCTGGATTTGAGAGCCACAATCTTCTAAATATGATTCTGAATTTGGGCTCAGGGAATGACACAATCCACAGATGATGCAAAATGAGATATTTCACATTGCCTCGTGCTCTTCAGCTGATGCATTTTTATAGAAGAATAAAACACTCAAGGAAGAGAGTTTGGGAGAGTTAAGGAAGAGTAAAAAACCACAACAAAAAGCACAACAAAAAACCACCCTGAACCCAATAGAAGCAAAAATACCATCCCCACCCAGAAGATGTGTTTTTTTAGAAAGAGAAGACCTCTGTGAGAATTCTGACAGATGCAGTGTGCATTTCTTAGTCTGCTATATCACAAGAGGTTAATGGCATCCTTTTAACAGGTAAAGGCAATCCTAAAATTTATTTTTTTTTTGTCATTCTCCAGAGCTGAACATTCTGAGTGTGTTACTTCCCACTCCTCCAGACAGGAGGTAGAAAAAAAGACTTTTCTTCTTATAAAGTTTAACACAGAAAATTCTGAAAGGATGAATGTGAAACAGAACAGATGGAATTTGTTTGTTCTTAAGATTGAATAAGAAAGGCCCTGATAACAGGGTATAAAATAATGAATAATCCAGTAAAGAAATTTAGAATTTAGGTCCTCTGTGATTCACAACATGGAAGAGATGGTATTGAATGAAACTGAAAAATAACACGTTCAAAACTGGCAAAATGAAGTATTTTTTCATACGGCATCTGATTTCACTGTGTAGCTAAATGCCAAGAAAGTTGCTAGGCAGGAACTCAGGATGAGAGATGGAGAAGAGAGCTGCAGAGCCAACCACAATTCAGGGACTCAGTATTTGCTCCTGAAAAGTAAAGAAATTTTAAAAAGAAATAATTTTTGTGATTGTGATGAAAACTGTATAGTACCAGCTTAGCCAACTCAGATTTATGGCCTCTCAGGTTTGTACTGTGAAAAATGCGTATTTTATGATTGGCTTTTCACAAATAATAAAATGAACATTATATGTGTTATGTTAGACAGTTATGCTGTATTAATTTTCTTAAGTAGTGTGTTAAATATAGTTTTAGTTTATAACATAATGTTAAAATAGAACCTATGCTATGTAAAATACTGTTTTTAAGAGAGGACTCGCAATGAGATAGCAGCCACAGGACACCTGAATCTTTCAGAGAAAGAGAATTTATTGCTCCATTATTGAGTTCTTCCTGCCGTGCTCAGCCCTGAAGATGCCATCAGGACTCAGAGGAAGAAGCTGACACTGACCAGACAGAATCCTGTGTTTGAATGGAATTTATGCATCATGTATGAGGTGTATGAATATGCAACAGGCTGTTGTTTTTAAGGGTTAATCCTCTGTTAAGGGAGTTAATCCTCTGATAACCCTCTGTGGGTCCTTTTTTAGGCTTATTTTGCCCAGAAAGAGGTACCTGGACCATCCCTAACTCTCTGTTCTTATTGTCTCATATTGTCCTAAATCCTAATTGTCCAAATTTTCATTACTCTAATTATATTACTCTTTTTATAACCATTTTATTACTAATAAACTTTTAAAATTTTAAAAACAAGTGATGGGTGTTTTTCACAGCAGTATTTACCAAAAGCAATCACATTTTCCTCTTGGCCTTCCAGCTGCCTGATATTTATATTATGGAGAGAAGAATGATCTCTGGCATCGCTTTGGTGTGCAGAGCCTGTAGGTGGCAGGACAGGTGCCCGTGCCAGGTGGCTTTGGTGCCAGTGGCCTCATAGTGACCCTGAGGGACCCCTGGCTGTGACCTTTAAAAAGGACCTTTTTAAAGGTCATTTAAATGCTGCTGTCGGACAGTGAGAGGCAAACCCCCAGCCTGGCTGCCAGCAGAGCCCTGCTGAGGAGCTGATGCTGATGCTGTGGCAGCAGTGAGGTCTGCAGGGCTGGGTACTGAGCTGGGCTCTCCAGAGCAGCCCAGGGGAGGAGAGGCTGCTCACAGAGCCTCAGCCAAGAGAGCTGAGGTGTCACATTCACATTTTCTGAAAAATCCCTTTGCGCAGGATTCTTCTCCTGGGAAGCTGAGAAGCCTCAGAGAAAAAGGAAAACAATTCTTATCTCATTTGCTTCTCCTGTGTTGTGCTCATGTGGAATGTGTTTGGAGATTGTTTACCCACAGGTGATTGTTCCATTGGATTCTGCTGGGAGTTGTTTTCACTCATTGGCCAACCAGGGCCAAGCTGTGTTGGGACTCTGGAGAGAGTCATAAGTTTTCATTATTATCTTTTTCACCTTCTGTAAGTATGCTCTCTATATTCTTTAGTATAGTTTAGTGTCACTGTGATATTTTATGAAAATCCCTTCGCCAGGATTTCTTCTCCTGAGAAGCTGGGAAGCTTCAGCTTCTCCATGTTTTGCTCCTCTGGAATGTGATTTGGAGAACTGTTTACCCAGCATGTGAATTGTTTTTAATTAATGACCAATCACAGCCAGCTGGATCAGACTCTCTGAGTCTGTCACAAGTTTTTATTATTCATTCTTGTCTAGCCTTCTGATGTCTCCTTTCTCTTTCTTTAGTATAGTTTTAGAATAGAATAGAATAGAATAGAATAGAATAGAATAGAATAGAATAATCAGTCTTCTGACAACTTGGAGTCAATTTTCATCTCTCGCCTCGTCCTGGGGACCCTCACAACACCGCAGAAATTGGTGACCACAGTTCAGTATAGTATTCTTTAATATAATATAGTGTCATAAAATAATAAATTAGCTTTCTAAGAACATGGAGTCAGGTTCATCATTCCTCCCTGCCACGGGGGTCCCAGCAAATACAATCCTGTGGTGTGTGGGGCACAGCTGTGCTTGGACTCTTCTCATCCTCTGGCCCAGGGAAGGGAACTGACTGCTGTATTCCCAACTTTCTGGTTCTGCTTAGCTTCTGTTGTAGCCAGAGGAGATATTTTTCTGTCTGTGTATTTCTGACATGAAGCAAGAAAAGCTTTGAAATGTGAAATTATTTCCCCTCTGTCTCATCCAGCTGCCACAATGAACAGCCAGGTCAGGGGAGAGCACACTTCTATAAGGCACAGAAACAGGTATTTTGTGATGTTTATTGAGTGCATCTCCTGAGTGCTGCAATTTGGAGCATTAAGGGGCAAAAATCTGTCAGGAGCTGCACGCCTACATTCACTACACACTTCTAAAAATCACTCTCCAAAATAATTGTGTACAAGCATAAAGATTGTGTTAGCACTTCTGTACTTTGAAGATTGTGCTTAGCTTCTGCCAGGAAGGGAAAAAAACTGCATTGTTCATTGTTCCCTGTATTGACTTTCTGTTCTTTGTGCTGAGACATTTTAAAGAGAGGATATTTTGGGGACTCTTCCACCCATGTATGGATTTTTCCCATCCTGTTATCAGCACTTACTGAGATGCAGTGTTGAAGGCTGGGTCACTGATCTTACAGAGCTCCAGTTCTGCCCTAAAATGTGTTTTCTGTAATCACTCAAGCTTTGTTGCTTGCTTCTGTCAGTGGCCAGTTTGGTGTAGAATTGCCTGGGATGGATTTTTCTGGTTTTATTGTTCCTGAAATTTTATTAGAGGAGCTGAGTTTGGGGCTACAGGGGATTACAAAACTGTGGTGGGTTCTGTCACACAACTAAGCTCCCACCAGCTCCTTGCTCATTGCCTTTTGCAGCAGGTGGGGAGAGAATCAGAAGAGGGAAAAAAACCAAAAAAACAAACAAAAAAAAAACCCAAAAAAACCAACTTGGGGGTTGAAATGAAGACAAAAAGAAGAGGTGATGCAAAGACAGACAGTCACCACTTCTCAGCAGGAATCTGAACAGTGGTTCTTTTTGGAAAGCTTTCCCCAGTGCTGTTGCTGAGCATGATGTTTTATGGAACTCCCCTTGACCAGTGTGGCTCAGCTGCCTCCTCTGTGTCCCCTCCCATCCTCCTGCCCATCCCAGCACACTTGCTGAGGGGACAGACTGACAAACAGACAAGATCTGGGAGCTGTGTGAGCACTGTTTGGCAATAGCTGAACCACAGGTGTGATACCAGCACTGTTTTAGCCACAAATCCAAAGCACAGCACCATATGGGCTGTTAGGAACAGAATTAACTCTGTCCTAGCCAGGCCCAGCACAAGAACATAACAGCAACATTCATAATATTGTAAATGCAAACAGGTTTATGGATTCCATGTCTGTTGTTCTGCCTTCACTCCCCATTGCTTGGTACTTTCCTGGAACTTGGACTGTGCATCAGCCAAACAGGGAAATCAGAAATTCTCTGTGTATTTATTTTCTTTTCTGACCTGGCTGAGGTCAGTGGTGTTGCTGCCATTCTCTTCAGTAGACACAGAATTCACTTTGTATTCCCAAAGTGCAAATCTTGCTACAGGTCCAGACAGAAAGGATTCAGAAGGAACCAAACTCCAGACTGTTGTTCAGAGCAAGGTATTAATTGCCACATTGGATTTGCAATCTTTGGGAAGACCTTTATTTCAGAGCAGTCATTAGACTGATGGAGAAAGCCATTAATGAAATGCTGGATGTCTGCATCACCACCTTTTGCTTCTGCTCACAAAGCCACAGGAAACCTGAGTCTGGTTTTGTCTGCTCTTCTGCTCCACAGAGATCAAGGGAAACTCTCCTTTGAGTCAGGAGCCCACAGGGGCCTCTTCTTGCTCATTTCCAGGATTCACACATTCTGGTGACCTGTCTGTGGGATAACACCCTGTGTCAGTAATAGAGGGCAGACAATGCTGAAGTTGTTTCACTGCAGAGATTTCACACAACAGTGAGCAATTATGCTGAATGCCTTTGAAGATTGGAGTCGATTTGAATACACTGGGAGCTGATAAAATGGTTCATTTGTCCCATTCTTCTGTTTATCACAAGTCATTCATTTTAACAGGCTGGTTCCAGTTCTGCTCCTGAGCTTCACATAAGACTTCTTAAAAATCTTTTGATGCATACAAGCAAATCAGGCCATGCAACACGAGGTTCAAAACCATGTGTGCCTAAGGAGATTAAAAATGACTAACAAGATGGTGTTACTGAAAATTGTTTGCTGTTCACAGTACAATTATTGTCTGTGATGCAGTATAATGCAATAGTTCCTTACAGATTAGGGCTGAAAGGCACACTACACAGATAAACACGGGGACAGAGAACCCCCTGGATCATCATCATAATGGGAATAGGAGAGCTGAGCCCCTGCAAACTTTTTATGTGACTTTGGGTAAGTCACTTAATGAGGCATGAAGTAGAGCAAATAATAAAATAAAGGATAAATAATAAAATGTTCTCCCTTTTGTATCTTCTGGAGAATCCACGCATGATCTTTACCACAAAGAAATTTTCCAATTTCATGCAAAATGAACCCAGCATTTTATTCCATGTCTTACAGTGATACCACAATATGGTCTGTAACCTGAGTGCAGAAACCCTTGAGGGTATTAAAAAGAACATGAGAATTCCCCCCAAAATAGAAATCCTGGGGGGTTTATTGAGGGTGATTGAAAGTTACAATGCAAAGAATGGCACATGGACTTCCCAAACTCAAGTTCTAGGCCAGAACCAAAACCACACCTTAGCCTGTGTGAAAAATGCTTATTTTATGATTGGCTTTTCACAAATATGAAAATGAATATTATATGTGTTATGTTAGAAAGTTATGCTGTATTAATTTTCTTAAGTTGTGTGTTAAATATAGTTTTAGGTTATAACATAATGTTAAAATAGAAACTATGCTACGTAAGATACTGTTTTTAAAGAGAGGACTCGCACCACAATAGCAGCCACAGGACACCTGAATCTTTCAGAGAAAACGAATTTATTGCTCCATTATCAGAAGAAATGGACTTCTTCCTGCCTCCTCAGCCCTGAAGAGCCGTCAGGACTCAGAGGAAGAAGTTGACACTGACCAGACAGAATCCTGTGTTTGAATGGAATTTATGCATCATGAATGAGGTGTATGAATATGCAACAGGCTGTTGTTTTTAAGGGCTAATCCTCGGTTAATGTGGGTCCTCTTTCGGGCTTATTTTGCCCAGAAAAAGGTACCTAGACTGTCCATAACTCTTTGTGTTTATTGTCTCATATTGTCCTAAGTCCAATTGTTCGAATTTTCATTACTCTAATTATATTACTCTTTTTCTAACCTTTTTATAACTATTAAACTTTTAAAATTCTAAAAACAAGTGATTGGCATTTTCCACACCTGTAAAAGGGGACTGTGTAATTCCTGAGAGGAAAAGTGTGCAGTTTCCCTGGATATAAAATTTTGACTATTTCCCTGGAAACAAGATAAAAAATAGGGATCCTGGAGGTGATTTAAGTGAAACTGGATGCTTTTATCAGCACAAAAGGACATCAGCAGGCACCTGGACATGCACAGTGTAAAAATAAATCTTATGTATTTCTATATATAAATAAAAATACATTCATGTATAAAATATGTCTTTGGGCTAAGAAGGAGATAATACAGAAAGGAAAACGTTTCTGATTGTAAATCACCTTTCTGCAGTTACTCAGATGTGATGGGTTGAAGTGTGATCTGTTATTATCAAAAGGAATTGTATTGTGGACGCAGATTTTGAATTAAATTGACTTTATTTACTAATGTTCTGCAGCTTTGAAGTTCCATTTGTCTGGTAAAGATTTTTGCATTGTTCAGAGTCTACTCATTAATTATTATGAATTTTACTGGGGGGGATGAACACTTTGAAATTTTCTCTTCACAAAACAGATGGGTCCTTTAATGCCATTGTCCCTGTGTTTTGCACAGCAAAGCAGGAGCTTCAGTCTTATTTACTTCAGGGGAGTATTGACAATGTTTTCAGATTTGTCTGTCAGGTTTTTATGAGCTGCTCCATCACCAGGCTTGACTACAGGCTGAAAAGTTTGGGAAGTCCAGCCATTCCAGTTGTTTCCATCTGTGCTGCCACAGCTGCAAGACCCATGTAAGAAAGTTCCAGAACCAAGGGGGGACGTGGTCTGGAGACCCCATCAGAGCTGGGACTTCACTGTGAGCCTTGCAATTAACTCATCTTGGGAAAATTCTGCCCTGGACATGCTGGACCCGGGCCAGCCTGACAGCTGCAGTTACCAAGGCATGGGATTGGAGGGGGAAATGAGACTCCAAGCAAGGTTCTCCACACCATATGTTTGGGGACTGCTCAAGGCCTTAGACTTTATGTAACAAAGCAATTCCATGACAAGATGCTGTTTAACCATATTTCCTCCTGGCACTGCTCGTTGGGGAGGGCTGGGCTCTTGTAGGAGGCATTTTTAGTGATCACAGAGGGTGGTTTGCCCAGTCATTGCTAATTACCAAGATCTTAATTTGCTAGCACCAGGAATTCCCCTCAGGCTTCCAACATTATTGAATTAAGTCCTGGCCAAAGACAATTAGCTACTCTTGAAAACGTCTGTTGCAGTCTCTGGGAGATGTGGAGATGCTATTTATTTATTTATTTATTTGAGTTGAGGAACTTTTTTTTCTCTCAGTTACTCTGAATTCTGTGCAGTCTATTCAAAGGGATTTATTTCACTTTGTAGGACTAGTCACTGCTGAGGGGAATGAAGGCTCTGCTGCCTTTTTGCCTTTTCCTGCTCAAACACCCTATATGTGGGATTCTGTCACCTAAGCCTGTTCAGAATGTACTAGTAAGCCTCTCTGCATGTGATCTATTTGCCAAATCTTTGCTGAGATTAGAGGCAGCTTAACTGCTTTGAGCTGTGTGCTTGGCCATTTAAGTTCTGTGATGCACATGGCAATGGGAGGGTGGTTTCTAAACTGTACAGCTGGAGAGGAGGCAGCCCTGGCTGCAGGGAGAGAGACTGGAAGAGATTCCTGAGCCATTTCTTATTTAAGCAGTCTGGTATTCCTGCAGAAGCAGTGGGGAAGCTCTGGAAGATTTGCTTTCATGGCACACACGAGCTGTGGAGATGTTTATGTTTGCTTGGAGGAAGGAGATCTGATTGACAATATCTGAGTGCCCAAGGCAGCAGAGAAATCATTCTGGATGCACATTCATGGTGCTGGGAAAAGAGAAAGTGTGGGGAGTGTTGCTTCTGTCTTGTTTCCCCTCGGGTAGAAAATCTTGGGACAGATAAATATCAGACTTTTGGTGTTGAAGGGTCCTTGAAGGCTGGTGATATTTTTTTACTGTTGATTTACATCATTATGGTTTATAAACATTCTAGTAATAGTCCAGGATGTGTTTAATGTATGGTTTATCTGTCAGTGTTCCTTTTATTTGGATTATGGCAATTTATGAGAGTCCTGATGCACTGGATATGGTTCTGATGAGACAGGTGATTGTCACTGTCATATTTTCTGAAAAATCTCTTCGCTAGGATTTCTTCAGGGAAGTTGAGAAGCCTCGGAGAAAAATGAAAACAGTATTATCCTATTTGCTTCTCCTGTGTTTTGCTGCTTTGGAATGTGGTTTGGAGATTGGTTTATCCAACAGGTGGATGTTTGATTGGTTTCATGTGAATTGTTTTGACTTAATGACCAGTCACGGTCAGGCTGTGTTGGGCTTTGGACAGAAAGTCACGAGTTTTCATTATCATTCTTTGTAGCCTTCTGTCTGTATACTTTCTCTATTCTTTAGTATAGTTTAGTATAGCAGTCTTTAATATAATATAATATCATAAAATAATAAATTAGACTTCTAAGAACATGGAATCAGATTCATCTTTGTTCCACACGCTGACCCTGAAAATAGCACAGATGATTACAGAGGAGACAGCAAAGAAGAAAGAGTGAACAGAGTGACAAGGAAAAAACCCAAAATTTGTGTAATTTAAAACAATTTGAAAAGAGAAATCTAAGCTGAAGAACACGGTGAATAAAGCTGAAGGTAAGTATTAATGGGCAGGAACTTACAAATGTGGCTACAACATTCCAGTCTGTCCCACATGGTTCTGAAACAGAAACATTATTATTATTACATTAAGAGGGATGTGTGATGCCCTTCTTGTAGGTCATGGGTGGCAATACAAACATGGGCAAGGCAGAAATCTGTGCACCTCTCAGTCTCTGTCCCAAAACAAAGGTGATCCAGGGCAGGGAAGACACCGTGGATCCCATTGACTCATTCAACAGGCAGAGCATTCTCCTTGAGCATTTCTTGGCTCAGTGTTCACAATTTTGCTACCTGGCCTGATGGCTTTGTCCATACTGTAAAGGCCCTAGAAGAAGGCTTAAAGAAGGACTATTAAATAAAGTCTGATTAGAAACTGATATTTACTATGCGTAGGCAAGTGGATAAATTTCTTTTCTAGAGCAGAATTCTGTAAAATAGGTAAATTTTCTGTTAATATAACTTAATAATAATGTCCAAATATTTTTTGTGGTAGGGAGCCCAGAACTGGACAGAGCTCTCCACATGCTCAAACATCTCTTCTCTATTCTTCAGCACTCTGAAATGTGACCTTTGGGTTTTCTGAGCTGAATATCATGTCCTGGTGCTCGAAATCACAGACCCAGGTTAAAGTTTTTGTTTTCCTGAGGCAAGTCACAGGATAAGGGCTGTTATCACTTCTCTTTTGAAAAGCAGGTATCCAAAGCTTGCTATGCATTTCCATTTGTTTTTAATGTTTATTATTTTTTATCTAAAAAAAGCCCCAAAACAACAGAAAAGCCCACTACAGAATGTTCCCTATTGTTAAGAGTGATTTAGGGAAAAGGGGAAACTCTGGTGACAGAGTCCTGAATAAATGTTTTTACATTAGGGGTATTTGTGATATGCAGGGATGAGAAAAGCTGCAGGAGAAACTTTGGGTTAAATTTAGAGTATTGTTTTCTGAATTGTATGTGAAGCCTCTATGTAAATTAAGTACCAATTTAACAGATATTCAGAAAATTGCCCAGGGCAGATTCTTTCAGGGACAAGAGACTGACACAGCCTGCTCACTCTTCTTTTAGGTCAAAGCATACAAAGAGCCAGGAAAACGTCAAGTGTGTGTTGAACAGTGGTTAAAATTCAGAGTCCTGTCACAATTTCATGGCAACCCTTTCAGTCTTGTCCCCAAGGCTTCTTCTCTGATTCCTCCTTTTAGTTCCCTTTAATTTCACATTGCTCCTTCCACAGCAGAACCTGTATTTCTGCCTGTTCCCACTTTTCCTAATTTAACCTTGCAATAAAATTCTAGCACTTTGCATATATGACTTCACATGGAAAAAGTCAGAGAAAAAGGAGCTTTTATATAATTTTTTCCTTTGTTTTTCAGCCTATTAACCCGAATGAAATATCCTTCATGATCACATGTAAGTCCTTTTTGAATCCATTGACCTCAGAGCAGTGAATTCCACACTGAATTACATTTCCTCTGTTGCATTTTGGACTTAATGCTACTTTGATACTTAACACTGGTTCTTGTACCATGAGAAACTGAAGGGTCACCTCCTGCTCATCTTCCATAATCCTTTTTAAAGGACTTTATCATATTCCTTTTTTAATGTTAATTGTTTCAAACAAATATGCTTGTAAATATGTAATTGTCTTTTGTGCCCTAATTGCAGAAGTGTTCTTGCTTTCCATCAACACAGTGAGATTTACAAGAAAATAGAAAGGGTTTAAGTAGAAAAACTGGTCAGGATTATTTATTTCTATTATACAATTTCAAACTGTTACTGGAGCAGAATTTATGTCTGAAAAAATTTTATTTCTTTGCTCTTTTAATGGGATATCAGATATACTAGAGTGTCCTAGTCTAGTTTTCAAAGGTTTTTCTGACTTTTGATGGTGTTAAAACAGTTGAAAGCAACACTAATAATATTAATGGAATTTTTGCTGAACTTTCCTAAAATTTGAGGGTCACAGTGCCTCTGATCTACAAAGCAAAAAAAACCTGAATATAATCAAGCTGAGCTATTCTCAAATGTCAGGTTTAACTAAACTCATCAGCTAATAAGTCAAGAAGTGAAGATTGGAAGACTTTTTTGATGATAAATCAAAATGTTGGCATAGACAATATTGGGAGAATCTTTCTTTTCTGCTCTCTGTTAGTAACATCAGGCTAACTAGTCACAGAAAATTATTTCTTGCATCAACACTAGAGAACCTCTCTATTATTTCTATTATGAAGATACAAAAACAATTAAGCATCAGCTATTTAACTGTGATCTCAAACTGAGAGAGTGCTGTGGAGAGTAAAAATCTTGATTTTTTTTTTGGTTTGTTTGTTGTTTCAGTCAGTTTTAGCTGCTCTTGGCACTGCAGATGCTTGGAGCTGCTCTGTGCTAGGCAGACTTTAGGGTAAATAATGAAAGTTCTTTGAGAAGAAATTGGTGTCCAAGCAAGCACAAGATGGAACACTGGGCAGTTCATGGATGCTGCCAAACACCTTCAGCTCAGAAAGGCACCAGCTGGAATCCTGAGGGAGCCAGAGGGGAACAGGGGTGTTCTGTTCACTTTTATCAGCTCTTTGGTGATATTCTCTGTTTTGAAGCAGCTTTGTTTCATACCTGTTACTGTGTGTCTGGCCTGTAGTTTTGTCTCAGAGTAAGTTGGTATTAAAATTGCTCGGAACATCTGGGAAGTTCAACATCCCATGTAGCAGAAGGATAATTAAAGCAGCATCAGCAGCAACAGTGCTAGAGGGGCTCTGGCAGCTTCTTTTTTCTCTCTTTCTAAGCACTCAGTCACAAATCCACTTTTTCTCTAAATATTTTTTGCATTTACCGTGCCTGTTTAAATTCAAATTAATATGGTGTTAACTGCACCATAACCTCTGTGCCACACAGAGTCACTTTTGCTGTTTTTACTGTTCCACACAATTCATTAATTTATTTGGGCTTGGCTTTCCCTGCCTTTTCCTGCAGGCACATTAGCATGACTCCATGTAATTTTGGTAGACTGCACTCCCATTCCCTGCTACCTGTGGTGACAGAATCCTCTTTTCTCCCTCACCTTCTCCCTCAATGCTGGTGAAAAACAGCCCACTGAAGATTCTATGGAGCATGAAATAGCCCAGGAATGGCTTTTCTCGCGCTGCTTAAACTTCATTTAATGAAGCTGAAATACAATGCCATCAGCTGAGAAATGGGATGGGAATTCACCCCATTGGCTCAGGGAAGCATCTGTTGTGGTGATCTGAAGCTGCCTTAGCTAAAGGCTAAACAGAGCTATTTTTAAAGCACATTCCCATCATGGGAACGGGGAAATGGAGTCAGTGGAGCAGAGCACAGAGGAATGAGCTGGACTTTGGGATGTGTGTTGTCGGGGAGAGTTCAGAGCAGCAATTGAGGGAAAATAATGCTTAGGTTGTATCAACCTCTTAGGGAAATCAGCTTTTCAGTTGTTTTAAGTTGCCCTTATAATTTTCTTTTTAATGAAAGGATACTCAAAATTCTTGCTTTTATCTTTTTTATTATTCCTGAATCTTCTCCATCTCTTATTTAGCAGTAATATCTTGCCAAGCTGAACAGCATACTTAAACAAAGATCATTGCTCCAGGCAAAATTAGAGTCTGAGACTGTTTCTTCATGGCAGAAACCCATTGTAACCTAACTCAAAATTAATATTTCTCATCCATGTTTGGGGTTTAAGTTTGCTGATGCAGAAGATGGAAGAAAACAATTAGAAATTTATTGATTCACTGAAATGACTGAAGATCTGAACATTAGGAAGGAATTATGGGCTTCACAAAATAATTCACAGAATTATCCCTAAATTCTACCCAATCAATATTTAATTGCACAGTATCAACAGAATGAGGACAATAAAATATGAAGAAATTAAAATCCTCCACATAATTCCTGCAGAAAAAAAAATCCCTTTGGATTAAGGCTTAGTAGAGTCAGAGGAGAGTGTTGCATGCCATTAAAAAACTCAGAAACCTTCCTTTCTCAGCTGCCTAGAGACCCTTTTTGTGCCCCTGCACAGAGAGGAGATGGCAATATTTAAAGCAACATGTTCAGATTTTTTTTTTTTTTTTTTTTTTTTGCTGGTGAAAGACCTTGGGCATCAGGCTAAACTAATTATTTATACCTTAAAGGAGCCTGTGGAGTTTCCATCCCTGGAAATACTCAAAAGCTGTCTGGACACAGTCTTGAGCAGGGAATTGAACCAGATGACCTCCAACGCCAACATCAACCATTCTGGAATCTCTGTGATTTGCAATAAGAATAAAAGCAGGTTGAATATATTATAATGTACGTTCTCACTAATTTAACAAACACAAAATCTTGGCCTCAGACAAAATTTGCTGTGCGGGGTGATCTCCTAGTGATTTCCTTTAATTTCCATTATGAAGCCATCTCTTCTATATTAGAAGTGTAATAAAATGCCCTTAGAGAGCATTTTACACTCTTAAAGACTGACAGATCTTTAATATCTCTGCTGTTTCTGCAAGTGATGACAAGGGTATGATCTCCTAATTCGTGTTTTAAAGTAAACCATCTTCTGGAATCAAAAGAAATGGACTCACTCTATTTGATAAGCACTGGATTCTGAAATTAATTTTAGAGGAGAGTCTTTTTTCAAGTGCTATTTTGTTATACCAGACATTTGACATGTCATGTGTTGTCACCAACATGCACATTTACAATCAGAAATCTCCATATCTGACAGGGCTTATTTGTGAACAAATATAAAAATTGATACGTGTGTTTCTGCCAACTCAGCCAGCCAGCCTGCTCCAAAACAATGATAAATTATTGTTCAAATCTCGGGGGAATAATGAACAGGAGGAATGGATGCACCATGTCTATTAGACAACTGTATCTATGAGCTACTTTGTGAATGCTGACATTGAAGAATCCACTGTTCAAGCCACAGTGATGTGCAGAATTGAAAGGACTCTAGTCCTGCACAGAGAAGTTATTATGAATTCACCCCAGTTCTGTGGCAGAAGCTGTTTGTTTGAGATGAAAAGACACTATTACACTGTCACACTGAAAGATGGCTCCTTTCAGCCGGCTCGGCCAGCCAGGGGTTTTGTCTGGAATGCATGAAAAACGCGATGTTTTTACAGCTTTCAAATGGAAAGAGGTGGGTAATAATGGCAGGTGGTTAGGAGCAATAAAACCAGTTCACCTTAAACACCTCTCTTCAGAGCAGGCAATTTATATGTTACCTGAGGGGAAGGGCATCCACCCATGTATGACTGAAGAGTGTAGTGTCATTTAATTTGTATTTATGGTTCGTGTCCTAAAATAGAGGTGTGAAGCATGAATGGAGAAGTTGAATGGCTGCAGACAGCCACAGCAGCACCATCGTGGCCTTCTGTGCTTCTCCTTCTCCTTCTGACAGCTTTTGGAGTGAGGCTGAGCATGGTCCTGCCAGGGGGGATTGAATCCTCGTTTTAACAACAAAATCCTTGAGGTTCTTGCTCTTGGTTCTCAGGGAGAGCTGAGTCTGGGTGTTTGGAGTTAGGCTGATTTTCAAGGACTGATCAGATTATAAACAAATATAGCAAATTATACCCTGTGGTGGTGTTTGCAGGGGTCCCAGGATGAGGGAAGAGATGAGAATCTTGACTCCACGTTTCAGAAGGCTGATTTATTATTTTATGATACATATTATATTAAAAGAAAATGATATATTAAAGCTATACTAAAAGAATAGAAGAAAGGATTTAATCAGAAGGCTAGCAAGGAATAGAAAGGAATGGAATGAATGAAAATAAAATCTTGTGACTGACCAGAGAGTCCAAGACAGCTGGACTGTGATTTGCCATTAATTAAAAACAACCACATGAGACCAATCACAGATCTACCTGTTGCATTCCACTGCAGCAGATAATCATTGTTTACATTTTGTTTCTGAGGCCTCTCAGCTTCTCAGGAGAAAAAATCCTAGCAAAAGGATTTTTCATAAAATATGTCCGTGACAATACCCATCCTATAATAGTTTATAACACTCTGATAAAAATCCACAAATCTTAAGGGTGAGTCTGTATATAATGAAGAAATAGCTGCTGTTTTCAACAAGCTATTCCAGGTGTGGAGAAGCAGCCTAAGGACAGAAGCCAAGAGCTCACACAAAGCTGCCTTGGTCTGCTGTGGAATCTGCAGCAGAGACCTCACCAGAGAAAATCAAACCTTCAGACTCATGTAGAGCTGCAGGAACTGGGAGATGTGGAACAGAATGGCTCTCAGTTCTTGCTCCTCCTTTCTGCCTGTCAGTCCATCCTGATCCCTGGAAAAGTGTCCTTGCCAAAGGGAGGAGATGTGGCAATATCTCATCATAGAGAATTTCACCTTGGTACCCATTTCTCTGACAGCTAGTCAGGGAATTGTGTGTATTTAGGGAGATGAACCAAGCAGGATCTGATCTGAGCGTCACCCTGAGAGCAGAGATGCTCTTCTCATCTGACACTTCAACAAAAGAAACCTTTAGTCCACACTTGGAGCACAAACCCAAACCAATTAATAAATCTTTTAAGCTCGTGTCTCTTTCTCTTATGAGAAACATCCTCTCTGTGCATAAAAGGCATTAAGACAATTGTAAGAAGAAATTCAAGCCATTTTCCTTTGCCTTTGTTATAAATGATCGAATCTGCAGCCAAATTAAAAAAAAAAATCGACAAAGGTTTATTAAGTCAATTAACAAAAAATAGAATTTCGAGCAACCACTCCAATCAAGACAGTATCGGTCCCGGGAACAGGTGCTGGGTGAGACAGAGGTTCGACCGACAGAGGGACGGTGTCCCCTCAAGGGTTCACCCCGAGTGTTTCCAGCGTCCAGCTCATATGCAGTTTATTCTGCCTGAGGCACAGATGATCTCATCTTTCTATTTACTTCGAATGCAAATCTAGTTCTACACACACGTTGAGATAGACAAAGACAGGTCCCAGCTTGCAGACAGAAGTCTGAGCACACAGGCAGAAGTCTGTTTCCATATGTAATAAGTTGCAGACAGAAGTCTGAGCACACAGGCAGAAGTCTGTTTCCATATGTAATAAGTTGGTTTGGATTCGTGAATGCTCCTAGATGCAATAAAGGCGAGTCCAAGTCTCGTGAAATTCTTGGGACACTGCAATTAATCATGAGCCAGGAAGGCCCTGATGTTATCTCCCAGGTGCAGGAGACAAGGAAATCACCCTTGGTGGTCCAGGAAGGCTCCATTCAGACGTTAAACAGGACTGAATTATCTCAATTCTGCCAGGAATTAGTTACAGTTTGAATAGAACACTGCTCCTGGCTGGGAAGGTTGAAACATAATTTCTACAATATTTTATACCTACACATATCCACTTATATAGCATGAATTAACTCTATTGCATATCACACCATTGAGTCCTAATGAGAGTGTATTATTGTGGGATATCTCCCAAACTGTGTTTGATGAATTCCCTCAAAAAGATGAGGGAAAAAACTCACTTTACTACATGTGTCTTTGATGTTCTCATAATAACAACTACTTCACATGTTAAGAAACTGCAGCCAGTGAGTGAAAAAAACCAAATTCCATGTCATATCTGATGCTTATATACCTTGTGAAAGAGTGGTAGAGATAATCATAAAAACTTCAAATCTGTCCTTACTAACAGACTTAGTTCCTGTAGCCATTATATAAATGAAATAACTTGTTATTTTCATTACCTCTGGACCCAAAACCAAGTGTTCATTTTGTCACATCTGAGGAAAATGTCTCTTTCTATTGGCCATTAGCAACCTAAAGGCCATAAGTACCCCTGATCACCCACAGAAATTTCCACTTTCATGAGAACTGGAGCTGCCAGATCAATTGACTTGTCAGGATGGAGGGCACAAGGCCTTGTGAGATGGAAACTGATATTTTGCAAACTGTTTTGCTTTATTTAATCTGAATGCCATTGTAAACTTGAAAAGAGCTACAAGGAGACTTAATTTGAAAACATAAAGGTCACTGAAGGCCTGACAAATGGGATGCCTTTGGCAAAAATGTACTGGCTGACTTGAGCACTACCTCTGAGAATGAAAACAAACCAATGTAAGTTATGATCAATTTGAATGCACAGAAAGACTCTGGGTGTGTTTCTGTCCTTAAAGCAGCCAAGCAGACACAGCCTTAGTGCTGCTCCAGCCAGACAAGTCTATTTGCTCTTGTTTATGTGTGCTGTTAATAGTAAGTTGTGATAGCAAGGAGCTGCTGATTTGTTGTGGGTTTACAGGAAATAGGTTTTCTGGGAATGGAGTGGCCAGAGGCCAATAGGTGTTCAGATTTTAAATTGACATCAAGCTTGCCCACTGAGGGTGGATGCGCCTCTGAGAACACAGGGGTTAGAAGCAGCTCTCCCTTGGGCTCGCTCTCTTGATTTCCGGCCAGCAAAGAGGCAAGGCCTCCCCTGCCCGGCTCTGAGCTGGGCGGGGGAGGGGAAAACCTGCGGCCCGGCAGAGGTAGGCTGACCTCTCAGGATGGAAGGGTGGTCGGGACACCAGGAGGCGTTGGGCAGCCCCCCCCAGGAGAGACAGAGAGAGAGAGACCCCGAGAAGATTTGGGCAGCCCCCCCAGCCAGAAGATGAGAGAGAGAGAAAGCTGGTACGGGCCTGTGGCCTTGAAGTGATATCGGCTGTGAAGAAGGAGGGGGGAAGGGGGGGAGTGCAGCAGGGAAGGAGCCTGGCCGCCTGCAGAAGTTTGTTAACCCCTTTCTGGACAATGAAGACCTCACAGAGCATTTGGACCTTTCCTGGAGGGAGATGGAGTGGATGATAAAGTGGAAATGGGCAAGAGAATGATAGTCGGAGCAGTGAGTGAGGCTGGGAGAGTGAAGAAGAGGCTGGAAGGAGATGATGGAGTAGCTGATTGCTGGACTCTTTTTGGTACAGCCACGGACAGAACCTTGCTTCCTCGCGACACAGAGGCTGCATGCAGGGGGGAGGCGATGGCTCAGAATGAGAGGGTTCGGTTTTGGAGACCCCCCGGCCCCAGGGGGTAAACAAGTATGGGGGGGACAAGAGGTCCCGAGATGAGAGAAAACTGTGCCTTTTTTGGAACTGGTCAAAGCACCCTTAAAAGGATAACCCTTTGAAGTAGCTCTGTTCCATGCCCATCGGTGAGAGCGCTGGGCATGCAAGGAAGAGGTCACCATGGCCCCAAGAAGGACTCCTCTCCTCTTGATGGACGGGAATTGAGTATTTACTGGGTGATGGATGGAGACTTGAAATCTGGAAGATGTATTGGAAATGTGGTGGGGGGAGGAGGAAATGTTTTTTTTGTGGAGTTTTCATTTTCCAGGTGTGTGTGTGTGTGTGTGTGTGTGGTTTTTTTTTTCCTTTTGTAGTTTAGTTAATAAACTTTTTTTTTTCCCTAAGGTAGAGGCCTGCTTTGCGTATTTCCTGGTCTCATCTCACAGCAAACACCAGGGAAGTATGTTTTCATGGGGCATTGGCATTGTGCCAGTGTCAAACCATGACATGATTGATAGAGCTGGGCCCTTTGCTCACACAGAAATCACTGAAATTCACTTATTTGCCATTGAACCTACATCAGGTAATGACTCTTTTCCACACCTGGCCTAGAAATGTAAAGGCCACTACAGAGAAGTGAAGACTACAATCTCCAAAACTGGAGTACAGATCTGTCATCTAATCCTAAGTGTTACATTTTATGAAAAAAAACAGTGTTAGAGAAGCCAAATAGATGCCAGTGAGAAGAATCACAAGTGAAAAAACCCTTGTCTTTTCATGAGTGGAAGACAAAAAACAGGCTTGACCACAATGCATATATATATATATATACACACATATATAAATACACAATGCATATATATATATATATATATATACACATATATATATGTTTGTACACTCATGGTGCACATATGGGTTGTAAAATATGTTTAGATATTTACAGGATATTACATATATAAATATGTTTAGGTATTTACTTTTTTTTTAGTACTCTCTGATGCACATTAGGATGTTTTGTATTGGTAACAAGATGATGAGGGATGGTTCCTTGATGAAGATATTTTCTGTCCCTACAGCTTCATTCCTGCAGCCCTACCTACACTGAGAGCCCCTCAGAGCTTCTTTGAAAATTAGTACCTGAATGTGGATGAAGCTAAAGATAAAATTTTAAGATAAAATTAAAAGATAGAATTTTTCCTCACCAGAAAAGTGTCTTGACCTCAAATATCTTTGATTTTGCAAGTGTAAGGAATACAGAATTCACATGGTGTCAATATAAGCTCCCCATGAGGCTGATCATATTTCAAAGATGGAGAAATGTAAATATCCAGCTCCTGCTCATGACCCTTCTTAAGCACAGGATGGATAAATCAGGGGGTTTAGAAATACAAATTCAGTTCCAAATTGCTTTCCTAGTGGAAAAGCCAAGGTTATGGCTGAGGTGCTAACAGAGAGTAAAGAAATCTGAGAGTAGAAGGCTTCTTGCTCTCACAAAAGGAGATGAAATGTGGATGTGCAGAGGCAGATGGAGTGAGTTCAGCCAGAAATAAGATTTGGTTTCCTAGAGCTGAGGGAAATTAAACATGGAAACAACTTCCCTCAGGAGGCAAGGAGGTCCTCAAGTGTTGTGTGTGTACTTTTCAGCACAAGATTAAATGTCTTTTCAAAAGACAGGCTTTAATTCCACTTCTTGGAAGAACTCTGTGCCTTGTATTTACAGAACACTTGCTAATTGCCATGCTTGGAGAATATAAACTCTCTATTTCTACAAGTTAGCTTAAAAAAAACAAATCCAACCAATAAATACAGGCACTGAAAGGAGGGACAAAAGAAAAGCAAAATTGTGTCTCAACAGCTTAAGTTTGCCTGGATGGATGTTATTTCAGAAAGCTGTTCTTGGAAAGCAGTGCTGGAGAGGCAAAAGCTCCCCTGAGGAGTCCCTGTCCTGTGAACCCTAATACCTGGGCTTAACTCCTGCTTTTGAGGGTAAAAAGGATCATTTGAGGGTAAAAAGGATCATTTGAGGGTAAAAAGGGTCATATGATGTTAAAAAGGATCTCTCACCCATGTGGAGCTGAGGATGTGTGAAAGCATTTGCAAACTGGGACACAAGTAGGGATTATTTTAATGTGGAAGGGAAGGAAGGGGAGGATACAGGAGCTGCTCTCTTCTACAGATTGGGGCAAATAAAGTGGCTCTGCTACCACTGTTGATTGAAAATTAAAAGAAAATCAGAAAAAAAATTATTAATCTAATTGAGTTTTAACCCTTCCTTTTTGAATCCTTTTTATTAACTGAAGACCACTGCTTTTGAGTTTACAGATGAACTTAAACACCCAGTTAGGATCTAAGCACTTTTTCTAGTTCTCATGAAGCAAGAAATAAATTTTGACAGAATTTTTAACCTGGAACTCTATTTTAAATAGATATGACAAGGAATTCTCCAGCCAAATTTAGACTATATGCATACCTAAATTAAGCCATAAATTGATAGACATCAGCTAACCCAAATAAAACATGTGTTCTCCTCACAGAGGTAACTTTCTTTCCTATCTTATGACTTTCCCTAGGTGGAAAAGAAACCAGAATGCGTTAATGGTTGTGAAATTCAAAGATATGATCATTTTGTAAAAAGCCTGGCAATTTTTTCCTGCTTTTATTTGGATGCTTTTGTATTATTGCAAACATGTATCTCTGTTAGTCCATAATGAGCAAATCTAAATCCTGCCTCACTTAGTGTGCACACATAATGCCCTTCACTGCTGCCAGATTCCCTGTGCAAAGCTATGTGTCATTAATGAACATAAAAAAGGAAGCAGGCTGGGAGTAAATCATATATCAAGTCTAAGACCAAGACAAAAAAGATTCTCAGTCCATCTCATTAAGTGGTTTTTTCTGTAAAAGAACTCTTTCATCTAACCTTAGTTGTGTACACCTAGTTCAACCAACTTAATGTCAGTTTGGGTCTATTTTTCAAAATGTTTATCCCTTACACTCAGTACAAAGTACTCATGTTTATTGTTAGCTCTCATTATATTACATAATTTTCTGAATTAAAAAAAAATTAAAAATATATATTTTAAAAAATTATAAATTTGAATGAATTAATCATTCAGAAGTGCTTAAAAGCTTTATATTGACTTCACACTAAATTCATGATGAACCTACACTGTAGTTTGGAGCCTTGTCTGCTTGCTGATTCCTGGTGATAAGCCAGATTTTGTTTTCCATCCTACATTTCAGATATTTGCCCACTAGATGATGTTCACGTCCAGAGAATCCTACAAGGTACAGAAATAACTAAGCCTTGAAAGAGAGTTTGTCAGACCTCATGGGGGACAGCATCTGGTCAAATAATTTTTTATGAAAAGTGGCAGTGAAAGATGTTCCATTCTAGAATTTTTGTTCACCCTAGATTGAGAGAATGTGTCTATTTCCTGGTTTAATTTTTATTTCCAGAGAATTTCAGTATTTTTTTTTTTTTATGATATCACAATACCAGTGAGTATTTTAGCAGAAGAGTTAATTTTAGGTGCTACTATCAAGTGTTACCATTACTCTGTCTCAGAAAATTCAAATTTTAAACTTTAATTTTAAAATTTTAAAGAACCCTCTTGCTTGGGACCTCTGGCAAGTGCTCCTAATGGCAGAGCCTGGCCCTATTTCTCTGCTTAGCTTTATTTTCCTGCCATTCTGGAGATTAAAAAATGCAGCCTCTTTACAGTACAAAGGCGTGATACACTCCTGATCACAAAGGGATGCACTTTCACATTTGTATTTAAAGCTGTGCTATGGATTTTGACAACATATTTCTCCAGAGTATCAATTTGTTTTGTTGTTAGGGCTTTTTTCCCCTTTGGGAAGATAGGTTTTATTGTTACAAAGCTTGTTCCTCTTGTCGAGGTATTTGTGGAGAAGGAAAAAGAAAAAAGCAATACACAGGCTGAGAACAACTTATAGATATCTCTTGTAAGGAAAACATTTTTCATTCATCTCCTAGCCCTCACTATTTTGTTATTTTACCTTTCCCTGAACTTTCTGGAAATGCTGTTAACATTTTTCTGTAAGTGGGCTATTACAGGCGGATACTGAAGAAGAGGTGTTAAATTGCTGGGTCCTCCCTGCCCTTACCCAGTTTCTTCCTGGTCCTGAAGACAAACTGGTAGATTCCACAAGGAGTTTTTACTCCTTCTCAGTGTTAAATACAGAAAAATAAAGGTCTTTAAAAACCCCAACACTTTCTATACAAAAAGAGAAGCTGATTTGAGAGGCACAACTCTCCAAAGTCTCCCCAGCAGAATGTGAATGTTGTTGGTTAGAGAGAGAAAAACCTTGAAGTGTTACATAGAGGAACATTGAATTCTAAGGGCAGAGCAGTGAAATGCAGTGTGGGAGTCTGTGGAAATCCAGAGCACAGGGAATATTTCTCTGTCTGCCCTGACCCCCAGGGGAGCACTGACTCTGACCCTCATTCATGGAGAAAGTTTCCTGGACTTCAAGATGGACTGGAATCCACAAAAGTGTGAAATAGAATACAGAGAGTAGTGTAGGTGGATCACTTGGTGAGAAATTTAGCTTTTGGGATTTTTAGTGTGTTGGGGATGGAAGCAAGATGGAGGGCACAGGGTGTCATCCTGGGTTTCCTCTTCTTCCTTCTTCTTCATGGGTTTGGGTGGCATTCTGTAATTGGGCAGAAAAGTCTGCATTGTGGGCTATGTGGGATCAGTTATTGGGTTAAAAGGGAAAATAATCTAGGTGTCAGTTCTTAATTTGATAGTTTAGTCTTAAAAGCCCTTGTAACAAAAGATTATTGGCAATTTTGTGCCTTCTGATGAAAAGCTGCCAAACTCACAGTAGTGAGACTGTTTTACTGATAAGAAATAATAAACACCTGAGTCTGAACATGAAACTACTGTCTCAAGTGCCTTCAATCCAGACCCAGAGAAACCAACAACTGGGACCCCCAGAGTTGTCTGTGAGCAAGAGACCAGATCATATCCAAGGATTGATTCACCTGCACATGCTGTGATTTTGTTGGGGTTTATTTTGGTTTGTTTATAGATATGATAATTCCCTCATGTAGAATTGCTCTGGCCATATTTATCCAGAACTGAACTAATCTTAAACTCTATAGTCATGGAGAGACACACATGGGTGATTCATTTTTTCATAGATGTGTGAATCCTCTAAAACAGGCATCCTGACACTAAACACAGCCTGAGATACAGACAAGGATGCCAGCACCTGCTCTACAGTCAGGTCTCCCTCCTCTCTGGGTCAGAGAGCAGATCCTTTATGGATATTTGCCATGACTTCTGCAATTCTGTTCTATGTGGCTTTTATGGGGGGATTAATGCAAATGAAATGAGGCAGTCAGGAAAAAAAGGAAGATTGGGAAATGAATCATACATGTTTTCAGTGAGACAGCAAAAATTTTTCATTCCCTTTCTTCCTGTTGGACTCCTCCTTCCTAGCATGCTATTTCTGATGCCCTTTATTTCAATAAAGGAATTTTGGGGTTGGTTTTTCACTCCATCGTTGGTTTGAAGGACTAATATTGTCCTATTCTCCTATTCCTGAATGTGGAAGAAAGCATCACTATTTTTGGAGGTTTGCTATAAATAGAGCCACATAAACAGTTCATTTCCTGCATCAGTGTTGAGCTGAATTGTTTTAAAGCATTGTGTTTGTTTTTTTCCAAAATAATTTTAGAGAAGTTGCGGGGAAAAAAAAAGCTCCAAGCTTCTTTTTAGCTCTGAGTAGGCATTTTTAAGTACTCTTTTGAGTGACTCAAGCACTAACATAAATTTATGCTCATTCTTACTTATGGGAGATGCAAGATTCAGCAAGGAATTGTTGAGTGTTTAGTAAAGATTACCTGACTAAACCACAGGAAAAAGAGAGAAAACATAGCTGCAATGGGAGACACCAGCCTGAGAATGTAATATGATGGTTTGGGAATTTTTTCCTGATGCATTGGGAAAATGTGACAAAACCTTTCTTATAAAATCAATGTTTGCACCTCAGCCTTCTGCTTCAGGTGTTGTTTGATTTGCATGAACATAGTTCTGAAAAGAAAAGGATCAAACACAAAAACACTTCTAGCTTTTAGTGATTTTAGCTGCATTTCTTAATGCACAGTGAGTTTTTGGGCTGGGGAGAATTCAAGTCTCATCCAATGGTGGTTGGTGCTAGGAAACGCAACTGGTGCAAGGCAATTTTACCTTTATTTCTGCAGCTCGTATTTTTGATGGCAAATGCAAATCTAGTTTTCCTTTGGGTTGGGAAGAGAGAACGGAGTAGCTAACTCTCATCTCTGCAAATTTTTCTCTAGCCTTTAAAAACAACTCACCTGATATATCCACAACATTCTCCCTTCAGCAGAGCTGAGCTCTCAGTGAGTCCTGCTGGGTCTGAGCTCGCAGATCTGTGTACTCCAGTTTCAGCTGGTGAGTAAAGCAAAGCAAAGCAAAGCAGACTGAGCTGTCTGAAAAGGAGCAGTCATGACTGCTGGTGGAGTGAAATGATGGGAAAGCTTTCAGGCTGCGTGACTTCCTTACACTTGGCTGCCCTAGATAAGGCTTTTGTGGTTCTTCTCTTCGTGGGAGTCAGCTCACAGCTGGAGACACTTAACCAGCTTCAGCTGCTGCCTTGGTGCAGGAGAGGCTCTGTGTGAGAATCCCCTGCTGAAGCCTCTGGGAGCAAATCACTGCTCTCATTCCTGCCTCTCCCCTTGCTCATTTCTACACCTCAGCCATGTGGAGGGGCTGAGCTGGCACCAGGGACAGTGGGGGGACATCAAAACCCCAGACCCCTCACTGCATCCTGCTCCTCCTCTGAGTCAGGGGTGATGCCAGGCTTCATTTGCTGCTTAATTAAAAACCCTCACACAGGTCCTGCCTGTGACAGTACCAGGAGTGCCAGTTCTAATTGAATTTTCAGGCTTTTGAACCAGAAAGAGGAGTGAAATGTGGGCAGACTTCCATCATCCCACATCTGCTGAAGGTTTCTGTCACTGGGGAGTCTCAGACACAGGAGGGGCAGCTCAGCTTCTTCTGGTGCCCCACTGCCAGGTCTGTGAGGCACAAATGAGACCATGCTAAAGAAACATTAAATTCATCATCTCTTTCATGGTCTAAGTCCCTTCAGGGGCAGAAAGGAATTTATTTACTCTTTAGAAACCTCTTGTCAAGATTCCGATACAGAAAATATGTGGTGTCCCAGAAGGCTGGACTCGATGATCTTGGAGGCCTTTTCCATTTTTTGTGGATAGTCTGCTTCCCTCTACTCATTTTTCTTTGCTGAAAGTGGGGTAAAACCTTGAGCTTTGACTATCTATATCTCTATAAATATCTCTAAATCTATATATCTATACAAATCTCAATTCTAATTCATTCCACGTGGAACATTCCAACACTCCTGCTCTGACAAACACTTAAACCCACAAACTTTCCATTATGGCTGTGTGTATATATATAATTTTATCCCAGAAAAATTAATTCAGTGTTTCTCTACGTTGTGCACGTAGCTTGACAAAGCGTCTGCCTGAACAGGGCTGTGTAAAAATAAAAATAATCAGTTTTGTGCAAGTTTCATGAGTCAAGCTGCCAAGCCATGTTTTTGAAATTGATAGATTGCTTAACTTTATTCATACATCTTATGGTAATTTCCCTTTCCTAAGGTATAAAAATGACAGATATGAGTGTTTTGTGGTAATTTTTTCTTCCTCACATCTTTGATTTGGAAGTGAATTTAAGCTCTAGAAATTAGTGAGGGCTGAAGAATAACTCAGAGTGCTTTGCAGCACACAAAATGCACAATTTACATCTGAATCTAGGCTGTAGAGTAAGAACATGAAAGTGTCACTACAGACAAAATTCAGATTCTATTTCTGCCCTGCATTTCCATCTCATTTGGAAATCTTACTCTGTTGCTGCAGTGGGTTCCATTTTGAACTCTGTAGGGTCACAGAAGGAAATGGAAGAGCAGATATACAGAAAAACCTGTGTGACTGTGGCACAATGAGAAGAGAGATTCTGGGGTAAAACTCTCAGAACACCTTGAATTATTTCACTCTGAGTGTTTCTGTTGTGGGTCTTCATCCATGGAATTTCTGTAGGATGCTTTACTTGTGGATTCTGTGCAACAGGATGAGTAAAATAAGACATGATCTCTAGCTTGTCAGTGATTTTCTGGAAGAAAAACAAAAATTCTGGAAACCCTCCAATGAAAGCAAATTTTGAAAAAGACTTGAAAATTGAGCTACACCCTTTACTTACAGCTCTAGAAACAAACTGTTTACTATTAACTTTATTATGCTTGTTTACTTCTCCCTAGTGCTTAATTATTATTTTTAGGGATGTAGGCTTTATTTCATCATTTTACCATAAGAACTGTCGCTTGAGTTGAGGCAACAGAAAGGATGGAATCTGCAATGCACAGCGTACAGCTGGTTGAACTGTGCACAGAAAAATCATTTACTGGCTCAGTTAAGCCCTATTATCTCTTTGAAAATTGTCCAGACACAGACTTTGATTATTATGAAGTTGTTAATTACTCGAAATTGTTTGACAAACATTTTATAGAAACAGAGTCCAACTTAAGGGCTGGTCTCAAGCTGTCTTTTATTCTCCACCCCGAGCTCCTGCAATGTGCTGGTGGAACAAACACGATGCCTGGTGGTTTAGATGCACGAAGTCAGCAGAGGGGAAGCCAGTAGATGGTGCTCAAGGTTGCCAAGCCAAATTCTGGGGGCTTCGGGAGGAGGAAAATGTGTGGTTAACCACTGCAAATGTCAGTTTTGTCTGTATGTGTATCTATGCTCAGCAGGTAAGTCCCCCAGTTTTTGGCTTCCTGCCCATCTGAAACATTTAAAATACTTGAGGGATGGGGAATTAGGAAAAGTGTCCTTGTGAGCTCGTGTTGCCAGGAGAAATCACAGCACTGCTCTGGAGAGAAAAATCCCAGTGTGGAGGAAAGCTCAAGGAGAAGGGCAAACATCATGCAAAGGCCACAGTTTTCGATTTTTTCCCTCCTTCTTGAGAGCTGGTTTACCCTAAAAATTCCTGTTATTTGCAGGATGACAGCAGGAACAATCTCTTTAGGCTTTGCTGTCCACACTTCACCCAGCTCCTTCAAAGCCCTGGTACCAGTGATTATTGTCTAGGAATGATGTTCACACCTCATTTTTTTTCCAAATAAATTCTCCTTTTTAAAAATTAGCATAACCAAATCTTCAGGCACCTCTGCTAAGAGCTCCCTGGGCTTCAGGAGTTCTTAATTGCCTCATTGCCTGCCTGAAAGATTTGGATTCTCTTAGTCTAAGGTGCAGAAATCCAAAGGGAGGCGTGGCAATTATCTTCCAGCACATCAGAGGTTGCTGAGAAGCAGGAGGCCATAAATTCTCCATGTCTGCTCCACAGAGTGCAAATTTTAACGGGCTGAGATTAAAGCAGGGGATATTTAATCTGAACATTAAGAAAAGTCTTAGTAACTTTAAGGGTAATGAAGCACTGGACCAGATTTCTGAGAGACTATCCCTATCAACCGTGATTTTTAAGCAAAAGCTGGGGAAAAAAGTGTCAATTTTAGCACAAATACAGTATATTCTGTTCTAAAGAATGTGTGAATGTGTGTGTAGGTGATCTGGATGAGTTCTCAAAATCTCCTCCATCCTAAATTCTGGTTTGCTCACCAAAGGTAGATTCCATTGGCTGTTTTTCATAGTTCTGCAAATAGCATTTTTGATAATAGCATGCAGTGCAAAGACTGGACCTACCCATATAGGCTTTTTACCTGATTTATCAGTTTTTACTTCTATTTACCATTTTACTTTTAAGCCCTATAAATACTCTGTACTCCCAGCTTTTGATAGGTAAACAGGAAGCCTTGCTTGTACGCCTCAGTTCTCTCTGCTTTTTACAGAAAGAAGATAAAAGAGACATAAAACATTAAGTCTGCAATTTGGTCACATGTATATTT
Source organism: Setophaga petechia (assembly GCA_024362935.1). NCBI lineage: Eukaryota > Metazoa > Chordata > Aves > Passeriformes > Parulidae > Setophaga > Setophaga petechia. The sequence goes on along the minus strand of JANCRA010000001.1, from coordinate 2,499,672 downwards.
CATAAAGGCAACTTACTGAGTAATATATGGAAGGCTTTTGCAGGCAATCTTTACGAGGCACACTCTGCTTGGTGAGTGAGGAGCTTGCATTATTGATTTTAATAGAATTCTGCAGAGTAAGGATAAATTGTGGTAATGCTGCCTAAGAAGGTGCAGCAGACTAAGGCTCAGATGGCTGCTGGGATATATTCTGTGGCCAGAACGCTGGTTTATGACCAATAGAGGCAGCAATTCCATAATGCACAGGGTCCAAGTGCAATAAACAGGGCTGTGGCGCCATAGATTTCACCAGGACTTGGAGCAATAAAAATGTTTATGATGCTGAGCATTATGGTGGTATATTGCTTGGAAAACATGCAACAATAAGAGGGGGATTGTGTTTGCAGCAGCGCTTTGGGAAGGTTGTGGCTTGCTCAGAGGAGCTTGCACCCACATTCTAATGTGTGTCCAAACAATTTTGTGTTCATTTTGCTGTTAACAGCTTCTTCTATATATTTCTTCTGTTTTCTCCTTATAATGTGTTTTTCAAATTGAAACATGGAATTCATCTCTCTGTGTAGCTGGATACAGAAAATGCCTACCTCAAAAAACCCCCTCTGTTTTATTTGGGGTAATTCTTTGTCATTTAATAACAACCAATTGCTTCTGCATGGTAAATGTCCATTTGTGTGCTCTCCACTCTCAGCCTGAACAAGAGGTTTTGCCTCAGCCCTTATTGAAATTGAACTTAGCTCATAATGAAAGAATTCTGGTAAAATTCCTCTAGCAGATCTCCAAATGATGTAGAGTACTACCAGGATATCATTACACTTGATTTTCATTTATGCCCCTTCCCATTACACTCCCTGTTGGAGAGGGATTATTATTAACATTTAATGTTTTTATGTTAAACCTCATCATTAATTTTGAATATTCATATTAGGCAAGGTGAGAAAAATACTAAATGCTGTTTGTTATGCTGGTTTGTATCTGTGTGGGTTTATTTACACACCTGAAAGTACCCAAATGTTCATGTGCATAAAGAAAAGGCTGTGTTGGGACTGGTGCACTCAGTTCCATGTGCCTGGAGGGCAGGATGAGGACTGGCACAGCAAAGGTGCACTCAAATATTGAGGGAAAGGTTTGGGAGAGTCCCTGTGTGAGAGGGAGTGGAGGGCACAGATGTGTGTATTCACTCTGGCTCTAAGGCAGGCCCTGCTAAATAGAAAAATAGCTCAAATGGATTGCATAAGACAGATGAAGAAAGAGAAGGGAAAATCAGCCTCAAATAAGTGATTTTCCCAAACTGATGCAAAATTTACTGGCTGGGTGATTACTAGAACCCAGGTTTCCAAAATCTCCAAGCCTCTGTCTTGGAACTGAGAAACAACAAGAGAAGTTAAACAGTCCTGAGTGCCAAATTCTGCTTCAAATTCTGAAATCTTGTTTGTTAAAACAATAATTTTGCACATCAAGTGCAAAAACATTTGGAGGAAAAGTTTTGCAGTAAAATTTGATTGAACCAGGCTTCTTTGTTCTTGCTTTATAACTATTACTCCTCTTTTTGGTTTGGTTTTAGTGTTAATCATTTATGAGTAGAAAAAAGGCAAGGAGGGAAAGGAAGAAAATTCTGAAGCAATAAACACTGAATTGATGGAACATAAAATTCCCATGTATTTCAGCACCACTTGCTCATAGCAACAGTCTTCTGCATTGCTGTTGCAAACCTTATTTTTGTTTAATAAAGTTTATACAATCTGTCAGTTTTTAAATTAACTGCATGGCTGGCTCTGACTTCAGTCACGACATTTTAAGACCATGTAAACAAAATCACTGGCTGTGAGTGAAATACAAGGATGTGGAACTGGCAGAGACTGCAGGGAATGTGAAGGCAAAACTTGTTATTTTACTGACAAAACAAAACAGCAAAAATACATTTCTAAATGACTTTCTGACTGCTCTTCTTCTTCTTCTTTTTTTTTAAGGTGTTTGTAAGATGCTAATTTACTTTTATTTTCTTGTCCACAAAGATATGGCTGCTTATGCTTAGTTTGAGATTTTGATAGTAATTTTTCACATTGATTTTCCAAATTGTTTTTTGAAATTGTATTACAATGCTGAAAAATGAGTTCATGAAATCAGACTCTTGCCACTGAATTTTCTGAGCGAGGGCAAAGCAAAGAAGGAGAAAAAAAAAGGCTTGTTTCTTCAAATGAATTTGATGCATTTGCAACCATGGTCTGTGAAAAATATATATAATTAATTGTGAAAATAAAGTGATTAAAATTCAAATCTGATGCCACTTTCCAGACTGGCTCTATTGGAAAGGCTCATGTGGATTGAAACACAAATGCACGTGGACAGCCCTGGTGTGAGAAACCTCAGCACACTATGGGCACTGTGCCACTGCAGGATGATGAAAATGTCTTTTTTTGTGCCTTACTCTGCTCCTTGACACAGGAGAGGCTGTGTGTGGTCAGTCTGTCCTTTGCAATGAGACCCTTAAGGTTTTCAGGTGGAAATAGATGCATTGCAGCATCTTTTGTGAAGGCTGAGGCTGCCTGGGGAGGTATCTGTTAATTCCTTTGATCATGGACCGTTGTCTTCAATGACTCACTAGGTAGCAGCCCAACAGGAACATGGAATAAATTCTTGGAAAAATCACAGACCATTGCATCCCTCCCTGCTTTGTGCTTCAAGTGACAAGTGCAAGTCTAATTATGTCTATATATATTCGCATCTGGAATTCTTAATTGCTGAATAGGTTTTGCCCTGGGAAGAAGATGAGAGGACCAACCTGATGGATCTCAACCTTGCTGCCTGCTGCAGCACTGGAAGGGGCTCAGTCACAGCTGTGAAGATCCCGGTAAAAAAATCTGTCTGGGACAAACTCAGCCAGAAAATGCACTGTGGATTGAAAGACAAACACAGCCTTTATGTGACCAGATGGGGATGGAGTCTGGGGGGATACAGATTTCCTGTTAGAACTTTTGGTCCAGTTCATCATACAGGGCCTCACAATATTGAAGTTTTCAGAAATCATTATTTTAGGGTATCTATTGTAAATGCAGGCAACCCCGATGAGGGGAGAGAATGATGCATCCGACCCCATGTTCTCAGAAGGCTAATTTATTACTTTATGATACTATATTATAGTAAAGAATACTATACTATACTAAAGAATACAGAAAGGATACTTACAGAAGGCTAAAAGATAATAATGAAAACTCCTGGCTCTCTCCAGGTCCTGACACAGCTTGGCCCTGATTGGCCAAAGAGTGAAAACAACTCCCAGCAGAATCCAATGAAACAATCACCTGTGGGTGAACAATCTCCAAACACATTCCACATGAGCACAACACAGGAGAAGCAAATGAGATAAGAATTGTTTTCTTTGTCTTTGAGGCCTCTCTTGCTGCCTTTCAGCTTTCCAGGAGAAAAAACCTGGGCAAAGAGATTTTTTCAGAGAATGTGAATGCCACAGGTATGTATTGAATTTTCTCCTTCTTAGGTTTTAATGTATGAAGGCTATGCTTACAGAGAGGAGAAAAACCAAACCAAGAACACAGAAACTCTGAAATGTGGTCTTGGAATTGCAGTGATAATTATTTTTGATTGAAGGAGTATTTATAGATACTCCTCTCATTGGTGTTGCTATAATCCAGAAATCACTTAACCTCACTGAGGAATTAACAAGAACTTTTCTTCTTATTTTTTTAAATTGAAACCCTTTTTTATCCTCCTTTCAGCAGATTAGCAGGATTAAAGTTTTCAAAGTATGTTGGAAATATGGTTTAGGAGAACTGATGGGCTAAATCCTCAGATGACATAAATCAGCTTACCTTTGGTGCTTTCAGTGAATACAGTGTTAATAATAATGATATTAGATCACTGTGGAAGAGATGAAAACAGTAGGCAAGATATAAATCCACCACCCAGAGTTTGTAGGAAATCCAATATGAGATTAGAGGAGGGACAGGGGTGCTTTGTGCTTTTCTTACACAGAGATCTCATCTCCAGACTGTGAGCAGTATAAACACAAGGCACTCTGGGATTAGTTCAAAATATCTCCTGAGTTCCTTTTGGGAATTTGTGGGAATTAGAAAAAACAGAAACTTCCACAGACACAGGACGGTTTGATCTGCAGCCTTGGATTGATGAAAAATAAAATACACAGACATTGAGCAGAAAAATCATAAACATGTTTCTATAGTTGTAAGTAAGAATAAGCCTTAAGTAAGTGAGAAACTGCATTGGGTAAGATGGTGAAGGGTTTATAATATAAGGGTGTGGTTGTATAGAATAAATTAAGAGTTTTTGAAGTTTTAACAGAAGCATATGTGTGCATGTGGGATAGGAATCTGTTGGACAAAAGTATCCACAGTGCAGCAAAATTAAGTAAAGGTGATCAGTCAGAAAAGCAAAATCTACCTTGCAGCATCTATTAATTGGGTTAGAAAGTTCTATATTGTCCTGTAACAAAGAACTTGTGGCTACTCTGAGCTATGGCCAACTGCTTGCTCCTCTAAAGTCTCACAGCCCCTGGGACTGATGTTTATTTGAGCAGTAAATTTTCTTAGCCCAACTGTGGTCCCATCCCTTCAGTAAAAGCAGTGACAGTGACAGGAATTGTCAGTAAACCTTTCAAAAGAAACAGCCAAGGCTCATTAGTAGCACAAGTGAGGAGCCTTCAGAATGGGAAGAGCTGGAATTTCCCCAGGGAGATGGACAGGATGCTGGGAGTCACCAAGGTGCTGAAGTGAGAGCTGGGAGCACACCCTGCCCTAGACAGGAACATGTGGTAATGGAAATAATTTTAACAAAGTACCCAGTTATATATGGAATAATTAGTTTGCTCAATAGAGGTGTTTTATGCCATTTCAGAAGCCCTGGGATGTTGAACATATTTGTATTAGGACAAAGCAATGAAAGGGGCTTCTCTGGAGTGGCAGCTGCAGTCTGGACAGGATGTCTGGTATCTGAAATAACATTACAATCCCGAGCTTACACCACTGAATTAATGCTCCAGTAATTCTGATGTTGTTTTATTTCACTGCAAATTAAAATGAGAAATATTAATTCTATGGAAAATTATGTCACAGCTATCCATTTTTCTTCTTACCCTTTATTTTCATGAATGTAAAGGGAGGAAAGTTTTTCTTTTAGACTTTATCATGTAAATGCTTGTTTCAGTTAACCCCAAAATTTGGTGATCTGTCTATGGGTAACTTTCACTTACCTGAAGTATCCTTGAGTATCAGGAAGTTGTTTTTTCTCCCCAGAAGTAGCCCAGGTCATGGGAAAGATGATGGGAATTTTCTTGGGATATCCTTGGGGATTATTAACGACATGTGCCATCAGACATGGAAGTGTTCAGTATTTAGAGCATTTAGACTGCTCTGACTTCTCCCAAAGGACCAAAAGTGGTTCCATAATCAGCATGCTCTGCCTTAGATCTCCTTAGTTCAGCTTTGCTAAATTCCTGGAAAACAGTGGCAGAAGAGCCAGGGGATGGTCTGCAGTCTCCAGCTGAACCCCTTGCACAGTCAGACTTGGCAAGGTGTGGATCAAGAAGAAATCTCATTTTGCCCAGTGCCTTGTTCTTACTGAGAGTCATATGTTTGGTTAATATATTGGGGTGTTATATTTCTATGTAAGACCTCAAAATCAATTGTGAAGAAACCATAAAACAATGTCATAAAAGCAACAGGAGATTTGTTACAAGATCAGTTATGCATCTTAATGGAAAATATACCTCACAGACAATATAACATTTGGTAGAGAACATGAAAACCAATATGGGATATGAATATTTTTATTGATAAATATAAACATTAAGACATTAAGATTTTTTTGGTCCATGAGAATCCTGTGTCATGAAGTTGTTATAAAAATCAGAAAAAAAAATTGCATATTGCCAAAATGCAGGATGGTAATTGTAAATCAAAATAAATTTTCCACTGATTTGAAATTTTTTTAGGTCCAGCTTTTAAAGCCTAATTTAAAACTTTCTATGAAAGTTGGGTCATATTTGAAATATTAACAAGGACTTAGGAGAGACATCAGGAATTTGTAATTGCAGTCACCACACCTGGCAAGGGTACTGGATACTAAGCAAAGGAAGGGAAATAGATTGTTTACTCATGCCAGTACAGACAATCTGGAGTCTAAATTAAGCATGATATAGATATAAAAAAATAAAAATATTAAATAAGATACCATTAAAATTTGCATCTAAATAAATAGTAGCAGTAGTAATAGTTGTAATAATAATAAATCCAATTGGAAATGCCCAAGAGATTAAACTAAGGATACATATGCAAAATCCACATTCCCAAGAGCTGTTGCCACTCTCTGCAAATGAAGTCTGTATTTAAGAGAATGACACTTGCTGTAACAACTAATTGGGGGTTACTTCTATGGAGAGCAATTTTATATCCATTTAAATTTTCTAGATGATCATGGGCTATTGGGTCATGGAATCTATCTGCTGTCACATTTTACTTGTCAGCTACATGGTGAAAGCTCCATGGTCATTCAGAGAGCAAATACCTATTTCCATTCTCTTATTTAGCTGAGTATAATTTCCTAGTGAAGTGTCAGAAACCCTACCCCAGAGAGAAATAATGAAGAATATAATACTAAAAATCAAAATTAAAAGGCAAGGAATGAAAGGTGTGTTATTCTCAGGGTCTTTCGGGTCGCTGTGATCGTGAGAATGTTTAAAGTCTCTTTTCCCAGCCCAAGCGCTTGAAGAATGAGTTGGAGCTCTTGAGTTCTTGATCTCAAGGTTGTTTACTGTGTCTTATTTATAAAATATTTTCTCCTGCCCTGCCAAGGTCCATCCAGCAGGATAGTTCCAGGACTGCCTGCCCCCGGGGCGGTGTTATCTCTTTATACTAAAAATTACCTGTACAATATTTACAATTACTTTCCAATACCTATCACCTACGTTAGACAGTTTACTCTAAACCAGTCCAAAAGTGTCAACATCACAGCAGAAGATGGAGGCCAAGAAGAAGAAGGAGGAAGTCTGGACATGCCCAGATTCCTCCACCTTGCCTCCTGAACCCCCATTCTAAAAACCCCAAAATCTACTTTTCCACCCTGTGAAAACTTCACTATTATTCTACCTAAAGTGGTGTGGCTTGCTGATCTTCATCTAAGGTTGGTCATTTGCTGCATGGGTCATAATCAAACCCACAGGTGTTTTGGGTTCCGTGCCAGGGTTTCTGAGCCCCCTGGCAGGGGTCTTGGCCATCCTGGACAGCCAGAGGGATGTCCTGGGTTCCCACATGTTATCAGGAGAAGAAAGGAAGAAAAATGGGAGTTGAGGCTGAAAGCTCTATGATTCACTTGCCTTCAGAGCACAAGGGCTGGATCCTGTGGGATGAACCCCATGGTGGAGCAGAGGCAGCGTGGGAGGAGTCCTGCCCTGAGGAGGAAGGAGCAGCAGCAAAGCCAAGGAGTGATGGACTGAGCACAGCCCCCATTCCCTGTCCTCCCTGTGCTGCTGGAGGGGAGGAGGCAGAGAAACCAGGAGTGAAGCTGAGCCCAGGAAGAAGGGAGAGGTTGGGGGAAAGTGATTTAAGACATAAAAGGATCAATGTCTGTCCTCATGGTGCTGTGCTAAAAAAATATTGGTTTACTAAAAATACAGATTTACTGGGAGAAAGAAGCTATTTCAGGCTGTCCTACTTCTGCTGCACACTGGGCACACAAACTTTGCCCACAGAAGAGGAATTTGGATGAAAGAGTCTCTTCATACCAGTGTAGAGCTGGTTTTAGAAATGAGAATCTAGGGCAAGTGCTGAAGATTAAAGAATCCTCACAATGGCTGATTTGCATAGCAGAATGAATCACCCAGTGTTTGAGTGAAAGAAGGAAAGCTCTCATACCTTTATGTGCTCCTGAAAGCTCATCCTCTGATGGCCAATGTGGCTATAAATGCACCTGAGAGCAGGTGGCAATGGCCTTCCCCTGGATAATGTCCGACAGAAATGATGAGTCCTCAGTGATCTGGAAATACAATTTATTCAGGAATTTGTACATTTGTCCAAATCCATGATGTAGGAAAAACGTTGGTGTCTTATTTTACATAAAATCGTTGCTAAAAGGAAAGATGCAACCTTCTTATCTAAGGTGACCCAGAGGAAAAATTGGAATAGAAACCCAAGTTACATCCTGGCGAGCGCTCCATCCTCTAGGCAGCACTGTCTCCTGTGGAATAGACACTCCAAAATCATAATCTGAATAGCAGGATAGGTAATTTTGTGCAGTACTTTATCCTTTACATTCATCGATATAATGGAAAGGGAGAACATCTGAATAACTTCAGCTTTCAGGGTACAAACCAGAAACTGGGCAGCAGAGAACGGGGATGCTTTTCTTCCATGTAGCCAATAATGTCAACCCTGCCTCCTTTTCCTCCTTTAAATGCTCATTCAGGTTTTATAAAAAAGCAAATCCAAATATAAGCACATTGAAAACATAAGAAAGACTAGTACCTAGTTACTGAACATATTCACAGGATTCCAGGGAGCAGATCTAGAGCTGCCATTAGAGAGATCAGATGCTTGTTTAGAGTCTGCAAGTGACAGAATAAGGGTATCATAGAATGTTAAAAAAAAAAAAAAAACAAAACATAAAACCCCAAAAGTGAAACAACCCCCCCAACAAACAAAAAAGAAAAAAAAAAAACCAACCCAAAAACAGCCTACTACCAAAAAAACCCCCCAAAAAACCTCCCAAAACCCCACAGATACTGAACATTTTCTCATTATTATAACATTTTCCGTTGCCATTCCAAATTCCCCTTACATAACTGTACTGGTTTTGCCTGGTAAAAGTTAATTTACTTCATATTAGCCTTTATCATGCTCTGTTTTTTACCTGTCTGCATGAACTTTTGTGGGCTGTCCTGGGACAGTGTCCACCTCACTGATTTCAGGAAGGAATCCAGACATGGGAGGAATTATCTGCTGAGTGCTTTCAGCTTTATTAAACCTTGCTGGACCTTATGTCAGAAAATATCTATTTGGTGACAGTTTCTCTTCATATCTGACATGCAGGAATCACTATCTTTTCACTGGTTCTGAAAAGAAAATTAGATACTACAAATATACAACGTGGAATTTAAAATTCTCTTCAGGGTTGCCAAAATTTCCAGAAAGGTAGAGAGGAAATGAAGAGCTCCTGGAAAAGTAAAAGGCTGGAAATAGAATAAATGACTGCAGCTGGTTCCATGCTTCATATTCTGAATTTTCAGTGTTAAATAAGCTCTAAATAAAGCTTTTAAGTCCTCCCCCCTTTATACTTTTTTCCCTCTTGCTCTGTCATTTTTATTTGAACCCCTAAGACTGGCTGGATCTAAGAAAATACAAACAAGATTTGCTCTTTAATAATTAAGATTTGAGTAAACAATGGGCAGTTCAATATCTGTGAGATTAGAACTAAGCTCTTTTTTCCTTTTTATGGGGGATCCATGTGCTCATAATGTTGAGAATTGAAGTAAATTAATAAGCATAGTTTAAGTTATGGAAAAAAAAAATTGTAGAACTGTTTTATCTTCTTCCCTTTACAGAACTTTCATAATTATATGTATTAGTAAAATTAAACAAAATTTGGAAACAAAATTGTTTTACCTATTCAATCTTTTTCTCTAACTGCAAGAGTTTCTTATGTAATTACCATTTCTAAATTCATTAAAATGGCTAAACTAATAATCTAATATATCTGTTTTGTCTATGTAGTAGGTTCACATTTATTTTATTTAACTTTCCAAAGAATAGTTCCTGTCATCCATTTTATTTTCATTAAAATGAGAAAAATATCACTGCCTATTTCTGCAATTTAATTATCCAGCTAATTTTGCAACCTTTGCCCGTAGCTACTTAGAGACAGAAATTTATCTAAAAGCATTATGATATTATCTTGTCTCTCACTCATCAGAAAACAGTTTAATGCAAAATTGTTTCAAGGGCACATTTTGGAGGGTTTGATGCATCCTTGAGCTCAGAAGATTATCAACTTCCATGAGCTGAGCTTGAAACCAGATGCTCAGCAGATGAGCTGCACTTTGAGCAGGTGCTTCCTTTGTAAACCAGACTTGGATTTAGTGGAATTTGGAATTTGGATATTGTGAAATTCGGATATTGTGCTATTTTGCTTTTTTGGGGGCATTTTCTGTGTTTGGCTCAGTCCCTTGCTGCATATTTTGGTGATGTCTCTGCAGGGGGATGCTCAGTGAAGACAAACCCACATCTCTGCTATTCAGTAAAGCTTTGTGACAGGTTGATCCTCCATGTGCTGCATCTGGTACCAAATAACTGTGTAGGTATAACCTGTACAACCCAGTAAAATCACATTCTTGTTTGTATTCTTACTAGAAAATCAAATGATTCTGTTCCCATTGAACTGAAACTTGTCCTGCTGCCTCGCAGCAACAGGTTTTCTTTTATGTGGAGCAGGTGGCCAACACTGGAAACCTGTTTTCATGGTGGGAAAGATTTATTGCCCTCAAAAGTGATCTCAGAAAATTTGCAATTGGTGAACAAATGCTGTTTGAGAAGCAATGTAAGTAAACAATGCAAGCACAAAAGGCAGAAGCATACAGGGAGGAATAACTCAGTTATTTTGTCTTGGGAACTCATTTTTATAAAAAGGCCTCCCAGTTCCCTATAACACAACCTAATGAAAAAAATGAAAGCTTGGAAATTTCTTGTGATGTCTTGGAATATCTTGAATCCTTAATTGTTTTAAATTAATTATAAAAATATGTGGCTAAAAGAGTCTTGGATGGTCTCCAGCAAGTCTTTATTACTGAATTCTAAAATGCAACTTTTGTTCATGGCTCCTGTTGAAGAACTGGAATGTTCATCACTAATTATGTGTTTGATTATGCTTTTCCTTCTTGATTGAACTGGAAAAAAAGAGGGAGACACTGAGACAGGAGGCATTGAGGCACTTTTCTATTTTTCTTACCTAAAAAGCTACTTCAAATTTGATGGTGCTTTGATTCAAAACACAGGGTCTGACATTTATTTCCAATGTACTGGCAGGATTTGACTGATTTCCTTGAGGCTTCACAGACTCACATTGGCTGTTTGGTTGATGAGGTATAACATGAAATTATAGAAAGAAAAAAAGGGAAAGCTATAATTATTACATCTAAAGCAGATTTGTCTTTGGTTTCAGTACAACTGATGTGATATATATTAGATAAACCAGATTTATCTTTGGTTTCAGTACAACTGATGTGATATATGTTAGATGTGTTTGAGTTTTCCTCCTAAATTTAACCAAGATTTGGATGAGATATTTGTTGTAGGAAGGTTTTCTAAGCCCCATCTGTAATCAATGGAGAAAGGAAGCACTTAAGGGTCATGTACCAGGTGTGGATAAAACACACCTGTCTGCTCCCTTTTATCCTATTTTCAGATTGATATGAGCACTTGCTGATAACTAATTTGATCCAAAGCTATAGAATTTAAGAGAAGGGACACATTCTCCTTCCTGAGTGAGAAGTTAATATTGGCCCACAGGAGGAAATTCAGGCAGAGCTCACCCTCTGCAGAGTTACCTGAGCAGGGGTGCCCTGCAGCCTCTGTGCTGAATCAGGGCTGCAAAATTCAGGGGTCTGGGGGCAAAGCACTGACACTCACCTGTCTACAAGAAAAGACTTCAAGCAGGAAATCACAGTTTTTAATCCCAGAATGAATCTGAGGTTTTTGTGGATCTGGACATGAATAAAATGCATGATTGAATAAAGTCTAGAGCTTGCAGAAAAGAATTAAAAAAAGAATTAAGTGTATCATGGGTTTTTTTTCTTTTGGGTTTGTTTTATTTTTTTGGCTTTTTTTCAGAATGTGACTTAAGTTTCCATCAGAAGTTCTGCACACTTCCATTTCCTTGTGTGAAAAGGCATATCCTTCCCATCTTCATACATATTCAAACACTAATAAACAGATGGTCAAATTAAGGATACCCTGTCATCCAGAAAATTAAATGAATTAGAAAATCACCAGAGCTTAGTTTTCCAAAACATTCCTTCTTCCATTAAAATAAACACACCCAGCTTACTTTAGCCTCTGTTTTTTTTTTTTCCAAACACTTTCAGAATCATGAGATCAAATTATTAAGCTAGTGGAAAATCCCTTGTTGGCATTAGAAACAAGCTCTACTGGGAGGAAGACTAAGATAACAGCTGGTTATTACAGAACAAGATATTTCATTACATTGAACATATCTCCTTAAGAAAAAAGGAAAGTCAGACTTTGAACTTGTTGGATCAATGATTACAATGGTATTGGAACTGACTTGAATAGCTGTATTCTGCATTGTGGGGAGAATAAGGAGATATTCTAATAGGATTTACTTGTTATACAAAATTCAGGTTAGAAAACAATTAACAAAGAAAAGAGGATCTTCTCATGCTCAAAGCAAAAGGCAAGCAGTGAGGAAATTATATGAGGGCAGCAATTAATCCCATCCCATTAGGGCAGGCTGCTGACTGTAGTCTAGAAAAGCTGAAATACAAAATGCAGGCAATTAATTTTAGGAGTTGAACAAACCTTGCTTTTGTCCATACCTACCTTGCCCTAAGCCTTTTGTCATGCAGAGAGCTGTGAGCTCTGTGTGGAGGGATCTGACACTTCACAGGGCATGGGGACAGCAGCTGAGATGCCTTTGTCACCTCAGTGGCAGCAAGAAAGGGCCAGGGAAGGCACTGAGAGATGATCAAGAGAAACTCTTGGAGGTGCTAAGGAAAGAGAAAGGATCCTGCAACACCACCCCTGCCAGCCAGCACCTTCAAATCAAGTGATGGGAGATCTGGTTAGTGTCATGTGCAAACCCAGGGCACTGGGAATATTTCTGTGTCTGCTCTGGGGCGTCCTGACCCCCAGGGGAGCACTGACTCTGACCCTCATTCATGGAGAAAGTTTCCCAGACTTCAAGATAGACTGGAATCCACAAAAGTGTGAAATAGATTATAGAGAGCAGTGTAGGTGTATCACTTGGGAGAGAAATTTAGGTTCTGGGATTTTTAGTATGTTGTGGATGGAAGCAAGATGGAGGGCACAGGGTGTCATCCTGGGTTTCTTGTTCATGCTTCTTCTTTCTTCTTCTCCATGGGTTTGAGTGGCATTTTGTAATTGGGCAGGAAAGTCCTCATTGTGGGCTCTGTGGGATCAGTTATTGGGTTAAAAGGGAAAATAATCCAGGTGTCAGTTCTTAATTGGATAGTTTAGTCTTAAAAGCCCTTGTAACAAGAGATTGTTGGCCATTTTGTGCCTTCTAATGAAAGGCTGCAGAACTCACAGTAGTGAGACTGTTTTACTGATCAGAAATAATAAAGATCTGAGTCTGAACATGAACTACTTCTCAATCCAGTGCCTTCAATCCAGATCCAGAGAAACCAACAATTGGTACAGTCAAAGTGTGACAGTTAAAGAATGAATTATAGCAATTTTAAGATTAATTTTATGGTCAGTACCAGGACCAGTAGCAACATGTGGATAACCAAATCCTTCAATGGCATCTGACTCACTAAACATGGGCTTTACTAGGTAACATTTATTTAAGCTTTTTCTACTGTCATCCTCTGTGCACTGACTGGCAGGGGCATGTGGGGCTCTCCTCTGGGTGTATGAGAGCATTCTTAAGCATTCCCAAATCCCTTTTCACCTCAGTCTCCAGAATTTCAGATATACTTTTGGAAAGGATAATGTTCCTTCTCCTTTTCCACAGTATTTTTTTTTCATGCCTCTGTCAACTGGACTATGATATTTCTGAGAGCCCTAAACAAAGACAGTGAGTTTATCTATTAAATAATATTTGAAAATCAAGATGTTTGCCTACCATCTGGAACATCTTTTGCACTACAGTCCTCACTTCTTCCTTTCATTTGTAGCAACCTCAAATACTCAACCAAACTCTTCTATGATAGTAAATATAATGCAGGACCAGTCTGACTATTGGCATTTAAACTAGTACTGCTGCTACTCCTCCAGCAGCTCTTACTCCTTTCCCTGGAACAGATAATTCCACATGAACAAGCATTTTCAAACGTTATTAAACATTTTCCAGTGGTTTTTCAGGCTGCCCTTACCCTCTGAGAGCACACAGAGGCAGCTCTTGGGCTCAGCAGCCCAGAGTGCCCCAGAAGAAAATTGTGCTGGCTCATTTGCTTGGAGCACTCTCCCTTTCTGCCCTCCTGCTCAACAGGTGAACTTCTGCTGAAAAAAAGGCTCAGCAGCATTTTGCTCTCTGAAAAATATCAATGCTTATCATTTTATACTAGTGGAGTACATGAGGAGACATAAATTATCTGTGTCTCTGACATTTCCATTCTTCTGGTCAATGTTTGAAAATTCCAGGATGCAATGAACCTGGAAACCTTTATTTTTTCAGAAAAAACCTCAGATAAGGTTGCTTTATTATCCCATATAGGATGCAGAGCTTGTTTTATGAGTCTGATGCTGTAAAGCAGCCCTGTGACTGCATTCAAGAACTAATGCATTTCTTATCTAAGCTGTTCAGCCTGAAATGATCTATATATTTTCGTGATTTATCCTTCTTTAACCTCTTTCTTGAATTCCTATAACTTAACATAAGTAAATAAAATTAGGCATTAATTTTTAATGAAAATATTCCACAGCAAACTGGGAACTCAGGAGGCTTGTTCTGGAAATGTCAATGCAAAACATTTCAACATTTCTCATGTGAAAGGTTTTATTTCAGCATCTCTAAAACTGAGAGTTTTATTTCAGAAAAAGTTAACTGGTGCTTTCAAAAACTCAATGCTTTCACACTTTTTTCCCCAGTAAAATCAATTTACCAGATCCAATACACGTTCATGAGTAATTTTGTTGTTTATAAGACTGAATTTTTTAAAGTGATTTTTCTTTTCTCAGAAGAAAATGCATCATCTCAGCTATGCTTTCTGAATTACTGCTTCTGCCTCCTTCCTTGCAATTTGCTGGTGAAGCCTGAAATCACCAGATACACAAAATGTATCCAAAATCCCCATTTTGCAGTAAGACCTGCCAGTTCAAGGTACCTCAGTTGAGGAGCAGATGAAGGGATTTATTTATTGAAATAAATCCAACACCAAAAGAAGTAACTGTGTAGTGTGAGGCCTGCCAGGGAGTGATGTGGTGCTTTGTCCATTACTGCCCATGAGAATATTCAGCTCTTTATGGGGAGCATATGGCAGCCTGGCAGCATTAGCAGTCTGTTAAAAGCACTTTAATATCCTTTTAAAATGTAAATCCTTAATGTTTCTGCTAAATCTAGACATCCATGGGTTAATCTGTGCTGACCCTGCACAATCAGGATTGGCTTGCCAGGTCAGCAGCAGAATTCCTCAGCAGAATGGAGGCGTGGATGTGCTGAACTTTCCCCATTAACCCAGTGAGAGCCGTGTGTTGGTGTCATTGTAATACAGGGAAATTGGTGTTAATCCTGCACCTCTGTGCAGCCCTGCACTCTCTCTTGTACCTCCCCACAGCAAGGGGAATATTCTTTTTTCCTTTAGATTTACCATCCTTTTTCAACACTCAGGAAGTTTCCTGCCCTTGTTTTCTGCCCAGGTGCAATGAAAGGGAGGATGTCAAAGCCCTCAAAGCCTT
This sequence comes from Setophaga petechia, assembly GCA_024362935.1. Classification (NCBI taxonomy): domain Eukaryota; kingdom Metazoa; phylum Chordata; class Aves; order Passeriformes; family Parulidae; genus Setophaga; species Setophaga petechia. The sequence continues at coordinate 2,484,061 of JANCRA010000001.1, read as the reverse complement.
TTCCTTTTGAAATACAGAGCCTCAGAAAATTAAAAATATTGCTTTTGCTGACTACTTGCTTTCTCATGCTTTTTCACAAACAAATCCCTGGCCAAACTCAAGGTGATCAATGTGGTCTTTCAAAACCATTCCTCAGTGGCAGACAGTTTGAATAAATGAAAGTTAAGGACTCAAGAACCCAAAGCAATTTAATTTTTTATGTGCCAAATGAAACATAATCGTTTTTCTATATTTACTAGATTTTTCTAGGCCCTTAAAAAAAAACCAAACAAAAAATCCTCAGGGAAATGAATGTCTTGAAAGCACTTATTTACCTTCATAGGAATTTTATAGGAATTTTTAACTATTTGGAAATTTTAAGTTAGCCAACACAATGTAGCCTATTAGTGTCTCAAACAACTGACTTTGCATTTTCAAATAATTTCAATATTTTCATAAGACTAACTAAAACTTAACATTTCTCATTAGCAAATTCTTGAAGTACAGAGATTAATTTCTCATAATATCAGACTGAGAAAATACAGTATTTTTTGAAAGAGGATCATACCTTGCTGACTCTGAAGCACTATGAAAAACACAGTATTTGGAGATTTTTCCAGAACTGTGAGTGAGTCCAAAAGCAGGCATCAAGAAGGTTCATAGCTGAAGTAAAATGACTTTTTTATTTCTTGTTTATGGAATAAAGAGAAAAGAGAGAAAAAAAACAAAACCAAAAACTGTAGGTGTTTTTGAAAGTAGAAATTTTAAAAATATAAATATTTTCACTTGTTGGCTCAGCCAAATACTTGGTTCATGACCTGTAAAAATCTTCAAATGTTTCTGAGTTTTAGTTCACTTCCATGAACAGATACAGTGATAAGAAGAGGAAATGATCTCTGGTGATGTTTTAAAATTAAATTTCTTGACCATATTCACAGAAGAAGCCTTTCCTGCAGTCAGAGAGAGGGATGTTGTGAATTTGTTCCACTGCATGGAGCCAAGGAAAGCACTTGGGCTTGAAATAAGAGGCAGAGGATGAATTTGGTCTTCAAACTGGGTGTCCTCAAAATCTTTTAATCTGAACAAACAGATCACAATTTTATGGGAAGTATTTATTAGATTTATAGATGGGTAGATATTTAATTACTTGAAAAAAAAAAGAGGAAACAAATCCTCATCAAGGCCTTGGCCAGCTGAGTTTCATTCATATGAATTTCAATAATTTCATCATAAAAAGCTTAAGAAAATTCTGCCTGTATTAATGAAGTATTAACCTAAGAGATGGAGTTCACCCTGAAATGTGACTTAAACCAATGGAACTGGTCCAGTCCAGAGCAACTGAAATCTTGGATGAATATAATGATTTTTACAAACCTGCTTGGCAAACCTGATTTTTATTGCAGAATATCAAACTACAAATCGAAAAGCATATGGATCCTTAACTTTGGAAACTGCAGAGGAACAGAAGCTTTGTGAGGTGATGTCAGGGCATGCCAAGAGTGCAGAGAGGATCATTCCAAAAGGAAGAGCAAAAATGACTGATAATTCTCTGAATCATACAGCTTGGAATCTATAGAAAATTGATCTGGTGATTTGACCCTTTTATATTTACTGTGTCTTTTAATTATTATTGGTTTTGGGTTTGCTTTTTTTTTTTTTTTCCCCCTCAGTATGCTGGAAAACAGAATTAATGGAATGATTCCTGTTCTGCTCCGTCTCAGTCCCTTACCTCACTCTGCTCACATTGCTATTTTATTTTTCTAGTGAGGGAACTCTTTAAGTGGGGCAAGCTAAGACCAAACTCTCTCGTAAAGGGCTGGAAGGAGCCATTGAATAAATGACATTAATTTTGCAAGGAGAGATAACATATCTTGTTAGATCAAATCACATGGCAGAAAAAACCCAGAAGCATGACCAAACTAAACCAAAGAAAAGTCTTCTGACACTTTCTCATAAATCTGATATTAAAGGGTAGTTGCTGGGCTCCATATTTGAATGTCACTAAATTAGATTTGTGTCCTGATGTTGTCAGGCATGACAAAATAGTTAGTGTAGGGTTAATAGTAATATTTTTTATTGTGGTTTCTTCTAATGATTTCCTCCTCCACAAACTCATAATTTTTTTTTTATTTCCTTAAGTAATGAGTAAAATGAGTATTCACCTGCCTGAAAGTGATTTTATGATGATATCAGGTTTATTGCCTCATGTTGGTAAAACACTTAGAGGCTCAGAACTGCCATGTATTATCATTATTGACAATAGAAAAAACTCTAGTGATGAATAATACTTTTTCTCCCTGAAAACAGGCTTTAATTTAGATTAATTGAAGCATCTGTTACACGTTAATCTGATTTCCTGTATCTATTGAGGATGGAAAATAAATGTTTTAATGTTTTACCTTATTCACTGATAAACTCTTTAGGACTGAGACTGCATTTTACATATTCATCTATGACCCAGCATTGTGAATAATGTCAGAGTCCCTTGCTACTCAAATTGTAAATAATGTTATCTGGTAATTACGCATAATAAAAAAGTTTGCAGTAATTTCTTTATAGTGACTTGACCCCCATAACTTCTCTAACTTAAATTAAAAATGTATTTATGAATAGTCACCACGGAGTGTCACCATGAGCTTTTTATACACTATAAATATACCATGATTAATTATCTCTAGGCATTTGATGCACTGTAATTTATTTAGGATTAATGGACTCAGCTCATCAGTAAATGCTGAGTTCCTCCATATTTCAGGAATGTCTAATCCATTAGCTGCACTGAAGGTTATCTGTAAGAATAAATCAATGGGCTGATGCTTATCAAACACTGCGCTATTCAAATTGTTTGCACTCAATAATATCTGTAAAAATCCCTGTTGTTTAGTTTACCACAATTTAAAGGAGAACTGAATTGCCTGGAGTTATCTACCAGGGGGATTATTTTCTTTGGTATACTGTCCCCAAAATTATAAACTATGTGTATGTTTAATTATAAACTATCCTGCATTCTTTAATGATCATTTGTAATATATCATTTTTATGGTTGCAGATATTCATGACTCTGAAAAAAACAAACAACAACAAAAAAAAAATCCCAGTGAAGGCCACATTTGTTTATTTGAAATTATATTTTAGAAGCACAGCAACTTTCAGTTTTAAGTCTTGAGTGTGGCTACCACATGGAAAAAAGAACCACAAAAGTTAATGTATAAAAATTCACAAAGGAGATGAAAGTTGGATACTTTTCAGTGCACCAGGAAAAGTGTCCATATTTTATATCAAATAATATAACAAATGCAGTCACTGAATGACAGCTATTCAATATATTATGTGCTCATTAGGTTTATTTGCTCTGTATCACACACATGAACATGTTAAATATCAAAACCTTGTCCCAAAGCACAGGGGAGCTAAAGAGAAGAAATAAGGAAGAGAAAGGGAGATTAGAAATAAGGAAGAGAAAGGGAGATTAGATATTTTACATTTATTATAACAGTATTTTGGCATGGGCATGAGCATAGGCTTGCCAATTTTTGGTGGCAGCATCTGAGTATTTTATTTTGAATTAGAGATTACTTTAGTTTGGAAAAAAGTTCCTATGAAACCCTACTTTTAAAATAGGGAAAGGTGTGTGAAGAACAGGGAAGGTTTGTAGAAACAACTAAGGTATGATGAGTTTTAGGGTTATTTCTTATTTGTGCCAGCTCTTATTCTGTAGCTGGCAGACACAAACTCTTTAGGGCAGGTTTCTGCTTCTGTCATTCTTCCCTACAATTCCTTGCTTAGCTTTTCCAGACTCTCATTCTGCATTTGGATCCAGCAAAAACAAATACTGATGAACTCCTGGGTATATCAGGAGGGGATTTTTCAGTCCAGCATGACAAAATCATGTCTGGAAAAGGGAAATGGTGCAGTGACAGCTGCTAGTTAGCTTGTGATCACTGACTGCTTCCACAGCATCTGCAGAGCAGCTATAGAGGGCCTTGGGTGGAAATTGAAAGTAGACACTGCTGTCTGTCCAATGCTGGCTATAGCTTTACAGACAGCAATAATGACCCTGAAGCACAAAATTTATTTTATCACCTGTCTTTTATAGAATTTGGCCCGAACGTTTTGTAATTTAAATGCATAGACTTATGATCAGAGTAGCTCCTAAACCAATGAAATGTTGGCAAAGACATAAATCCAGTCCATACCCGCTGGTTCACAGCTTTACAGAGGTATAAAAAGAGCCTCAGGAAGACTAAGATAATGTGAAAAACACAGAGCCTCTGGTCATGCCCAGATATTCCTAGCAGAGTCTCACAAAGATAAAAAAAAAACGGCAGCTCACAGAGAATTTTTCCTTTGAGCTAAAAAATAATTATCTGACAATAAGGGAAATTAAAAGTTTCCCTTTGTGTATAAAAGATTCTCTTTATGCTCCCTTGAGAACTGGAGGAACAAAGAGAACTCACTTTTCTCCTGCAGAGCAGGAGGCTGAGCTGGCTGCTCAGGGCTCTTCCTTGGTGGCACAGGCAGGAGAATGAAGGAAGGAATGAACAAATCCTTGGCTCTCAGAGGTCCTTGGCTCTTCCATCACCCCATACCAGACTCAACACAGCTGAGCCACCAATGTGGAGTTTGGGTGAGATAAATCTGCAGGAATAAAGGCAGGTTTCTGATTGAGGATGATGTGGATTTCTCACTCAGTTCTGTAGTGTGTGTTAAAATCTTCATGGAGCCTAAAGGGAGTTTAGAGGACTGGCTCAGGTGTTGATCTTACCTGTATCAGGACAAAGCTAAGCCTTGGTGTGAAGTTTAAGTTTCCATTTGGGTTCTCCCTGTAGTCTTAGACATATGCTGAGATGTATCTTGCTGTGCAGGGACTGCCTGTCAAGCTATTGGGCAGGTAAATTGAGAGGCAATTTATCCTGCCACAAAGTGATGAGATGTTTAAAACCCCTCAGGTTTAGATCTGTGTTCAGGAGTTCCCACTTCAGTTCTGGGTGCTTTTCTTTGATGCCAATGAAGTTGCTGTTTCCTACAATGCTCTCATGCTTGGTCTTCCTTTTTCCATATCAAGGATGGACTGTGAGTGTCATGACCACTGAGCTCTGTCTTTCAGAAGAGTATAAAAATATCCAGCCCATCCATCAAGCTGGGCACAGCACAAGTCAGTTTGTCATGACAACAAAGTAATCTGAGAGCTCTCTGATAATGATTCTAATAAATGCCTTGGTGCATGAGAGGCTTATCAGCAAAATGACAAATTGATAAAAGAGAAGGTTACACAAGAATTCAAATAAAAAGCTTTCAGTCTGTGTCAAGTATTTCTTCTTGCCTGGTAACAGCTGAATAGAGAGGAAATGAAAGAAATTCTCTTGACTGCAGGATGAAAACCACACACAGAGAAAGAAACCCCTTATACCACATACCCTTATATGTGCAAGGTGGGCTTGACTTGGGAGCAGCTGAGGCTCTCTGGGGAGCAAAGGGGGGTTTGCTTTCACTGCCTCAAGGCACATAACCTTGGCACAGAGTTAGGAGCTGTGGATACATCGAGTGAAGCTTTCAGGATCCAATTCAGGCATCAAGGTTAGAAGCTGGAAGCAGCATGGCAGTCCCGTACCTGCTCAGCTGCCACTAAAGGTGCTGCAGCAATCTAAGGATGGGTCAGATTAAACTGGACCAAATCAGGTATTTTATCTAGGCTTGAGAATCCTGAAGTAATTATTTAACTATTTTTATATTTTTCAGCTACTGCAGAGTTATAACGTAGTGTTACTCTAACTCCTAACTTGGGGTTCTTTAGACAAGGCTTTGGTGGCACCTGAGGCATCAGGGGAGAGCAGGGTGTGCTGCTCATAAGGTTATCTGGAATTTGATCTCATCAGTGCACCAATTTATGTGGAAAGAAAATATTTGGTACCCAGAAAATAAAGGCAAAGATGATTTTGACAATTGAAGAAAAATACAGTGTCAGACTGTTTTAAATTTTTTGTAAGAGTTGAAGTTTGAACACAGAGTGAAGATTCTCTTGCACTCTTGCAGTGTTATTTCGTTCAAATGTGTTTTTAACCACAGAGAATGTGTATTCTGCCTATTTTCTTTCTTTCATAAGACTTGTGATATTCCCATAAACATTTCAGTGTGACACAGGCTTTTTGATTAAAGGTTTTTCGTTTGGCTTGCCAAACACAGTCTCTGAAATAGCACTTCTGCTCCTAAAACACCCAAGATTATATAAGCTGCTTCTGGAAGCTACTTCTCTAGAGGCTGTTTGCAATCTGCCCTTTAGCTTCTAAATTTCCTGAAAACAGGGGCAGGCTGTTACCCACCTCTTAACTCCTTCCTAATGGAAATTTTTCTCCTGAGAAATTATCCTAACTACAAATGTACATTGTGTAATCCACCAATTGTCCTGAAAGTTCCCTCAGCTTCAGAGGAACTGAGTCTTCAATGTCCTGAAAGATTCTGCTGCTTTGGTTTTGGTAAAAGTTGTTTTATTCTCACTACACCTGTATTCCTTTTCCACGTTTTGTTGTAGAAAGGCATTTCAAGTTGTTGAAAGGTTGTCTCTGATGTTTTAGTTGGTTTTGTATTGCAAAAGCTTCTTGGTTTTAGTTCAGATTGCATTGATTTAATCAAATGTACCAAAGGGCCAGTAAAAGCTTGTAAAGCCTCACCACATGTTTCTCATTCCAGATTTCACATGGGATCAGTTTTATTTACAGATAAACCACTTGTATTGTCCCATCTCCCTTGGGATGAGGTGAGAGGAAAGACCCCTCCTGCAATTATTACATGCAATGTTCAGCCTTTTAATGAATGACTCTATCTTCAAATGTAATTAAAAATAACTGGTAATTTGGTTAGTTTTAATGAACATCTGGGATGGTGTTTCCTTCTGAGATTCCAATGGTGACATTTTTTATCTAATTCCTGAGAAACAAGGTGTAATGTGGCCATTTAGTTGGGTGGGTAGGATTAACAGATGGTGTTCCAGGAGTGTGAATGATCCTGTAGCCTTCTCATGGACAGCTTTATTCCCCCCCTTCCCCTTTTTTGCTGCTGTACCTGCTCTGACAGCATCCAGCTATCAAACCTGCACCCTATCCAGTTCCACCTTGTCCTCAACAGGATTTTCCTCTGTGCTGTTAAATGTCAGGAAATGTGGGATGGACGAGTGTGATGCGTAATTGTGACAAGGAGAGCACATCCTTCATCTTCGTGGTGTTTTCACCAGCATTTTATTTCAAGTGTTTCTCACTAATCCCCAATTTCTTAGAAGGAGAGTATGGATGAGTATGGTCCCTTGTGCTTAGTCTTAGTTACCTCCTCTGCAGTTTGGCAAAGCCACCTGATGTGTGAGGTTATGAGATCCTGCAGAACCAAAGATATCAACAGAGGTGTGGATTTGTGCCTGGAGCCCTGTGACCTTCTCCACAGTCCCTTCTTACCCCAAGTTCTTTTGAATGGTTGGATGGTCTCAGCTTTTGGCCAGCCATGGCCAAAGATCTTAAAGGTCTCTTCCAACTCAAACGATTTTGTGATTCTCTGCATTTAGCAGAGACTACAAATAGCATCTTATTGCTGAGCAGGGAAGTGGAAAATTACAGAGTGAGTTTCCAGAAGGATGTCTAACAGCCTCTGTTTGTACCAGCAATAAAGTCTGTAAATAAAGTAGCAGCTTTACATTTGCTGAAGTCCTGAAGCCCAAGGAGAGACCAGCTCTCTGTCTGAGGAGACTTTCAATCAAGGAGTATAATCCTTCAGATGCCTGTGATTGATTTTTGTTGCCCAAAGCCTGTTCTTGTTGTGTTAAATAATGTATCTGCCCTGTGAGACAGCCTGTAATTCTCTCTCTGCAGGAGCTGAGAGTGTTGTACCCATCTCCCAGCTGGGAGCAGGGACCTCTCCTCTCTGACAGCCTTAGACAGAAATCTGGGGCAGATTACAGGGGAAAAGAGAGCACACAACAGCATTTCCTTTGTGCACCCTCCCAGCTTCCAGCAATCTGCAGCTTGGCTCTTAATGAAGCTTTCTTGCATGAATCTGTCTGACTCTCTTAATTAGGTTCTCCACAGCCTCCTGAAGGAGGGAGTTGAGCAGTTTAAGTGAATGACATGGAAATAAGCATTAAAAAAAAATCCCAGAGCACATTGTGTGCTGATGTACACAGGAAAGAATCCTGCAGGCAAACCATTCTGGTGCCCTTGTTGAAGGACACTTCTTTGAGTTTTGCTAAATGGAGCCATTTTAGGAAAAATATAGGATTCAGCACTATTAGGGCATCTTACTCTGATCTCCTTTGGGCATTAGCCCAAGATTTATGGACCAATATCTTGGTCATGTATGATAAAACCATCTCTGCTCTTCTGCATGTTCCATTGCTGCAAAGTACAGCAAAGTGAAACTTAGGTTTTAGTGTCTATTATTTTTTTTTTCATTTAAAGTGGAAATGAAAGCAGGGAAGTAATTCAGAGATAATTTCATGAACCAAATTACTTTTTGTGCACATATAGCAAAGTACACTAATATAAATTCTAAGCTTAGACTGGATGGTTCACTGAGAAACAGTTTAATTTATCACATTAATTATGTAATTAAAGCATGAAGGAAGCAATGGTTTAATTGAATACAGGCAATGTTTATTTGTTCACACAGGTATTTTGTATCCTTGTAAATTCATCAAATGAAGAAAATGTTTGCACCACTATAATTGGAGGGCCTAATTTATCCTTTCTTTAACTACCTCCAAATATATAAAAGTTGTTTGTTTGTTTATTCATGCCTGGAAATTGGGTAATTTCTTTTTTTAGGAAAAGGTAAAGACTGCAGCAAAGTTAATTCTTATTGTAGAAATCTGTACAGAAATGCAGAACATACATTCATTTATTTCCCTGTATAACTGTGCCATAAAGTAACACATGCTTGATTGTAATTCTAAAAGAAAATCTTATCTGCAAACCATATGCTCTCTGTGATGCCCTTATGCAGCTTGTTATTTTTTTTTCTGACAATATTGAAGTCAACTATTTTTCTAAAAAAATGGCAAAGCAGTGTAACATTTTGGTTTTGCTCTCATCTCTCACCCATCCACACTCAGATATTTAGCAGTGCTGGCTACTAATGGGATGCACAAAGTTCTGTGGGATATGGAGTATGGATGACCTTTCAGCTTCATTATTGTACAGTTTATTTTATTTCATTTATTATTTTCATAATTCTAACCAGGATGACATTACCTCGAGGTTGTGTTTTTTTCATTCTTTCTTGAGATATATTACAAAAATAAGATTAAATGGTTAGTGTAGAAGAGTTTGCAGCAGGAGGGATTTGGCTTACTGTTTTTTCTTTTTTTCCATTCCTATGCCCATTATTTTGGTTTGAAATCTCCTCTGGAGACAGTAAAATACTTGAAAAGGCAGGTTGGGGAGCTGACAGGTGGTTTGTTCACCAGATCCATCCTCCACTTCAAAGCCCAGTCTGCAAAACATGGTGTGAACAAGTAACTTGAGGCTCCTGAACTGCTGTCAGTGGGGTCAGTGATCTCAGTGGGGTGACTGGCAGGAACCAGAGCTCCCAGGGTGCAGCATGTACCTGCAGGCTGGTGAGAGGGACACCTGGGCTGCAGGAGGTGACAGATCTATGAGCTCTGATTATCCCAACATTCTTGTGCCATCTCCTTCCTGGAGAGTGAGGGTATGAGACAGACTTAGTTCAAGATGAAGAACAAGAACTGCCATGCCTATTGCCAGGTCTGGTCATGACAAATTATCTTTTACTTTTTCTATTCCTGGTTTTTTTTTTTTTTTTGTTTTTTGTTTGTTTGTTTGTTTGTTTTTTGTTTGTTTTTTGTTTTGTTTTGTTTTTTGTTTCTTTTACCCATTGTTTCTCCCTTTAACCATATCCTACTCATTTTCCCTTTTTCTATCTCACTCCCTCCATATTCTCTCCTGCTCACATCTGTGTTATCTCTGGAGTTGCTGGGTGATAGCAGTTTTCCAGCTTCCAGACTGATCATATTTCTGAAGTGTTGCTGAGAAAGAATGCAACAAACAACAATGCAACAAACAAAGTGAAGAGCTGAGACTCTCTAGAGTCTGAAGGCATCAGAAAAAGTATTTGAGAAAATGGCCTCAAGTTACACCAGAGAAGGTTTAGATTGGGTATCAGAAAAAATTCTTCACTGAAAGTGTTGCCAAGAATGGTAACAGCCCAGTCAGGGAAGTGGTGGAGTCTCCATCCCTGGGAGTGTCCAAACAACACGTGGATGTGGCACTTGGGGACATGGAACACAGAGGTGCTGGGTTAAGGGTTCACCCTGATGATCTTAGAGGTCTTTGCCAACCACAACAATTCTGTGATTCTGACTCTGCACTCCCATGTCCTCCTCAGCATCTGAAAATCTTGATGGAGCTCATGTTTGCCAACTGATTAACTAAACAAGAAGTGGCATTTTTGGAGTGTTCATCTGGTATTTTTGTGAAGAATGGTTATTAGTCTGACAGAGTTCAAGCTTTTTTATCAGTGATTTGATAATAAATATGAATTTTGTGGATGACAAAGTGACATAGCCTGCAGTCACTTCATTAGATGTACCTGTTAAAAGAAAATTAGTTTTAATATCAGTTCAAAGTCACATCTTGCAGAAGAAGGAATGAAAAACATTCTATCCAGGTCAGGGCCCTTTTTTTGGGAAATCAGACAGACTGAAAAATGCCTTTGCAGTGGATCTGGTCAAGCAGCCCTGCCCCAGCTGTCCACAAAAACAACCATGAAAAATCCTCAGTTCTATAAAGAGATAATTCTAAAATAAACAAATTTACCTTTTAAAATATCCCCGTTGAGGATGAAAATGTAATATTGCTCCCAGTTTTAATACCTTTGTATTGTGTGTACAGTCTTGTCTCATTTTCTGTTCCAGTCCCACCTATGAAATGAGCATCTTAAGATTGTCTATCTTCCCAAAATGCACAATTTTATTTTATTAAGAGCCCATTTCAACCCAGACCTAAAATCAGGGGCATATTCAGAGATGTCCTCACTTTCTCTAAAGTGTTTCACTAATGACTCCCAGATGGCAATAAAACAATTGCCAGGGAAAACAAAATGTAATAATATTGTCACATAAATGAAAAGATGCCACAAATGAATGCATTTACAGAAAATACTTGAGAGCAGACAAGTGGCAATTGGTTTGCAATGTCTCTGCTGGGAAACTCCATACAATTATAATTAGTGCTCTGCCTCTTATTATTCAAACTTGGTTGGGAGATTGACTGCAAATGATTTTTTAATGGCTTTGGTTGTGTATTTTTCCTTTGTTATCAGACCATAACAGCAAGAAGAACAGTATTCTCACTGTACTCAATCTGCCAAAGTGTCCTTTGTACCAGATGGTTTTGGCTTCAGCAAGCTAAATTTAAATCATTAAATTATTGCACTGTATCCCATATTATCACCCTGACAGACCTGGCAGCTAGGAGTTGGTTTCCATCAGTAGATTTTTATCCAAGGTAAAAACTTAGTCAACAGGAAATGGTTCAAGTTTAGCCAGTTATTTACTTTATTGGTGCTTCCTTCTACCACTCACATTTCCAGCTTCATCCAGGCCTCCTACTGCACCAGGCTGGTGATTATTTCCCTCAGTGGGAAGAGATGGTGTTGACAAAACAGAGGATCAACAAGAAATTGTAGGTGATCAATTCTCCATTGCTCTGGTGTTCCTTGATGTTTCCCAGAGTGAGGTCACCTGGGGAAATAATGGAGCTAAAGAAAAGATTAAGGTAGTTAGGGAAAATGAGGGGAGTAATGAAATTCTAGTCCTTTGACAGGTATGAGTGGAACATCAATAATGACTAAATGTGCTTGCAGTGTTTGCTATAATAACCTAAATAATATAATGAGGCCTCCTGTTACTAAAAAATATTGGAAAATATTACAGATACCTTAATGTCTTAAAAATTAGCAATATCAATTAATTTTCAGGTATTTATAGTACTATATTAATCACTGGCAAAGCATGACAGGCTTTCAAAAGTTATTTTGAAGTTTTTTTTTTTTTCTGCTATATAAGGAAATCATTGTACATATTTGTCAATTGTAAAGATTTGTTTTCTTTTTTTTAAGAAAATGGAGGAAAAGAATGAAACATCCTATCTATCTTTTCAGTGAAGATTATTTAAAATATTCTTTTATACATGCTATGGAAAGAAACAATTAATGTTATGCTCTGAAATAATTTATTAAAGAGACAAAATAATGGGACAGAGATGAGCAGTTGTGAAGGGAACTAAAAAACACTGGTGTGGGGAATCAGTGCATTAAATGAATAAGATTTGGTTAATGATGCAATAAAGAAACTGAGGAGTAGGACGGGGAAAGCAATCTGAGAAAAATTCATTTTGTGAAGAATGATGAAAAGGTTCTGACAGAGTGACCACAGCTCAGATATTGACTGGAGAAGGCTGGAGCACATTGATCACCAATGCACTTCAGCTCTCAATAAGCACTCAGATCAGAAAGTGGTGCTTTTCTACATTAGGGCAAACAAGGACTGAGAACATTCTGGGAAATGTAGAAGTTAAGAATAAGCTGCACTGACTGTGAGTTTGATTCATGCTAAGTAGAAATAGGTGAGTTTTTGATATGCACCCAAGATCACAGAATCATAGAAATGATGGAACAGCTGGGGCTCTCAGAAGGGGCCTGAGAGATCATCTTGTTCCACTCCCTTGGCAAGGGACACACTTCACTAGACCAGGTTGCTCCAAGCCCCATGCAACCTGGCCAGGAACACTTCCAGGGATCCAGGGGCAGCCACAGCTTCTCTTGGCAAGAGACTGAAATGACTAAATTTGTAGAGAAAGAAAATAAAGAAAGAAGAAACAAAGAAAACCTTCCAGTTAAATTTCCTAGACTGAAGAAATCATGGATAAATCCAACTTTTAACCAGCTATGAGGGCAAACAATTCATGATGATCATATCACACCACTGACCCTGCTGTTATTGCATGTGATCTCCTTGAATTTAACATCTGTATTTTTGTTGGTGTACCATAAATATTATATTCCCAAATCTCAAGTGTCACATTTCTAACTCCTTTTACCCCAGTTTTCTCTGTGTTGGAGTCAGCAGTTCCCTGCACCACTGTGAGAGAATGTAAATGCCTCTCTAACTTGGGAAAAGAAAGAAAAGTTTCAGGGGAAATTAAGGAGAGAAGAAAAGAATGAAAATGCAAGTAGCAGCAGTGATGAAAGCTCCATCTTTATGAAGATACTCAATGTCCCTGTTCACTCCTTGTTCGTATTGCCTGCCCCCTTCCATGGCATGTGACCATATGTTTAACAATTAGCTCGGTACAGATTTTTCTGTGCAGTTTTTATTGCCCTTATGTCAATCCTAGGCTGTATTTTGCATAACATTAGTCAAAGAATCAGTGGAAAAAAGAAATTATCATTTCAATTGCAAATTTAAGTGCTGTGATCAATATTCCAAACATGCTGAGCTATAGTATCAGAAACCATACTTAGAATAACATTTATATGCAGCTATTCCTTTCTGACAGATTTTCTGCCTAAGTACCATGCCCAGTAAGAAAAAGAAGACAAACAGTGAAAGTTCTCATTTTGGGAACACACTGAGTGATCAGGAGAACAATGTGGAAATCAAAGATGTCCCTGAGGGATGTGTTTGTCTGAGTCAGTTCAAAACCCTTTAAACTGGTCTTTCAAAAGAACATGATGCTCTTATTTGTTCTGTTTTGCAGCAATGTGCTGATTAATGCTTGTGCAAATTTTGAGAAGACTAGTTTGGCATAAGGATTTGCTTTCCTTCACCCCTTCTGCTCCCTTTTTTTTTGGTGTGGTTTTTTTTTGTGGGCCTACAGCTGACTAAGCCAAAATCAAACTTAAAGAGGACACTTAAAGAAACTTTGGTGCAAAGGGAGACAGAAAATATCAGGCCCCTTGTTGTTCCTTGTTATGTGAAGGCAGAAGTGCACAGCTTTCTCACAGCTTCATTTTTACAAAAAGTACATTATAACCAATTTTTTTTACTGGCACGAAAGATTTGCAGATCTGCAAGAGATTTCTGGGAAGATCAAACTTCCCTAAACAATATGGGCAACTATATCAGAGAATCAAGGAAGCATAAAATAATGGAATCCTAAACACACAGAATCATAAACACATGGAACCCGAACCTCACAGAATCACAGACTGGTTTGTGTTGAAAGGACTTTGAAGCTCATCTCATTCTAACCTCCTGCCATGGGCAGGGACACCTTCCACTATCCCAGGTTTCTCAGAACCCCATCCAACCTGGCCTTGGACACTGCCAGGAATGGAACAGCCACAACTTCTTTGGACAACTTGTCCCAGTGCCTCACCACCCTCACTGTGAAGAATTTATTTTTAATCTCTAATCTAATCCTGCCCTCTGTCAGTGTAAAGCCATTCCCTCTTGTCCTGTCACTCCATGCCCTTGCCCAAAGTCCCTGTCCAGCTCTCCTGTAGTCCCTTTAGCCACTGGGAGGTGCTGGAAGGTCTCCTGGAGCCTTCTCTCCATGCTGACCACCCCCAGCTCTCAGCCTGACTCCAGAGCATCTCAGCATCTCTGTGGCCTCCTCTGGACTTGCTCCAACAGCTCCACACCCTTCTTGTACTGGAGGCACAGATGTGGACCCAGCTCTGCAGGTGGGGTCTCACCTGAGCAGAGCAGAGAGGCAGAATCCCCTCCCTCCACCTGCCCATCCTGCTGGGGATGCAAATCAAGAATCATTTGACTTTCTGGGCTGCCAGTGCACATTCTTTGAACAAATTTAAGAACAGTTACACAGCAGATACTACAGAAAAAGAATGGGCTCTTTTTAAGTATTAAGTATTTATGTCCCTGCTGACCAGGTTGTTATAACTACCATGGTGATGATCTCATATGAGAAACTCTCTCCTGAGCAGTACACACCTAGCAGAAGAGGTGAGAATAGTAATTTCAAGCTCTCTTCACAGAGAATCCTTCTAGTTTAAAATACCACAGATATTTTTAGTTAAAAACTCACTTTACCAGAGACTGATGCTGCAGCCAGGGAACTTGCTGCTTCACTTTTGTCTCTGCCCTGATCTTTCCAGTGTAAGCAATGAGATTCACAAAACAGCTTCTTATATCACAGCAGGAGGGGAAAAAAGGCTTGCTTCAAAATACAGCATGTCATATCATCTCTGTGTGAGTCAAAATACTGGGAAACTTACTCTCCTGTAGAATATTTACCTGCCTTGGACAGAGTTGCAAGTTTTTAGTCAGTTTTGAAGAATAAAAAGCTGCAGCCTGATGTCTTTTCCAGTGAAGAGCTCTAAGAATGTATTGTGAAGCACTTCAGGAGGGAACAGAGTAATAGTAATAGTAAAGTGCCATTAAAAAAAATAAAAAAAGGGTGACAGGAAAACTGAGGAGGAAAAGGTAGACAGTATTTTCTGTAGAAGGAAAAAAATACAAGAAATATGAGCCACCTGGTTTAGGGGAAAATGTTCCTACCCATGGAAGAGGGGCTGGAACTAGATGATTTTTGAGGTCCCTTTCAGCTCAAAATATTCTATGATTCTAAGATTTTATGACTGTATGATTCTGTGACTCTTCCCCTACATTGTTAGGGGAGGTTTGATTCTGTATATCTAGGGCACAGCTTCTAACTTACACAGAGGTCACAGAAAGATTAACTCTGCTCCCTAACTGTGGGTCCCTGTTCCTCTGGAGGCTGGATCCCAGAGAAATTTGGGTCTAATATATAGCTGGAATATCTGGATTGAGGCAATATGCCAACTACCAAGATGCCACCTTAAAATCCATTGGGAACCCACACAGAGCTGCTGAACATCTGATTGCTGGAGAGACTTAAGCTTGACGGGGTGTAAATGGGCTGATTTGTCTAGGACAGGGCTAAAATCAAATATATAGACTGAAACCTACATCTGTAGGAAGCAGGAAAATATTGTCATTAGTCTTACTTGGCTGTATGGAAGAAATTCCTGGAGTATCAGGGCCAAAGAGAAGTTCAGTCAAGGAGCCAACCAAAGAAAGAGTGGCAGCATGTTCAGAGACTGTTGTGAAATTTGGGCAAGAAAGACTGTACAGCAAACATTGATATGACAAATGAGAGATGTTTCACTCTTCCCATCCATTTTTCTGCTTCTGAGAGTGGTGTTTTGCAAAACACAGGCCAGCATGAAGAGTGAGTCTGTTCTCCCCTCTGCTGTTCCTGGCTCTGCACTTCTGCTGCTTTCCTTGTATTGTCAAGAACAAATTGAGTCTAAGGACATGGCTTCCCAAGACACGGTGAGACAAATTAATAAGCTGTCCTTTCCTTTCCAGAAGGCAATATCTTCCTGCACAGTCTCATCTTTGCTGTCCCCCCTCATCTGCTTTCCCACTGCTCACCCTGGATGTTCTGAAGAGACTTTTCTGAGGTAATATACCTCAGTGAAAGGGAGGAATACAAGCTCAGTGAAATACTGGCTATTTCTCTGCCTTTTCAGTGAGTTACATTAATTCAGTAAAAGGTCTGACAGGTACTAGAGGCAGAACAAATGGTTGAAAGATAAAATTATGCGGCTAGGAATGGAGGGGGGTGAGGGTGGGTGGGGGCCTGAGGTTATTTAGGGAGTCACAACATGTAGAAGGTGTCTGGTTGGTCCAGGAGGGTGGGCACTTACAGGAAAGAATATTTGCTAGAGCCTGTAAATATTCAGGCTCTAATTAAAAACAGGACAAAGGAGAATGGTTTCAAATTGAGAGTAGGTTTAGATTGGGTATTAGGAAAAAGATATTTGCTGAGAGGTTGGAGAGGCCCCGGCACAGCTGTGGATGTTTCATGTGTGAAAGTGTGAAAGGCCAGACTGGATGGGAGTCTGAGCAACCTGGTCTAGTAGAAGGTGTCCATGCCCATGGTAGGAAATTTGGAACAAGACAATCTTTAAAGGCCTTTCCAACCCAAACCAGTCTGTGATTCTGCAGCAGAGCACATTCAGTGCTCTGAATTCAGTAGCTCAGGGTGCAGCTGCAGTTCCAGCTGCAGGCTGAGCTCTGGGTGGCAGGAGACCCAGGCAAGAGCTCCTGAACTGCTGGCCCTTGGCATAACAAAGGGCACAGGGGCCTGTGGCCCAGGAAAGTGAATCAAAGGCTCCAGACTTTCTCCTACCAAGTCTGTGAGGGTATAAAAGCCCAGGGCTTCCTTGGTTTACTCTCTGGAGGCACGCAGCTCAAGTTGTTTTTTTTTTATTATTGCACCAAGATTAAATTTGTAGGATCTGCACTTCTGTGACTCTGCTGTGGGAAACCTGGGGCTGACCTGATAAGGAAGCCTAATTTGACCCTGTGAGTGTGGGGTGTGCGCAGGGACCAAAGGCAGGCACTGGAGCTGCCTGCTGCTGGTGTAGGTGGTGTGGGTGTAACTGCCAGGGTGGCTCCTGGATGGTCTGACAGGGAAGGTTCCTTAAAAATTCCATGATTTCCCTTTCCAATTAATTTTTCAGAATTTCGCTTACAGAAATAATTTAATCTCACTGCTCCTCATGCACTGAATTAACCCAGGGGCTTGGGAACCATGCAAACACCTGTCAGACCTTGGTGAGATGGCTGCTGGTGGAAGCAGGAGCAAGAGAAATCTCAGTTTGAAATACAAACTTTATTTTCACATGTAGCTCATGCTGCTTTGTCATAAGGGTTTGTTTCGTTTTAACAAAACAGCGTCTCTGTCTTTTTGAAAGCAATGGCTGCTTCTTAATGCAATGAGATTTTTCTTAATAATGACACAGCACATAATCCTGAAAGCCATTACACCCATTTTCCATTTGGAAAAACGACTTTTTATATTATTATTGGAACTAGCCAGCAGGCTTTGGTATCTGAATTTTGTTTCCTTTGTACCATAGAAAATAATTCAAAATCTGTTGCTCAGTGTGCTGGTTTTGGCTCAGGTAGAGTTAATTTTTCTTCAGTAAATTGGGAACTTTTTTCTAGTTGTTTTTTTTTTGTTGTTGTTGTTGGTTGTTTGTTTGTGGGTTTTGTTTGTTTTTTGGGGGGTTTTTGTTTTGTTTTGGGCTTTTTGTTTATTTGGTTGGTTTGTTGTTTTTTATTGTTTTGGGTTTTTTTATGATGGGGGATTGGGTTTTTTGGGGGATCTCTTTGGTCTTATTCTTTACTGATGATAAACAAAATGGCAGGGAAGCACAGCCAGGACAGATGACCTGAACTGGCCAAAGGAATATTCCACACTAGAGAATGGTATGCCCAGCATATAAACTGAGGGAGTTATCTGGAACAGGGCCTGATCTGGTGCAGAAAGGCAGCTCTGGCATTGCTGGTCAGTAGGTAGTGAGCACTTCTATTGTGCCTCACATGATTGGATTTTTTTTCTTTTCAGCTGTATTATCAATGCCATTATTATTATTACTATTACTATTATTATTATTATTATTATTATTATTATTACTAACCACTATTACAGTATTTGACTTTGTTTTCAGTTACTAAGCTTCTCTAAATGATTAATTTTTAAACTTCTCTAAACCCACAAGTTTTACTTTTGATTCTCCTCCCCGCTCCACCAGGGTAGCGGGGAAGAGAAGGGTTTTGAGCAAGGGCTGTGTGGTGTTAATTTCTGGCTGGGGCTGGAACCACAAGAGGGTACCTGGGGATTTGGGAGTAGACACAGCACAGCTGAGCCCAAGGTCAGGCTTAGGGCACCCCAAAGGGATGCTCTGTACCAGATTCCATCAGAATCTGTTCATAAAGAGGGAGAAAGAAGGAAGAAGAAGGAAACTGCTGGATGCCTGCTGGAAACTCAACCCAGCAGGGGCAGCCTGGGAGGGCCCTGGAGTGTGTGGGTGAGAATTTCACTTCCTGGCACAGCTGGTGAGCCCAGCAAGGGAACCACCCCTGGAAAAAGGGGCAGCAGCTCAGGAAGTGTTTGTGGATGTCTTTAGGTCATGTAGGAAGAAAACTAGAGAGACAAAAACTCAGAACTTCTTTGGCTACTTTTGTCAAGGATAATGAAAAATTATTTTATGAATACACTAATGGCAATAGTAGGGCCAAGGAAAACCTCCATTCTTTACTGGACCCTGGAGGGAGCACAGTCACCAAAAGCAAGGAAAAGGCTGAGGTATTTAACACTCTCCCTGGAGGTGTTAAGGAAAGACTGGACATGACACTTAGTGTCATGGGGGTGTTGGATCATAGGATGGACTCAAGGACCTCAGAGGTCTTTTCCAGCTTGAGTGACTCTGTGATTCTGAGGAGATGTTTGGAGTTATGGCATTTGTCTGCCCATGGGCTGGCAGGTGTTCACCCATCTCCAGGAAAGATGGGCTCCATCACCTGTTATGGTGACTCGGGAAGATAAATGCCTTCACTCCAAACGTGTCCCATTCCTCTTCCTTCTCCCTCCCCTTTCAATTTTCTGATCCCATGTTCTATAGTCTGGCAGATCCCTTTGGGCAGCTG
This sequence comes from Setophaga petechia, assembly GCA_024362935.1. Taxonomy (NCBI): domain Eukaryota; kingdom Metazoa; phylum Chordata; class Aves; order Passeriformes; family Parulidae; genus Setophaga; species Setophaga petechia. Next base: position 2,464,596 of record JANCRA010000001.1, on the reverse strand, counting down.
AGCTCAGCTGTCTCTGTCTGTGTCTGCTCCCAATTCCCACCCATCCCCAGCCCAAAGCAGCCCCTGGGGACGCTGGCCACCCCTACTGAAGGATGAGGAAGGTGCCTGGGCTGCCCTGCTCCACGGCAAACACCAGCACAGCACAGAGCTGCATGTCGAAGGGGCCGCTCAGCAGCAGCCGGCAGGAGTGGGAGCTGGGCAGCACCGTCAGCTGCCAGTCGTGCCACTGGGGCAGGAGCTCCCAGGCTGTCTGCACCAGGTTCTGCACCCAGCAGGCGATTTCCTCCACGTCCAAGTAGGAGCCTGTGCAGAGGTTCTGCATCAGGGACGAGTGGTGGGTCTCACTGGTCTTGGACGGGTGGGCAAAACATGGACTATTCTCCGTTTTCTTCGAGCAGGTGCACTCCAGCACCACACGGATGTTGGAGCACCTCTCTGGCTGATGCGTCCCACCGTATAGCTCCAGCCTGAAAGAGTGCCTGGGAGGTGGCTGCAGGAACACGAGCAGCTGGTACAAGACTCTGTCCTCAAAGATGCTCCAGGATTCATGGGTGCCGTTCTTCCCGGTGGCCGGGTGCATCTCCGGCATGAAAGTGTCCTTGGAAAGCACTCGGCAGACACGGAGGACATCATGCATCATCTTCTTCACATCCCTGCACATGTCAGTAAGTCCCTGCATTGACAGCACGTGGGGCACAGAAAACAGCCTCACCCTGTGGCGTTGTCCCTTGACAGTTTCCTCCTCTTCATCATCATCATCATCATCTTCCTCCTTGCTGCTACTGCTGTCCTGCTCATAGCAGGTGCAAGTTGTAAACTTAATTTGACAGGCCAGCCAGCAGACCTCCATGAGCATGGCTACTGCAGCAGCCCAGAAGAGGCAGAGCTGCAACCCAGAGAGGAGTGGACCTTCTTGTGGGGACCTGGTCCACCCAATCTCCCTCAGCAGCTGCAACATGTCCTGGTGCAGAAACCTCTTATGCTGCTGCATCTGCTGGACTGTGGCCGCATCGATCCGTAGGTCTCGTGTCTGCTTGAGCAGGATGGTCAGCAAGACCACGAAGAAAGTGGTTGCTGCAGCCATGGTCTGGAGGAGGTTGGAGAAAGGTTTATCCAGCAGGTCTGGGTGAACAGGCTTGAAGGGACCACAGACCCTGCCTGGAGACAGCAAAGGGCCCATCCTGCCCAGGCCACTCTGATGGTCATCCCTGGCTGGGCTGTGCCCCATGAAAGGGCAAGAGACACCTGAGCACTGTCCTGAGGCCCCATCCCTGCCATGCCGGAGCATTCCATGGAGCCAGGGGCACCTGGCACATCCCCAAAGTCTCTCTGGCACCACTGGGAACCCTGAGTCCTTCTGCCCCCCAGCCCACCAGTGGCACCCTGACCTGCCCTGAGGGGCCCAGGCCTCACTCTGAGTTAGAAACCCCCCCTGGGCATCTGTCCCATTCCCCATCCATCCCAGCCTTCCCTGTGCACGTGCACTCACCAATTGCCCAAGTCCAGCTGCAGGGGGATTGCCTGGTGCTGTCCCTGGGGATGGCTCCCACTGTCTCTGTTCCCTGTAATGTCACAGCCACCAGAGCTGACAAACTCCAGACTTCAACCCTACCCCCTGCTCAGTGGGTTCCGGGCATCTGCACCAAGTCCAAACCCACAGCAGGAGATCCCAAGGGGTCTCTTGGCAAAGCAGGGACAGGCCCAAAAGCCAGCACAGGGAGCCCCAACTCCCACTGTCCCCAGCCCCAAGGGCACAGCCTTGCCCTGCTCTGAAGGGCTCAGCCCTCACTCAGGGTTGGGAACACCCTGGGCCTCTGTCCAGTGCCCCATCCAGCCCAGCCTTCCCCGTGCTCGTGCACACACGAATCACCCCAGTCCAGCTGCAGTGGGGCTGCCTGGTGCTGACCTTAGGGACAGATCCCACTGTGACCCACCCTCTGTGATGTCACAGCCACCAGAGCCTCATCACCCAGCTGATGAGTCCCAGAGCCCACCCCAACCCCTCTCAGCGAGCTCTGGACATCATCACCCCAAGTACAAAACACTGGGCAGGAGTTCCTGGGGCTCTCCTGACAAAGTGGGCAGCCCAAGCCACCCTGATGGTCATTCCCTGGCTGGGCTGTGCTCCATGGAAGCACAAGAGACACCCAAGACACCCAGAGACACCAAGAGTCCCCCGAGGCCCCATCCCTGCAACAGTGTGCAATAAAACCCTGGGCACCTGGAACATCCCCAAAGCCTCTCTGGGCACATGGGACCCCCCAGGAACCCTGAGCCCCTCTGTCCCCAGCCCCAAGGGTGGTCCTGGCACTGACTGACAGACTCTGGGATGGACTGACTGACCCTGGGATGGACTGACTGACCCTGGGATGGACTGACAGACCCTGGGCACCAGGGAAACACACACTGCATGATCCCAACCTAATGGACAGAGCTGTGGCCTTTGAACTGATGGCTGCCCCATCTATAGAAACATTACATGTAATCTCTCTCTGACCACATCTCTTAAATTTTGATCTTTGCTGTGGTTGGGTCAGTTATTTCAATGGATTCTATAAATCCAGTTGCGTTCTTACAGAAGTCTGACTTGGATTTATTCAACTCTGGGAAGAGTTGCAGGTGGTTTTAGGGAGGATTTCTGGGGTTGTTGTTGTGTACCTGAAGAATGTCAGGATCTAGAAGGATGTTCTTAACCTTAAATGCTAGAATTGCACTGCAAAGGTCTTTTCTGAAATTAGCTCCATTTGGTTTTTTGATTTTCTTAAGGAAAATGAAGAAATGTATTGGGCATTGCATGCTACATAGTTCAAGTCTGACAACTGGACAGTTCAATTAACCAATTCTGCACTGCTCTCAGAGGAAAAGTTTTGGGGAAAAACCCCCAAAAATTCACAAGTTTTGTTTTTTTCTGTTTTCTTCCAGTAGGCTTTTTCTTCCTTTTATCTAATTTCAGTTATCTTTAAAAAAGCATCTCTTGCATCTTTATTTTTTTTCTCTGAATCAGATTAACCTAGCACAGTGTTTAATAATGAATTCCACTCAGCATGTCAGTAGAACAGAAAAGTTCTTTTGTCTGATCTTAGACAAGTTCTCTAATAGGTAAAAATGAGATCCACAGGGTAGGATATGCTAATAAATTATGAAAAGAATTTATTAGAATTTCTGAAAGGTATTTGACTTATCTCATAGAACATTTAATTCAGTTTCATGATTATCAACCCTTTTCAGCTTGTTGCTTTAGAAATGCATGAGGAGCTGAGGACAACATTTGCAAATCATTTTTGCATCTTAACAGACTGTTCCCATAAAACTGCTACTGTTCTTTAACAGTAACTTCGATATTCAGCCTTACTAGGAGAACTGCAAAATATTTAGATACAGGCTCTAAACCGCCTCTAAACTCTTTTAGTTGTGTGAGGAAGCTCAGCTTGGTGGGTAGCATAAATCTTTTGAGTAGTCTGAAACAAATACCTGGAACTTGTAGATTTTAACTCAGTCCTGTTCTGTTCAGTGACTTATTTTGTCTGTTCACTTGGTAAAACACACATGATGTGAGTCCCTCAGGAACTTCAATCTGTGAGTAATAAATGAGTCTGCAGCATCTGCTTTATTGATATGATGGATCAATAGCCAGCCTGATGATTGACACTATGGAAATCACAGCAAAATCAGAAGGTATACTAAATTGAGATTAATGCTGCCTATAATTAGACATGTAGTTATTTGTCATGATTGCTCTATGTCTTATTTTGTTGCTTTTTTCATAAATGCAAATTATAAACAGGAATAGAAGAGATCTAAATTTAGGCATGCTTGGATCTAATCTGCAGTTTGGATGTGGCAAATTTTAAACACTGAGAACATTTGGATGAACTTTCAGGTGGAACATCCCAAAACAAAGGGACTCTTGAACTTTGTGGTTTTGCTGATCTGGGTTATTGTTCAGGGCTCCTTGGGAATTGTAAAAATATTTTTCAGTGCAGGACAGATGAGCCCTGATGAGCTAATTTTCTGCAGTGCTTGGATGAACACAAATTTAGATGCCATACAACAGTGAAATGTATTTATCAATGCATATTAATATAGACATGTAAATATATGTCTGTATTTGTTCAGAGACCTGAATAAATAGAGGAATACATTTAATTAGGCAGTGTGATCCCTGCCTTCTGTTGTTAATGATTAAAGTTTTGGAGTTGCCACCTGCAGACAGCTGCAGGATCAGGAAGAGCAGAAAGTGTTTGACTGCTGCCACTGCACTGACAGCTGTTCTCTGTCTCTCCTGGTGCCCTGAGCTACGTAAAGTCCTTAGAAAACAGACCCAATCTGAGGAAATCATGCTGAATTAAGCAAGATTTAGAAGTTTATATCATCCTGCAGGTGTGCAGAAAATCTTTCAGACAGAAAAGTGACATATTGGCCTCATTAGGGACAAAAAGAGACTAAGAACTGCATTTCTGAGGGTGTTTAATAATTTAAGAAGGACTTTAGGTTATACTGAATGGAAGGAATTCACCAGCTTTAGTTTGAGTATGATAACACAAAAGTCCACTCAACTAAACAGCATGAACTGAGATATCTTGAGACCAACCTAAACCCAGCTGGCTGACTTTCTCCTTCTGATATTTGTAGATTCCAGTGTTTCTCCCACACCAGCAGCCTACTTAGAGGCTTATAAGTCATCATATTTGACTGAATGTGCTGCAAATCTTTTTATGAAGAAAATACTCATCCTGATAGAAAAACCACATAAACCCTGGAATTACAGTTTTTCTTTCCTAGTCCTGAATGGTAAGAAGTTCTTTCCAAGGCAGCCTCTGAAAGACTTGTTCACAGATGATCACATCTGTGTCCAGATGATATTAAAATGGCAAAGCCATTGGGGACCAATTCATAGCAGATGACAAAGAGGAAAGAAACAGGGAAAATAAATTTAGAACTGACATTTTCCTTAATGACTGCTTCTTTGAACTTCTCTTAGAAACAGCTAGTTCTACTGCCAGGGGCTGATTTTTTCCAGGGTCTGTTGCAAAACTCAGCTGAATTTTGCAGCTGTTTTCAAGCACTAAAACCACAGGACCTAAATATATAGACATACATTGATGAACCTCCTTATAAGTAATAATGATGAACAAATAATTCTAATGACTCCACTTGCTTTCTCCCAGTAGGTATCTGGGTTCACTGAGAAGATACCACATGTTCTTATTTTTTGTTTATTTTTATTAGCCCGGAGTATTTTTTTGTTAATGTTTGCTGCACAATCACCTTATGCCACATAGTAACTACAAGAAGTTTCTTAAAAATGTTTCTCTATACAGTGACATTTGGTTATCTCAGCCGCCTCTTTATGTTCTGTACCACTCATAGTATCTTACTGGTAATATGAGTCAAAATTTCCACATTCACCCTTTTACACCTGACTCTTTTATAATAACAATCCATATTCTAAGGTGACTGATCATCCAGTAAATTTTGGATTTTTCAGTCCAGAAAGTATATAAAAAGGGTTTGCAGGAAAATTCTGGCTTTATAATGACAGGCTGAATGTTTATCAGGAAAACCTCGGAATAAAATGGAGTCCCATTGCTTGTCCCAGACCAGTAAATCTTATTCTTCTGTAGATAGAGCCTGAGATATCCTATTTATCTGGGTTGGAGCACCAAAAGTGTAATCCAGGATTCTCACCCCACCTGAGAATCATGAGGACACCCCTTCCCTAAATCATTCACTCTGCAAAGTGATTACTCAGGTACTTCTCATGGGCCACATTTTTTCTCCCTTCAGCATTTGTACTGGGATTGCCAGCAGTGTCTTCACTAAGAGAACAATTAATAAATTGGGGGATTGGACAAAATGAATGTTAGACCCATTGGCATTTACTAAAGAGGAGCTGTGTTACACACCCCACTCAGAGATTTTCCAAATGATTTACTGACTTCAATCTTCCTCCTCTTACTTGTGCTGCAGGATGTGTTTACCTGTGATAAACAGGGCAAGAATGAGATGTCTCTGGGCAAAAGATATGCTGGCTCACTTCAGCCCTTGGAAGGCTGTAGGTCTCAGTGGTGCCATTTTTGGGTTTCCAAACTCAGTGAGGTAAATTAGCACATCAGGACACATTTAATGGAGGCTCACACTGCTGTGGCCTGTGTGGAGAATTGCTCTAGATACAAGAACTGAATGATTGGTCTTGTTCCATCTCAATTACAAATAGGGAACAAGAGATTTCCAGGCTCATTTCTGATAATCTTTTCAAAATCGAATCGTTTGCATCAGACTCACCCAAAGCATATGAACCCAATTGCAAATGTCAACTGAAAATCACATTGGAACTTCTCTCTGTATTGCAGCTTGTTTCCCTGCCAGTCTGTTGGTAATATTATGAAAATAACTTTTCCATTATGGTGGTCTGTCCATTTTAGGGCCTGAATCCTGTATGCCATGGGATTTCCTGACAGTGGTCTCAAAGAGACTGAAATGAGAAAATCAGATGGCTTCTATTTGTGGGAGACATTGAGATGTGAAATCTTCAAGAGCTCAATAAAGAAATGAACTACAGGAAAATATTTGAAGTCTGGAAAGTTCTGAATTAGTTGATAAGGGATTTTTTTTGCTATGATTTGATTTGAATGACCTCATCTGACTTATTCCAAACCCATAGTGACTCTTTAATACATTACCCAAAACCCTTTTTATGCAGCAAAACCATTAGCTCAGCTGTGTGATTACAGTGCCTGACCCACACTCGGGTTTTTCAATCATAAATACAGCTGCTGAATTTTGGATTAAAAAGTGGCATTGTAGAAAATGTCAGAACTGGGAGCTGAACTCAGCCTTTGCTCCACTAAGTAGCTGTTAGAAAACTAGACTAAAACAAAATAGGTTTTGTAAGGATTGCCTTCTTCCATATTTTTTCTGCTCTATTTGTTTTGCATGTTTACAGCAATAGCTACTTCTGAAAGACTGTAAAAGGTATGACTTGAAAATTGTTTTAAAGCAATGATTGTGCATTATTAACTTGGAGCAGACTTTTGTTCAGCAGTCTTTTATCTAAATGTGCTTTCTGTACATAAGCTTGGATTTTTGCCTGCTGTACTCCGTGCAGAATTGTGATCTTGGGATTTTCAGCTGAACAGAAAAAATTAGAATTTTTTCAACACAGAGGCACATTTTAAACAAGAGAGATCCTCTTTGATTAGGATCTTCCTGGAAGTGGTCTTTGTTGAGTGTCCCTGAGGCTGAGAAACATATTGAGCTTCCTCTCCCATCTCTCACAGGAATATCCTATAGGATCATGGAATTGATACTGTTGGAAAAGATGTCTAAGATCATCAACTCCAACCATTAACCCAGCACTGCTAAAAGCCACGTTCACCACTAAACCATGTCCCCAGATGCCACATCCAAATGGTTTGTGAACACTTGCAGGGATGGTGGCTCTACTACTTCCCTAGGCAGCCTGTTACAATGCTTGGCCACCTTCTCAGTGAAGAAATTTTCCCTAATATTCAATCTAAACCTCCCTGGCACAACCTGAGACTGTTTCCTCTTGTCCAGTCCCTCATTCCTGGGGAGCAGAGCCCAAACCCCCTGGCTGTTCCCTGCTGTCAGGGAGTTGTGCAGAGCCACAAGGTTCTCCCAGAACCTCATTTTCTCTGAGTCCCCCTCTTGGTTTGTTGTTGCTGAAATGGTTCCTGAGGTATTAAAAAGTCTTTTTTTCCCAGCCCCGCACTTGAAGAAGAAGTCAGGATTCCTTGGCTCTGCTTTTCAAGGTTGTTTATTTTCTCTTATCAAATACATTCTTTCTCTGACCTGCTGAGATCTGTCCAGCAGGTTGAGTTGAAGCACACTGACCACCCTCAGGGCGGGGATATCTTTTTACACTAAAAACTATGTGTACTTTATTTACAATAATTTTCCAATACCTATCACCTATTTACACAATCTGTCTCTCTCCTAAACCAATCCAAAAGTGCCACCGTCACAGCAGAAGACAGAGGACAAGAAGAAGAAGAATGACAAGACATGCCCAGATTTCTCCATCTTGCCTCTTGAACCCCCATTCTAAAAATCCCAAAATTCTACTTTTTGACCCAGTGATAAATTCAGTATCATTCTACTCAAAGTCTTGTGGCTTGTTCATACAAAGTTGGTAATTGTTTCCACGGGTTAAAATTGAAGGCACAGGTGTTTTTGACTCCGTGCCAAGGTCTCTGAGCCCCTTGCCAGGGTTTCGAGTCCTCCAGGGCAGCCAGAGGAATGTCCTTGGTTCCGACGTCCCCCCAGCTCCCTCAGCCACTCCTGGTGCTCCAGACCCTTCTCTGGACATGCTCCAACCCCTCCATGTCATTCTTGCCCCTCAACTCCCCCAGTCCTCTCAGCCTCCCCACCCTTTCATCAGCTCCCCAGTCCCTTCAACCCCATTGTCCTGCTCAGCTGGACCCCAGGGGTGACACGGGATGATCTCCAGGAGGTGACACTGGCAGATCCCAGGGGTGACATTGCTGGACCCTGACCCCAGCATGGCAGAGGCTCTGTCCGGCCTAGGCCCGGCCCTACTCCCATCCCAGGGAAAGGACACAGCCATGAGGGACCCCTGGGTGGGTTTGGGGTGCCAGAGCAGGAAATCGGGAGGGGTAGGACAGGCCAGGTTCTCCCAAAGGAGAACTGTGTCCCACAGGGTGACATTGGTGAGGAGAGGGTGGGGAAGGAGCTGATGGGCCCTGCTGACACCGCAGCCCTTCGGGGAACAGGTCCACAAAGGGCAGTGGGACTGCTCCTGGCAGTGACAGATGGACCCTGGGATGGACTGACAGACCCTGGGATGGACTGACAGACCCTGGGGATGGACTGACGGACCCTGGGATGGACTGACAGACCCTGGGATGGATTGACTGACTGACTGACCCTGGGGATGGACTGACGGACCTTGGGATGGATTGACTGACCCTGGGATGCACTGACAGACTCCTAGGATGCACTGACTGACCCTGGCATGGACTGACAGACCCTGGGCACTAGGGAAACACACGCTCCATGATCCCAAATGAACAGACAGAGCCCTGGCCTTTAAACTCATGGTTGTCCTACCTAAAGGAACATCACATGTAAGACCAAGCTCTCTCTCTTTCTCTCTCTCTGATCATATCTCTAAAATTTTAACCTTGGCAGTGGTTGGGTCAGCTATTTCAAGGGACTCTGTAAATCCATTTGAGTGCGCACAGAAGACTGATTTGGATTGACTCAACTCTGGAAGGAGATGCAGGTGGTTCTAGCGGAAAGAGATGCAGGTGGTTCTAGGAAAGTTATCATGGGCTTGAAGACTGTCAGGCTCTAGAATGATGTTCTTAAGGTTAATTGCATGAGTTGTGCTTAAAATCCCTTTCCTGCCCTTTCCTTTTCTAGATCCTTTTCTGGATCTTCTTGATTTCCAGTTTTCTCCTCTTTGCCATTTCCATGATACCATTGGACTGTATTACCACTTGCATCCTGCTTCCATAGTATATTATCTGAAATCTCTTTTTAATAAATTTTTCTTTTAGCTACTTGCACCCATTTAAGTTCATGATGCACGTTTTTGAGTTTTTAAAAATTATCAATTTTTTGTCCTGTAAAGTGACAGAAAGTGGCCTGGGGAAGTGTTTGTATGCTTGTTTTCTTTTCCTAGTGTAACTTGACATGATTTCTGTTATCTTTAGTGAGATTCCTCTAGGATAAGAAAAGCTGTAGTTTTGATCATATCAAGTTTGAGAGTCATAAAGAGAAGATTCATATTTCATTTTATGAGACTTGAAATAGTCCAAAGAAAGAAGGATGTCATGAGCATAAGAGAGAAGGAGATAACTGTACATTTATATTCTAGATTTCTTTTCTTGTTCCTTGGCATTTTGTGAGAAAATAACACAAAATAAGTTCTGCAGCTTGAAATATTTCTTTATGCCCAGTTAGATTTGTATCTTAATTCTAAAAATGGTTTGCTCAAAATGTCAATGTGTGCTGGTTACTAAGTAAGGCTTGCATCCATCTATTCATTTTAATGTTAAAAAGAGGAAGGAAACAAGGAACAATATTCTCTTTATTATATACTACAAGACAAAATATTCTGTTTGGGTGAGAGGTGAGGTAAGACCACTCATTGTGATACCTGAGGGATAGAAGAGCTGACTTCTTGAGGGACAGAAAAGCTGAGTTCCTGAGGAAAACCAGTTGATGCACTTTGGTCTCCAAGTAGACATGACATAATTCAATCAATGGTGCAAAATGTGACATTGATGTTTAATCAAGAAAGTGATGCTCTCAGAGTTAGTCCATGGTTATCTGGGTGCCTTCTTATCTCTGAGCTTGTGGAGAGGACAGTACAGATGAGACAGGAAAGTCATTGGAATTATCTTGGTCCAAATTCTATAGAAATAAGAACTTACATTTGTTATCTACACTGGTGCTTAAATAGTTCATACCTTGCTATAATCTGTGAGAAATTGTGACTGGTACTCAGCTCGAGATTGTAGTCACTGAAATGTCAGTGCCTACATCACAAGTGGGTGTCTAAGCTCCTTTTATTGCCAGTGAGATTCACAGAACAGAATTAATGAAGTTTTAGAGGTTCCTCTTACCCTGAATGGAAATGAACATTTCATCTCTCGAGCATCTCCTTGGACTCCAGATTTCCTCAATCTTACCAAGTCTCTACTGACTGATGAGAGAAGGGACATGAAGCCCATTTGTAAATATTTATGTTTTGCTTCTAACTCAGAATAAATAACTTTGAGCTGAGTTCTCTTCTTCCCAGTGCCATTTGAGATGCCCTAAATGATCCAAAACACCAGGACTGGGCTGCCAGGGCTGACACAGGACCCACAGGGCCCCTGAGCCCTTTCACAGCTGGAGAGCAGGTGTCTCCTGAAAGGCACTCAAGTCTCCCTAATAGCACCAGGCAACTGTGTCAGCAACTGCATCACATTCTTTTTATCTGGCTATAAAAAGTAGTACAACCATTTTTTCATATCTTCTTTAAACCTCCAAATATAGTCTGTCCTTTGTAGCACATTTCAGACTGGTGTATCATCTTTTATTAAGTATTGCCTAGGAAATGCTGAAAGAAGAAAGGAAAATGAAAGATTAAATAAATGAAAGTGGGAATTAAAAGGCCAAGATCAAGAGAAAGGAAAAATAATCTTTAATGATTAAGAAATAACCTATCTCTGTTATTTTACTTTTATTTTAGGAAGGATTAATTGCAAAGGATTAAGATTCTCCAGATTGCTAAAATTCTCAGCAAATTGCTTTTAATAGCCTAAAGATGGAACAAGCAGAAACCTTTTCTGAAGGATGTGGGGGTAAGGGTCTTCTCTCACCCTTGTCTGCTGAACAGATTGCAAGGAGTTATATCCTCAAAAGGGTTAAACTGACTATCAAGTGTAAGTCTAGTACAAGTCTTTTTCTCACACTTTGTTCTCTGAAATAATCCTATTAAAAAAAGAAAATTTATTACATACCTATCTGCCCAGATTTTATCAATATTGAAACCTTTTAAAAAGAATATGTGATGAAATAAACCCTGCTCACCAATATGGTAAAATATAATAGACATCAAAGCAGCTAAAAGCCATCCTAAATCAATGCAGTAACTCTGCAGCAATTTCTAGAACAGGAGGTGAAAATCCCCTTAATAATTGATAAATGAAGGAAAATGTATAGGAGCAGATTTATAGAATACCACATTTGTACTCTTTAAAGACCTTCATTATGTCATTAACACCACAGTGATAAAAAGCACTTTCATCATTCATCAACCACATTGTGTCTGTCCTGCCGTTAAACAGATGGAATAATCCCTGATCCAAGTTCCCAAAACTTTTAGAGAACACTTCCTTTCATTTTCTTGCCCTAGGCCAATCCATTTAACAACCCATTTTAGCCAGGCTGGCCAGGTCTGCAAGCTGAATGTTCTGAATAAGAAGCAGATTGAAAGTGACCTTTATTCTCCCTCCTCCTTCCTCCAGCAAAGCCTGGCATGTAACATCTGAGAGAATCTAAAGTCCAAGTTTCTATTCTTTCAAGGACATTCAGGAATTTTCCAGTTCTGATAAGTAAATAAATAAATAAATGGTTTCAATTCCATGATTAATTCTTTCATCAATTCCATGGCTTATAATGTGCTTATAACTGACATTTAGTAAATGCACATTTGCTTAGAGCTGCTTGTTAATGCTGCCAACCATTGCTTGAGCCATTCTTTCAATCATTTCCACAATTCTGTAGCTTCTGTGTCCATGTCCCAGCCTCTATCAAGAATATATTTTGTAATTTAACATGCACAACAAGAAGATACCTTCCAAAGAAGGAAGTTTGAGTTTAAAAAAAACCACAAGCACATGAAATGGTGAAGGTCCAGTTCTAATTCTGTTTTGAAATATCTGCTTGGTTTTTTTACTCTCAGCTTTCAGCACTGCCTAATGACACATCTCTATCCTTCAGGTGTCTTCTCTCATCTGCCATTTAACAAGTTGACTTTCGATATGACCTAAAATTAAGGATATCCAGGTCATTTCCCTTTGCCATCCTCCACTTCTGTTTTGGGAATAGCTATCTAAGAAAATGGTGTGAGTGCAAAAAAATCAACCCCAAAATAACCATGAGAAAGTTAAGGATGCTTGGAAACACAAGGTAAAAGGAGAGGAAAGAGCATGTTTAACTATTTCAGGGACCTGTCAAATTTGGTGACAATCTTCAGCTGGAATGGGTTCTGAACAAAGGAACAGCAGTCTCCCAAAGCTTTCTCCACTTTCCAGCTTCAGCTCTGCAGGTGGTTAATCAACAGATGATCTTGGATATCTGGCTGAATAGAAAAGGCATCTGTTTTAGAGCATTGTCATCACCCCTTTGCTCTTTTCACTTCCAGCAGCCTTGGATGACCCATTCAGCTGAGTTTGGATTCATTCAAATGCTCCTTGTCATTTTATGGCAAACCTTGCAATCTATCATAGATGAAATTACAGCAGACTGCAGAATATCTGAAGGGCCGTGCTAAAATTCTTATTAGACAGTAAATCAAATATTATCTAGCAACCAAAACCTGTTCTTCCAATCAACTCATTACTAGGTCTTTATGCACCTCATATTGCTTATTTCATTCTCTTTTCCCAGGGGGGTGTGGAACCATAGGGCTGATGAGCTGGAGGAGGGTCTGTTCATCCTGTAATCTGTGTTAAACATTGCACTTGAAATAGCTGATTAGTGAGATGTTCATTAATGATACAGATGAATTTTCATCTTGTGGCTGGAATGATATTAAAATTCTTGGAGATATGTATGTCCTTCTGATGGACAGATGTCCCCTGCTGCCTTTCTCTCTTTAGGGGACTTTTTTATCTTCTGTTTCATGGGACTTGATTTTCTGTTGATTTATGTCTATTTTAGGGTCCCTTATCTCTCTCACTTCTTGTTTCTGCTTTTGGAACCTCTCTCTTTCTTTCCTTCAGGGGCCTATTTCTCTTTGTTCTGTCTCTCATTTTCTGTGTCTGACACATCTGCTCCCGCCTCTCTCGATGTACTGCGTGATAGATGGAACATGACTGGAGAAAAAAAAGAAAGTTTCAGTTCTCCCAACGAGTGGAAAGGTGACCTGCAAACATCTGAACAAAAAAGGGAAGAAAGTTTATTTTTATATGCTGAATATTCTGCACAGCAAGAGACACAGCACATTTAGAGACTGCACAGGAGACACTTTAAACACCACCTACTCCACAGTCCATCCCATTAAATTCTGTGCACAGTTTTTCTCTTGATCTCTGTCTGTGTACACATATCTATAAAACCAGTTCTGCTAATAGAGTGCCATGTTTGAAATGTGGTAGTTTTCCTATTTTCAAAGGGGTTTGGATCCTCAAAGAATTTGCCTTTCCTGCTATGAAATCAGTTCTACACCACTTGGCCAAAGAGGGAGCCAAGGAATCTGCTTCTTTCATATTTCAGATTTTCAGGCTCTTAAAAAAAAATTGCAGCAGCTTGTTTTATGATTGTGTTTCAAATTCAGAGTCTGCTTTGGGGAAACTTTAATGATTTTTAATTATTTAGAACAAAATAAATATGGTAAAGCTGAGGGGAAATATTTTTATTCATGGATGAAAAAGAAGAAAGGTTTTCCCAACCAGATCTGCTTTTAGAAGAATGAAATTACTGTGGGCTTTCCAGAAAGACTTTATCTAATGATGTGTATATATCATTATCAGCTTTGCATAATATATTTTATGTGAGCAGGGTTGGAAGCCAGAACTGCAAGATCTTGGTTGCTGACCCAGTAGCTCAGATTTTGGGAGGTTTGAGAGTAAAGCAAGAGAAAAACACCAGGAGGTTACTGCTATGGAGCCAGGAGGTGACCTTTGATAAGAGGTGGAATTCCCAAACTCAGTTTCAGGGATTCAGATTAGAGCCATGTGGGATCTACTCCCATGGGGGAGCTGTTCTGGAGCACCCAGAAATCCCCCGTGTGATCTTCCTGCATATTTCGAAAATGGTCCTCATAAAACCCTGTCCACGTTTTGTCAGCTCATCTGAACAAATACTGTTCTACAAAGCATTGCCTTCCAGATTAATGGGTCGGGGGTGATTCTTTTTGTTGTTTTTCCTCTTCGTTTAAAAAGTGTTTCATTGGAAAATTGCAACTAGCTGTAATAGAAACTGCAAATTCGTTTCACATATGCCACCCCAGAGTCGCCAACTGGCATGGTAAATAAGTAACAATTTATAAAGTGAAGCAATCTGAGAACATTCCCCAGCAGTTAACACATGGAAGGTATGAATATGCATGAGCCATTTTCAGGTTGTTATGGTGTACATTTTCATTCTGAAACAATTATAAAAAACATTATTAGAGAGGTGTTAAATGTGTCAGAGAAGCATTTGGCACAGCCATTTTCACAGAGCTCTTTATTTTGGGGCATTGCTGTTTTCTTGTGATTGAGTTTTAAAAATCCAATCAAATAGTGCTGAGAAAAAAATTTTCTTGATAGTAATAAGCTGATTTCCTATGAGAGGATTCAACTTAAACAGCCTGTTCCCCTTTAAAATCTCATTCAGGAAATCAGTGCTTGTGTTTTCAGAAGCAATCACCAAAGGTTTAATCCTGGCCTGGCCCGTTCTTCACTGGATCCACTTGGAGTGAAATGCACCCAATCCAGCCAAATGAGCAAGAATTTAGTGCAAAAAGCCATGGTTTAGATAGCTGTAAGCTCTGGGAAGTCCCTGGCTGGATGAGCAGGACTCTGGATGGTCCCTCCTGCAGAGATGTTGGAATCACAATCAGAGGATGGAGCAGGAGCTGTGAGCATTCCCTCTGTTGAGTGCCAGCAGAGATGGCTCAGGGATTCTCAAGGCCATGTTCGAATTTTTCAACTTTCTCTCCCCAGCCCCTTTTTGTACCAGAGGAGCAGAGGCTGACATCTCCCCTGGGTGGGGATCTTGTCCTGCACTGACAGCAGCTCCCTTCTTTCCCTGTCCTTTCTCTGGGCCATCCCTGCTGGTGTGCCAGGTATCCTATCCCAGGCACAGGGCAGGTACATGCCTTATCCTCTTGTCTTCCAAAGGGAGAGAGATTCCCTCTCCTTCCTTCACAGAGTGAAAATCCTTCTACTGCTTCTGAGAAACCACCTCATAATTTCACTTCACATCCTTGGAAATGTTCTCCTAATCTCCAGCCTAGGATTTCTTAGGGTCATTAAGGTCATAAATAATCAATCAGTAATCCAGCCTAGATTTCTTAGGGTCATTTAGGTCATGAGACAAGGAGTAATGGGTACAAATTGGAAGAGGGAAAATTTAGGTTAGATATTAGGAAGAAATTTTTTTTCTCTGAGGGTGGTCACACTGGTACAGATTGTCCAGGGAGGTTGTGGATGCCCCAGTTAAAGCAAGGGTGGATAAAGCCTTGAGCAACCTGCTTGAGTAGAAAGTGTCCCTTCCCACAGGAGGGAACTAGATGACCCTTAAGGTCCATTTCAAGCCCTTAACATTCTATGATTCTGTGGTTTACTTCAACTTTTTCTCATGTGTCACCTCCTATCTGTCCTCCCCTAAGGAAAGATCACTTTTGTGAGATCACTTACAAAGGGCAATCCTGTCTTCTCTTTGTCTTCATTTCGATAAAAAAGTGGTGTAGCAAATATTTCTCCAAATCCCTGGGGTACAGTAAATCTTCTCTTCCCAATTACCCTCTTCTTGCTTCTGTTGCAGTTATGCTGCCTCTTTTTACACAAATAACCTCACCAGAACTGTGTGCTGTGTGATTATTAGCACTTCACCACAGTCACATATAGCAGAATGAATAATTCCTTATCTCAACAGTAAAAAAAAAAAAAAAAAAAAAAAGAAAAAAGTAAAAGTAAAGGGAGGATTATATCAATGTTTTTATAGCTTCCTGTTCTTCTCATCTTCTATCATGTCCCATTAATAACCTCTCAAGATCTAGCAATAATTTTTCTCAGGAGATGTGCATTTCTTGGCATTTTTCTGACAACACTTTCTTCATTTCTATTATCCAAGTAGCTGAGCAGGTCTGTTTCCTCCTGACATTTTTCCCCTCAGTTTATTGACAGCACATCCTTACTTGCTGCCAAACCAAGTGATCAATTTCCTATGTATTTTTGTGTCAGGGTCACTGATGAAAATACCAAGTAAAATTGGTCCCAATGCTGATCCTCAAAAAGTGCATCTGAAGAGATCTTCCAGGCAGGAAGGTTTCCTATCATGCAATCCATTCCCATATGCCTTTTAAAAGGGGCTTTTGGACCTGGCAGCTTTTTAGCAATTCTATCTCACACTGTTTTGGTGAAAATTCTCCATGTGGCTCATTATGTGAAATGCTTTCCTCAAGTCCAAAGAGATGAGAGCCAGAGCACTGCCTGTCTGCAGAATATAATTACAGGAATAAAAGCAGACTGAGTTAGTTTGGCTTGGTCTAAACTTGGTAAATTCAAGTTTCATTTTACCCCATAATCCTTTTAGCTTCATGTCTTTCACTATTCTTTCACTTGAAAATGTGTTCTATATCTCTAGCATATTATTGAGGTCAGCTTAATTGGTCTACACTTGGTGAATTGCTTTTTCTTCCATTTTGTAAGGAGCAGTATGTGCCTGCTGATCAATAGCCAGTGTTCCAGATTTTTGAAAATCTGATGGTCATTGCTGTTAATTCTGTCACATTCTGAAATTTAGTCAGCTCAGCCCCCCTAGCTGAGATTGACTTATATCCTTAGATAAAATTTGTTCCAAAGTGTCATCCCCTTCATCCATTCTACCTTTAACCCCAGAAGTCAAAATTTGTAATTATATTTTTAAAACTAAGCGTTATCATCGTCATTACCATCATTATGAATATAAATATTCCCTGTACCATCATCCCACATATCAAGACAGGTAGAGAGAATATTTTGTATTTTGGTTCTGGAAGACAGTTTAGGAAATACATTTGTTTCTTTGCCCTTCATTTCATTTGGGAGCATCTTTTACCCTTTTATGTTTTTTCTAACAAAACCAGGAGATCAGTACCCTGTTCCTCCTATGCTTTGTCAGACTTGCCTGAACAGATGGCCAAATCTCTGGGGCAAAATTTGCCTCTAACTATGTGCCTGAACTGGGTCTATTATTTGCTAGTGATAGTAATCAAAGATAAAAATGTTAATCTCACTTCCTTTTTCTTTTTTTTTCCCGAAAGAGGTGAGCTGGTTTCAGGAAATATGAGAATTAAGTTTTTGAGTAGAAATTTGCATGAAATTTGCACAAAGGCAATGTACCAGTAAGAAATAGGGTTCTGGAATGATTTTGCACAAGTTTCTGTTTAATAAAGGACATAGAAATCTCAAAATATATTTAACAGTAATAACATGATCTTATTTTCTCAAGAGATTTGTTTGCTTTTATTTTTAAGTCCCAGCCATGGAAATATAAAATGTAGCATCATATCCATAGATGCAGGGAAGGGACAAACTATAATTTCAGTATGCTATGAAAAAGATAAAATAAGTCTTCCAAAACACCATAGAAGTCACTTCCTTGCAGTTGTGTCTGTGGCTTATATGACTTAAATGTTCCAGACTCTATTTTGTAGCATCCTTGATGGTTCCTTCTACCTCATAAATGCCCAGTAAAATAGAAGCAGCTTGTATTTTCAATTCAGGGAACTGCAGTTATGTGCTTTGCTCTGGGATCAGATTGCAAATCAGTCATATTTTTGTGGCATACTTCTGTAGGTTGGAATTTTATCGAGTTTCTCTCACTCAAAAAACTTCTGACTCTCCCCCGTGATACCCTCCTTAACCCAGTCTGAAACTTTGCAAGAGTGACAATATAAATGTGATTCTGAATTGCCCATTCATCCCGGGGTAGAACAATTTCTGGAGCACAAAAGAGCTTTTTTTAACAAATAAAGATAATTATCTACTGACCATTTATCTAAAAAAGCAATAAAAGACAATAGCTTTAAAAAGCTAAAGCCCAAACATTAGTATAATTTATGGAACCATGCTAATTAATTTGCCGAAAACTTTTAATTTATATGCTTTTTTTTCTCATAGGTTTTCTTACAGTCAGTCTCTGAAATCTGATGTCACAGGAGGCTCCCTAATTTTCAGATGTAAAAATGGTCATAATTCAATCTAGATGTGGGTAAAAAAGCTTCTTCTCACTCCTTCACCGTGCTGAAAAACGAGTAAGAAGAGATGTGGACAAGATTTGGCTATAACTGGAATAAATGCTCGAAATAGGAAGAAGGAAATTGGTACTGCCAAAAGTGAAAATATCAACAACATTACTGGGAATGTTTGCAGTCACCAAAGCCATCTATGTTACCTCAAGTGTTTCATTTTTAGATTATTTAATCCCTTCAATTTCGTATTAATTTTCCAATTTAAGTTGAAATGTTGTTGGAGTTGGTAGCAATGTCAAAATATCAGCTTTCAAATGCCAATGTCAAAAAAGAAAGAAGTTTTGTCCTTGTTGAGACAACTTCTACTGATGTAAATTTATTAAATTGTGTACCTTAATTAATATTTTTACCTTATTTCTGAATGCTTTGGTATGGTATGAACAGAAAATTCTGAAAATTTCATGTAAATGCAAAGTTTCTAGTACATCAGAGATGCTTTGGGACATCCCATCTGGTCTGAAGGTCTCCCACACAACATTTCAATGATCAAAGCCATGGCCTTGTGCCTTGAAAAACTCAGGATAATTTAATCAATCTTTTATTTTGCATAATTATTTAATTTTCCTCTTGCTTTGAGGAGATACAAACTTTCATTGTCCTTTTTATTGAATAATGTTTATCATGAGGCCACCAAACAGACTGAGGGGGGAGCAGGGCTGCAGAGGAGTCAGCTCTGTGTGGAGCTGAAATCTGGAGCAATGTGGTCACTGCTGATGGGGCAGAAGGAGGTGACACAAAGCAGAGTTTAGCTCTGGAGCCCCCAGAGGATCAGACAACCAGACCAAAGATTCTGTTTTCTTATTTAATAGAAATAAAATTCTTATTTTTTATTTAATAATTTTCTTATTTAATAACTTCCCACCCTATGTAGCATGTAATCAAACCAGAAGGCAGGACTGTGCACCTTGGCTTCTTTATTGTCCCCAATAAGCAGGGATTTCTGTTCCTATAGGCAAAAAAAACCCCAAAAACCAAAACAAAAAACCTTGATCTAACAGGTGCAAACACTCAGAACTGCATGAACACAAACACCTGCATGCACATGTCTGTTCATACTAAAAATCCTGGATTGTGTGGAACAGTGTTCTGACAAAAATGGGAAAGAAATACAGATTCAAATGTTCGTGTTGCAGAAATCAGGACTGACCCTGCCAGCTCTGTGCCATCAGAATGCAGCACCATCAGCAAGCTGCATGTCTGATCTCTTTTACAAGCTGCTGAGAGAGCTGATGAAAGTTTGAAAATAGCTGGGGTTTTTTTTCATTTTCATGGTGAGATTTATGTCTTGCACAGTTTGCTTCCAAGGCCAAGGAAATGCACAACATGCAAACACAAGGCATGAAGGAGCACAGGCAGATCTGTGTGCTCCTAGCAGGTTTCTAGGCTGAGCAGCAGCTCCCTGTGTTGCACAGATCGGTGAATAATGAGGTTCCTTGTTAACCACTGCATTTTTACAGGGCTGGTTTAAACTGAATTAAAGCACCACCATGGCTGTGGCATTCACATTCTCTGAAAAAAATTCCTTTTCCCAGGATTTTTCTCCTGGGAAGCTGAGAAGCCTCAGAGAAAAAGAAAACAACTCTTATCTCATTTGCTTCTCCTGTGTTGTGCTCATGTGGAATGTGTTTGGAGATTGTTCACCCACAGGTGATTGTTTCATTGGATTCTGCTGGGAGTTGTTTTCACTCTTTGGCCAATCAGGGCCAAGCTGTGTTGGGACTCTGGAGAGAGTCAGGAGTTTTCATTATTATCTTTTTAGCCTTCTGTAAGTATCCTTTTTGTATTCTTTAGTACAGTATAGCATTCTTTATTATAATACAGCATTATAAAATAATAAATTAGCCTTCTGAGAACATGGAGTCAGATTCATCATTCCTGCCTTCGTCAGAGCATTTCCCCTCAAATACAATCCATGGCATTTCCATCTTCACTTCTACTGCAGTAAAGTGAATGTCTCAGTTCCCAAATCTGCTGTGTCATACTCAGTTTGCCTGTACCTCTGTGACAGAAATCAGACCAGGAGGTGTCACAGACATCAAGGCACAATTTCTGGTGCAGCCAGACTGCTAAGAAAGGTCTTATTTTAATACCTCCATCCCTCCTAGCCCACAGCAGAACTCCATTTTATTTGCATTTTTTCCATTCCTTAAACTTTCTTAGGGAAAAAAAGCAGATGAAGACTATCAAGCTTTAGCCATTTTATCGTTTTGCCTTCCTTATTTGCCACTGCTGAAAGGCTTTGTTATTTTGACAGGTTCGTATTCACCCTGATTGAAAGCAGTAGTAACTTGCTTATTCACATTGGTGAACTTGGAAAATTACTTTTCTCAAACAATCTTTCCTTCTGCTGGTTTTTGAGCATTAGGCATTGACTGCAAATTGCCACATGGATATTTATTCTCACTGGGAAAATATTTTCCTTTTATTTTTTTCTTATAAACTCCAGTGTTTACAAAGTTGGGGGTGGGGGGAACCATGATTACTTTCTTTTTTTCTTCATATACTTGTACATCCAGAATCATCTACAGGCAGAGCATATCTTGCTAGAATAAAATGTATTAACTCGAGTAGCTCTGAATTCACAAGACAAACTTAAATAAAGTTTTGCAGCCCTGTCAATATGTGGGGAGGAATGGCTGAAGAAATTAAGAGGTTGTCTCTGAGGGCTCCCTGCTTCTTGAGCCAAGGCCAAGGTCACTCACAATGGTTTTCCAACACAGTAAGAAAGTTCAAACAGTTTGGGGTTTGTTGGGTTTTTAATTTTTTTTTACTTTGCATAGAAATGAAAAAAGGTCTTCTTGATATGTGACATTTATGAATGATTCCCACTCTATCTTTTTGCATCCAAGGTTCGAATCAAAGGTTCCAGGGTTCCAACAAAAGACTCTTTCATCTATGTCATGACCAAGGCACACATGTGAGATGGAAGAGATGTGAAAGATGCAAATCTGGGTGTCCTGACAGTGCAGTTTTCAGTCAGAGACATCTCAGGAGAAACTCCTCCTGGCTTTACTCAGATTTATGGATATTTTATAAATGAGAGTTTCAACAAGACTAGCTCATAAAAAAGTTTCCTTGTCAAGAAATCAGTGTTTTGTCACAATTCTCTTGAGTTTAATGAGATATCCAAGCAGCTAAACAGAAGCATAAGTTTTCCTTGCCATTTTCCAACAGTGATAGCATCCATCATGTCACCGAGAACTGTAAATGGGCAAAGAACAGAAATTAAAGATGAAAGAAGCCTATGATTTATTTATTTTGATTTTTATGATCTGTAATAGAAGAAAGTCTAAGCAGTGTCCCTTTGCCCTTGGAGAAAAAAGTCCATGCAAGGAAAAGTACATCTTAAATAAAGCCCACAAAGTAAGACACAGACCTGTCTTCTGTTCTGACAGAACCAGTGATCCTGGAACAGGTGTAGGAAAAAAAATCACTGATTGTGCTGCCATGATCAGACCATACACATGATCCCCACAACAACAACAATGCACCAACTGCCATTAACCACTTGAAAAATGCTACTCTGGAGACAGACCTGTGGATTGTGGTGGGAAAATCTCTTGGTAGGAACTGAAACGATTTTTTTAAATACAACTGAAATGCTAAGCTTAGCCTTAGATGTATAAAAATCCAGATATGGAAGAGCTCTTTCCTCCAGATCTCCCACTACTGTAAGCAATGCTGCATAAAGGCCTGAGCGTGCACTGGAGATGCTCTGTAAATCCTGGAGGAGTGTGTCAGTGGAGCTTTTGATCATAGATCCAACGATCACCTCTCTGAAAAGTTATCTTGAGAAATTACTGTATCATTGAAGGCTGGCTTGTGTTTGTGGAAAGTGATTCTGCTGATGAGTAAGGATGGGAACAGATTTTATAGGGGCAAATTTAATATTTTCAGATTTACAGTTTAAAAGTCAATAAAACAGCAGTTTGGGATATATATTAGATACTTTTCTTAGTAGGATACAAAAACTCCAGAAAAACTCACTGAGATTCTAGACTCAGAATTACTGGGATCCCATGAAATTATATTATCAAATATGTGCTTTTGGCTTGTTTTTGCAAGACATTCTGGCTTTTAGGGAGAGAAGGAGCTGAGCTTCTTTAGCACAGCACTCTGTTCTGAGCTTGGAAATGGGAATTGCTTTCAGCATGTTTATGGCTCCTACAACAGCATTGACAGAACAGTTTTAGCCAAATTTCATTCCAAGGTTTCAGCCTATTACCTGAAGGGGTCAGCAAGGCACCTAGTTTTCTGTCTGCTCTATCTTTCTAATCTCCCTTAGCCTGTCACAGTCACTGCCATAATCCTGCTGCTGATAGGGCCCTAAAAATGATCCTGTGCATGTTTAGTCAGGGGATTTCAGTCCCAGAAGACTGTTCTTGCAGCACAGGTACCTTATTTACCTGCTGTCTTTGTAATGTGTCCTCCCTCTGCACTAACCATGCTGTTGACACTGATTTGTACAATATTTCTGATGTGTTGCTGAGCACACACTGCTATTAAATCCCTGGGGTGTCTTGCAGGTTCATTCAACCTGCAGTTAAAAATCAGACATTCTGTTCTCCCACTCTCTTTGCCACTAATTGCAGAGAATCACATATACATGGAGTTTGGGGTTCATTTTTGTATGACATTCTAGTCTTGTATTCATTTCTGTATGTCATTTTAGTCTTGTATTTATGTACGTGGTCTTTCCTCCCTTGTGTGTCCCTAGACAATGGAATTTCTGACATGGATTTTATCAGTCTGAGGTCACTCGTTTTTGAGTAAGTGATTTTCTCACTTACTTGTTTATCCATTAGGAATAAATTCAGCCAGATAATGTGGTTTTATGACCAAACAACTTTGCTCAAACTGTCCTTTAAAACAGTGTCCTAGAATTGTTTGCTGTAAATGCCCACCATGTCCTTTTTTCCTCCAGGAGGAGAAGGTGAGGACTAAAAGTGAAGGTGAGAGTTCACACACCCTGGTAGGACAGTCCAGCCTGGTCTGTAGGAAAGGTTTTCCAAAAGATGGAGGAAGGGAGTTCTAGAAATGGTTTTTAAAAAGGAAATTATAAGAATGAGAATCAGCTTGATTTTAAGGAAATGCTCACCCTACTCATGGAATGTCCTGCACTTGATGAAGTTTTTTTGCACCAAGGGATGTGTTAAGGAGGTCAGGCAGCTTCTTACAGCCCTGTGCCCCTGGCTGGAGCACCCAGAGGCTTGTGGAGACCCTCCCACAGTGACTGGGCATGTTCACCCCTGGGAGCTGGGAAGGGATGGGCAGATTCCAGGACTGCAGGAGCTGCCAGCTTTCCTGCTGGATTTGCAGGGTGAGGATTCTGCAGGGGAAATCTGCAGCTGCTGCTCCCACCAGGCCCTGAGCACACGAGGTGTCATGGCCTGAATGGTGATGCCTTCCTGCAGAGACACAGCAGGTCCCACCAAGCCAAGGCAGATCCCAAACTGCTCCAGAGGAGCACAGGGATAACTGAATCTGGTGCAGCATCCCTAGGAAAAAGCAGCAGCACAGTTTGTGAAAGGTTTTTACTGGCATTCCAAATGCTTGTTACAGCAGCCAGAGTGTTTCCCCCCCCCCACTTTGTGTATGACATTCATTACATACAGATGAAATTTATGAATGTTTAAGAATTTCTCAGTGGTTTAAGTAGAAACTGGGAGAAAAACAAGACCATACAGCTGTAGCAGCCTGAGGTTCCAGGAGAGTGTGTGCTGGGATCTGTATATTGCTGAATATCCTGACAGGAAGTGCTTGAAAAATGGAAAACCGGGACCTGGATTATTTTATTCTTTTCAAAATATCTTTTAAATGCACCCATAACAATATTTGTCTTGCATGTAGCAAAATTAAGAATTTCTGTTATGATAATTGCCTGATAGTAAATATTTATTTTCCCATTTCTGAACACACACATCATACTGGTTAAATCCCCCATTCTGGGCAGCCTATGCAGAGTTTTGGTGAAGTGGAAATCACAGTGGACAAAGCAATTTTCCTGGTCCTGCCATTATATTTCTAGACCAACACTGGTTTTTCTAAAAAGGGATATGTCTCATAGAAAAGTGATCAGATTGAAATTCATAGTGTGTGTTGTATACTTTGGCTAGCTTGAGGTTTTAAATATCCTATGTGTTTTGAACCAAATTGCAGAGTTTTCAGAAGAAAACTGTGAAAGCTTCTCCTTCTAAAGTGTTGAATGCTCTCCTGCTGATTTTTGTATCATTGAACAAAAGAAATCAAACAAGAGATTAAAGTTCAAGCAAAAACTCTTTTAATTTTGTCCTCTTACAGCTATATTATTTTCAGCAGCCTTTTACCCATGCCTTCATCTACATGTCACTATGAAAACTATTTTTCAATTAACAGTATGAAGTCACTTATATTGTCCAAGAGCTTTCATTATTCATAGCATATTCGACTTCTGAAATGGGAATTTGGAAAGGACTCACATTTGGGTGACATTCTCTGGCAACTCCATTCAAACATGCCCATGCTGAAACAGTTATTAGCATTTTCACTAAAAAGAGAAATTATTTAATGTCTTTGATGGGAGGAAGTGGTGCAGAATAAATGTGACAGGGCTTTGCAGGACACAGCCATGGGGACAAACTGTGTGAGACCTTCTCTACTCTGAGCTCTCCTGAGTGCTCATTGCAGTCAGAGACACACTCCAGACATCCCACAGACAGAGAACCATGGCCTACAGCCTCATTTTCCCTGGGATAAAGCTTTGCCCAACTGTTAAACATCAGTGCCTCCTTTTATACATTGCTAGCATGGCTCCAACTCCCACAGAAAGATTTCTCTGAGATCCAGCTGGGAACTTGGCATGGGATTTGGTTTCTGATGGAAAATACACTGGTAGCAAAATATATAGCAGTGCAAAAAGATATCCTACCTTAACCTTGTTGACAAAAAAACCCCAAACAAAAAAAGTCCAAAAAACCCCAAAAATTTAAAATGACACAAAAAACTTAAATCCACCCCCCACCCCCCCCCCCCCCAAAATAAACCTCAAAACAAAGCAAAATAACCAAAACGCCTCAGAATCCCCAAAAATATTTTTCAAAACTAGCATCTGGGAAGAAAAATTTTTACTTGAAATGAAAAAAAATCCTGAAATGGATTCTAAAAAAATTTGTTTTAAGGGAAAGATTTTTTCTGTCACACTTTGAAAAAAAAAAAAGTAATTGAAAGTAGAAGATATTTCAGAGATAAAGATTTAATTTTTTTTCTATCTTTATTTTCGATTGGTTTCTGTGAATTTCAGGTTGAAAACTAAAGGAGACTAAAGACTTAAAATGATCTTAATACACATAATATCTTCAGTAAAAGAGCATCACTACTGGGATGCTGCTCATTAATTTTCCTCTGTGTATTAACAGCAGCACTGGCTGATGTCATTGGAAAAGGGACAGAAGTTGAGACCTTAATGTATAGGGAGGAGATCCCTGTACCCAAGGTGTGATTTGGGCTTCAGCTTCTGCCCTTGCTTCCTTAATTAGTTGTGCTGTGAGCAATCCAATTAGAGAGGAAGCTGATTAGAGACCTCTAACTGAGGCATCACAATAACTCAGTAGTCCTCTGAGCCTCAAAATTAATGTAACCTGCTTTATTGTGGATTTCTGTCTTTTCCTTGATTCACTAGTTCACCAAATTATCTTAGGGTGTAAACTTACCAGTTTGATCTTAAGCCTTCCCTTTACTGGTTTTCCTTGGTTTTGGTGACTTCTGAGACACTCACTGTTACTGAAAATTGAGCTGAAACCAGCCACTGCATCACAGTTAGGGAGTGAAAAAAAAAATAGCAGTAAAAATGTATTGAAAAAAAAAATTGCAATCAGGCTTTCATTTTATGGGCAAACTCCATGTCAGTCCATATCAGGCATTCAGACTCTGGCACCTCTGTTCACTTAATTTACACTCAGCTCAGATTCTGTGAGCAGCTCTGCAGTTTCTGCCTGGGATCAGATGGAGCAGAGGACTGAGCTAACGAGGACTCACAGTTATTAAAATGAAGGCAGGACTGTCACCCCATGTTTGCACAATTCTTCTTTACAAGGCCCAGGATTGATTTCTGGATTAGTGTGAATAGGTTCAAGCTGTTCTGCCCTGGCCACCAGATTACCTGATTTTATGGTGGAAGAGTCACCATTTTTCCTGAAAAAGAGCCAGGAAAGAATTCAGGTTTTAGCATCAGAGTTAAGTGAGCAGAAAAATCTGTGAATTTGGCCCTTTAATGGAATACTCAGGGTGTTGGGTCTCATCCTTTGGATTTGTGTTGTCATCAAATTGTGTAGTAGAAAGCCACTGATCTGACCAAACATTAGACAGAAATTCTGACAGTGTGGATTTCAATCAGCATTTCCTTTCTGAGCATCTGAATCACACCAGTCCCCAAGAAATATCTAATTTTTTCCCATTCTTGGGCACATAAAGCCAGGTCTACAGTGGGATCAATCATGGTTTGATGAAAGGGAAGAGAACCAATCAGTTTAATGAAGTGCCTCCTGCTGAGACTGAATACTTGATCCAGGGACTACATTTTTTAGATGAAGGTTAGGCACTAATGGTAGCCACAGCTCACTGGAAAAAAATGATATGAAAATAAAAGGGTATGAAATCCAATTCAAAGTTCTGTAAGTACCAGATCATCCTAAAATCCCTTTAATAAATTTATGAAGCCTTGAATTAATGTTAGTGGGGTGAGCTGAGATTTCGATAGTACTAAGAATGTTAGAAAATGTCCCCAAAAGTTGAAAGGAAGACGAGTTGAATGGAAATTCCCAACTAGACAAAAATTTATGGAGAACCTCAGGGCAAGTGACCACGTGGGCTGTGGAGTGAGTGCTGTGCTGTGAACTCTGCAAGCAGAAAATGGCAGCAGCCAAATAACCTGTGATCCCTCCTGGTTCAGCAGTGCTGGGAGTAGGATGGGCCCTCATGTGCTGATTCTATAACTCTGCTTATGCCAAGCCTCAAGCATGTGCTTAACTCTTTAGCTGCATGACAGTAAATTCACCAAAGGTGAGCACATGCTCAGGCTCTCTGCTGAGCCTGAGAACTCTGCCAAAACACTGCAAATGACCTAATTTGTCATATTAGTATTGCAAACAATCACACTTGTCACTTTTCCCTCTACCCACACACAACATGAATAGATTGCACAGAACTTATCCCCTTTGGAGCCAGTGAACACAATGCCATGACTCAGTCCTGCCTGCATTTCTTTCTCCATACTGTGGAGTTGTTGAAGTTTATAAGGATGTTGACTTGGTCCTTTCCAGCAGTTTTTTTCCCCTGATTCTTC
Source organism: Setophaga petechia (assembly GCA_024362935.1). Taxonomy (NCBI): domain Eukaryota; kingdom Metazoa; phylum Chordata; class Aves; order Passeriformes; family Parulidae; genus Setophaga; species Setophaga petechia. Next base: position 2,436,574 of record JANCRA010000001.1, on the reverse strand, counting down.
TGCCTGAAAAATTTTTTGGGGGGAGTTCTTATTTCAGGTTGGCATACAATCAGCTTAGGAGAAGGTGATGAGCATTTCACTGTTTGAATAGTTTTTGTGTTTACTTGCTCTTAACTCCAAAAATGCTGTCACAGGCAAATAAATAATCTGTACCAACCTTTGCTGCTGAGAAGAACAAGACAGTTAAACTAATCTTTCTGTGATTATATTCATCCATACTGATTACATTCCCTAGAGGAAAGAAAGCAAGAAGACAGAAAATAGACAGTGAAATCTTCATACAAATTCTACATGGGAGCAAAACTGTATGGGTAAAGTTTCATAAGGATATTTCTGCTGGTTTTTTTGTCTAAACAGCCAAAAACATAAATCAGAACTGAGAAAGCAAGATATGATGATGATTATTATTATTATTATTATGTATATGTTCCTTCAAGAAGAAAAATCCTTCTTACAGTGTAAGTCTAATGGGAAGATCCAATAGCACTAGAACAGAATTCAGATGGAGAGTTTCTACTATACTTAATGAAAAGAACATTATATAAGGATGATGACTCTGGGAGAGCAAAAAGCTGAAAGAGTTGATGTGAACCTGAAAGAGCCAATGCCTCAAACACTCAGCAGAAGAGAACAGGAATGTTGTCATGCCGAGCAGAGAAGGTGTGGTTTGACAAGAGGGTCTTGTGGAGGCAGGACAGTGATTTTCTGAGACCAGCTTCCTTATCTCAGGCAACTGTCTCTAAAAACAAGTTTGAGACAGACCCCTCAGCCCCTTCTGAGAAGTTTTAGAATATCAAAAAGTGCTTGTGTGAAGAAAAATAGCACAACTGAGGTGCTAGGAGGGCTCCTGTCATCACAGGAACCAGACCTGGCATGGTGTTGGGCCCCAGGGTGCTGACCCAGATCTGTTCTTTTTATTTCTATTTTCCTATGTTCTTTTCTTCCTTTCTTCTTCTTCCTAGAAGTTTAAATCATCTTTCAGCCTGTCTACCATGAGGTTAGAAGTTGAATCCCCTGCTGCTGTGGGCTGTTCAGAATTTAATCCACAGGTTGTTCAGAAATGTTTAAAGCCTTTCTGCTGTTCAGCTTGTCATAAGGTTTAAATCGTTGCTGCCATAAATAAAACTTCTTAATTGATTGATTGGCATTGTTTTACTTTTATTTAGCCCAAAGTCTGGCTGCCCTAGAGCCAGTGGCTGTTCAAGAGCTGCCTCATGGTACCCCACTGAACTTGATTCTCAATTAAATAAAGTTAAATTCATTGGGAATGGTGTCACCCTCCTCTCATCACACTCTGCAGCACACTCTTTAAGACATCCATTTACAGAAAATTTGCAGTAGTTTCTTGTTTTGAGCTACACACTGGGCTTTTGAAACAAATACTGAAGGGGATTGAGGATTATGGGGCAGGTGGGGCAAGAATCCATCTTAAACTAGGAAATGGCTGAATCCCACTTTGGAATGCAGGTTTGCTGGAATTTTTGGTCTAAAAGAGGTGCAGCTTCTTTCTCTTCAAGAGTATTTTGTTGCTGTAGTTTTTGGTTTTATTTTGTATTTTCTCACAAGATTTTATTTGTTGGCTTTGGCACAAAGAAGGGAGCATGGGAGAGCTCTCCAGGAATGCACAATATCTTTGCCCTTTTGATCATGATGCTTTCCCTGCTGCAAAGGTTATTTTCTGTGATGGCCCCTACACAAACATGTCTTGTAAGATGTTTCAGCATCAGATTTGAGAGGGCACTGGGTATGTGCTTGACCTCATTGAAGTGGATGGTAAAACTCTCCCTGGTCTTCTCTGGCCTGGAATTTTATCACAGAATGACATAATGGTTTGGGTCTGAAAGGACTTTAAGGCAGGGACATCTACCTGAGTTCAGAGACTCATCCAGCCTGGGCTTATCATCTCCTTTATATTTTTTATAAAATATTTATATTTTATATTTTATATTTTTATATTTTTATAGTTTATATTTTTCCAGTTTTTCACAATAAAGTCTGAAAACATTGATTTCTCTCCCTTTCTCTTTACTACTGCACTCAAAGGTGATTATCCTGTCCTTGGTGGACTCCTTACAACCTAAAACAAAATAGGTGGAAAATTCTGGTCTTCCTCAATAACAATTTATACCTTTGTCAGATACATGCTGTATTACAGAGGCACAAGAGGGAAAAAACTTTACACTTTTGTCTGAATGGAGAAACTAAATTCTTACAGTGATCCAGTGTTCTGCTTCTGTTGAGACACTAACTTAAAACAAAAAATCATTTGATGGTACACTGTAAATTTGTCACACTAAACTTTTCTTTAAATTAATTTTTTCTTTAATTTTCATCAAAAATCACTGTGAGAATTGTGTCAGTTATAATATATTTACAATGGAAAGAATAATTTACCAATTTAAGTTGGTTTTGGTTTTTTTTTTCCCTGTACAATTATGAGAAGCAGTGTTTCAGAGCCCAACGCCTGGATAGTTCAATTTCATGTCACAATAGCTCACACTCTCTTTCACCACATATTTTTCATCCCAAAATGATCTGGACATTTCTACTTCAATATGACTTCCTAAAGGACTTCTCCTTGGGTAAGACAAATGTTTCACTGATTTTGTAGTGCTAGAACAGCATTAAGACCCCATTTTATTTCTTTTTTTTTCCTTTTCAAGTACAGCACAAAAACTAGCATGCTTTTAAGGAAAAAACCTACCAAACAAAGAAACAAAAAAACCCCAACAAAACCAAAAACCAATCAAACAAACAAATTAAGAAACCAGGAATAGAAACAAACCAAATTGGCTAAAACATTCTAAACAGAATTCCACCCTACAACCGGTTTACCAACATTGATTAATTAATCCTCGAGACATTGAGGTTAGTTACTGTGGATGGAGACAGATCAATGGCCTGAAACTCTGCTGAGAGGGTTGTGTGTCTGTGCTGGTGTTTGTTAGATGTGCCTTGAAATGTCAGGCAGAGCCATTACCGTGGGGGCTGCACAGGTAACCTTTTCTGGGATGGCAGGAAGGAAATGGGGGTTATAGAGGCAGTCAAGTCCTCCACTGAGCTGACTAATGCACTGCTGATTTCTCATGACCAAAGGATAACCCTCAATCATTTCAAATTTGGATGCAGAAATCCGAAATCTTCACAGAGCTCATATCCTCTTGTTTGTGTCTGTAGGAGGCTGAAAACTTTTGATCCTACCTTCAACAGCAAAAAAAGAAGATATTTCAAAGCAAAGAAATGAAAGTATTTTCTGAAGTAAAGAGTCACATTTCTGTAAAAGAATATTTTACTGACTTTTTAGTGCAAATATTCTTTAAAACTGAGCTTTCTTTCTAGTAGAAACATGGCCTTTTTTGCCAGATTTTTAATTAAGAAAAATATTTGCTCAGTGTACAGCATTGAACCATCTCAGATTTTTTTTTTAAATACAACAGCATGAGCACAGATATTCTGCACAAGAGTTTAGGTTTAAGAAACAGGGATAAAACAACCTGGTGGTCCCAAATGTCCAGCATACTCAAAATAAGCCCTTTCCAACAGCTCCTCTGCCTTTCCCAATGGTGTTGCTGAGTTCTCTGACATGACTTCCATGGGTCCCAGTTCTTTGCTGGACTGGCACCCAGGGCTGTGTCCATCCTGTATTTAACCCCTCACGTAGGCTCTCTGTTGGGGAAATTTCCTTCTTTTTTCCTTTTCCTGCACAACTGACCAAGGGACCTACAAAGACAAATATTTCTTTAGATGGGCAAAGTCTTGCTTGGCAGTTCTGTTTCTTAGGACAACAGAGGAAATTAGGGAACAGTAGATCCAAGTTAGAGTGAGGAGTGTTGGTCACTGAAAAAAAGAAGTCAAACCCAAGTCCCTTCAGACAAATAAAGCTTTCAGGGCTATCTCAATCTGAATTTTCTCCTTTTTTCATTGTGCCTCAAAAAACAATCATCTTCATAGCAGGGTAGGGAAAAAAAAAAGGAAATAGTACAAAAGTGTGGTTGCAGCTCTCTTGGGAGAGGAGGAGATTAAATAAAAGCGAGTTCAGTCCAGGAAAATAATTGGAAGATGGCTTTGTACTCTTACAAGAGCTGTGAGAAGAATGGAATGTACTGTATTCTTTTCCTGCATTGCAAATAAGATGCATATTCTCCTGAGGAAAAAGTTGTTGCATATTGAGTATAGAGAGATGCCCAGTAGTTTGGGAAAAAACCAGCATCAAGATAAAATTTAAGTAACGGTCTATATGCCCAGTAGTAGTAGAAGAAACAAATGTTTCAAAGTGAGGCTATCTGCCTATGTGGGGAGAAAAAGAAATGAATAAAGGATTAAAACAACGACATATAATCATGTGGGTGTGGGATGAAGGGATGTACAGAGCTCTTAAGCAAAAAAATGGAAAAGCTATTTCATTCTTCTTTTGTGGGAGTCAAGTGGCTGATGTATTTTAGTGGCTGTGATAAATAGAAAAATGCATACAAATTTTGCTACTCTAAAACACTTAAGCATATATATTTAGATTTATGGCATGTTGTCTTCTCTCAGTACAAGAATGCTGGATTACAGACAATATAATTTTCTAATAAAAAGTCTTCCTTTGCCTCCAAGTCCAGCAAATGGAATTATTTCTACTGAAGCATAAACCTGTACTTATCTGCTTGGCTGAATAATGTGTCATAAGCTCTATGTATATATTTTGTTCACACACTGACTTTCACATTTAGTCTTTTCCCCAAAACTTGGCAGCTGACTTTGTATGAAACAGGAGCAGCCAGACAAAAGCCCCACAAGCTCCCATGGTTGTTTCCTTTCAACCATTCTGGAGCTTCACAAATTATTCTGCACTGATGAGAAATCTCTGGGCTTTCTGGCACTGAGCTGGTGGCCTTTGAAGCTGCTGGGTGTTCTTGGGATGTGCTTGGCCCTCTAAGCCACATTCCAGCCAGGCAGAGGCTGGGCCTCCTTCCCTCCTTCCCCATTTATTGCTTGGGTGGCTGGAGCACTGGAAGGGGGTGTATTGAAGATGGTGGTGTCAGTATTTAGCTCCCTGTGTGACTTGTTTTAAAGGAGTTGGTCACCTTCCCTCAGGCTGGCACTTGTGTGAAGGTATTGTATTTGCAGGGGACCCCCCTGGCAGGGAGGAATGATGACTCTGACTCCATGTTCTCAGAAGGCTAATTTGTTACTTTATAATACTATATTATATTAAAGAATACTATACTAAACTATACAAAAGAATGCAGAAAGGATACTTACTGAATGCTAAAAAGACAATAATGAAAACTCCTGACTCTTTCCAGAGTCCCGACACAGCTTGGTCCTGATTGGCCAAAGAGTGAAAACAACTCCCAGCAGAATCCAATGAAACAATCTCCAAACACATTCCACATGAGCACAACACAGGAGAAGCAAATGAGATAAAAATTGTTTTCCTTTTCTCTGAGGCTTCTCAGCTTCCCAGGAGAAAAACCCTGGGCAAAGGGATTTTTCCAGAGAATGTGAATGCCACAGGAAAGTCCTTATTTTGGACTTGGAATCCTCCAATATTTGTGCCCAGATTTAACCCTTTTTTTACCTAAGGCAGACATAAATTCTGATCTCACATCCTGAGTGGAGTTGATGCAGATGGTATCACTTTACCTGAGTCTTTTTAAACTGAAAAATTGTATTTGTTTCCTGAAAAAATGGTTTGCCCATGAAAATTCTGTACAACAGAATGGAATTTTTCTCTCATAAAAGAATTGTAAAAAGAGTTTTATGCATAGTTTTAATTTCTAGTGATTTTCAGAATTCTCTAAGTCTAAACAATGAAAGAAGAGACTAACTGCTGAAGAGAAAAGATAGAGGAGAGATTGGGATTGTTTTCTTTTACAGTATCCATAAATTGCTGCTGAACAAAAACCTGGATGTGCTGTTTCTCTTCATCTCCCTCCCTGCACTCTCCACTTCCCCCAAATAACAACACATTTCCCTGTCAGGACCCCGAGGACAGCAAGGGACAGGTAGAAATGCTGAAATTGATGACTTAATTAGCTGCTATAATTTACTGAGTATAAGCATAACAATATAATGAATAACTTGCAAGGCACCACTTAAATAAGAATGATTGACATTTGATGGAAATTAAAGAAGCTCAACATGACCCAGGAAAGTGCAGAGGGAGCCCAGACACCACCCATGCCCTGGGCTGCAGCCAAGGCAGGGTGGGTGGGCCAAGGAAGGGGATTCTGCTGCTCTGCTCTGCTCAGGTGAGACCCCACCTGCAGAGCTGTGCCCAGATCTGGGCCCTCCACACAAGGAGGACCTGGAGCTGTGGGAGCAAGTCCAGAGGAGAAGATGAAGATGCTCAGAGGGCTGGAGCCCCTCTGCTATGGAGACAGGCTGGGAGAGCTGGGGTGTTCACCTGGAGAAGACTCCAAGGGATACTCTGACACCTTCCAGTGCCCAACTGTGCTCCTAAAGGCTGCAGATGGACTTTGGACAAGGGCATGGAGTGACAGTTACAGCAATAATGGCTTTAAACTGTTATTTAATGTTCAAATTTTTAAAGGTACCTTCTCACTCTTATCATCCAGTTGGAACTAAATGACCTTTAAGGTCTCTTCCAATTGAAATCATTCTATGATTCTATGATTTTTGTCCCGTCTACAACTATGTCAGTCTACCACATTTCTGATATGTGAAAATATTATATTCCACTTTTTAGTAACTCAGGGTTATGTTTTAAATTGACAGTAACTTTTTCACCATGATTTCCACTTGATTTGAAGGCAAGAAACACATCTAATTTTAGCCTACATCGCTGTTTACTGAAGATTTGGAATATCAGATTTCTTCTGATCTCCAACCTGGCAACTCTCTCCTGTTCCCATCCTTAAAGTGGGACAGAATTCAGGTGTCAGGCCAAAGGTAAATGGCACAGAAGAATAAGGATAAAATTTTCATCAGATGCAACTTACTTCTCTGACCAACTAATTAGGCAACATGTATTCAGGTTTGAAAGGTACACAGAGCCAGGAAAGGTTTGAAATGCAAGGAGGATTGGGAGGTAGAATAATCAATACAGATATTTGTATTCTGCAATCAATGGAAGTTGTACTTTTAAATCAGGGTAACATTGATTTATGGATTGTTTCTTTTTCCTAGAAAAGAAAACAGGTGTGAGGTTTTCAGAAAAGAGAAGCGGAATAAATTGACTTCTTCTTCTGTGCCTAATTTCTAGTTGCTGTCTAATGGGTGAGCTGCTCTGAGATGCCATCCTAAACTGTAGTTTGTAGAAACACTCTTGTGGCACTTTTGTCTATGTATATTGGGGTTTTCTCTATCTCTAAGAGATCCAAATGACATGAGACATCAATTAAAGTTCAAAATTCAATCCATTCATGCAGCCTGTGAATTCATTTAGCTCTTGCTCTGTATGCCCTTGGAACACATTTTTGGAAGGCAGCTGTTGCACAAGCATCTCTGTTTTCTAAATACATGATTGAGTTTACAGCTGTTTAAAACCACTTTAGTGTTGGCATAAAGACAGTGCATACACCTAGGTCAGCTTTGAATCATCTTTTCATTTTCCCTAAATATCTAATTCTAATTCTAATTTTCCTGTTTTATATCTGGCTTGATGATTTCATTTGGGTGTTTTCTTCTTATTGCTTGGTTATTTTTTTACAGAAGGGCATGCTTAGATAGAAACTATTCCATTAATTTCAAGCAATTAACTCATCACTTGCTTGGGTTAATGTCTTCATGGCATCTCTGCAGTGACCCAATCAATTTAATTCTTTTTTTTTTTTTTTTTTTTAACAAGGTTCTGTACTAGTTTTTGGATGCTGCAGTTGTATTCTTCAATTTCTTCTTTCCATTCATTAGGCTCTCAACATGTCTAACCCCAGGAGTGTTTGTACAATTTGTTGTGCAATCTACACATAACAAAAATCATTGCAAAGAGGACAGGGAGCACCTTGGATGAAAAACAATCAGCTTAGGCTCCTTTCTCAAAGGAATACTGAAGGTAATAGGAAATTTTTGCTGATGACAAACTCAGTTGGTCACCAGTGTGGATTGCCCAGAATGAGCAAGAGACTCTCGTTTTTTGAGAACACAGTAGACAGAAATCTGACCAAAATGTCATTGTTGCATTTGCTCCTGTCAGGGGTAAAGGAAGGACCCTTCCATCAGCCACTTTTCTGTGTGTGAAGAGGGTTGAAGATCCTTGAGGAGTGCTGGCTTGATGGGAATGAAGCTTGTTCGGGAGGCTCCCAGCACACCCTGGGATCAAACTCGCTCTTCAAAGAAGTTTTACAGTTAACCAGAGGATCTCATTAAGCTGATGTCTGCAGCTTCTGATGGATGCCCTGACACACTTCTCAACCCTGTAGATCACAGACAAGTATGATTTAAGGTTTCAAGTCTCAGATTTTTTTGCTAATTGCTCATCAGGGAACATTTGCCTCACAGCTTGAATGTTAACAGAGTGTCATGAAGTTTGGATTAAAGAACAATCTTCCTCCCTTCCTTTCAGCAAGACAGGAGACAATTGGCTTTTGTGATCATTTGGCTTCTACTGTTTCTTGTCTTCATTTTATTTAGTTAGTTATTTTTACTGCTGGAAAAAAAAGCCACAGTTATTTTTATTGGAAGAAAAATTAATCATATGGGTGGAAGAAAAGACAAGATTGACTGCAAGAGGAAGTTTGGACCTCAGGTAAATAAAGGAAGCATAATGGAGACAGAATATGGACATTATCTTGTGAAGCTGAAAGCTTCACTGGATAGAACTAAAATGATCAGATAAATAAAAATATTCTCTTTTTTTTTACCCCCAGCCACTAGCACACAAAAGATCAAGGAGGTATGTTAGCAGCAGATCCCAATTCCTAATAAAAAAGTGGTATATAAAATCAATCTTGAAGTAAATTTTGCTAATGAACATCATATAGTGGCTTTATCAGACAAATCTCAGAATGGCTATACAGTTCTTTAGCATTGCAAAGAAATGTAAATTTAATGGAAATTACTGAAGATCAGCCTCTTTTCTTCCCCTGTTCCCAGGGCTGATAAAACATCCTATGATGAACTTGGATCCGCAACATATTTGTGAGCAATGTAACTTCACCCTGAGTTTGGGCTGCCTGTAAGTCCCCCCTGCCCCTGTAGCTGGGAATACTCCAGGGAACCCCATGGAATGTTCTGCTCCTCCCGTGGTCACTCCCACAACCAAAGTCAGTTTCTACACAATAGGAAGGCTCCTTGTGGTCAAGTCAACACAATTTTGCAGCAGAAGGAAACAGACCCTGCTGGTACCAGACGTGGGGATTTTCTCAGGTGAAATGCGCCCTGGAGATGTGGATTTTGTGTGTATTTTTGTCTCCTGATTGCAGAGGGAAAATCGGTGACCACTCCACACAGAGAAGCCTGGTGATGAGCAAGAAGAATACCTACAAGGTAGAGATGGGGTAATCATCAATGTCCTTATGTTCCCTTCAGCAATACCAAGCTGGTGTCTGCACGTGCAGCCTGCAATTTTTCATGGAATGGAGAACTCCCAATGACATAAAAATCAAACCTCAGTGTCTCCCTCCTGTGGGTTCAAACCTTCAAGTCTGTGTAGGTTGTGTTTAGGTGTTGCAAACATTTACATTGCTTGAACAGGAGCTTTTTACTACTCAAAGAGGGAGCACTGCTAGTCTGCATGAAATTTGTTTATGTCTCTGAGCCAGTTACTTGTTTTGGGGGAGAAATTCATAGCTGAGAGGCAACTCCTCCATTGTGAACACTAAACTCAGTCACTGCTCCAGCTGCTGTCAAAACAACTCCTCCACTCCAGCCAGATCAGCTCTTCTGTTTATTTACCACAATTTTCTGATTTCTTGACTATTATGGGTTTAAATTGGACAGCATCACCGCATGAGGGACTTCTGTGTTTAAGTTAATAATCCATTTGATTCCCTCAGTAAGAGATTTTCTATTGCTCTGAGAATGTTTGCAGTCTGATTCAGTCCATTTTTGTGCTTGCTGCAGTCACAGTCATGCCTCTGGCTCAGTTACTTCATGCAGCATCACACTTTGCATTCTTTAGCTCTTTAGATTACCCATAAGCCTACAAGTGTTTTTAGTACTTTTCTCCTCCTCACAAACATCTCATTATTTCTCACCCTTATGGGCTCTGATATCTGAAGTTGTCCTCATTGAAAGTTCATTTTAACTCTCCTCTAATTTTCTTTTTGAAGATGCAAATCCTGTGCAGAACTAATATTTTTAACACTGTTAATTGTGCTATGTGTCTTGGAAAAAAAATACACCTAACAACCTTCTTGATCATACTCCCTGGTTAGTTTTTTTTATCTGGCACTTAAATCCCTTGGTTGCCCTGTTAGGATGGAAGTAGTCCAAATTAGTGGTGTGTTGCCACTGTGATATGATCACCTAGTTAATTGCTAGGCCCTTAGAGATTGCTTGTTTTTTGCTCTAATTATTTCTTAGGACAATATTCCTGTCACCTTCAAGCTGTGTATATAAACCATGCAACCAGGAAGTCTTTTAAATCTGGACAATAAAATATCTTTTACTTTCTCAATAATATTGACCTAACCCTTAGAAATGATTAAATTTTCTCATGTACATTGTAGTTTTTATTTTTGTTGACAAACTATGCTTTTGCACTATTTTTTCATTCAGTATAAATACAACAAAAACATATCCTGGTTGAAACTTGTGTTACATCTGATTAAAACTCAGTAGCAAAATTCTTTACAGAGCTTCAAATGCCAGGTTGTCTGTCCACTGTCCTGATGTCACCAAACCAAGTTTTGTTACTTGCCCCTGCAAGAGATCATTAGATGACTTAAGATTTAAAACAAAGATTTAATTCCTCAATTGTTTGCATGATCAAATTAATCAATTATTTTGGTGAATTTAATCAAAGCATAGCACATCTCCCTTTAGGGCATTTCCTTCCTCTGAAAATTGTGACATAGGGAGAAGGAGTAAAGGAAAGCAAAAAGTTTTGTCAGTTCTCCTGATCTTCACAATGTTAGATGAAGAAGACTGAGGGGAGTAAAAAATATCATTATTTCCTTCAATCAGAGTGTTTTCGTTTTACAAGTTATTCTTTTCAGTGTACAAGAATCTAAAATCTTTGGAGAGAGCTCCTGGCAGTGTGTTAGATTGGTGCCTCATTTTGGACTGCCATTCCTTAGGATCTGCTCTACAAATCCCTTGGGGTTCACAGAGATTCTTCTCCAAACTTAGGGACATATTTAGCTTCATCTTGTTAGTGAGTACCAACATCAGAGCAATTCACTCGTGTTCCTGTCAGAGGCAACAGAACTCTGACAGTCAGGGTGGTTAATGGAAACTGGGGTTTGATTCATCTCAATCAAAAGTGGACATCTCAAATAGGTCAGGTAAACTGTGCTCTGAAAGCATGTATATTTCTCTTTTGATCACAAAGGAAAAAAAAAACCTCAAAAAAAACCCCTCACTATATGCCTCAAAACCAGACATATAGTGCTTTTTAAATTTGGGCAGGATGAATCACAAGGAGCTGTAGATGGAGCAGTGAAATTGGCTATGATTCATCCTTCTCAAACAACAAAAAAGTAATCCATTTTAAATTGATGCTGTGATTTCCAATAAAAATGATCCTTCAGTGTGATCACAGGGGACAGCATTCACAGCATTCACTCCCAGTTTTTAAATACATGCTTTGTTGCTGTATAGCTGGAGGATTTCCCCCAAATTCACTGTGAACTCTATTCCAGCAGTGGTTTGAAGAATTTGGAACTGTTGGAAGCAACAGTCATCAGAGAAACATTCTTAATGACCTCAGAGAACCCTTTATTTTGTGTACTCACCCCAGAAATGGGCTTTCCATCCTCAGTGAGGTTGTCTTTTAACAGCAGCTGTTGCAGCTGGAGCTGGTACAGGTTTTACTGGATTCAAGCAGGAGATTTTCAATATTGTGTAGTCTGGAGCCTTGAAAGCAACAGCTCTTCTTGCTCTTACTCTCCAGCTGAGGAGCTTTTAGATGAAAGGACTTTTTCTTCTCTGAAAATGTCAGTCACAAAAGCCTAAATGTTTTTGAGTGTACTGATTTCACCAAAACTGGGCTCCTAGCATAAGCTGGGATGAGATCAAATGACAGTGATGTAAAAATAACTCAATAATCCAAATACTTTTCTGGAATGTGAGTGATGAAACTTCAATTCCCATGGTGAGACTGAATAGGTATGTAAACTTTCACACTCTGTACAGCTAAGGTGTGTGTCTGCTGCATACAGCTATCATATTCTTGAATTCTTCATAAATTATCTGTTCAGAACAGCAGTTAACAACTTTCTTTTTTTTTATTTTCCTCTGTTTTCCCCCTTACTGGCCCTGCTAGCAGTGAGATTCTGTAGTTTTTTAACTGCTTGGGATAATGCACCATATATTAATAATATGCAATTATCTATCAAAAAGAAAAAGCTGCCTTTACCAACCTTTCAAACATCATTTAAGAAAGGAAAGGTTTTACAGCAAAGTATGGAAAGTTGACAGTGCTTAGGGAGCACTAGAGAGAGTGACAAATAATTTACTAGTCTCAACTCCTGATAAATGGTGAATGCTTGTTCTGTTTGACCAAAATATAGCTTTGATATGAGTGGTTTTGGCATCTTACTGCCTTGTGAGAAAAATTACACAGCTTCAGGTTTTGACTCAAGCAGATGCTCTGTGCCTTATGTAGCTTTGTGTTTTAGGAGCTCCAGGCCTCATTCTGTCTTTAATCTGCTGCTGGTTCCAATAGCAATGAGAAACAATCCCAAATAAAATAACATAAGATAAAATAGAGGTAAAAGGAAGTCCAAAGCATCCAGGTATTGACTTTTGAAGAATTTTGAATTTTAGAATGATGTGAATAGGATAGCATTAGCAGAATGTCACATGGCAACAAACAAACACCACAGTTCTGCAAAGTCAGGGACTGTGAAGTGAAGTTTCCCACATCAGCCTTCCCTCTTCATCACCATCTCCCAGTCACAGAGAGGAGGGAAAGATGGATCTCCAGGCTGGGAAAACAGAGAAGAGGTGAAAGCAAGAAGCACAAAGCTCTTGTTTCAGATGGAGATTTCTCATAGCAAGCAAATGGTATCAAAATTAATCTGGTATATGAAGCACCAGAAAAATGGATATTGCTTCATGTTTTTCCCACTTGCTGGGTGCCTGTTAGCAATTTTTAATGGATATGATTTCCAGGAAAACAGCTGATAATGTTATGAAAATAGGGGATCTTTCATGTGCCTTAATGCTGACAGTCAAGATCAGAAATGCTGAAAACCTTAAAAAACAAAGGATAGCTTGGATTTCTTTATCTAAAGGAAATTTTAGGGACTCACATCTCTTTGAGACTCTTTCTCACCTTTGGGTCCCAAAGACCTCCCATATCATGGGGAAAATTACACAGAATTTATCCCACAACAGATTTCTGAGGATAATCCTATTGAAACATGAGGGTTGCTTGAAAACTGTGATGATGGTTTTATTTATAGGATGCTAATGCCATTCTATGCACTTCATTCTAAAAAGTCAAAAAAGCAATATCCATTTGTCTGATGTTTCATATACCAGATTAATTTTGAAAGCATTTATTTTCTCTTCATTTGAGTGGCCTCTTTTCAAGAGTAACCTTCCAAATCTTCCCCTTTCTGTGGAGCCTCCCAATTAGCTTGAGCTCACAGCATCTTGAAAACAACACAAAAACACATTAAAGCAATTGCAATTTAAAAGAAGAAGTGATTAAAACACTTTTAATTGAGGCTTTTTGGGAATTGCCATCACCACTATTTTCTGTATTTCTTTTTGGTTCTCTCTTTAGATAAACAGAATTTTAAACTTCCATCTTCTAACTTCACTGCCTCCCAAATTGGACTAGAAAATTTTATTTCCAGAAGTGGTATAACTGTATTTACTGCTTCTGCTACAAGTAGGGAAATGCTGCAGGATATATTTGAGTTTCCTATGGAAATTCTCATCATGGAACATTTTTCAAAGAAATCATTGGACTAGTATCAATTAAAGATTGTATTGTAGATCTAGTAATTATTAACTTCATAATCTTGTTATCACCAAGAAGAAAAAAAATTGCTTCCCTAATAAAGAAAAAAAAGAAAAAAAAGTACACTTAATTTAAATTCTTGAAGTCCTAGATGTGTATGGAAAATGCTTGCCTGAAATGGTCACTCATTTTTCACTAATATATTCAATGATCTTTTTTTGTTTTTTAAAAACTTGTTGGTCTGTAAGAAACATATTCCAGCTGGAAACTGCCCTGTGAATCATCAAATGTGTTCTTGAAACCCAGAGAATAACCTCCTGCTTATTTGGATGTGGAAGTACTTGAATTGTATATGCAAATATTGTAACAGTAGTTAGGAAAAAAAGGTTTCTTTTATATTTTGACATGCAGATACATGCATAACTCTTTAAAATAGCTATGAACAATTTTGACTTATGCTAATTCAGAAGTATATTTTCTTTTAATTATTTGAAAAGTGTACTGACTTATATCTAGAAACAAATCTCAACTGTTTTGTTTTGCCTCCTTTCCTGTGTTCTATTCTGATAATAGCACATATTTGGTATGTTTTGCATTTAAAAAATGAGAAAATGCTGCTTTTTTGGCCTGTGTCCTATAATGACACTGAAAATTGAGGCTTCACTCTCTGTGTCACCTGCTCTCTCCCATTTGCTGTTGCTGTTCAGTCCAACAACATTTCCCAGCACATTTACCCACAGTTCTGCCTTTTCCCTGTGACTTTCAGCCTCTGACTGCTTTGCCCTTCCTGGTTTTGCCTCCAATCTTTTACTGATTTCCAACTGTGTTTTTTAGTGCTTGGTGCTTATGTGGACATTTCCATATGCAAAGAAGGAACTGGAGTGGCAATTACTGAACACAAGGGTGTCTTCTTGCACCTTCCAGGATATCTTAATGCAAATGCAGGAGAAATTGCATCTTTATAATTCCACTTAGAAAGCATGGGAAGCTATTTCCAATATAAACAAAAAAAAAAACCCCAACCAACCAATCAACCAAACAACCAACCAAAAAAACCATCAAACCCAAACAAAAAACCACCAGCCAACCAAAAAAAACCCCAAACCCAAACAACGTGATCAATAAAAAACCAGACAGATTGTGTCAGTATTCACAAGAAGAAATAAATATATTTTACTCTCTTATATGTATATAAATACAGGAAAATATTTGCTTTCTATGTATATATTTTTGTTTTATAAGACAAATTTATGTATGCTTACACTTCACCTTAAGACTATGCTAATCTTTGACATATTCAGCACTTACTAAACTTTTACCAGAGTTCTTGTTGAAGTTTAACCAAATGTACATGAAAACACATTTTCCTCAATGTTTTTCAGCTCTGTTTCTTTACAATACATCCAGATGGAGGAAGTTTGTGTGCAAAACTATTTCATATTTTCTTGTCAATATTCTTTTGCAGAAGTTACATTTATGTAAAATTCAATGAACTGTTTGACAAACACAGCTTAAAACTCTTCCACATTGTACAACTTTACTGCTTGGTGTCTATTCAATAATTTAGAAAAAAGCAGTTTGAACTATGCAGTTTTTTAGGCACTGTGACAGAAAATATGTCTCATTTAAGAAAAATGGTTTTTTTTTCACCTGTGTTGGTCAGAAACGCACATTGATGTTTTTAGATTGCAGCCCAGAGACCTGTCTTTGTTAAGTTGAACAGAAAATAATATGGTTAGAACTAAAAAGGTTTTAAGTAGGCTCAATTGATCTGTCCTGTCAAGATTCCTAGTGGGAAAAAGAAAAGAAAGAAAAAAGGGTTACTAAGTCAATATATTTTTCTTTTTTTTCTTTTTTTTTTTTTTTTATTTTTTAGGAGGAAGACTGCAGTGCTCAAAGCCTCATCCCTTAAGGTTTCTCAAGAAAAAGAAAAAGAGATTGAAGACTGGAAAAATAGTGAAAGCCTGAAATTATCACAAGAAAAATAATTGAGATGGAGAACCACTTCCATGAAAGATTCCAGCCTGTGGGCTGAAGCAAGAATCCGAGTGGAGAGACTTATTTCTGCTGCTTTGTTTTCCCTGTTTGTTTTGTCAGTTCTACATCCACCACAGGCAGTTTTTCTTCCATGTTCCCCTCGCTTAGGGGAACACAAAATGCTCCCTAAAATTCATCCAGCCTGCCTGATCCAAACTGACAAGAGTTGCTTGAATAGAGCTGATGTCAAGTGTTTTAAAGATGCATGTAAGTGTTTTTCTAATAGAATCCATCCTGCCTGAATTCCAGCTGAATCTACAGAAGAAGATAGTTTGTAGAAAATTATTGTGCAGTCAGGCAGGAAATTACAGTTGGAGAGAATTGTTTTCCTGGCCTTATTTTAGACCAACTTCTCTTAAAATATTTAAGTTCCTTATTTCTGAACAATTGTGGAATTCAATTGATTTTATTGTCACGCATAAAGAAAATAGTGTGGAGTTTTTCATCTGGCACCACTGAGAAACAGGCAAACAGAATTAATATTTTCTGACGTGGAACATTACATAGATGATTGTATTCCAAACTGGGCGATTATGATAATGATTCACCTGCAGTATTTGCATGAGATGGCTCTAATGGAAGCAACTGCTAAAACTCCAAGCTATCAGCTATCTGTGAGTGCTTAGAAATCAGAGGTTATTTTCTCTTCGGTCTCTGCAATTGCTTTTTCCTAAAATATAACCTGAGGGTGCCTGCAACTCCAGCACTCGTGCTTTATTGACTGAAGTTTCTTTGTTTCTCGCCCAGTTCTGAGCCTGCATCCTGGCTCATATTGGCTCTGTGCACTGGCTTTATGATCTCCTTTGATAGCCATGCACTCACTCTGCCTCCAAAAACTCCTTTATATTCCCTGGCCAGAGCTGCTCAGTGGGAGGTTTGGTCTGTTCAGGTTGTTGAAATTGCTGCTGATTCTGTAACCTCTCCCCAAAATGTACCTCCTGCTTGTCCTGCCCCTTGCAGGGCCACCCCCTCCCAGGAGAGAAGAAAGATTTCTGTCTCAGCTCAGGGAAAGAGAAAATTGTAAGAAAATAAGAAGAACATAAAGCTTAGAACCTTATTCCCTGAGCCTGCAGACTTTACCTTTCTGTTTGTTCTGTCCCTACTCACTGAAGCATGAATGCAGGAGTGCTGAATGAGTGTTTATGTGAGGAAAAAGGATGTCCTCATCTCTGCAGTGGTTTGCTGTGCTCAAGTCTTTCCTTTATCCACAAAGCCTCTGATTTGGGATAGCTGATGCCCAAAAGGCAGCTTTTATGTTCACTCCTAACATGTCACCAACATCCCACATGCCACTGCACTGCATCTTGTCACCCCATCCAGCCTTATGAGGCACATGAGAACACGCCTTACGTGTTCCTGGCATCACACAAATAAGAGATGCTGGCACAGCATGTAACTACTCCTGAGCAGTTAAAATTAGAATTTCCCCCTCAACAGGCTTTGGGCAGTGACAGTGGCAGGTGTCTGGGAGACAGGGCTGACAAAGGGCAGCCACAGGTAGCCATGGCCTGGTACCTCCTTCCCCAATGTCCATGTTTGTGTTCAGAGTGAGCTGAGCCATGAGGTAAAACATGCCATCCATCCTCTTTGAGATGCTGTAATTCATCCCAAGAGGCTTTCAATAGTCCATGAGACAGAGAATGGATTTAATATGGGCCTGCAGAAGGTGAGAAGAAAGAAATAAAGATTACAAAGTGCTTAGCAGGATGACAGAATTGTATGAACAAAGCTGCTTGTAGCTGGCACTTTAGAATTTGACAGTCAGGAGCTTTTCAGTTAAGTTTTCCTCTTACTAACTTCAGTGCTAGAAAGACATCTTTGTGATGAAAAAGCTACTTTTTCCTGTTAAAGAGAGAGAGACATGAATTTTTCCCCCACACTGCAATTAAAAAAATGCTGTCAGGGTACAACACCAAAAGGAAGCTCCAGTCAGACTTTAGCATGTACAGAGTGTGGCAATCACAGGTGGAAGCAAAAGTTCAGCAAACAGCACTGGAAAGGATCCAGTCCTCCTTAGAGTCCAGGGCTAAAGATTAACATTCCCTCCACAATATCTTGGGGCAACTCAGCTGTCACAAAACCCTTCCTCAAGCTCCTTCAGTGCTGGGTTTTGGCTTCTTTTTTCTACCTCTGTTGAGGTCAGGATTGCAGGCACTTGAGATGATAATTCAAGTTCAGTCTTAGATGTTTATTTTTTATTTTCTGTGTTACAGTCTCACAGCAGTGAGTTCTGCAGTCTTTGACTAACAAGGTACAAAATGGCTAACCATCTCTTGTTATAAGGTCTTTTAAGGCTAAACTGTCCAATTAAGAAATGACACCTAAATTATTTTCACTTTTAACCCAATAACTGATCACTCAAAATCCTCAATGCAGACTTTTCTGTCCAATTACAAAACATCACCCAAACCCATGAAGAAGGAATAAGAAGGTGAATAAGAAGGTAAAGAAGAAGGATCAGTCTCTGCCCTAAAACCTCCATCTTGCTTCATATATATTACTATATTTTTAAACCCAAAACTCTTAAGTTTTCTACCCTGTGACATTACACACTTCTAATCAAACTACACTCCCTTAATCCCAGTGCTATAAATCAATTTTGGAAGCCTTCTCCATGGCCTCAGGTCAAATGCAGTGCTCTCCTGGGAGTCAGAGTCTGTCAGTACAGAAAGTTTAAAATTCTCAGCACCCAGAACTCCAACATCTCCCCCTCTTGTTTAAACCTTAAGTCTAGTCCTAGGTACTGTCACATCAGCATGTGTGGTTTGGGATTGCTGTGCCTGAGCCCATACATGGATTTAGCACCTGGGCTTTTTACTCCTGATCTGCTTTCTGATCTTTTCTTATTTCTACCCTTCTGGTTTTGCCCCCATTCAGCAGGGCAGAGTTAAGACTTCTAAAGTTTAGTTTGTGTTTCCCCAGGATATAGAAGAGTGGAGCTCTGATCTAATCTCGTGCTTCTTGGAGGTTCTGCATTATTTGCTTTGCAGAGGAAGAGAGTCTGAACTCTTAAGAGTAAAAAAATCCCAAACCTCTTTTTAAATCTTGAAGGGGAAGTTGTCATTATTTCTTTTCTCTTCTTTTCTAAGACATTATCCAGCACAGATTTTCAAATGAGATGGTGATAGGACATTTGTTTTGAGTAGTTGTAGCTTCTAGCAATAGTGTTTTTATGAACAGAATAATTCAGGTGAGACTTGAGAGTGTTTTGTGTTAGTTTTTTTTTCATTCACAGCCAAACTATATGTTTTACTTATTTTCTATTCTTGTGCATGGCAAATTATATCAAGGTAGACAATACAGGATGTGTCTTCCAGTCTTTTGCTCTCTTTTACTTTATTTTAATAGTAAATCATTTGGCAGCACTGCAATGACAAATTAAATCCAGGAAAAATACCAAAAAAGTCAACCTTTAACAAGAAAAGAAAAAAAAAATTTATCTTTTATTAGAAAATAAAAACAAGTGGATACAATATAACAGAGCTCTTTCCTTCTATGTTCTGAGAACTTTGATTTAAAAGGGTGATAAAGTGGTGGCTAATAATGAGAAGGAAAGGAAGTCTTTATTAGATCTGTACTACTCACATAAATATGTATTTTACATCCAAAACACGGCTGTTGGCTGAATATAGAACATAACACAACATAACAGGACTATAATCAATTTTTCATGAGTAAACCCATTCTTAATATAATAACCCTGACACTCTAATCCTAGTCCAACCAATCTCATATAGATTATTCTTTATTGCTTATATCAGGTCAAGAAACAGAGTCCAGTGGAGCACTGGATCACACCAGAAGAAAGTTTCTGCCTCTTTTTGCATCCTCAGTAGAAATTTCTATGCCAGGAGAGTGGCTGGCTCTTCACATTCAGTATACACTGGCCCAAGCTGGTCTCCAGAAACTGAGGCTGAACTGCCTCAATGCCATCCTGCTGAGAAGAATTATTTCCCAGGAGTTTAGCCACTGCCCTGCAAAACGAAATGACCATCCATCTCATCTTTTTTGGGGTTCTTTTTCTACTTAATTTTATGTTTATACTAAATAAAAATCTTCTTTTAGACATGGTTTCACAGAATTACAGAGTATGCTCAGTTAGGAGCAGCCCACAAGGATTGAGTCCAACTGTTACTCCTGCACAGGATCTAAGATGAGCAATCTAAAAGAAGTAGATCTAAAAGAATTTAAATCTACTATTCAGTCAGTAAAAGCCCAGGCCAGCAACCCTTGCACTGCTTATATCCCCCTTTGTACATTTGTAGGTGTTCAGAAAGAAAAAAGTTAGAATTTGAACCTGAATTGTTTCATCAAATCATATGTCGATTTTGCCTGAGCTGGAATTCAAACCAAAAATTTTTCATTTAAATTAATAAATTTTTTCTCAAAAAGTACTGTCTGAAATATGTGTACTCTAATGTGAGTTATTGGTCCTTGTAAAATCAGTGTCAAAACTGTCATTTGCTTTATTGGCACTGGAGTTTTCACTACACCCAGCTGCCTCACTCTGTGCTAATTTACTGGTTGATCTGTTCTGTATATTTTATTTATGATTTTGTTTAAAAACCTGGTATGCACCAGAAGTCCCAGAGTTTTATGTTTAGCTGCTTTCTGTTTTTCAGGGCCAGTACATTTTATCATCAGTCTTAAGACAGTTTTTATCCAGTCAAATTAAAATAGGAAAGGAAGAGAAAGGAGTACTTATAAGTAATAGATTTAATATACTTTAGACATAATCTTCCCTACACCTGGTGAATTAATTTGGGATTTATTTATTTGATTAATTTTCCTTTTTTTACTTTTTTTCCTCCTTCTCTTCAGGGAAGACTGTCTTCCTTCTCTCCTACAAACCAAACCAGCTCTTGTGTTTGGTGCAGACATCTGCTTCTTTAAAAGAAATTTTCCCTTCTGATATTTATGCTAAGAAAAAATAAAGATTTGTTTTGTGGAAGGTTCATGTACATTCCTTTTTTCTTACTGCCAACCCATAGAGACAAAACAAACTGGGATATACTGGGATATGTACTAATCCATCATTGCATCTGTTGCACACTGTGACGTGATAGAGAAATGTAATTTTGGGTTCTAAATTTTCATTTCAAACATTATATGTAAATACAGTCATAAATATGTATCCAATGGAAACAGGTCATCTCTAAGATTTAAAGAAATCAGACAGTCTGAACATATTGAGCTACCTCATAATAGAGAAATGAAAGTAAATTAAGAACAGGTAGCAATTCAGAAAGTTAAAAATAAAAAGTCATCTGATGTTTAAACCTCTTGAGAAGGCTTTGAAAAAGCTAACAATAGAGCTCCTGTAAAACACAACAAAATAAAAATAGATGCTGTAGTTGCTGGATAAAAATAGTGTAGATTTAATGCTTCTTCAAACAGATGGCTGTAAAACTTGAGATGACAAATTATGATTTGTTCAGCCCAAAAAGAAATCTTTCCAAAGGCTCTGTGAATTGTGATAGCAGTGTTAGAGGTGACCTTGAGCTGGGTTTAGATATCTTCAAACATTTTTGTGAATTGAAATCTAGTATCAAAACCAAAATAAAACAGGGAAAACAAAATTAAATATTAGAACTTAGGGTTACCTTAAATCTTTACTAAGATTCAATTTTTTTGTCCTAGAAATAGTAGTAGGAGAAATAGAAGAAATCTTGTCTTTGATGCATTTTAATTCTTTCAGTGTAGTATTTCAGTCACAGCTCACCACATTCATCATTCTCCAAAAGCAACAGCCCACTCCACCAGAGAATTGAAATTTGTTTTCTGCTGGTGTGTCACTCTTGTTTCAAATACGGAGGTGGAGGAAGGAATGAAGCCCCCATCCATATGCACTTCTGTTTTCAGATGTTGCCGTATATAAAAGTGCAAACCCATTTCTTGAACATAGACAAAGATACATAAACCTCTTCTAAGGATTTTCCAGAATGAATTTTCCCACCAAAATTATCTGTTAACAGGCTGATAGATAGAAATAATGACCAGCAAATAATTTAATACCCCCTACACCAGTGCTTTGTCAATGAGCTTGAAATGCAGCAAGGATTCCCTAAGGAACCACACAAATTATGGATGTGATTCACTTTGTGCTGCTCCAGCCATATTCTGCTGCAAACCCAGGTTGATTTAATAGTTGTATGAAAAAATTCAGTCCTAAATGTAACCTGTTATCTGTAAGTTAATAAGTAAATAAAATATGTTCAGATGTCTGCTTTATTAAAAGAAAAACCTAAAACAACAACAGCAAAAAAATCCTCTCACAACAACAACAAAAAAACCCAACAAAACAACTAACACTTGTAAAATTAACCTCTGCCATGTATGGACTTTCTTATTTTCAAATTTAATAAGTTGCAATAATGATTGTATCTATATGAACAGCTTAATGTTTCTATAGCAACTATCTTTTTGCAAAAAGCTTTAAAAGCATTAATTATTATTAATAATATATATTATTCTTTAATAATAGCTATTATTTTTGTGCTCAAGGAATAACCAATCTCATGGTGTTCAACAAGTTAAAAACTGAATTATTGAGACTGTGCTAGGATGAGGACCAGGAAATCCTTAAACATTCTGAATGGATGGTCTGTATTATTCCTGAATTTTGCCTTTTTTGGGTGTTGATAGAATAAGAAGGGTGTTAATTAACTCGGGAAATGCTTTGTGTCTGCTGTAGCAGGCTCTGATAGAGTGTGCACAGCAGCACCTCTCTCCTTTTGCCCCCTCTATGCTCAGCATTTGTCTCTCCATTCAGGTGAAAAATAACAAAGGAATCAGCTGCTGTAATACATCTCACAGGCCTGAATTTAGTGCAAATTGAAGAGACAAGGTAAGAAGTGAAAAGAGTAAGGTAAATCAGATGAAATAAATGGATCTGTGAGACCAGAGGAGGGACAGGTCTGGAAGAAACCATCATTCAGCACAAAGTCCCAAGAAAATTGTTCCTTATCAGCTTCCCATTTGTCCTTCCCTGGCTGTGAAATTTGATTCTGCTTTCTGAGTCACATCCAGTAAATAACTTGATGCCCTTTTCCTATTTGTTCACACCACTAACTGGAATGGAAAAGGCATCATGGTAGAAAATGAATTGCCAGTGGGACAGAATGTGGGCTACAATATATTACACATGTGCCTTGTCTTGTTCACTAAGCTGCAGAATTGCCCTGAGATTTAAATGCCTGAAATTAAAACTCTGCCAGCGTATACTTTGCTTTTTCTATTTTAAGAACATGTGGAGAAATGATTTTCATAAGCAACTGCTTGTCAGTGGCAGCCATCCAGCTGCCATAAGAAACAGGAGACAATGTATTTTCAGAACATGAAAATGGCTGCGCTAATGACTCAGGCACCAGTTTCATCTTTGGATCCATATTGTGTCTCTGTGGTCAAAATCAGATGCCAAAGGAATGGTATAACAGGGAAATATGTAATTTAGTCCTCACACTGCCAAATGTTTCAGTACATCAGAGAAAATTCTCTTGCATGACCACAGGAGCAGCTTCAACATGCAGTTCCTTAAAATCCTCCCACTAGTGTTTCAGTCAAATGTTTTGTGAGAAAATATCCTCATGATCCATTTAAATGTACTCCCTGTCCAGGCAGATGTACAAAAGTAGGATTTCTTGCTTTTAAATACAAACTGTGAATGAGAGTTCAATGTGAGATATGCTTTCTAAAAGGGCAATTTTTGTTCTAACTGACCTGAGGTTAGTGCATTTATTTTCTGGATAAATGTACAGTCAAGTGCTGAGGAAAAATGGCACCCTTTCAGATGGTTTATAAGTGGTGGGTGAACTTGTACAGCCCAATTTCAAATCCACTCCAGCTTTACTGTGTGGCTCATATTTTGTTTGATCTAGACTGTAAAGAAAGAGACAGAAAGGTTGTGAGTTGAATCACACCTGGTCACTGAGTCTGCTCACCTCTGGGGACAAGGATAAGACACAGGTCACTTCCCTGAGCCTGCTGACTCCTGTATCTGCCCTGTGCTTGATGGCCAGGTAAAAAGCAGCTGCTATGGCAGCCACAGTTGGTCTGGTTATAAAACCAGGGTTTGACATTCTGCTCTCTTTGTTCTAATCCTATCAGTGGGATAAAGCAGTAAAGTTCTGGGAAAAAATTGTGATCTAGAGGAATCAGTGGGAGCTTCATCACTAACTTAGATGGTGACTGAATTTTACCCTATTTTCTTGGCAGGGCTTGTGTCTGTGTAAGTCTATATGAAAATGTAAAGCCTGGCTCCTGCTAGTTACACCTGAGTTTGGGTCTGGCTGAGGAAAGCCTGGAATTGAGTGAGCATCAGGAGTCTGTTTCCCTCCCCATGAACAGTGTTGAGTTCCCTAACAGGGATCACAGGGCTTGGCATGCTTGGTGTGTCGCTCCTGTTCTTTGAATCCTTGGACACAACTTTTGTTTCTGCCTGTGTATAATTACACAAATCTATTTGACTAAGTGCTTTGTTATTGAAGGATCTTAGGAGACTATCACAATTGAGTCAATTGGGAGGACAGTTGTATGAAATTATACCCTGGGTTAGAAAAGTGTCTGGTGAATATGGGTTAAAATTTTAGCTTCCTTTTTTCATGCAATAAGTAAATAATCAAACAGAAATCACAGCCATGGTAGCACTTCATTGACATTTTCCTTATGGTTCAATAGTTAAAAGGTGAATTTGTTGGTTTTGCAAAGGAAAAGGAACTGGCAAGTGAAGGTACAGCATCCTCTGTGTTCCCTTGGGTCACTGGCAACACACCTGGTGATTCTAATTCTGGTCACTCTCAGCTTCTCTTCTTACTCTCAAATCTCCTGGGTGGAATTACAAACTCTTGATGCCTCATCATATCCTCTCTCAGAGTTTGTTAATCACGTGCCTCTTTACTGGCTGAGCTCCACTCTTTGTCAGTGTCACTGATCAAACTCCCAGAGAGGAGAAACAGCAACTGAAACTCAGGCAAATATGAAGAAAAGCATTACATGGAAGAAGATATCAAAGGTGAAAAGATGAATGTAGGCAGGTGGCATCACTACAGAAAAAATCTGTCTGTTTGGGCAGGGACATGAAAGTCTTAAAATTCTCATGGGTAAAAAGCACAGTTTTACACATCTTAACTCACATCTTCTGTGTAGGCAAATAAGGAATAATTCCATGTGAGAAGTTTCCCCTAACGCTCTCTGGGCCTGGGTTCTCTTGCCCCCTTCTTCTGACCCTCATGTTAGTTCATGTCTCCTTCCATCAGAGGAGTCAAACCAAATTTCTTCTGGGAAAAAAAATCCAAAAAATATATGTAAAGCTCTGCAATGAGGAATTTCCATGTTAACTTGGTGTTTTCAGACCACTGTTTCATACAGCCATAACCAATAGCCTGTTCCATTTTGCATGGGTTTTACTTATGTGCAATTCAGCCATTATTAGCCATGCCAGGCTACAGATTAAAAACAAAGAACCAATAGCATAGAATGGGAGAGCCTGAGCTAGGAAAGAAAAATAAACTCCCAGAAGCAGCACAAAAGCAATTTTTCTGCATTAAGAGCTTGTCACAGGAATGGAAAATCCATCCAGAAAGAACATTGATGTGAATAGAGCTTAACCATTCCTGAACCAGTTAACCCCTGAACTTAGGGGGAAATGCAGCTTGCAGGATATGAACTGGTGTTACCAGACAGCTCGGCCAAACTGGTCCAGAAGATTCCCAAAAACACCCCAAAAAACTGCTTGAGACAGAACTTTGATTAGTGTGTCCATGGTTAAGCCACCCCCTTGTGAACCCAGCCTCAGGGGAAGGAAGGACCCAAGTAAATGCTCATGATCTAAAGGAACAACAAAAGTCCCAGGGTTTGATCTGCAAAAACTCACCAAGTTTTAGTAATAAATTACATAATTGGCATGGCTATGGCTATGTTAGTGCCTAAGCTGGCCTACCTATACCTGTGAGGGGGTTTGGGAGAAAGGGGTAGGGGGAAAGGGAAGGGAGAGAAGAGAGGAACTAAAAGGAGAGAGAGAAAGCAAGAGAAAAAAAGAGAGAGAGCAAAAGAGATCAGCAGTCATGGTTCCAGTGTCGATCCAGCTGATGGTGATCTCATTCCTGGTTCAAGCCTTCATCCAGATGGGGTTTCCAGGGTCCTGGGAGCACTGCCTGGGCTTGAGGGAACTTCTTTGCACGGAGGGTTTTCCCTGCCCTGGAGACAGGCTTCTTGCTTTCTATGCAAATTTGTGGTCATGTACAGTCTGCTCTTTCAGAGCTTTCTGGAAACAGGTCAGAGGCACTGGGGCTGTTGAGTGGTCTGATTCTGCCCTGCAGTCCAAGCTCCCTTCCTGGCTTCTTTGCTGCCCTTTGTTGTCCTGTGTTGTGCTTCTTTCTAGGGACTAAAAAGGATGTTGTCCCTAAAAAATGCTGTTCTCCCTCTGCATGTGCCCCTTCTCCAGTCACAATTTCTCTTGTTATGTTGTTCCCAGCAGGGCTGGGTCACTCCCAGCAGCTCTTGTGTGTTTTTAGCAAGGCTGGCTCCATGGCCATGCAGCTGTGCCTGTTTGAGACACACACACCAACCTCCTGTCTCCTGGGATCTCCACCTGTGCTGCTGCTGTGGGATGCTGAGCAGGCTGAGGGCCACCCAGATCTCTTCAGGAGGCTAATAATAATTTTATTAGAACCCATTCCTTTTTATACAGTGTCCTGACACAGGTGGACCTGATTGGTCATTCAATCAACACACCACCACCATTGGCTAATTAAGAAACACCCTTTGGTAAACACCTTATGAGAAAACAACTGTTCAAAACACCAGCTGCAAGACTGTTTTGTTTCTTTCTGTCAGCCTTCTGAAAACTCCCCAGAACAATTCCTAGGAAAGTTTATCTGTTTCTGTCTCTCTGACCAGGCTGCAGTATCCACAGTGGGAGGGACAATGCTGGTGCACAACCTGCAGCCTGTGGAGGCCGTGGGCTTGTGTGTGCCTGGGTGAGACCTGTGCCTGCTCTCCTGCAGCACTGCTCAGCCTTTGCTCTCTGTCCCCTTTCCCCTGGAACTGCCCTTGGTCTCTCTTGTGTTTCCTTTGGGACAGTTCTTCCTCACTGTCACCTTGCCCTTGGGCCTGCTCTTTGGGAAGAGATTCTTTCCACTCTTCCTTAGCCTGGACAGGTGACACAAGTGAAAGAAAGGACCAGGCAGAGGGACCTGGCCAAGCTTGAGAAGTAGAACTTCAAGAGCCCAGTGAGGTTCAACAAGTTCAAGGTCCTTCACCATGGACAGGTCAATTAAAGTGCTGTAAGAATAAAGCAAATATGCATCTATGCAGGGTCAAAAACAATGCACACACATATCACAGGAACACATTGAAATAGCACCTCCCACTTTTTCAAATCAAGAATTCAATTTAGTTTCAACTATCTCTGCTTTTTGAGCTCCATGGAGCCATTTGGAGGAATCCATCTTGAGAATACATGTGCTCAGTGAGATCCAATATCTATGTTTTCTGTCTGTGGCACTAGCCAGTAGCAAACCCTGAGAGTTTGGGCACAAGAAAAAGGTGGTATTCCCTGGAATGATCTCTTGATCTGCTACATTTCTGGCTTCATCCTCTTGTGGAGCCACTGTTGATGTTTTCACACTGAAAATGACCTGCTGTTGTGATTAGAAGAAGAGTTGCCAGGAAGAAACACATGGTTAACCTTGAGTGGTTCAAGTCAAGCTCTGCATATCTGCAGGAAAATTTTCAAATCCATAATTTCAGTCTCAATCTACTCTGACACATCAGTTCTTCAATGACTATTCCCTCACTCAGAAGTTCCTTAGTGTGCAGATGGGAATGTTGCCCTCCAAGGGGATATCTCTCCTAGAAACAATACGAAGTGGAAGATTGCTTTATTTGGACAATGATCCAAGCAGGGATTCATTGGACCAGATGGCTGGAGCTGTGCTAGACACTCCAGGGTCAGTAATTATGAGTCTGGACGAAGTTGCCAGTGCTGTCTGTAGATGTGTTTAATTTTTTCTAATGCATGTGTCCACAGTAGGTTATGCAAATCACACCACTAAGCACCCGTCGATCCCCATCAGCTCTTGGGAGAGTAAATTATGAGGTAATTGCACAGATAATAGGAATGCTGATGCCATAGACAGAAACCCCCAATGTCCAAAATGTGGACATTGCTGCACTCTTTCCAATTACAAAAAAGCCCAGGGTAATGTAAATCAAATATTTGATTCCACTAAATATAACCTCTGTTACTGTTATACCTTCTTAACCTCACAAAAAAAAGAAAAAAGTTTTTCTGCATTTTCTGTTATATTGTGCTAGATATTGTCTAACAAAGCTGGTGTTTTTTTTGTGTACTTTTCTAAACTTGCAGTAGTTTAGACTGTCTTGAGAAGAGGGAGTTTTATGGTCAGTCTTCAAATAAGATTATTTTTTTCCCATTTAGATTTTGAGACTAGTGTTAAAAATATAACATTTCAACATACCTTCTGGCATCATTCATAAAGATTTAGTTTTATGCATAGAGCGAGTCTCGAGCTACACTTCAAGAAAAATTGTAATAATGCTTTCTCACTTACAGAAATAACAGAAAGATAAAAATAAGATTGAAGTAAAACAGTCAAGGAGAACAAATACTTTTCAACGTGCATATTCAGACAAAAAGTAATGAGTTCAGCTAACTGGCCTCCTTTAGGGCTAGTCCAAGTTTCTTCAGTCAGAAATGATCCTCTAAAAAAAAGTCAGTAACTACTAAATAAAGTTTTATGATAAAGATGAAACCAGTTAATGCCTTTGGTGTAAAAGAGGTCATCACTATAGAAAAAGACCCAAAACCCCAAGGTAAACCCACATATGTAATATATGCTTTCAGGTATTCTTCCATCCTCTAGGATTTTCAATCAATATTGTTCTATGTCACTGATGTGCCATAAAATGTCATAATTTTATTGATCTAATGTCAGGTCGATGGCATAAGAAAGATTTGAAATGACAACTGGAGTAGAGGGATTGTTAAATTTAAACTGATATGTTTGCCTTCCTGTCAAAACAGTGCACGATCCTTCAGCTCATCAGCCACCTGCCTGAGCCAAGCTGACTTCAAACAGCAGCGCTTCGATCAATATTTTTGGAAACAAGCTCTATTGTTCCTTTGAGGCTTTTGGTTCTGTTTTCTCCCTGTCACACTCTCTTCAAATCTAAATATCAGGTTATGAAGATGCTTATTTCACCTCAGCATGGCCTTTGAGCATGTTGATGTTCCTAATCTGCAGTTTAGCTCACCAGAAAATAAACTGCACAGGTAAAGCTGCTGAGGAGATTTCATTTGCGTGGAATTTGAGTTAAATTTTTTGGAGTGTATCAGTTTGTAAGAAATTAATCACATTTCTATGGTATTTGCTTGTGATCATCTAGAAACATTCTGCATAGCAGAGGTCTCTGTTCTCTTTGAGTTTCTCTATTCTGCTCCCAACAAAACATATTTTCTCAGATACATTGGTTGGATTCTCCTCTATAATCTGCTTTGTGGAAAAATCATCTTCAGAGGCCTTCCAATGGTGCAAAAAAGGTGTAAACTCTTGTGTCAACCAATAACAAATTAAGCTAAGAAAACACAGTTCATTTCCCGTTTTAATTTTGTCTTGAAATGTCATCATAGAAAGAAAGAATGGAAAATAAATGTCTTCATTTTGACATTTATAACTGAAGTGTTTCCATTAGTATTTAAAAATAGTTTTATCTGAAAATACATCGACACTCATTTTTAAAAGACATCCAAAGAGAAAATATTTAACTTTGTCTGGGAAAAAAGTGTTCAAACTTACTTTAAATTTGCTAAGAAAACAAAGAAAAAAAATTATCCGCGTAACTCATATTTTGTTCATTTTTTCAAGGCAACTAGTAAAAAAGAAAAATCTACACACATTTGTCATATGCTTGAGATAACTAGAAACACACTCAGGCTGCTCATCTTTAGCTCAACACAATCTTCTTTGGGACCATCAAGCTCATTAAATTATTTCTTTCACCAAGGCATCTCTATGGTCTTTATGAGCCAGTTCACCTTGTTGATGAACTACAAAAAAAAAAAACTTTTCCAGAGAACAACCATCACATTTCAGGCTTGAAGTGCAGAAAAACTCTTTGGAGTGCAGAAAATAGTCACCAGACTTGTGAGAATTTGTACTTGTGATTCTTTATTTCTTTCTATGAAGCTAAGAGATTTTTCTTCTTCCTATGATTTTCTTGTGTCCAGCAATGTGGCTGAGTTTCAGGTTTTCCCTCTAATGTGATATCAAAATAATCCAGAAACATGAGGGCAAAATAAGTTTGGTTTTCTTAGGAAAAACTGAAAACCCTTCTTCTGTTAAGTGAAAGCATGGAAAAGGAATTAAATACTTGTGGTTTTGGGGATTGTCCAGAGTGAGAATAGAATCACAGAATCACAGACTGATTTGGGTTGGTAGGGAGCGTAAAAATCATCTTGTTCCAAACCCTTTCCATGGTCAGGGGCAACTTGAACTAGACCAGGTTTCTCCAAACCCCATCCAACCTGGCCTTAAACACTTCCAGGCATGAGTCAGAAGCATCTTCTGAATTGTCTTTTTTAATTCCTTAATTTTCAAATGAAATAGTAAAAAGAGGCTCTAGGGCAGTATTGATTGAAAGTGTTTTGTTAATAACCTGAGATGAGAGGGAAAAAACTGCCTATTTCCAGGCAGGAATAATTTTGGATAGATGCAAGAACTGGTTCAGGAACTGGTTCTAAGAAGAAGCTCCACAGAACAAAGTTACCCTGTGCCAGCAGCTCTCACTGTGGGCATGTGTGAGGGAAGTAAAAGCAGCCTTGCATACCCCAGAGGGGCATAATTAATGTCATTTTCCATCAGGGAGCAGCTGGCACAGGGAGCTGTTCTCCCATCAGAGATGCTGTTGCTTTTCCTCCTGTGTGTGCTCCCACACTGTTCCTATGCTCTGGCTGATCCAACACAGCTTCCACTCCTGGGTGAGGAAGCAGGGAGCAGCTTGGGTGATAATGGACATGTTATGTGAGAATCTGACATTGTGGGGCTTGTGATAGGACTACAGCAGGAATTTGGATGAGTTTTGGAAGAGAAGTAACTCTTTTCTCTACTTGCAACTACCCTTTAACTTCCAAAGCTGTAAATTAATGTTTCCAAGTCTTATTTTTGGAGGAATAGTTGACAGTGTGCCAGAATTATGACTTACATCCAGCAGCACCTCATCTCTCCTACATGAGAATTGGGAAAGTTTGTATCTGAGCAAGGTGTGTGCTGTATTTCTGTTTGAAAGAGGTCTTACTGTTATTTATAACACTGAAAGCCTAAAACAAAAATAGACCAAATAAATCACTTATACTAAACCAAATAAATCACTTATATAAAAGTCTTTTGATGTATTATATAAGGGCTTTTCCTCAATTTCTAATTCTAAAACTAGAAGCACATGTACTTGTACTCTTTTATTTTGTTTCTAGTTTTCCCCAGTCACTCCTTGTTTTCATGATATATTTTCTAAAGGCTTGTGATGACAGGCACTTATAGCAAGAGCATTGCTCATCTGAGAAAACAAAGCTTAGCTGAATTCTACGAAGTCCCTCTGCATGTGGCCTTAGTTCTAGCAGCAGGAAAATGAAAATGAGATGTAGATAACAACAATTAGAATTGTTGTGAAAAATCTTGAGACAGCACTCAGACTTCAGTTTTCAAATATAAACAAAAAATATCAGCAGAGAAAATATGATTGCATGTGTTTGGGGAAAAAAACCCCAAACCAAAAAACCCCAAACCAAACCATCCCTGAAATAAATAGGAATGGGGTCAAAATAAGAGGGGGGATACGGAAGGTGTTTCCCAGGATAGGAAAAAAGTGAAGATGAATTAACTGTGCAGGGAGTTTGTTTCACCCAGGAGATGGGACAAAATAAACCTGAGGAACAGAAAATGTTGTATTTTGTATAACTGGCAGAACTGAAGAGGATTCTTCCTAACCCAGCAGTGTGAAGCCCTTTTTGAGTTAGGAGCTCTGGGAAGCAGGTCCAGACTGTCAGGAAGGACCTGGAGTGGGATTGACAGCGGACACAGGGACAGGGACAGAGGGACAGGGACACAGGGACAGGGACAGAGGGACAGGGACACAGAGGGACAGGGACACAGAGGGCCTTTGTGACTGCAACTTTGTGGTCAAGGCTGGGTGAGCAGATTGGTGGGGACAAGTGAAGAATGGTGGATGCTGTGCCAGAGGAGGGGACAGAAGGCACAGGAAGGAGAATGGCTGGAGGAAGGCTTCAGGAGGAGGTTCAGGCCATGGTCTCAATTGGCAGATTCACAACCCAAACCCTGCCAGTCAGGTGCTTTGCTGTCTGTGCTCCTGCTGAACTTTTTCTGAACAGTAAATTCTGGCCTGAGACACTCTGCCCAATAAATATATTCCGGCAGAGAATTAATTAGTAGAAAATTATGGCATGTGTAATAACTCAACCTTAAAATAATTCCCATTACTATTTTAACAAGAAAATGAAACAGGGTCCATCCAGTCATATCAAAGATCCACTAAATCCATGTCCTGTGTCTGGCAGTAGACAGTACTGGATGTGTTGGAGGAGCAGACCCCTTCACTTGGTGACACAGGAGCATGCAGGACTTCATTCAGTTGCCCCCACACAGAGTTACTTTTGGTTTTTTGGCCCTTGACTGCTGCTACAGAAAGCACAGGCACGTGAGAGCCATCCAGAAACCCAACACTGCAGGTGCCTGTGTGTGGGAATGGAACTGAGACACTGAGCTCTATCAACTCAGCTGACAGGACCTTCCCTGATAGCAGTGAGGATCTGAGGGGGCTGGTTCAGGTGGAGACTCCACAGAGCATCAGAAACAGGTCAGATCAGATGAAGGCCATGTACTTGTGAACATTTCATTCACTGCTCTTTATTATTATCCAGGAGTTTCTGTCTCAAGCAGAAATTCAATGCCAGTGAACCTCACAAGTCATCATCAACTTGGGCACAATTGAGTTAGCCTGGCTTAATGAGTTGGGTCTCATCAGCTGGACTGTGCTAATTGAGTGCCTGCATGCAGCCTGTGCAAATAAAATGCATTAGCCTGAGGGTTAGGGACAGGGATTTAAGACTCTGCATCTTATTTTGCATTTGGGAAAAAAGAAAAATGCAGAAAGGTGAGATACTGCAGCTCCCCTGATGATAACCTATCACTTACTAAGCCAAGGCTGCCCACTCCTACTGTATTATAGATGTGTCTCACTCTTTCAGGGGAGTACATTCCTTTAAATTTTTAAAACAAACAAATCATTGAAAATTTATTCAAAGCACAGTTGTGGCCCTTTGTATCTTTCTGATGTCTATCCCTGTGTGCACTGTACCCTCAGGAATAAATAAATCACTTACATGTTTGTAGGATTAAGGCTTTGGAGCACATTTTTGAAAGAATGAATTTCAAATTGCTTTGATGGTTCATGTAAACATGAGAGCTATATTTAAAAAAAAAAAACCTTCAAAGTTGTTAAACCAGGTACATCCCTTCTATTCCTTCTGCGTGAATGTGATCAGTTTAAACAAAAAACCAAAACCAGTTTAAACCAAATATGTGGATAAAAGGCTAAGGAATCCTTAAGACATGAACTTGGTGCTTCTGCTTTTGAAGCTTATGGCAAAGCAAGTATGGAGAATTCTGCTTTTTGCCTGTGTTTTCCTTGCTGCCTGCCTGCCCACCCCCTTTGTCACTCTTCCACCTTAACTGCTGCTGAATAACCAAGTCCTGCAATGCAGAATTACCTGTTTTGAGTCTTATCAGATATATCAGAGTTCCAAGGGAATATTATGCTGAAAATTATTGCCATTAATGTGAAGAAGAATACATTGAAATTAATTGTAAATACAGGTCCACCAGCGAGGGGACAGAATGATGCATTTGACTCCATGTCCTCAGAAGGCTAATTTATTACTTTATAATACTATATTATATTAAAGAAGACTATACTATACTATACTTAAGAATATAGAAAGGATACTTACAGAATGCTAAAAAGATAATGAAAACTTGTTACTCTTTTCAGAGTCCCAACACAGCTTGGCCCTGATTGGCCAAAGAGTGAAAACAACTCCCAGCAGAATCCAATGGAACAATCACCTGTGGGTGAACAATCTCCAAACACATTCCACATGAGCACAACACAGGAGAAGCAAATGAGATAAGAATTGTTTTCCTTTTCTCTGAGGCTTCTCAGCTTCCCAGGAGAAAAACCCTGGGCAAAGGGATTTTTTCAGACAATGTGAATGCCATGGAAATTGAGCTGCTTTGCAGGTGCTATGAGAAGTTCATATGATGAGATCTGCAGGACATGCCTTGGTAGATGGTTCTGGCACTACCTGATGCCAGTCTCAGATGCTTGTGAGGAAAACATAATAAAAGCAGTGGAAACAAGATGACCATGACAAGGAACATAGGGAAACATTCCTACACCTACTTGTTATGCAGAAGTTTGATTTTGAGCTGGAATGTGAGAGATTGCTTCCCTTTTAAAGCATTTTAATATCCTTATTATAAATACTGACATTCACCTTTTTCCAAATAAACATTCACTTTCCTTATCTTTGCTTGCAGGATTCTATAATATTCAAGTTTTAAAAGCATTCAGTATTTTAAAAAGGCAAGAGGAAAACAGGAGGTCAAAAGACAATAGCAAAAGAAATATTTAGTGAACTTTCTAACTCATGGGCTACTGCTTGTAGTATTTAAGAGCATACAGATATTTTCTAATACTGCAATACATTGTAATACAACTTACATTGTATACCATGTAAGTTTTGTTTAATTAACATTTGTGTCAAAAATAATTTTTAGTTTATTTACAAAGCATCATCTTGCAGAAACCTATTGGCCAGCTCAGAAAAAATGTATTACAGGAGAAATGTGCTGCTCTACTCATAAAATGATAATGCATATTTATTTAGAATGTGTGCTGGGAATAGTATTCATGTTGGAAAATTACTTCTAGATTTTGACATCTTCAGAGTATGTGTGTGTGTGTATTTAGATTATTTTTATTTTTGATCCAACATTTTAAAAATCAATAACCATTAAACATAAAAAATTATTTTAATAGAAATATTTATGTCCATGTCTTATTATGTCTGCGTAATTTACCTGTTTAAAAAAAACCTCATTGGAAAATGAAAGTTTTGACCAGTGTTAATGGAGTTAAGTTTTAGAAACCAGAGATTTCCCTGCAGTTCCATGAAGTCAAGGATAAGAGAGTAATGTTCTGAGTGGCATTATAAAAGAATTAAATAATCAGGTTTCTCAAGATTATTAATATATAAAATAATATTAAATAAATGAACAGGTTGCTCTAAGATTACAAAGGAATGAGACAGTTAAAACCCATCAATATGGAAACAAAGACTGAACATAGAGCCAAGGCTTATTACCTGGGTTGGATATTCAATAGATCAATACAATATGGAATGGAATAATTCAAATACAATATCACTCTCTTAAACATTTACTCACAGCACTTAGTGTCCTGTGATGTCTTTCCATAAAAATGCAGGCAACAAAAACAACTATTAAATACATCAACTATTGAGTGCAGTCTACCTCTGCCAGATTGACATGAGGTTAAATGAGTTATTTGCATATTCTGTCAGTATGAAGCACTCAAATAAAGCACATACAGAGAAGGGCTGATGCTTCTGCAAAACAGATTAATTGAAAATGCCAATTAAAAAAATATTGAAATATTCAATCTAATTGAAGATGGGAAGAAATACTTGGAAAACATGAATCTTTCCCCTTATTGTAGCTGAAATGTGAAAAGTAAATCAATGTAAGAGGAAAGTCTGGACACACATTGGGGTCCTGTGTGAGGGATTATTGTAGAGCAGAAAAATCAGCAGCACTTCTAGAAGGAATCAATATTTCCCTCAGTGCTGCTGTCTGTGCCAGCCCTGCCTGGACTGTGCAGTTGTGTGTGGAGGCGCACACAGGAGCTGGGTGCTGTGCTCAGCAGTGCAAGATTCATGAGGGCAGTGGGAGATACAGGGAAAAGCAGCTTGATTTTGTAGCCAGTGATGCAGCGACTCCCGTGGGTTCAGTTGTTGTTCCTGATGTTGCTCACGTTTTATTCAAAGACTGTTTAATTCAGGGTTGGTAAAAGAGTTTGACACTGCCATGCCCAGAAAGGGAGCACTAGCTGTGAGCTTCCAGAGTTCCTCTGGTTTTGTCTGGAAACTCTTCATCTTTTCACCTTTAATTTTGATTTTTTAGTAGCAGTGTGGTACAGGAGGGATTAGAAGTGTCTTTTGTCCAGCCGGGTGCCTGCGCAGGACAAGGGTGTGTTCTCCTTGCTGGCAGAAGTTGTGCTTTTAATTGTTTACTGCCTCAAGGAAATCCACAGCTCCCTGTCCTGGTTTTTAACCCCAGGGCTGGCACGGAGTGGTGGTGGCACCATCCCTGCCTGGCTTTGAGTGAACAGTGGGAGCCACTCCAGTGCCAAAGGGAGACCCCTGCTCTTCCAAAGGGAGGTGTGGGTCCCTGAGACTGGGAAGGGCATTCAGACTGGAAATGCTTCACCCAGTGCCACATGGGCACCTATTTCACCTTTTAAGCAGTAACTGTGTTATAGACTCTGATAGAGCCTTCCTTTTTGAAAGGAAAATCACTTTCCATGTTATTCCTAAAATACATTTATTTATCCATCTGACAACATGCAGAACTAACATGAGAACAGCAGTCTGTGATGGAACTGTTCAGCTTGTTTTACCTGTATCCTCCAGCACTGAAATGGACTCAGGCTATACAAAATTGGATCAGAGGAAAACTCACCTGACAGAAATCTGCCTGGCTCTGCTGACTCAGTGGTGTGGATGCATCTGGATCACACACAGGAGATGAGCAGGATCCCAGGTGCTGTTAAAAGCCATGTGCCATTAAATTCTGTAAAAGATCAAGGACTTTTGCTTTGTTTTGGGTGAAAAGTCAAATTCTAGACTCTGGTAAAAAAAAAAAAAAAAAAAAAAAAAAAGAAGGGGGATGAAACAAAAGGAAAAAATCTTTAAAAACAAATCAAACAAATAAATAGAAAATCAACTTTTTTGATATAATGGAAATGTAACTTGTTACTCTCTAATGGTTGATAGGGAGAAAATAATAAGGCTGTTTTGTGGTCTGAAATCAACACAGAATTAACTGGGTTAATGTGGGATGAGAAAGGAACCTTTCAGCTCCCCAGGTCAGTATTGATGCTGACTGTGGTGTAGGCTCCAGCTTAGGGAATTCAGATGCCAAAGTTTCTTTTTCTCCTCCACAGAACACTTAACTGTAATGGTTTATTTTTCCCATGTGCTCGACCTGCACTAGAAAGGTCTGGATGAGCCAGTTATCCTCCTTGTGGTTTTCTTTGCAGCATTTTGCAGCTTTCCTCTTGCTTCTGTGTATTTTTCTTCTCTGTGTGAAGAGAGGACGTTTCCTCCCAGGGAAAACAGAGTCCAGGCATGCAGAAAAATACATCTTTAACCATCAAATATATTCAAATATAACTCAAATCAAGGACAGATTTTCCTCTCAAATACTATTTCTCGTGCTAGGAGGGATATCAGGGAACAGGACCTTTGTCCCTAGTGCTCTTTCCAGCCCTTGGAACTCCCTTCATTTGGCATTCCCTTCTTCTCTCATCTTTCTCTCAGGCAGTCCCCAGTCTCCCATATCTTCCCTTAGGCTTTTTCTCCTTCATTGACATAACCTTGCTCTGTGTGCTTCTATACTTAACTTTAGGAACAGATTATCATTAAACCCAGACTAGAATTTCTTCAGGGCAATATTTCCCTGTACATGGTACTTCGTGATGCCATCCTGCATTACCAGTTTGCATGACTAACAATTTGAATTATTAATAACAGCATTGCTAATATCACTTATTCCACTCTATTTCTATACTTCAGATGGATTTTTTACTTTATTCTCTGTTAATACAGCCCATCTCCTTTTGTAAGATTTTCTATTTTCCATTCTCATTCATTGTAATTTAGCACTAGTTATTTTGACCATATATATTCTCAAGTAAATGATCTATAATGGGAGTTGGCACCCCCATTTAATTTTTATTTCAGAGCAGGGTCACTGACAGCCACACTCTGGGTCAGCTCTGATACACTGAAAATGACAACTACAACAAGGAAAGCTGTCATGATCCAACAGGGATACTATTAATGATTCAATTATAAAAACCAGGAAAAATTTAATGAGCAGAAGGGATGTGGTAAATAGGGAGACGGTAAATTAAAAAAAAAAAAAAAAAAAAAAAAAAGAAAAAATAAAAAAAAGAGAGAATGTTTGTATCCACTGTAAGGAACTAAACTGATTAAAACACCAAAAATGCCTGAAAAGGAGCAAATCAGTTTGGACAGCTTGGCTAAGAGTACAGTCTTATTCCATATACACTGTAGATGTTGAGAAACAAATTGGTATTTTGAAGTATGGCAGCACAGAATTAGAATTGAAAAACAGCAGAATAACATCAATGTTATGCAATTACTGTGCATCTGTGGTGGGGAAAGCAGAGTCTGGAAAGAGCTGGGGGAGCCAAACTGCACAAGTGTAAAAAGTTTTCAGACATAATTGAACTCCTCTGGAAAGCTGAAAGTAGAGAGACACATATTCTGGAGATAATTGTACACACAGACAAAGAGAAAAGTAATTGTTCTCTATATCTGTGAGCAGACAGCAGGAAAGAATTTTAAGAATCTCTCACTAATAGGAATAAAGTTCCCTCCAAACTTCAGGATGCAATATTTTCCCAAATAATTTCTGTCCTGTTCCAAGCGGAAATAGAGGGTTTCCCTTTCCCCTGCATTTACAATGGGCCTGTTTGTTTCCATTCCTTCATGACCATGGACAGCACAAACTTTTCTCTAAAAGAAAATGAATTTAAAGTCTACTGATCAATGCTGCGAGGGCTGCTGTTCATAACCTGTAAGGAAGAGATTGAGCAAAAATGTTATTTACTAGTGAATTCTTCCTTCCTTTCTGTGGCTATGTCAGTATATGTTATCCAGAACTACATAAACTGATTTTTTATTTTGTTTGGACACAGACTTCTCAGACAATCTTTAGAAGTTCTGTTCAACTCCAGCCATGACTGTAATATGAGATTTAAAACCCAATCAACTTCTCTTAGGAAAGAGAAGAAACCTCCTCAAGTACTGGCACCAGCAGCAAAATAATAATTTTTTTTTTTATCAGGAAAGAGAAATATGAAAGGAAGAGATGTCACAGCAATTAAAATGTTGGCATTTGTGTGTGGACAGATAGATAGATAGACAGATAGATGAATAGATAGATAGATATAGATAGATAAATAGATAGATAGATAGATAGATAGATAGATAGATAGATAGATTCAAGTTATATCTAAGAATACAATAAAAAACCAGCTTGGATTTGAATGTTCAAATTCCATGAAGATAGTTTCCATCAGGAAGTTTTTTTCATCTGTCCCAGATGTCCACCACCCAAAGAATAAACATTGGTTTGGCACATTTCATTAGCATATATGGGATGGAATACCTTAGAAAAAGTTATGGCCTAGACATGAGCAGATACAGTAATTAAATATGCTGAGGCAGATTAAAATGGAATAGTCTGAATTTAGAATCCAGGAAAGGAGAAGAAATGGATGTAGTGTTAAATGCTGGGGTTTTTTTGCATGTAGTTGTCTAGGGATGTACCAAAAAAATCCAACAGAGTTATTTAAATTAATGTTTCACATCAAAATAAAGACAACTAAACAAAATTATGAGGCTACCCTTGCACAGCTGATGTTTGAAAAAGTGCAGTGGTGTAGGAGCTATTCCCTTAAATAAAATTTCTTTATGAAGAAATTGTACAGATGGATCCTCATGCGAAGCTGAAGAGGGAAGTGGAATCTGAGACAGTCTGGACAGGGTTTTGTAAAACCAGGTATAAATAAGGCAAAACTCACCAGAAGAGCAGAGTTACCCCAAAAGGATTGAAGCAAGCAAACAAGATGTCCTGTTCTGAGGGAGATAGGAGGGAGAGCCTGAAGAAATAATCCTTCATACCATGTTGTGGCAGAGACAGAAACATTATGGTTTTATTCATGCTTTTAAACCCTATAGGGATTTCTCTTTTTATCTCTCTTAGAGGATACCCTCCCCAGGCTTTGCAATGCATCTTTATGTTTTCTGATTCTCCTTTATGAATTAACTGAGGGTTAGCCTATATTTTATTTTCCACCAACAATGCTTGTGTATTTCAGAAAATATGTTTCCAATCCATAATAGTCAGGCCAGTCTCAAAATTATAAAGCAAGAGTGAGCTAAGGCTAAAGGTGAAAGAACTTGCAAAAATTACAGCTTTCATTCTAGATCTGGAATTTATGAAAATCAGGAGATCTTCATATATTGCTACATTGGGGTGCCTAACTCTCAGACATGCCTCCCACATTTTGTGTTCTAAGGTTAGGTCAATGCTGACTTTCATGCCAGCTAATCAGATGTTACTTCATCCCTATTTTGAATTTATGTTCTTTTAAAATGGAAAGCAGGGGTATGGCCACAGAATCAGTGAGGGCTTCAGGCAGAGCAGAGGGTGTTTCCTGTTGCCTACCCTTGTACCTGCTTACACACATTTTCTGTATGTCAAATTGCTCTTCATGTTTATATTTTTCATAAATTTATCTCATGAGTTTGATCCACTGGCCAGTTATCTTAATATCAAGTCTACAAAGATAAATGCAGTTCTATGGAGACACTTCAGCAAAAATATATTAAATGACATCTTTTTAAATAGACACATATAAACCCCTTCCTGCAGAAGACATAAAATGTCCTGGTAAATATCAATACTGGTGTCGACACTGTGTGCTCAGCAGCTGAAAATCAGGCCTCTGGAAAGACCTTTGTTGGAAAAACTCCAAAAGGAAGCATTTACCAGGGAAATGTTTTTTCTTAATGGGGAAAAATCCCCCAGAAAGATTGGTGCATTCCTTTGCTGATGAAATAGATTCTTCCTATGGTGGCTCAATAAAATTCAAGGTTGTCTGATAAAGTTAATACAATAAATATGGATACAGGGAGGAAAGAGGAAAGATGAGGAGTGGAGTAAGAATAGATAGAATTCAATTTCATGAATACTGATATATTTGTATATCCACATATCTCTACCAAATAGAAATAAAAAAGGGAATGAGTTTTGCGTTTTGTTGAGTGGGAAAAAGACTTAACTGCATTAAACATTAAAATAAGAATGAAATGTGGGGATTTTTCATGGTGCCAAGGCTGAGAGAGCTACAGGACACATAATACCACCTGCTAGAAATATCATTATAGTAAGGTTTTAGTGACTGAGGGGCTAAACAGTGAAACAGCCCTCAGACATCTTTCAGGGGGGGAAACAGGACAGGGAATGCCCTAAGCCCCCATTTAATATAATTGCTGGAACTCCAAACATTCCCTCAGAATCACAGAAGAAATTAGGGTAAAAAGACTTCTGAGATCATTGAGGTCACTCAACACCACCATGGTACTGAATGCCACATCCAGTCTTTCCTTCAACCTCTCCACAAGCAGTGACTCCACCACCTCCCTGGACTGGCCATCTCAATGTGAAGAAATTTATTCTGATGTCCAACCTAAACCTCCCCTGCTGCAGCTTAAGGGTCTGTCCTGTTATCCTATCACTGATTGAAGGGAGCAGAGCCCAGCTCCCACCCCCAGATCTTGTATCTGCAGAGCATCTTTGAGCTGTAAATCACAGGACTGATTTTACTCAGGTCACATCCTCTGTCTCTGAGCTGTGATGTCTCTACATACTGTGAATCTTGTTATCTCCAGGCTGATACATCCACAGTCACCTGCATGTGTCTCTCTGTGTGAGCTACTTCTTTCTGACTAAACACAATCAGCAAAAAGAGAAATTTCTACTCATCCCATCTCTGTGGGACCACAGAAAACCCTGACATTTGTCTGTAAGCTCTATTGTACACCTGGTCAGAGCAACTCAGA
The DNA here is from genome assembly GCA_024362935.1 of Setophaga petechia. NCBI lineage: Eukaryota > Metazoa > Chordata > Aves > Passeriformes > Parulidae > Setophaga > Setophaga petechia. Next base: position 2,394,458 of record JANCRA010000001.1, on the reverse strand, counting down.
TTCACCAAAGACTTTGTGTGGGCCTGCTGTGTCCCCTCAGGACAGTCAGGGTCTGCCACTGACCTCTTCAGGTGTCAGCTAAACTTCAGTCTTGGAGATCAAGGCAAAGCTGGACATCTCATTCACATCCCACAGTATCACTAATACATTGTGATACAATAATACATTGTCTTATCTCATGCACAAAATCTTTCCTTATTCTAGGAAACTTGGCCTTAGTAATAAAGATAACAGGCAAGTCAGTGTCTCTGCTGATTGTCGATATTTATTAGATTTTGCAGAAACACACACTAAATTTTATCCTTCATAAGCCCAGGCTCAACTTAATCAAAGTTTAGCATGATCTCAAGGCTCTCTTCTGATTCTGTCAGTCAGTGAAATCTTTTTTATCTGATTTTTTTCAGTCTTTTGCTCTGTTCCATGATTGGGCTGGGCAGGATGAGGGTTGAGGCAAATGCCTGGGGGGGTTTCTAGGCAAATGCCTGGGAGAGTTTCTGGGGCCAAATGCCTGGGGAGGTTTCTAAGACAAAGAAAGAGCTCTAATCCCCTCAGGGCCAGGCAGGGCTCTGTCACTGGGGATGGGTCAGAGGGGCTCAGGGCTCTCTGTGGTGGCATTGAGGGTTTGTTTGCTTTGCCAAGGGACCTCATGGGAGGTCCTGTTCATCATTCAGTGTTGTGATGCCCAGAACCCATCGAGCAGGGGGTGGGGATGGAGTCTGGGGCTTGTCAACCTCGTGATGTGGCTCTGGTGGCTGTGACATCGCAGAAAACAGGTCACAGTGGGAGCCAACACCAGGCAGCTCGTGCCTCATGCTCCCTCTCCCTGCTGGCCCCCTTTCCCCCACCTGTCACAGGTCATGGCTGCTTCCATCGGGTTTCTGGTGGCCACGCTGGCCACGCTGCCCAGGCTGACACGTGACCCGCAGGCCGATGTGGCCACGGCCCAACAGATGCAGCAGAGAAAGGAGTTCCTTCACCAGGAGATGACACGGCTGTGGCAGGAGGTTGAGCAGATGACGTCCCTGGAAGGAGCCCTTGTCCATTATGTGTTTAAGAACTGGCTGTTTTGGGCCACTGCAGCGGCCATGCTGGCAGAGGTCTGCTGGCTGGCCTGGCAAAGGAAGCTTGCCTTCAGCAGCAAGGGTGATAACAAGAGGAAACGAAACGTCAACAGAGCATGCAGTGCTGCCAGGCTTTTGGCTCAATCCACCCCATTACCAGTGCAGGATCTGCCTGAGCCATGCAGGAATCTGAAGCAGCTGGTGCGTGACCTCCTGTATGTCAGCCGAGAGTTTTCCAGGAGGACTTTCATGCCACAGATTTACCCAGACAAAGGAATGGATGGAGGCCATGAATCCTGGAGTATCTTTGAGCATAGAATCATCTATCAGCTGCTCGTGTTCCTGCGGCCTCCCCCTGGTCACTCTTTCATCCTGGAGCCTGACGCTGCGAGGCAGCACCCCGAGAGGTGCTCTGACATCCGTGTGGTGCTGGAGTGCACGTGCTCCATGGAGCACGTGTTGGGATATTCCTTGTGCTTCGTCCATCGCCGGGGCAAGAAGGTGCTGCAGGATCACAAATCACTGGTCCTAGAAACCCTCTGCACAGGCTTCTACTTGAACGTGGAGCAAATCTCCAGCTGGGCGCAAAACTTGCTGTGTTCAGCCTGGCTGCGTTTGCCTCAGTGGCCACGGCGGCGTCTGACGCTGCTGCCCTGCTCCCGCTCCTGCAAGTTCCTGGTGAGCAGCCCCTCCAAGGAGCAGAGCTGCACTGAGATGTTCTTTGCAGTGCATGAAGGCAGAACAGGCAACTTCGTAGTCCTGGAGTAGGCAGCAGCTTCCCCGTGGGTCATCTCCAGTGCCATCGTGCAGCTCGTGCAGGACAAGCCTCTTTCGCAGCATGGGCTTGGGAAGGACCGGTCCTGCTGGCCACCCTGATGGTCTGCGACAGGGTGCCTCTCATGGGGAGGTGAGGGAAGGGCTGTGCATCTGGTCTGCCTAAACTCTAATAAAGGAGCAAAATTTGTGTTTATTTTTTCCTTTTAACAAAGGCAAGAATTTTAGCATTTTTATGGAATATTTAAAATGCAGTGACTTGTGGTCACCAATTCTTGTGGTGTTGTTGAGGTTCCCCAGGACGAGGTGAGAGGTGAGAATTGACTCCAATCAATTGATCCAATTGATCAATAAATCAGAAGACTGACTTACTATTTTATTAAATTATATTAAAATAAAACGATATACTAAAACTACACTAAAGAAAGAGAAAGGAGACATCAGAAGGCTGGAAAAGAATGAATAACAGAAACTTGTGACAGACTCAGAAAGTCTGACACAGCTGGCTGTGATTGGACATTAAATCAAAACAATTCACAGCTGGATAAACGATTCTCCAAATCACATTCCAAAGTAGCAAAACATGGAGAAGCTGTAGCTTCCCGGATTCTCAGGAGAAAAATTCCTGGCAAGGTAATTTTTCAAAGTATTTTGAAAAATTAAAATTTTACAAAGTATTTTGTAAAATATCACAGTGACAGTGACTTCTCTGCACAAAACTGGTATATAACTTCCAAAATAAACCACTAATTAACAAACAGTTAAGTGTTGGTTGAGATTTTCCGTCAGTTCAGAACAAAAATGGAATTCTGCTTTGTAGTGTCATAATATTTCCAGCTTCTGTTTAATTTACTTCCTAACTTCATAAGAACTTTCAGGTGATTTTACCCATACATAGGGAATAAGGGGATAACCCAAATAAAGCACATAAATACGGAATACTTGTATCACACATTAGTCTAGACTTGAACAGTAAGCAGAATAATCCATCCCTGAAGGACTGGAAGCTGAGAGATCACTGCATTTCTTTCCCTGTGCTGATGGGCTAAGAGACTTTTACCACAGGCATCATAATACAACTGGTGTGCATCATAATGCAGTTGAGCTGGGGCTTAAATGCCCAGTTGAAGTCTTGTCTATGAAACATCTGTTTTTTTTTCTCTAAGTGAATTAAAGTATAATTTCATCCATTGCAAAGAATAATAAAGCTCAGCCCTTGCAGAGTGAGTTAGGGGGTTACACCTGCTGGTAGCACTGGCACATCTACATATTCATGGTGAGTTCAGAGTGGAACGTTCATGTGATGTCCTTACATTCATGTAATGTCCTCACATTACATGAGGAGCAAGCTGCCTGTCTGAAGGGACATAAATGCCTGGAGAAATTCTGCAACAAAAGTCACAGTGCAGGTTTTGGAATACCGGGCAGGATATCTCCTGAAACAAATCACAGCAGACAGATTTTCAATACCTACTGCTCTGGACAAGCCCAAAATAGCATTGTTGTGACGTGCAAGTTCATCATTTGTCAAGCACAGTGTTCCCATAGTGGCTAGTGCAGCACAGTTCAGATTGTGAAATCAGTGCACAAATTTAGTGCAGAACAGGAAATTACCATACAGGGGAACTGCTTGTGACTGAACATTGCCCAGTAAAAATCCTTCAGCCACCCTACAAAGAGCACTTCAGGTGAGACTGTGGCTTCTTTCAGCATGTGATTGCAAGCTGAGACACACACACACCCTAACAAGCATGAAACTGGATCAGGGCAGGTTTAAACTAGATATCAGGAAAGGTTCTTCACCCAGAGGTTTCACAATTGTGAAACCTAGTGGGAGTCCTTTGATAAAATTAATAAGAAAGAAAAAGACATTTATTTCAGTAATCCAAGAATTTCTCCAAACCCAGTGGCACAAAATGCATGTAACATTATTTTTTTGTAGTGTTGTATCTGACTGTTGAACATTTTGTTGCACCACTTTTATGGAGAAGGGAAAATGTTAATGAGATTTCAAATACTTATGCATGAATCCTTTAATTCGTGTTCTTTTACCAGTCACCTACACATTATTTAGGATAAAACTATCATCTTCCATGTCTGGAGAAAAAAGATTAATGTCACTTGCCTCTTAAAGAGGCCTGAAAAAATTTTCTTCATAGGAAGCAAAAGCAGCAGCCTGGCACCAATGCAAAGATTGTCACATTCCAAGGAGAGCCCCTTCTGTCCACAACATCTCACAGCAGTGAGTCTTGGAATGGCAGTTCAGAGCTGGCCTACACACTGTATTAAAAATTGATTTCAGTCAAGACAAGACTGTAAAGGTGAGCATAAACTCCACTCTTGAAACTGATATAAACATTTCATTAATTATCTGCTCTCCAGATTTGTAATGTTAGCACCCCTGGGATAGAAGGGGAGGATGGTGCCATCTGAAAATCCAAGTTCTGGCTGAGAGTATTTAAATAATGATTAAATGTGTTCATGTGGATGTTATCTGGGGACATTAAATCTTTTAGTCAGACTTCCTGTGGTTTGCATGCCAGTAGTTTTCTGAAATACAGAATTAGGGGTGTGGGTGGCATTCACTGGGAAGTCCATTTACATCAGGCAATTACTTTTTGAACAAAATCACACCTCTCATTTCACTGAGACCCTGTAGGTGAGTATAATTGCTCTTTTTTTTATACTCACAGCTGAATTATGTTCAAATTGCTCTCTGAGGAATGCAAGGAGTTACATTAAAAAAAAAAAAAATTAGATTTCTATTCGATAAACTGAGTCACATAAAAGCAGTGAGTGATATCAACTCTATCAGCTATTTAGACACAAAGCCCAGGAATTTCCCCTTCTTCATGCATTGGCCCTGTTAATTATATAGATCTTAATTAAACAGGTCTTTGGAGATTAGTATGAACATAGTAAGCAGACAAATATAAGGATAAATCTACCACAGGGAAAGAATCAGAATCTTTATGGCGCCTAACAATAAAAAACAAAGTGTGGAGGAAAATTTTCTTGACAAAAGGAATATAAAAAGTGTCAGTACAGATCAGCTGCCCAGAAATATGTATTCTGGGTTAAAAAAAAAAATCAAAGAAATTGAGCCAGAAGTCATCTGCTCTTAATTCTAGCTCAGTCTTTGGGACTAATGTTTCTCACTAATTAAGCCCATCTGGAATCCTGGAGTCAGAGGATCAGAAGTATGGAGCACAGGGATTCTGGCCAGGTGAATTTGGGAATTGGAAGGATCACTCACTGATTGCCCATTCCACGGGCCAGCAATCTGGGAATTTGACCTGACCTGTTCTTCATGGTTTTCTCTTTATATTTTTTAAATTTTTTTTTCCACAGCTATAACAGCCAAACCTCAAAAAAGGCACAAAATGCAATTATCTTCAGGTTTTTATACTGATGAGAAAAAGCTACAAGGTCATGGGGAATAGCATAAGAAGAATTGTTTTGGCATGGAAAATGAAAATATAACTAAACTGCATAAGCCCTGGAAAGGCAGGTGCCTGTGTTAGCATTCATAGAAGGTTTCAGAGAGTGAGGAACAATGCAAACCATTTTAATTACAGCTGGTGCATTCTGGTGGAACATTAGTTTTACATCATGAAACCCACCATCACTTTCAAAGCAGCGAGGTTACTAAAACATTACTTTTCTGTTTAATTGTGATTGCCAAGTATGATGTGAATTTCCCCTCCTAATGCAATTTCATGCACCTTTAGGGCAGCATCTCTGTGAAAATTGACCTATAATTTGTGTGAAATATTATTGTAATATCCATGTTGGAAATGGAGCATAAAATTTTACTAATATGTACACACAGGCCACATTTGCTTATTTTCAGGGCCTTGTTTCAAGACTATTGTTTTGTCTACTAGGGTTTTTTTAAAAGGAATATTTTCTAATCATTTGGTAAATATATGGAGTTTTAACTTTGATCTGAAAAAATTCAGATCACCATGACTCCATTGCTTTCCTCATGTCAAAGCAAGTATCTTAAGAATCAGACTCAGGTTATTAACTCTAGAGACACAATTTTAAGAAACAACTGAATTATTCAGTTTTACCTGTGACATCTGCAAACACCAGAGTTTAAATGTGTCTCACTTTGCCCCTTTTTTATTTCATTTGGGACACTGAAACACTTTCTTCAGGATTGACCAGCGTAGTTTTAGGACGTACCCTGTGAGCTGTTATTTGTGGGGTATTTTTAAACTATAAATAGAGAGTAGTAATAATGGAATACTAGAATGGTTTGGGTTGGAAGGGAATTTAAAGATCCTCTGGTTCCAGCCCCCTGTCATGGGCAGGGACATCTTTCACTATCCCAGGTTGCTCAGAGCCCCATCCAGCCTGGCTTGGAGCACTTCCAGGGATGGAGTGTCCACAACCTCTCTGAGCAAAGAATTCTTAAATCTCTCAGTACCCATGAAGAGAGACATTTGCTCTTGTAGGAATTCTCATCTTGTCATCTGAGCAACCTCTGAATGAGCAACTTTTATTTCTAATGTTTAGCTCCTTGAAGTTGTGTGAGATGAAGCCAAGCGGTAGTGTCCAAACCCACAGAAGTATATAAATATTTCAGTCTATCTGAATCTCATGAAGTTCAGAGACTCTGGGATTGGTTTTGTACCTGTGTAACTTTCTGGGAGAAACCTCCTAGGGGTTCCTAGCATGCCATAATTGTTGTGCAAACCAGAAGTCCTAACACTGTACAGCTGCTTGTAAAAAAAACCCTGATGAGGAAATAAGTCTGAGCAATATCTCAGAATAAGCAAATCTCAGAGATTATATTAATTTTTGCAAGCTTGACTAAAACTTATATTTGCTTGTATTCCTAAAATTTCAACAGAAATAGAGACCCAGTGATCTCTTGAATGGCTACAATTTCCAAAGCCTTTTTCTGCTTTCAGAGAAAGTTTCTGCATATCACAGCAAGGCTGCAATTACTCCAGCACTGCAGAAATGGGCTCGTGCTAAAGAAAGAGTCTAATTATCCTCCTATTTCCAGCTTGTCTTTCTTGGTACAACACTTGAAAGGTTTGTGTCAGAGCATTGCCTGTAATCACACATGATCAGTTTGGGGCTATCTTTAGGTCTCAGCACCTGTATTTTGTTACTGAGTTAATTTGAGGGGATGTTTTATTGTTCAGGGGTCTGCACGTTGGACCTGGAAGACTCAAGGGAGAGAATGGATGATGTCCACATTCAGTCAAGCTGGACAGGAAGTAAATATTTACAGGAAATAATTGAATTAAGAACAAATAATGTGAATTATAATAGGAAAAGAAATTTCATTAAATAGGATAGCTCCCTGGCAATGAGAAAGACAAAATCTTCTATCAAATTGTCTCTGTGGGACTGTAGCTCAATGCTCCTTAGGGTGAAATCCTCAAGTTATGGACACTGTTTTCTTTCTAAGAAGGTTATCTATGCTCTATGTCACCAAAATATTTTAACAATGTGTTACTCAGCACTTTTTTTCCCTGTTTCAACAATATTTAATCTTAACTTGGGCTAAATTTAGGACACTTTAAATGAAGAAACCTTTTTCTCTGTACAAAGCAGAACTGTCACTGTGAGGTTGGAGAGCAGCTCAAAAACTGACCCAGAGACAAAATGATGCCCTGAGAGAGAATCCCAATGCATTTTTTCTGTCATACCTGCTTCTACATCAGATTTTAGGATTGTCTCTAAATTTGTGATTTATCAACTGGCTTGTGACTAAAATAAACACAAAACAAAACTTTCCAACTGCTTTTAAACTCAGACTGATCAACTCCTTCAGACCTTCAATCTTGGAGTATAAATCAGGAGAATTATAAAAAAAGGAAGGATATTTTCAGCACAGTTAATAATTAGTCTTCCTCTATCCTTACTTTCTAGGCAGGAAAGATTTTTAACCTGCTCCATCATTTTAACTATTTCCATCCTTCTACACTTCAGCATTGTTACCAAATATGCAATGCATACATACATAAACAAAATATACTGAAATCAGAGGTAATTTATGAATTATATTACTGACCAAAACAGTCTTTATGGAAATCTCCTCCATGAGCAAAGCTCATCCACATAGTTGACCACATGATGAGAATTTGGTGGAGCTTTCTGAGGACAATGGAACTTCAAATTTTACAAGTAGCTAATTGATTTTTTCTCAAGTGTTTTAAATTCATCACAACTAAATGTCAGTTTTCTGTTGAATAGCAAGTAGGACCCTTAATGGAAACCAGTTAATCTTTGTGGTGAATTATTATTTATATAATACTCAAATACTGTTAGCCTCTACATAGACAAGGATTGTGAGAACAAGTCCTTGCTTCATACAGTTCAGACTGAGAATCTGATTCTGCAAAATCATTCTCACATGAATTTATTGAATCAAGCAGTCACACTGAGCTCAAGGCTAAAATTCTTCTGTACATTTAAGCACACACAAAATTTTTGTATATGTATTCAAAAGTATCACTTGAATCTATTTTTTATTCCATCTCTATTTAATTCCACCTCTGTTTTATTCTCTCTGTTTAAAAAACCTAGAGAAGGTTTTGGAACACAATCAACAAATTTCTTCCTTGTAAGTGTAATATTACAATCAACTTCTTTATTATTGAAAAAATGAAATAGGAAGAAGCTTCCTACAGTCAAGAGAAATTACAATTGTAGACATGCTTGGACTTCACCTTGAGGGGGTTTGCACTTTAACATTTCTCTGGCAGTCAAATAACAAAGGTGGATCCAGCACATATTACTGAAAGGCTGAAATCCTGAATCTTTTCCCTTCCTGTTTCTAACCTACCCTATGTTTCTTCTGTCAGTAAAGGCATATATTTCAGATGATGGCTGAAAACCAATCCCTTTAAATCAATAGGATCCTTGACACTGAATTTCAGAGGAATAGGCTTTGGCCTTGAGACTTTCAAGACAGGAATATATCATTATTTAAAGCCATCTCTGCAGAAGAAGTGGTTCAGGTGTGCTGATGTGCTTGTGGCTGAACTGCCAGACAGCAGACATTGAACCCCAGAACTCTGGATTTTAGTGCATGAGTTCTCCTGCCTGAGGGAAGGAAAGCTCCTCTGTTTGCTCATTGACTTTTGTAGTTGGGCCAGCCAATATCAGCAGGGGGAAAAAGGCACCACAGCAGATGGGCTACAAAGGCCAGCACCAGCTTGGGTTGTTTTATATTAACCAGAATTGTGCTTTAAGAGGCAGAGGAGAAATGAGAACCCTGAGAACAAGCAGCCCTGCAGCCACTGCAGTTAAAGAGGGAAAGAAGGAGAAGAAGGAATTTTTGGAGGCTGTATTCCCATTTACTCCAGCACTTGTCTGCATGCCTCTTCCCCGGTGGGATGGGAGCAGTGATGCTGCTTTGCTCCCCTGGGTTCCCTGGTTTGTGAGCTCCTTCCTACAGCTCTTACAGGTTTGTTGGAAACTGCCACATCAAAGGAACAGCTGTGGTTTCAGAGGCCACAGCATAAATGGGACTGGTGTTGGAGAAATGGATATCTCTAAAACTACCCCTACTCAAATCTGTGTCCAGAGAAGCACAGAATCATTCAGGTTGGAAAAGAGCTCTAAGATCATCCAGTCCAAGCATCACCTTGCACTGCCAGATCCACCACTGAGCCGTGTTCCTAAGCACCCACATGTGCTTTGAGCCCAAAGTAACAATCTCACTATTTCACCTAAGGCAATGCTATTTCTTTACCAGTAGTAAGGGGAATAAAATGAAATTATAAAGATATGAAGCCGTTCAAGACTGTTTGGAGGCATCAAGTCCACTTTGAGAATCTTTTGTGCAAACCATCTGAAGAAAGGCTTTAGAGGCATTAGATAATGGGTACATCTATGCTGGGATGTGTGAGTTTATGTATGTCATACACATCCACACATCCAGTTCTGAACCTTTTATTCAGACTTTCACATGCAACATATTTGAGAGAGTTATTTCCACAGAATCTCTTTTTAAAATAGTACAAATTAAGATACTCAATAGCCATTTTTAATTTTTGGATGACAGCCTGCTTTCGTAGAAGATGTTAATGTAATCAAGTGCATGCAAAGCAGAAGGAGAGGATCCTGGAGAAATTAGAAAAGAGTAGTTTTTGTGCTATCACTGCAAAGCAAATAAAAACAGTATTTCCTTTTCACTTATGTACAAAGAAAAATACATCTTCCTCCACTCCTGGCAGTCTAAAATGTACCTCATTGTTCAGTCCTCCTTTTGTGCTTATTTCCCTCTCTCTTTACCCCTTTGACTTTGTGTTTTCAGCTGGGAGCCATCCTACCTAGTAGACCACTCACATATTTATAGCCTGGCAAATTGATTCATCCAGGAACCTGAAGCATTGTCTGAGAGGCAGAAAGTTTGAACACTGAGGAAAGAGACCTAGAATGGGTTATGGTGCCTACACTGCTGCTAAGGTGGGTTTGGCAAGCTAAAAATGTCCAGTGCCACTTGTGCCATGATAAAAGTGAATATAAATCCCATAGGCTACCTTCATCTTTTCATGCATTTATCTTCTTTTTCTTTTATAAAATGTTTGTTCTTGGCAATTAAAAGCTTGAACTCTTTGATTTGCTTCTGTTAGACTCTGTACATCCTCTGTAGTGTCATGAAATGTTCTTCTGGTCTCTGAGATTTAATACAAAGAAAGTCCCCTCCAATCAAAGGACTTGGTTCTTATTCTGGCTGCTGGCTGTAACTTACTGAAATTCATAGGGCAAAGTTGGGTCTTTGAAGAAATGTTCACGAATTTAAATAAATCAAGAACATTGGAATTGTTAAACTTGGCAGTAAGGGTTTCTGTCGGTTCCTTTGTTACCCAAATGGGATTGATCCTCCAGGAGGGAAGGTCAAGGCTAGGTGAGAGTCTCAGTCAAGGAGCTGAAATTGGAGGGCCTTATCTGCATGTGAATAGCTTATCTTTCCCCCTCAGCTCTAATGCTTTCCATTTCCAGCTGTCTGCCCTGCCGAGATGAGCCAGCTGTTTGTGAAGCCACTGCTTGAAATGAGTGCCCCAGATATAAAGATAAAACCAGCACTTGGGCTGTGCTAAAAGCCTGAACTGCAGTGGGGTCAGCAGTTGCTCCAATTGTAAATCGGTTTTCTCAGAAGCAGAAACGGGGTCAGTGAAGGGTCCTGGGGGAGAGCAGAGAAGGGGACCACCACAGATGATTCATGGTGTGTTATCATTAAAATGGGTGATCTATGCAGAATAGAGATGAGACAGATGAATGAGATGAAATATTATGAATATTAAAGTAAGAGATAAATACACATTTATGTATATTAGAGCAGTTAGTATCACTCATTTCTAAAGAGTGTCAAAGGCTGTAACCAAGCACTTAAAGGCTGCTGCCTTCCTTTTTGGTGAAGTACATTTGCATATTTATTTTGCAAAATCTCTTGCAAATTAATTTGGGTCTACCAGACAACACAGAGAAAATGATGAAGTTTGATAATGGTGGATGCAATGAAAAAGTGAACAGACAGACATACTTGTGTAAATATATTTATACAGATGAGATTTGTCTTTTTTTTGTATTCTTGAGCATTCTATAAAGAAGGAGCAAAAAACCCCCTCATATATAGATAAACCTTGCATTGTCCCTGTAGCTGTAGCTTTGTGACAATGTGCTCACACATTTTTGGGACAAATGTTAGGGCTGTGTCTTGTAGGTGACAAATATGACCGAGTCTTTAGCACCAGACAAGATTTTTCTTATTTTCTGTGAAATAAGATTAGCACTGACACCAGTGAACAGCCCAACACAACAGCATTAACAGCAGTGAAGCTGCTTTTATTGCAATCCTGACAATTCCTGTGTCCTGCAGAGAGCAGCAGCTGCTGTGAGAATAGTGGTGAACACAAATAAAGCGAAAGTATGGAATCCTCATTATGAAAGGTGGGGTATTTTCCATATTCTGACATTTTATACACACAAAAATATGCTTTATATGATGAATATATGTAAAGAGCCCTGGGAAGAATAATCTGACTGAACAAAAGGGTTGAATTTTTGGGCTGGCAGTTAATGAGGGATTGTTCCATCCCTGGAAGTGTCCAAAGCCAGGTTGGATGGGGCTTGGAACAACCTAGGAAAGTTCCCCCTGCCCATGGCCTTTTACTTGGGATGGCTATAGGAAGGTTTTATAACCTATTATTGTTACCAAACAATTGAAACAGAATGCCTTGGGTGATATCTCCAAATAATTTGACATTTTCAATGCCACATGATGGAATTAAAAACAAAACAAAAAAACAAAACAAAGAACATCCTGAGCTTTGTAATTAGTTCCTGTAAAAGATATAAATTGGAACTGCACCAAGTTTTAAAATATAGTTATGATATGCCCTGTAATTTTGAAATTCTGTTGTGAAAGCACATTTGTTGTTCCATCAGTTTTGTGTCTTGTACTTTGTCTTGTATATTATCACGTGAAAGAAAAAAAGATCAGATAAAAGTTTGACTTTGAAAAAGTAACAATGGGATAAAGTACATTTCTCTGTTTCCTCCTACCCAAAAAAGTAAAAGGAAAATCAACTTTTTATTTTTGAATAATTTCCATCTGGATGGAATTGTGGCTTCAAAAAGCAAAATGGTTCTGTCAACGAATTTCACGCTGGTTCTATTGCTAAATCAATCATTTGAAATTAGAAACTGCATTATGAAGGAGCCTTCAGTATGATCACACACTAATTCTGTTTGGGTTTCTGAGTTGTTTTGTTTCTTGAAGAGTTTCTCTTTCTGTGAAGGTGCAAAGTGGAAAGTGGCTGTTTCAGATGCCTTCTCCTTCATTGTGTAAGTGCATTTTCTGCCTGCTTGGCCTTGAAGACAGGACTACTAATTACTCACTATTTTAATAATTTTCATGTTTTTTCAGCCATCTTACATCTCTGTTTTTCATGAAAAACATGAAGAAATTTTTGTGACTTCCCCAAGAAATTAGCAAAGGACTGTTTTCCTATAATAAATCTAAAGTACTAGTAGATGAAAATCTAATTTATTATTTGGAAGTCTAAGGAACATGGTTTTGAAGTTATTAGCACTTTGGAAACTTAAAGCATAGCATTTATTTTATCTCAAACCATGATGCAGAGTGCACAATTCTTCTGAAAATCATAGTTATCAAATCAGACACCAGAAAATGAGGCACAGAGCAGAGTGAAATTTTAGTTTAAGTATTTTGAGATCTTTACAGTTGATTTCAGGAGAGGGTTCAGCACCAAAAGAAACTTCCTACCCAAAGCTCCTCTTGGTGCTACTCATGGGAAGTGATGAGTCCTCAGGACAGGCAGAGCAGGAGCACACCTTGGTGTCTCACCTCACTCCCAGCTTTTGTGAATTCATGTATGGCTTTAATAAGAATGTTGGCAGACTGTTGTGTCAGTGAAATGTTCCATCCTACAGCCTCTGAGGAATGGCCACACTGACAGGTCACCTGTCACTGGTACCTTCTTAAACAACATCATTCTGAGACAAGAAAAAAACCCACAACTGCTGCTGTGTCCATTGGAAAAGAAAGTAACTTCAGAATTGGAGAGGCATTTTGGGTACAAACAAGAGTCCCTGTTTCTGACCAATGTGAAAAGAAGACAAATGGGTTTTCAGTAAAATCAGTAAGATATCGATTTTAGGACTTCTTGACTCAGCAGGGAGTGAACTTCTAAATTTTTTTTGCCACAGAAAGTTGTGAAAACAGCCTTTTTAGGTTCAGGAAAGCTTTGTGAACAACAGCAGCTGAACAAAATGCACTTGGATGTAGTTTCTACCATCACAAATCAGCTGGAGAAGGATATGTGAGAAGAGACCAGATCACCTTAAGGAATCCATCATATTGCATAGTCCTGGACCAGATGGGCTGCTGCTCTTATCAGAAACACATTTCTCATGTTCTCAGAGATAAACTATTGTAATTCTGGCTAATTTGAGTCACAGTGTGTATATGGACTTTTCATGTGGACAAAGGAGGCAAAGTCCCATGACTGAGTAAAAGCATCTTTCATTACAAATGAAATTTGCAGCCATTTCTTGGCTGATTTATAGCACCTCACCTCTTCAGAGGGTTTGAGAGGGCAGATGGGAAATTACCACCACTCAAAGGACAACAATACCTCATTGCAGTGATGCCTCAGGTTTCAGCTTTTCTATTTTTCACACTCTGTGCTGCTTTAGTGTGTGGGTCTGGGCTTCATATGAAGGGATGGTGAGCTCTCTGCACAGAGCAGGGAGACAAAACAATTCCTGCTCCAGCTGTGGACCAAGGACAAACAATCCAAATCTCAGGCCCAAGAGCACAAACAATGAGAGCTGAAAAGCGAAAAACAAGAAGGATGGGACTGCATGGGCTAAAGCTGGAATTGGACAATTAACTCCAATATGCAAATGGAGTAGAACTTATAAAAGTGAGAGACCCCGTCACCAGTTGTCCATTTTTTTGTCATCATTTTGGTTCATCTTGGGTGCAGCCTTTGCTGGGCTCTTGTGCTGCCCAAGGTGCATCCATTGAAGCCTTTTAATAAATCCCTACTTTATTCTTTAGCTCTGTCCAGTCTCTGTTCCAGGTCAGCCTTCACAAGGCACCAGTAGCAAGGACAATTGGTTGCAGGTGAATTTGAACAGAAAAGATCCCATTTGAGGTGCATCCACACAGGTGAATAATCCTCCCCTCTCCTTCTCAGGCATGTGTTTCTGTGTAATTTGTGCATCTCAGCAATGACAAATTCTCTCTGTCACACAGCATTGAGGAATTCTCAGTTTTTTTCCCCAGATTAAGTAATGAGACCCAGCCCTCTTGCAGTGCCCCCTTTCAGTGCACTGAGATTTGTTCATCCTTTCTTGAAACAGATAAAATAATTCTTTCAAGAAGACATTTAAGGACTCCAATGAGCTGGTTCTTATTCTAGCCTCAGTCATCTGTCCTTGCTGCTCATTATAAATGTAGTTAAAATGCTGTAGAGTCTTTATAATTTTATAGCGAATCTTTTCCTTAATGACTCAAAAATTTTCTCTCACAAGCAAAATACTCCAAATTTATCTGAATTAACCTCATTCTGCTTTGATTGGATTCATCCACTTCTCTCATTCATTTACACACTGTTCTAATTCAGCCCTGTTTGCTGCAGTTGCTATTCACTACATTAGTCCAAGAAGTCAGCCAAAGTACTTTTTTCTTTTTACTAAATGACTTATAAATAAAGCTGTGTAGTTATATATGCAGATGATCTCAGTTCTGACTCCAAATTATATCGAGGAGTCAAATGTGTCTGTGGAATTTCTTTTTTCCAGAGGAATTTACAGCACATAGAAGATTGTAATAAAAATTTTGCAAAAGAAAATTGAATTCTTTCTCCCTCTAAGTAAATATTCCTATGGACAACACTTGAAATAGCTTCTTTTTTTTCATCTTTTTTTTTTTTATCCCTCCTCCAGAAGCAGTACTTCACAAAAGCATTTGTTGTTCCATTACTTTATATAGCAGCTGAGACACAATTCATGGCAATTCCTTCACTTGCTTTTTGATATAACTCTCAATTACCAGCTTTCACAAAAATGAATATACAGTGGGTTCTCTGGCCAGCTCCTGTGGTTAGTAATGATCAAATCCAAGAACATTGCAGTGGTGAACACTATAACAAAATCTTCAGGGTCTAATTTCTTTAACTCCAACTCTTTTTTTTTTCTTTCTTTTTAAAGGTTTCCTGGGCATATTTGTTGTGTCAGCTACCTGCAATCTAAATTCAAGGACTGTTCCATTACAATAAAACCTGGTGCTAAGATTTTGTTGGCAAACCTTGAAAATGTGTTTTGATATGAGAGGATGAGGACAAGAATGAGAAGGAATTTAAATTTTTCTCAGCAGATTAATTGTTCCCAGTTTTCTAAACATCCATTGAATACCATACAAAGAGTCCTGGGAGGCTGAAATCTGATTTCCCACAGGGGCTGCTCTGTGATGCTGGGAGGGGTGCTGGTATGAAAAAGCAGAAATCTCTTCCCAAAAGGGCCATGACTCTGTTTTCCCCTGAGCTGACAGAAATGCCCAGCAACTCTTTGTGATACTTCCTCCAGTTTCACCTCTGTCAACAAGCCAAGAATACCACTCACACTATCACACTGGTCTGGTACCTCTGGAAATATCAGTATTTTCAGAATTAGAATTTAACCCAGCAAAAACTACAATTTTTTTTGGTGTTGTTGTTTTTCTTGGTTTTGTTTTTGTTTTGCTACCCAGCATCTGTTTGCAGGCATTTGATTACAGCAAACAGGTTACTCTAAGAAAAGACAATGGAACTTTTTCTCTCCCTCCCCTGAAAACTCAGTGAATTGCAATGTAAAGAGCTGAATTGCTTTCAGTGATGTCAGGGTTCTCACCAATGCAGATGAAATGTATTTGCAGGGATGCCCCAACAAAGACAGGAATGATTAATCTGGCTCCATGTTCTCAGAAGGCTAATTTATTACTTTATAATACTTTATTATATTAAAGAATACTATACTAAACTATACTAAAGAATACAGAAAGGATACTTACAGAAGGCTAAAAAGATAATAATGAGAACTTGTGACTCTTTCCAGAGTCCTGACACAGCTTGGCCCTGATTGGCCAAAGAGTGAAAACAACTCCCAGCAGAATCCAATGGAACAATCACCTGTGGGTGAACAATCTCCAAACACATTCCACATGAGCACAACGCAGGAGAAGCAAATGAGATAATAATTGTTTTCCTTTTCTTTGAGGCTTCTCAGCTTCCCAGGAGAAAATCCTGGGCAAAGGGATTTTATCAGAGAATGTGAATGGCATAGAAATGGGCTTCAGCCTGATTCATGCAAGGGTTTATCAGCACTTTGTGGCAGTGGTTGCTTTGGAGATTGCATGAAGGAAAACCTGCTGAGTGCAAGTGAGGAGTGCCTGGCCTGCTCCTACCCCTGGATTCACTCTGGAGCTGCATTTAGAGGTGTTCACCAAAACTCCTCCCATGTACAGCCACAGGGTGAGGAAAAAATGACAGGAAAAGTTCTCTATTGATAAAAAAAATGAGTTGCAGAACTTCTTTCCTAGGGATCAAGAGGATGTGAGATAAAATGTACATCCTCTATCCCCTTCCAAGTGATGTCTGGGGTGTATTTAAAGAATCCTCTGATTTCACTCCACCACCACCAGTCCTAATTGGCCCTGAGAAGTGAAGGACCAGCCACCAGCTTTGTCACAGCTCTGTCCACACTGTGCTGGCTCCTCTCTCTTCCTCCTGTACAGTAAGAGCTGAAATGAGGGATGCAGGACTCCAGGTGGCTCTTCAAAATGCAGTTTATTACATCCAAGATGTTACAGCAGTTGTGGGTGACAGAGCCTGTGCCTACAGCTGTCAGCTCCAGCTGCAGGCAGGCCTGGACACCCTGAGCTTAGGTCACAATGCATTATAGACTTTTCTGTCCTGAGCATCTTCATACAGAAGAACCAATCTATACCTTAACTTTTATCTCTAGCCTATCATAACTTCTGTAATTACCATATTCATGTTATTATTCTCCAATCACTAAAAGTTAATATATTACAGTTTAAGCTAGAAGTTGTTTTTCAGTTTTCTTGCAGTGGAAAATTCTGAGACCTTTTTTCTATTTGCAACATTTGCTGACTTGTTTGCCTGTGCTCTCTTTCTGCTTGGTAAAAACATCTTGTTTGGGGTGGGTTTATCCTTTGCTCTAAGTCATAAAACCCCTTCTAACTAACACACCCTTTGCCTCCTTGGTTATCCAGCAAGACTGGCTCAGCAATAATTTTCTTTATATCAAAACTTGCTTCCATTTCTATTCCTTCATCACACTACATTCAAAAATCTTTCTGCTAAGCACACATATCTGTGAGTTTCTTGTCAAACTTTCATCCTTCCCAACACTGTACCCCACCCTGGCCACTCCTGCAGTGCAGGAGGGATTCTGCCAGGGTCTGTGTGGCAGCTCCTGATCAGCAGCACAGGAACCCTCCTGTGGAAACTCCTCTCTGATAGATCTCCCTACTCCCACATCCCACCCATTCCAGTGGGAGCCTCACACAGGGAGCCTGGCAAGTACAGCAGGAGGAGCCCTCCTCCTCCACACACCTTTCATTTCAGTTTCAGAGGAACAGAAGTGAGGAATTATAAAGACATAACACAAATCTCTCTTTACTTTAGCCTTGATAAATTCACATGACAACCTGAATGTTTTTTGATCTTCTGCTTTATGTGGAAACAGCTGAGCTTTGAAATTGCACTGTAACTTCCAGCTTGATTTTCTTTATGAATAAGACACTGTTACCAATTCCACCACTGAAAGCAAATTTCCCTGAGTAGCACTTCTTAGGACTTGAGGAAATGAATGCTCCTGGACAATTTTCAGGTATGTCCTCATGAAGGCATCCCTGAGTATCTGTATCTACAGAGCACATGAATAATCTTACTGGGAACATCAATTATGTGTTGCAAATTGTGAAATAAAATTGGGTTAAACCAAAGAAGCCAAAAAACTTAAAGGAGTTGCCTACACAACTGTCACTGAATATTAGCTCTTGATGCTTTTGCAATTCTCTTTCCTGTCTCTGGTTTAGTACAGACAATGTGCACATGCAGGTTTGGTATTTGCAAACAAATATAATTCCTGCAGAGAATTAGCTACTCTCCATCCTCTTTTAATTCAGTGTTAGGCCACACCCCAGGAAAGTTAAGGCTTTGCTTCAGTCTGATGCAAAACAGGCATGGAAACTGTTAGAATAATTTAAAAATTAGCACAATTTGAGTAAGCTACAGAAAGAGCTAAGAAATACACCTTTTTCTAATTGCTTAAAATTATTTTTTAAAACTTATGACACTCAAAGATCTGAGTTTGTGCTGCTTAATTTACATTTGAATAGAAATTGTAACTGCAACATTAGAAAGGTATTTACCACCACCATTGTCATACTACAAGTTTCAGGCTCTAACACAGACATAAGGAAACCAGCAAAGCAGATGGTGCAAGATTAAGGAACTAATCCACCCAGACAAGCTCATATTTCCCTTTCTTTTTTCTATTTCATCCTAACTTTTCACTTTTATCCTTCTGAATTCAAGGTTTTATTTTTTTTGGTAGTAAAATCTTCAATGCTTACTTATTAAAACTCTGGTGTATATATTGCTAGAGCACATCTGTCAGGACATT
Organism: Setophaga petechia; assembly: GCA_024362935.1. Lineage (NCBI taxonomy): Eukaryota > Metazoa > Chordata > Aves > Passeriformes > Parulidae > Setophaga > Setophaga petechia. Next base: position 2,375,427 of record JANCRA010000001.1, on the reverse strand, counting down.
ATAATGCAGGACAGAAATAGACTTAGGGCTGCAGTAAATCACTCTAGATCTATCAAACCTAAAGAAATTTTTAATTTTTGACAATCTTGCCCTTCCATTTAAACATTTAGTTTTCCTTCATTTAAAATAATGAAACAAGATGTATGAATATAAAACAAAATTCTGTATGTATGACCTATGGAAAGTAATTGATGTTAATTACTGTGGGTTAAAGTTGTCTGCTCTGGATCTACATGACCCAGAAGTGAAGGAGTTTGAATGCCTGCATATAACCAACCTTCACCAGGCCAGGACTCAGAAAGGAGGAGGTTCCCAAATTGCCTGCAATTGCCTTTGCTGCTCTGCCCCATAGAGGTGTTTAGAACTTTCTTCTCCCCTACTTTTTTCTCTTTCTCATCCACCCTCCCCCACAAAAAAATATCTACACACAGCTTCCCTCCCTTCCCCTCATTTTATTTTCAGAGAATTAATAGGAAATTTTACCCATGGGAAACTCAGTAAGAAAGTGGCCAAAGTCCTGTTTCCAAACTGGTTTAAGACCTAACCTGAGGTTCTGAGTGAGCAGCAGTTTTATCTATCTGTCTGCTGTCCAAGCACCATTGCACTGATTTGCACAGCTCTGTGAGTCAATTAACTCAAGCAGGTAAACTTTCTCTTCCCCACCTTCTGCCCCCACCATCTTTAAGACAGGATCTTGATTTTGTTGTATTTATCTTCATTTGACGTCCAGGCTAACTTGGTGTGATGCCTTTGTGGGAGGTCAAACAGCAGCAAAGAAGAAAACAAAAGAGAAGAGGGAAGGAAAGAAAAAGATATGCAGAGGAAAAGATTGCATTAATGGGTGTGTTATAATCATTCTTGGCGTGTGAGGCTTTACACTGAGGAAATGCTCGATATAATGCAGCTTCTCATGCAGTAAGAAGCAAATGAAGGATGAAGCCAGAGAGAGGTTGCTAATAAATACCTTTCAAATGCTGCTGCCCCTGAGGCTGCTGCATTGACAAAGAGCTTTATACTCCCCCACAAAAACTCAAAGGAGTATAAAGATTATCAGAGTGTTCTGTAGGAAAATTTAGAAAATAATGGAATTAAGTGTAGACCACTTAATGAAGGGATAAATGTAAAGACACAGTTAAAAGGAAGGGAATAACTGTCTCTGTGAGCTGAATTTTTAAGAGAACCTCTAGCAAGGTAAACACACAACAAAGATTTATAGTGACTGGGAAATGTGAGTTCTTCTCTGGCATTTGTGAAATTTGAGTTCTTCTCCTGGATTTACCACTCAATATCTCTTTTTTTCCATCTAGGTTGTAAATGGGAATTGCCCCTTCATATTTTAATATAACACCTGCCCTTTTTTGGTCAGCATGATTCTAGTGCCAGTATTCTTTTTACAACATGGGTTTGGTCCACTCAATAAGCAAACAAATCATTATTTCAGGTGATGTCCATATTAATTTGTTACTTATAGCATATTTGCCTATTTTAAATAATTTTTAAAAAATATTTCCCTCAGAGTTTGGGATCCTTTTTTTTACTGTTATATTGGTAGACTGCCTCTGTGCCTGAAATTGGATATCATACACATCTCATTAAAGGAGAAGAGGATGTGAACAATGTGAAGTACATTTTGAAATTATACTCCTGTTTTTTCTTCATTTCTTTGGCACTTTAAAATTTTGTGATTAATAGAAAGCTCCACAGAGAAGGTTGACAGTTTTTCCCTACTCTAATTTTAATTTTAGGTTATTTTGAGCTCAGACACTTTCCCCACTATTCCTTTAGATCTCTCTCCTCACAATGATCACAGTCAGTGCCAAAGTCATTGTACTGTGAGTCTGTAGAGCAGCAAAATAATAATCCCACCATTTGCCCTAATTAAATATCTGCCTTTGGTGGATTTTTTTCCACTCCACTCACAGATGTGAAGGCCATCTGTGCTGAGTTCTTCATGTTGGCTTTGACATAGTTGTCACAGTTTATATGTGACCAAAAAAAGAAAAAAATTCAGTACAAACTGTACAAATCTCTCAGGACTCTGAGTAAATCTCTGAAAAGACAGCATTTAAATCCTCACTAATGTGGCTTCAACTCCCCTGTGCTTGCAGGCTCGAGGAAAGTTGGGCGTCTCCTGCTTCTATAAAATCCTCCCCCAATTTCTGTGAAGCAGGTAAGTCTGGAAAATGTAGGAAACAATTCAGTGTCACATAACAGAGGAGTAGGATCTTGGCTTGGGTGCTTTCCTCTCTGCACAGGTGTCAGGGATGAGCCTTGGATGCCCAGGCTGTGGAAATGAATGTCACTGCCCCGTGGCTGATGGGCCATTGGAAACTGCCAGAGAAAGAAGCACCAGGTCAGAGATTATCAGGTCTCTGAGCTTGTTTAAATTTACAGTGGTATCAAATAGATTAATTCAGGGTGGAATTTTTCCCTCTAAAAGGAACTTTTTTCTTTTTATGTTTCTCTCGTGAAGGAAATGGAAGGAGATGGGATTCACCAACACCAATGATTTTTTTACCATTAAAACCAATCTGTCCTTCAAGCTGAATGCAGGGGACAACAATGATCCCATCCTTGACCTTTAGGTAAGGAAACTTTTCTACTACAGCCAGCAAATAACAAGTAATCATCATTCTGTGGCAATAACACTTAATGAATTGCCAAAAAAAAACTTCATTAAAAGTGGTTTCAAGGAATTATAGTAAAACAACTGTCAAATTTATAATGCAAACCCCCCTGAATGTCTCCACGTGGCCACTGAGCCTGATGCACTCACAGAAGGCTCTGTGCCTTTTGAAGTCAGCCTTCAGGTGAGGTGTGCCTTTGTGCTATTGAAACATCCTGTTTTAAGCATACTTCAAATACAGAAATGCTTCTTCTTATGATTAGTAAGTCTTAAAAAGAAATGGGGCAGTTGGAGATGGTTTAAGGCATAGCAGAAGGGCAAGGAAAAACTTCCTTCTCCTGTGTCTTTGGTTAAAAAGCACTAAAATTCATTTGACATTGTACCTCAGAGCCAAACCCTGCTATGTACATAAAAGGAGAAGGAGGAGGAGATAAAGATGAAGAAATGTAAGACTTCAAAGAACTTTTTCTCTTAGGAACTTACTAAGGGTATGAAGAACTTTTTTTTTTTTTAATCTAAAACTTTCCCTTATACTTACCAAAGTCAGTCCTTCTAGTTGCTTTCTTTACACTCCATGCTGAGCTGCAGATGACTCAAATAGTTTTGTGAGAGAGTTTAGGATACCCCACATGCAGCTGCATTCAGAAACTCTCTGACTTCACCTTTGAAGAAGGATTCCAGGTCTTAGGCAGCCTTGGCTGCCTTGATTATGCTGCTGCACTGCCTTTCAAATGGAGAGAGGATAATTTGCTGTGAGCCAGTGAGATTATTGCTCCACTGAAAACAAAAAGACTTCCATCAGTTTATGCCTTCAGAAGATTTGGATCTATATCTCCATAGCAGTAACTTTACAAACAATTTAGCTGTGGCTTTTTGTTTCCAATTTCATGACTTGCACGTCATAATTCTTCTGAAATTGTCTGAAAATTCCTGAGAGTGCAAGGCACAGCAGAGAGCTGGAGCTCTCAACATAAATTGTGCTCTCTCCATCACCATGAGGCTGAACATATAAAACAGAAGAGCTGTACAGGGCTGGTGTGTGGTATTACAACCCCCGGGTACTTAAAACAAATCTCCTTCATTTTCTGCACTAGGGAAAAGGGAGGGACAAACACATTCCCTTCCACACTGGATCTTTCAAGTGTTGATGTTTCAAATATTTCATGCACTTCTAAAACCTAAGTGAAACATTCCAGTTAAATCTAAACAGAAAGTGAAGCCAATAATGAAAGATCCTTATATTAAGGTATAAATATGAAGATGGAGATCAGCCTTCAGCATGTTTTTGGCTTGAAGTTTTCCATTCCACTCTTCACCAGTCATAGAAGAGAAATCCTTCAGATCAAAGACAATAGGAGTTAGTAGGTTTATGGTTGAACAGACATGGGAACAATAGTATTTTTATTTATTTAGAGAAACCTTTTGAAATATCCACTGGAATTCACGTCCCCATTGAGTGTGTATCATTTGGTAAACAGGATAGATGCAGACAGGAATCCTAAATTCTCTTGAGTTCTGCCTTGTGGATGTAAATTCCTTTGGAGGTGGTAGTATGACCAATGCATTCAAATATTCCTTAAGCAGCAGTCCTTCTCTTTCCATATCTGGATATTTGATCAACTCAGCCCATGCAGCATTTTTGTTTATCTTTAGTGTAGTGGATTTAACTGATTCCAACACATTTTCTTAAATATTCATACAGTCCAACAATTTAGCTGAACCCTCACTAAAGAGTTCACTTGCCCTCCCAGTCTTAGGCTGACCAAGAGTTCCACCAGGGCTACTTTTCACTCAATTTTCCTAGAGATTAACAACAACAACTCATGATTCTGGGCCTTGTGTTAGAAAAGCTTCAGTGGCAGGAGAGTGAGCAGATGGGACATCTTTACTTCAACCCTATCATGTATGTAGTTCAGCTAAAGTAGCACATCCTCCTTTTTTTTTTTTTTTACTGCATTAAAAAAAATATTTTGTAGACATGGCAAGCAAAAATGTCAAATATTTTGTAGACATGGCAAGCAGAAATGTCAAAGTTTCTAACCTTGGTTTGAAGCCTGCAAGCAGTCTGTGTTGTTAGAGACTGTTTCTTAACAATCACATTCCCTTTATAAAGTTCAAGTCTCCTGCCTGCTCCATCAGCCCATCACATAATTCCTTCACAGATCTCAGTGGCCTCACCGTAGATATTCAGTATCACAATACTTTGGCAGAAACCTGGTACTTATGAGTGCAAAATCCCTCTGTTGGGGGGTTTCTGCACCTGATTTAAACTGCTCTGAAGAGGAAGATTTCCCAAAAACAGGCACAGGTCAGAGCTAACATTCCACAACCCCCAGCATGTGGTTTCTGAAGTGGAGCTGGCTCTCTCTGCCTGCTTGCAAATGCAATCAGGACAAATGCACACCTGATTTCTTTTTATTGTGCCCACCTGGAAATCCAAAGAGAGGTGTAAAAGAAACCCCCAATTTGTCTTACAGTGCCACCAACACCATGTTAAGGTGGTGTTGAAAGCCTGGCCTTTTACCAGTCCAGCAGCAATCCTCTGTGGATGTGCTGGTGAGCTGAGAGCTTCCCAGGAGCCTCCAGCCCATGCTCCCTTGTTCTGTGCTTTCCTTTCTCTCTGTCATTTTTATAAACCACTATTGTAAAATCAGGGCACCCCTGACAAAGGAAAATGATTGGCATCTGACTCCAATGCTGAATGCTTGCTTTATTAAAACTGTATTATATTATATTATACTATATTAAAGAGAGATACTACACTACACCATACTTACTTCTCACTAACTACTAACTACTGAAAACTTGTGATTGTCAGCTGACAGTCCCAACACCCACACGTGGATCCAATTGGTCAATGCATCAAAACACCATCACCAGAATCCAATCAAGCAACCACCTTGGGTAAACAATCTTCCAACACATTCCACATGTTCAAAAACACAGGAGCAGCACATGAGATAAGAATTGTTTGATAATTCTTTTCTCTGTTTCTCTCCCTTCAGAGAACATGTGACTATCACAAACCACCACTTCTTTTTGGCTGCTTTTTGGTCTGTCAGTTGTTGAAAGGGGAGAGGTGGAACTCTCCATCTCGTTTGTGATTTATGGTCCAGTGTGCAGACCTCACCTCCTGTGTCTGTTCTCTGGAGCCCCTGAAGATTTTAAGTCGCTCACAGTGGTGAAGGAATGATGGCCAGGGGGCTGCCTTCAAAACTGAGACATAAACTTTAAGGAATTCAGGGATTTTAGAAGAGATGAGGTTTTAGTTAGAGATAAGCTTTATTTGAGTTAATCAAAATAAATAGGTAGGCCTTGATGAAGTTAAGAGTTAGTAGTTGACTAATAGTTGATTGCTTGTCAACATAATGTTTGGTTAGCTGGGTTTACAATGAGAGTATAGAAACTGATAAATAGCTTTTAGGAACAGAAGACAATTGTGGCCTCCTCTGCTCTGAAACCAATTGAAGACGGGGAATGGGAGTTCTACCAAGGGTTCATTTGTCATATTTGCATTGGAAAGGTAGAAAGGTCAAAACGAGGAAGACTTCATTTACTTCCTCATTTTGGGACCCCTCCCCATGAAAGGGACCACCGACCCATTTCAAGGAACAAACTACACATGCTTAATGACTTTTGAACTAATTACCATACAAAGCGGGGAATGGGATGTACCAAAATTATGAATATGCATTTGTATTTTGGGTATTCAATACTTGTATAGATAAAAGGACTCTGTAATCACCTGTAAATTGTGGTGTGTATTTGGGAGCTATCTCACCATAAACACCCACTTTCAAACTTTAAACTGTTAGAGAGTCTTTGTCCATCACAGTTGGATATCAGTACTAGAGCAATATCCATATTTTTAGTAAATCAGAACCATCCCAAGGTGGCTCCTAATGCTGAATTACTTCTGTGCTTCCTGGCATGGTTCTGGCCTGGGTCTGCAAGAGCTCTCCCAAATACGGATTGCAGGGCAGCATGACTGCAGGCATTTATCAGTATTCAGTACAGACAAGGCAATGCTGTTTTCAAAGGAGGGAAGGTTTAGCCATGGTGACACACCATGGGTTTCAAGGACAGAAGACAGGCTGGTGTTTAACAGTACAGGCACAGCCTCAGGCGCTGCAGAGGTCAGGGAATGTGGGGCTCTCATGTTTTCAGCTCCTGGTTCTGCATTTCTTCCCTAACCTGCTTTGAGCAGCTCTGTGATTACAGCTGGGTAGATGAGATGGGGTGAACAGTGTGGCAGGGTCACCACGTCTCAAGAGGGGCCGCTGGAGTGAAATTCCCCTTGTTCAACACCTCACTCCCGTTTTCTGGCAGGGAGGATCTCAGTTTCACATTCTCTGTCTCTTCATTTCTAACCTGCCCTTGCCCTTGGATGCCTGCTCAGAAATGTGTCATCATCCTCGTGTCAATGACATTCCCATTTCCTTTGGCAGCCTGAACCCACATATCTGTTTATAAAATCAACTTTTCCCCATAATTAACTGGTTATCTGAATAGCTGTTTTCAAGGTCAACACTTTTACATGAACAGGGGTGATCCAAAGAGGTAGAAAACTTTATTTATTTCAGACCAAGATACAAAAGACATTCGAAGAATATCACTGTAATTATATGAAAATTGATCTGCTAAATCATTTGTTTTCCTGCAAAAACAGCTATGAGGGGATGTAGATTAGTGGAGTACTGGTCTGGGAGTGGGGTCTTCAGTTTTAATCTCTGCCTCTGATTTATATTGAGACACTGAACTGGACCTTCACCACTTTTCCCACCTCATTTACACTTTCAGGAAAGCTCTGACACTCACTGGGTACATGTTCATTTCTCAGTGCAAGGTGCTGACTTCAATGAAGCATAAATTTAATACCTAAAAATTAAACAGTTCAAATGAGACAACTGAGTCTTCAGCTGGGATGTCCTACACAGACTCAGCCTTGAGATGATGTAAAAAAATCTAACTGGAAAGGCAGAGAAGTTTAATATAAAGAAATTAGTGTCTCATTAATTAGGAGGAGGACAACAGAGAGTGGTGGAAAAACTTCCTGTTCCCTGTGATTTGAGGGAAATGGTACACACTTTTTTATTCTGCATTGCACTTCACAGGGTTGTCAAATACTGTAATAACCTGGGAAATAACTGTACAGCCCTGAGGATGCAAGATGACACCCCCTACACAATGCAGTCTAGCCATATACATGGGATAATGCTGAAAAGTTACTGGTTTATTTATAAAATCACTAGTGAGTTCGAAAATAATGGTGTCATAATTGATTTAAAATTGCTCTATTAGAATGATTTATCCTCATTATACAAGCTCAAATTGGTTTGAGGGTTCATAGTCACTTTTCATAGTCTTTTGTCTAATTTTAAAATACATTTAAAATACCTTAAAGCAGAAAATTAATTGAGTAAGTAGAAAATACAAAAGCAGGTTTGAAATAGAAGTGAATTTTGTTCTAGCAATTTAAATATATACTTCAAGAGATATGGGAGGAAAAAAAACCTCAGAATTATATTGTTTACCTGCAATTTATAGGTTCAGATGCTGAATAAACACAGAAAAAAATCTTTCCTCTTTGTAACAAAAAAATTTATTTCATTGCTATGGGGAAAGAAAGGACTAATTTCTCAAGTACAGGTGATGTTTTTGTCAAAGGAAGAGCATGTTTAATTTCAGAACTGCACAGTCTGAGGTGCAGCACTGGTCTGAGATGTGCCTGGACATGGGATTTGGGTGAGATGCTCTGGTGCTCCTCAGCAGTTGGCTGCCCCAAGGAAGCCTTTCTCCAAAAGTCTCCTCTCTGTTTCATAGTGGGGGATTTTACAACTGCTGAACTGTTGATGAAATTAAATAATTTTTCTTATCTTTGCCAAGGCAATACCCTAAGAGGATTTCTGAAAGTAAATCCAGCCTTCATTACATCCTGTTCTTTGCTAGACAATCTGGGCATAATTCTGCTCTTGCTTTCACCAGTGGAAGTGAAATTACTCTGAGTAGGAATGGGTTTAATGGAGGCTGAAATTCAAACTGCAGGTTTTTTCTACTCCTGGAAAAGAGGCAAGTCTCCAGTCACCCTAAATTTCCTTTGAATAGGAGTCCTGCTGCAGCTGAGGGTCAACTGGGGGTTGAACTATCCAGAGAAAATACCAGGACTACCAATACCCTCTGCTGTGCTCTGTGGGATGTTTTCCTTCAGGAAGATCAAACCCAGGTGAGCAGAAATCCATAAAATGACAAATAGCAGGAATTTTATACCCTCTGTGCACGCATGTATTTGTATGAGTTGTGCCAAAGGGTCATCAGGTTGCAGAACAAATCCAGACCTGTATTTTGTGCACAGGAAAACCCACCTACAACACACAATACTCTCAGTGAGTAGACATGACAATGACTGTCCTTAAATGAGATTTAGATGAAATTAAAGTGAAAGTAAAGATTCCTGGGAGCCCAACTCTGGCCTCATATGGAAGTAAAAGGTTGGTTTTACCAACAAAATTACAATGGAATAAATCCAAGGCGTGGAATGGCGAACATCATATGTCCATAATGGAAGGAGGATGGAAATGCAACTTTAATAAAGAGGAATTAAAAATTTTTTTCTTTGTATTGAAGTATGCAAAGCCTGGTGAAAGAAATGGATGATTTTAACAATTCTCCCTTTCTTGAAATGTGTGGGATAACTCACTATCAAGCACAGCATATGATACAGTCCTCTCCAGATGTTCATTGTGAGGAAGGTGTTGTTGAAGAGATGAAAATAGCTTCCATGAGACTTTTTGTCAATTTTCTAACGAGTTTCCATCTGCAGATATTTTTAGCTGCCAAACACAGATCCACTGACTGGGCTAAGAAAGAAAAAACAAAACAAACACCTTCAAATTCAAATTAGTAATTAATCTTACTCTAATTCTTTTATATGCTAGATCATGTCAATAAAACATTAAGGAAAAGGTAGTGAGGAGTTCTTTCTAGAGCAGGTTCTCAAGGTGGACTCTAAGTTTTCAGGGGGAAAAGGCCATTTTCAACACTGAATTTGATTTGTATTTTTTAAAAATAATTTAAATTTGAAAAATTTCCCAAATTTTAATGCACATGGCCAAATCAGGAAGTCATAAACGACAAAAGCTCAAAAAATTCACTTTAAATTTATCAACTGTAAAATGCAATTGACGTATTTTATAAAATTTGGCTGATAAGAAAAAAAAGTTTATTTCCCTCTTATATTTAAAAAAAAAAAAAGATAGGAAAAGAGAACAACCTTTATTGTGGGATACATTAATGGCCCAAAGATAGAAGAGTTTTCAAGGTACAGTTGAATAATCACTGTCAGTGTTGACAAGGAGTTACTGAAACCTACTTGACCTCTGTCTAAGAATCAGACACAATTATCAAACCCCTTTTTTCCCATGCTCTGAAGCACAGGTGTGGCTTTCACATTCTCTGAAAAAATTCCTTCACCCAGGGTAAAGAAGGATGTCCTGCCTCTGCCCTAAAACCTACGTCTTGCTTCATATATATTACTACATTCTATATTCTAAAACCTTAAACTTTAAGTTTTCCACCTTGTGATATTACACATTTCTAATCAAACTACATTCCCATAATTCCAGTGTTATCAATCGATTTTGGAAGCCTTCTCCAGGTCTCAGGTCAAATGCAGTGTTCTCCTGGGAGTCAGAGTCTGTCAGCACAGAAAGTCTAAAATTCTCAGCATCCAGAGCTGCAACACATGGAATTGGTATTTTGTGGCATGCAATGAGAACCAGAGCCCTCTGGGCTGGAAAAAGGAGATGCCATCTGAAGCCATTTAATAAATGAACAATAATTTCTGAGAAATAAAAGAATTAAAAGACACTTACAAGTATATCAAGAAAATCGCAGAAGTTAATAAATAACCTAAAATACACTGTTAGGAAGAACTTTGATCAGATATCTACATAAGTTAATAAATAATCTAAAATACACTCACAGGAGAAACTTTGGAATTAGAATATTTGAAGAAGAAACCAATATTTGAAGAAGAAAGCAAAAGTGGAAGCCAATAAGTTAAAGTGACCTGCCAAGTTGATAGAATCAAGCCAAGTACAACAGTAACTTCTGCCAAGCCATGGAAAGATATGCCAAGAATAACCGGAAGCTGTCCAAATTAGGAAAAGTTTAAAATTTAACTAAGGAAGACCAAGAATTCCCGGAAGACTCCGCCTATACTCCTGCCTACCTATGAATATGCATATAATGAGTGATGTAATCCCTGTTCAAAATTGTATAAAAACCTGCTTTTGCTGTTTATTACTTAGAAATCAATTTAGAGATTTCTCCGACGCGCGTCGTAATAAAATACCTCCTGTCTATTTGACTTAAACTGAGTCTTTTAGGCAGTTATTTTCGCCTTTTGGGGCAAAATTAGGCATCACATCCCATGCCAGGTGCACAAGCTGTGTTAAAGCATTCCAACCTTTACCCAGAAACTCCTAAACTTGGGTGTGCTGCTGTTGTACCAATCTCCTTCCACACAATCGTGTCTGGGGCCACTTAAACTGTGCTGAAAATAATCCTGCAGCCCGGCAGGACAGGGGGTGGCAGCTCTAATGCTCACCCACGTTAATAAATACTCTTACACCTCCAAACACATTTGGAGGATTTGCTTACACTGCTAATTTTTAGAGGTCTGAGTTTAAGCTCAAAACTCTCTGTTTGAGGTTTGTCCATCATTCCCACATCTTGATCCCTTGGAGAAGAAAAGTTTCATATTGAAGTTCATTTTTAAGTCACATTTATTTTGGTGCTGTCAGGAGCACTGAACCAAAAATAGCACATGTAAAAATACCTTTCAGCTCCCCAGAACTGTTCTCTCTTCTGGACTTTTAATGCTTTGTATCATTCACTTGGGGTCACATTTCTGTGCCTCTTCTGATGCTTTTCAGCTCTGAGGACTCAGGGTTTCTAAGTGACAACAGATCTGTCAAATCTCTCCACTAATCTGCAGCACCACAACTAACTTATTCTGTATTTAATTTTTACAGCTCTCACATTGAAAATGAATGTGCATCTTTAACATTATTGTTAATTTCCAAGGAGCTACATAAAAAATGCCACGGTTCTGGAATAAAAGTGCAAGATCCTTGAATTTTCCATGGCACTAAATGTTGCATTGAAACATTTAAATAAATTGTGATGAGGTTAAACATCCCCAATCATACATAAAAAGGATTTTTTTTCTTCCTTCCTATTACCAAAATCTTTAGCAGCTTGTTAATACTTTATTTCTGGGTACAAAGGAGGGAATCTCAGGGATTGTTTCGTTTCATTGGTAGGTGAGGGATCAACAAATTTTCATCTCTTTCAAGCAACGACTTCCCTTTTCTACACATAAATGCCATTGAAAAATCTTCTCAAGTTTTGTGCTTGAAATGCTGCTTAAATAAAAATAAGCTGCAAAACTGCCTCCGTGCATGGTATAGCTTGAGGGAATGTAGTGGGAATCTCAGTGAATCACTACTGGTGATCACAAAGCAAGAGGAATCGACAGAAAAACTTAACAGTTATTTAAAAATGTTACTTTAGAGATTAGAGCAAAAGTGCAGGTAAAATGCAGACATTTTGTAAACACTTGCAGCTGTAGAAAAGAGGTGCTATTCAAATATTGTTTAAAAATACTCATTTAGCCACTTAACACCCAGGGCTTGTAATTTATGTAAGAGCTGAATGGTATGTGTGCATTAGACCTTCTTCATTAACACAGAGTGCTAATAGGAAGTTCTGGTTTTGCTTCACTAATTCTCAGTTATTAGCACTGGAAAGCAGATGACTGTGACTGATCATCTGTTACCTATGTTACACTGAAAATAATCAATTTATAAAAAACTTACGGATAAAAGTACACGATTTTAAAAATACATTAACATTTGCTAACAGGCTATAAAGTTGTGTTACATAAGTGCACCTTTATTTAAGGATAATAAAACAAATACCTCTGTCATTAGCATTTTTATTTTTAGTTCTTAAAATTATTTAAGTACTTTAAGTTCCTGAAGACAGCTGTTAAATTGATTATCTGCAAATTTACACACAGCATCCGAAAAATAACATCTTACTAACAAGATACTTTATTCTTAACAATCCTGAATTATAATGTTAATAGGATTAGATGGGATTGCTATTAATCACAAACTATTCAGCCTTCGAAACATGCTTCCAACACCTGCTTGGAAACTCCATTTCTTGGAATTCAATTTTATCCTTGCTTTGCAAACTCTGATGTTCCATGGCCATGAAATCCATGTTCTCCCTGCCTGGTTCCCAGCTTAAACCATGGTCTGCAGTGTCAGGTTTGGAAAGAGAGCACAGAGATGATGAAAACACTGAATCAATTAACTGAAAGTCCCAAATTTATTGCTCCCATCTTTTTGAACTCCGTTTCCCAGAAGGGAAAAGAAAATCCATAATCTGCTTCCCAGAGGGTTTTGCCATGCATGGCCCAAATGAGCTTGGCAGACACCAAATTTATACTGAAATAAAGGCCTTTGGTGCAGACTTTATAAATGATCTGCACAAGGGAGGATGTGCTGCTGGATAAGTGTGGGGCAGCCTTCAGGTAATCCTCAAACAGCAGAGCAGGCAGACTTTAGGGAATATAGACCCCAGTGTGCCAGAAATCATGAAATGTGCTAAGGTTTGTGAGGGTTTATGTAGAGCATCACAAAGGGGATCCCCATGTCACCTCTTCCCTGTGGTACTGGCATTTCTCCTGTGACTCTCTTTTCTCTATCTTTAGTTCTTACCACTCACAAAAAACATGTTTGACACTGGTAAATCCTTAGAGGATAAAGGCCTTCCTAAGTAGGTTTGTTTCTCACGGGATATTTCAGACAGTACAAAAATGTTGCCGTTGTCAAAAATGTTTTTCAAAACTCTGGGAAGTAAGAGAGAGAGAGAGAGAGAAAAACAGATCAATATTTTTTTTTTTTTTCTCTTGTGGTCAACTCTTATGAGAAAGAATTCAGTCACTGCAGCAGTGAAATACGAATGCAGAATGTTGATGTGAGCAGCATGGTTAGAAAAGATAATTCCTGAAGAGAGAATGACCTGGCAGCCTAGGAGCTGGGAGTCTGGAAACCCAACTTGGGATCCAGAAACACCCTTGGAAAGTGCTGCTGGGCCTCTCTGATATACAGAGAGGCTGTATATCAGCTGGGCTATCTGGAAGCTGGACATCTTGAGGCATTACCAATAAACACAACCCCAAAAAATTGTAGTGACAACTTCTCAACTGAAAAAGTGGAAATGGAGAAAATCTAGTGGGTCTGAAAGAAAAGGAAACATCATCTTTTGGCTGTTATAGCCAAAATATGAAAAAGCATGTTTGTTTCTTGAAATGATGGTGTTCTGTGCTGTCTGATATCTCTATGGTATAAAAAGGGGTTATCTTTTATCCAAAATGAAATTTTTCTCTGTGAGGTCTTCTTGAGCTCTATGAAGTCCCAAACAGGTTGCATTCTCACATGAGCTTTCATTAAGATCTGGGACATCACTGGGGACACCTGTGTGACTCCAGACTGTGCCATGGATTATCTTTGGAGGGAATCTGTTCACTGAATCATTTCTTTCTGGACCCATTGTTGGATTTGCTTTGCTTCTGGGATGGTTGGATCCCTCTCTGGGCTATAAATTTGCAGTTCTCTATACTAAAATAGAGAAATTCAGAGGATATAATCCTTGTCTGATATGGAATCCTTTGTACTCATGGCCATGATTTCCACACACCTGTATGTTGGGTAATCATTTAGGTCATGACAGATGTTGTTTGTTACAATATTGGGGGAAGGAGAGGAGGTCAAAAATAAAAAAAAATAAGATCTAGTATTTTCTTCAGGCAGAAATAGGATGGTCTGTGTCCCTAAAAGTCCTGGAGGAATTAAAAGGCAGTAGATATTGGTGGAAAGGTAAAAGAGTGAAACAAACAGGTAAAATTCAGCACATTCCGCACAACCAGATGGGAATCTCTGGTGCCCTCATGCAGAGTTGGGTTTTCAGGATGTGGAAAGGGAGCAGCTCTGCTGAGTGACGCCAAGTGAGTGCCACCAGCCAGAGCTGGCATTAAGCACAGCTTGCATAAATCCACCTTGCTGAAAGGACAGCTGGACAATCTACCATTAATGGCTGAGCAAACTCAGGAAACCATGAAAGTTCATTGACTGAAAAAGCAGCAGCTGAATACCAAATTCACTGAAATTAATAGTAGTTAAGGAAATATAATCCTTTTATTTTTTTTTTTTTGGTTTTTTTTTTTTTTTGGTTGTTTTTTTTTTTTTTGTTTTTTTTTTTTTTTTTGGTTGTTTTTTTTTTTTTTCCTGCTTGCTTGTTTGTTGTTTTGGGTTTAGTTTGCTTTTTTTTTTTTTTTTTCTTGGAGGTGGAGATGGAAGAAGTAGACAGTGCAGAAGTTGGTACAGATCTTTTTGAAATACCCATTGCATGGTCACAAAACTACTTTCTATTCCTTCTGGTTACATTATTCTAATAAGCCCACATATTCTATTAACAGAATTGGGAGGATATTTTAAAGACTGTGGTCTAGAAAAGGTAAAGGAATTTCTAAGTATTTTAGATGTGATCCATAGGTATGATAATTCTGTGGATAAGTTACCAGCTATAGGCTGCTCCCTTTCAGTGAAAGAGTTCAATATTTAACATTTTAATTCCATCTCTGTTTTATGGCAAGTTTCAGAACAAGGGATTTCCTAGTTTTTCACAGGGTTTGGTGGTGGACTTTATTCACATTTCAAAAGATGTGATTGGGTCTGAGCTGGGAAGACACTGAGCCTAAAGGACCTTGTGGCATCCTGTGAGCCAGCTTGGCACAGTCTGGGGTCTCTGTGCCCTTCCCATGCCCTGCTGCCTGCAGGACACAACCAACACACACAACTCACAAGCTCTGCCTCAGTCTCACAAAACCTTTTACAGCCCAAAACTCCTGGGCTCTGTGGAGCCCCAAAGCCCTCCAGGTGTTTTTTGTCCCAAAGGTAATACAGAGATAGATGCACCAAGTGACTTGTCCTGCTCTGGGGGCAATGTCCAGCCTGGCACTGACCCAGGCAGCCTTGGTGGAAACTGGCTTATGCTCCAGAAATGTGCAGAAGGCTGGTCTGTAGCTCAGGACTTGGTGGTGCTTTGCTCTTCTGGGACCTTGTTCCAGAATCACTGCATCCATCATGACTCTTTCTGTTAAATCCATGACTTTGAACCAGGCCTTATGGTCATATTTATAACCTAGAGCTCTTTGCAATTTAAACAGCATCATTATATTTCTCATTTTATTCTTTGATACTGGTGGAATTATTTCTGCTCAGCTTTGTCAAAAATGTATTAAACCTCCCAGTTAATATGACTCTGCATCTCATGTGTTCTTTCCTAAAACACTTGGTCTGGTAATGTGGTTCATTACATTGAAAGGCTTCAGAAATTATTAATTAAGATTACCTTGAGATTATGAACTTGCAGAACACTTTTTCCTCCCTGTGTTTGCAGGGATTGCCTGCTTGACCTATACAGGGAGCCTGGGAGGTTTCTTGGTAAATTTAGGAAAAAAACAAAACTTGGTGGTGTTATGAGTGGGGGATTTGGATCACTTAAAGAATCACTGTCAAAGGTATTAGCAAGCATGGATTTAATATGATGTTGTAAAAGTGCAACTGAATGGTCAGGGTTGGAAGGGAAAATAGAGATCCTTGCCCTGCCATGGGCAGGGACAGTTTCCACCAGACCAGGTTGCTCAGAGCCCCACCCAGCCTGGCCTTGAACTCAGGGATTGGGCATTCCCAGCTTCTCTGGGCAACCTCTGCCAGTGCCTCACCATCCTCACAGGAAAGAATTTCTTCCCAATATCTAAATAAACATTAGGATATTTTCCCCAATATCTTCCCAATTTCTTCCCAGTGTTCCCTAGGGAATGCTAAGTATGATTAGTAAGAAACTGAATCCCAAACACCTACTGGTGGGAAAGGGTCTCTGCTGACAGATGATGTACCACCTCTGATTTCTGAGGGTGACTTTTCCAAAGATCCCACCCAGGGCAGCAGGTCCCATTTGACATTTTATTGCCTGCCATGATGCCCCAAGGTCGTGCTGTCAATAAAGATGCACAGGGCAGGTGAGAGCTGCCTTTGGTGCCCTGCTCTCCCTTCTGCAGGTCCTTGCCCCGAGGCTGGCACGGGGGCTCTGCAGCACAGGCAGCCTCTGCTGGGCTCTTTGGAGCAAACACACCCCTGAAGAAAATACATGCTCTGAAATCCCAAATGCCACAGCACTGCAGCAATAATTCAGGTCTAACACTGTGACACTTTTCTTATTTAAAAATGGGAATTCGCATCAAATGTGAAAGCAATCTGCTCCCATCAGGATGCTAAATACTGTTTTGTGGCTGGGTTAAATAAATCTTAATTAGGATGCTTAGTGTATATTTTCATTTATTACCTTCCTTCCTCTCTTTTTTGCCTCTTCCCACACCCAAGGATCTGACTAGAATATAGTGAAAAATTGTAAAAATTAAAAACATGGGGGGAAATACACAAAAACTAAACATGTACTTCTTCCCATATGGTGAAATATCAAGAGCCTGTTTTTCTCACAAATGCAGCATATTTATTTGTGTGTCTATGTTTACACATGTGCATATATAAAAAAAAATATAAGCACATAAACATATAAAGAAAGGATGAATACAAACATGTTCTTTGCAGCTTATGGGGCAGAAAAATCTATAGAGCTTCAAATGACCATTTTCTGCAGTTCAATTTCCTTTGTAATGGAAACTAACACCACAGAAGTATGTACATTGTTCAATTTAATATGGCCAATGAAAATTTATATCCCTCCCTTTATTTTATTCTGAATTGTATTATTGTGGAAAATGAGCAGAGCCCATGTGATTCAGAGGGAAAATAATCAGTTTTCATTTCCTATTGGCTTAGGAATATGAGTGAGCAAGCTTAAAAGAGAAATTTCTTCAGCAGAGCAATATTTTGTACAGAGGTTTTTTGGAGACCTGAGTCACTTAAAATGATTCCAGCAGAGTGTTGAAGTTTAATTTCCAAGCCAGAAGCTTAACAGGGTATTTACACTCCTGTGAGGAGTGCTGCTGTTCCCAGCAGTGAATGTGACATTTCAGCTGCACCAGCCCAAACCATAAGTAGAGGGTTTGTGTTCTTTGAACCCAGATAGACACAGGTTTTGGATAAGTGGAAAATGAAAAGTGTATTTTCCTTCATGGCATGCTCTTTTCGTCTCTCCACATCACAGGCACAGCCACTGCAGCCCCCAGGTCTGTATTCTTTTAGGAGAGGGGACATTGAGGAGCCTGGCAGTGCTGGGAATAACCACAAGCAAAAGACCTGGCTCTTTTTCATCTTCATTTTTGTAGCTACAGAACTGGGGTAATGGGGCTGAGTTTCCTTATAGAGAGAAGATTTGAAAACATGGGAACCAAAAATCCAAAATGACTTTTGTAATATATGTAGGTAAAACATTGCTGGTGGTTGAGGCCCGTGTGGATACACCAGATATTCCAGGGAATGTGGAGAACCTGAGAAATTCACTCCCAGCAAAGCCTCCATTGTGTTTTATATCTTCATGAGGCACATCCCAGCTGATTGTCTCACACAACCATTTTTATATGTCTTCAGCCAGTGAGCTGAATTCAACAAAACTGACTAAAAGACTTGAAAAAAAATTAATATTAATTAAATGCAATATGGGATCTTCCTCCAGACATATGCTATCTGCAACTAGTGCATATGAATTAATCATAAATTATCTTGAATAAATGTTCTTAGGGGAAAAACTTGCTGTGAAATGGTAGCAAATGAGTCAAAATGATACAGATATCAGGATTCTTTCTGTTTGCTTCTCTGCTATTTCTGCTATTCTCCACTATGAATAAATGTATTATCTTCCATTAACTATGAACAAGGTTTTGGGGGTTTTTGTGGTGTTGGTTTTTTTTTTTTGGTTGGGTTTTTTTTTTTTTTTTTACTATTTGCAGCATTTTGACATCTCTTCATCTTTCTTCTTCCAAAAGTGGGAACAGGCAGCCTTTGACTGAGGCTAACCTGGAACCAGATGTGATATATTTGGGCTACTAAGGCCAAAACAAGAAGTTGAATTTTGTGGCTGCATTTCAGTGAAATCAGGCATTACTGTGCCATGATCCATTATGCAATGTAAACAAACAAAATATGTTTTCATTAAGGGCTTTGAAGTCCTTGATGAAAGGAATGATCTGAAAGAAAGTATTGTTGATTCTATAATGAAAAAACCAGGACACTTCATGTACACTGGTTTTCAGGAGTGTTGAAGTGCTAATTGAAGTGAAAAAAAGATTTTTTTTTTAAGCCAACCAAGGAAGTCCAAGTTTGTTTTCCCAATTGTACTAATTAATGGTGCCCGGTGACACTTTTTATTCCCCAAAATATTCCCTCTGCTTTCCAGGAGAGTACAGGACTCCTGTGTCTCCTGTCTCATGGGGAGGGGGTTTCACAAACTGTAATCAGTGCAGCCAGGTCATTCAGGCTCCTCTAAAGAAAAGAACTGAATTTCAACAACTGATCAGAAAATAACTGAATTTCAACAACAGATCAGAAAATAACTGAATTTCAACAGTTGATCAGACTCTCTTAATTCCATTTGCCAACATTTACTTCATTTCCATGGAGCTCCTTAGCACATATTTTTGTTGCCCACACCTACTGCCCCTTTCTAATGCTTTGGGCATTCTTTCAAACTTTCAGGTGACTTTTAAGAGAATCTTCTGTAGGAGCTGAGGGCAGCTCAGAGAGCATCAGAAATCCAGCTTTATGCAACTGAACCCCAGTCTGGGTCACCAGCTGAGCTGTAACTAACTGAGCCCAGCTTGACTGTGGAGATTAAGGTGTCACATCCTCAGTGTCTCTGTAGGATGTAGAAAGCAGAGCTCTGGTGTTCCCCAAATTCAGAAAACAGGTGAAACACTGCATAGCCAAACCATTTCCACCTATGGAAATAGATGCATGGTGTGGAAATTTGCATTCACAAGCCTTGAAAACTATTTACATTTACTGTAAGTCCCACAGGTTTGCTACCACAGAAGGGTTTTACTCTCTAAACATTTATTAAATGCATAGAGACCAGTGAAAGCAATTGAAAATGAAGTTTCTAATGCCATTCTAATGTACATTTAGCAACTCAGTTGTGAAAATCATCCACCTACAAAGCCAGAATAATGGATGCTATAAAGAATGGGGAAGTACAATGGGAATAGCAGGGTTTAGCTGGGCTGTTTTGTAATTCCTGTGAAGAACATGTACAGTGACTCATCCCTAATCCTATTTCTAATACATTTTTGATATTTTGAGTCAAGCAGAGTGCCAGCCACTTTTCCACTTGATCACATTGTCTTTGACTCTGACTGGAATTTGATTTGTATGTGCCTCTTAAAGCCAGACTGCAAAAATTTGATGTATAAACCCTCTCTGTAGAGGACTCCTCCATATCCTCTAAAATCACCCCCGCAGTAATGCCCAAAGAAAATTGTCATCTGAAACCCACAGAGCAGGACAGGAGCTGAAACTTCTGAATTGCCAACACACTCAGGCTTTGCTAAAATAGCTCAGCATCTTTTGCTGGATTTTGTCAGATGCCTTTTTTTTTAAATTCTTTTTTTAAAAAATATTACTTTTTATTTTTACCTGTGGGTTCATGGTTGGAGCTGCTGTCATGCTTCATCTCTTTGCTGAGCTTTTAACAGAACCATTCTCTAACCTGTCTGTGGCCCTTGCCTACCTTAGGCTGCCAACAAAACTGAAATAGAAACCTTAAAAAGGTCCATCAAAAACAGGAAAAACCCCTGAGTGCCAGCTCTTGCAGAGGGGTCAGGTAGGGCTTGACTAACACAACAGATGCTTCACTACTCATTTCTAAAAAGGCTCGTGGTGCAGTTTCTTTTACCCCAGAAGGAAGGAATCAGTTCAGCTAAGAAAGAACTAATCTCAAAACAAAACCCTGACAGTGCTGCAGAGGATCCAACAGAGAAAAGCACCTTGGAAGAAAATTAAATGCAACATAGAAGCTCCTGAAGCTTGATAGCATGTTTTAGGCTCACCAGAAATCAGTAAATAAATGAAAAATGAGAGGTGAAAAACAGATTGGAGAGGTGTTTATTTTCCCCAAGGAGAACTTGAACATCCGCTGGAGACCAGGGAAGAGTGTTAATGAAGCCAGTAGCATCAGGGGAGCTACTTGACTTAATACAGTCCTTTATTTTATTTATAGAGAACTGATTTTTCAATCAAAATACCTGATGTGGGCTTACAAAAAGCATCCATGGGGGGAAGAGAAGAAAATAAAGTGACTCCCACCTTATCACGGACTTCTGGCTGATCTGTTGGGGATTTTATTAGAAATGTGCTTGGGAAGCTCTGTCAGGGTTCAGCTCAGAGATGGGTTACAGCTTTGAAAGCAAGGCTGAAAATTGCACAGACAATGTGTGTGCTGTCTGTGAGATCAAGAATTTCTGCTTGGGATAATGAAAATTGGAAGGAGGAAAGAAAGGCATGGCTGCAGAACTTTTGTTTCTTTTACAGATTTTTGTTTCTGTATTTGTCAATAAAAGAGGCCAGGAGTTTCTCTCCTTTCCTGAAGACAAGTGATGTGGCCCATCTGCTCACTCCTCTCCTCCCAGGAGGAGGTAGATTTGATCTTTCTTCACGTTAGTTATCATCTCTGGCCCCTTTCGCCTCTCCTTATCAGGCATTTCCTAAGAGCACTCATTAAATGGTGAGCAAACCCATCTCTTTGGCCACAAACGGTTTTGATGCAGCCACACAGACTCAGGACTCCAGGAGAGAAATTCTCAAAAAGGCTTTAATGCCCAGTGGGGTCCTGGTGTGTGACTTGATGTTTCCTTGCTGGGAGCTGCTGTGGCACGAGGGCACAGCTGAGTGCCCTGACAACCAAACAAAAGGGAAATGTTTTGCCAAGGAACCTTTGCAAAAGGACAGATGGTCTGCAGCAAGTGGTTAACTGCAGAGAATTGATACAGTTCCCTTCACAATTGGCAATAAAACTCTATTTTACCTTTGGGGGATAATTTCTTGAAAGAAAGTACCTGATTTGAGTTCCTAGCAGAGAAGAAAAAAAAAGAGTTTGTTTATCTATCTAGAAAGTGCTACTTGTTTTGTCACTGTAAATAAGCTCTGGCATCCCTGAGAGACTTTTGTGCACTGGGAATTTGAAAGAAAGCCCCTTCCCAAAGCTCAAACACAGTTGCCAGACTGACAGGTTAGGAGGGAAAGTGCTTCAAGCCCTTCAGTCAGGTGAATCCTCAGAGGAAATCGACCCCCCCAAAAAATCCAGGCAAAAATCCCACCTAAGCTGATAAAGATAGGAAGGAAGTAACAAAAATATGGAGCCAACATCTAGAATTCATTGTGTACGTTTATATATGGATTTTGATGTGAAAAGATAAGACAGAGTTGGTGAAAGTGAATGTATATTGCAACCTTACTCATGATCAGTGAGAAAGCTTGAAAGAATCTTTTGGCCATGTATGACCAAAGAAAAAAAGCTATATCAGCAGCCCTAAGAGCCAGCTTTGTCAGAAGACACAAAAAAGGAGTGGTAAAGGAAAAATACGGCACTGAACGCACTGAACACAGCTGATATATTAAATATTAATTATGAAATTAATTAAATACATATTTCTGTGTTGAAAGGCAGAAGATGTAAGTTGGTGGAGAATAAAACTCCAAACTTCCTGAAGTGATTGTTTGAGGAATGTGAACCCACAGGTCCTGTAGAAAACAGGTTCAATTTAATCAGTCACCTAAAAAGTACATTACCCTGAAAACCTGGTCTGTTGGGGAGGAGGGAGATCAGGAAAGTAGAAAGGTCAGTCCAGAGGAAACAGAATGGCTTTCACAGTCAGAAAATAGGATTTATATGTAGTGCTTGCCCGTGTGGCATTATGAAAAATAGGTATTGTCACACAGCTTTGGATTGTTTGGTAATGGAGACATTTAAGCAGCCAGTTAAGGAAAAACCTGTTCTTTCCAACACCAGGCTGTGATTGATTTTCTGCATATGTGTAGGGAAATCACAGAGTACATAACCACTGATGGAATGAGCTGCCAGACTACTACCAAAATACCTGATTTTCTTTATTTGTATTTCATTTTGAGTGCTTCAAATCAGTCCTTGCCTCCCCTTCACAATCCCATGCATTTCTAACATTAGAGCAGGTACCAGGGGCTGTGTGACAAAGTTCCTTTTCAGACTCAGGCACTTTAGTTCTCCCTTCTTTCACCTCCCCCAGCTGCAAGTGACATTTGTTCAGGCTGCTCCCCAGGTGAACCCAGGCATCTTTCCAAGCTTAAAGGCCAAAAGCTCACAGATGTCATACGTCTTTTCTGATATTTCCAAACAAAATGAATGTTCAGAAGTCATTTCCATTTCCCTCCCTGTATTTGTCTTCTAGTGCACTTTCCCCCTGCCTCATTTTCACTCCTTTGCTTCATTTTGTCCACTTTTCCTTTTTAGCTTGTGTGTGTTTCCATTTGCATGTTCTCCCAATGTATGCTGAAAATTTTATGGTGACTCCAATAGACATATGAGAAAACACAGATATCATAATGCTCAAGGGCTAAAAAACCCAATATTATATATTGCAAAATATCTTCCAGACCCTACACCATGCCTTGCCTCTGTGCTGGAGGCTTTGGAGCAGGATACCAAAGACTTGAACTTCTAAAAACTTCAGAATGTGAATAGACTAAACCAGCAGAAAACTATTTCTGAGTTTGTTATGGGTTGGGGTTTTTTCCTATTATTTTTCCTTTTCTTTTTCCTCTTTTTCTCCTTTTTTCCTTGGTGGCCTAGATTTCTGCCCAGCAAGTGGACAGAAAAGGCTCACTGAAGGTCAGATGAGTACCAGAGGAAGTTGAAAGAGAAAGGAGCCCAAAGGAGGGAATGGGAAAAGGGCAGGAAATGGGACCACAGCAGGGATCTCTTAGATCACCCCTGGCATTCGTTTGGTCAGGGTTATATGTCAAGACTACAAAGTTGTAGAAATACTGAGTATTTTAGATCTTAGGAAATTATTTTCCTCTCAGACTTCTCCCTTTTATTAAATTATTTCATTATTCCTCCAGTAGAAAGACTGATTTAAGAATGTAATTTTAGTGATGATCATGAAAACAAGTTCTCTTGTGGGCTATAGAAATTTATTTTCCTTCCTCCACTTCAAGCATCACCAGGATTTCTCCTGTTTTCTCAGTGTCTCTCCATCTCTATTCCTATTCTGCTTATGAGTACAAAAGTCAGCCAAGGGCTATATCAGAGGTCTGCACTGAAATAAATTAACAAATTTTTTTGCTTCACACTGTCAGACAATTGTATCAAATTCCTTTTGGAAATCCTTGCACAAGCACAAATTAGACAATTTCACCTTTCAGTCCTTAGGAAGACGTCCCCCACTTTAACCCAGAAACCACTTTTGATGAGCTGCTGTACTCTTGAACATTTTTATTTTACTATGTCTACAATACTTTTTCAGTCGCCATTTGTTCCAACAAGGCTTGTATTGAATTAAATTAAACCCAAGAATGTGTAGATA
The DNA here is from genome assembly GCA_024362935.1 of Setophaga petechia. NCBI lineage: Eukaryota > Metazoa > Chordata > Aves > Passeriformes > Parulidae > Setophaga > Setophaga petechia. The sequence continues at coordinate 2,351,149 of JANCRA010000001.1, read as the reverse complement.
TGTAAAGAGAAGTCATGTTTTTCATAAAGCTGGGAAAAAATTGCTTTGAACCTATCAGCCTCTTTTCTGCTCTGGCCCAGAGGCAAAGGTCAAGCTAAGCACAGGTTAGAAACAACTTTTTTAGTCCCTGATTTTCCTTGATTAACTTAGGCAATTTGAGAAAATTTCCCTATTGAGGACCAAGGAAAATGTCCCCAGTGTGGTGGATACTCATGGTGTTAGTTCCCACAGGACAGAGATTTTTAATACCCATGGAACAGAGAGGGGAACAAACCTCAACTCACAAAAACATTTACTCAGGTGTCAGTGTAGAAAAAACTATAATTGTGATCAATATACAATCAAACCACTCTTTGGAAAGGTTGTTGAATGAAAATTATTTTGCCTTCATCAATGCCACTGTAAATGAAAACTGAAGAATTATTTATGTCATTCTTGGACCAGCCTCAGGTTATTTCCTTCTCTTAACTTTACTGTCAATCTGAACATTTTGTGCATTTAGAGGCTCAGCAGAAAACATTGTTGGAAAATTGTGAAAATGGGACACTAATCTTGAAATAAATTTAAGATTTTTAATTAAAAGTTTTCAGAATACATGAAGAAGTTGATTTTCATGGTCTCATCACCGAATTATCAAATACCACATCAAGTTAATACTAAAGCTGGGTGTCTGCTGCTTGTGGGGCCATTAAATCTGGCCTGACAAGTTTCATAATCATTCTCATCCTTTTCCAAAAAAATCTAGAAATAATTATCACTAATACACTGAGGTAGCTGCTACTTTGTTTTTCAGAGACCTTGGTAAAATAAGACTGAAGGATAAAAAGGTTTATTATGCCTGTCCTGCTCTAACATGTCACAGGCAAACAAATATGAATTCTCAAGTAATGTCCACTTAAGTTTTACTGGATTAAATGGATCCTGCATCAACCACATTTTTATTAACTGTATCTGCTGCTCACCTACACCAAACCACAATTTACCACTAAACTTCAGTCCATTGCTGTAGCCAGACTGAGTAATTGTGCAGAACTGAAGATCCAAATGGAATAATACAACTGAACATAGCTTCATTAAATACTTTGTAGTTTTACCAAATTACACCTCTGGTGTCTTTGATATTGTGTAAACAAGAGGTACGCCTGGAAGATGATTTGCCATGGATACAGGGGTGGTGAAGGAAACTGAGCACCAGCAGGACTTTTTCATTGGAGATCTCCAATATTTTTCTTCTGATAATCAATGTGGCCTACAGACTTTGTTTGTAGTAGTTTTGCTTACTTAATAGTACCATGTTATTTTTAAAAGAGTAAATTACAGATCAAATCTCCCACTCAGCTTTGGTCTAGGTTTTTTGGGGGGCTTTTTTTTTTTTGGTTTTTTTTTTGGTTTTGTTTGGTTTTTTGTGGTTGTTTTTTGTTTAGCTTTGTTTTGGGGGTTTTTTTTGGTTGTTTTTCCCCCCAAAATAAACAAAGAAAGGAGGGTAAAACCTTATCAGGAACAGAAAGAGTATGGCATACACATTTTATTAAAAAATCCCCTTTGCCCAGGATTCTTCTGCTAGGAAGCTGAGAAGCCTCAGAGAAAAGGAAAACAATTCTTATCTCATTTGCTTCTCCTGTGTTGTGTTCATGTGGAATGTGTTTGGAGATTGTTCACCCACAGGTGATTGTTCCATTGGATTCTGCTGGGAGTTGTTTTCACTCTTTGGCCAATCAGGGCCAAGCTGTGTCAGACTCTGGAAAGAATCAGGAGTTTTCATTATTATCTTTTTAGCATTCTGTGAGTATCCTTTCTGTATTCTTTAGTATAGTATAGCATAGTATAATATAATATAATGTCATAAAATAATAAATTAGCCTTCTGAGAACATGGAGTCAGATTCATCATTCCTTCCTTTGTCAGGGCACCCCCCCAAATACAATAGCAAAATGTCATAGAAAATTCCAAGCTGGAAGGGACAAGGACTGAGTCTGAGCCTTGGCCCTGCACAATCCCCAGCCTGTGCCCGAGGGCATTGTCCAAACTTCCCTTGAGCTCTGCCAGGCTGGTGCTGTGACCACTGGGGAGCCTGGTTGGTGCCCAGCCACCCTCTGGGGGAATAACCAGGATGACACAAATGGTTTTCAAAAATATCAATGAAAACTTCTTGTCCTCTGGGTTCTCCTTCGTCCCAGCTCCTTTCTAATATAAAAAGTTCTCCCCTGGCACTCTGTAAATGTAGTCCAGGAACTTAAAACTAGCAGATATGCAGACATCAGTAAAATTGATAAGGCTGTTAAACTCCCAGAAGCTGTATTGATTAGCTGGTGAGACACTTTATCAACTTGTCACAATTAAGTGGTATTTTAATAGTCTCCTTTTCCCATTTAATTATTTCTCTTCTTCATTAACAATGTATGAGGCCTAATGTTAAAAGAGTGGCATTCCTTCCAGAGGGATTAGCAGTTTCTGCAGGGAATTGCCTGTTTTGCACACCCCTCCAATGTGAATTTTATCACAGCCATCAGCTGAAACCTGCTCTTGGTTTGTGCTTCCACTGAGTCCCAGCCCATGGAGATTGGCAGAATTCACAAAACTTCTCAAGTGTGAAGTGTGAGTTTGTTTGGTCTCAGAGTGGTTCCCATTAACACTCCACTCCTGCACAAATACGTTGGAGGCTGATGCAACAGTAAACTCACATGGCAGCTCTCAGTTATCTTTATTTTAGGTTGGCTGTGAGGAGTATTCAAATTTATTAAGATTCATCTCTTTTTCTTTTAGGAAAAAATGCAAATTTGTAAAAATATGCTTCATTAAAACTGAAGTCATTGAATATTTCCAATGCAAAGACAGAACCTGCATATTTTTTTAACAGCAGTTTTATTTTAGCAAGAGGGATGTTTATCAACAACAGCAAAAAACCCAAGCACTTGCCATCACATATTGAAAGGGTGTGACAGCCAAAAAAACACTTCATGCCCTTTGAGGTTTGGCTTTGACACATTGATCACATTTCCTACTGTTTTTATAACATCTGTCACCATTTTTACACAACCAGCCTTCAAGATATGTAGAACCCAAATCCCTTTACTAAGATCCCCTTTTCAGTCTATAGGAAAGTTAATGACCCTGAAAAATGTCATATCATTTATTCAAAGGACAACAAGGATAATTTCTGACCTCCTGCTGTCTCAGGAGGTGATGACACTTCACTCTTGCCTTTTCTTGTTGATATTTTCATGCAGGGCAATGTCTAGGTAATTAAATCATTTTAAGTAAACTTCATTACTGAGTTTCAAGTAGTGCTTTTTCCCTTTCAAAAACATTAAGTGAAATCCACATAAGCAATTGAAAATCATTAAATATATCAGAAAATACTTCAAAAATGTGGTCAGAAAAGAAAAGGAGGACACAATGATAATCTTCCCTGCACACTTTCCCTTCCACCTTTAGGAGTTGGGATCAGTTTTCTTTATACAGAGCAACTCTGATTTGTAGCATTGACACCCACCCTAGGTAAATATAAAGAAATTCAAATGTCTTGCACTGAGGCATATAATCCTTGCCTGGCTGCCTGAACCAAAGCAAACACAGCAGTAATTCAAACACGGGGAGGTGAGCCAGGTGGGAAGAATGCAAATGGTCTTTATGATCCTGTTTATTTGGCTGTGTGGAAGAAAGGTCTGGGTGTGATGTTTATCATCAGATCTTATGTAGTGGTGTCTAAGCTGAAACAAGTGTTCTGCAAATCCTTTAAAGCTGTGCAATTATTCCTGACAGGACAGAGTAAAAAGTTCAGCCCTGCAGTGAGGCAGGAAAGGCTTAGGTAAAAAAAAAAGAAAGGTAAAAAAAACATTCTTGAGAGGTTTGTGTGTGGGTTTTGTGGATGTTCAGGTCTCTTAAATTGTGTGTGCCATGTTTCTTACTATAATACATTAAACAGGGAGATTATAGGACAGCAAATCTGTCTTTGAGGACAGACCTACAAGGCGCTGACTGGTTTAGTTTGTTGTTGAAGATTGCTACAGAATCCAGAGGTTTTTCTTCCCATTTAGGGTGACTTTATATAAAAATAGTAGCACTTTGTTTCCTTATAAAAAGTTGAATTGTGTTCCCCTTCATCACATTATATACAGCAAACACCCTAATTTTCTGTACATGCAGCTCATTTTCCATTAGAAAGTTGCATTCATTTAAAAGAGAATCTAGGAAAGAAATAAAGGCCAGAAGGTTTCTATTGCTAATTCTTTAGAGTTGAGAGTATGGAAGATAAAAAATTACATAATTATACAAATGTAAAAAAGCCTTAAATGTGTGTAATAGAAGCACGCACCAATATTCTTTAAACTTCTCAGTTCTCAACTTCATGGGGTGCAATGAATTGTACTTTGAGTGTACATATTGATTCAACACAGCTCCACACAACCACACACCAAAACTGGTATTGGATTTAAGCAAATGAGAGGTGGGGGATTCTGTAATTACTTTCTGTGTAATAAAAAGGGCTGGATCCATGCTGGTCCTCTCTGCACATCACTAAACCAATTTATCCCTTTTCAGCCACTTAATAAACTTCAGTGGGAGCCAGGCAGCCAGAACTTGTGTTATTCTGCTCGTGTCAAGGGCTGCATTTCACAAGATCTCACCCTTCCCCTCACCCTTCTTTCTTCCACATTTCCAGAGCAGTTTCCCCCCAGCAACTTCTCCCCCATCTCTGAGCACCACTGGTAATTACATGCACTGAAAAAACACCTCTGAGCTTTAATTCCTCCAGGTCAAGCAGTCCCAGCTCTCTCAAACTCTCCCCAGTGATAGATGCTCCAATTCCTAATATTGAAATTAAAATAAAGCCAAAATTTAGGATGTCCGTTATCAGAAATAGCAACACTTCTTATAAACTGCAATAAACAGTTTTCAGAACTAGGTTCTCATTAATAAAAAAGCGAGATAATGACAGAGGCAGATCAACAGGAAGACATGGCAATGCATTCAGGGGCAGCTACTACACTCAGTGCTGGATAAAAAACTTGTCATTCAGTGAGGTGTGTGCAAATTCAGGCGTACACAAGATGATAATGCAAGCTCTGCAATTATTACCAAGAATAAAAGGACGTTATCAGCAGATCTCAATGGGTGTGTTACAAAGAACTAGAATAATTTGTAAAACTGGGAACTGGGACATCTAGCTGCAAAGTGACTGACAGTCATTCAGAAGGCCAGTGTCAGCCCTGGGAACACAACCAAGGACATTCTAATCCCTGGACAGAAACACTACAAGTTATCCCTTTTTTTCCTCCCAAAATGTGGTTTTGTCAATGGGTCATTATCTTGAGCTAGGAACATTGTTTTTGAGGTCTTTGTGCCCATCAATTTCTTGGTGTTCCTGTGAAACAGATGATTTTTATCCCCCCTGTGGTTCCTGCCACAAGAACATCTGTGCATGGGGACAGACAGAAACGTCCCCAGTGTACTGATCCTATTATCCAGCTCCCAGAACGTGTAATGTTCTGCTCTCTGCAAATCACAATGGACTTGATTCAAAAACTTAAATATAGAAACCATCAATTCCCCAAATGGCTAATTATTTTTGAAAGGGATACATTATTCCTGCTATTTTTTTTTTAAAGAAAGGCAGATACTGGGGAAACAGCTGTTTTGCACCAATGGAACTTTGGGAACGTTCAGGATCAAAGATGACTGGTACTTGTTTAAGACACAAGAGCTGAACTTTTTGGCTTCTAGGTAGCCAGCACAGCAGGGCAATAAAGAACGGGTTTGGGAACCCTTTTAAAATTCTAGCAGATGCTAGAAACAATCCAGGAAGCTGCTAATAACCAAAGATTAAAGGCACTTCAGCTGATCCAGGCCTCCTTCAGTACCAACATCCCAGCAGGCAGTAATGAGTAGTGAAGTGCTCAGGAACCATTCTCGTTTCCAGCTGAGTAGTTCCTTGACTAAAGCTTCCTTCCATAGGTCTTTGGAACCTTTGGAAAGAACTCAAAGTGCCAGGCAAGGTGAGATGATGATTTCCATCCACACTGCATTAGCATTTCTAATCACAGTGTTCTTCAACCTATGAACAGGTACAGTCCTATTTCCTATGGATTTCTATGGGTATTTCCAGGGAATTATAGGCTTGAGGCTAATATTAAAGCTGGATAATTACTACTGCACACTTACAGCTTTGTCAGATTTGCTGCCTTTTATTTTCCTTTAACTTTGTACTTTTTTCCCCCCCTCTCTTCTTTCAGGTGAAATTATTTTCAGTTTTAAACCTGATTCAGAAATATGGAAGCCATCAAGTTCTGGTATTAAAAAAGAAGCCTGAAAGCAACAGCAGTGGTGATAAATGGGGCTGTGGATTATTGTGCTTACAGGGATTTAATTATGCACCTCTGTGCTAGGGAAAACTGCAGCAAAACCTGCACCAGGGGTAAGTCTGCAGAATTTGTACATTTCCTCTGTGTGATATAGAAATGTACAAAATTACCTGCCCAGGGCACAAAGTAACATGGCAGTTTGCCCACAGACTTCACTTGGGATGGAATTTACTACAGTGTAAATGGGTGCTCACCTGGCCAGGCACTCCCAGAGGAAAAGGAGGTTCATTGAGGGGCATCACCTCTGCAAAGAGTTTGAGAAAAGGCTTTTGGTGGGAGGATGAGAGAGGAAGGAACTGGATAATATAAAAACTAAGCCTGAAAATTTTTACTTCAGAATTTTTTTTTTTATTATTCCAGGGCTACCATTCTCTTTAGGACAGGAAAACTTTGCTTTAGGAGAAGGCAAACAAGTTTGAATCTTGTTCTAACACAAGTCCTTCCAGCGATGCTCTGCATATTTTGGCCTGCTGAAATTTTGTCCTCAAAGCTGTTAACTCATGAACCTTAAACTCCAAGCTCTGGAAAGAAGTACCTTTCAAGGGGTAAATTTTTTGGGATTCTTTTTGGGTTTTTTAGGGGTTTTTTTTGTTGTTGTTTTTGTTGTTGTTCTGGGGTTTTCTGTTTTGTCTGGTGGGTTTTTTTATTTTTTAATACATTTTTAATATATTTTATATGTATTTTAACATATTTTATTATATTAATATTACTATGAATAGAATATATAATATATTTTATTTTATTAGTATATTTGATTGTATTAATACTTTTTAATATACTTTAATTTATTTTATTATATTTTTAAATATTTTAACATATATTTTCTAATATCTTTGTTTTAGGTTTTGCTTGTTTGATTGGTTTTGTTATTGTTTTGTTTTGTATTTTTTTGTTTGGGGAGGGGTGGTTTTCCCTGGGGATGCCCCATTCCCTATTGATTTATTGCTTTTTACCACTGCCTAAACTAAAGATCCTGCTGTGCTCTGAGCCCTGCCACCCTTCCCCATGCCATGGGCTGCTGTCACCCACTGGCAGAGCCACCGGGAGCGTTTCTGTCACCCCAGTCGGTCTCTGCTGCTGCGCACGCAGAGCAAACAGGGGCACAAAGGAGCTGATGGGAGCGACACTGAAACCTCCCATCAAACAGGATTGAATCGCAGGAGTGAGATCACCCGCCCTGTCAGAAAATCCTCCTTTGTGAGCCCCAGCAGGGGCTGGGAGCAGGGGCTGGCTTTTATCCAGGACGCAGTGACAGACTCCTGATATGGAGTCTATAAAGCTGCATCTTCAAATTTATGTTTTCCAGTGAAAGATTCCTCTCACGATGCTGTCCAAGACTGAAAACACAGGGGAAGTAAGGGAAATTGTTATATAGTAGTAATTAAAAATACAGCCAGCTCGTAAAAATCAAAATTAGGGATGAAACTGTTGGTTGTTTTTATTTAGGGGAGCAACAAAAAGGTTTTCCTGCATCTTCTGCAACACATTTTTTTCTTGTGTGTCAGAGAAAGTCACCCAAAATACAAGAAATTCCAGCATGAAAGGGTGAAATAATATAGAAAAACCTTAACTTCTACAGTAAAAGTTAAGGTAATAAAAATAAAATAAAAAATAAATATTAGAGAAATTTGATAACTCATATCATTGCCATAATGATTTCACATTCTACATAATAGAGAATAAGACTATTAACAATTCCTAATAATTGTGTTTCTAGTGGTAAATTTTCAGACTATTAGAATAAAATGACTGAATTCTGTTAAAATGCAATGAAATATTAGGAAAACTTTGCATTTCAGTCAAATAGCTCTGAATTGACCAGAGGATGAGGAACAGTGTTATCACCAGGGAACTGTTTGCTATTGTTTGAATAAAAGGTGTTTTTATTCACTTGAAACAGGCTAACAGTCAAGCACTATTGATTCTGTCCAGTGAGCATGCTTAAAGCAGAACCACACAACAAAATACAATGGTTCTCCAGGTCACAAAACAGAATCATTTTTCTTAGTTGCCAAATATTTTTCTACAAAGAAACAAAAAAAAACCCCAAAAAACCAAAAACCAAACTGAACAAACAAAAAAAAAAAAAACCAAAAAGAAACGGGTTTAAAAATAAATATAAATTTTTCTGTTGAAAAGCACTGCATTTGAAACTTTGCCTTGAACTGTTACGGATAGAAAATGGCGATGTGAACAAAATTTTAATAAAAGAGAATTCTCAGGCCATGTGAGAGTAACTTCTAGTGACTGGAGGAAATTCAGAGACATATTTAACTGACTGAATTATTCTAAAAGAAAATCAAAGAGCTTGAATTATTTATATTTTTCCTTTCACACTTTTTGTTTATTTTTTTGAGAATACGTTTTATTTGTTTTAAGAATTATCTAATTGCACAATTTTATTTTTATGTTAATGTAGATAAAATCCCCACTCGCAAGTCTGTTTCTTTAGCTAACAACACCACTTTAAGAGTCAATTGAAGAATTAAACACTAAGGAATTTTCAGGACATTTTCAACGTTATTATGAAATTTTTCCCAGAAAAACTTCATAGTTTTCTTTAAAAAAACTTCTTTTGTTTTTCAGCAGCTTTTCTACTTTCATTCCCTGTATTTACTGCTAGACCCAACACTGACATAGATTTTGGGACTTTGGTTTGCAGAGTACACACCAGGTAAGAAATCTGTTATCTATAAAGCCTTGCCCTATAATTCTGAGTGCTCTGAAATAATGAGCTTTTAGAGATAAAGTTTCCTTGTGCTAAACAGAAAAGGTGCATGATCCCAAAGGTCTGTGCAAATGTCACTGCTTGAGTACCTCCAGAATGGCTCTAATTACTTCCCAAGTGCCACAGAGGAGAATTTGTACTTATCCTTTACCTGGGGTGAAGGCCATGACAATTCTTGACAATTTCTTGCAGTTCAGTTTACTTTTTTCTTAATATTTTTCAAGTTAACATAAGGCTCTGTGGAAAACTTTGCTTCCAGCTTGTGATTTGCACTTGCAGTAACATCCCCAATTCAATGTGAAACTGTCCATTATTCTCCAGGTGTTTAAGGATTCATGAGTCTGGAATCCTTTTAAATTGGTCTGGAGCCAATTTGGACAATTTCTTTTTCTTTTTCCTCTTACTTTAAGTCTTGTCTTTTTCTTATGCCATTTCCATTTAACTTCACAAGTGGCTCTGGCTTGGTTTGGGATTGACCCTGAATTGTCCTCTTTTCTTCCCATGGACTTTGACGTGGAGAACAGGTTGTTCCAGGACTCCTAAAGAGTTTTAAAGAGGGCTCTGGACATGGAAAAGGTGTAAAATCATGTGGAAAGAATTATAAATGCTTCTCTGTTAAATTCTCTTATTAGACAGGTAAGGTTGCACTGCCTTTTAATGTCTTTATTTCTCCTTACTTCATCTTGATGGCTTCTACTCCTTTCCCCCTTACCCTGACCAACCATTACCACACTGGAGATGAAGGCTCAGATGTTGTGCCTATGCTGGATCTGTGGAACTGAGCTCAGCAAAACATGGAAATGGCCATAATGATGCCCAAGTCCTTAATATTTCTTCATTTAAAAACCAAAAAACTTCATTGTGAATTCAGCTTATTCAATGCCCAGGCTCTGCCAGCTCTTGTTGTGGTTTTTTTTTTGGTTTTTTTTTTGTTTTTTTTGGTTTGGTTTGGTTTGGTTGGTTTTTGGTTTTTGGTGGCTTATTTCTGGGTTTTGTTTTGTTTTGTTTGTTTGTGGTTTTTTTTGTTTGTTTGTTTCCTCTTCTTGGTTCGAATCACAGTATAATCATTGTGCATCACCTCCTTTACCTGAAAAGGACACAGAATCATATTAAACACATAAAACCAGAAATACTGAAGTGCATTTCTTCTACTCAATGCTTAACTCGAGTAATCAAGGATGTTTTAAGTTTGACTGAAAGTCTTCTAGTGTTATTATTGCTGTTACTAAAATTATATATATCATTTATTAATATATATGTTATATATTATATATATTATTGATATATAAGTAATATATATTATTAATTAATGTATATATTAAATAATATTAGAATACATTATAATACAAATGCTACATCGTGACAATGGTAAATCTCCTTTCCTTACGTGACAGTGTATTTGTATGAACAGTTTAGGGTTTTCACCAGTATTTATAGAGTGCAGAAGACAAAAGGGGAAATGGATTTTTTTTTCCTGGTCAAATTTCATAGAATAAAAAATAACCATAAAGCAATCACTTTTTCCAGTGGCAAAAGATAAACATATAAGTACTTTTCTAGAAGAAGAAATTGCCAGGGAAACTCCACTGTATTCCCTGGTGAGGAACAGCCTGCTAATCGAGACAAAGATCCCTAAGTTATTTGTTGGAGCTCATTTTTAGTCCATTAAAACAACACAAAGAGCCTTGGGGACATGTCCTGGGTGTGCTGTGCAGTTTTATTGCCACTCTGCCCCACCAGACCCCCAAGGACAGCTTGGAAACCCAACAGCCACGTGTGGGGCAGGCTGTGCCTGTGTTGAGTCCTGGCTCTGCCAGGAATGAGCCTGGGAATGCATCCATGGTGGAATTTCCTGTGCCCAGGGATTTGGCCCTTGGCAGATTTGCTGCTCATCCAGCATAATTTGGAGTGAACAGAAACTTCAGTCATATCTAAATCTGCTGTTTGCTCTCATTGGAGTGAACAGTGGGAGCAGTGCTGGCTCCAGGACAGCAGCATTAATCTGAAGCTCTAAAAAGTGAAGGATTTTATTTAGAAAATCCTTCCCTTGACATCTAAGAGTCAAGGTTTCCTGCCTGGGATTTATGGACTAAAGCATTTCAAACACTTTCTGTCCTGTAGAACATTTCCTTCAGAATATGGCCTGGGATAATCAGAGTCTGTGACAACATCTCTGCTCAAAAGGCAGAGAAAAAAGCTGCCCAAAATGTGTAAATGCTGTAGCTAAAAACGTATTAATGTGCCATATATCATGGAAAAAGCAATCTGATCCTGCCTGTCAGAGAAAATAAAATGCATTAGGAAAGTGTAAAATCATTTGCCTTAAGTGGTTTGCCACTATAATAGTGATGCAATTTTCTTTAATTCAATCACCAAAGCACTCCTTTAATCCTCCCTCTAACCTCAGTGATGCAGCACTTGTGCAGAGGACAGGTCAGAGCAGCCTGTGCCAGACTGGCCCAGATAGTCAGGTTATTAATGGTGACTTTTTCTCTTCCTATCTTTTCTTCCTCTGGGAAGATAAACTCTTTTCCCTCCTTTTACTCAATTCTTCTGGGGTTTTTTGCATTTTTTTGTTTTCAAACTGCAAACCAATTTACTCACCAAGCCACCATCCTGCAATTTCAGTTGTAAAGCTCTTTTAATTAGCATAAGGTCATCTGTGTCAGCTGCTTTCAACGATTCCTTTTGCCCATTATGGAAGGAATAAGTAACTGATAAAACACACAGGCTGTAGCCATGAGCAGTTTGGGTTTGCTTGGGGTTTTTTTTCTTTCAATACTTTCAAGCAATGCAATGTACCTCATTTAACTTTTAAAATATTAGCAGCTTTACATCTATTTCCCAAAGGCACTGTATCAAAAGTCACAATCTAAAGTGGATATAGTCTAAATCTTTTTGATATCCCCACTCAAGTGTACAGCAGCTAAATTTTAATGTCTGGGTTTGCTTTTCAAGGGAGTTTCCAGGTTTGTTGCTAACGTGAGGCACGTGGAAGATGGACAGGGACAATTAGGAGTCTGGAGGAGAGGATCAGCAAAGCCCTGCTGGCTCTGTGAAGGGATGGGCTGGTTCCTCTGCATCCCCAGCTGGCAGCAGTGTCACTTTGCTGATTTAATCTGGATAAAGTGCAGAGCCAGTTTGTCCTGCAGTGCACATGTGGAGGGAATGTGTAAGGACAGGAGCTGGCTGAGGTGGAGGGAAAACCTTTCCTCTCTATTTGCACACACAGCTCTGGGGCCCTTTGGGTCACTGCAACCCTGGGATTGTTGAAAGTCTCTTTTCCCAGCCCAACGCATGAAGAAGGAGTCAGAGCTCTTCAGTTCTCAGTCTCAAGGTTGTTTATTGTATCTTATCTATAAAATATTTTCTCCTGCCCTGCTGAGGTCCATCCAGCAGGACAGTTCCAGGCACTCTGCCTGCCCCTGGGGCGGTGTTATCTCTTTATACTAAAAACTACATGTACAATGTTTGCAATAACTTCCCAATACCTATCACCTATGTTAGACAGTGAGCTTCTACTCTAAACCAATCTAAAAGTGCCAACATCACAGCAGAAGATGGAGGCCAAGAAGAAGAAGGAGAAAGGCTGGACATGCCCAGATCCCTCCATCTTACCTCTTGAACCCCCATACCAAAAACCTCAAAATCTACTATTTCCCCCTGTGGTAACTTCACTATTATTCTACCTAAACTCTTGTGGCTTGCTGATCTTCATCTAAGGTTGGTAATTTGCTGCATGGGTCATAATCAAACCCACAGGTGTTTTGGGCTCCGTGCCAGGGCTTCTGAGCCCCCTGACAGGGGTCTTGGCCATCCTGGACAGCCAGAGGGATGTCCTGGGTTCCCACTCACAGCCTCAACTTATGCCAAGAAAGGTTTAATTTGGATATTGGGAAAAAATTCTGCACTGGAAGGGGGGAATGTTGTGCCCCAGGGAGTGGTGGAATCACCATGACTGGAAGTGTTTGAAAATCATGGAGGTGTGGCACAAAGTGACATTGTTTTAGTGCTGGGCCTAGCAGTGCTGGCTTAATGATTGGGCTCCATGATCTTAGAGGGCTTTTCCAGCCTTAATGATTGTGTGATCCCATGGATGGATGACAGGCTGGGATCCCACATCACAAGGGAGGGGAGACAAGCCCTCCATCAGTGCAGATTCTGTGGAGAATGTACAGGAGCTTTGTGAAGTTTTGCTGTAAAAAGGAACAACTGTGCTTAAACTTGCAGAGATTGAAGTCCAGATGGATTTTCTAATTCACATTCCTAATTTTAAATGCACTTTATTTTTCCTCATTTTAAAGCAGTGTAATTTCTCCTTCCTGATTTTCTCCCACTGGCTGTCCTTTACAGCTGCATTTCCTTTTTGTCCTGAGTGCTCTTTGATTGCCAAGGCTGCCATGCCCCCATGACTCACAGCTAATTTCACAAAAAACAGAGGTGCATAGCTTTTAACCCTGTGGCACATGAAAGTAAATAGAAAGGAAACTAGAGAAGGAAAAAAACAAAACCATCAGTTCCACCCTAAGACATCAGAGAGGCAGAGGATCAGGAAAATGCACATCGTGGCCTTTCAGACAAAGAAACCCTTAAACTGCTGCTGTAGTTTCTCTGTTGTACTTTGCTTTTTTTTTTTTTCTTTTCCCCTTGTGAACTGAAAAGCTGATACCACAAGAGGGAGCAGAGACAGGGACATTTTCCACTTTTATTTGTGATTTTCCCTTCCTCTGCAGGTCTGATCTCAGGACTTAAACACAGAGCTCAGGAAGCAAAGTCACTTCTGTGGATGGCCTTGGCTGGTGCAGAAGTTGAGCAGGAAATAAAACAGCAACTGTTGAGCTGCAGGAGATAATGGAAATCCTCACACATTAACATCCTTTTGCTCAGAGGAAGATTTCATCTTTCATGGCTACACTAACAATTATAGATTTATTGGAGCTGAGTAACAAAATTTATATTGGTAAATCCAGGCTGATACTGAGTGGGTTTAACTGCAACAGTTTCATGAGAACTTCTTGCCCTCTACACTCATTTATATCCACATGTGCAAACTGGCGCACCAAATTTAATTTCATTTAATTTTTCCAAGAGGTAGATAACCTAAACCCATTACATTTCAATTTGGCTTGTTTATTCATCTGTTTAAGATGCATGGAGATGACATACAAAGATAGTTAAGATTAATGAGTAGCTGATTAGTAGTTGAGCTTGCAGATGGAAACAAAGCACCTGAAATAATTGCAGCAGGAAACTCATGACATTTATTTTAATTGGTTGGGGTGGTTTTTGTTTGTTTTTGTCAGGGCCAGATTGCTTACAAAGCCATTTCCCTTGTGCCACTGAAATAAAACACAGAAGTTATCCTAATACAAAGGAATGTGGTAGACACAGCAATCAGTAGCAATTCTGGTGAGTTTTTCATTTGTTTCAAGAAAGGCCTTTATTTTTGAAAGCTTTTAATCATCAGCCCAGTTTTAGGTAAGTTCTAATCTTTACTACCCTGAATTTTGGCCAGAGAGAGTTGTAAGCACAACAGCAGTCAAGTGGATCAGATATTTTTTTCCATTTGATGTGAATAAACATCAGGTTATAAAGAAAAGCAAAGTGCAGCTTATCTAAATTAATGGATAACACTGACATTTTATGAAATAGTCACAAGCTTACCAAGGAAGAGCTTTAAGCTGGTGAATAGAAGAAAGTTTACAAATGTCAGAAGAAAAGAGAATATTAAAAAAATTGCAATTGGCAGTAATGATCTGCAAAAAATAATCCTCAGGAGGAGATAGGATTTGAGAAAATGGTGATAGAACTGTGATACCAGCAAAACGGCTCAGTGTCCTAAAAGGTGTTTTCCAAGAAGCCCTTGAGGGCCTCAAAAAGTGGGTTAGAGCCTAAAAGACCCTTTGATATCACCCACATTTCACATGGCTGGTGTCCAGGATAAATTACTTCCAGACTAACCATTCCTTAATTTCCTTCCAGCAAGTGGTGGCATCTCTACTTTGTGAGGGCTCCAATTGATCCCTGTGGCTTTGCTGAACAAGGAGGATCTTGGACTGACACTTCTAAATTCTGCAGTTATGGTGATTTATATGCATGAGAAAGAAAATCAGTGAGAAAGTCACTTCTTTTCCTGATGGTTTTTAACACAATTCCTAAAAGCATTGCTGGCAGACACAGCCTGTCAGTGTTGGCCACCTCAGAGACCACTGAGCCTGTGGATCATGTCTCACCTTTGTTATTGGGGGACTGTGTTCTGAGAGGCCCCTGGCCTCTGCACAGTGAGAGAATGAGTAAATAGTTGGTTGGAAAAATCTGTTTTGGTTTGGTTTTTTTCCTCTTTCCTTGCAATGAAATGTGATTCAGCATCCCATGGTGGTTTGATCCATGCAAGGAGGCTCAGGATGGACTTTGTTCCTTTGCTCTAGAGAAGTTCCCACTCTGAGCTGGAACAAAACAAACTGTGCTCACATAAAGTAGTTTCACTTAATATAAATAAAAACTCTTGAATTTTACAGCCTCCTCTCCTCTCCTCTCCTCTCCTCTCCTCTCCTCTCCTCTCCTCTCCTCTCCTCTCCTCTCCTCTCCTCTCCTCTCCTCTCCCCTCCCCTCCCCTCCCCTCCCCTCCCCTCCCCTCCCCTCCTCTCTGCATTCCAATGGAGTAAGTGCCATTTTTTACCATAAATTTCATTTGCATTCCCAGTGGGGCTGGGTTTCTAACCTTTCCAGAGTGATGTCTAATCATTACTAATGGTGAATTCTTGTCTTGATAAAAAAGGGAATGATTTAACATGGAAAAAGTGACATGGTCTGGTAGATAAATCAGACACTGATGAGGCAAAGACATAATGCTATTTTTTCCTCTTTTTTTTTTTTTTTTTTTTTTTTTTTTTGTTTAACAGGTTTCTTGAGTTAGCTGTTGAATGTTTCCAAATGTGTGTGAATTAACTCCCTTATAAAAAATTGTCACTCTTAAGCTGTCTCTAAAATCTTAAATCCTAACTAACCCTCTACACTGCATCAGTTCTGAGCACATAAATGGCTCTCTGAGAGCCCTTAGCCATGATTTCCACTTTGTGAATTTTTCTAAGCATTTGGAGCCAGGGGAAGAGCTCATCAGAAGCAGCTGGGGACATCCCTTTTATTCATTCAGAAACCCCTCCTGAAACACCTGAATTATCACTAGCAATTTACCCAGGCTGGTATTTGCCAGGATGTTTTGATATCAGCCTGTTCCCTGACAGCCTTGGCAATTCCCTCATCACTATGCAAATGAAATTAGCAGCAATAAAGGGTGTGGGATGACACGTCTCCTGAAAGAATCAGCTATCTCCAGGCTAATTATTTTTCTGGTAGAAGTCAGACTTGATAAGGACTCTAAAGGAATAGAAGGTAGATACACACAGTAGATTTTTGTGGGTAGGAGATAGTATGACAAAAATTGAAGTGTGGGTAAATAAAGTCAAGATAAACCAATTTGTTGGACCTAGAACACAGAAATAAAAAACCAGGACTGATGTCAAAAAATGGGGAAAAAGAATATGCAACTTTTAGTTCTTTCAGAATTGACATAGAAAAGACAATGAAAAGCTAATTACATCCTTTTTTTCCCTCACACGTTAATGATAAATAAATAATTTATCATTAACTTGGTGCAAAAATATTTTTCCTGAATATTTGGTAAATCTGAGCTGGAAGTGGGAGGAGGCTGGAGCACTGTAAAATACAGGGTGTTGCCTTCATTTTAAACATAATCATGGACCACAGATAATTTTATATCTGCTGTCTTTGGGAATATTGACAATTCTGATTTAGGCTCTCCTCTTCAAAGAGATGATTCATCAGAAATGCATTGGTTTAAAGATCATCTGGAAACTTAAAAAAACCAGGAGGGCAGCCATGAATCAGGTGAGGAAATGTGCCCTGCCAGTCTTCCTTTTTTGATGGCACCTGCAATTGCCAAGTCATTCTGCAACAGGATGAGCACTTCTTGTCAGAGGCAAAAAAAAAAAAAAAAAAATGCTGAGCTGGAGGGTAAATCTCGGGGAAGGGAAAAAAATTAAAAAAAGAAGCAGAGAAAAAAACAGTTAACTGATAAGTTCAGGAGATCCTTTTCAATACCTTCACCTGAAATCCCGCTAGTCCTTTTCTTGGCTGGATTGTAGAGGTGGAAAACTGAACTGTTTGGGCAGTTTAGGGAATTGTTCCCAGGATGAAGAGGAGCTGGTCTGTGGCTGCTCTGAAGCTGGGCTGATATAATCTTTGTGGATTAATAGGCAAAGTGGCAAGCAGGTACTTTAGGAGCACCTCAACCCCTGTGTTCTTTATTTGAAAGATCCTCTCTTGGTACCACGAGCAGGGTTTGGAGTTGTGAGACAGCAGAGGATGCTCCAAGACCATGGAGACATCACCAGGTAAAGAGAAGTTTCAGGGGGGAAAAAAAGGGGAATTCTTTTCCTCAGTAGTGTCTATTACTCTTCCTTGCTGTAAAATTATGATTATCTTAGATTTAGCACTGTCTGTCTTTCATGACAATCCAATAGAAAACAATTTCTATTAATTACTGTAATGTATTGCCCTAATCATTGCAATGTTCCTGGGCAAAGTTTATTGGAGTACAAATGTTTTCTTCAGCAAGGAATAAAGGATTTTGATTTATTTCCATCCTGCCTGCAATGGTTTTGGAAAATTTGTTTTCTGACTGAAACCTATGGGTTTCGTTGGGGATTTTTTTCTTCTGACTTTCTTTTGTCTGTGGAAGTGCAGACTGTGATTTGAGGCTAAGGCTGGACCTTCTAGTGGGAAAAAAATGGGTAAAAAGACATCCCTGATGGCTTTGTATCCAGCACAATAACTGTGGCCTTGAAAAGAGCAGGAAGGTTTGGAAGGCTCCTTTCTTTGCCTAAAAATGTCATAAAAGCTGACAGAACCCAGAGAAATGTTAGTTTTGACAGACCAACATGTTTTGCTGAAAATGTTCTGAAACTTCTACTTCTGAGCTGGCAAAAGAGAGAAGGAAAAAAAAAAGGCCATTTTCTTTCTGAAAAAAGGTAATTATATATTATACTTTTCAATGCATTGTTTTCTGAAAGTGATGTAATTCTTCCAGGGAGGACTTTCTGAATTATGGTGATCATTTTAGCATAATGGAAACTAAACTGCTCACTGCTTAACTGAAAAGGATTGGGTGGCTGTTTCCTAGGAAACAGGAATGAAAGGGTTTGGGTGTCTTTTAGAATGTAAAATACACACATTCGCACTGTGTTGCAGTCACATGGTGAAAAGATGTGCCATAGATAGTGTAATTTCTGCTGGAAACGCCAAGAAATGGTATGCAGGTTTTTTGGAAGACCTCGAAGTCTTCCTCATTCCAGAACCAAAAAGTTAATTTTTCTTCCAATGGTCAAAATTTATGAAGGACTGGAATTAAACCCCAAGTGAAAGAAAAAAAACCCTTTTTACTTAAAATGGAAACAGCAGAATTGGACTTAAGTGGGTGTCTGGATATTTCAGGCAGAGTAATATTGATGTACAGCAGAAGAGAAGGCACCCTGGTTGTCTGGGCTTGATACAAGAAGGGAAAACTGGGAGAAAACAGCAGAAAAGCAGAGAAGTGGAAGAGAAAAAAAAACCTCAGGGAGTCAGGCTTGTGCTCCTGCTGCTGTCAGAGAAGCAGAGGGGTGAAGGCAGAGCATCTCAATAGATCATCTCTAGAGGAAAACACTTTCCAGCTTGTTCTAACTCCTGTCTCAGGGCAGCAGCAGCAGCTGCCAGGCAGATTCTCCAGGGTGCTGGGATAAGAAAAGTGAGCTGCAGAACCTCTGCCCATGGCAGCTCCCTGCTGGGACCCTGCCCCAAGCTGGGCTTTGATCTGAGCCCAGGAGCTGCCTGTAGTTAGGAATATCACAAAGCAAGGCAGAGCAGTGCAAACCTGTGGAGAATGGTTACAACAAAACCTCCAGTGACATCCTGCCAAAGAGTTTCTGTGGAGTTCTCAAAGCTTTCCAGTTCCAGCTCACTTGGACAGAAAAGGCACCCCAGGCATTATTTGGTCTTTCCTCAAACACAGAAATCACAGAGTCATGGAATGGTTTGGGTGGGAAAGGATCTTAAAGATCATCTTGTTCCAAACCCTGCCATGGGCAGGGATGTCTTCCACTATCCCAGGTTGCTCCAAGCCCCATCCAGCCTGGCCTTGGACACTTCCAGGGATCCAGGGGCAGCCACAGCTTCTCTGGGCATCCTATTTCATCTGTTTCTCTGAACATATTAATATATTTTAGTTATTAAATACCAAGTGTTTATTTCTCATATCTTTCTTGACAGCAAATTGCACGCTGCCTCCAGTGAGCTGCAGATTTCTCTCTAGGCTGAGATGCTGTGGTGTGGAGATGAGCCCGTTTCAGACAAGTGATTATACCTAGCCAAATCCAGAGCCTTTAATTATGGACATGAGGATACAAAAATCAAATTAAGAACCCAACTTTCCTACTAAGCCAGCACTTCAATCTACCTCACCCACCCTACAGATCATGTCAAGAAAAGCTGACCAGGCATCTTCTGGCATTTTGTTGAAGAGATCAGATGAAACATTAGAAAAATGTTATTTAAAATGTCTGTGTTCAGCAGTTTTTGTGAAATCTGAGACACACTTCATAAATAAAAAAAAAAAAAGACAGGAAGAAACAAAGGGTAGGTGTGAGATATTTTAACTGATTTTATTTTAGAAAGCCCTCTTGGGTGGTTTGCTGTCTGTGTGGGCAATGCCCAGTGCCATGGGGCCATGAAGAACTGCTAATTAAATAAATAAAGGATCCTGTAATAGATCTGCTACAGCAGGAAGGCAGCAGTGAATGCCCAAACACTAGAGTGAAAATCTGCTTTTATCCAGCAAGCAATGGCCAAGTTATTATGGTGTGCTGAAATACAAATAACCAGAAGAGACACTATAACACTAATGATATTTCAGGTTAATTTTGATTCTGCAAAAAAATGCTGATAAATAGATATCTATGAATTTGAACTGCTGTTAGCTTGAAACTGTGATGCTGACAGCATCAATTCTCAGTCTCTTTTACATAGAGGTATATGACCTTGTCATATTCTTTCCACATATCAAAAATAAAACCAGACTGGTGCAATTGTCTAAATGTTTGAGCATGACTTCATCCTATAAAATGATCATGATCAAATATTTTCAGGTATTAGGAATATTTTTTAATTCTTTTTATTATTGTATTTTTCCATTTACAGACCTTTTGTCAGCCAAACAAATCAGCAATCTCCATTCCAATATCCAGCTTCACACATTGAGAAATTAATGAAAATGATCCTAAGGGTACAGTAGGAGCTTCTTCTACTAAATGTGGTATTACAGAGATTAGGAGCTGTGGTGGTGTTTGAGGGTCTCTAGGACAAGGGAAGAGATGAGAATCTTGACTCTATGTTTCAGAAGGCTGATTTATTATTTTACAATATATATTATATTGAAAGAAAATTATTTACTAAAACTATACTAAAGAAAGAGAAAGGAGACCTCAGAAAGCTAGAAAGGAATGAACAATAAAATCTTGTGACTGACCAGAGTCCCAACACAGCTGGACCTGTGATTGGTCATCAAGTAGAAACAATCTACATGGAACCAATCAAAGATGCACCTGTTGGTAAGCAACCTCTAAACCACATTCTAAGCAATCAGATAATTATTGCTTACATTTCTTTTCTGAGGCTTCTCAGCTTCTCAGGAGAAAAATCCTAGTGAAAGGATTTTTCAGAAAATATGTCTGCGACAAGGAGCCTCTGCCTGCTTTCTTTCTTTTATGCAGCTCAGGGATGCATTTTCAAGCCCATCTGCTGTTGCTGATGTGGGTTGGGATGTCCTTTAACAGGATGTCCAGGAGATTAATGTAATGTCTCTGATGTCAAGCCAAACAAAGCCTTGTGTGTCTCCCCATCAGCAGAATGGCTTTGGCTTCCTCTAAGTGCCCTGATCTGCTCCTCATCCTTTAGGTTAACTCAGCCCCATTGTTTAGATTTCAGAAGTAGGGAGCTGAATCCCCTGCCTTGTCCACATTTGCAGAATATCCTTGTACTTTTCTGTGACTCAGATTCTTCCCTCTTATATTTGCATTCCCCCGAGACGAAGGCAGGAATGATGAATCTGACTCCATGTTCTCAGAAGATTAGGTTGTTACTTTATAATACTATATTATATTAAATAATACTATACTATACTATACTAAAGAATACAGAAAGGATACTCACAGAATGCTAAAAAGATAATAATGGAAACTTATGACTCTTTCCAGAATCCCAACACAGCTTGGCCCCAGTTGGCAAATGAGTGAAAACAACTCCCAGCAGAATCCAATGGAACAATCACCTGTGGGTGAACAATCTCCAAACACATTCCACATGAGCACAACACAGGAGAAGCAAATGAGATAAGAATTGTTTTCTTTTTCTCTGAGGCTTCTCAGCTTCCCAGGAGAAAAATCCTGGGATTTTTCCAGAGAATGTGAATGCCACACCCTGTAAAATGGGGATTTTACTGTTTAAGTGCAGGGTAGGAGTCTGAGGACAACTGAAAGAGAATTGAGAGAATTCAGCCGCAGAAACATTAATGAGAGCCACAGCGAACTGGGACATTTTTGCTGAGATACAGCATAATAGGGAGATGGGAAGTGCATGAGAATTTGCTTTAATGCCTTCAAAAAGTTTCAGAAAGATTATAAAGTTCATAAAGAAACACTAAAAATGAAGAATGAGTAGATTCTCAGTTATTCAGAATTTTCCTATCCTATGAGAAGCAGCTGAGGGAGGGAATGAAAGCAGCCAGGAGTAATTAGGGTGTTGCAAATCAAAAATGTCTCTCCACTGCCCAGTGGCAAATACCCCTGGATTAGAAAAGGACTTTCAGGTAAATTCAGTGCCAGGAGGGTGAATAATGGATTATCTGCAAGGCAACACCACAGCCCTGCTGCAGGTCTGGTGTCTCAAATCTTCAAAAATTGAAACATTCCTTTGCTCCTCAACAGTGAAGTAGGTCACATGTGCCACATTTCTGGAGGATGAGAGATGGAATTATTTTAAATATGCCTAAGTGAGAGGAACAAATCCTACTAGAGGTAATGGGATCTCCTGGGTTGCTCCTGTTTGCTGCCCAAAAATTAGTTTGATGAAAAATCTCATTAAAATCAAGAGGAATGTAGTACCTTCATTGCTTTGAGGAGCTTTTGTTTACAAAAGTCTGCATGCAAGCTAAATATTTCACTGTTTCCATTTTGTAGTGACATTGAATATAGTCCCACCATTATCATATTCAGACTGATTTGTAAGTTAGTCACTAGCCAGTCTTGCAAAATGAAAATGTGATTATTTCAGCTGTTTTTTATTTTAATACATAAATTAATTTTAACACATAAAAATAGTTGGAAAATTTTGCAAAATGATATTTGAGAGAAGAAAAAAAATCATATCAATATGTTTATTTGACCAGCTGTATTGAGATAGCAAAGCCTTGCACAACTCTCTCCGAGGAGCAGCAGTTTTTAAAATATTTTCCTTTTAAAAGAGATGGGAAATGGATCAGTAATTCCAAAAGAACTCTTTTATTTAGAAGTTACTTAGAGCAAAGGAATCTGTGGGGAGCTGGATTCACCAAGCCCTCGGGAGCCTCCATGAGCTCCAATAAGGGAATGCAGACTTGCCTGCTTGGATTATTTCCTATCCTCCTCAAGAAAGATTAGTGTTTGGGAGAAAAATACAAAAATGCAAACTTAACATGCTTCTGGTTAATCCC
Source organism: Setophaga petechia (assembly GCA_024362935.1). Classification (NCBI taxonomy): domain Eukaryota; kingdom Metazoa; phylum Chordata; class Aves; order Passeriformes; family Parulidae; genus Setophaga; species Setophaga petechia. The sequence continues at coordinate 2,328,258 of JANCRA010000001.1, read as the reverse complement.
AGCCACCACTAAACAAACTCCAATTGCCACAAAAAGACTCCTGCTGTGTTTGAAAGGCTTTGGCCATGCCTTTAAAAAGAAGCATTTTCTGGCAGTCTGCTCCTGCTCAAGCAGAAGTTGCTCAGGGCAACAATGTCTAAGTAAAGGGCGATGTCTGCCTGATCTCTTTCTGTAATAAAGGATGTCAGAGCAGATTATTGCTGCTGTCCCCTCCAGCTCTCACACCTCAGAAATGACACACTTGCCTGACCAGACACTGAGACATGTGCCCTGTTTTTTTTTTTTTTTTTGTTTTGCTTTTTTTTCTTGTTAGTCTCTAGGGACATCAAGTTACTGATGCAGCTCCAGCTGAGCAGTTGCATAAGCTGAGAAGCTGGCAGAGAGCAAGAGTGTAAGTGATGCTCATTCCTGAGGGTTTGGTGCTGATAGAAGGTAACTGCATCCCACCATGGCTTTTTTTGTGCCTGTTTGGTCCTAAAACAGCTTCTAGGGCAGGGAAGAATGATGAAAGGGGGCCTGGATCCTGAGTGTTGATGGTAATTGATAGGTTGGATAGGAAATTGTAAATACCAGAGGTGCAATTATTTTTAAATCCTGGTGAATTGATTTGAATACATGATTTGAATGCATGATCTTGTATAAATACAAGAGGTCAAGATCATTCTAGCTCCAAATTCTTGCCTAATTTGGAGGACAAGACCATTTAGGCACTGCTTCCAATAGCCTGGACTCAATTCTGGACAAAAAAACCTATTTGAATGCCACTGCAGCAATGCCACTTGTCCCCAGGGCCATGGAAAACTCTCAGCCTGGGTTAGCTCAGAGACTGAGCAGCAGCAGCATCTCATCAGTGAGTGGAAAATGCAGTGTGGGTTTGTAAGAACACAGTTCCCTGGGCTGATTGAGCTCTGCTCTGCATTGACTGAGCAAGGCAGGAAACACTGGGAGAGCCAGGAATTCTGGTACTGCTGAGCTTGTGTTTGGCCTCGTGTTCTCTTGGAACTGGGGAAAGTCTCCTTCTGTGGGTATTGTATTTGTATTTGCAGGGAAGGCAGGAATGGTGAATCTGGCTCCATGTTCTCAGAAGGCTTTATTTATTATTTTATGATACTATATTATATTAAAGAATACTATACTAACTATACTAAAAAATACAGAAAAGATACTTACAGAAGGCTAAAAAGATAATAATGAAAACTCCTGACTGTCTCCAGAGTCCTGACACAGCTTGGCCCTGGTTGGCCAAAGAGTGAAAACAACTCCCAGCAGAATCCAATGAAACAATCACCTGTGGGTGAACAATCTCCAAACACATTCCCCACGAGCACAACACAGGAGAAGCAAATGAGATAAGAATTGTTTTCCTTTTCTCTGAGGCTTCTCAGGAGAAAAATCCTGGGCAAAGGGATTTTATCAGAAAATGTGAATGCCACATGTGGGGTGTGTCAGCTGGCAGCTCTCCCTGGTGTGCTCCCAGGCACTCATCAGGGAGCTGGGAGGGAGCCCTGGATGCTCCAGCCAGGTCAAGCTGCCAGAGGATGTTACCAAGGGACAAGTCTCCCTCTGGACTAATATAAAGCTGAAAAAAACATATGAAGTTGCATGCAAAAAACAAAAACAACAACAACAAAAAAAAAACGTCAAGGAGAAAGGATCTTGCATGTTATCCCAAATTTTATTTATGGATAGATCCCCTGTAATTTCGTAAGACAAGGCAAGAGATTACTCTATAAGTAGTTGCCAATAAAGCAGTGAAGAGGTTAAAAGTAGTAAAAAGAAATATTTCCCAAAGGGCAAAATTTATTTTGAAGACTCCCAAAACATGATGGCATTTAATTCAGCCTCAAACCCAGTGTATAACCTTTAAGCAGACACATGTTAGAAAGAGTTTTCATTCTTGAACCCCAGACTGCAAAGAGGATGATTCAGGAAAAACTGCCAGACATAAGTGCAAGACTTCATGCTTTTCATGAACACACTAAGATACATTGCCCAAAATCCTGGTTTATTTTGGTGTTTGAACATTAGATTTTTGGAATTAAGCCTAAAATGTTGATGCCTGATATCTAGGCATGCTAGTAAAATCTGTTAAAAATTTTGAAGTCTTAAGCTTAGCTTACCCCTTGATCCTTTTCAGTTGTGGATCATGAAAAAAAGTCGGTTCAAAATATAAATAATATTTCAACTGACAGAATTTAATTTATACCCTAAATATTTTCACAGAACCAATATTGCAGGCTCTCCCTGTGCCTGTACATTCAAACACAGTTGTAGATGGAGACACAGTTATTGCCAGAATACTGAGGTTGTGTTTTCAGGTGAGAGACATGTTGGCAGATCTGCAGCACTTGAAGGTTATGACAAATCAGGGTCCCTGTGCTGCAGCCACTGCCCTGTGCTGTGTGATTTTGTGCATCTGTGCAATTGCTGTAACCTCACCCAGCTTTAGCTCTTTGCATGGTTTTCCATCACCTCAGATTTTTTTTTACAACTCTGGAAGGCTTAAGCAATGTCTGTGAGGGAAACCACTGAATGTTCAAAACATTATATGAGAACTAATGTTAATTTTCAGAGCTGCTGGATTCGAGGTGGGTTATGAGCTGATGTCCCACAAGGGTTCTTTATTTGTATGTGACATGTATTAAATTCTTCTGATTAGTTGCTGCAACATCACTGGTGTCTGATACCTGCAGAAGAATGTAGTTGTAAGAGTTTATCCTGAAGTCACATCAAAAGCCTGCAAGTGTTTGACCATATACTATATAAATATTTAATTTTATCTTTTCTTTTTAGCAGTATATGTGACTAATTTTGCATTTCTTTACTTTTGCTTTCATTTATCTGCTTCTTTTGCTTCTACTCTCTTTTTTATTTAATCAAGGGTGGGTTTTTTCTGCTTTCTGTAATAATTCAGAAGGCAACAAACAACCTGGAGCATCATTGGCACAAATTTTTAACCCTGCATTTCAGATGCTAACAAAACATACCAGCAAAGCAGCATAAGAGGATCCAGGAGAGAAGCCTAATGTGACACAAAGTGGCTGTTTTTAAAGCATGGGTGCATAAAAGGAAACCTGTTTTGTCCCACTGAAAGCAATGGCACAGTTATTTCCATGGCAAGGAGCAGCAGCTGCAGTAACACGGTGGCTGCAATGAAAAATTACAAGGGGTGTCTGCTCTCATATTTGAGATAATGGCCTGATCACCAGCTGAAGTCAGTCAGAAATCTCCCCCTGTGGTGCACTATTGCACAATTAGGTGTATTATGGGGTTTTGCATCCCTTCCTGAAGCATTCTGTGTGGGCCAGATGATGAGGGTGCGTTGGATGGGCCATTGCTCTGTTCTCAAATGGCAATTCTGTATTCTTGTGTTTAAGGGAGGCAAATCATGGGTGAGGTTTAATGAGGCAGAAGGAAAGAATTTCTACCCTTGGAAATTGTTTGTTCAGGGTCACATTTTCCTACTTGCCCACCTCCCTCCTGCCTGAAATGCTCAGTGATTGGATTCTGGCAGAGCAAAGGGAGAGGTTGTTGTTTTTTTCAGGCAGAATGGAGGGCACAGCCACTCAATTAACTGCAGACCACAGTAAACAATCCCATCTCTTTCAGCAGGGACTACCTTCATTCTGGCAAGGGAGACATCAGGAGAGTGACAAGACTGCTGAATAACTGCATAATACAAAACCTTCACAGCCTTTCATTACTATCTGTAGGAAAGGGATATTTAGATGGCTGAAACAGAAAATGTGAGAGCAAGCCAGTGTAGCACATAAGTGACTGATGAAATGAATGGTCTGACTCCTCTGGAGGAGAAAAACATGAGATCAGTGATGTGGCTGAGTCTGAATGACCTGGAACAACTCCCTAGTGTTTGCAAAGCTTTCTTTGACTTAATCATATCAGAGTTTGCAGATATGGAAGGAAATCTGCTCCAGGGAAGGAGAGGAGCCTGTGTGGATGTGCTGGATTACTGAACACTGCTGTTACTTCTGTGACTCACCTGGGGACACGCTGGGCACCTCCCAGGCAGGAAAGGCTTGCCTTGGATGGTCCTGTTCTCAGCAGCCCATCACCTCCCCACTAACAAAGGCAAGGCTCACTTCTACCAGTGTGTTGGTTTGGAAAGACAGGAGTCTGCTAAGGAAGGCAGGAGCCTCCCCTGAAATGGAGAATGTAAACCCTCCCTACCCCTCCAAATTGCTATAAATTTTAAATTAAGGGGCTCTCAGGTAAAAATATGGGAGCAGGAATAACAGTTCTTTAATAGGGAAGAAAAATAAAAGGATAAAATAAACAATGCAGTAAACTAGAACAACACTGACAGAGTCAGAACCCAACCTGACACCCTGTGGGTCAGGGTGTTGGCAGCAGTCCCATTGGAATTGTGGCTGCAGCACTCCTGGAGTGTCAGGGGTGGTTCTGTTGGAGCAGGGATCCTGTAGAGAAGGATGGATTCTTCCTCTGAAGATCCAGTGGAAGAAGAGGCAGCTGCTGTTCCTCTGGGGAATCCCATGGAGAAAGCTGTCCTGGTGTCTCAAAATGTCTGGATTATATCTGGATAGGAATGCTTGGCTCCTTCCTCTGGGCTCACATCTCCCAATGGGATGCTGCAGTTCTTATCAGCCATGCAGGGACATTCAATAGCTGTTATCAGCAGATGTCCCCTCCTGGGAGGTGTGAATGTGGTCACTCAAAGACAGAGACAAAGCAAACTGCCCACTTGACAAAAGACAATCTGCCATACAGATGGTAATAGAATACATCTTGCCTTGCAATCTGGAACAACAAGGGAAAACCAAGCTGGTGCTTTCAGAATTGCCCAGAGTTTGCTCAGCCTGCCATCCAAACCCCTGTGAGGCAGCTCAGGGCCAGCTCAGCAGCCAGGGTGACACTGAGCTCAAGGTGACCAACAGGAGATGCTCAGTGGCACTTGGCTCTGACACTGCACCTGCAGCACCGTGACACTTTTCTGTCACCACTTCTTTGCTGTCTCTGCATGGCTGCAGGACAGGTGGGGATTTTGTCACCTCAGCTGCAGCTCAGATGAATTGGGTCATGCACCCTCCTCTTTCCTGCAGCCAGAACCACTGCTCACCATCCACAGCCACATCAGAGGCACAAAAAGCCTGCTGCAGGTGTGATAGGATGTGATAGAATCCTGAGATTAAAGCAGTGCAGGACATGGGCTGTTGAATGAGAGAGTGGGAGGAAAAAGGAAACTCAGTGCTGCCTTCTGGTACAGATTTTATCAAGGCAGTGAAGCCCTTGGAAGGAGCAAATCAGCTGGGGAGCTGGAAAATGGTGAGAGCAGAGAGCATCTCCCCAAACCCAACTGTCTCTGAAACCTCACTGACTCCTTGCAGGAAAAGTTCATCATCACTGCAGTCCTTGGCACTCTCATGAGCATTTTTCATGGCATGAACAATTCCAGTAACAGCTCCCTGCAGTTCCAGTGCCTGGAACTGGAACCACTCTGCTGTAGGGTAACTGGGCTCTGAGTTTCTGCTGGGGCAATCAGCATTTTCCAGGTGCAACCTAAACCTGAGCATCTCCCTCCTTCCTTGGTGTTGTTAAGGGAACCATCGTGGGCAGATGAAAAAATGAAAAAAGGATTGGTTTGAAACTGAAAATTGCACTGAGTGTTTTTGACTTCTGAAGATCATTTTCCAGGCATTTAGTTTGAAAGAATCTTGAAAAATGAATTGGAAAAAAAGAAAAAAGGCAACAAGAAGAGATGATACAGGTTTTGTTCCACAGCAAATTTGAGTCCATTCAGAGGGACTGTGTCATGATCACCTCTGGAAGAGAGGGAGAAATTTATATTAGTTTTTGTAAGCTTTGTAAGTTTTTTTATAAGCTTTCATGAGTTTTATATTGTTTATTAATATACCTAAATCCTCTCTTTAAATCAGAGAGCAGAACTTCATGGATAGTAAGGGAAAAATTGCAACTCCACTCAAAGGGATTATTTTGAAGCCAGTAGAAGGAATTTCCTTTTGTTTTGTAAGAAGTACAGAACTGAAAAAAAATCTATAAGTTTTTTACACTACTTACTGTAAGGAGACTATCAGTTCAAAATAAATCCAGTTCTGTTTCTCATTCACTAATTGTTCCTGATTACTATCTTCCTAAATGCTAAGTATATATTTATAGCATGCTGACATATTTAGCTGGTTTCATTAAAATTGCTGAAATTGTTTATGCCATTCAGCGCTGCTTTATTTCAGTGCCTTTACTGCACTTCAAGTAGGCAATATAATGAAATTCTGATCCTACATAATCCATAAGTTTTTTAGTACAAGGCACTTTTGTCTCTAGGAAGAACTAGCTTATCCTCAGCAAACAGTGTCACCACTATGCAGAGAGATAGAAACATTTGGAGCAAAACAAAATGTAGAAATTCAGATTGGTTGATGGTAGGAAAAGGTCATTTTGTTGATTTTCATCAGGGAACAGAAGAACCTCAAAGAGTGAAGACTGGGTTGTTAAATTACTCCTGAGGATCATCAGCAGCTTTGTTTGTCTCTTTCCAGAAGTGCTCATTTCACTCCATTACAGCACAGCACCAGAGAGATGCATCAAGTGGTTCAGAAAAAAAGACAAAAATCATTGCTCTAAAAATGTTTGTTATCCATAATTATAATTTATGGGAAACAGGAACATTTTGCAGCTCCTTTGTCTGAGGAGAGTTTTCTTCGGTTGGAAAAGCTGCTGAAATGCCTCTATCTTGGTCTCTATAAGAGGAAATAAAAGACCATAAAATAATTTCTCTCATTTCTGAGCCCATCGCTGGCCAGATCTGGGGACTGGACCAAGTTCAGGCACCTGGAATTAAACTCAGGCACCTAAAAGTGTAAAATGTGGACTCTCACCTGCTGCAGTGACCCAGGCCAATGGGTCAGCAGGAGACATCTGCACACACCTGAAATGAGTGGAGATCAACCAGCTCTGCCTCTCTGGGTTAGGGGACCCAACATCCATGTTTTGGACTGAGCACTTTAATTTGAGCTCAGCCTGAAGGCTGCACTGAGTCTGCAGGGAGCCATTCCATCTTGTGGATAAATGGATACTCCAGTGACTAAGGAACTGGTCCAGTTGCTGCAAACTTGGAGCTCCACCCTGCCTTTATTGTTGTATCTCTGTAAACTTCCCTCATGAGAGCTACTTCTGCCTACCAGTACAGATTTTGGGGTAATGTGGTCTTGTGCCAATCATTCCATTATTTTCTTTTTACCTCAGCTGAAAGAAAGATGGAAAAATGAGGTTTAAAAAAATAAATTAATCCACAGTGATGGAAACCTTTGTAATTTTATAGAGATCTCTGTACAGATATGCAGATCTGATGAAGACATTGTCTGCATTGGTTTTTTTTCTAGCTAGAATTGATGGATGTTATCCTAACTTAAAGGTAAATCAAGGTAAATTAAGGTAAATTAGGTAGTTTACTTTCTTAGCAAGTAGTGACTTGAATTTACCTATCAGGCACTTTTATCCCAGCAATTTTTCAGTGCCTCTTTTTAGAATTGCTCAAACAGAGTGGATCTAGAGGAACTTTTTTAAAAAAGAGAAACATAGAAAAAGAGTCTCATATGTATTTTTATTTAATAAAATTAAATTTTCTTCTCCACTTTAATTCATATGCATTCTCTGTTTCATAGCCCTAAGAGTATACTACAAAGATGAGCAGATGTCCTGGTAGATATTTTTTATAGAAGAATAAAAAGTCTAGGATGCAAAAGAGAAAGTCTTTGTATTAATTTAGGCAGCTTCATATCACCTGGAATTTGTCCATTCAGTTTATCTTTTCTGGCCAGAGGAGTTTGTGGATTGATTATACCAGACCTCTGGCTTGAAAAATACAGCTGCCATATCCAGAGGTTCTTCCCTGATTAATTTATTAAGGTTTGAAACTGTGCCCCACAGAGGCCTCCTAAATACTGTTGGTTTGAGGGACAGGTCTGGGGAATGGTAAAAAAGGTCATTAAAGGAACTTTTCCATCAACTGTAGTTGTGGTTTTAGGAGGGGGGGTCTCAGTCACACCAAATTGTAGCTATGAGTGAGAAACACTAAAAAAGCTTTCAGTGGATGTTGTATTTTTTTTCTCTTTGCAAGATTTTGTCCCATATCTTTAGTTTCATTAGTCCTTAATTATCCCCTGTCTCATCAAAACAGATCAGGTTGTTGTGATTTGTCTCCTGTTGCTCTGTTCCATCAAATAAAACATAAACTGCAGCCCCTCTGCTCCATGATGGAGAAATACAGAAACACCCAAGTTGCAGTGGCACCAGGGCTCATGGTTTGTAACTTTTCCTGCTCAGAAACAAGTTATTCCAACGTGATATTTTATTTTCTGTCAGTAAATTAAACTGCACCTGCAAATCCTATTTATTTGGCCTTGTAAATTGCCTGGATTTTATGTGGCTCTTCACTCAGCTCTTTGTGAAGTAAGTGTGAGCAATAACCACGACATCCCCCAAAGGAGAGAGAGCACTGAATATTGTTTGCTTCTGGAATTGTCTTTATCCTATGAGGCAAGTTCAAAAGGACTAAAAGAAGCTGGGAATGACCTGAATCTGAAATTCCTGAAACTCCTTCTACTGCCTTCAAAAAAATATTTCTGAGTGGAGTTGCAATTCTCCCTCACCATCCATTAAATGCTGCTCTCTAATTTAAGGAGAGAATTATATATATTAATAAACAATATAAAACTTATGAAAGCTTATAAAAAACTTATAAAGCTTACAAAAACTAATATAAATTTCTCCCCCACTTAAAGAGGTGATCATGTCACAGTCCCTCAGAATGGACTCAAATCTGGAGAGAGAGGAAAGAGTGCTTGTACAGCTGATACCTCCACAAAAGCTGAGTGTGACAAAAGGACCTTTGCTCTGGTATTTCACTACCTACTGTTTTTGTGCATTCCAGCAAAGCCCTGTGAAAAAGAAACAACTTTTAATGCTAAATTCACTGTAGGTGCATGACCATGCAACAGCCTCAGCTAAGAAATCCTGGATTTCCTCACAGGTTCACAGAGATCTTGCTTGGAGAGACTCCAGAGGTGACTCAGTGCAGCCTCCTGCTTGGATCAGGGCTGTTGTTGGTTGGGGGCTGTGTACAAATTACAAACGGGATGGGAATGTTAGGAACAAACCTTGAGCTGTTTTATTCTTTACCATTAGTTTTATTACATGGTCGTGAAAATGGGAAGATGTTATCAGCTCATATCTTAGGCAGCAGATAAAGAAGTTAAAGTTGAAACTCACTTTAAAAGTTTTTTGACTAATTACACAAAGCAAAATCATATTGCTAGTTGTTCTATTTAACTACTGTAAGCAGATGTACCTTTGGTTAAAACAATGTTTGCTTATTTGGAATACAATACCTGCTTGTAAGCCTTAAAACACAATGCACAGAGCTCCATTATTAAGCTTAGAACTTCTTAATATTTTGCTAGATATACTTTTTTATAGCTTAGGGAGTTATTTTAGACAAGCATTAATACACAGACCATTCTAGTTGTCTTTATTTTTCTACTTCTTACATAATTTTTTTGCTGGCCTATCTCATGGTTGCTGCTTAGCTCTAATCACAGTTTTTCTGTCTTTGAGGCTGTTTTTTGCAGTTTTCCCAAAACCTTCTGATTTTATGGATTCCCACACAGGGCCAGCACCATCAGCAGATCGGGTCAGCCTTGCCTTTGTCTGACTCAGTCCAGAAATCTCCAAGAGTGAGATCAAAACCCTCTCTGGGGAGCCTGTTCAGTGCTGCAGCACCCATTTGGTAGGAAGGGTTTGCCCAATATCCAAGCTGAACCTCCCAAGATTCCACTGCCATTGCTAATAATGGCTATTGCTAATGAAAAATGGGGAAAATTGGCTTTTTTTTCTTTGCAGAACCCTTGCAGTAGCTCAGGTTGGCTTTAGATCAGCTCCTTGGTATCTCCTTCAGCAGAGGAGAGTACCCAGCTCCCCCACCTTTCCAGGCAGGTCACAATCCCAAACTCCCTCACAGCTACTCCAGCCTCTCCCTCCACATCCCTTTTGAAATTATGAGCCCAAAACCAGACCTGTATTTTAGGTACAGCTTCACTGGCACTAATAGGGATAAAAAATGCCCCTGATCTGATCCCCCACTCCTGCTTGGGAAGATGAGGGTGCAGTTTGCCTTATTTACAATGAGAGCACCCTGCAAAAGTGACTGCTGAGAGCACTGGGACATGGAAACTTCAATCTAAAATCCTGCATATGCCAGCTGACTTTTTTTCCTATAAATCATAGTGATGCTTCACCTGTACAACCTTGCCAAGGTAAGGTTTACTGTGCACTTACAAAAAAAAAATGATTTGCAGACTTGCTGCTTGCCTGGTATATGCAATATTTATTTATTAGTGTTTGATTTATAAGACTTATATAAGAAAGTACATTTTCCAAGCTCTAGGAGATTCTGCTGTAAATTAGAAACACAGTCACATAAAATAGACAAGTTATTGCTCCTCCCAAAAAAGTAAAAAAAAGAAGACACCCAAAATTGCATGAAACTTCAATTACTGTGTCTCAGTTTGTATAAAACACACTTGGGATGTGTTCAGTATCTCCCACAATTACGCAGAAATAGATAAGAAATTCCACAGGTTGCTCTGACTATTGCAAAATTGAGGTTGCAGCGGGTCACGAGAAAAGTGGAAATTTTAATGGTGTGGGACTTTTATGGAATGTCTTGCTCGGGTAGGGGCTAAGGTGTAGCTGGTGGTGCTGACCCCAGGGGTGGCAGTGAGGCACAGGGAACAGGTCCAGATCCACCCTTGTATTTCTGGCTGACACCTCCAGCTCCTGGCATGCTGCAGGTCATGGTAATCAGCGTTTGGTTGGGCTGGTGGCTTTCAATGCTGAGCTCTGGCTGTTCCAGAGAGGCATCAGCTGTAGCCACTGGCTGTTAGCACAGGTTTCTGCAGCCATAAACTCCTGTGCAGGAATTGGGGAACTTGGGATGAATGTTAAGAGAAGGAGGGGAGTCAACAACACTCAGCTGAAGTGTAGGGAAGCTGCTTCTTCACATAATCTGGGATTGAGCAGTGGAAATCTCTGCCACAAAGTGCTGTGCACAATAATTTTCCTTCCATTAAATTGTCCCAGCATCTCTATTGTCCCTAGAGATGGTGGGATTAATGGAAGGAAGACACATAAGGGATATTTTTAAAATAAAAAAATGTGCTTTTGTGGTTAACAGTTATAAAGAACAACACAGATTGCTCAAGGTGTCTCTACAGAGTGGATTTTAGCAAGTAATCTTGGGCACACCCCCAGTAATTAATTTTTCACTAGGAATTAACTACAGGTCACTGATGGAAACAGAGTTTTGGATGTGCAGACCTTGCTCCAATCCAGTCTTTTTCCTGTGTACCATCTCTGGTGTCTCCTCTGGAGTTGTAGAATCACAGAATCACAGATTGGGTTGGAAGGGACATTAAAGATCACCCAGCTCCAACCCATTGCCATGAGCAGAACCTTCCATTAGATCAGGTTGTTCAGTCCAAACTCCTCTGGATTAGGAATTACCCTGTGAAGGAGCTTCCAGAGCCTGGGCACCAAAAGCTGAACTGATGAAAAGTCGCATAAAATAAATATCTGTGAATGTCTCCTTGTGCATTGGATGCTGTTACTCTCATCTGGTCTCACCACATGGCAACACCAGAGACCAGCACTGGGTTTAAAATCCTGACTTTTTAAAGCAGTCAGCTACTCCACATGACAGCTGATTTTAGCAGTCAGTATCTCAAATATGGTCCTTCTCTATGAAATTTATTAAGATTTAAAAAAAAAGAAAAAAAGAGAAATTTCAGATTTATTAAAAAGTGCTCATAGCCACATATACATCAAAAGAAGGGAGAAACTCAAAATAGACAAACTTTTACTATGGAGTTTTATAAATTCTAGTGCCTCAAATATCATTCAGTCTATTTTGGAAGAAGGAAGCTTTTAAATTTTCTCTCTGACAAACTGGTTTTTAATCCCCAAATGTTAAGCATAAAGGGCTCTTCAAACAAGTTCTAAGCATTTTATTCTTCAACAGGAGAGATTTCCTCCTTTCACTTCTTCTTGCTTAAGGAGAAAGCAATAATTCTGTTTGCTCAAAAATTTTAAGAAGAAAAACCTGAGGCAGAGAAGGAACTTGGAAAAAATTAGAAAGTTTGAGAAAGATCCTGATGACACCAACCTAAAAAATATTATTAGAAACCTTAATGAATTCTTAATGATTGCACATCACAACTTATAATCTATAGAGTTCAGAGAAGACAATCAAGTAACAACTTCCTTGAAGTGCCTTAGCAAATTATGAGCAAATAAAGTCATGTTAGGAACAACAAGAAGTGTCATTCAGCTTTTGTCATACTGGTCTTGGTAAATCCTACTGGTTAAATCATTTAAAGAATAATAAAAAACCCCACCTGGAAATGGAAAGAAAAGAATTCTGAAAAATCTGCAAACATTGAAAGCATTGAAAGCATGTATGTGTGTGTGCATATATATACATATATATATATGTATTCTCATGTAAAAAAATCACCATACTCATAGGCAAAATGTCACCCTGGTGAATTATCTCCTCCATTTAATTTTTGCCCATATTTTTAATATGTACCTGTTTAGCTTTTACTTCCAGTCACTCGATGTAGTGATTGGTTTGTTCTGCTTTATGTGCTGGGTGTTTTTGCTAGATAAAAAAATCACTTCTCCTGATAGAGCTAGTGATAGGCTCTGAATTGATCACAGCCTCTATCTTCTCATATAAATGATATTTATATTATATTTCATGAACTAGAGGGAAAAGAAAGAAAAAGTGTGTGTATATATAGTTTTTAGAAAGATAATATAATATAATATAATATAATATAATATAATATAATATAATATAATATAATATAATATAATATAATATAATATAATATAATATAATATAATATTATATTATATTATATTGATATATTCAAACTATACTGAAGAAAGAGAAAGGAGACATCAGAAGGCTAGACAAGAATGAATAATAAAATCCTGTGACAGACTCAGAGAGTCTGACACAGCTGGACTGGGGTTGGTCATTAATTAAAAACAATTCACATGGAACCAATCAAAGATGCACCTCTTGGTAAGCAACTTCCAGATCACATTCCAAGCAATCAGATAATTATGGTTTTCATTAGTTTCTGAGGGTTCTCAGCTTCTCAGGAGAGAAATCCTGGCAAAGGGATTTTTCAGAAAATATCATGGTGACAGTACAGCCCATGAGGAGTGTGAGGATGACCCTCTCACACAATTTGAATGAGAATCTCTGACCTTGACAATCTGCCAGGGTGAGAACTTGGGCAAGGTGCTGTGATTGAAATGCATCACCAGAGAGGGGGGAGGGTGCCAATTACATGATGGCAATCAATGATGAACAGAGCCAAGCTGTAGGGACAGGTTTATTGTGTATGGGGGAATATTCCTTCCTGCAGATGGCTGTGGGGTGCAGGAAGGTGGAGGTTTGTGTGGCTGATCAGCAGAGCAGTTTCATCTCATAATTTCTGTGTTTCGAACGACATGAGCACTTGAATATTCACAGAATTCACAGAATGACCAGGTTGGAAGAGACCTTCAAGATCATCGAGTCCAACCCAGCCTCAACACCTCAACTAAACCCTGGCACCCAGTGCCACATCCAGGCTTTGTTAAACACACCCAGGGATGGGGACTCCAACACCTCCTCAGACAGACCATTCCAGAACTTCATACGCTTCTGTAAAAATCTTTTCCCCAATATCCAACCTGTATTTTTCCCTTGATGCAGCTTGAGACTGCGTCCTCTGACTGTCCTGAGATATTTGTGACCACTGTGGAAAGGAAACCTTAGAGAAGCAGTCAGCACAGGCTTGTTCAGGGCTACAGAATCACAGGGCAGTGCAGGCAAATTGGATTGGGGAATAAATTCCTGGGAGAGCTCCATCTGACTCAAAGATCTATTAATTTGTGAGACAACTGTGACAGCTTTCATTGTTAGTTGTTACTGAACTCACAGCTCATGAAGACAGGAGAGAAGCAACACTGGATGAAATCTGTCTAGTACAGGAATTAAGTCATAACAGTAAAGGTAATAAAATACTAATTACACCTGAAGCAGGGTTTTAATAATGATAATTCAGATTATGTTAATGTACCATTCTCTTTAAACATGCTAACTACCTGTTCAAATTAGAGAAGGTCAATGCAGTGTGTGGCTGGCTCTCATCAATTTTTTTCTTATAACCTGAAATTCACAGTCTTGGCTGACGTCCATTTTCCTTTTCCAATCAGCAGTTTACATTTTAAATTCATTCATTAGGTAATAAAAAAAATCTTTAATTAAAAAAGTAATTTATTCTTAATGACTCCAGGTCCTATAAACTGACAAAAAGTATTGCTTTAATCCATTTATTAGAGTCTGAGTGACATGTTGTCTCCCTGGAATGCTAAATATGATCATTATCAGCTTTGTTTACTCAGCACACACTGAGGATTTTTGGCTATGTGGAGATGCTGGTGCCCTTTATTACTTAAGCCCTGGCTACAAGACCTGCATGGTGACTGCCAGCAGTGCCATTAGCTTTGATATCCATTTGATTAGGAAACAATGATAAGAAAGGGCCAGGGTAAGAGCTGATATTCTAAAGGACTGCTTGTGGTGCATTCAGCAGAGTTTCAGTGTTTGTCAGAAGCTGAGGGAAGAGGAGAGTAAAGAAAAGTGTTTTGGCTAAATGAGTATGGTTTTTTAAGAAAGAGAGAAAGAGAGAAAGAAAGAGAGAGATAAAGAGAGAAAGAGAGAAAGAAAGAGAAAGAGAGAAAGAAAGAAAGAAAGAAAGAGAAAAACTTCCTTTCTTTCTTTCCTTCTCTCTTTCTCTCTTTCTTTCCCTTCCTTCCTTCCTTCCTTCCTTCCTTCCTTCCTTCCTTCCTTCCTTCCTTCCTTCCTTCCTTCCTTCCTTCCTTCCTTCCTTCCTTCCTTCCTTCCTTCCTTCCTTCCTTCCTTCCTTCCTTCCTTCCTTCCTTCCTTCCTTCCTTCCTTCCTTCCTTCCTTCCTTCCTTCCTTCCTTCCTTCCTTCCTTCCTTCCTTCCTTCCTTCCTTCCTTCCTTCCTTCCTTCCTTCCTTCCTTCCTTCCTTCCTTCCTTCCTTCCTTCCTTCCTTCCTTCCTTCCTTCCTTCCTTCCTTCCTTCCTTCCTTCCTTCCTTCCTTCCTTCCTTCCTTCCTTCCTTCCTTCCTTCCTTCCTTCCTTCCTTCCTTCCTTCCTTCCCTCCTTCCTTCCTTCCTTCCTTCCTTCCCTCCTTCCTTCCCTCCTTCCTTCCCTCCTTCCTTCCCTCCTTCCTTCCCTCCTTCCTTCCCTCCTTCCTTCCCTCCTTCCTTCCCTCCTTCCTTCCCTCCTTCCTTCCCTCCTTCCTTCCTTCCTTCCTTCCTTCCTTCCTTCCTTCCTTCCTTCCTTCCTTCCTTCCTTCCTTCCTTCCTTCCTTCCTTCCTTCCTTCCTTCCTTCCTTCCTTCCTTCCTTCCTTCCTTCCTTCCTTCCTTCCTTCCTTCCTTCCTTCCTTCCTTCCTTCCTTCCTTCCTTCCTTCCTTCCTTCCTTCCTTCCTTCCTTCCTTCCTTCCTTCCTTCCTTCCTTCCTTCCTTCCTTCCCTCCTTCCTTCCCTCCTTCCTTCCCTCCTTCCTTCCCTCCTTCCTTCCCTCCTTCCTTCCTTCCTTCCTTCCTTCCTTCCTTCCTTCCTTCCTTCCTTCCTTCCTTCCCTCCTTCCTTCCCTCCTTCCTTCCCTCCTTCCTTCCCTCCTTCCTTCCTTCCCTCCCTCCCTCCTTCCTTCCTTCCTTCCTTCCCTCCCCTCCTTCCCTCCCTCCCTCCCTCCCTGATTTTTTATACATCATGTTATTGCCTTTTTCCATGTCCAGGGTTAATTCCTTTGTATCAAGTGAATAAGGCAGTAGATTTGCATAGCAGGGTGGGGGAAAATGGGGAAGGGAAAATGAAATAAATTCAGACACTGAACTGGCCTGACTTGGAGGGAAATTAAGGTCTGAGTATCTGATACTTGCTCTGTAAGTACACAAGAGCCCCTCCCTTGGTGCTGTGTGTAACAGCACAATCAAGCCAAAATTCATATTCTTGCAGATATTTTCTGGAAATGGGGAAAATTATAGTTTTTAATGGTTGCTGTTGACTTCAAATTTCCATTCACTTTAAGCACGACTTTTCTATTTTCAGGTTCAGAGAATGTACTCCAGTGTCAGTCACAGAAGTTCAACATTTATAGAAAATCATTGTGAATGTAAATCACATCCCGAGTGAATACCTAGGAAACATCAGCTCATGATGAATGCAAAATATCAGAGATTAGCTCTAGAACTGCTCATCTGAATTCAGAAATAAAACATTGTAAATAACCATTACAACTGTCATGCATTTAGCAAAGCTTCAACTTTATCTGTTTCATGAATTGGGCCCTGTCAGCATTTAGGAGAAAATGAGATGGACAAAAAGAGAGAGTGAGCAAGTGCAGTACTGATTTGCCAGGAATTTTCCTTCATTGGCAGAGGGCTGTGAAGTATAAATGAAGTTATGATCATGTCCAGTGGTAATTTGTGGCACCATAAAATCAAATTCATTGCCTGGCATGTTTGGAATATCAAGATTAGGCATTTTCTGCCAAGTTTGTTTGATTTTGTAGGGTTCAAATATTCCTAAGAGTAGTGGGACTGGTATGCTTCAAGTAACACAGGCTGGAAAACTAGAAATGTGCTTAAAAATGTTCTACACAATTACCCAATTGCTGTGGAAACTGTTTTCTGAATTTAAAATGTCCTTTTCACTGCAAAAGTTTGCACAGCATCAAATAGTCCCACTCCAAAGGAATATTTTGGGACATCTTTCAGCAGAGAGCTTTCAAAGGAAAAGGTTTTTCTGACACAGTCCTTTGTATCAAAATTAATCTATTAATCTGACTCTGAAGACTTGATATAAAATGGATAAGCACTAAGTGGAGAAAAGACTATTTTCCAGTGTTTTTTAACTCTATATTCATTGGGTTTAAAATCTTACTTGAAGTCAGATTTACATATGAAAGAGCTCCATTCCCTCAGTATATAGGAAACTGAGACATGTAAATCTGCAGCTTCATTTTCAGTAAACCTGACCCAAAAGCTTTCAGCTCAGAAAAGGAAGAAATATTCCAGCTGAAAACTGGAAATAGAAGCTGTCCCTTGTACAGGGCACATGTGATTTCTGCACCATCCCTCCCACTCATCTCATGGTGTCCTTTAGGGCTCCTCAGGACACAGATGCCACTGTCCCTCTGCCAGGTGGCCCTGGCACCTCAATCCAGCTTTAATTTTTCATAAAAGGCCTTTTTCCTGGTCCTTCCCACACCTTCTCTCTCCTTTTACAAATTTCAGAACATGAGGATCCATGCTGATTTTCCAGCACAAGTGCATGCTCTCTGGTTTTGATGGTGGTGTTACCAAGGATACCATGATATGTTTTACTGAAGATGGTAATAAGTCTTGTTATTTTTTTATTTTCTGGACCAAAGTAATGTTTTGCTTTCCAGTCAAGAGCTGATCAAATGATAGTGCAACTTCAAGTTGCTACGGAAACCAGACTACAAAGACAAAGATACAATATTTATCTAATATCTTCCTTGCAAAAGCATATTTTTTCCTCTGTATGCATTCTCTCAGAATTGTATCTTAAGTGGTAGCATCAGTTCATAAACTGAATCCAATAATAACTGTAGCAAAGTATGTATGGAACAATAAAAGTGTTTTATTGCAATAATCCCCAAAGACTTCACATGGTCATCAGATAGTAAAATTCAATATATAAATGGTAAAGAAAGCAGCTGCCCACTTTCTTCTCTGTCAGTGTTGATAATCCATTTTACAAAGAGCTTTATAGAATATTGACTTAGAGGAACCTGGAACAGATTTTGCAGTCACACCTTTTGATGTAGAATATACTTTTATTTGCCCTACAACCAAATGACCATGAAAAAAACCTCACCAAAAAACAAACAAAATCAGATACTGGATGTTAAATCTGTTTTCTGTAACTCAAACAGACAGAAACTTTCAAAATAGTTGTAGAAAGTAACATTTAGGAAGATTTCCATGGGCATTTCCAGTTTGTTTTAGAGCAAACCTCCCCAGGTGAACCTGCTGGCTGGTGCAAGGAGCTGTAGCTCAGCAGATGTGCACCTCCTCAGGGCTTTGTGCCAAATGAGAAACTGCATCTAAGGGCATTTACAGAAAATGATGGATGTAAAGGTTTGTCAGACAACAAGGAAATGGTGTCATCATGAATTAGTTCAATGCAGCTTTTTGCCAACATCATTTGGACTGGACAAGAAGCCTCCCTCTTTCTTCATATCAAGAGGGGCAGAAAGCTGATTATTCTTAGGCTTCCATCTGTCTACCTTTGTCCAGTTAAATTATGTTGGAGGGTTTTTGTTTGGATTTTTTTTGAAATGTGCAATGCAGTCAAAACTTGTTGGCAGGAGAATGTGACAAGAGAGGAACCCCTCAGCAGAGTGATAGCTCAAAAAACCCCACAAGCTGCTGCTCTTGTTTGAATTTTAAGCTCCATTGACTTGAGCATGGCTTCATGGAGCTGAACAGCAGGAATATTTTGTCACATACATATGAAATTTTGTCACACACATACAGGTAAATGTTGGTGTCTCCTGGCTGAATGTTTAGATCATGCCAGCCATCAAGCACCAGTTCACTGAGATGAACACCAGCAGAGATTAATAACATAAACCCCAATTAAAGTCCAAGATAGGTGAGATAAATCATGTTCCGAATTGTCTTAGTTGAGACAGAGACAATACAAAGCAACACTCCATTTTCAGAAGGTTCCAGACTGTTTTTATTCTAGCATGCATGCTATTTATACATTCTTACAAAATCATAAGTTTACTCATTGGTCACTAAGGACAAACAAAGGAGTTTTCTGGAATAGGCAGCTGCAGGTTTCTCTTAGTTATCCTTCCTTCTTTCTTGGCTTCTATGTCAATGATCTTGGTAGAAAATTCTTTCAGGGGTAAACATGGATCCTCTTATCAGACTTCTGTCTGGCTCACAGAAGTCACTGCAAAACCTCTTTCACCCCGAGTAGCTCTAAACGAGATGCCAGGCACAAAAATTTGCTGAGATGAATCTCACTTCTCGTAGCAGACAAATGCTGGCTAACCCCAAGCAAATGAAGAGAACAGCACCCCTGAGGCTGTAGGATGTGCAGGACACCTGGATCCCAAAGCAGGAACACCTGAACACAGGTGGAGGCTCTGGGATGCTTCAGGAGAGGGGACACACAAATTCAATGAGCTGGAGGTGAGAGGGCATTTAGGGAGAGGCTGTTTGTGATTGCTGTGTTGGACACACAGCTCAGGGGAGGATTTGCTGTGTTGGACACACAGCTCAGGGGAGGATTTGCTGTGTTGGACACACAGCTCAGGGGAGGATTTGCTGCCTCAGGCTGTGCTGTGCCAGGCTGAGCACAGAGCAGTGGCAGACACTGCCTCCTTTAAACCAGCAGGGCACCTTTCTGTGCTCAGCAGGGTGGGTGTGCTCTGTGCCACTCCAGCCTTTCATATTCTTCAAGGAAAGGAGATCATCAGACTTCCCTGCAGAGAAGCAATCAAGCATACAACCATCAGGCTGGGCCAAAGAAGGAGAATATGTAAGATGCACAGCTGCTTCACTGGTTGGATCTGGCAATACACCTTTTATCTGTCCCACAGGAGGTAAAACTGCAGTTTTGTTGTGGTATGCAAACTAAAAAAAAAATAAAATCTCAGAGCTGGGATTTGCTTCTAGGTTATCAGAAAATCTACTCAGCTTTGCAGTGTGGTGGAGCTTGAATCCTTGTTTACTTGTTGTCCTTCTTAAACTTATTTGCACAGGCAAACATCTCTAGTGTGACACCTCTGTCCCACTGCTGGCAGATTTCCATCCCCCCAAAATTAGATTTCTGTTTCTTCCTTCCCTATCACAACTCTGTGTTTGTCTCTTTTTCCTTCTCACAGCTTTTATCTCCTGACCTCAATCTGCACTTTCCTTTTCAGTGTTTCATTTTCCTTCTCTTCACGGACAGCGTTTGTGTCCATCACATGCCTTGGAGGGAGACAAGAGACGAGGCTCTTTATTGTGAGCAGTGAATCCAACAAAAAAGTAAATTACCAAAAAATGACAGATTCACCAGCATATTTAAGATGAAGTCTGAACAAT
This sequence comes from Setophaga petechia, assembly GCA_024362935.1. Classification (NCBI taxonomy): domain Eukaryota; kingdom Metazoa; phylum Chordata; class Aves; order Passeriformes; family Parulidae; genus Setophaga; species Setophaga petechia. Next base: position 2,307,984 of record JANCRA010000001.1, on the reverse strand, counting down.
TATCAAGGGCCTTGCAATTAATTTCCTCATGTCTCCACCTGCAGCTTGTTAGCAATGCACCTGATTCCAGCATGAGGGGATGTGGATTCCTATTCGAGATTGTCATGCTCTTGTGTAGGCACATGAATTTTTCATGCAGATGCTCCTATGGTTGGGTGATTGCTTCTGCAGAAATATTTGCCTCATCACTAATATATTAAATAGGCTGCAGACACTAGTAAAACCTGGCTTGAGAAAGGGAAAAAAGCTGGCACAGGCTGAAGCCTGTCACCTCTAAATGACAGCCATGTAATAACTACTGCCATGTAATACTGCATCTTTACCTTCTCTTCTGCTATTTCTCAAATTAAAAATGATGAAGTGCTGCAGCTACCAAACCCTATGCTAGCCTAATATATTCCCATGTCAAAGAGAAAATTTCTACCAGATAAATAACAAATCCATTTCTTTCTGTGTTTCCTGATAAAAATCAAGACTGTTTGGTCCATGATTGAAGGTCAGAATTGACACTGCACTTCCAGAGAGCACAGACATTGATTGCTGGAGGAGGTTTTTAGCAAACAAACCTGAGCAGATCAAGTCAATATCTACTTCACCCTTTTCACACACTGTTGATGTTTTTGTGAGAGTTAGAAGAGAGCTGAGAAGAGGCTCCTTTCTCTCTGGTTATAATGAATGTTTTGGGGTGGTTTTTTTTCTGTCTCTACAAAACAAGTGCAGAAGTTTTGAGTGATGTTTCCATGGTCATTCCAGTCTGTTCACTTCTGTAAAAAAACCCCTAAATTTATCCTATTTACCTAATTTTGGAGAGCCACAAACCTAAACTCTCTGCTTTAGTCTCATATGGACAACAGAAAAATCCAGGCAGAACCAGAGCATGACTCAGCCCAAATCAGATTTTCTACACCTACCTGCCTTCACTGGCAGCACAAAGAGCAGGAGCTCTGCAGCTCTCAGTGGAGCAAGAGATCTCCCAGTTGCAAAGATTGGAAGCTCTAAACTGGAGACCAGATCACTCCCTTCTGCTGTCAAGAAAACATCTGTGAACTGGAAACTGAGGACCACATCTGGAGCTCACAGAATTGTGACTTCCAGGCTGGAAATTCCATAGAGCAGACCTAGTTCAAAAGACAGATGGAAGATGTGTGTGAATCTCAAGAATTTTATTTTAAAGCTGCTTTCACTCTAACCTCAGCATCACAACTGCAGCTTTCTTGCATACAGGTTACAATTTTTTTCCCCTTGCAGTTTTCATATTTCTCAGAAGAGTGGCTGTCTTTTTAATCTCAAAGGAACTCTATTACCTTTAATTAAAAAAAGGTTTTGGCTATACTTGAAAAGGAGATTTGATGAATTTTATCTGGATACATAAAACAAGAAAGCATGACAGCTTCTAGGCCTTCTGTTATGGCTAAACTACCATCCAGAGTCAAACACCTTCCAGTTTTGTGCTGACTGATTTCAGCCTCATCACCTGCTCATGTTGCACACTGGAGTAGCTGGAACACAAATATATTTTTGTGTGGCTGTCCTTAGATCAAGACACAAGTTGGATGATCATTGGGGTTGGCTCCATTTATTTCCTGGCACCAGACTCCAAACTCAGCTGTCCCAAGCAGATGCAGTTAAAATTTGGCTTTTGTCATCTCAGAGATGGATTGAGCAGATGGGATCACAGGGTTGGGCTCCTCCTCCTCACCTGTGCATTATTATCTCTGAGTTTCCATCCAAGCAGTGATATTTGAACTGGGAAACACACAGTGCCTGGCAAAGGGAACAAATCTGGTGCTGGGATCCTTTCATGGTAATTAGTCTGAGCATGGTGGTGGTTAAACTCCTCAGCCTTCATTTGTGCTCACCCCTCCTAAACGTTTCACAGATTTTTCAGCACCATTTGATTAAATATTTCTTCAAGATCACTGTTCTTCAAAAGGATTCCCATGTGAATGTCTAGACTCCCAACCCAAATATTTGCATTTGTTTTTGGACAGCAAAAATCAGTGACAATAGACTCAAAAGTCATCAATGAACAGCAAAAGAAAATATACAAAACCTCCTAATGCAACAGATGAAAAACTCTACAAGTTAATCATCCCAGTTATTAAATAAATATCTATAAACAAGCCATAACTTTAAAGACTCAGGATCAGTTCAGAAGAGGATCAAATAAAAGGAATCAATTTAAACATAAATGACATTCAAAATAAATGTTTTGACTAGTGAAGTCAATGCAGAATTGATTAAAGAGCTCAGTGTGTAGAGGTTGCAGCTGACTAGGTCTAGCTTTTGAAAAAATGTTTCTCTTGTTACTAAACCTTCTGTTATTTCATTTTTACCCTGGTACGATGAAGCAGATTTATTTCTTATTTACAATGAGGTGCTAAAACAAGACCATGGCTGGAGATGATGCTGCACATATGAGCTGTACCCCAGAAATCTCTATTTAAAATGTTGTCAAAGCAGCCTATAGATGATTTAGGGGTAATGGGATCAAAACAAACATATTTATATGTTCTGACATATCTAAATTTAAAGTGAATGTAGGCAAAGCACCAACTGGATTCAGCTTGAAGAATATTAAAAAAACAAAATTTAAAAAGTTAAAATTATGTAAAACAAAATTATCAGCTCTGAGAGAGAAATGATGGGTTTTTAAAAGTCCAGAAATGTGAGAAATTCAGGCAGAATGAAGACATTTTCTAGGATTGCATACACTTCTATATCCTTGGAGAGGCAGGATAGTATGTGATTATAAGGTGGAAGTGGGAACCTGCTGGGAGGAAGGAAGATTTTTTTCTGGAGAAGAATGTCTGAACTCAGAGGGAAGCTTACCTTAGCTGAGGAGGTGAACACAAAAACTAAAGCAAACTTGAGAAGCTAGAAATAGGCGTAAGGTTAAATTTAAAAAAATCCACACAAAAGTAAGCTGAAGTTTCAAATGACAGCTGCAGCAGTTGCCAGTTACCAAATTTTGAACTGAATTCTAGTCTGGGTGAATGAGGATCCAGAAAGCAAAGTGTGATCTGTCACAGATTTCTGAATGCTGTTAATTGGGCTGGAGAGAATTAATTATTGGATCATGATTCTACCATGATAAAAAGACAGAGCCAAAAATGGGCTTTGGTGTTTGAAAATAACATTTTAGGTCTTCAGTAAAGGTTGGATATGGACAGAGTGGGAAAGGAGAGGCTGTGAGGCCACAGATATTAACCAGGGTGTGTGTACAGACCCAAGGCAGCAATTTCCTCCATTTTGAAGAATTCTTCTGTTTGTTTAGATTGTAAAACAACTTTCCAAACAGTGTTGTGCCCAGCTGTGAGCACAAGGCAGTAGCCCTGACTGGAATGCATCGTGTGAATTGCACCCCCTTGTCACTGCTGAACCCCACTGTAGCCATGACATTTTCTGAAAAATTCTTTCCTTAGGATTTTTCCTCCTGAGAAGCTGAGAGGCCTCAGGAACAAAATGTAAACAATGATTATCTGCTGCTGTGGAATGCAACAGGTGCATCTGTGATTGGTCTCATGTGGTTGTTTCTAATTAATGGCCAATCACAGTCAGCTGTGAGCCACAAGCTTTTGTTATCATTCCATTCCTTTTCTATTCTTAGCCAGCCTTCTGATGAAATCCTTTCTTCTATTCTTTTAGTATAGTTTTAATATAATATATATCATAAAATAATAAATCAAGCCTTCTGAAACATGGAGTCAGATCCTCGTCTCTTCCCTCACCCTCGGACCCCTGCGATCACTGTCACACCACACCAGGACAAAAAAACCACAGACTGAGCCCTGTCCTGGTTATTGAACAATACAGATACATTTATCCATTATTTTTATCTATACCTTTCCACATCACAGATTTTAAGGAAGGGTTTGAGACAGGATAATGACATTTGCTCGCAGGAATCTCCTCTTAGGCCTGACTGGGCAGCTGGGGTGATTTCTTTGGAGTAGGGTGGCATTTGCTGGGAATGACCAATATGAGCAAACTCCTTGGAAAATGTGATTAGTTATTTGGCAGTTCTAAAAGCAAACACTTTTGAAAACCTGTCCTTGCTGTAAATGTCAGTGTCTTGTTAATGAATGCAAGTGTTTGTGGGGAGGAAGGAGAAATGCAAAAGGGTGTTTGCTGTGCATATTCACAGGGCTGAATTTCAGCCTTAAAGAGCAAATAAGGATGGCTCTGCTAAGTTTGATTGTTATTGCTATATTCTGGTTCTTAATAGAGCAATATGCCCAGAAGAAATGGAAAAATAATTGGCTATATTTGATCCTGTATCATCAATCATTCCCCCACCCATCCATCCATCCATGCATTTAATGAGAACCACTGAAGTTTCCCTCGGAAGTAATAAACAAAAATACATCCTGCAATTAATTCAGGCATTGCAAAATGTCCACTTAATTTTACTGGGTGTACTAAATCAATTCTATGCTTCACTCAGTGCATTGAAAGAAGCTGGCTGGCAAGAACTTCATCTGTTATTAACTCACAATGCAAATGAAGTTAATGCCTTTTTGCTGTGAATTGTCCTCTGCTGTTAAACCTGAAAGTCAATGGGGTAGAGGAGGAGCTGACTCCTTGTAAAATGCAATAGTTATATTCCATTTTTCACCTGCAACCAAGTCCTAGTGAAAGCTCTGGCTTCCAACATCCTTTGCTGGGTTTTACTTTTTGAAAGAAAAACCTCCCGTTGCTGTTTCAGGTGAAATTAAATCTTTAAGTTCCCTCTGAGGAATAAATTTGTGGTTCAGGTAATGATTCCTCTAGTTAACAATGACATCAGAACAGTTAAATTTAACTTTTACTTGTATGAATGACAGCAGTGCACTATTAGGCTCTGTTCTAAACATGGGCTTTTCTCAACCTTCACTGGTTTCTTTTTCATTTACATTTCCTGCATTGATAAATATAATGTGGAATACTCTGGTGCAAGTTTCTGGTACTTTTTTCATGGCACTTTGGATTCTTTTTTTCCCCCCTCACTTTTATCTTCATTCAAGTTTTAATGACCTCTGGTTTAAAGTCAAATCTTTTTGGTTTCATAACTTTCAGTATAAAGAGGAACAGATAAAGAAAAGAAGATGGAATGAAATAAAGTTTCATCAAATAAGACATCTCAGGTTCATTGAAGATATTAAGATATTTTAAATGAAAAACGTGTGTCTCCTTTGAGTCCCATAATGATTAATTAGAATGTTTCACTTGAGTTTTGAACCCCAAAGCTCTGGTTTACCCCATGTCATCTGACCAGTGTGGTTGAGATCCATGTCAAAATCCATTACCACAAAAATAAAAATATGGGCTTGTAAATCTGCCTTAGTCAAATATTCCCTGTGTACAGTATGAGGAGGTATAGACATGGAATTTTAGAACTTATTGAAGCCAGGGTGAACCATTTTCAGGAGATATTTGTCCTCTGCATTAATGCCAGATGTGTTGAGAGGTTTTCTTCTCTACATATCTCCACTGGCTTCTTGTTGCTATTTTAAAGAGTCATCCATTGCTTAAAGTGATTTCAGTAATGAGCCACAGAAACTTCCAGTGACTTGCAGACAGCAGGGAAATATGTCCTGGTGCTCCCAGCTGAGAATATCAGAATATCTGTTATAGCCCTTTCTCCCTTATCCACCCACAGATTCTTGACCTCCCAACCCTCCTCAAGAGAGGATTTCTAATATGCAGAAATATGAGGACTTATTCCAGAAAAGAAAGATTTTTTTCTACAGATGAGATTCTGTTGCTCCATTCACTCAGCTAATCCTGGAACACAGATTCTTACCTCAGGGGCTAAAACTCCTTGTGCTTTGGGGTCAGCTGAAATCCTCCTGAGCTCCATTAAATGTATTGAATTGGTCTGCATTGGCCAAGAAAACTCCCTCCTGTGTAGAAAACTATTTGTGTATCACTGGTGTTGAATCCACACTTCAAATAACATCTCATAAACTCAAATAATAATAAAAACAATTGCTAAAAAAAGGCTGTTTGCCTGTTTTCTGCTTTGCTTTGCTATCATTACAATATCAGTCTCCACTTCATAACTAAATGTTGACAATGTGGCATTTAGCTGACAAGATAAAACCAAAATAAATAAACATAAAAAATTGTAACAGGGTGCTACAAATATTTACTAAATAATAATGAACATTTGCATCACTGAGCTTTGAATGCAATTTGATACACAAAGACTGCTTCAGCTTATGTGTGTAAAAGATAAATGGAACATGGGGTAGTGGTTTTAAACTAAAAAAAAAATGTTGATTCAGTCTAGATGTGAGTATTTTGCTACAAATGGTGTGGTGGAAGGCACAGGTTGCCCATAAAGGTCCTCATCTCTGGAAACATTCAAAATCAGGACAGATCTCTGAGCAACTGATCTAGTTAAAGATGTCCCTGCACATTCCAGGGGGTTGAACTAGGGGATCTTTAAAGGAGCTTTCCAACCCAAACCATTTTTGTTTCTATCATTTTACAGCATTAAAGTTCGAGCTGGTCACTTATGGGCTCCTGTGGTCACCAATTGTTGTGGTGTTGTGAGGGTCCCCAAGATGAGGTGAGAGATGAAAATTGACTCCAAGTTCTCAGAAGGCTGATTTATTATTTTATGATATGTGATATGATGATATGATATGATATGATATGATATGATGATATGATATGATATATGATATACTAAAACTATGCTAAAGAAAGAGAAAGGAGACTACATCAGAAGGCCAGACAAGAATGAATAATAAAAAACAGTGACAGACTCAGAGAGTCTGACACAGCTGGTTGTGATTGGCCATTAATTAAAAACAATTCACATGCTGGGTAAAGAGTTCTCCAAACCACGTTCCAGAGGAGGAAAACATGGAGAAGCTGAGGCTTCTCATCTTGCCAGGAGAAAAATCCTGGCAAAGGGATTTTTCATAAAATATCACAGTGACAGACTCCTGTAACAGTTTGGAAGGAGCACAGGAACCTCCAGAGGGCTGGGTTCTGCCCCTGGGCTGGGGCAATCCTGGTTTTACACTCAAACTGGGGACAGGAGGCTGGAGAGCATCTCTGCAGGAGGAGATCTGTGAGTTTGGGCTCATGACAAGTAGAATATGAACCAACAGTGTGACCTGTCAGCTCAAAAGGACAACTGTGTAATTTACAGGTTTTTTGAGACAGAAATATTGTAAAATTGCAAACATGAAGAGGAGGACAGTGGGTAAAGATTCCAGCTGTCATGTCTGCCAATCCCTTCAGCACATTTCACATACATTACATTTTATCAGATAACCATAATCCCACATGTTTGCAGAACTAACAATTCTTGATGATGGAAAAAATAAGATCACACACATAAGAAGCCAATCCCATCTTTCTGTTCAACTTCTGCATATTTGACTGAGAGACATGGAGCTGCTGAGATCAGTTGCCTGACCCAATATGCAAATAATCCCTCGGATGATGAAAAGCCATTGGGATTTCTCCAATAGTCTCACACTGCCTTCAAAAACAGGTCCTGGTTATTAAATATGATCAAAAGTTGCATGAGCAACTCAGAAAGGTTTTGTGTTACCTTTAGGGAAAGTGTTGAAAAAGTGGGTCAAACAAGCAAATCAGGCAGGAGAGAGAGAAGAGTCTGTTACCAACACAGATAAGCTTTGGAGCATGTTATAAGGTAGCACAGTGAAATCTTTGAAGATTTTGTAATTGTTTGTGCCTTTCAGTTTTTAAATAGATGGAGTGGGCCTTATTTTCAGGAGGCATAAAGCAGGTGCCTTTACTTTACATCAGCTTTGACCTCCAGGACAGTGACAAGCGTGGTCACAATAGATTTATCTCTGGGTAGCAGCGTGGGCCACTCGGTGACAGGCAGGACTGACTGGCAGGTGATTTGTGTCTTTTTCATTGACTTGCTGAGAGGGTTCTTAGCTCCTGAGACAGCTGAGTGCTGCAGGAGGCAGGTGGGAGCCAGACTGGAAAAGGGATTTCCTGTGAGCTTTGTCCCTAGGAAAAACAGTGTGACACTGTGAACAAGTGATGTGATGGCAGCTGTAGCCCTTTCTGAAAGCACCACTTACCCTTCCTCCATCACCCATAAAACATCTGCCACAGCCCTCACTCATCCCTCAGGACAGCCCCAGGATAGACCCAGGCTGCTCTCTGTGCTGCAGCAAAATTTAGGCTGAGATCTGTGTGAGGTTTACTGCTCTGCTCTGGTTGAGAAGTCTGGTAGAGTCAAAGGCTGGGTTTGATGATCCTTGAGGTCTATTCCAGCTGTTCCAACCTCAAATAATTCTGTGATTAGTTTGGCCTGGGCTGGAGTTGTAGTTGTGCTCCTTAGAGTGAGCCTTCTTCAGCTCCCTCTGCCTTTCTGCAAATCCTGCTGGTTTTGCTCAGCAGCTGAAAATTGTACCTGAGAGCCAATCTAGAATAAACTGGGGTTTTATTTGGTCTTTCCACAATTGTAACACAGGGAGAATCATGTTTAGCAGTTATATAAAGTGCTTTGAAATCTACAAAGTGCCCCCAGATTTAGAGCTGAAACCCCAGCTCTGAATTTTCATTTTTTCTAGAACAATCTTTTCCCATTAAACTTTTCTACCTTGGTGAAAGTACGTTTTTTCCCCTCTGGAAAACTGTATTTTGGCAGTTTTTCAATGTTCTCTCTTGCCTGAGAATGGGCTCAAAAATATGTGATCAAGTAATACAGAGTTTTAGGCCAATAGCAACATTACAGGGCTGTGCAGGAGTGACAGAGAAGCCAAATCAACTGATGGAAACTTGTGCTTAATGCATTATCTGGATCTAAAACTGTCAATCTGTAAGCTTGACAGATAAGTTGTAGTCACTGACATTTCCAAATGCTTATGATAAATGCTGTACTTGAAAGCACTCACCTCAATTTTTAAAAAAATCTCATGTGTTGAGTGGTATTCACACTGACATCCCACACCTGATGTGGTGTTACCAGCTCCAAAAAAACCCAGGAAAAGGTCCTCAGCAGCCAGCTCCCAAAACTCTGATCAGGGCTGAATTTTATTTGGGCTGGATGATCTCCAGTGGTCCCTTCCAGCCTCAACTGCTCCTTCACTCTGTGTAAATCAATCTCATAATTCTTTATAACCCAGGAAATTATATTGCCTTTTTATGCAAATACATCTTGGTTTTGAGAAAAAAAGAAGGAAAACACCACAACAACCTCAGAAATCATCATAACCGATTTTCCAAGAGTTATATTTAAGTCAGAAGTTGCTTCTGAAGCATGGTTTGGGTCTGCAAAAGTTTATTTCATGGGGTTTTTTTAAAGTTACCAATGACATGGCCAGCCCTAGGGCTTGTTTCTTAGTTTATGACATTTCTGTGCTTTTTCTAATCTATGGTCTTTCCATTGATAAAACTTGTTGCAAGACTGCACCACTGGACAATTCTATTTTCCAAAGCTGGGCTCATGGAATAAGATGAAACCAAGCAAAGTTAGGCATGACCAAAAACAAAAATGGAGCTACTTGACAATGCCAATATTTGGGAATTTTGCCAGTGGTCTTTTAAAATGTTTTTGTAAAAATTTGAGTAGGATTTATACACACGTTCAAATTTGAAAAAAGTCTGATTTGTGTATAAGAAACTTCAACTCTAATTTTTCTTTTTTTTTTAATCTACCTTTTTATATTATAGGTGAGAACTAAAGGGAGGCATCCAAAGTCCTGTTTGAGCAAGTCAGCATTGTAGATGGACAATTTCCTCTGTTACTACCAGTCAAATGAAAAGGTTTTAACTCCAAATACACTGTGGTCAATCAAGAAGTGCTAAAAGTCAAATAAAACATTTCTTTGTAGCTCTTTCTAGGCAGACATTGCAGGTGGAAGATGTGTTTCTCTTACTGTGATTGAGTGCCAGGGCTGATGGATTGGTTTAATGTAGACACCAGCAAGTTTTTTAAGCTTCTAACAGAAAAGCATTTAGAAAATGCAGGAGAATACTAAAGGCAGCAAAAATGTCATTGGAGATAAATGAGAAGCTCCTAATTAAAAAAAAAAAAAAAAGAAAATAGAGTAAATATAAGATTTTTGTGTTTGGACTACAGAACCTTCAATCTCCAAGGCTAGCCTAAAAAGCAGTGAAAGCTAGAAGAACACTTTTCAGGTTTATCTTTCACAGCTGCAGAAGAAGGAGAACAGGGCAAAACCACAGAGGAACATATCCAGTCAACCACTGGAACGTGTGATAATGCTGAAAATTTTCAAAATAATTTCTTGTTTTTCAGTGTCATTGGGAGGATTCAAATAATTTGGGGAGGGTTGGGAAATCCCACTTTTTTTTTCTTTTCTATTTCCCTACCCCTACCTATTCTGTCAGGGGCAGTAGCTGTAAATGCTGCTCATCTCTGGTGTGCAGCCAAATCCTGCCTCTCTCTGCACAGCTGGGCCTGCAGTGCAGCTGAGCTGCTTTTACCCCACATTCCCCCATTGCTGGCTGCTCCCCAGACCATTCCAGCTCCCAGGCTCCCCATCATGCCTGAGAGGCTGACCTAGAGCAGAGGCTGGACAGGGTTAAAGGAATTTATGGGTTAAAGTAGGGATTTATGAAAAGGCTTTCAAAGGATGCACCTTGGGCAGCACAAGAGCCTGGCTGAGGTTACACTAAGATGGACACCAGGTCATAAACTTTCACACTTTTATAAGTTTTGGTCTGTTGACTTGTTGGGGTTAATTGTCCAGTTACAGCTGCAAGTTATGAAGTCCCATCCTCCCAAATTTCTCTCCTCAATTTGCTCTCATTTGGATTTTTTGGGACTGGAGCTCCAACACTTCAGCTTGGTTCTTGGTCTGGAAAAGGATTGTTTTGTCTAACTACACTGTGAGGAGAACTTGCTAACTCTTTATATGAATTTCAGAGTCACACACTAAGACAGTACAGAACCTAAAAAATATGAAAGCTGAAACTTAAGGCATCACCCAGACAGCACCAATGCCCTCAGATCCTCTGTCCCGAGGGCCGAGGCCCCTCTGTGTTTTACCTGCACAGCCACAGCTGCACATTCCTCTCTCTGCAGCTTTTTCTTTCCATCTCCACTCTGGGGAAGTTTCCATTGCTTGATTTCCCTCTAGCTCTTTAAAACTCCTCCTGCAGTGATATAAGCACACTTGAAGGGACATCTTGTCTCCTGTTTTTTCCATTACCCATCCTTCTTTAAGTGATTTAGGAGTGTTCTGTAGATCTTTTCCAGCAAAACAAGCAGTAAATTATATATAACATCACACCAGGTGTTTAGCTGCAGTTTAAGAGAGAGAATATTAAATTACAAAGGTGTGGAATGATTTAGGTTGGAAGGGACCTTAAAGATTATCCAGCTCCATCTTCTCCTGGAGAACAGGAACCTTCCACTAGACCAGGTTTCTTCAAGCCCCATTCCAACCTGGCCGTGGACACTTCCAGGGATGGAAAAACCAGACCCATATCTGATCTACATGGGCTGATATACCTGGTTCTGCTCCTCACCTGTTGTGCAGGGGGGAAAAAATCATAGTGGGTATAATCAGCTTTGAGGTGTCCTGAAAATCCCTGAGGAAAGGACTGGAATAATGCCTGAATACAAATTCTGGAATTACACTCAAATAATTAAAATAGCTACAGAGGCACAGGGATGAGTTTCACCTTATTTAAGGTTTTAATTTATTTGTATTCCAATCAATTAAATTAAAAGAAAAATCAGAATGGTAGGATTTTTAAATTGTTTAATAATTCTAGGAAATGTGTATGCAATGAAAGTTATCAGGTTTCTTCTTTAACTCATTTGGAAGAATTTATGCATGTTCTGAAATTACCTATATTTCAGTATGCAAGCAAATACAAATAGTGATAAAAAAGTTGAGCCAATATTAAATTGAATTTCCCATGTACATAAATAAACATTAAGTTTCTGTCACCATGCTATCAGTCAGGTTGGTGTGCAGATGTGGTATTTATACCCTAAGGAATTATTCTTCCTTCTCTGAGACTTTATAAATCACTCACAGGAGACAGGCTGAAGAAAATTAAACAAAAAAATCATCAATACCTTGCATGTGATCTGGGAAGAAATACATAAAATACTTCTATTGATCTAATTTCTATTTAAGTAAGCATATTTCTTTGAAGTAGGATGCAAATTCCACAATGACAGATGTTTTATGGAAGGGAACTTAATTGAACTGTGGCTGGTTTAGAGTCTTAACTGGAAGTGTCAGCTCCCCCATGTGCCTGGGTGGACCTATGGGTTTGGCACAATTTCATCACTGCTTCTCCCTCTTTTCTTTCTAGAAACAGCACCTCTGAATGCCACTGTCTCTATTTTCTTTTCCTGGATTAGTCTGGGGTTTTTTTGCCTTGAGGAAGAGTTCATCATTTCTGATGGAAGCACTCCTTGTATTCTTTCAATACTAATGGGATACAGTTTGCTCTTTTGGAGCCTCACCGCAGTTTTGAGGGGTTCCTGCACAGAAACCTACACATGTGGTTAACAAAAACACTTTGCAATCAATTTCACAGCAAGAGGACAACATCTGCATCTTTTGGTTCAAGGATAGTCTACAAAAATAATCAAATTAGGTCTGGGGTGAAGGGCAGTATTAAAAACATGCTATTATGTCCTCCTGTCCCATTTTTAGCATTTCTATGCCAATATGACAATAATTACAGCATCTCTTTTCATGGTTAATGGACAATTTTCTCTGTAATGAGTGCAAATATGGTTACTTTAATATTAATCAGAGAAATATAGTAATGTGGACACGTTAAGGTTCTATTAGCAATAAAAGTTTTCCTTCTCTGTTGGCAGGCAATGTTTTCCCCTGCTCCCAAATGAATAAGTATTGTGTGCACAAATTGGAGAAAAAAACCAAACCAGCTAAGAAAAGAAAATGTTTTTGCTTTGCTCTCTAAACATTTTCAGTTCTAACAGGTTCGGGAAACATTCACTGCAGTTTTAGACAATCTCAGAGCTGCATGTGGTAGAAATAAATTAGTACAAAATACCTTTACAGGAATCATCTGATGGATGTGAGGAAAAACAAACCCAAGACAAAGGTGGAAAGCTAAATGAGGATGTGAATATTAATCATTCAGCAGCTCAGCGATGGATAATCTGTGCAGAGACACAATTTCTGAGCTGGTGTAAATCATCAGAGACCTGTCAGAGCTGTGTTGATTTATGTCAGCTTGGGATCCAGCCTCATGTTCCTCCTAAAACAGGAGACAAGTTGTCTCTTCAAGTTTGCTCATATCACTAAGGGAGGAGTTTTAAAGAACTAGAGGACAATCAAGCACCAATTTCCATTTAGACTCATGGACAATTTAGTTTCCAATCCCTCTTCTTGGCTTTGAGAAATCTCTTTGCAAAGATACTACTTCACACTGCCTTATTTTTATATTTGTAAGGATAGATACCTTTCCTGGAATGTGTGTCCAGTAAAACATCACATTTTGGGGAATTTTGGGAAAATTAAGTTCTAATTACGTGTGTAATAAACCACTGCCCTTTTAAATGTGGCCTATGAAACAGAAGGGAAAAAGTTTCATGTTTTGTTTGGAGAGTGGCAGCAGGATTAGCAACAGAACTGTAAGAAAAATGATGGGAGTGAGAAGTTCACCATCATCTTAATTTACACAACACAGGAAGCCTGCAGTGCAATACATTCTGCCTGCTAATTAATTTTCCACATAAGTAACTTTCCAGGTAGTATGGAAACATTGTTCAAGAAAACAAAGCAATTTTATATCAGAAAAAAACATAATACAAACTAGAAAAATATAGCTGAGTGTTTTCCTCCATTTATTTGTGTTGTCAGGTTTTTTTTTATTAATACCCAATAAATTTCAGTTGATATAAATCATCATATACAGGGAGTCTATGGTTGGATATTTAGTGGAGATCTACCAATACCTAGACAGTGAGAAATTCTTCTGAATTTCATCAAAACACATTACAAAAATTAAATGTTTTCGTAGTACTGAAGGAAATGTAAGAATTGAAATCGTATTCTAAAGAGAAGAAGCACTAAAAATATACTGAAAATTACACTTGAATTTTCACTTTTATTCTATGGAAGAAGATAGGAAAAAAATTGCGAAGATGGTGAAAATCCTTATTTTGGATTCCTTTTCCTGTATGAAGAAGCATTGTTCTAAAGCACTTGTGAACACTTCATACCAGATACAAGGGTATTTGAGGCCTGATGATTCCTGAGTAATAAGAGGATTAGGGCACTGAGGTGAGCACAGCTCTGGAGGAAGGAGTCCCTCTTCAAAGATGTCCTCAGTGCTCATTGAATTCCTTTTCCCTAGGCACCTGCATTGCCTTTCCTTTGGGTTGTAATCCTTCCAGTTGGATTATAAACTGTCATCCGTCAGTATTTATGGATTAGGAGCAAATCCAAGGAAGTCAGTGAGGCTGTGGCTTAAGGAAGCAGCAAAATCTGAACTTGGAAAGTTTTGGTAGCCTAGGCTGGCAGAGAGAAGCCAGCAGAAAGTGAAGGAAACCAACTTGAACACACCTGCAGAAATTACCTGAGACAGCCAGAGGTGACTGGGCAAGGTGGGAGCTGTGGTGAAGGGCTGTGTCAGGAGCAAAACCTCCAGCTCTTTATTCCAACTTCATTTTCAGTCAGGACTGGCATCAAAGCTAGGGCAGGTTAATGAAGACATTGTCCAGTCAAGTTCTTAAAAGCCTTGAGGACAGACATGGGCTTACCCCTCAATGCACATGTTTTTGCAGTAACACAGTGAATAAATTTCCATTTAGTCTAACCAGAATGTCTAACCAGAATTGCACCCATTGCATGCTTTCACTAGCTGAGAAGAGCCTGCCTTGGTTGTACCTGAGCTCAGGCACAGCCTGCTGCCCACCCTGACCCCAAGGGCTGCCCTTCAGAGCTGTGGCTCCTGGTCTGTTCCCCAAACTCTGCTGACCATGGGGCTGCACCACCTTAAGTGTGGGATTTCACATTTGTTTTATTAAGAAATATATTTATTTCTTTATTTAAAATGGGAAAGGATGAGTTATTAGTGTATAAACTCTTGCAATAAACATAATGTGCTAAATTCCAGAGGGATTTTCCATCAGGACTTTGTGGCAGAGCAATGGATGTTTGGGATGCAGAAGGATGAAGTCGACTGAAGAGACATTTAAAAGATAAATTATTGCAAAGTCAGTCTCATAGAAGGGTGAGACTGTAAGGTTGTTACATCTAAAGCCATCACATCAGAGTCCTTGCATCAGAAGCTGTTATAATTCTAGTTACAATGTCTTTTATAAATTTCTTATCCAATTACCTACTTCCACAAAACTCACTGGCATCTTCATAACCAATTGCTCATTGCTATGTTTTACACGATTTACCACAATGCATCTTTTTTTATCCAATCATAAAACTCTACAAAAACTTATTATTGTACTTTCTAACTTTTACTAACTTATAACAAGTTATTTTGCTAGACTTTGTTTTCTATCTTGCTTAATATATTTGTTCACTTATATGAGGCCTATTTCTACTTGCTTAAAAAGTATTTCTGCTTCAGCTACAAACCTTTTTCTTATTTCATGTCTGTTTAACTATTCTACTCTAAACCTACAAACCTTCTCCAGGGGCTTAGGTCAGACACTGTGAAGGCACAAAATGGCCAACAATCTCTTGTTACAAGGTCTTTTAAGACTGAGCTATCCAATTAAGAACTGACACCTGGATTATTTTCCCTTTTAACCCAATAACTGATCCCACAGAGCCCACAATGCAGACTTTTCTGCCCAATTACAAAATGTCACCCAAACCCATGAAGAAGAAGGAAGAAGCAGCATGAAGAAGAAACCCAGGATGACACCCTGTGCCCTCCATCTTGCTGCCATCCACAACATACTAAAAATCCCAAAACCTAAATTTCCCACCAAGTGATCCACCTACACTACTCTCTATAATCTATTTCACACTTTTGTGGATTCCTGTCTGTCTTGAAGTCTGGGAAACTTTCTCCATGAATGAGGGTCAGAGTCAGTGCTGCCCTGGGGGTCAGGGCACCCCAGAGCAGACACAGAAATATTCCCTGTGGTGCCCTGGGTTTGCACAGGATTGGTGGTGTATCATCAAAGAAAAGGAAAATCTGCTCCCACTTACTCCATCTGCCAAAATGTATCTGCTTTGTCAAAATTCAGATCAAGAGTTTACCAAAGCAAGGAGAAATTTCCTTTGTGTCTGGTATGAAGTGCTTTAGAACAATGCTTCTTCATATAGAAAAGGAATCCAAAATAAGGAACTCCCACCATCTTGGCAATTTTTTTTCCTATCTTCTTCCACAGAATAAAAGTGAAAATTTAAATGTAACTTTCAATATATTTTTAGTTCTTCTTCTGTTTGGAATATGATTTCAATCCTTATATTTCCTTCAGTGCTATGAAAACATTTAATTTTTATGATATTTTTTGATGAAACAGAGGAATTTCTTACTGTCTAGGTATTGGTAAATATCCACTAAATAACCAACCATAGACTCACTGTATGTGATGATTTATATCAAATGAATTTAATTCAATAGAAAATTTCTTATTTAATTCAGCATTAAAATTCCACATATTAAATATAGATAAAAATAGATTTTCTTATGCAAAAATTATATTTTTATATTTTTTTACTTTATTTACTTTCATAACTCCATGGATTTCTGTCATGCTTTTTAAAAACTCAAATTTATGACATTGCTTTTTAGATTTAGATCAATTTTTGATAATTTTTAAAAATCCACCATTGAGTTTGATTTTACCTTACTCCCTAAGCAAATTTGGAGTTCTTACCATAGTATTTCACTGCTTTGTACTTACTGGTTTTATCCTGGTTCATTCCCCTTTCCCTTCTTCCTAGATCTAGGGACTAAAAAATTATGGGTATTTGCAGGAATTTGCTATTGTTTTACACAGTATAACCATAAAATGTTTCTGTACTATTTAAAGGTAAATAAATCAGTTGTGTAAAATGAACAAAAGCTATGAAACATCCAGATGGAGCTTTCTACCCATCAGAAAGGTAATCAGCATTTTGCTTAGCAACCACTCTTTGATTATGCCAGTTAATCTTGGAGGTGGAAACAAAAGTGGAAAATCTGATGCTTAACTAAAATTGATTGACTCAATAGAATGTCCTTGAATAAAAGGAGGGGAATAACCTGGCCAAACAAAATATAGTTAAAGTGATTTCATCATTTGAAGGTGTTTGATTGACCACTTGTGCCTTTATTGTCAGCAGTGTTATAATCTTTAGTAGTTTTGATAGTAATCTTTTGAAAGGAAGCAATTTTGAGGGAGGCAATAATAAGGTTGTTGCTTCTTCAAGTGAAGGAAAAGCATATTTTACAATAAAAATGGAAAACAAAAATATGGTGAAAACAGCAATCTGTTAACCAACCACTCTCCCTACTGTTTTTCTAGGAATGGATTGACCTGGTGATAACCATGACTACCAGAACAAGCTGGGAATAATCAGATCAATTATAAACCATTGGAGTAATTTATTATCCCTCTACAATTTGTGGGAAGAGGAACCTTCAGATGCAGAGCCACCTCATCCCCAAAAGTTGTTTAACACAGGTCAGATGGATCACCTGCCCTTTGCTGTGCCTTATTTGTATGTGGGGGAAGAAGAAAAGGGATTCCTCTGATAAATGTGGATTTCTACATAATATGAATTACCACAGTCTAAAATATTCCAGAGGAATCTCTACTTAACAACCTCTATTTCCTTCCACTTCCACAGAACCTTGACTGGGCAGATGAGCTGTAGAACCTCAGTGTGGGTGAGATTTTTTCACAGCCCTTGTGTTTCAGATATAGTCAAACCAATTGATCAGATAGGGATAGAGCTTCTAAAAAGAAAAAAATAAGAAGAAATTTTATTGGAGTCCTTGGCACTCATATGAGAACAAATGGCAGAAGCTTTGTAAAAAATAAAATCAAATTACTACATTAAATCACCTTATGAAATTGATTTCTCAGGATTTGAAGGAATGAAACACATGAAAAAATTGTATCATGTGTGGTGACATGCTAATGTGACTATTTTTCATGTTTTTTCCTGTTTTCATGCAATAAATATAAACACGTATATATGTGTGTGCATATATATATGTTCATAAATATTTATAGCTGTGTATGTATATATGTATATATAACAAAGATCCTGCAAATATTGGAATTATAAAAGCTCAAGGATCTTCTAAGGACATTGAGGCTTCTTTTGCAGCCTAAAAGCTCCAAATCAAACCAAACTAAATCTAACAAAAATGAAGAAAATATCAACTGTAGTGGCAAATTTCAAAACTAATAGAAACATTTCAGTTTGAAATAAGTAATATCTGTGAAAACTTGGTGTGTTCCTGAACTTCTGAAAAGAGCTGGAAGAAGATAACCCAGGAAACAGTGAAAAAGTATTGCCCTAACCTGAAATTTGTTAAAATCAGTTCCACACATTACTTTAGAGACACTTTTATAATGATTGCTGTGGTGGTTTCCAGCATCAGGACCTCCTTGTGGTCAAACCTGTTTTTAAATCTGTGTTTAAATCTGTGCCCAGTGTGGCTTTGGAGAGAGTTCTCATCCCTGAACAGCCAGAGAGGAGAAAAGTGAGATTGAATTTCACTGACTTTATGCTGAACACCCAGAAGTGAACACACCTTGCCAGCTTAATTTTCAAAAAACTGATTCCTGTGCCTTTGATTGAAAGAACCTGTGTGACACCAAGATCATCTTCAACTGCACCATCTGGTAGCAGCTCATCTTCTTACAGGAGCTAAGTGTGATGAAAGCTGATTTGACAATTAATGCAGATGTCTCTCCAGGGCATTTGTTGTATATTTCACTTCCACCAGCAAGATTGGGATGCAAAAGTCTCTTTGGGTCTCATTTTTATCCCATTCTTGTGGATTTTGAAACAGGACCTGCACAAATGATACAAGATCTGCACGTTAGCAGTAAAGTTGAGCTAGGGGTGAATCATAAACTCTTCAGGCTAAGAAAAATAATCATAAATTTTCCATCCCTTGCTGAAATTTAACAGTCTGCCAGGTGGCAACCACCATTTCAGAGACATATGCTTGAAAGGCAAAATGTCTATCCAGCCATCCTGAGACAATTGCCCTCACAAATGTGATTCCAATGAGAGCTTTACTGGATTTGGAGCCTTACAGCAAAATTAAACTCACAGTCCCAGAGGCTTTTAAAAAATGCTTGGCCCAATGATAGAATCACTCTGTGCCAGCAAATGCTTAATTTTTCTTTTTTTCTTTTTTTTTTGTTCTCATCTAAAGTATCCCCAAAGTGGATGGGGCATTGTTTCTTGTCTTTTAAAGATGCAATTCTGAGCAAAGATGCAGACATCTGGACCAGTGCTGAGCCAAAATTTCTGATGTCTTTTCCAACACTGCTTATCCTTCACATTTTCTGGAGGGTAAAAAGTATAAAAAAGAAAACCAAAGCAAAACTCACTGTGCACACACATCCACAAAATCTTGCGTCTGCCCCTTTGGAGGGCTGAATCAAGGCAGTGGAAAAACTCTCCTGGATTTAGCTGTGGTTATAGTTGAACACAAGGCATCACTCCCTTCCAAAGTTCTGTCTAAGATCCCAGAGGAGGACCTGGACAGATTCAATAAATGTATGAGTCTGGTCACAGGAGCCATGCCTTGCTCCATGGTCTTCAGTCAGTGGGAATCTCCTACAGAACTTGAGCTCTCCACTTTTTTTCAGTTCACAAAAGAATTAAATGGTCTTATTTGTGCTAATTCCTCCAAGCTTGTCATCCATGCTGCTTTCCAGAGGAAGCCTGTCTAATTTTCTTACACTAAATAAGGTTACAGAGATGCTCTTCCCTTTGGCCAGTTGCCTCAGGAATTCAGGAGAGGGAGCAAGAAATTAAAAATTACTTTTACATAAACCAGTCAGAATAAGTCAGAATAAGTCATAATCACATGAAAATATTTGGTTTTACTGTCATTCTTAGAATCATGGAATCATAGAATCATTTAGGCTGGAGAAGAACTTTAAAGTTGTCAAGTTCAACAGTTAACCCAGCACCAACACTAAATCACATCCATAAGCACCCCATTTTCACATCTTTTAAATATCTCCTTGGACAGTGACCCAAACACCACATCACATTGTTCTATTTTCATGACAGAAATTATTGCATTCATTACAACCAAAACTCTTTCACAGTGTTTTTTCCAGTAGCAAAATGTGGCTTTAGAAGTAGAAAGAGATTTAAAAAGTGTGAGCAGGTGCTCCTGGCTCCAGCAGCTATTCCCAGTACATGTATTCTGTATTTTTCATGCACCCATCTGTGTGGTCTTACCTCAGGTGATAAGTGACTCTAAAAGATGTGACATTTGCAGCCCAGTGATATTATGGACTGGCCAGCACTATATCAATCACAGCTGCCAGATCCAAATGCAGCCTGTCACCTAAAGAGATCCCTTTTCCCAAAGCAGTTTCATGTCAAGATGAGAGCAGCATGTTCCTGCCTGAGCTAGCACAGAGCAACTCCAGTAAAGTTCATGGAATTATACAAAACTTAATCTAGGTTACATCGACCTATTTATAGTAAAACCCTCTTTTATCTTCTCCCTTTTAAACTCGGAAGTGTCAGAGATGCTCCTGCTGAACCAGGAAATCTGTGCAAATCTGGGCCCGTGTGTTACTACTTGGACTAGCTGGAATTTTTACTGGAACTAGCTAGAATTTTTATATGGGCTGGTATTACAACTGGGGAGCACTGAGACTGCAATAATTTAAATAGCAAAAGGATACTTTCCTAGAACAGCACCTGAGAGGTGATAAGAAGCCTCACCCCACTCACTTTAACCCTGGGACAGCTGGGTAATTATCCTGGAAGTTTTACTAGAATTACCTGCTGGATTTTTGCATCTTTGGACCATCCCATGACTGAATCAGAAGCCCCAAACTTCTTGATATCTTTGGGCATTAGAAGCAATTGGAGACTGGAGGAATATATCTGGGAAATTCAGATGTCTGAATTGATGGTGGATGAACCCTGAGGCTTTCTGCAATGCTAAAAGTCAGAGCAGATTCAGAAGGGTTTCTGTGGGTTTTGTTTTACTAAACCTGGCCACAGTTAGTCCCTTTAAACCCTGTTGGGGTCCTTACAACACCTGCTAGGATTGCCCTCCAGAGAAACCTGGTGCTTGCTCACCAATTGCAGGCATTTCTCACAGAGGTTTAAAGCTTTCTGCTCTTTCTGCAGCTTTGAAATATTTATAGATGTTTGTAATGACTGAAAGGCCTTCTTGGGAAGCTTTCAAGCTGTTGTTTTAAAAATGCATAAGTATGAGTTGCTTTAACAGCTTTTTCTGAATTTAGATGCAAAACACACCTCCTGTTCACTACTCATTCACTCACTCAAGCTTTGTGTTGGGACAAGAGAGCAAGTCCAGGCATTTTATTTATTAATTTGCCTTTAAGACCTTTAATACTGCAGCAGTGATTATGACTTTCTTAGCAGCAAGAGATGTGCCGAGGATTTGTTGACAACTAATATAATATTGTATTTCTGTGCCCATCAATCTGAAATTCTCTGATGTTTGAAACTCTACAGAGGAACATGATGGGGGAAAAAGAAAGATTTTCGCCGTGATATTTTCTGAAAAATCCCTTTGCCAGGATTTCTTCTCTTGGGAAGATAACAAGACTCAGCTTCTCCATGTTTTTCTCCTCTGGAATGAGATTCTTTATCCAAACAAGTGAATTGTTTTTAATTTATGACAAATCACAGCCAGCTGTGTCAGACTCTGAGGCGTCAGCCACGAGCTTTCATTATCATTCTTGTTAAGCCTTCTGATGTCTCCTTCTCTTTCTTTAGAATAGTTTTAGGATATCATTTCTTTTAATATAATATCATAAAATAATAAATCAGCCTTCTGAGAACTTGGAGTCAGATTCTCATCTCTCACCTCGTTCTGGGGACGCAACACCGCAACAAAAGATGAAATAATTGTTGGTTGCCTGTTTTCAAAGCAGTGGCAATCTTTCTAGTTTTGCATCTTAGTTTTCAGTTCTGTTACAGGTTTTCATTATAAAATATGTAAAATAATAACAGCAGTTATGGAAACTTTCTGAAAATATTATTATGACGTCATCAATATTATCACTTAAAAACTTTGCAGCTTACAGCATTTTATAAAAAGGTCACTATTACAATCCCTGTGGCTTTTTTAAATGGATGGTAAAACCAGGGAGTAAAGACAGAAATTCATTTGTTCAAGGTCACTCCACAGAGCACCAGAAAAGCCATGAATTGAAATCAGGTTCTCACAGTCCCCAGCCAGCTCTTTAACTTATGGTCACAATGCCTCTTACCAAGGACAGCAGGCACTTAGGGGAACAAAATACCACAGCATTAAACAAAAAACACCACATTAAAGACTTTTGCTTTGCACACTTTATAGTCCATTCCCTTTTATGAATTCCAGAAATTCACATTTATTTGAGAGGCACAAAGGAGAAAGGCATGGTGACTGCAGCTGTTAATAAACTTTTTTGGACAACAGTTTTTTCAGAGTAAAAGGGACTGGGATAGTCTTGAGGTGGCATGCAAAAAGAGGAAGAGAGTATAGCTACTCTAACAATTATAATTATTGCAACTACAATAATTATAATGCCCTATTGTTCAGGTGAAGAGAAGATTTGTGAATAAGGTACAATTATTATTGAGACATCGGTGTGTTCAGGTGAAGAGAAGATGTAGGCAATACATGCATGATGTGGTTAGTAGACCTAAACACTCTTTTCTTTTTTTTTCACAGAACACAGAATCCCAGAATTGCAGAAAGCTTTGTGTTGGAAGAAACCTTAAAGATCCTTTAGCTCCAACTGCCCTGCCATGGCAGGGTGTCCTGGGTTGGCTGTATGATGCTTTTATCCCCAATCGTCTTGTTCTGTTCATGCTGAATAGTAAGTTTTGCACCTTTAAGACTTATTGCAGACAGTGAAGGGGGAGAGAAAATGCAGTTTTTTTTTTCCCTCCAGATACTCCTGTCACTCCCCCACATTCCTTCTGCGGGCCGGCGGTGGTTGTCTGCAGAACACGACGGCCAGAGCGCTTCTTGGCTTTTTAGTGAGTTTTCAGCTAGCTAAGGCAAAGAAGTTCCCTGGACTGTGGTTTTTTTTTTCTTTTCCCTTTTTCTTTGGACCTTTTGAAACCTGCTCTGGATTGAACACTCAGGGAAGCACCGGCTGCTCACATTTCTGGCCCACCGGGCCGGGCCTGGCCTGCGACATTTCCAGCACTGGAGGGACTGATCAGAGACTGAGTGAGCTGCAACCCGGGGAGGGGGTTTTCTCATTGTTTGATATTGTTTTAGTTTTATTGTTTAATAAACAGTTTTTTTCCACCTTTCTCCAAGGAGGTATTGTTTTCCTCCCGGACCAGTTGAGGGGGGAGGGGCCGATTGGATCTGTTTTCTCACTGGAGCCACTTTGGGGAATTTTTTCCCAAATTTACTCTAAACCTGGACACAGGGACACCTCCCACTGGAACAGGCTGCTCAGCCCTGCCTCAGGCAAAGTCTCAGATCCCCATGCTCTGATATATCTGGAGAATGAGGAATCACCAAACACCTCAAGATGTCAACCAGCAGGCAGAGTTAAGGCTCAGCTGTTTCCACTCACCAATATCTGAGTTTCTGAAGCTATTTCCAACTCTAGATTTGTTCATGGACTTTTTCAGGATCCCTTTATCCAGTGTGACAAAAAAAAAAAAATAAATCAAAAACCCAAACCAGGAGAGAGATATCAAGAAGAGGGGGAAATCTCCATTTGTTGGCCTCAGAAATTAAGTAAACACTATTTTTCTTTGTCCAGAGGCAATCCCTACTGCCAATTATCATCATTGTTTTTGATTAGTTCAGTGAATCTCAAAGGGTCCATCCTGCATTAATATTGAGCTGTAGGCATTAGCAGGATGTCTGAAGAATTTGCTCCACTGACTGTGGGGCATTCCCACCGAGAATATTTGTAGAAATGCAGTAAAAATAAGGAAACCATTAAAAGATCTGGACTCTCAATGACCTGAAGAATTTGGGGTACTTAAGTTTTTTTAAGATTTTTTTTCCTGGGAATTAAGAGCTTTTTTCCCCAAAATGGGGAAAATAAGTAGATTTAAAGCAGTGTGAAACAAAACAAAATGAAAGAAAAAAATCCCAAGCTAAACCAAACCATGCAAGATTATTTTTCTAATCTTCCCTTTAAACGTAATTTTGACACTAAGGTTGGTAAGTAAATGTAGTGGGTCATATTTTCCACTGATGCAAATATTTCAGGATCCATGGAGGGGTTTTTTGAGATCTGTTTCTGTTTGATGAAGGACTGTGGATCACTGTAATAAAGAAGGGTGGCAGCTCTGCCCAGATGTTAATTGCTTCTTCATTCTGGGAAATGTGCATGGATAGATTGCATGAATAATTGAAGTGTGTGGCCAAACAGTGAGAAAGAGATTAGATGAAGCTGAAATACCCAAATGTATGTGTGTGCTACAGGAAATATTCCATTCAAATGAAGATGATCATTTAAAAAAGCAAATAAATAAAAAGGTGGCATTGAAAAGCAGCTCCTTTCATGGAGAAAAGAAATTTGGGCCTTCCCCCACTTTGTCTTAACCACTGCCATGGTGTCTCTAGCAAGGATATCACCACCTGACTTTTTATTTCCGTCAAATAAATCTCCAATTACAATTTTTGAGCAACTGATATCCAATTTGTAGAATTTTAGGATTTAACTCACCATAAATTTACTATTTTACCACTGCAGCTACTAATAGCAGCAACACCTACACCAACACCAACACATGGTTGTTTTCTCTATGGCCAACATGAGACTTTTCAGAGAGCACAAATGAGTGTGGGGAAATATTTACATACTCTGAAGAGCAATGAACAGTTTGATTTATTTAGCTGTCATTATTTATTTTGATGTCATTAAAATTGTTACACTTATTTGATACTGGAGATAAGATTATAAAGAATATTGGATGCTTGCATTTATCAAGGAAACTGAGACATTTTTCTCACTAAACACTTTAAAAATTATGTTAATTTTCTTTGGTTTAGAAATAATTGCTCTCTTTGTGCTTTTTCAAGAGAGGTCATCAAATAACCAATATGTCTCTCTTTTTAAAAATGTTTTCTTCCACGGGAAACCATATATTTTAATTAAGACCTGAAAATATTTGCATTGCAAATTATATTCTTTCAAATTTCGTCATATCAAAATAATATTCTTATTTGTTTCCATTTCCAAATGAACTTAATAAGGAAGTTTTCTGATAAAAGTGAAAAGTGTGGGTGGAAATGAAATATTTGAGTATTTTCAGTTAGCCAAAACAGAAATGAAATTTCCTATGCAAAACAATTGAACTATCACTTCACCAGTTTGAAGAATGATTCCCAGGAAAAGGAGCAATTATATTAAAAGATTAGACCCGATTTTGCACTTTATAATAAGCAGCATAATTTAGCCAAATACATTGGGTTTCTCCTCATTCAATTTAGGATTAAATTAAGTTCTTCATTTCACCAGTACATACCTGAGTTAAATAAAACAGTTTGGACCTCTTTATACACTAAATTTGCTATCTTGAGCTAATGCAGAGACACAGGCACCAGCCAAGCCCTGAGAAATGAGTTAATACTTTTTAGACATGAATAGGTTGGTTGTTTTCTCAGTTCTTAATGCCTGTAAGTCCCAAATCTTAAAATATAACAATAGGAAAACAGTTCAGTATATGTGTGCATCATGTATTTGTCACTCTGACAAAAATACTCAAAATAATATAATTATGAAATAGAAAAAATATTTTAAAAGCTGGGGAAAACAGTATAAGAAGCTTTAAGATTAGAATATTGTTAGAAAATGAAGTTATGACATTTAAGTCCATTACTTACTTAATTTTGTCATTAAATCTGCTTTGATGTTATAGAAATGGATGGATGGATGGATGGATGGATGGATGGATGGATGGATGGATGGATGGAGGAATAAATCATTGAGAGTACAAAAATATCCATTATAATAAGACTGTTATATATAGAATAAAATATTTTAATTTAATTCAAACATGTGTGCACTTTAGAATTGCATTATATGGTGTGTTATAATTAAACAATATCAGTAAATCCATGGCTGTGATTTTTCTGTTCAGTGTTTGTCATTCTCTGTATTATTCTCAAAGACTGTGTGTGTCTCTGCCTCTACTATAAATAAATCAAAATATGTGTTTTTTCAGAGTTTTATACTCTGATTCTTTAAATAAGTTAATGCAGATCTTTTGCTCTAAATAAATAAAACCTGTATACATAGTGCCCCTAAAATGGGAAATAGATTAAATCTGTAAGGAATGGACCAGGGTCTTTCAGCAGCATTGAGGTTTGGTGGTTTTTCTTGCAAAGTGTAAGTCTCTCACTGAAAATGAACCCTAAACCTTGAATCCTATTTTCCAAAAGAGTTTTAAAATTGGAAATTTTTTGCTGCCACTCATATGCATTTAGGAGAGATTTTTAAATCAGTTGAAGAAGGCAAGAGCCCAAAGAACTTTAGATTCCAGTTTGTACATTGCCTGATTGGGCATGGAAAGCTTGTCACAGCAAATTCCAGGGTGAGATTCCTACTCCAGCTGTGTTTTATTAAGTTGTAAAAGCAGAATTAAGGATTTTTATATATTGGGATTTTCCAAAGCTCTTAATTCCCAGGTTTCAATTAAATTGCTCGCCATTTTTAAACACCAAAATATCTTTCAATATCAGCTTCAAAGCTCCTGGTCTTGGTAGTCACTGCACACAATCCCCTTAATTATAAGAGCTGAGCACTTTGCTGTAGTTAATGGTTTTTATTCCTGTGAGAGAGGAAAATTCTCTCACAGCTTTGATAGCCTGAAAATGGCACATGTAATAGATTTAGCCTGAAAATGGCACATGTAATAGATTTAGCCTGAAAATGCACATGTAATAGATTTAGCCTGAAAATGGCACATGTAATAGATTTAGAGGCTTTCCCAGAGCCACACAGAGAGGCTGGGATGAAGCCAAGAATTGAACTCATGTCCTCAAGTTCAATCCACAGCTCTGTCTGGTCACCTCTCTTTGTTCCTGGAAAGTGCCAGAGGAGGAGAAGATCATAGTCTAAGCACATTTTTATCTCCTTTTTGTTGTTGTGATTCCTTCCCTAATTATTTTTCAAATTTATATTCTAGAACAAGACAAGGTCCAGCAGAATCCCACTTCGTTTACTTGGAAAATGTGACTGTAATGCTTCATTTGCCTCTGATGTTTCTTCATAAGATTTGGAATTTTGGAAATCTGCAGAGAACAGTCCTGTGTCTCTGCAGTCCCTAATTGTGACACCATAATTCCACATTTAACACTTGGAGCTGCTGCCCATGGGTTTGGTTTTTGCTTTTTTTTTCACAGTGCCCTACAGGGAGAGATGGAGGCCAAATCAACAAATCTCCTTCTGGATGAGGATTCAGGTGTTGACTTGGAACTTGCTGAGGGAATAAGTTCACGTGAGGCAAAATGACATTAAAACAATAAGAAAAATAGAAAGGAACTGAACTAAAATGTGAGGTTGTGTGCTTTGGGAAATCTCAATGCCATGGATTTCCATTCTTAGACTTCATTTCTGTATTTTCAGAATGAGTCAAGGAACGTGTAGGGAGATTCATCACAGTGGGGGAAGCTGCACAACTGAGTTCAAAACACATGGAAGCATTTTAACTGTCATCTTTTGAATCACAGGAATGTACAGTAATGGAACAATGTGACAAAAAATAAAATTTTTGAATGTACTCAAGCATTTTAAAGCACTTACACAATTTATGATTATTTTGATGGCATTTGGAGCTTTCAGAACACACAGTATCCTGCAGTGACCTCATCACCCATCCCAAACATCATTAGTTCTAGAAAAGTTCATGTCTGATTTGGCAGCTCTCCACTTCTGCTGCTCCTCCTGTGGCTGAAGTCCCATTGAGGTTTGTGCCATCTCACTCCCAGGAATGTCACTGGAGGGAATTGTGAGCACAGGTGAGGGAGAGCAGCAGGAATAGCTGAGATGTCCAGGACAGAGCCTCATCCTTGTGCATTTGAGGTAACAAATTTAGAGATCATAGGAAAGCAAAGAAAAAGAGGCAGACAGTGCTAAATGTGTGGAACTTTCTTTGATGGATTGTTTTCCAAGTGTTTCAGGAAGCATCTGGGGCTGAGACTTCATTTTCGGTGACATTTTACTTGCCAAAATACAGCAGAGAAAAAATTCAAATGGGATCACAGCACATAATTCTGAATTAATACTTCCCTCCTCTTTATCTTCCTTTGCCTTTCATGTATGACCCCCATCACAATAAAGTCTGAGATCTGTGCAAACCTACAGTGATGTAAACTGATACAGTTCTTAGTGAAGCTTCATTAATTTGTAGTGATGGAGATGTGACCCCACTAACATCACTGGAGTTACTTTGATGCCTGCTACAAATTCAACAAATGGCTTTGAAGGACATGACTGATTGTGCTGCTCTGAGCTTCTGTGAACAAAAGTGGATATTTCTGTCTGGAACTTTGAATCTCCTATGCCATTTCAAGTGTAACTAGCAAAATTATAATCAGAATCAAACCCAAAGGATCAAGAAATGAGAAAGAGTAATTACATTATCAGAGTAGAGAAATAAATACCATAGTTTTAAAGGGGTGACATATGTGAAAAATTGTTTTTATAGAAGAAAAGCCAGTCAATACCTACTTCAGTGTAAATTCCACGTTGTGCTCTCTGGGAGGTGAACACATGGGACAGCATCCATGAGACAGAACACATGGGAATGCACTCTGTGTCTCTGAGCAGGAAAGGAAAACATGAATTTTTCTGATCTGAGGATGAGACAAGGAGAAGGACTGAGGTGAAGGAAGGGAAGAGCCTCCCAGCCCCCCTTGCTGTGGAGGGAAAATGGAGTATTGAGGAAGAGCAGCAGCACTGAAAGTCTTATTTTTCCCTTTAATCCCCAGTATCAGGCATCCCTCCCTGCCCCTGGAGTGGCAGAAGTGCCCAGCACAGCCGTGGCACAGGCCAAGCAGGATGGAGGCTGTGACCACAGAGCTGTTCCTGCTGATTTATGGTCAGAGCTCCCCACCTCTGCTGCCTAAAGCTGCAAAAGGCTTGGTCCATATGAAGCTTACAGATATAAATCAGACCTCTCTCAGCCGTCTGAAGTTTTATTAATTCCTTGAAGCTCTGAAGAAGAAATTATCTACATCAAATTCTGCAGGTTCTCACAGCAAATCCTCCAGAATATTGTTAATATTTGAAGGCTCCCCTCAGTGTTGTGCAGTGCTCCCCAAGCATCCCTTGGCCCATGGACTTTGTGTGAAGCAAAGCCTGGAAACTCTTCTGCAATCACTGACAAGTGTCCAGTCCCTGTCATTTGTCACTGCTGTGATTTTATTTCTCACTGGTGTAACCCCACCATTCCCAGGACATATTCCCACAAGGCAGCTTTTCCATCACCACTCTGTTTGGGGGATATAAGCAAGTTTAGCTGTTCAGAAGTAAGTGGTGCTGTTCCAAGTTGGCCACAGGGAGAAAAATGTGCCATTCTCAGTTTGCTGAACACACTCAGGCACTCTATCAGGCACAGACTTTCAGGCATCCTCTCCATCCTTTCTCAGAGCTGGATAGATTTGTTATCCTCCAAGGTGTTTTTTTTTTTTGGCACATCAACACAGATCTATTGCACTCCTAACTCTTATTTAGAATCAGAATTTCATAAGTGGGGCTGGCTGCTGTGTTTGCTGGGTTTCTGGCTATTTTCTGGCACTGACATGTAGACATGCAGCTCTCTACAGGCAATTTGCATGACATAATCAAAAAACTACTTTCTGAAAATCTCATGTCACTTTTGATTGTAAGTTCACGATGTCAGTGAATTTGATGCTCTAGAGTAGAAGTTGAATTTGAGTATTGCTATTTCATTCTGCTAAAATCAATAATACAAGCTACAAATCTGATCATTTGCCATGACATTCAGGTTTATTTTGCCAACACATTTCCAAATTCCCACTCATGCTGTCACCTGAACTTGTTGCTGTTTTCTTTTAGATTCTCTGCTCTCACTGTGGAGGATTTTTCCCCTCAATTGTTGGCTTCCTGCTTTTTTGAGGAATTGAACAGAATGGGAAATGACACGCATTGTAAAACTGAAAAAAGGAGCACATGGAAAGAGTGATGATTATTTCTCTACTTCTTGACTCTGACAACTTCTCCCTACCTGTCCTTGAAAACCCAACTGAAAAGTTCAGATATTTAGACATGATTTTTTTCTCAATTTACTTCCAAGTATTTCACAACCTTTGTTTTTCATAACTTATTTTGGGATACAAAAATGTGATTGGTCCATCCATGTGTGTAGCTCATAATGTTTAGTTTCTGTTTCCCTGGCTTGATGTACTTAGGAGTTGGTAATAACAACCATAGAACATCTTAATTTCATGGATATTGTACTTCAAACACATCCAGCAGACTTTAATTGCTGATGTTATGGAATAAAAAAGGCTATGTTTTAAAAAATTTAAACTGTTTAATTGTATATAATATATTACCTGTTGAGTTACACTACATTTGGGATTCTGCTTCAATTAAATCCAAAAATCCTTTCTTTTTATAGCTTTTCAGGCCTCCTGGTGCACTTTTAAAAATCTTAATTAATTCTTAGAGTCTATAAGTACAGCAATTTAAAAAACTGTTGTTTTTTCTCCTTCACAAACTTAGGAAAGTTGTTTGTAAAAAGGAGACCTAAGAACATTTAAGCAATAAGAAAATCTGAAGACCTGTATTTCAGAAAAAGTGTAAATTTATCTTTTTGAGTATTCAAGATTTCAGACTTGTCCTTTATGTCAGCAATCAGAATATTACTGATTTGCTTTTTGCTGAAACAAATCTGGTAAAATAAGAAACACAAATTACAGCATGAAGTGAGGTGGGAATAATCCTCCAAGTAGGAGTTGTAACTACATGTTTGTTCTGGTTTTAACAGTGTTACTGTGACTTTTTCTGTTGGTAAATTCTCTACCTGCGTTTCTATATTTTCTTTTCCTGTTGCAATTAGATATAGAGCAATAAAAATTCTTGACTTTTTATTATATCAATAATAATTATACACTAATTTTATTCATATTTTAATGATCATTATTAAATATTAAATACAATATTTTGTATTTAATATACTAATACAATTTTTATTTTTATTTATAATTTTATTGTGTTAATAATAATTATGTAATGCCTTCATGTTAGTAACAATAAAAACTTTGTATAGAAGATCCACAAAAAGGATCAGAGGGCTGTAACACCTCTCCTGTGCAGAAAGAGTTGGGGCTGTTCAGCCTGGAGAGGAGAATCCTTCTCCTACAGCTGATCAGATTAAAGAAATAGAAAGTGAATTGTGGTTTGTACCATGTAAGAACTAATACATGACAACTCAGTTATGTGAAATTATTACTGTGATTACCCAGTGGGTTTGATGTTGGGTAATCAAAATGCATATAAATAAAGATTTTGGTTAAACAATATCTTCAGAGCCTTTAAGTAGTACTTAAGAAATGTTATTTTTCTTTATTTAGTGTACTAATAAAAGTGGCAGCAAAATATACTCTAGAAGTCTCTGGTATTTGATCTCATCCAAGAAATATTAAAAAAAATTATAATAGAAACAAGTCTCAAAGTTTGCTTTTACATCAAAACTACTCAGTGTCCAAGTGAATGAGTGTGAATATGAGAACATCTTTGGTGTTGTAGGAAATTGATGCAGCCAGAAAAAGTTGCCTAATGGGTCAGAAATCTCTGCCATATTACAGAGCTGTCCCAAGCACATCTGTATAAATAGTTTTTCTCTAAGATTACCTCCCTTAAGGAAAACAAAAATTTATCCCCTATCTTTTTCATTTAAAGCATAAACCAGAAAATCTCTGTGGTGGAGACATGAATCACTGCCAGGGAATATCAACAATACAAGTTTTTTAAAAAAAATCAATGCTGTATATCCGCTTTGCATTTTTACTGCTAACACAATTGTTGACATTGTAAATTGACTCTTAACGTCATAAATGGCTTCTCACACATTGTAAAGTAAATCCTGTGGACTTTTATTAGTATCATAAATGGCTTTTTAACATGGAAATAGCCTCCTTCCCATGGCAGTGTAAATCCCATAGGCTTTATGGACAGCATAAGTCATGGAGTGCATTGCACTTTGCTGTCAGTGCTGCTTTTCACTTAAAAACTAAATAAAAGTTTGAGGAAATAAAACACAGGGATCTGCACATTTTCAGCTGTGGCCACCCTTCTTTTCCTGCTCCTGTGACCAATGTGAAATATTAAAAAGGTTTGATAGTCTTTTCTTATGTTTAACTCGCCTTTGCAAAATCAGAATGTTTAACAAGAGTTTCCCAGTCTGGATATGTCAGTAAGGGCTGACAAAGCTGACTAAGCAGACATAAGAAGCTGTAAAAGATGTAAAAAACTGTGAAATTGTAACTATTTCATCACCCAAATTTCTTTGGTACTTGTCATTTGCAAAGGTCCCAGAGCACTGCAGAAAACACAATCTGCATGTTAGGGAGAAATACAACAGAAAATTTTTCTGAAAATTGTTATATACCCCATATTCTTAACTTTTAATTCTTAATTCTGCTGTATTCCTTGGCTCTCCCCTGAAATGCCTCCCTCTCTGAGAGTGAACAGCAGTAATTGTTTATTAGCACTCAGTACAAATTCACTACCTTTTCTGATTTAAAGCATAAACAGAAACGTTTGCAAATAGGGATGATTTTGAGGGTCATGCCTTAAATAGCTAACTTTTAAATTAACTTCCTCAGTGACATCCAGGGTGATGATTTTACTGTATGAGTAAACATCTTATTTGAACAATTTACAAACCATAATTTTACAAGATACTGCTTGGAAGCTGCCTGAGGGGGGCTGTTGCTGTGGTTCTGGTGTGTTATGGCTCCTGCAGCTGCACACACAAGACATTCACTGTTTATGCTGCTGACAAGGTGCTAACTCAGATATTTGGGATTACCTGAGAAGACCCAGGTTGCAGACCTGAGTAGAGTTCATCAAGATGCTGAGATACACATCACTCACTGCATGTCAGTGAGTTAATTCCTCACATGTAGGATTTCCAGACAACCACCAAACAAGGAAATAAATAGTCGATGAACTCATAAAACTGTCAGGACAGAACACAGAGCGGTTTCCATTGGATCCCTTGAGGAAATTAATCTAAATTATTACAGCTTGAGTAATACATATCGACAAAGGCAATGCACATCTCTTTTTACTGTAATTCAGCTAAAAAATAGCTTTCATATATCTGCACATCTGTCTATATTTTTCTATAATGATTGGAGCATTAAAGTGTTCACTGACAGCACATGTGGGTTAATCTCTTCTCTTGCCCTAAGAACATTTTGTGTCAGAGGGACCTGAAGTGCGTTTGCTCAGCTGTCTGCACTGCAGGTGAGGACACTCCTGTTCCAACCACTCCTGTGGGAACAGCTTTATCCAGCCACAGTTTAATGCAAACTATAAACCAGAGAGCGTGTAACACACTGGCCATTCAATTCAGATTTCTGAGGGAGAGTTAAATGCTTGAGTGCTTATGAGGAGCTACATCAAATTTTCAAAAGTCAAATTTAAGAATGGCACTACGAGCCCTGCACCAATAACGTGATTGACCCCTCTCATCAGTGCATTTTGGAATTAATCTGTAAGAGCTCACCTGACCTCAGGCTCCCTTCTGGGATGGAAAAAACCTGACATTTTAACCTGCTCTGGGAGGGCAGCAGCTCTTTCTGCCTTCAAGAGCAGTGCAGCTCCTTCCAGGTTTGTTTGATCTTTGGGCTGTGCTCAAATCACCAGGTCAGTAATCCTGTTTTAAAGGAGTCAGTGACACTCTCCCTTTTTTAACCAGAAAAAAAAAAAGTGAATGCAAAACTTCTTCTATATGGATCAGCTTAAATGTAGCTAACAAAATCATGAGTATTTTTTACCAAACCTGAGTTTTCTCAATATGTAATTACATTAACATACATGTTCTATTCCTGTTCACATAATGTAATGGGATAACTGGATGGCATTTTTTCAATTTAGACCTAGAAAGAAATTTCTGAAGACATTCAGACAGCACCAGCTTCAGAAGGCTGCTGAAATATTTAAATATTTAAAAGTTTCTTTAAAAATTGCCTTAGAGGAGAAAAGATTATATTATGGAGATGGTTTGACTTTGAAAGTCAGCTCATTAATCATAGTTAATGCTCCTTGTTATAGCAGATAGTTATCTGCTTCTTATAGATTCTTATGAGCCCACACTGCCCACAGCATGAAAATATTTCTGATCCATCTAATAAAAATTTATAGTGTCATTCCTGTCTAAGGCTGCTGTCTTATATTCTTTATAGCAGGTATCTATGAAGTAAGAAAGTTTCAACATGCACTTGAAATTTTACAGATGTTTATATTTATTTCCAACATTAGTATAATATATGCATAAATGCACAGGTATGATATTACATTTGTGAACATCAGG
The DNA here is from genome assembly GCA_024362935.1 of Setophaga petechia. NCBI lineage: Eukaryota > Metazoa > Chordata > Aves > Passeriformes > Parulidae > Setophaga > Setophaga petechia. The sequence continues at coordinate 2,273,347 of JANCRA010000001.1, read as the reverse complement.
CTGTTCAGGATTTTGCCAAGACAAGTTCTGAGAAGCTGCAGGGATGGAGATCCATCCCCATTGCTCATCCCTCTTCTTGTGTTTAACCAGTTTTATGACAAAGATCCTTTCTCTCACACGATCAATATCCTCAAGAACACCTTGTTCTAATTAGCTGTGTTTGATTGGAGCTAAAGCAGCTCAGTAGATGAAAAGGTCTGGATTCAGGTGATGTGAACATCTAAATCTCACTTCTGAAATGCTCTCAGACTTCAGCTGGTTGGTTTAAATGAAGTGTAATTGAATCTTTCTGCCAGGAGCCCTCATGACCCCATGGCACCTTTGGAGAGCAGAGGTGAATCACAGACAGTTATTCACTGTAATTCACTGCAGTTTCCTTTGCAGTCCAGCTCAGACTGTCTCTTAATGAATTAGCTGGCTAATTGTCACTGCTGTTGATATTTCCTTCACCTTGAGCACTGTCCCATCCCTAGGGAATGCTCCTGGTGGCATAAATTCAGTACCATGGGGGGACTCCAAAACCAGACCTCCAATCTGAAAAGGCTCTGAGGTTTCATTGCTCTAAAGCTGTAACATGCTCAGTTTGTTGCACATTAATTAAACATTGTTTTACATTTATTCATCATTTTCATGCTTAAGTGAGCAGAGACTTTACACCTAAAGCTCAGTGAGACTGACAAGTGCCCTGCACTTTTAAAGCAGCTCTGCATGTTGTTTCTGTCCAGCATTTGTTTCTTCTCTTGGCTAATAATGACTATTTTAAAACCCTTGCTTAAAATCATTGCCTAGAAAAGTGCATTAGGATCCACACATATCTAAAGGTATCTCAGATATGCCTTCTACCATATTTTCCTTTTCTTTTTACAACCTTTTCTTTTAATGCACAGTCTGGAAGTGATTGGTCATTTCTGCTGTACTTGTTTCAATAAAAAGACTGCCTTATCATGACTAAACTTGCACTATAAATTCCTTCCTGGGTGTGTAGGTAGCATCCTGCACAACTTCAGCCCTGCACAATTTCAGTGTTGACCTGTTAGTCACCTTGTAAGCTGAGGAACTTCTCCAGGTGATGGATGTGGTTTCCTACCTGCTACCTCTGGAAAAGTGTGGTGTCAGAGACATCTTTTCATGAAAAGTCCTTTCCTTAGAATTTTTCCTCCTGAGAAGCTGAGAGGCCTCAGGAACAAAATGCAAACATTGATTATCTGCTGCTGTGGAATGCAACAGGTGCATCTGTGATTGGTCTCATGCAGTTGTTTCTAATTAATGGCCAATTACAGTCAGCTGGCTCGGACTCTCTGTCCAAACCACCAACCTTTGTTATCATTCTTTGCTATTCTATTCTTAGCCAGCCTTCTGATGAAACCTTTTCTTCTATTCTTTTAGTATTGTTTTAATATAATATATATCACAAAATAATAAATCAAGCCTTCTGAAACATGGAGTCAGATCCTTGTCTCTTCCCTCAACATAAGACCCCTGTGAACACCATCACGGTGTGGCAGCACCTTTGTGTTAGTCTTGATTTGTGAAAAGCAGATGCAGAAGGTGATGAATGTGCCTCCCCTGCTCTCCCTCTTGCTCACTGTGTCTGCCTGAGAGGGCTGTGAGTCATGAGAAGCATCTGGCAGTGAATTCTGGCTCCTCATCTGGAGAAACAGCCTCTGGCACACGTCAGGCAGGGCCCTTGAGCTCCTCACATGCCCTTTCTGGCAAAACCCAGAAACCTGAGCTAAGAGAATGATTCAGGAAAATCCACCCAAATGTCCAAGAAGCCATTACCACCTCCAGTTTCAGCTGGTGTTCCTCTGACTGCCTAAATTGCCACTCTTGCTAAACTGGGTGTCTAAATATCTCCCACCTTCCCAGTGTGCTAATGATGGAAAATCACAAGGAAGTGTTTGCCTTGGCATCCAAAGGAAGCCTAATGTGCTGTAAATGTTTGCTCCATGCCTTATTCACTTCCACAAAACAACCTTAAGTTTAAAAACTGCTGCTGGAAGTTCCTCTCATGAAAACCCAGTGGCAATAATGCTGGCCCTGCAGCTGGGATGCCTTGATCCTGCCCCTCTTGTGTGGTGTAAACCCAAAGCACCTTCGTCCCTGGAGCTGAGGGGTTAATCTTTATGGAAACCTTGTTCCTCCTGCTGGTGCTGGGAGAAGGCAGGAGTCAACACTGCTCAGTCCACTGCTCAGACTCAGGAACCTGGAAAAAAATCAGACAAGAATTTCAGTTTCTGGTGTCAGTGCCAGCATTTACCTGCAGCTAAAGGGATTGCAATTCTGATTCTTAAATTCTGGGTCTTTAGCTAATAACCATTAAATATAAATTCCTTTAGAGACCTGAGGGAACACGATCTAGAATTAACGTTTCAAGAAAAATTCCTTTTTTTGTCTTGGCATCCAAAGGAAGCCTAATGTGCAATAAATGTTTGCTCCATGCCTTATTCACTTCTACAAAACTGCTGCTGGAAGTTCCTCTCATGAAAACCAAGTGGCAATGAAGTTGGCCCTGCAGCTGGGATGCCTTGATCCTGCCCTTGTTGTGTGGTGTAAACCCAAAGCACCTTCACCCCTAGAATTGAGGGGTTAATCTTTACATCACTGCTCAGTCCACTGCTCAGACTTAGGAATCTGGAAAAAAACAGACAAGAATTTAATTTTCTGGTGTGTCAGCATGTAAGTGCCAGCATTTACCTGCAGCTAAAGGGATTGCAATTCTGAATCTTAAATTCTGGTTATTTTGCTAATAACCATTAAATATAAATTCCTTTAGAAACATGAGGGAATAGGATCTAGAATTAACATTTCAAGAAAAGTTCCTTATTTGCTTTTGTGCTTGCTGTCCAGTTCAGAGACCCTTTTAAACCCCTTTTTCTAAGGTTTTTCAGGTTTTTTAATTTCTTCTACTACAGCACAGAGAGAACAATCTGGAAAGGGTTCATAATATGGTCACTAAATGGGGCTTCTCTGGTTGTGGGAATGATAAGTTGAAACCTATTCAGCTGAAGGATTTAAATAAATCAGTCAATTTCAGGCTCTGAGATTCCAGATCTCATAAAATTACTGACTTTAGAGACTCTTCAGGTCTACAAACTCCATTAAACTGTCCATACAGAGATTTTAGACATTGCTGTGCTGTAGATTGCAATACCTAAAGACTTCTGCTGAAATGCTGTCCTCTTGCTTTGAGGGCTGGCTCAGTACTGATGAGTACAGACAAAAAGAAGACTGTCACAATGGTAAAAAACCCCCAGCAGATTAGCACTGGAATCTTTTCAGATTTGAGAACCTCAAGGTCAGATTAACTGTATCTCAACAGCCTCGTTGGTTCCAAACCCTGCCGTGTGCTGTGCTGTGAGCTGTGCTCCTCTCAAACCATCCTGACAAGAAGTCTCTGAGAATAATCCTCAGAGCAGATGAGGCAGTGCCATGGGCTGGGCACAGCAGAGCACAGCTCCCACAGGCTCCCCTCACTCATGCTCCCAAGAGAAGAATTCTCCCTGTCACATCCCTCCTTTCCCAGGCTGAGCCCCCACTTGTGTGTCTTGATCACAGTGAATTTCTTCCCACTGCAGCACACAGCCAGTGGATTACCTCTTCTTATTTATGAACAACTGTTTTTCCCTTTGAATAACAAAAAAATAACCTTTATTTTACTATTTTATACCTTGGCCTTGAGTGTTTTCCCTTATTCTCTTTGATTTTGCAGTGCATGGATCCCCAGGCTATCTGCAGCAAGAAGGTGAGAGTGTTCTAGAGCAGAATGGATCATCCCCAAATTTCAGAGTTACATCAGAATTCTCAGAGGAACTGCTTTTTAAAAAACTATTACAAACTGACAGAATTCAAGTTTTGGATTTGAATTTAGAGTCCAACATCTTCATATTTTGGGTCTGAACTTTGCAACCAGTACTTATCTTTCTACATGAACCTAAAATTCCAACAAAAGTCATTGATTAATGGAGTACTCACTATCTGGAACTATACCTAAAATTTTCCATAGTGATCACTCCCCACAACCCAATACAGACATTCTGGTTAGTTCCATATTTATTATGCAATGATGCTATTGCTGGAGAGCAACTGAATTTTGTCAGGGGAATGTGGGAAAAAATGTATCGGAATTCAAAGATCAAAATTTCACAAACATTTCATATTTCTGTGCAAGGTGATGAATTGCAGTGTTTTGATTTATTGAAGGTTTTGTAAAAAATAGATCCTGAGACTTCTCCATCTTACTAGAGTATAAATGAAACTAACTCCTTTGATCAACTCTAATGTAAGCTATAATCTAATCCTCCCTTTTCTTTAGGAGTTTATTAGCTGACAGTGAGTGGCTTTCTGCAGCATTTAATGGAACATTGCATTATCTGTCATCAGTTTTCCTCCCTGAAACCTGCACATCCTGCAGCCTAAATTGCAGCTTTAGGGGTGTGAGAGCTAAAGAGAACAAGGTCTCCTCTGTGTGAGCTCTGCACTGCAGCAGCCTCAGAGCTCAGCATCCCCCTCGGCCAAGTCAAGGATGGGTTTGCTTGGCTTAAAGAAGAAATTGGGCTGACTTTGATAACTGTTCTAAGATATATTTTCACTTTCTCCTTCCCATTTTTACAACCCTGATGTCTGTTTGTTAGCACAACAGGTGCTACAGATGTGTTTTCTACGAGTCCAAATATGAGATTATGTGAGTTAAAATTCACATAAGGTAGATCCCAATCAGAAACCTTAAGAAAAGTTCACTCTGCAGAGATACAGAACCAGTTAAAGCATTAGGTGAGCCTTTCTTGTTTTCAAATGAATTATTTGTTTGGACAAAATGAGTATAAGAAAGAAGTATCATTTTTCAAAAAAGTTTCAGGTCCTTTATTATTTTAACCCTACAATTAAAATGATGACTGAGAATACAAGAAGGAGTACAAAAAGATTAATGGTTCCACTGTAATGGTAGTAGAGAGTAGGATTTTTGCATTGTTGGGGTTTGACTTTTTTTTTCCTAATCTAATGAGAAATTTTATGAAAAACAAACATACCAACAAAAACTTCCCTCAATTTTTAACTGAAAAGAAATTTCACAATGCAAAAAAATTATATAAAAAAAAGAAATTTCACAATGCAAAAAAATTATATAAAAAACCCCAAACAAACCAAAATTGGTCTCTTGCTTATCACTCAGCTTCTGGAAACAGGCACAAAACAAGGTGTCCATTCAACTGAGACGAAATGAAACATTTTTGTTATTTTCTGATTTTATGATTCTGACTTCAAATCCTAGAATCAAACTTTAGGAAGATCACAAAGGTATCTAAGTAAAAATTTGGTTTATTATATGTTTTCAGAGGTATATTTCACTTGTGGTTTATAGGAAACAATTTTTTACACTGAGTTAGGAATTCAGCATTGCACATAATGAAATTCTCTTTCCCTAACTCCCTAATCCACAATTGTTAAGAGAAGTGACAACAGAAATATCTAAAAGAAAAAACCAGCAAGCTTCCTCCTGATTGGGTTTTTTTCCCTTTTTAAAGAGAGTTTAAAAGTTTTTTCCAGAGATGGCTCCAATGTATGCCCAGATCCACCATCTCCAGATTAATGAACTGGGCCCCATTGAAAATGGGAATAAAGTTTTTATATCTTTTCCTCTTTTAAAAACATTAAATGTTTCACCAGCAAACTTATGGCTGTTTGTGTGGGTCATCTCCTTTTTGGCTGATGCTCCTCTTTAGGATGTTATGGCTTAGCCCACACTGCCCTGACTGTATTGTTTGCTTTCCTTTGAACCCTGTGAGACTTATTTTTCTTTTTGCTTCCATAGATGCCAGTCCAAATTGCACTGACTGATTGTCTGTGACCATCCAGGCTGACAAACTGTGACTTAAATGGGACAGTGTCAATTTTTCTCTGACAGGGAAAGGTCATTTCAAACTCAGAAGCCTGGACCAAAATGATCCATTGAATCTGAGTTATTGGCTTGAAGGTTAACATTTCAGTGATGTACAAGGTCATTAATATGATTCATATTTTCTTTTTGACTGCCCAGTAAGGACTGCAGAAACAATGAGATGGAGACTGGTGGTTGTTTTCCAAGCCAAAGCAATGTTATAAAAAAAAGCAGCTTTGAAAATAATTGTGGAATGGTCCTGTCCTGGTGTGAGTGTCTGCAGTCAGTAACAGGGAAGATATTTGATATTAACTGCAGGGATGGGGCTCTGTCCCTGGCAGCCTTCATCATCACAGTCCCTTTGGATTTCACTGGGGAAGTTTTGACTGTATAACCTTAAAAAACTCCCCCAGACTTCTGCAATTATTTTCTTTAGGATGAGAATTTTGCTGTGAACTAAATCATGCATGGGTGGTGTGGTCTGTAAAAACAAATCAATTTACATGGCCAGGTGGAGAATGTCTCAGAGCTGGACACTGCTGTTATCACCATTCACACTGGACATGCATCAATTATCTCCTGGTTTGTCTTTCAGCAAAGAACAGACAAATCATGGTGGCAGTTTTGAGGATTTTTCACCCCAGTGACCCCTCATGAAATATCAGTGTCCAGAATGGAGTTTGGCTGCTTATGGGCCAGGCAGCCTCCCCACTATTCCAGAATTTTCTCTCTTAAGCAAATATCCAAATTGTCTTGTTTCCAGCCCAGGACACAGTGTAAATTCTCAATTTCACAGGATAATAATACATTTCTAATAGGTTGAAGCAGAACCTTTGCACTCCCTTACTTATCAGGAATAAATGATGGAGACATATTTTTTGTAGAATTATTATTATTAGGAGAAGAGAATATTACATATGTCTGGCTTCAAGAAATCACACTGAAATCTGAAATAAGTGTCATGGTTTTATGGTAACAATACAGAAAATACAATTCCAAAAATTGGTTTTGTTTGGTTTTGTTTCTGTTGTGTATTATAATGATTAAAAGACAAACAAAATAGGAATGACAGACTAATCTGAGAGATTTAAAACTGTCAGTCCCTGTGATCTAATGATGTTGACTTTCTATCAGCATCAGGATTTCTCAAACCTTCATCCACTCCACAGCTGCTACAGGTCATGTTGTGTCCCCCTGCAAGTGTGTTGGTCTGGGCACTGTCACAAACCTGATTTTCCTCCCAAGCAGGAAGTTCCTCCATTATAAGACCAGTCCAGTACAATATTTTAACTAATTTTAAAGTTAATACCATACTGTGGTTACTAGTAAATTGAATTTATAGAGGTAAAGGATACACAGCGATATATTTTGGAATGGAATTAATGGAATTAATTCAATTTTTGGAATTAATTCAATTAATGGAATTAATTCAATTTTTAAACAGAACATCCTATTTAATTTTACTTGTTCTCATGCATGTATTATTATTAAATTTGGATTAAGAGCTTGGAATCCAAGCTTGAACTCCAGTTTGTAAGGTTTTGTATTTCCATGGACTGAAGGCAAGACCCACACCTTTGATCCAGGACCAGTCCTTTCATATTCCTGGATGATGCAGCTCTGCTCTGCTGCTTGTGCCCAATTTTTCACTCAAAACATTTTCTGCCACATTTGAATTTTGCAGTAAGATTTGTCTGCATGCTGGGATTAGAGTCCAATGAAAATTTCTTCTGGAAGGGCAGGAATGTTCTTCTGCTCTCTGCCATGAACTTCATATGACTCACCAGAAAGACATGAAGAGTATTTGATTAGGAATTATTATTTGAAAACTAAATTAGATAGAAAAGAAAAAAAAAAGAAAAAGAAAGGTTTAAAATGGAGAAAGTATTTGTTGATCTTTCATCTTGAGACCTTTACTTTTTCTTGTGGAAAGTTTCTGTCTATTGCATTTTCCCTTCAGTCCTGCATACAATGGTAACTACTTATTTGTCATCCTTTAATCTACAATTTTCAAGGAATTTTTTTTGTAGATTCTCAGGCATAAATTGCATTTCAAGCAGATAAATATGCATTGATCAATTGAAGTAATTAATTCCTGAATATTTTTCAAGTAATTAGGGAATCCATAAGGTTTTAATTCTGAAAAACAAATCTGAAAAAGATGAAAAAGAAGCAAGTACAGCAACAATGAAAGAGATCAAGCTGCATTGATACAGAAAGGTGTTTAAATCCCTTAGTGATTTGTTAATACTGAATGGTGGCTAAATATTGATTAATTAATCAGACGTATCAAATGATTGAGGTAATCAAATTAACAAATCAGAGCAGATTGCTGCAGAAAAAGAGTTAAAACCACAACCTTCAACTTGAGGTCACTGTGTGGAAACTTCAACTGTTTCTGTGAATTCTGCTCTGAGATCATAAATAGATCCACAGGATGTTCTCCTGACAGTTGAAATGTTATTCAGAACTATAAATGTAAAATAAAGAATATCTGTCTTGAATGCAGCTTCTAAATCTGTGGGTCACTCAGCTTGATGCTCTGACCTAAAAAGAGATAAGGAGATCAGTTTTATTTATCAAAGAATAAAATGTTAGACTTACCACAGTACAAGTCTGTCTAAATTCATACCTGTTACTTTTTGAATGAGGAAATCTTGGATTAGTGACTTCTATGTGATCATACTTAAATGTTAATCAACTTTTAGCAGTAACTGGTGAAAGTTGTTTTACTGTTAGTTAATTAATTAGTTATTGCCAGAGTCTCTATTATTCAGTGCAGCACCGTAACTGGATTTCATTGCTAAAGGCTGGTAAATTAATTTTTAATGGACTGTATTTCAAAATTTAATAATGAGACAATACTATTTAATTATCTAAGCCAAACACTGAAACAATTTCAGGGCAGTACATGGCACTTATGAAAAGTTAGCCATTTATCCTGCTAGAAACTTTATATATCCTTCTTTATTCCATAAATATCAAGCAGTGCCTCTGAAGGTCTGCCTTGGCTTTTTGTTACTTAGATTTTCACATTGTGTCTCTCCACTTGAAGAGTTCTGTCTGTACTACAAAGGGGGAAATACTGCAAATAAGCGACTGACAGTAAAAATGTCGTAGCTGGTTTTGTAAGGCAATAAAAAAAAAAAGATGTCAAAAGTGCATCTTCTTGCCAAGCACAGAGTAGTGCACTGGAAGAGAAGATTTGAAAAGGTGATAGAAGGAACATGACTTGATGATATGCTGCACAGAAAATATGGGGGAAAAATTCAGACTTCATATCAAAGTAAAGATTTCTGAAACACTTCTGTGAGTAAAAAGTGCTATAAAGCCTAGCAAGGAGTATTTGAGTATTTCCACCCTCACTGCCAGCCTGTGCCCAGCATCAGAGGGGTTCCCCTGCACACTCAGTGCTCTTTCCACATGGGCAGTGTTGAAAGCTGTGGGGAATTTTTTAAGGTTTTACTGAATTCTAAATATTCCAAAAAATAACGATGAGATTATTTCTACTGTGTACAGAAAAGGAAAAGTGTCCCTGTCTGTGACAGGCAGGTTGGATTCTGATTTTTAATGTTCCTTCCAGCCCAAACCATTCTGTGATTCTATGATTCTGTGATTCTGTGATTTTATGTCTCTGTGGAAGATGTTCCCAGGGCTCTCTGCTCTCACAGCACCCTCAGTCCATCTGTCCACAATTTGGTTTCAGTTTTTGTTTCATTCCCTTCTGGAAGTCAGGACATGAGGTTCCTCCTTCTTTCACTTCCTCCTTCTGCCTGATTTCTTGCCTTTTATTTCATTTTTCTTTTACTTAAAATAGCACAGAAGTACCTTTCCCTTCACCTTTGCAACCCTGAGGTTTCTGGCTGGTTTTGCCATGATGTTTTTCAGCATTTAAAAATATCCTTTAAAATTCTGGGGGCTCTTTCCAAAGTTTTGGGTTTTTTTGTTTTTTTGGGGTTTTTTTAACCAAGGATTTCCAGAAACTGGCAGGGAAGTAACACTGTGCTTAAATGAGACTGAAATGCTGCCTGGGCTTATAAAGAAGGCTACATTAGTAAAAATAAGTGCAAGGGCAGAGACCTAAGAAATATTCTCCCTTTTTTCTTGCTGTGGTTTTACTTTATGCCATGGTTTTATCCATCAGGATGCCATTAAACAATTCCTGGCTAAAATTCCTTGAATGCAGATACTGTTTTGGGAACTGTATGGATGAAGTATCTGTCGTGTTATTTTGCTGCAGAGACACCAGCATTTCCATAAGTTATTTGTACATTTTTGTATTGAAGATACAACCATGAAGAAAAATACTTCTTGTAGTGTTTGCATTGATTATACAGAAATAAAAGATTACAAACTTTAGTGGAACAGTTAAATGATCCATTTATTCAATCTAATGAATTTGCATTGATGTGGTTTAATATAATGTCAAAAGTACATTTCAAGTTATATAAATTGAATTTATTGCATATGAAATCAATCCTTGAAGACTCTAGCTCTTGGCAGAATGTAAAAATAACTGCAGACTCTAAAATTAGGGGTGTGTGTCTCTGTATGTCTGTGTTTTTGTCTCCAAATGCTAAAGGCTAAAATTCTGGACTTCAGTTTGAACTGGTTTCCTTGGTAACTTGCTCATAAAGTTCCATTTTTTCCTCCTATTTTCTTTAATATCCCAATTAAATAACCTTGAACAATGTATTCGTTTCTCTAAGTTACTATATTCCTGAAGTTTTTGATATTGTTTGAGAACAGTTTTCCCTTAGCTCTTTTCATAATTTGATTAATTTGATTACAAATTAACAATCTTTGACTTGTAACTTCACAGAAAAAAACGCTTTGCTATTACTGCAAATAATACTAATATTTGTCATTCTTTCCTTAGTACTATCACTCTTAACACTGTCACACAAATGCATTTTATGTAATACATTTTTCATCAGAAGAGTTTTAAGCTAAAAGTTCTTCACCCACTATTTTCAGCAGCAGCACAATTCTTATCCACTCAAACTAGGGGTTGACATCAGTTACAGATCTGTAGTGACAAAACCAGGAACTCACAGGAGCTGGAATTAAAGTAATTTTTGTAACTTTGATCAATATTTGGGGTTCCTTCAGACTGTTTTGTCAGAGGTCTTGAGCTTCTGCAGCGCTCATGTTTCCTTCAGTGGATGTTGTGAATATTCCACAGACACCAAAATCTCCAAATGTGTCAAACAACCCACCTAAAAAAATGAAGCCCACAGCTAAACAAAGTTCTAGGAAAACTAATTTTTGTAAACTGTCTTTCCCAGAAATTCAACAAAGGCAAAAATTAAACTTATTTTGGTAAATATCAACAGGAAAATTATTTCTTGCTGTGAATTCTCACTCCATCACTCAGAAAGAAATGTCAACTTTGTGCTGTTTTGTACCTATGAAAAATTCTATCTTTGATAAAGCTGTTTATATAAAGGTATTAATTAAAGGAAAAAACCTCCAGAGCAAGTTAGGTAATAACTACCCACAACAGTCAAAGATGCTCTTGAGATTTTTGTAACAATGCTCAGGATTTTGCAGGAGACAGATCAATACAAATGTCCAGAGAATTTTCAGAAACAGAAAGCTCTAACTGCAAAGTCAACAGAAATTTAGGCATGGATCTGGGAGCTGTTCCTATGCATTCCCAGATTCTCCAGCTTTATATTTCTCCTTGGACTGAGGTTCCACTCAGTCCTACAGAGGGCAATGTGTTATCAAAGTGCTCAGCAGGGCTGTGAGCAGTGGAATGTGGCATCTGTTAAAACCTGCTCATAAATTCTTAATCCCACACACAAAAATTAAAAGGTGTCATATTGATCTCATTTTATTTTGTTCTGCACGCAGCTTTTGTGTAATGACACATTTAATAATGGTATGCTATTGTTATCTCTGCAATACCTATATAAGCTGTGTTTCAATAATTTTTTTTCTCCTGATGAAGAAAATACATAAATTTTCTTATTAAATAGCTTTAATATTATAGAAAAATGTGATGAAGTTAAACCCTTTTATTTCCCCCTCTTTTAACAATTGCTACTATGTGGTAATTGCAGAAACACTTTGAATGGAGGCAAGTAGAAAAGGAACAATTTCAAATTTAACAAAATCAACCTTACTAGCTTTTAACCAGGCTGAAAATGATTTTTTCTATTCAAAATAATCTCTTTTATATTTTTGTGAGGACAGTATTTTATTTTTAGTATAGAATGTAGTATTTTATTATCAATAGAAACTACTGTTAAGAAGTTGATTTAATTTACTGCTTATGTAAAGCAGCAGACTTCCACCAAAGGCAGATTCCACTACCAACACTGAGAACTGAGAAGGCAAAATTTCTCACAAATTGATATTGTCCTTTTGGAGCCCTGGTTACTGAGAATTTCAGACTTTCTGTGCTGACAGACACTGACCCCCAAGAGAACACTGCATTTAACCTGAGGCTGTGGGAAAGGCTTCCAAAATGGAATGATAGAACTGGGATTGTGGAGTTTGAATAGAAATGTGTCATATCACAGGGTGGAAAACTTAGAATTTAAAGTTTTAGAATATAGTGGTATATGTGAAGCATGATGGTGGTCTTAGGGCAGAGGCTGTTCCTTCTTCTTCACCTTCTTCTCCATGGGTTTGGATGGTTTTGTGTAACTGGATAAAAAAAAAGTCCACATTGTGGGTTGTGGACTTGTGGTATGTTGTTGGGTTAAAAATAAAAAGAATTTAGATGTCATTTCTTAATTGGAGAGTTTATTCTTAAAAGGCCTTGTAGAGAGAGATGGGGCTCCTTTTTTACCTTGTCTCAAGGCCTGTGAGACTGTAACACAGATAAGAACTAACAAACATCTGAGTCTGAACAAGAAATACCATCTCAAGCATTTAATCCTAACCCTGGCAAAACGAAGATAAAATTGACATTGCCCCTTTACAAAAGCCCAACTTCTGCCTCCTAAAGACTCAGTGGGAATGCCATTTATCTCTTGCACAGAAGACTTCCATCATCATCACTGTCATTATCCTGGACAAGTCTGCATGAAAAACAATGAATCAGCTTAAATTCTTTAATGGCACAGAAGCAAAAGGAACCTGCCACCTACAAAGGGAAACTCTGAACATGAAAGAAACTGGTGCTCATTGTCTTCTACCTCTCAAGCTCATTACAGGACCCAGGGTTTCCTTGGGGTTGTTCCAAGGTCCTCTCACAGCAAGAGATTTTCCCCCTCTGTGGTTTAAATTTATTGTGGAGGAAGCTGGGGTAATTGGAAGCAAGATTTGGGATGTTGCAGTTTTAGCTGGAAGTTCTGCATGTCTGTGCTCTGCTCTACCCTGCTTCATGTGACTCCTCAGCTTCTCTCCCTTCTTCCTCCAAAAGGTTCCTCCAGGTGTTGCAGCACACCCACACACACAGTAACTCTGTTATCAGACAGGTGAAAGATGGTTTGGAAAACATCTGCATTGAAAACACACAAATAATTTTGATTTTAGGGTTTGAACCTGCCAAGGGAGGCAGCACAGATGTTGGTGTGCTGGAAACTGGAGGGTGCAGAAATTCCTGACGCAGTGGGGAGCAGCTGGGGACAGAGTAAAGCAGCAGCTTCCTGCACCCAGAGCTCTCTGCATCCAGAGCGAGACATGACTGCAGAGTGAACCTTTAATCTCATGAACATTGCTGCTATCTTTTCCATGAGCAAAGCAGTTGGGTATAAATGGATATTTTTAAGAAGACGATGGGAGTAGATAATAGTTTTCTGCAAGCTGAAAAAGTACTTATCTAACTTCCCACAGCCCCACAGAAATAAAATTCTTAAATCTCCCTCCAATGCCACCATGAATAGATCAAAATAGGAAAAAGTAATGAAAATACAGGGAGCAATCAGCCACTATTGTGAGCATGAATTTTATAATCCTTCAGAAATATTATATGCAACACAATTTTAGACAGAATAGCATTTCTCATTCTTTTTCTGTCCAGGAAATAATCTTCCAAAGTGTCTGACCAAGAGCACTGGCTGACAGTAGGAAAGGAAATGGATTCAAAATGAATTTAGTTGATATGTTTGTGTTGTTCCTCTGGAAGAAATTCTGTGTTAATGACGTTATTCATTCTGAGAAATTGAATAAATGTATCAGGACAACAGTGAAATTGAAATGTGCAGTGCTAATGCAGTCATCACCCTTAAGTCTTTTCCAGTTTCTTATGGCCTCAAAGCTTCCAAAACTATTGTATGTGCTGCACCAGCAAATTGCTGGCCTGTGCATCTGCTGTGAATATTTTACATATCCTAGGAAGGATTCTTGCCCTTGACATCCAGGTAACATCAGTTCAGCATTTACCACACTCGCTAAACATTCTCCAGATTCAGCATTAAGGGCCATTAAAAGACAAAATACCCCTCAAACCTATATCAGTAATTTTTCACTATTCCAGTTTATAAAGAGAAAATGAAAGCAGAATTATTATTTCTGAATGAAAGGAAAACTGATGGAAAAGAGGCAGGCAAAAATGCCAAGGCAGTGAGGGTTGCCATCAAAGGTGTCTTTCATAACTCTTGTGTGTGTTTTTTCACAGATGAGTTTCCCAAGGCTGCATGTAAAAATGTATTCGAAGAGGACTTATCCTTAATCCTCCCCTAAATCCCCTTTCTGCCATCCATCCAAGAGACACAGTTAGATAGGAATATAGGAATCCAAGGTTCACACTGATATCTAAAGAAAAAACAGTCAGTAAATATTTTCATTTTCTACCATTATATTGCTGATGCTGAATCCCAGGCCAGAGAGTCATGGTTAGTCAAAGGAGGGTCTTTGGTATAGTGATATGCACTGAAATATGGCTAAAAAAGTTTAAAATTCTGGGAACATTTTTATTTGTAAAACATCCTAACATGATAAAGTTGTTTTTTTTTTAACTTGTACTAATTATGGGATTAAAAAAACCTTAAGGAAATCAAATTAAACCAAACCAACAAAACATAACAAACAAAACCTCTCCCAAAATAAGGAACACTCTAAAACTAATTTTGACCCTTGAGAAGTAAATTTACAAGGTTACGTAACAATATATGCATTATATCAATATATATGTGGTTTTACTAATCTATTATCAAGATTCTTTTAAGATGATTTTTTTTAAAATTTACTATCAGCATTTAATAAAGCTAGACTAAAATTTTGTAAAATTCTAGTATCTGGGATATGTAAGTTTTGCAGGTAAGTCTGCTGATGAAAGAAGAAAGATGAGTTGAAAAGTCTTGCAACTTTAGACCCTCTGTGTCATTAGGTGAAGTCTCCATCAGCAACACCATGGTTACTTCTTTATTAACAATTCCAGATATTTTAGTGCATCTCATGGTTTTGAAATATCTCCAGGATATAATTTTCTGACTTTCAGCTTCCCCTTCAAAACAAGAGAGCTGAGGCACAATGAAGCAGAATAAGAGGCTGCCCGGGGAGGTTGTGGGATTAAAACACTTTGAGATTTTCAAAATCAGAATGGATAAAGCTTTAAAGCTTTTTTAGACAACCTGATCTGGATCATGACCTGGTTCTGAGCAAGGGCACCAGGCTGGAGGCCTCCTTCCTACTCTGTGACTCTGAGTCTCATTCCCATGTAAAACCCTTGGATTATCCAAAATGCAGCTAAATATTTGTGTTTAGATGACTAAAAAATGGGATAACATCCATTTCCTTGAACAGGACAAACCCACAGTTACAGCTGTAAATGAAAAGGCTCTTTAGCAGATGATGCTTATAAGAAGGGAAACCTTCAGGACTTTTTCAGGCTTGGCTAGGAAAAAAATAGACCAGGTAGAACTGAGAGGTTCTTTATGACATCTGAGCTTGTGTAAGAGAGAGAATCATTCTTAAACAGATATTATTTGAAAGGAAAGTGTGAATTTAGCAGTTACCATCCTAAAACCAAATATGCAGAACAATTCCACAGCCCCTGCCCCCCAGACACACACTTTGCCTTTTTCCAGGGCTCCTCCCCTGGATGAGGGATTGCAAGGCAATATTGCCTGGCTTTGCCAGAGCTGACAGCCCCCCTTGATGTCAGCTGAGAATACTGAAGGGCTACTGCTGCATTCATTATGCAAATTGCTGTAGTCCCAAGGAAACCAACTCTTTTATGCAATTAAATTGTTTACCAGCCTATTTATATCTTAATAATGGCTTAGCCTGGGTGCTTTTTGTTTCTGCTGGCAGTAAGAATTTAAGCAGGGTCTTTCTATTATCCACACATGTTTGTGAGCTGGTGCTGTGGAAGGGATTGACCGACTCATTTCTGTGCAAGGATTCTTTGCTGTATTCAAATGATTTTTCAATCCATGAAGCACATTTCCAGGGTTTAAGAAAAATTAAAATATTAAGTAACTGCCTCGTGGAATTTGGCAGCAATACACAAAGACAAAACTGCAGAAATTGTGATGTTTCCTGGAATGCTGTAGATATTTTTCCTTTGAATAAAAAAAAAAAAATTAATACGTGTATTCTGCAAATAAGATTTGTTTGGCCTATGAAAATTTTATAAGCAAGTGAATGGATTCTTTAGCTAATAACAAAGATTTGCTAAAAAGTCAAATGCTCAAAGTAACTGTGTTTAAATAGAGAAAAGGACTTCAGTAGTTATTTCAACGTTCTTGCGTTATGTTGGGTATTAGACTTGGGTTTTATATAAAAAATAATTGGTTGAAAATAAGAGGTAAAGTCCATCCTTTTCATATTTCCTTTTTTCAGAAGTACATTCTCAACTTTTTTAAAAAGACATATCAGGTCCGTAAACTTGGTTTCAATAGAACATGAAAAAAAAACCAAACAAATCAATGTCAACAAGAATACACAAAGTAAAAGAATGGATGAACTCACACAACAGAAGCAGACTGATCCCCCCTCATCTTTTCCCCACATTTCACAATTTAAGGCAAATGTAGGTTGCTACATTATGAAAGGTGCCTGGGTCTCAAAGAAGATTTTAACAAGATGTTTCTTCCTTCACCTGTTTTTTCATCCTGTGAATTTCTCAGTCTTTTTGCTACCCAGTCCTACCTTTAGCAGAGATAAGGTTCTCTTCACTTAAATAATTAGTTTGACCAGGAATGAATTCATATGAAAGGTGTGGGGTTTAAACCAAAAGTGTCATAACCTTATATGTATTTTTTTGGTCTGAAGTTTTTAACAAGAGGCTTTGTGGAAAAGTGAAGCGGCACCACTATTAACTTCCTTTAAAAAGAAAAACCAGTTATCTACTTTTTAGGTGATGCAAATGTCAAAGGACAGGAAATTTTAGGCTGTTAGACCTGACCCTGTACAGATGCCAGGGCATTCCTAGTGAGCACATCCAATATTTTCATGGATGGAGCTTTTAATGGATTTATCACATTGATTCGTTACATCAACGGGCAACTTGGTACCCAGAAAGACAAAAAGACAAACCTTTCAGTGGGATCTTGCCAAATATACTTTTTTTTGCCCAAGATAATAAAAAAATTCAAGGAATCTCGTGACTTAACATGGCTGCAGACCAACTTTTCCTGATTGTTCTTTTATGCAGAATTCCAAACTTCATTAGACAGCTAATTTTTTTTTTTTTTTTTTTTTTTTTTTTTTTTGCAATTGACCTGTGATTGTGAAGATACCAACTAGAACAAGATGAACTCTGAGTCTCATAAAAAGAAGCCAGGCACCCCAAATAATGTCAAGTAAAGGCTAAAAATTGAACAATTCTTCTAGTATTAAATGAAAATTTAATATAGTAATTTTTCCATTATTCTGATTAATTAAAAGCTTAAAAACATTGATTTGTGGATTTAATCTTTATGACTTTTATTTGATTACTTCATTAATGAAGCTTTAATGAGCTGAGTAAAACAGCAACTTATGAGTTACGAATATTGCTTTGTGTATTGTAGTCTGATCTTTTCCTAAATTCTTAAAAACTAAGCAGAAATGCCTGATTCCACCTAAATTGTAAAAATCTCAAAGCCACCAGGTTGCTTTGCACAGGAGATATGTGCATTGTCACTGGGTAGATTTAGATCAGATATTAGGAAGAAATTCTTCCTAAAGTGTTGCCATCTTTTGTGGATTCTTTGTTGGAATTGGAAAATGTGTTCAACAGGAATGGGAGCAGAAGTGCCAGATGGACTAATAAAGAAAGAATGAACTCATGAACCTCATTTCTCAAAGAAACTAGGTAAAAATGTCCCTGCCAGAGTAATTTTTTTCTCCTGTAAACTCTAAAACTGGTGATAATAATGTTAATAAAGACATTTGTATCTGCTACTGCTTAACATTGTAAACACTTAATGCTGGATGTTGGGCTTGGAGGAACATACCTATTTCTTCCTTATCTATTCTTGCAACTTCCTTATCTATTCTTGCTCTGTTCTCTTTTCTTTCATTCTTCTTTAAAAAATGCCAAAAATATTGATCAGAGGCTATTGGTGAAGCTGAATTTTTGAAAAGCTGGAGGAAAATATTAGTAATAAAAATAACTAATAATGGAGCTCCTTAGTGATGGATTTTGACAGAGCTTTTCTATTTAAAGAAATAATTGAGTTCTAATAAATTAGTTTTTCTGGCAAATTATCAATTTCTAAAAATACTTAAGAAATGCCACATTTGTTTTCTTGTAGATTGCCCATACTGAGAACATTGAAGCCTTGTGAAATGAAGGTTATAAGTCACTTCTGACAGTTCATGGCAAATCTTCATCACTGAATGTCATAATAAAATTTCAAGTATTTGGAAAGCCAAGCCACAGCGTATAAGCAATGAGTCTAAATTTTTTTTTGTTAAAAGACTGCTTTGTTTGGTGTTTTGTGTTGGGTCAAAATTCCAACATATCTCACTGTCTTATACTTCATAGAATCACTGATTTTTTTCAGCTTGAAAGTCTTCAAAGACCTTCTTGTTGATGGTCCCATGGGCAGGGACACCTCCCACTGTCCCAGGGTGCTCCAGCCCTGTCCAGCCTGGCCTTGGGCACTGCCAGGGATCCAGGGGCAGCCACAGCTGCTCTGGATCCCTGTGCCAGTGCCTCACCACTCTCAAAGGAAGAATTTCTTCCCTAATATCTAATCTAGATCTCCTCTCCTCCAGTTTATATCCATTCCCTCTTCTCCTATCACTGCCTGCCCTTATACAAAGTCCCTCTCCAGCCTCCCTGCACGCCCCACTCATTTCCTTCTGAACTGCATTTCTCTCACTTTTTCCATGTGGACTGTGAATACATTATGAAATTCCATTCTGTCTGATCCATTTGACATTTCCCCAAATGCTTTTGTTCAAACATGTTTATGAGCAAGGTCCCTTCCAACCCAAATTGTTCTGTGATTCTATGGTTGGGTCCTGCTCTTAACTCTCAACTCAATAGAATACAGATTGCCAGGGTAGCAGCAGATAGAGCTGTGGAAATAAATCCTTTGTTTCCAATGATCTGAGGAGAAATCTGCCTGATAACTTTCCCCTCAGAGGTATTGAGAAATGTCCTCATTTCCTCTCTTGTGAGCACCTCCATGGTTTTGCACAGCAGAGACTTTGGGAGCTGTTCCTCCTGCCAGGGGAAGGGATTTTGTGGGAATAGCTAAATCTGTCCTGCAGACCTGCACCTTCACACCTATCATGACTTGGACTGTCAAATAAATGGTTTTGGTGATGTACAGTCTAAAACTCCTTTCAGCAATGTAATTTATTTAGTCAAAACCTTTAATCCATCCCAATGACAAAACTCCTTCTTTACTGCATTTTTAGGAGCTATTTTCATCACTCCCCACACACCTCTGGTGAGATATGGAATGAAGACTGACCAAGTTTTACTGGAGACATGATGAGTGTGTGCAGACACTGTTTGAGTGAATCAGTAACAGATTATCTGCTATTTTTGTTCCAAGAAACCACAGCTGATGTTTTAAGGAATTCTTACTTGCTGAAGCTTTCAACATTTTTCAAGGTTTTGAATTTTGTTCTTTACTCCTCAGCTGAATAAAAACAATCCTTCAAGCAATATTCACTATTTTGAAATATTTCAGTTTCAACAAAGCAATGTATTTTAAATACCTCTAAATACCTTGAAGATATTATTTCCCTTTTCAGATAAGTATGCCTGTCTATGATTTTTCATAAGAATATAAGGCAACAAAACCAATTGCCCTCAAAGTTAATAGGAATTTGTTGCCTAGAAACGATATACTTCTTAAAAACTAATTAGTTGCCTAGAAACCACACAAATCCCCAAAACTTCTGTAGTTTCAACAATGCCCAAGTGACATGCACTGCTTCATGCAAGAAAAAAGTAAAGTTTGAAAATGTGATTTCAATGGCAGAAGTGTGGGGATGTGCTATCAAGGTGTAAGCGAGCACTGGGACACTCAGAAAGCCTAAGGACTGGGATCTGGAGTGTGATTTTACACATATTGCCTTGAAGTGGGAATATTTTTAATGTCCTGGAGTTCAGGAGAGCACTCTGTGCTGGAATAGCTCTGCCAGTAAAACTGGGCTTTACAGGCGATGCCCAATAATCCATTTTTGTTTTGCTGTTTTGCGTTACACAAAGTTGGGAAAAGCAGATCTGTGTGGTGGCCATGCTTGGGACAGGTAGTAAGGGAACCCCAGGGAACCTCAAAAGTACCAAGAGTCAATGCTAACATTTAATAGCACAGAAAGAAAAAGAAGTTTTCTGGAGCAGCAGTAAAATAAATATTCTAAATATTCTAAATTCTAACATAAAAATTCTAAATATTGTACTTTGTCCAGTTTACACACATGTTCTACTGCACTCTTAGGGAATAACCAATCCCAAAATAAACAAGAGAGCATAAAGCAAGCCTCATGTAGAACTGCTACTACACTTAGTATCATTAACTCTGTGAATTCAGAACAGCAGACTGTTTTTAAGACATAATTAATTATTTTTTCTTTTTTTTTTTTTTTTTTTTTTTTTAAGAAAAACACACACATCTGGCTAAAACCTGTTTTTTCAGTTCCATGAGATAGGGCAATGTTAATCCTTCTGCCTCAGTGCTCAGAGGTTATGACTTTATTACAGGGAAGTTTATTTTCTCTAAGAGAAGTTATTTTCTCTTGTTTAACATTAGATAACAATTAGGAAGGGATATTTACTCTCCTTAAAAATATTCATCAGAACTGTCGGATATCAAATGAAGGTTTCACTGCAATTCCATTCTCACCTTTTGAGAAAAATGCCATCCCTAAGGTGGAGCTCAGGCTGAGAAGCAATGATAGGAAGGCATTGAGTTATTTCTTGTTCACCTGAGCAGTCTGTGGAAGGTCCCAAAGAAGTTTGAGATCTACTGGGATTTAGCTGAGAGCTTTGAACAGTAAAATCCATTTTAAAATCCACTGCACTGCGTATCACACCCAAATCCATGCAGCTGCTGCATTCACACCAGGGTTATTCTGTTTTAAATGTCCAGTGTGCATTCAGCATTTTATTCAGCTGTTCTTCTAACAAGGCACAGTGAGGGGATAATGACAGCAAGGATCTTGGTTTTCTTTTGGTAAATAAGTGGAGCTTCACAGATTTTATGTATTCACTTACTTACCTATTATTTCTTTCTTTTTACCATGAAAGAACTAATAGGCAATGAGATCTAAGCCTGACAAACTCTATTTTGAATAGACTACTGACCTAAAAAAAGATGCAAATTATTCCAATAAGGACACACTTTATTTATTGTCTGCTCTTGAAGTAGCTGCATTAAAAGGAGTCTGCATGGAAAATACTGAATGTGAATCGATATCTACAAAAACTATTTCAACAAGCAAAGATAAATGATTTTCTAGCACAGTTTGTGCTGAGCTGCTGCCATAACTATATTTATATTCAGTGCTGCCTGAAAAAAAGTGCTCTGAAAATAAACATTGGGAAAGTAATCACCTGAGATCTGACACTTTAAAACTGGTGGTCAAAATTAGTATTCTGAAGTCATGAAGCCCCAGTGTGACTGAATGGCTGCTGTTATTGGGACACACTGATTTATCACCCCCTGCAAGGTGCAGAAGTAAATTCAAAAGCTGTATAATAAAGTCCCATATGACAAAAAATAGAATTTCATTGGATTATTTTTACATTACAACATTTATTTTTTATTTTTATATTATAAAATATAATTTATAATTACCATTTTTATTTTTATAATTACAATTTACATTTTTATTTCATTTAATATACAGAAATTTTACATGGAAATTATTTTAGAAAACAAATCTTTAAATCAGATTATTCAGGCTGCTAAAAATCCCTTCCCCTCAAAATATCTGGACAAACCAGGTGTGGCATTGTTATTCTCTAAGAAAATTACATTTTCAGAAGCCTCACAACATTAGGCTTTATTGTTTTTATTATCATGCTGAAATGTTTTTAAACATGTTAGTTGTCATTTATGAATGCCTCAGAAAACAAGGCAAAGTGGGTTTTGAACATGTTTACTTTACATTCAGAGATAAATCTTTCCAGGTAAATTATTAAGAGAATGAAGAACAAATCCCACTTACCATGACAAATTAAATTACACTTAAACCTAGTCATATTTACTTTACTGGAAGTGTTTTCATCTAAAGAATTATGAGGGAAAATAAATGTTCAGGTGCTGAGTCATGCCATGATGGTCTTCTTTCCAATCCCACACCTGAAGAGTCAGACACTCTGTATTTTTACATTTATATTTTATTGTTTTACTTAGAGTCACAGTGGAAGGGCAGTTGGAGACTGATACAGGATACATCAGTCAGCAGAGATGCAAAGAATGCAAGAATGCTGAAACAAAGGAAATGTGTGATTTTTGAGAAATTTATCATTACAGTGGGTCCATTCTGAGACAAAAACTCTGATTTTGGGAAAAGCTGAATATAAATTCTTCTTCCTGTTCTTTTCTGTGAGAGAAGAGTGGGAGGTACAGTCCCATGTTTTAGAGCCATAGTTATTGCAGGTACTGGGCTGGGAGACCTTGTAAACTCTCTGAGGGAGGTTTATGGCTACAAATCACCAAATCTAAAGATTGTGCTTTGTTATGGATCATATTCCCTCAGGGCAAAAATAAAAACCTATAATTTTTTTAATGTTTCATTTTTTTATTGGATAGGGTTTCTGTAGTTTTACTCTTTCAGCAAGTTGAGGCAAAGCAGCTCAATCTTAGTCCTGCAAGGCAAATATTGGTCTTGGCAACTCAGCTAATCACACAGCCCTTCAGTAATTGCTGGTGATTTCATAGAAGGGTTTGGACAGGGACATCTTCCACTATCACAGGTTTATCAGAGCCCAGTCCAGCCTGGCCTTGGACACTTCCAGGGATCCAGGGGCAGCCACAGCTTCTCTGGGCACCTGTGCCAGGGCTTGGTCACCCTCATAGTAAACAATTTCTTCCTAATGTCTGGTCTAACCCTGCCCTCTGTCAGTTTGAAGCCATTCCCCCCTGTCCTGTCACTCCATCCCTTGTCCCAAGTCCCTCTCCAGCTCTCTTGCAGCCCCTTTAGGCACTGGGACTGTTTACTGGGAATGTGAAACTGTTTCAAATCAGTAATGGCCTTAGAGAGGGAGATTTAAGGGAGTTTCATATTTTTGTGTACTTTGATTTTTTTCAGTAGATTTTTTTCACCCCTGGAAGGAAAAACATTTGCCTGTGATGGTGCTGGATCTGCCCCAGCCTCCCACTGCATTCCAGCAGGTGGAGAGGAGCCCTGCTGGATAAAGAAGGTGTGAGACCAGGAGGACAGGTACATGAGTAACCACAAACCTAATGCATGCTGGAAATAGTTAAGATTTGAGGGCTCACAGATGTCAATTTACAAATATCCTTGGTGTCACCATGATATTTTCTGAAAAATCCTCTTTGCCCATAATTTTCTCCTGAGAAGCTGAGAAGCCTCAGACAGGAATGAAAACAAGAATTATCTGATTGTTTTGGAATGTGGTCTGAAGATTCTTTACCAACAGGCGCATCCTTGATTGGTTCCATGTGAATTGTTTTCAATTAATGATCAATCACAGCCAGCTGTGTCAGACTCTGAGGAGTCAGTCATGAGTTTTTCATTAGCATTCTTGTTAAGCCTTCTGATGCATCCTTTCTCTTTCTTTGGTATATTTTTAGAATATAACATGATATAACGTGATATAACGTGATATAACGTGATATAACGTGATATAACGTGATATAATATAATATAATATAATATAATATAATATAATATAATATAATATAATATAATAATAAATCAGCCTTCTGAGAACATGGAGTCAAAGGTCTCATCTCTCACCTCATTCTGGGGACACTCACAAATCCCACACCTTGGAGCACACACAGCTGAGATGGCTGTGGTGGGGTGAAGACTTCTCTTGCCTTCAAAACAGAGGGAGTGCTTGAGCTCACACTGGGTGTCTGGGATCACTTTTCCAAAGGAAGGTGCTCAAGCCACTCTGCTCAGGTTTAGACACACCCTTCACTCAGACAGAAGCTTTGCTGACCTTGAGGGCAGTTTTGCAGAACAGGAGGCTGCAGGGAGGTGACTTCCATCCCTATTAGGGCTGCAATACCTCCTTCACATTCCCTTAAATTACACCAAAGCCTGTAAAAAGAAGAGTTTAATTTCTTTGACACTCACTGCTTCAGCTGCTGGCAGAAGTTGTTTCTCACTGGAGCTCTCTAAAATACTATTGATTTTGGCAGGATGGTGAAAATGAGCTACTGTCTGCTTCTTATCATCTCCCATAGACAATGGAAGACAATTGTGGACAATGTCCAATCTGCTTTGGAATCACAGGCAATTTCAAATAATGGGCAGTACACACTCCATGGCTTAGGTCCAATTTTGTTTTGTCAAAGAACACAACTCTTCTCTTTTGCCACTTTGAATAAGATGACTCATGCTGCCTTGTGGTTTTCAGCTTCTTGAGTGAACTATACCTGGTGTAATTTTTAACATTTTTCTGTAACTAAATACACTCTGTACTCAGAAAATGTGGCTCCCATATCAGAAGAGCAAAGGAGAATTAATTGTTCACTATCTCATAAAATTATTTTGCTTTTGTGACAAAATACAGATAGAAGTGACTGCCTACCCTTTCTTAAGTTTTTGAGGTTCTTTCAGTAGTGAAGTTTCTTTTGTAAGAACATCAAAATTAAATATGCAGGAACAAAGAACAGAAAAACACCACTTTGCTGACAACTTTGTTTAAATTTGTACAAGTCACAAACAATAGAATCTAAATGTGATTTTCTCTCTTCCTGATAGGCATTTGCTTTATTTGATTATCTCTTTACAAGAAGTTTTTTATTTTTTAACTGTAAAAATGAGGAAGAGTTTTCAGGCAATGCTTTGCACAGGACTGAGGGACCTGTGTGCTCTTCAGCTGAGGTTTCCTGCAGGGTCACACAGGTGGGAGTTTTCTCCTCTGTAGAATGACAGATGTGACATCATGATGGAGACACGGGCTCTGGATAGACACAAGGCAGGAAAATGACAACAGGACCAGTTTCTCTGCTCTGTACCTTCTAAAGACTCAAGCTGTTGTGTCATCTGCACCTGAATATGAGTAAGGGTTGAAAAACATCCTCACTGTGAGGGTGGGCAGGCCTGGCACAGGGTGCCCAGAGAAGCTGTGGCTGCCCCTGGACCCTGCAAGCATTCCAGGCGAAGCTGGATGGGGCTTGGAGCAGCCTGGGATGGTGGAAGGTGTCCCTGATCATGACAGAGGGGTTGGAACAGGATGGGCTTTCAGGAACCTTCCAAACCAAGCCATTCTATGCTGACTCTATGATGAACACGGCTGTTTCTTATGAGTCAGCTGTAATGTAGTCAAAAAATATTTCTGTTTTGACTTTTGTTCTTTAGTTCAATTTATGAGTGCTCAGCTGGGTGTCTGGGATTCCCAGTTGGTAGAGCAGACCCTGGAGTGGTTGGTAGTTTGTCACCATGATATTTTCTGAAAAATCCCTTTGCCAGGATTTTTCTGCTGAGAAGCCTCAGAAAAGAAATGTAAACAATAATTATCTGATTGCTTGGAATGTGGTCTGGAGGTTTCTTACCAACAGGTGCATCTTTGACGGGTTCCATGTGAATTGTTTTTAATTAATGACCAATCCCCCTCCAGCTGTATCAGATTCTCTAATCAGTCACATGTTTTTATTATTCATTCTTTTCCAGCCTTCCGATGTCTCCTTTCTCTTTCTTTGGTATAATTTTAACATATAATTTCTTTTAATATAATAGAATATTATAAAATAATAAATCAGCCTTCTGAGAACTTGGAGTCAGATTCTCATTTCTCACCTTGTCCTGGGACCTCCAACACCACAACAGTAGTTGGAATAAAAGCAATTAGTATGAATAAAAGCAATGGCTGTGGGAAGGAACCCTGCAAATCCTTTAGCAAACAGATGAGACCTAAAGTCCATGCACTGTTAATCTAAATGAAGCACAATTTAAGCACAGTGGAAAAGCTTGGTCTGCAATTTTTATAACCCTTTGATACACTAGAGATCACATTTATCCTTTGTCTTCATTCTGATTTTGCAGCTCACTTACTTCACAGGAATTCAAGTAATTTGGGATTCATTTATCAGCCTCAAGACAAGCTGGGGAACATCCCACTGGGGAGAGATGATGATGACTTGGCCTCCTGGCAGTGCCCACCCAAAGCACCCTCTGCAAGGTGTAACCAACTGTGCTTTCACTGAGCCAACACCAGGAGTGGCACTTGCATTTTACTGAGCAAAGACTCTGCCTTCATCAGCTCTCCTTGTGATTTGATTTATTGATGAGGACAAGAGAATGCTTTCCAAGGACAGCACAGAAAAATTTGGAGAAGCCACAGCAGCAGCAGTGTTCAAGAGGGCAGAGACCACCATGCTCCTGAGGCAACACTCTGTGGCTTCAGGGCAATATCAGGTGAGCAATGGCCCCTGAGAGCAGCCCTTGGTGTTTTTAGGAGCTCTCTTTTGTGGGGGTCACACCATGATTTGTTCTAATTTTTTAATTTCCAGCATGCCATGAAACTGTTGTACACTGCAGCACATCTGCAGCCATTTAGGACTTTATAGCTGCAGTTACTTTTCACACCTGACATGTCTCCTCTTCTCTGCAGCACTGGGGATAAAACCCAGATCACCTTGCTTATGGTGGCTGTGAATATCATGGGGACTATTGAAGTTCTGAGAGGAATCCCAGCTGCACACATGTGTGAGCTGTGCTTTGGGTCTAATTCCAAAATCACTTTGCTGATCACACAGTAAAACCTACTGGACCAAAAAGGGACTGACAATTAAAAAAAAAAAAAAAAATTCATTAAAGTATATGACAAATTAAACACCTTCTACACTGTTTTTTTCAAACTTTCTTTCCAATGCACATAATACATAAATCATTTACATTAAGGAAAATATGGAACATAACACTGTGATCAAGGTGGTAGAGACTCTAATGGATGACAGTGTAAAAAGGTCCCTTGACCAATTAGGGGAAACTTCTTTGATTAACAGCTTTTGTATTCACTCTCTTTATTTCTCCTTTATAAGCTGTTAATGGGTATGTCAGCTAAAAAAGTAGCCCCATAAGAATCAGCTTTGGAAAAGATAATCTGAGATCATCTAAGTTCACTGCAATTAGTGTGGAATTGCTCTCTATAGCATTGTTTAAGAAGCTTTATTCAGCCTAATTTTGGGTAACTCAATCACAAAATTATTTTTCTGTTTCTCCACAGGCTTCATCGCTGACTACATGAATAGCTTAAAAAGAAATAAAAAGGTTTTTTTAAATCTTAATTCTATTGCTTTAGACACTCTATAACCTATCACCTAGCATGACCTGTAGCTTCTTTATGTGTATTAATTCTAATGATTTTTCAGCTGTATTGTTGCAGAGACCAAAAGGCCGCAGATTGGTGTGTGGAACTCTGTAAATTTAATTAGAAAACATAATTTTTCTGTTGATATTGGAAAATTTAATCAAAATTCTATGTAAACATACACACACACATATTTAAGTATATACAGAAAACACACACACCCCTGTTCAGTCTGTTCTAATGGTAAGATCATGGAGCTTAAACCCTATTTCTGTTTTAAAATATGCATTATAAATTATGAAATGCATATTCATGAGATTATTTCTGTTTGTTCTTTCATCCAGTGTCTAAGAAAGGCTCAGTGACTGATATGAACATTGTATGAGAGCAGCAGTACAAGGAGTTCTTTCCGACCTTAGAACCACAGGGTTTTCACAGCAGACAGAGATGTGAATTCAGACTATAAAATACTTCCATCTTCTGTGAATCACTTTATTTTTAATAGGAAAAATGTAAGAAAAGCAAGTAAAAGGTTAAGTCCTGTTTTGTACTGTTCTGCAATAGAACATCTACTTCCAGGCTATCTCCCAGAGATAAATTTTGGCCTCTCTATAATTCTGCTAATTGCAGCAATCAAAAATGTCTCTGCTCCATTCTCACTTAGTCCATGTTTAAATCTATTGTATTAATAGTCTATTTTTATTTCCTAATATTTTTTCCTTTTTTCCCTTCTCTAATCCCTCTCTGAGAACCTGTGAAGTCCAAATCTATGAGAACCCATGAGAACATCAGAGCCCAAAGCAATAAGAGAACACCTCAGACTTTAGCTCAGCTTCCATTTCAATTATTTGTGTATTTATGCTTTAGTCACATTTTAGGC
This sequence comes from Setophaga petechia, assembly GCA_024362935.1. Lineage (NCBI taxonomy): Eukaryota > Metazoa > Chordata > Aves > Passeriformes > Parulidae > Setophaga > Setophaga petechia. The sequence goes on along the minus strand of JANCRA010000001.1, from coordinate 2,244,784 downwards.
ATTAAAATCCACTGGATAATGATTATTTGGCCAAGGAAATGGTGAGGACGAAGATATTCTGTCCCATAGGATAAAGATTAATGAAATGACTGTTAATGTTTAAGCTCTCTGAAAAAAACCCAAAAAACCACCACAGGATACCCATCCTGGGTATCAACCCCCAAATTTGGGTTAATATTTCATCTTTTTAAGAAACCTAAGTTCAAATAATTCATCTACACTTTCTCATAAACATTTTTTATTAAGCAACCTTCCTCCTCCCTTTTAGAAAATAAGAAAACAGAAGATTAATTTATTTACCCATTTTCAATAGCACGGCAGTGCTGGTGGACACTTTTGTGTAGGAATCTGAATTTCTGCTGTAACTCTTGCAAAGGAGACAGCAAAGCCCATGCTTGTCATCTTTAGGTTATAAACCAAATTATAATATTGAATCCTACAAGGGCATAATTATCCCTGATATAGAGAGCACCTTTACCAGGAGATAATCACATTTCCAACAAATGTGGCAGCTCCTGAGCTAATGGCAGTGCTATTACCTATATATGTTACCCATTCCAGCTAATTAGACTGGAAAATGCAGAAAAATGGAGGGAATTGCCACACCCATGAGTGTTGATGGGAGAAACAGAGCTCCTGTAGAAACTCCAGCTTCCCTGTGTGCATTTGTGTATTTGTGCTGCCTATACACCTGCTAACCTGGCAAGAAAGTTTCCAGGACACAAACTTATAGTTTCACATTGCTTAAAAATTGTGATAAATGCATGCTAAATCTGAGGGTGTGGGGGATAACTGTATAATACAGTTATAATAAGTTTAAAGAGCCTTAAAAAGCTCTTTTTATTTTTTATAGACTTATTTAGAAATCACCTCCAGTTTGGTTTGTTTGGTTTTTTTCATTTTTTTTTTCTCCTCATGATTCAGCAAAAAAATCCCCAGATTACTCTTGGAAATCCTTCCAATTACATTGCATAAGTGATGATTTTATGCCCCAATTTTCTGCTGGTGCCAGCAATGGCCGGGTCACATTTGTCCAGAGAGCAGGTGGAGTTTCATACCACAGCACCAGCAAGGTTGAGGGAATTTTTCTGGGAAGATTTACAATATAGCAGAGCTCCCTGTGAAAGAGAAAAAAGCACTCATGGGTAAAATAAAACATGACTGAAGTTTCAGGTTAACAGTTAATGATCACACAGTTCTTTGCAGGCAATTACTGCAGTCTTTTTAAAGCCCCTTTTGTGGCTGCTGATGGGGCCCTTGGAGGTTCCTGTACTACTGATACCATTTCATCAAACCATCACTTTGCTTGCATCTGAAAATGCAAAGTTTAACATTCTCCTTTGGAATTATTTCATGTAATATTCTCCCCCACAGTTCATTCAGCTGACTGTGACTTATTTCTGCAGTGCAGCAATGTCTGAGAGCACTGATATAACATCTGAGCACTGAAACTGGAATCTCTGAACAAGTTTAAAATGTGCAAAATGGATCTACCACCGACTATCAGGAGTAAAAAACACCCCAACGTATTTATTTGCATTATTTTGGTTTTTTTTTTTCCTTCTCTCTAGGTTCACAGTCAGCAGAGAATTGTTTAGGAAATGACACAGTTTAAGATAACACAGAACAAAAACCAGTCCTGCACTAAAGACATACAATAGAAATGCACTCAAAGGCAAAAGATGATAGCTGTTTCTGCACATGAATTTTGACCCAAAATAAGCAAATAATTTCCCTAAGGTGACAAGAAGTCTTTAGAAATGTTCATTATTCACTACATCCTTTCACATGGGCCATGCAAATGGAAGAAAGCCAACCAATAATAATCCGCTGTCCTCCTATCTCAGTGTGCTTTTATCCTGATGCATCATCAAATTCTCTATTTTCTAGGACTCAAATGCACATTTCCATGGCACGGGGGGCTGGCAGGGCGAGGCACCTGCTGGTGGTCAGCCTGGAGAGGAGAAGGCTCCAGAGAGATCTCAGAGCCCCTTCCAGGGCCTGAAGGGCTCCAGGAGAGCTGGAGAAGGACTGGGACAAATCCTTAGGGTGACAGCACAAACGGTGAATAGCTTTAAACAGGAGGACAGGTTTAGATTGGTTCTTGGGAAAAAATTCTTCTCTGTGAGAGTACTGAGGCCCTGGCACAGGGTGCCCAGAGCAGCTGTGGCTGCCCCCGGATCCCTGGAAATGTCCAAGGCCAGGCAGGATGAGGCTTGGGAAATCTGGGATAGTGGAAGGTGTCCTGTGGAAGATTCTTGTTTAGAAACCTCATATCTTTTGATTTAGATACTCCAACTATCTAAAAGCATCCAGTTTGCTGAAAGGAATATGAAGTATCCAAGGGATTGTTTGGTGAAGGCTGGATATGATCCTGTCTGTATTTTGTCCAATTAATTACACTTCAGCTGTCCCATGAATGGCTGCCCTCTTACAATAAAATCAGTTACAGAGCATGGGTTTTGTACTAACAAAATGTATGAAGGACTAAAAAGAAAAACCTTAAAAAAAATATCTGAAGTTCAGCCTTGGCTTACAGTTACAACAGTGACACAATCTCCTGAAAAGTCTGAAGTAAGAGATTTTTATTTACAAGCTGAACTACAACTGTGTAAACAAAATTTAGATATTGTTTTTCAATGGATTTAAAACCAGGGATATAATCATTCAAGAAAGAATGCTCTCCAAAGCTCTTCTACTACATAGTGCCACATTAATATGCATGCACAGGCACAAACATATGCCATGCACAAAATGCAACCTGATATGAAGATCACAGTGTACTACTTTTTTTCCCCTACTTTTTCTGGAAAAAAGAATCACTTTTAAAAAGAGTATTAACATTAACATTTGGAGTTTCTATCCACAGACATATACTACATTTATCTTACTGCTTCAAGAAAATATAAAATGATTTATATATACTATCATGTTGTGAAATCCTTTTTGTACAAATGTACAGCTTTTAAAATTTTTGGTTATAAAAAGATTGACACTATTTAGGTCAAAATACTGGATTTACAACTCAATATATATTTTTTATTCTAACCTACTTTATCTTCTATAGATCATTTGATAATCCATGAGCATCCTGAAAAGCAAAGCAACTTTGCCTCATTCAGAGCAAGTGAGGAGATTTGATTCTGAATGTAGTGAAGGAAAAATATGAATTGATGCATTATGGTATTTAACATTAATGGCTTAAAAGGGAAAGAAATGCTGCTTGCATTTATGTGACTTTACTGTTTCATTTTATATGATCCATTAGCTTTTCTTTTCTTGCTTCAGGGTGGATTTGATGAAGACAATATAATCAGAGGGCTCATCAGCCCATGCATTTTGAATCATTGAATCATTTCTTTGAGGAAAAAAGTAATGACAGTTTCACAAGCACAAGTTTTTATTGTTTGACCATCTCATGCCACAAAAACCCCTGCTGTGATCTGTCACCATGATATTTTCTGAAAAATCTCTTCACCAGGATTTCTTCTCCTGGCAAGATGAGAAGCTTCAGCTTCTCCATGTTTTGCTCCTCTGGAAGGTGGTCTGGAGATTGTTTATCCAAACATGTGAATTGTTTTTAATTAATGGCCAATCACACCCAACTGTGTCAGACTCTCTGAGTCTGTCATGAGTTTTTATTATTCATTCTTGTCTGGCCTTCTGGTGTCTTCTTTCTCTTTCTTTAGTATAGTTTTAGTATATCATATAAATCATATCATATCATATCATATCATATCATATCAGCCTTCTGAGAATGTGGAGTCAAATTCTCATCTCTCACCTCATCTGGGGGACCTCACAACACCACAGTGATTTACTGAGCTGCTTGGAGCTTGTGTTGCCTTTGGAGAGATGAAGGAATGAGTAGTTATAATTCTTAAGGGCATGGTAATAAAATAGTTTGGAATTGACCAGGAATTATTTAGTAGTTCATGTAAGGACTGGAATTATGAGAAAAATAGAATTGTTTCAGTCTGGTGAATAAGTAGAATGAAAGCAATGAAAGCAAGAATTTTGTGGGTTTTTTTAAAGCCTGCTTAGGGTCATGCACATTGGTTTTCCCTGTCCACCACATTGTCCACTGTCCCAGGGAAAGGAGGTGTGGGCAGCAGACAGCTGAACACCTAAAAATGTGCAGGCTGGAGAAATGAGGAGCAGACTGTGGCTCCAGGAGCAGTGAAATCATTCCAAAGACAGTTCAGAGTATGGTTTCTGCAGTTACATCTGCATTTCCCAGCACCTGGCATGGCTGTGGGTGACACATCCTCACCACCACCTTCACTGCAGCTTGGGCAGTCCTCATTTACTGAAAGGAAGTAGAAATGAACCTGTACCAGGAAAACAGAACTTTGCAAATATATTCACAGAGGAAAAAGCAAGTTTTTGAACCAGGGAGAGCTAAACCTGCCAAGATATTGGCTTTCAAGGAACACCTGGTGGTCTGTCATCAACAGGTTGGATTCCATGGCTTCCATGCTCATTCCTGGCTGACCATGTAATTTATTGCTCCAAAACAAAACCTACCTTATCCTCAAAATAAAATTATAGAACATGTCCTCACTCCCTTTTCTGTGCTTGCATCTTGTATCTCTCTCCTTGCGCACATTTTATTTTTGAAGCAGCAATTTTTAAAATTTACCTGTCCTATGCTTTCCCACATCAAAGCCAAACATGGCTCTAGTTTCCCATGGTTGGTGAATTCGTTTTAGGAGAGAGGACAACATCAAATCTGCCTGATTCATAAAGTGTTGTTAGTTATTTGTCTGTATCTGAACATGTGCTTTCCACTTGAAAAAAGGTTCTTGAATCCTGAGAGGTTGTGAAATCCAACACCATTTTTTAAATTTTCAAAAACAAGTTGTATTGTTTTTTTTATAGAAATAATAAATATAAAACTAATAAATAAACATTTCTCTTTCCTTTTTTAAAAATTTTTTGTCACCTAATCAGGTCTCAGAAAAGTGTGTGAGCAACCAACATTATGAAATGCACACAGACTTGTGAATATGGCTTGACCCTAAGTCCAGTGTACAATAAATTCCATTAATCCCAGATTAAGTATGTGACAGACTGTTTGTTGTAGTACAGCTTCTGAGAAGCAGCTACCAAGTGATTCAGAGCTTGGAAATTACTTAAAAGTGCATCTGTTTGGCAAATCCTTATGAATAATAAAGACAACATAGTTGTAGGGTATCACAAGAAATTGTGAGCTATTTCCTAACAAAACAAGAGAAGACATTTGCAATAAAGTTCTATTCACAGAAATAATCTGGTCTAATTTACTGCAGCATTGAATTGTTCTCATTGCCACAGGAAGGCCACTCCCCAGGCATCCATTGATTTATCTCCTACACTTCAATTTTCAAGGTGTTAAGTCGTGCTGTATTCATTTTCCACTGCAAATCTGGTTTGCATCAAATGCCTAATGGAATCCAAACACAAGAAAATTTTTCCATTTACAAAGATTTAAGTACATCTTTGTTTTTTCCCAAAATAATTATACAAATCAAGTGTGACTGCACGAATCTGACAGTTACACAACTTTTCCCCAGATTTCTTTTTGATATGGTGGCTGCTTGTCTCTCCTAAAGGATTGCTTCTGCATTTTGGAAGAAGAGAGGGAGTGAGACACAAAAATTACACATACATGGAAACCAAAATATTGATTAGGAAACTGTGACTCACCTACTGATGCTACATTTATCTCTTTCCTTCCTATGGGAAGGATACTGAGAAAAAAAATTACAACATAGATCCAATCCCAGCTTAAATAGTTTTGCCATGGTGGATGTCATTAAGTCCCAAAATACAAAAAAAATTGGTCTTTTGCTCTTGTTTTTAGTTACCCACCTGTTCCTTGGCTCCTGTTGAAGACACTGATATATTTTGCTAGTCTCAATTAAAATAGCCAAATGAACATTTCTACCAAAGTGGAAAGGTTTTGTTGAAGTGCACTTTTCCCTTTAATTTTTTTTATATTTACTATATACGTAATCTAACACACACTTCACAAAAATTGAAAGAAGGGCTGAAAAATTCCCCGCCCTTTTTTTTTTTTTTGCATGAAAATTTTTGAGACTGCTAATATTTCTTTTCTGCTTGAAGTCCATATCTTAGGGAGAAACTCTTCTGACTTGGTGGTGTTTGATATTGTTATCTGACAATTTGGTACCAATTCTTCAATCTGGGTCTGGCTATGTAACTTTAGGAATCCTTTCTTACCCAATGCTTTTGTTTCACTTGTGCCCTCCTGTGCTGTTCTAAATAAAGTCTTGGAATGAGATTCATATCCCATGACTGGAAATGCCTACAAATATAGATATCTACATATGAGGAAGGCATTTAAATGTTCTCTGCACTCATTGGGATGACATAGTCACTGCTCAAGTGTAATTCATCTGGCCTAATTTGGATGTCTTCATTAGGATGAAAGGAATTGTGTCCTAGAAAAGTCCACTTCTTCCTCTGGATGTAAACTGAGTGATTACAACAAGATGAAATGAATTTATACTTGTAAGCATAGTTTAGCAATATAAAGTGAACATTTTCCATTTTCTACTGTTCTTTAATAATTCACCTAAAGTTAGTTATTCATTTTTTCTTGCTTAAGAACATTTTAAACACATTCAACCATTTCTTTCCCAAAGACACTTTATTCCAAACAATTTTTTACCTAATCTCTTCTGTTCATGTATCTTTTGCTTATATCCATCTAAAAATATTACTCTCAGAAGGAATGTACTGCTCTTTTCTAATTAGATCCAAGACCTAGTCAGTTGAGTTTTATATTTTTTTCTGTAATTATATTTATAGCAATTATAGTTATACCCTTATGTTTCTTAGCCTCATTGTTTGCATTCAGTTCTTTGCCTCCAGCCTTACAATAAAGAAATGAAACCCAACTGTGTGCATTATCTCACAGACTGTCACCTTCCTTCCCCTCCTCCTGACAGGTTATTGCTCTAAAATACTAAAAAATATTCAGGCAGGAGTTCAAAGAATCAATGTCTACTTTATTCCAGCCCTACAACTTCAGGTCATATGTATAAAACAGTTCTGCAATTTCCCCTTTTTGAATCATTAAATAACCTTTTTTCTTATGAAGTGAAGCTGAAACAGGAAGATGACAAACTGCAGAAGAGACAAGCAGTCACTTTGGTAAATCTCACATTGTGCTTTTATCTCATTTCAGATTTTACCATTATTTTTCTGGTGCAGTACATGCTTTGCCTCATTAATTTGTCTACATTTCTCCAAGAAAAGATGAACCTCCATCATTTCAGGGAGTCCATTTGTGTGGTTGTTGTAAACTAATTTTTGCTTCATCTGCCCATTGTGCAAGATTTTTTAAAATCTCATGCTCTTTAACAAATTTGATCTCCCCAGCTGGTTCTTCACCCCAAAAACATTCCTTCAACATCCTGTCTTCCTCCTGAGAAAAAATATAATTTGTTCCAACATTTGTCCAGTGTTTTATTAGTGTCTCCAGCAATGACTGCAGGTCATAGTCAAGGCAAGATACATGTCTTAAACACTTAATAGTGGACATATTCAATTTTATTTTCAATTTAATAAGGAAGATCTTCCACCACCCACCCAGTTGCATCTTTCCCCAACAATTCTGACAAATGTATTCTTTTTTGTGAATTTGTGAATCATTCTAATAAATGCTATGAATCCACCCATTCCAGTTCCCTTCCAGTTGAAGGCAGTACACAAACAACTTGCACATATTTGCATGGAATCTTCTGTAACTCATTGACCTTGATTAGCTTTAGTCCCAAAGAGCTTTATTTAGATTGATTCACCTCTTTGCTGGCATTTATGTACCATGGACAGTGCTGGCCTCATATGGGCTACAATATAAAAATTTATTTTAAAGGCCAACCATCAAAGGTAACAATTTTAAGTCCTGCCAGACTAAGTCACATAAGATTAGAAATTCATTGAGATGAATTATAAAAAGCTTGGCCAAATTTAGGATTGTGATCTCTGGTGTGTCAAAGCAAATATATACTCAGTTGTGTGTACATGTTTTCTGAAATCTTGAGGTGAGATTTTTGTTTGGAAAAATCTTATTATCCTCTTAGATTAAAAAATGGAAAGTTGTAGTCTTGCAGGAAATGGCACATGTGAAAGTGGTTTGTGATGTTCTAAAAGACTCCTGTATCTACAGGAAATACTTGATATGGATTATTTACAAGTATTTTATCTGCGTATAATGGCCAATTTTGCAGCAGGGATTGCTTTAAAGATCTCTGAAGTGGTCAGACTTTTCACCCACATTAATGTTAATTAACACAAATGAGCATACAAGCCATACCTATCAGTTGGACTAAGTACAGAAGGACCTGCTGGACCAAATTTTGGGGATAGCTGAAAATTTCCATCTGAGTGCCTGCTATGACACAAGGGGAAAATTTAGTTTCATTTACTTCTTACACTAACTTCAGGAGACTTGTGATCCTGATTATCTACCAGCATTGACCAGGTACCTATTTTGGCTTTGACTTTTCTGCTTGCCAACCAAATCAGAGCTCTTTGGCAAACAAAGCCTCTATTCAGCCAAGCCTGTTGGGGAGCATTTGATTATAAACTGAATAAACAAGTCAAGGAAGGAGCAAAGCTTCTGCAGTTTGTTGCTGTACTGAATTTTCCACACAGCTCTCTCTGGGGGCTGATGCAGAGCTCCATCCTGGCTGTAAACACATTTGGGATCAGTCTCACCCTTGTAGAAGTTTGTCATGAGGTTCCATGGCTCCTCAAGAGAGCTGGGTGAGGTGTGTGGGGTGAGAAATTGAGTAAATGAAAAGGATCAGGTCTCATGTGAGATATTTCAGAGAGATGCATCCTCCAGGAGGAAGCTGGAGCATGGTAAGGGCACAGCCAGCACTACTCAGACACGTTTTGTGAGAGGTGTGTGAGTGACCTCGGGGCACTCCTGGAACTGTGTCCAGACTGCTGTGTGGTGCCATACGGAGCTCTGCGAGGATCTGTCCTCTGGGACCTGCTTGAGGCTTATTGCAGCAGAATGGAGTCAGCATGGCCACTGGCTGAAGTGTAACTCTTAGAGGAGTGTGAAAACACATTCTGAGGGGTCGAAAGGAACCAATTACAGAAATACAGATGGCTTGCAGAAAACAAAGTCGTGTTAAGAGTTCTGTCCTAAACTGAAGTATTCCCAAGTCTTTATATTCTGCTAGAGCAGTTAACCACATACTGAACATTCACACTGTCTGCTCGAGCAGAAATGGAGAAAGAAGTGATACCTTATTCTACTTTCTGTGAGAGCTGTCTCACAGGTAAAGCACAGTACAATGGGCATTCTTTCTGAGATGAACTGTGACTGACAAAAGATTTTAAGCTTTTGTGCATAACATGAAAAGTAAGAGTAATTACTTTAAAGCTAAGGAAGCATTCATGTGCTTAAAACCTTTGTTAGTGAAAACTGAGAATCCATCCAGAGGATCAGGGCTAAACAGCTGAGTCTCCTGTAAGCAGTTTCCACACTCAGTCAGGAAGATTTCGTGTCTTAAAGGAAGATTTAGATAGGCTGTGCATCTAACAGCTCTATAAACTATGTATTCAGTAAGTTCCTCTGAGGATAATGTCAAATTCAACATATGTGGTGCAACACCCATTATTTAGCCATGGCATCTTGCTGGATGTTGTAATAGTCCTTGGGGGCAGCAACAGAAGTTGCATCTCTTCCTTATGGCAAGTTCAGAACCTGGAAACTGTGCTCCACAGTGTTTAATGTGCAGCCAACCCAAAGCCTGTGACTCTGGAGCATCAAACAGGCAGTGTGACAATGGCTCAGTGACTGGGAGGAACAGATTTCCCTTCACAAATTAACATGTGAACCATAAATAGTCTTGACTTATTTACTTGAAATAAAGAAAGTTTAAAAGGTTGGCTGGAAATCACAGTTAAAGAAATACAGAATGTTCAGGTTGGATGGGGCCTTAAAGACCTTCTTGTTTCACCCCTGCTATGGGCAAGGCCACCTTCCCCTAGACCAGGTTGTTCAGAGCCCTGTCCAGGCTGACCCTGAGCACTTCCAGGGATGGAGCAGCCACAGCTCCTCTGGGCACCCTGTGCAGTGTTTCATGAACATCAGGAAGAATTTCCTCATGAGAGGGGTGGTCAGGAACTGTAATGGGTGACCCAGGGAGGTGGAGTCACTGTCCCTGGAAATGTCCAGGGAAAAACTGGATGTGGCACCTTGGTCTGGTCTGGCCAGCAAGGGAGGGATTGGTTGGAAGCTGGACTTGATGATCTTGGAGGTCTTTCCCAGTCCTAGTGATTCTGTGATTAATTTTGTTTTTGAAAACAATAATTCAGATCTCAAAGAGAAATGCTGATATAAACCTCTCAGTACTGATATAAACCAAAATACCAGTTCAAATTCTTTATTATATTCAATAATAAAGCAGTTTTTATCAATATCTCTGCAATGAAATTTATATCAGTGGTGTCCAAAATAAATCTAAAGTTGCATAAAATTTGCTCTTGCCTAAAAATTCTAGTTTCTTTTACAAAACCTAGTTTAGTACTTTACAGACTTTGTGTACAGGAATCGCTGCTTTCTGAAATGCCTGTTACTTGTTTTAAAGTCTTCTTCCAAGAGTGCCCTGCAAAGACACTCAATTTAACTGCAAAAAAAATAGCTCTTGATGTAGAAACTCAGCAGTCAAGTCAGCACAATGTTGTTCCTGAGCTAATACTTCTGCTTCAATGAGGGCAGCCTTGTTCTGCTCCCAGAACATGAGCTGAGGTTGGTGCACAGACCTGAAATGTGCAGGTCTGGGGATCTGCATTAATTGAGAAATATTCTATCTTATATTAAGATAGAATATTTCAATATCTTAATATTCTATCTGCTAACTCAGAGCTGCAGAGCTTGATGTAGACAGAGAATTATTTATGTATTGTTTGGAAAGAACCTCTAGAAATCTTCTATAATTGAATCAAAATGGGACTGTGGGAAACTATGAATCATAAAACTGGTAATTTTACCTAGCCAAGTCTAAAAATTTGAGGGTGGAGATTTCAGTTTCCATGAACAATCTCTTCCTGTGCTGCATGGAATCACCTGAACCTCATAAATGCTTCAACTCAAGATGAGAGGGAAAAATAGGCTAGATATTAGGAAATTATTAATCTAAAAATAGGTTAACGTATATTCCAAGGGAAATATAAGTTAGATACTAGGAAAAAGTTTTTCACTGAAAGGGCGATAAAGTTCTGGAATGGCTGCCTGGGGAGGTGGTGGAGTCCCCATCCCTGGGTGTGTTTAACAAAGCCTGGATGTGGCACTGGGGGCCAGGGTTTAGTTGAGGTGTCAGGGACAGGTTGGACTCGATGATCTTGAAGGTCTCTTCCAACCTTGTGATTCTGTGATTCTGTGAATTCTCTGAGAGTGTAACTTTGGCTCCTTCTCCCTCCACAGCAATTCTCAGGCCCTTTCCAGCAGGGAGGTCCCAGGCTTTGCAGAGCTCTGTGCAAGAATTTGGAGCATTTCTCAGTTCACATAAAAAACTTCAGTTTCCCCTTGGTGGACTTTGCAAGTTGTCTCCTGAGTAACAGTGCTCCAGACTAACAAACTCAGTTGGTCTGGAACTCTACATTTTGGTATCTCAGCCTCTTCCCATAATTTAGCAAAGTCTGCAAGTTTGCTGAAGGTTCTCTCTGCCCCATGGTTTGAACTGGGGCTGAAGAAATGAAGAGTGTGGTCATCTGTTGTATTCAGGACTACTACCACTCCTAAATTAATCTCATTTTCCTTAAAACCACCTCAGTGGTCTCATGGATTAGTTAAAAAATACTAATATTCAATTCATAACTCATGGAAATTATCTGTTTCCCTCTGTGTTTAAGGCAGATACCACCAACCTTGAATAAACACAGGAAAAGCATTGCCTTATGTGAAAGAAAAATTCCTGCTCAGTTTTATCCCTCAGTTTCTTCAACAGAAATTTTTGATTTATTTATATGATTAATTACTTATATAATTTTGGCAATTTTTTTTGCTGGTGACTCTCCACAAGAGAGATTTTTCTGTTGCACTGCCTGGCTTTAAATTATGAAAATAATACACCTTAAGAAATATCTAGGATTATTAGCTATAGTGTAAGAACTGGAACTTAAAAGAGAACGATGGAACAAATTACCTTTCATAGGTGTTATTGATCCCAGAAATCCAAACAATGAAAAGATTACATGGAACATCTATTGGACAAACTTTGCAATAGAATTTAGCAGCCTCAGCTGGTATGGAATTGATGATATATTTAAAAAAAAATGTTAAACAAAGCACCAATTGATCCAATTATTTTCCCCTCACGTGAGGCAGCATTAAGATCAGTGCAGAAATTTTGCATTTAATGCAACTTAAATGCCAAACTCCTAGATATCTGTTGTGGGAGTCTTATCACTTTATATTAGATTGGATTTTGTACCTGAAATGCTCACCAAAGTTTCTCTTTACAGCTGTTTTATGCCCTGCATAAGTGTTTGATGTGGGAGCCTACCTAGCCATTGCTAACGAGCTACACCAAGTGCAATAAAGTTAATTTGTGAGGATTTGTGCATGCACTCAGCTCTAGTGTTTCCACCTGATTTCAAACTCCAGAGAGAAATGCTCTGCATCACCACAGGTAGCAGCTAGAAAGAAAGAACAGGCACATCTGAGTGTGTATGAAATGGTCATGTCAGTTTGAGACCAAGCAAGCTGAGGATGATTATAATCCATCATAACTTGGGCAGACAGACTAGGCAGGAAACCACCATCCAAGTTTAAAATTGACAGTGCTGAATTGCCAGCACCCCTGCTATTACCAAAAAAAAATGCACTTTTTACTCTCACATGGACAGCCCTCCTGAGCTGCATCATTTCTAGGAGCTCCCACTTTGGTAATGCTTAACTCCCCATGGGGAGCTTAATGGACCCTTCCAGTTTGCAGCAGCTGAGTGCCAGTGGGATGTGACATCCTGGGCATTGAAACACAGCTTGCAAAGAACATGCTGTTCTCCATAAAATTCTGCCCTGGAAGGTGGATACCTAAATGTGTTTTCAGACCCCTTAACCAGTGCTATGATTCTCTCTGTGTGTATTGGTCTCCATGGGGCATAGGTGCTGCCAGAGATAGAAACAAGTGGTGAGGTCTCAGAGCACACAGAACTGACTGAGCAGGTACATCAAGAAGTGCTGGCTGACTGCCTTCTGCCTAATTTAGCCTGTTATTGAAAAGACATCATAAAATTCATCCATTCACAGATGTTATAAATCTTAAGCAGGTCTAACAATAACACAGAGCAGGAGCTCTGACATCACTGACAGTCAGAAAAGTTTTTTCTTACTAAAAAAAAAAATACTTGCTATAAGATCAGGTCTGTAGTATGCCTATTAAAAATTATGATAATATTAAATTCAAATCCAAAATTCTTCAGATAAACTTAACTTATTGGCAAATTTGAAATATTAAAGTTTACCTCTATGTATAGTTTTTTTAAAATACTGTAAGACCAAGCCAATGTCAGATGCTGGCATTGCTCATATTGACACTTCAGTAGTTGTGAATAAAATAAAATGAACAGATAAATAAGGCCACACACCTAAATTTGAGCAGCTTTACAGCAGTCAACACACATCTGTCTTTGTTACAAGCAAAGAAGTGAGGGAACTGGAAAGTGAAGAGCCAAATGGGTAAAAGATCCCAAGAAGTTCAGCATTTCTGAGAGCAGGGAGAGTGCAGGGGACTGTGGGATAAATAAAATTGGCCATCATATTGATTAAAGGAGTAAGTTGTTTATTTTTGCCTTTGACTCCTGGAATGATAAATGTAGGACTCTGAAAAGTGGCAGAACAATTCCATTTGCTTAAAGCAGCATGGGCAAAGGGTTGAACAGAAAGATCTCTGCACTGACAGATAGGAATGGCAATGAGGATCCCATAGCATGACTAATCACACACTGCATCACACAGAGAGAGGTAATGCACAGCTCCAGTGCATATTCAGTAAGCAAGGAAGGCTGTTTTCATACAGAAAGCCCATTTTGGAATTCAGAAGATGGGGGTAAGTTGCAGCTCTGCCACTGATGTGTTACTTGCTGTCTTCCTGATTTAACTCTCTCTGAGAGTGAGACAGCAACACCTTTTTATCCATCCTCATAAATTCTGTGGTGACACTTATGACCTTTCACACAAGTCAGGACCTGACTTTAAGAACTTTTAAAATGAGGATCTAAAGCAGATTCTGATCTCTACAGGAGACTGGAGGAAATAAATGGCTGTGACACAGATTGGGAAGTACAGGGAAATATTTGTGTTTTATTGTTCTGCAAGGCAGGCAGGACATTTTACACATCAGAACCTCCACCAAGACTTCTCAGAAGTATCAGGACAAATGAAAATCTCAAAGGAGGTTTTGACCAGGGACAATGGAAAGAAAAGGTGGTTTCTTCCCAGCATTTTCCCCATGGAAAAATAATGAACATACACAATTGCAAACTGAATAGGCTGGAAATGGATGTTGGTGCAATGGGCAGGACAAAAGTGGGAATCAATTTCTGAATTCCTAATCACAGAGAGCAGTAGAATGGTGATAATGAAAGGATTTGAGATAAAGGGCTTATCAGATGCACCAGACACACATGGGGACATGTACAGACTAGTGTGCAAAAGCCAAAACAAAAAGATGAGCTGAACAAAACCAGACTCAAGTTGTCAAGGTCAGAGTAAATACATAATGGAGATGCAATGGCTTGGGAGGCTGGAAAAGGATATTTTCCTATCTCTAATTTCTATTCAGATTTAAAAACTGTCATGCAAGACCTCTTTGTGGCTTTGAAAATCTTTTTACTTTTAGGTGAAAAGCTGGGATTTTTAGCTGCTAGACTTGAATTTGAGCTTTTTACTTGCCATATATCTTTTTTTTCCTTATTGCAAGGCATAGAAGCACTGTCTTTCTGGATGGCAGGTTGGCCATCTCAAATATAAGCCTGAAAACAGAAGGTTTGCATCTGGAGTGCCAGCTGCACCACAGCAATGAAAACAAAGGTTCTGGATGGTCACATCCTTGAGCTGTCTATTTCTTTTCCCTCTTTCTTTACAAAAGTTTATTAAAAGATTGTGTATGTGAGGCATGAGGTCACGGGGTCCTTCCTGTCCTATACATCTCTTCCCATTCCACTTTCCCCAGCCATGGTCCTCAGCATCTGTTGGCTGAGGATGTGTGGGTTGTCACAGCTGTGTATTTAGGACACTGAGATAGGGATGATGTGGAAATATATTGCCACATATGTTCATACTGAGTGAGCTTTCCACATCTGCGCAGCAACAAACACTTTCAAAATTTGGCAAGAAAAGAGAAATTAGATAGTACCTGCATTTGAAACTCAGGCAAAGTTTACAAATAACATAAACATCCTAGGTTGTGGCAGTATAAGATAATTTTTCTTTAATTTTTAATGTAAGACATCTGATGTATTATAAAGATTGCCATACAGCATGTGCACCAGTCTATGTTAAAATATACAAATGGACATAACTGAATTTTGATACTTTCCTTTCATTACCTCAGTCATCTATCACTTTATTTGACTGGAAATGGGAGGTCTTCCCTCCCCAGTTGTACCAGCTCTGAACACAAATACAGTGAGAGCTTAAACTGCAGTTAAGTAGAAGATATTGTCTACAGTTTTTGACTCTCTCAGTGCCTGTGCCAAGTTACACCCTTTCCTATAGAATTATGGAACACCTATTTGGAGTTAAAATTGTAATTTTTTTTCCACAGAAGGCTTTAAGGACAAAAAAAAATAAAGCAGAAATGATGTTAAAAAACCTGGGGGGACAAAGAGGGAGATTAAGACATGAGCGAGTTAAAGCAGAGAGAAGTACAAGAGCAAGAGCAGAGCTGAAGATTGGTAGGACAGAAAAGGTGACTGCAATAATGAGCCCCTCAGCAGGCAAAAACCTGCCCTGCATTGTGAGTTCCAAGGAGCAGCTCCAGGAATCTGAGACCCCAAGCTGGGCTGCTTTGTGTGCTCCCTTCCACACCAGGACCAAGACTGCACCTCCAGCTCCCAGCTGCTTCACAACAGCGCTGGGGATTCAGTTCTGGGAGAAGAACCAAAAGATTTGGCTGTGTTTGTGTATGAGATGCACAGTGAGTTTCATTCTCATCTCTGTGAAAAACTGTGAGATGGGGAAAAAATAATCAAGGCAATAAAATCAACCACCAACCTGTCTGACTGTGTGTGCTGGTTTTGGCTGGGGTGGAGTGTAAGGTGCAATACAGCAGTGGAGTTAATCTGGTGTGGGGCTGTGTTTTGGGTTTGTGCTGAGCACAGTGTTGATGACACAGAGATGTTTTTGTTTTTGCTGGATCACACAGAGCCAGGGCCTTTTCTGCTTTTCCTGCAGCCAGGCTGGGGAGGGCTGGGGGTGCCTGGGAGGAGACACAGCCAGGACAGGGACCCCAGGTGACCAAAGGGATATCCCAGAGCTTACGGCATCATGCTCAGGATATCAAGTGAGGGGAAGAAGAGGAAGAGCAGAAATTAAACCTCTGTGATCTTTTTTCTTGTTGGGGAGAAAGAAGGGGAAAGACTTCCTGCAGAAATAGAATACAGCGAGGTGCTAGATATCAAATTATGCAGTTGGCTGCTCCACTAAATCTGACTATGATATAGAAATAAAAATTATAAAATATGTGCATGTTACTGGCTGGATGGAAAACATTTTTCTCTAGTGCTGGAAAATGGATTAATGGCAGCTAACTTGGGATAATTGACCCAAAGCACTTAAGGTGGAAAGTTAAAATACCATTTGTCCTTTGATTTCTGGATTGCACTCTGTTGATATTTTCAATCTTTCTGCTGCAGCTAAGGGATAGGTCTCTGCTTTGAATGAAGGATGAGATTTCTATTTAGTGTATTTGTTGGTTTGTGTTGTTTTTTTCAATAGCTGGAATTATTCAGAAAGCAACTGAGATGGCAAAAGGAGCCATTTCCTGACTGTGTGTTCAGTGTTTTCCAGTCCCAGGGATTTGCACACTCCCTGTGTATTTTTCAGCACAGAAAAGTTTCCCTTGTAGCAAGTTTCAGACTATGAATAACATATTTTTCTTATTTACCTGCTGCTAATTGCTAACTAATGCTCCACAGTTCCACAGAGCACAGGCTGAATACAGCAGTTCGGGACAAAAAAATAAAAAAAACAACAACAAAAACCCAGAAGATCAAGACTTTGCAAGTTTATTCTTTGCAGAACAATTTCTCTTTCCAATCCATACTCTGATTTGCATTTCATATCCATACATTTCCACATTTGTCTCTATAGCTTTCAGTTTGAAGTTTAGCAAAGACCATTCCTGGAAGTGTTCCAATGATTAATTATTTTCACTCCAAAGAAACATGCCTTGTGTTGCTTGAACAAACAGTTGCTGTATCACTTGTGCCTATTTTTACCAGTGAAAGTGCCTCAAAGTTATGGAACCATTGTTTCCTTCTATACATAGAACCTTTTGCAAGCCCTGTGAGTGATTCCCTGTGTGAGCATCAGAAGAGTGGAAGAGAATCACATTTCTCCCAGCAGGAAGGGGATGAAGGGAACATCCTATCTTTGGATGGTTTTTGAGTTATTTTTCCCTTTCTGACACCAGCAGCTGCAGAGTTGATGTTCATGTAAAGAAGGATGTCAGTGTGGCAGCCTGTAAAGCAGAGTGCAGAGTGTTTGAAGAAGCTGCTGAAAGAGAACCAGTGGCATGACAGAAACATGCAAAGCCCTTTACAGCAGCAAAACCATCATAGATTAGAGAGAAACAATGGGAACAGGTCCCAGCCCAGCAGGGAACTGCCAGGTTTGTCTCTCAGCAGAGGGAAGATGCAGCCATGGCTAAAATCCACCAGAATGACCAAACTGAGAGCCCTGCTCTGCTCTCAGGTCCTCCTTCCTGTGCAGCCCCAGGAGGTGTTCATCAGATCACACAGAGGGTTCATCCTTCCCTTCAGGAAAATAACCTGGCATTTATTTTTGTTCAGGCTGTAAATCATTCTTTGTCTCCTCTTAGTGCAGATCTTTCCTGGGTGTATGAGCAGAATCAATTTTAGGCAGAGGATAGTGAGTTTTGTGTGTTGGCAGCAGGCCTTGGAGCTGGTTTCTGATGCACAGGTGAACCTGTCTGTGCAACTTCCTCATGAGAGGAGAGAATAATATAATCTTGAAAACAATAAAAGCTTGGGCACCTGAGAAACTGGAAAATGAAATCATTCAATCTGTTTTCCCTTGCTTGATATTTTATTCATGCTAATGTAGATCCAGACTTTTACTATAATACATTAGTTAGAGAGCCAACCTAGAACAGAACTGTCTTTAATTACTTTTTTCTTGGTAATTTTCTTCTCTTTTTTACCTGGTTGGCTTCTTGCTGGTTTAGCAACTTCCAGAGAGACATCTGGTCCTGTTCCAAACAGAGATGCAGAGCCCAGAGACAACAGTGAGGTGACAGTCAGCAGGACTGGGAAGGAAATAGTTTATCCATATTTGGGAAAAGATAAATTTTTCCATGACTCTTTAATTTAAGATTTCAAAGAATTTGTTAAAAGTGATTTGTAATGGAAATATGGCATAAGTTAACTAACTCTGGATAGAGGATTAAAATCCCCTCATAAATTAACAAATTGTGATATGCTGTAGTAAGTAGTTATCCCTGTCCAGATTTCTACTTTTTTTTCTTTTCTTTTTTTTGCACACCATTTGCCAGGTAACAGCTCCTGGCAGAACACAGCACTTGTCCTAAGATTCATGAAAACTTAATGGAGCTTGATTTCAAAAGCACAGAGACAAAAATAGGTGGTGGAAAAATATCTTAACACAGAGTGTTTTGTAAAAGCCTCCTGTGTCTCATAAGATAATATCTTACAACATCAATTTTGTCCTTGTTTTCTGTTAGCTCCATCCTGCCACATTATCTTTTAATGAATCTCCCATTTTGCTGACCTGACTAGTGACAAATCCATTCTCCTGTTTCAGGGAATTGGGTGGAAACAAGCTGCAGGAGACATCCAGATTTGCAGATAACACCCAGCCAAGAGGCCCCTGCTCCTTGTAAATCACAGAATCACAGAATCACAGAAATTCTAGGTTGGAAGAGACCTTTAAGATCATCGAGTCCAACCCATGTTCCAACACCCCAACTAGACCATGGCACCAAGTGCCACATCCAGTCTTTTTTTAAACTCTACGAGGGATGGTGACTCCACAACCTCCCTGGGTAGATGATTCCAGTATTTGACCACTCTTTCTGTAAAATACTTCCTCCTTATTTCTAGCCTGTATCTCCCTTGGCGCAGCTTGAGACCGTGTCCTCTTGTTCTGCCTGTTGTTGCCCGGAGAAAGAGACCGACCCCAGCTCACCACAGCCACCCTTCAGGAAGCTGAAGAGGGTGACAAGGCCACCCCTGAGTCTCCTTTTCTCCAGGCTGAACAACCCCAGCTCCCTCAGTCGTTCTTCATATGGCTGGTGTTCCAAGCCCCTCACCAGCCTCGTTGCTCTCCTTTGGACACGCTCAAGCATCTCCACATCCTTCCTAAAGTGAGGGGCCCAGAACTGGACGCAATACTCCAGGTGAGGCCTCACCAGTGCTGAGTACAGGGGAAGAATGACCTCCCTGCTCCTGCTGGCCACACCGTTCCTGATACTGGCCAGGATCCCATTGGCCTTCTTGGCCACCTGGGCACACTGCTGGCTCCTGTTCAGCCGACTGTCAACCAGCACCCCCAGCTGAACAGGCTCATCCCCTGCTGCCATTCTGGATAACCCCAAAATGTCATGGCTGGACTGGAAATGGATGAACAACACTAAATGTTGTCACCTGTCAGTGACCTGGAAGGATTTATCAACTCAGGCAAAAATGGATAAAAAAGAAAATAAGGTTGAATATCCATGGTCATAATGTTGGTCACTGACAGTAGTGGTAGATCAGTTCCCCTGCTCTCCATCCTCCCTCCTGCTCTGTTTTTATCTCTGACATCCTTCACCTGAATTTTTGTAATTTTTTGTAAATGTAAGTAGACATTGACAGAAGTTTTCCTCCTAAAATGTTAAAAAATTTCAGATTTTACAATCCACTCTTAAATCATACTATGGCAACATTATAATCATTCAAATTTCATTTTCTGTGTACACTGGAGCCTTGAGAGCTGTGTGCTGAAAGATAATTTTCATTGCTAAGTATAAAGTATCACCATTTTTTATAGTGCAGATATCCTAATAATAAAAAAATATATTGTCTCCACTTGGAATAGTTAAGTACACTTTAATTAAATCAAAACCTCTGAGTTTGTAAATGATTTGAAATCTTTCTATACCAAAGCCATTTATGGGGTATTTGGTCTTCAAAAGATTAAGGCATTTGTGCTTGCGCATAAAATAAAAGAATCACTCAGAAAATACAATTTAAAAGCCTCTAGGGGTGGTAGAGCACAGATGTTTTAAAGATCATTGCTTAGATCTCCCCTAAAGTCATCTGAGGCTCATTTTGAATCAGCCTAAGAACTCGGCTTTGTCTCCTGGTCACTTTACTGGAACTTTGGAACAAAACAAGATTTATTCCCATGCTATTTCTTACCTATATTACCAATATGCAGGTTAAAAATGTACCTAAGCAGGAGTTTTAAAGGGCATGTAAAGGATAATCTGATTTTTAGAAAGAAAAAAGAATCCAGAAGAAAACCCAGCAGAAAAACGTTCAAACTGGGATAATATTTAGCCACCTTAGTTTAAGGACAGTCTGGAATATGTTGCTCAGAATTCATGGCAGCATTTAATTTTATCTTTACATGAGGTGACAATCTCACAGGCTCAGTGAGTGCATCTGGGCTCATTTCATAGCAAACGCCCTGGAGAATCAGCTGGTGGTGTATTTCAGTTAATAATGCATTTATTAGCAGAATTTGAATAATTCAGAGAGATTTATAGCTGGGAGTGAAGGGAGTTGTTTTCCCCTGACCTGATATAGGAACTTCTTCATAACAAGTGGCTCCCCTGCCACAGCTGGCCACCTATAAAACCAATATAATGACATTTATCTTCCCTTCAAACATCAATTAATGTTTTTCCTCTGTTAGAAATTTCATGAAGTCCCTTAGTCCCAGCTCTGGGTGGGAAATAAACACTTGCATGGACTCTGAGGGGCATGAGGTGTGTAAGGCTGCCAATCTCCATAAGCTGGAGCTGTATTCTGTTTTCTTTTTCCATAGCTGTTTTTTTCCTAAATGACAAGAATTAGAATTTAATACCAGGGAAAACAGACATTTAATTAGCAAAATGTTTTATTTCTTGTACCAAAGATTTGCTCCCTCCTGTATCTACTCTCCATATTTTTGGTTGTTTTAAAGAGAGAGAGAGAAAACCCAAATAAACCTGATGGACTTTTCTCAGTAATATCTATATCTGACAAAGTTATTCAACAGAATTTTTTGCTGTAATGCTTTTCCACCCAAAACCAGCTAAAAGCCACCTTCAATTTATTTTCTTTTAAAAATTTCTGTTACCCTGTTTTTCTGTTTAGGGAGTTTATAAGTGGCAAGAGCAGGGCAGGGAATCCAATAAGTTTTGAGCAAAGCAATAATGTCTAAGAGGATCTGAGTATATCCCATTTTCATTTTCATTTTTAAGATATGGGGACAAATGAGAATACTTTACAAACAAGATACTGGGCTTTACACCTGAGACTGGATCACTATTAAAAACTATTAGATCTCCCCAAAGTAGCTGGATAAATGCACATGCAGCTCAGCTGTGCCACAAATCAACATTTTGTATTCAGTGTGTTGGTGCTGATCACAGCTTTCAGTCAGGTCAATCTCATCTGCTTTGTTTACTAAACACCACATGTATCACACCATGCCAGTTTTTATTGATTTGAATTTCATTCAATTCCACTAAATGCTACAAAATGCTGTGGCTGAGTCTGGCACGTCAGATTAAAGCTGCCAAGAGTTGCACATAAACAGCAATATTTTTAAGTTAAATAAAAAGTATTTAAGAGCTGCTGTGACAGCAGGCTGGATGGTCAGTGCAGAGGAGGCTCTCATTCTTAGCTGATGTTCTCTGTTATATTCTGTATTTCCAAATTGTGTCTGGGCCTAAAAATCATTATCTAAACTCAGTTCAGCATCTTGAAACATAGTGCTGTATGCTGCTGAGCTGCAGAGAGGGAGAATAAAAACTGAAACTAAAGCTTGAGGCTGTTTAGCACAATAGATGCAAAGGGATTCACCTGCCAAGGACCCCCAGCTCAAAGCCTGCAGGTGGTCACCACACCAGGGGCAAGGCAAACAACCTCTGAAGGGTTAACACAGCTTTTTATAAAAGTGAGCTGGTCTGGGCTGCTGGGCTCTTACCACCCTGGGCCTTACATCCTCCCTAGGGCAGAACCATATGTCTCAAACAAAGCCAAAAGTTCAGTATTTGAAAATATCAGAGGTGTTTGTGAGAATTATTATGAGACTCCAGCCAGTCAAAAAATTCTCAGGGTATTTCCTTATTAAAGCTGTTATTTCTTTAGGAAAAACCAAACCAAACCAAACCAAACCAAACCAAATAAAAACCCCAAAAAACACCCCCAAAAAAACAACCAACCAACCAACCAACCAAAAAAAAAAACCAAAAAAAAAAAACCAACCAAAAAAAAAGCCCCAAAAAACCGAAACAAACAAAAAAACCAACAACAACAACAAAAGGCTCCGTGTGTTCAAACCCAAAATTTATAATTCTACTTAGAGACAAACAATTTGGAACCAAAACTCCATTTTTGAGTGGGCATCAGCCAAATCTCTTCCAATTCCTGCTTGGAATGCAGTCAGACAATCCTTTCTGAAATCATGCTGGTTTCCACAGTGCTGGCACATGTAGTCCCATGTGAACTGCAGTGATCATTCCATGAAAATCAGGGATCAGATTGCTTTGCTTCTCACTTGTACCTCATTGCCTGAGCTGACTCGGCCAAGATCCCTCCATATGAATCTTTTCACACTCATCACTTTTACAATTAATAGAAAATTATTGGGGTGTCAGTCATGACAGCTGGGTGACCTCGTTTGACCTACAGATCTGCCATATGTGCAAACCAGACCCATGAACTCACCTCAGGTTCATTCAGCTTTACTGAAATCAAGGGAGCTCCAAATTGGGTACTTGTGGTGCCAAGTTTAACATTTCACATCTGGGAAAAACAGGCAAGTCTGAAAGTAAAGTGTTAAAGCTTCCTCTTCTTTCCCAAAAAAGGAAATTATTTATTTAGATAAATATTTTATTGTTATTATTTATTTAGAGATAATAATAATAAAATTAATATTTTATTTTTATTGTTATTTATTTAGAGGAATAAGACATTGCCAGTTTTGAGATGAGGACCTCAGCATCTGTTATGAGCAGCAGCACACAATCTGGAAAAGAGGAATCAGGAGCTCAGCTTCTGAGTGACCTGAAAAGCTCTGCACAATTTCACCATCTCCTCCCAGGCCTGGGCACACACAACAGCCCATGAGAATCCAACCCTCCTGCACTGTGCTCTCTTCCCCTCTGGAAAGTGAATTAGAAAATATATCTGAAAAAATTGGATAATCACTGCCCTGATGTTTTGTTTGCCATTCCTTTGAAACCTCACAAGCATTGTGGCCAATCCCCATGAAAATGCTGATTTTTAAAATTGGAAGGAAGATGGTTAAAGCAAAGCCCACCTCTTCAACAGAGGCAGAAAAATCACAAATCTCTACTGCATCCCCTCAGGTTCATTCACCATTGGGCTCTTAGGTGGCAGAATCACTGCCCTGAGATTTTCTGGAATACACTTTACCTATATTAACCTCCAAAATAGATCTTTTTAGGATTATTAGATAAATCACTCCCCTATTTCTTTGTCTCATTGCACCTGCTCTCCTGCATTGTGTTCATTTACAGAGCTCAGAGTGAGGCTTTCCTGAGGTAAAATGAAATACAGGACACAGGGAAAGGATTTTTGTGTGTTTGAGACAGAGAAAAGTGGAATGGACTTGCTTAAAACAAATATCCCTGGGTTAATTGCAATAAACTCAAAATTGCTATTCATCCCAAAATCAAATATTTAATTTCAAATTCTGTATTCTATTAACCCTTCCATTTATTTTATATTTTAAATAGAATTTATTTTTAGAACAATTTTTTACAACACCAACATAAAGCACCATGAATTTTTTAATATTTATTATATATTTTTAAAACAAATTTGCTCCCTATATCTTATAAAGTAGTTGGAATAACTTATCCTCTTCAGATAAATTAACTTTTGAAACTATTTACCTATCTGTATGTAAATTAAATGGAAAGTTACTTAAACTCAGCACAGCTGAAGAGAAAAATAGTATTTCTTCTCTTTGGCTTGTATTTGAAGAGTTATTGTGATGGTCCAAATGAAAAAAGAAACCCAGAAACAACAATGATAACAAAAAAACACTCCTAAATATTTTTATTTGTTTCATTTGCCTGTATTAAAAAGACAGTGATATTGATTGCAAAATAAGATTTTCTGACTATAATGAAGACACTTTTTTTTTTTAAACTTGAACATTAATTCCCAAGAGAAGAATGTTCATGGTCACACAAAATCTTTTTTTTTCATCCGGGATGTTCCAGTTTATGTGACTTTAGTCACTGATTTCTTTTACAGAAATACCCATGACAGTCATTGCAAGAAGCATTTGTGTCAAGCTGGGAGCCAGCAAAGCTCTTAACTGGGTGTATTTAATAAAATGCATTGAAATCACTGGGCCAGCCTGCAAGCTTGGACATAAGAATGTGCTCAACTGCTCTGATGAACTACAGCAGATCAGAAGTTTTATCATCACTGGAATCTGGAGAGGTCTTCAAATTTGTCATTTCTTCCCTCTTTTTCGCCTGTTGTTAAAGTGAAGCTTTATAACAGGAAGGTTTTTATTGTATCTGCAGGGATGCCCTGATGAAGGCAGGAATGATGCATCTGACTCCATGTTCTCAGAAGGCTAATTTATACCTTTATTATACTATATAATATTAAATTATATATAATATAATTTATATTATATATAAATATGAATTATATAATAATTAATATAAATAGTATAGTATTCTATATATAAATGTAGTATATATATATAGAATACTATACTAAACTATACTAAAATATAGAATACAATACTATACTAAACTATAACTAAAGAATACAGAAGGCTAAAAAGATAATAATAAAACTTGGAATAATGAGAACCAACACAGCTTGGCCCCAATTGGCCAAAGAGTGAAAACAACTCCCAGCAGAATCCAATGAAACAATCACCTGTGGGTGAACAATCTCCAAACACATTCCACATGAGCACAACACAGGAGAAGCAAATGAGATAGGAATTGTTTTCCTTTTTCTCTGAGGCTTCTCAGCCTCCCAGGAGAAAAATCCTGGGTGAAGGGATTTTTTCAGAGAATGTGAATGCCACAGGTTTTGGACTGTGATCCATCACTGGAAGGATGTGGGATGTGAGATCACTTGATCATTCAGTTTTAGCTTTTAAATAACAGTAATAATTTTTTGTAAAGAGTCCTCTCTTTGGCTGTCTCAAATATTGATTTCTGGCCCAGCAGTTGCTTTGATGGGGTCACCAGCTGCTCTTTTTTCAGCAGGTCAAAACCACGTGAGGTGTGACATCCTTAAGTCAGCCCCTAGCAGCAAAGCTTTAAATCTGTAGGGCTGGGCTCTGTGCAGGAGGTGAGCACAGAGTCATTCTGCATCCCTGGGGTGCTGCTGGGTTTGAGCAGTGCCTCAGCTCTTGGCACAATCTGTGGAAGTTTGTGCACATCAAGTCACTCAGTGCCTCCAGAGTGAGTGGTTTGAAGCCCTTGAGCAGAGCAGAGCAGCCAGTCCCTCCTGTTTGCTTTGCCAGAGCAGAACTCCATGGTGTTCACTCCTCTTTTATAAAATCATGGAATAATGGAGTGGTTTGGGTTGGGGAGACCACAGGGATCACATAGTTCCAACCCCACTGCCACAGGACACATTCCACTATCCCAGGCTGCTCCAAGCCCCATCCAACCAATTCCAGGCATGGAAGTGCCTTCCTCAGCTTTTCTGGGCACCTTGTGCCAGGGCCTCAGCACCCCCACAGAATTTCCTCCCAATACCAATCTAAACCTACTTTCACACTGATTTCATTGATCCACTGCCCTATCTCAGTGCTGTGGAAGACCTGAGCAATCCTAAAGGTGTCAAAACCATTGAAGGCATTGTTCTGTATTAAATTAATAGAAGCATACATTAATTATCCAGAGGAAGACTTGCCCTGATCTCGGTCACCAAGAGTGAAACACATCTGCTTTTAGCTGAGTATCTGATGCCAGAAGAGAGGAAAAAGGGTAAATCAGCTCCTGTGATACTTCTCTCTAGTGCCTAGCAAAGAGTTTAGCTAAAACACATAAATCTAGAGACAGCTGTGGCAGAATTAATCAGCTGCAAGGCCAAGGCATAAAGAATATTTAGATATTCAGCTCCTATCAACAGGTTATGCAACCAGGTGTATAATTATTTGAGCTTACAGGCACTTTTTGTGATATTTTTCATGGCAACTAATAAGAGTAAAGATAGAGAGGACTACAGAGAAAAATCTGAGGGGGCTTTGCCTTTTTTCATAAAATTGCATACATCACACAGTGTTTTTTATTCCATTACTCTTTTTTACGATGGAACATTGAATACGACTGCTCTAGAGAAATTCTTGCCTTACAATAGATTGAAATTGAAAAACATTAAAGTTTATGGCAATAATTCTTCAAATTATAATTGCCTTTCCATACCAGGGACTTTTTTTTCTTGTTAAGCTATCAAATGTTTAATAGCAGACCTTTACATAAAAGGAATTTTATTAAACAAAATGTAAAAATACAGCTGCTTACATTACTGGTATCAGTCCCTTGGAAGCTGGCTGATAGTGCAATTACTGCTTATTTCTAAGGGAGAAGAATAGAACAACTTTAGGAAATATATTATTTGATATTTTTCAATATCATATAAATGTAAATGTAAACAAATTATTCCTGGGGGGAAAAAATGACAGTATATAAAGAACAAAATAACAAAATAGTGGTTTGTAGTTTATGGCTGTAATATTCTCATCTGCTACATTTGTTCACCCACTCCAGCAAGAGGCTGAGCACTGTGAGAGAGTGACAGGGAGCTCTGGGAGACCTTTGGGGAAGTTGTCTCAGGGAAAAATGCTTTTGGGAAGTTGTCTCAGGGGAAATAATGCTCTGCTCCAGCTCATCTCGTTGCTTTCTTGTGACAGCAGACCTACACCTCAGAGAAGGAAGCCTCAGCATCTCCTGGCAGCAAACCATCTGCTCTGTAAAGCTGCAGGTCAGAGCTTTGCTGGGAGTTTTTCAGCTGTGTGATTGGAAATTCTCAGCAGTGATGCAGAAGTCATCCTACAGAGCCAATGATCAGTCATTGAATTTTGCCCATGCTTTTAAGAAAAGCCTGAAGACTTTTTCATTTTTTCATGTTTTAGATAAAACACAGTGGAAAGAGGAACTGGTTGTCAAGTTTGCAGCTTCCAAGGGTTTTATGTGGGAGCCTCAAAAAGAAAAAAAAAAGTTGATAATGTTACAAAGAATTAAGTTAGTCTGATGGCAAATCACTTAAAAGGGGAATTCTTCAATAGAAGCTTGTGGCTAAATCCTGAGTTATCAGCATCTGGCAGCAAGCAGATTCTTCTTACTGCATGTAGTGTGGGAGAAATGCTGCAAGTACATAACTCCATCTTTTTTTCTGTTTATTCACTGACCTTCTCATCAGACATTTCTCTTTGAATTTTGAGGTTTTGCTTTTCCTTCTGAGCCCAGAGCAGAGGTTTCCCTACTCACATATCAGGACATACTTTTCTAAGCAACTTGGAAATGGCTGCCTGGGCTGGACTTTGGGTTTGAGAGATGCTTTTCCATGGAAGTGCAAGATGAGTGAGGGGAAGGTTACAGGCTCCAGCGTTTGTGAGGCACAGAATATATCATGTGTGTCTGCAGAAAAGTGCCAGTGCCAGCCACTGGACCCATTCCCAGGCTGCTCTGCATCCCTTGTCTCATCAGGAATAACCTGCTTTGCTTCCCTTAATTTATTCATGTTGTCAGGGATGGCACAGGGACACGGCAAACTGCTGGACATGACAAAGAAATTGCTGGATGTGACACAGAGAATTATCTCAGGATGAGACAAGATGCTGACTGTGAGGGATGATGGAGTTCAGAGGTGGTGAGAGGGGAAGTTATGGCAGTAAATTAGCAAAGTCCATGGATAATAAGAGGGGAGTATTTGGGACCTTTGTAGAAATAAAACCTCACAGGAAAATCAAGGTAACCATGTTTCAGATAACTATTAGATTTTGTACTGTGTATTGATAAGTTTCTCTCTCTTCTTGGTCTTATTCTTTCCTGTCGTTCTATATGGTAACACTTCAATATTTACAAGCTGTATTGATTGTTTATATTTTTCCCTGCCAGACATCAGAACCCACCACTGCTAGAACATTAATTTGCACGGGCAAGACAAATGCACACGTGCAAAAATGAGATATTAATGAAACCAACACCTCAGGCTGTGTGTGCCTATACTCGGGGATGTAAAATGTGTTGTCCAAGTTGCTCTCAATTCAAGTTCTTCTTGCCTGAAAAATTATATATATATAAAAATATATTTATTATATAAATATATAATTATATATGTGTGTATATATAAAACTATATATTTATTTTATATATATATAAAATATATATATATAATTTGGATTTCTGTGTTATGGAGGAATAATAACAAGGATTCTTCCTAATGCCTTTCATAACTCAATGTAACAAGTTATATATTATTTAAAAAATGAATGAACTGGAAAACTGAAAGCACTGTGGGCAAAGACGGACAACTAAATTAATCTATTTAAAATTCATTTCAAATACCAAAGCTTCTAACCTTTCTATCTTGATAAACAGGCTCAAAAAGAGAGAGGTGGTCAGGAAAACAATGGCAAAATGAAGCCTTAAATCAAAGGAGATGGTTAAGAGATCAAAACCTGGATTGATGAGGTTATGAAATACTCTGAGTGCACCTGATTTTCTGAGATTTATGCTCTGTATTTACTCCAAATATTTTAAATTAATCAACCATATTTTCATGATTTTGGGAAAGATGAAGGACTTGATTCCCCAGTGAGGTGTCAGTGCCTGGTTTTAGCAGACCACTGAAAAACCACAGAGGAATGGCCCAAATCTCAGAGCTCAGGATCTGTGGGTCAGGCTGCAATCCAGCTCCAGAGTGAGAGCTGCCTCTGAGCTGCTCCCCTGGAATCTCAGAGCTCAGGGTCTCCCTGTCAGGTGCAATCCAGCTCCAGAGTGAGAGCTGCCTCTGAGCTGCTCCCCTGGAATCTCAGAGCTCAGGATCTGCCTGTCAGGTGCAATCCAGCTCCAGAGTGAGAGCTGCCTCTGAGCTGCTCCCCTGGAAGCCCCACCGTGCCCTGGAGCAGAGGGAGCAGGAGGCAAACACAGCCAGACCCTTCTCTCCACCAGGAGCTCGTTGGGGTGAGTAACTCCTTCCAGTGCTCATCCTGCCTCAGCTTAGTCTGTCTCAGCCCACCAGTACAAAAATTACTTTTTAAAGCCATTATTGTTGCACTACATCAAATCCTTACTCTCACATACTTTTTTTTTTTTTTTTAGCCAGCTGGAGAGAGAGCATAATCTTTCTAGCCAAAGACCTAAAGGGGTGAGGACAGAAGACTAAATCTTTTTGCTGAAGAACTCCCTTTTTGCCAGACCTACAGAGAATTTTCTCTACTATTCCTGCCCTCAATCAGGAGGTCAACATAGCCCTGACCCTGCACATGCTGAGCTGTTCTCCTGCAGATTTAAAGAAAACACCCCAAAGGAAATTCTGAAGTGGAGCCACAGAGCACAGGTGATTCTTCCTTTTTAAAGTTAGTATTCAGGTAAGTACTGCAGACTCTAATTGTAAGAAGGTTGAGGTATTATTGTGAGGTCTTGAGATGAAATAGCATCTATAGATTTGGGTTAACTTCAGTGACCCACTAGCTAAGGATTAAATATGCTAAAGATAGTTAAGAATAACTCATTTTATAGAGGAATAATAAGAGGAGAATAAATTGGGATGCAGCACTGAACTCGAATTTGAAATATGGTTCATTTTTAAAAAGAATCTGTGCAAGGGTGATAGAGCTGCTGTAGAACAGAACCTGTCATTTCAGAAATGCAATTAAGCCATCTTACTCTGTCCTCTTGGGTGTAAAATTTCCATTTAAGCAAAACACATCTAGGCAGCACATACAGTGAAAAAAAAAGTCCAAAAGGATTAAAAGAAACACTGGAGGTCTGCTGCATATTTTGAAAGATGGATTTTGTCCATAGTGTGAAAGTTATTGCAAAATGATCTCCTGCTCTCAGAATTCCATTAGCTTTCATTGCTGAGCCTGACCCTATGTGATAACACATTAATGCTGGCTTTGGACTCAGTCCTTCCAATAGGGAATTCTGGTTTTATCCACAGCCATCAAAATAAAAATCCAGCAGTGGAGGCCAGAGTCCATGGAGCTGTTTAGTCAAAATAAAATCTATTGATTTCATTTAAATAGATGCTAATGACCTCTAATTATTAACAATCATATTGAAAGGAAGATTTCAGCTCTAAAGACTCAGAACTGTGTAAAACAGAAGATTGTCTTTCTGCAGGGACAGACTAGCAATAATGAAGCTATCACAGAATTATTTGATGAGGCTGTAAGCTGTACCTTTTTGAAAATGCCTTGTTTATCTTCTGTTAAATTTCTTAGTTAGGAAAGGTTTTTCCCTCCAGGAACACAATGTTAAAATTTGCATAATGTTCCCTTTTTTTTCAACAGTTGTAATTATTAATCTTTTATATCTCAGTCATGATGAACATGAAAAAACCCTGTAAACCTGTCAGTAATACAGGGCTGAACTCTGCCCATCACAGAGAATAGTGTTTGGTGTTACATCTGGCTCTGTGAACCTTGCAGGACCCAAAAGTGGTTCCACACAGCTGAACCAATTATCATGATATAAAGCACGAAAAAAAGAATTCCTTTCAAAAAAGAGTTCTAATGACACTCAGCACTGCAATTTCTGTCCAGCATGGATTTCTTTCTGGGACACAGTAGCAATGTTTTCATGAGGGCAGTGTTTGAAAGTAAAACCAGTGTCCAAGGATTATTTACCAAATTGTAGCAGAACCAATTAAGTAATTGGAACAGGAAACCATAGTTTGCTAGAAAAATAGTTTGTGAGAGACAGAAAAAAATCCAGAACAAGCAAGCAGTGGACAAAAAGTTTATTATAAATGAGAGGAAATGGAGTGTGGAAAAAGCAGTGGTTTAATTTCCATCTTGGAGTCAGGGACAGGACCCTGAAGTAACCTGAAATCTTCAAAATTCCAGATGATCAAAACCTCATTTTCTAGCCAGAGCTGGTTAAGGTACCCTTTCTGCTTGCAAAGTGCTAATTAATGGTTATTCACAGAGATTTTTGTCTACAGTTAACAGCCTCCTACAGACTTACTCCTGTTAGTAATGTACACTTTCTCTCCCCCAAACCAACCCGACTGTGAATCTCCAGACTGATCCAACATGACTCAGTTCTGCTCTAATATGGGCCCAAGCAAAAGCCAACATGAATATATTACACCCATAGCCCACAGCTAGTATAAGTTTTTTCCTCTTAATTAAAAAGCTGTGAAAGTCTTACAACTCTCTTAGTCCTGTGTTTGAGTCAGAAACTCTTCATCAAATGCTACTAAAAAAATAAATTTGTCTGCAGCTGAAAGAGCTGAACCATGAAAAATCAGGACCAAAAAGGACATGATATCTGCAGTAATTAATAAACCCCTAATCCAGAAATGACTGGGAAGTTCTGGCAGAAAACCTTACCAACCTTTCATGTCCTGGTATGTGCAGAAATGTGAAAGTTTTCAAGATACCTGCAGTTCTTGAGCTGTGAGCTGTCCACCAAAAAAGCAGTACTAGTATAAAGCAGGCTGCAGTGTGCAGCTGTTGTTAAACCACAAGAGTGAGGGGAGGTTTGTGAAAGAAAGATTATTATTATTATTATCAATAATAATAATAATAATCATCATCATCATCTGTATTTGCAAGGAAAAGAAAATTTACACACCACTCCTGCCCTTTGTATTCCCTGCTGCTCAGCTCCCCATGAGGTTTTGTTGGCCAGGTTGCAATTCCATAACTCCTGGCTCAACACTTTTAAAACACTGTGTGGAAAACAAGAATGCCTAAGAAAGCATCCTGGGTTTCATTGAGGGCCATCAAGAGTTTGATGCTCCAATTCACACTTTTAGGGACCAAAGTGTTCACTCTGGATTCAAGACTAAGTAATTAATTGCAGTGAAAGTTTAGTATTAAACTAGTTCTTTACCCATTGTATATATTTTTTATTCAAGTGCAAATTATTTCCTTCACTCCACCTCTTTTAGAAAAACAGAGAAAATATTTCTTACTCAGGCTTTAGGCAAAAATGCAAATTCAAAACGACCACATTTCTTCCCAGCCTTAGGACTTTTTGCTGTATAATAAACCACTACTTCAAATGCAACAATTCATTTAGAAAACACTGTAGCCACATTTTCTTATTCAAAATTATAATATTTTTCATTTAAAATAAAAACCAAAACAAGAAAACACTTGACCAATATCCCATAGAAATGCCAAGAAAGCACATTTTAAATGAGCGTTTGAGAAGTTTTGGTTTCTTCTTATTGTTGACTTCTGGGCACCAATTTCACCATGAGAATGATATAAATATATGTATTAAATATGCTGACTTGAAGACAGCAGGATTATCTGAGCATTGCTCTCAGTTTCAACACATCTTAAAAGAAACTAAAATGTTCAGTTGTAAGAATGGCATGAATAAATGTGTTAAGTAGTTTAAGAAGCATTTAATTAGTGGAGTATACATAAAATTGAACCTCTCTAACAAGGAAAATGGAACAGGAACTTAAATCTCATTGGCACTTTGCTATCTCAGAGTGACAAGGACTCTGCCTTGTTTTGCAGCTGAGTTAAAACCAGCTTTATTCAGAACAGGTGAAATCCTGATTCCATTAAACCAGGGGAGCGCACAAGATGTCCACAACATGGTTCAGGATTTTACCCCTTTAGTTTCTTAACATCCAGAGGCTTTTACAAATTATTATGTAAAACCTTGTACATACTGCAAAATGTACTAATTTGCAGATATGGGAAGCAATCTCATTTCCCACCATTATGACTGCAACCTGCAATTGCTGCCTGGAGAGTTTGGCTGGAAAGTCTGTTGATTCTTCCACATGTGGGTAAAGATTAAAGCTGTGGCATCAGTCACACCCTGTTTGATGAAATAAAGTTCAACAACAACAGCAGCAGGTAGATGCATAATCAAGATCATGTCATCATAAAAGTGTAGAATAGACAAAATGTTCCCTTGGCTGTGGCCTGGATAAAGCCTCTTGCCCAAATTGGAACTGACATGAAATTCAGTCATAGGAGCCTTCCTTTCAAGAAGTTATTCAGTATCAGGTTGGGCAGTTTTCTCATGTAGAAGAAATCTGATGGTTCATATAGTTATCTTAAAGTAAGCATTTCCATTAAAAAATTTGTATTTCCAATATACAAGTCCAACAACAGCTTGTAGTTGGTATTTTCATAGCACACTGCCCCAGACATGATGTATCCAGAGAGAACAACCCATGAAGGGAAACCAGCTTGTGTAGGAGATTGGGAACTTGAGAAACTTGATCCTAAGATTGCAATTTACCATTTTGGAAAGTCAAGTGCAACCTGCCATTTTCACTTGTTAAAATTCAATAGAATTTCATTTCATTCTCTACATCCATGGATCATGCCACTTTATTCTCTTTTCCTAACCTTTCTGTCCCTTCTTCTACCATTAAATATACACATATACATTGTCTCTAGAGGAAGGAATTATGTCCTCTACATACATAAAATAGAATTTATAGTTTCTGTCTTTTAAAATAAGCACGTCTGATTACAAACAACAAAGGCTATCCAATACTATTTAAAATCTTAGACACATAAATCCCTCCAAAAGTGCATAAGGGGAAAGGCCACATCCAAAAAGTCTGAGGTAATAGTTCATTTTCCCCTATAGTTTCTTTTTCCCTATATCCATTGCTATGGATTTCAATAAAAAATCTTTTGGTTGCATATCTTGTACCAAGCCCTGCAAGATGCCTTCAGCAAATAGGTCCATTCTTATAAAAACGAGAAAATTGACAGGACAAAAAGTGAGACTGGAAACTGATTCCCAGCTGATTTATGTGCATATTTTCTATCCCATTGAAAGATGGAGAGATGAATGATTTTCACAAAGGCACTCTCACAGTGGACAGGCTTAGAGGACAACTGAGGGTATGTCTGAAGTGTGATGGGGTCTCTCTACCACAGAGATGGGGCTTTCCTGCTTGCTCTCAGGAAAAAGACTAATTAGAGATATGAAAGGCAGTCACTAGGACTGACTTCTTGTTCTAGCACTGATTGGAGGATCCTGAGAGACAATTGTAAGCAAGCTCCTAAGTGTTGGCTATAGATCATGTAACAGTTATAAGCAACTCCAAAGAGGATAACTAACTGGAGAAAACAAGAAATTTAAATATTTCATGTCAATTTAAAAGACACCAAAAACAGCAGCAAAAAAATTGAAAAGACAGTTTCAAGAAGGAGAAGATAATAGTAATATATTCACATTGTAAGTCATGGTAAAGGGAGGATAGAGAGACATCACCAAAATATAATTCTCAGTGTAGTTGCAACACTTCTTGTTTAAGAGTTCATGATCTGAAAGCTACAAGTTCGAAAGGTGTCCCAAAGAATTAAGAATGGGTGGGCCTCGTTTTAACATGGCTTGGAAGACATCTAAAGGAAAGGAAGAGCTTTATCAGTCAGGGGCATCCTATCTCTCATCTCTTCTATTGTTGTAGTCTTGGATATAAGTACAAGAACCCTTTAGAAAAAAGAAGGTTTTCTGCCCTTCTCACCTCTTCTTTCTTCAAACAGTTGCGCAGATCTTAAAATACGAATAAAAACCCATGGGGCCAATTTTTCAAAATGAAGAGGCCGACTTCCACCTCTTGACTTTGCCAAGTCAGAGTTCAACGAGGCTCCTCTGAAGAGAAGAGAGCCCCGAGCTCACCCGCGGATCCCGAGCGTGGCGGTGGCCAGAGGTCTCGGAGAGCCTCTTCCAAGAGGAGCTTTGTTCTGGGGCTCACAGAAAGCCAAACGCCCACCTGGTTTCATGTTTCACAATGCTCACTTCCAGCTCAGAGCCTCGTCTCTCACTGGCTGATCTGTGCAAGAGTCTTTCCCTTCTCTGCAATTTCGATTTGTGTGTAAGTAAATCTCATTTATGCCGCTGATTCAGTGATGGGAGTAGGGTGTTTCTTCTAGATGAATCTCTCTGCACATCATTTAGGGTGAGATTAAACCCATATTGCACCATATTCCAATGCTGCCTAATTTACTATTGTGTTTCCCCAAACCCTGGACCTTTTGTACACTTAAAATTGGCCCCTTGAGCCAGACTGCTGCCATATTGCCATCGCACAAAAAATGCAGACAAATTCAATTCTCATTACTCAGTTAAACTGTGGTTTTAACCACACACTGATTTTGTGATGTTGCAAAACTTGCAAGTGTGAGGATTTGATAAGTTTAATAGAAATTGGGGTTAGTCTTAGATTCCCATCTGCTCAAATAGTAAGAGACTGTTTTTCTTACACTTCTGCATTAAGACTGAGAAATGTGTAATTCAATTTCCTAAATGGAAACAGGAAGCAGAACTATGAAATTTTACTAGATTTCTAAAGATTCAGTAATCTAAACTTTTGGCTTGAATGGAAGAGCAATATTGTTAAAATGCTTGGATGCAAAGATCTTTTCCAGTGCTGTTTTTTGCCTTGTGCAAGTATGTGATAGCTTGCAAATGATGGTAATATTTTAGGTGTTATTAAACTCAGAAATCTTCCTCAATGTCCTCACTCTATGCCACAGAAAAGTCAGTAATTTTTTATCTGGAAAGCATGAGTTATTGCTGCTTGAATATTAATCTTTCATAATTAGATTTTTTGCATTTATCAGAATTCTATATAATTTAAGGGTAATCACAGCCCCTGTTTCCCAAATAACACATGCACAAATATTCAAGTCCAAGCCATCCAAATCTGTCTGCTTTTGAAGCATATGTCAGGTTTTTCTCCATCCTGCTTTATAGTGTTTATAATTATTAAGTAATATTATTATACAAATTATACCATATGAAGTATTATACATTTTATAGGTATAATTAGATATGCAAAAGTATTTTACATGCATTTTATGTATTCTAGAAATCATTGCCAATATAATAAAAGCTGCATTCTTCATGATTGAAAGTTTCCTCTTCCTCTCTCAGTGTAGTTCAACCTTAATGTTTATAGAAAATCTGAAAGACCTGAAGACAAGTTCTGCTGTTTCAGGAATCAGCAGAGAGTTGTACATTATTTACCATCAGCTGTCCTGGACAAATGTTTGTTTATCCTTTAATACCATATAAATCCTAATATCTTGCTATAAATTCTCTTAAGGGAAGAGACAGTTAGCAGCATGTGACTGATCAGGAACAGAAATGAGTGACAGGGGAGTATTGATCAGGAATTTAGACACTTACACTACATGATCTGTGAAAATGATACTTGGCCATCTTGCCTGATGAAAAAATTGAATCCTACAGCTTCCTGGAATCCCTTAAAAATACAGGTTTTCACTAAATATGGAAATAAAACAGCAAAGCCTTAATAGTTCTATGATTACTCATTTATGCCCAGGTTTCTCTATGACAAAGTAGAACGTGCACTCTCCCATTCCAGTGTATTCTGGTGAAATTTAATTGAAATTAGCACAGGTGTTATTGGGGTATGCATGAAACAGCTGAATCTCAGTTATGGAGGTAGGTTTGGGCTGTGAAAATGCAAATCTCTGTTTACAAACCCCTTTAACATGTGATTTCTCAAAGTATTAAGGAATTTAGGTTAAGAGCTGGCATAGACCACTGAAAGTTGTTCAGCAGAAACAGAATTTGAAAGGCTCCAAAATTTGATTTTTGTAGTTCTGATCACATCAGTACTTCAACAGAACTCTCAAAGACTGCAAAAAAAAAGTCATTATGAGAGACAACTATTGGGTAGGCAAAAAATCTGAGTAAAACTATGCAGAAATTAATTTTGTGTGAATTAGGATGACTGAATTTTGCTGGCATTTGCACTCTTGAGTGAATATAATATACTTCCCATTCTCAGGGGACATGGAAATGATGACATCTGCATTGTCTGTGAATGTAATACAACAAAGCTCATAAATTGATTATGTGTCACTGGAGTCATTAGAGACCACACTTCAGCTGAGGTAGAGCCACTGACTGTCCTAGTTCCTCATTTTTTAACTTTTTCTTCTAAAACTGTCCTTTTTGTAAGGTTTTTTTTTCTTTTCTCATTTTCCCAAAGAGATGATTCTTCCCATTACAATCCAAGTCACCAGGTCAGGTATTGTTCACATTGTTCTTTTTTTTTCATCCAACAAGTATTAAAAAAGAAAGAGTTTTTCTATTACTCACAACCTACTTTTTAGCTGATCCAGTTCAGTTTCACTTATTGTAGCACTAGCGAGGACCTCATTCTTGTATTAAATGTATTAAAAGTAGGATATTTTATGGTGGAGAAAATTTAGTGGAGGTGTGTAAAATTGTGGAGCTTCAGTGATGCAGGGAGCTTGAGCCATCATGCTATCAAAGAGCTTGGCAGGACACATCATATTACAAGGAAAACATACAGTGGTGGGGATTTGCCCTTATATAGAGTCTGCCATCTGGGAGCCTCAAGGTCAACCAACAATTTATGGTCTGTTAGTTCCAGGGAGAGCTTTGAGATTCAGGATCAGGTTTGAAATACACCACAAATATCCCTAGCAAAAAAAATGGAGAGGAAAGTGGAGAGAGAGTACACAAATGTGAGAATTTACTGCCTTTATATCATCAGGGAAGAAAAGCCTCCTGATCAATGCAGATAATTCAGTATAGACTCATTTAAAAAATGAACTCGGGAAAATTAATCAGCCCAAGGTCCCTCCTCTGCACCTGAAGCCTGTGGCATAAACCCAATTTACACTCAGTGTGATTTAGGTCTTTCTTCAAACACATGGTAGTAGTTGGGTTTTTTGGGGATCACTCTCTTCTTATGCTTCCCTATTATCCAGAAAATACTCACTGGTGCCTCCTGTAACCCAGATTATGGACTGTGCTAGGAGCTGGTGAATTAGATAATCACAGATCACAGATAATCACAGTGCTTGAGCCCAAGCCTTCATACAGTTTTATCAGCAAGTATGGACACAATCTTTGCCATCCAGGGGAAATTCCCACAGATTTGTTACACAGAGAGGTTTAACTGCCTCAGTCACACCCAGATCCTTCCAAACTACACACCTTGCCAAGAAGTTTGCATAGCATGGAACTTCCACTGTGATGTCATTATTATTATTATTATTATTACTATTATTATTATTATTCACCAGTATATAGTATATTATAATAATTGTATAATATATATTATTATTAATTATTAATTATTAATACTATATTATTATAATATAGTATTATATATATATTATAAATATATATATAAAAAAAAATATTATTATTCACCAGTATATTCAGGCCAGTGCCTCTGTCTCAGAGCTCTGTTGGGTTGCCCTGTGGTTTTATTTGAAAATATCCACCTTTTCATGACCTTAAGCACAGGTGGTGTAAGACCTGTTCTAAGATCTTGCTCCTACTTGATCTGGAGCAAAAACCTGAACATTATCTGTGTTTTATGGCCTTTGACTCAAGACAGTGGTGGTGCCTTGTGAAGGCTGACCGAGAACAGAGACTAGAAAGAATTAAAGAATAAAGTGGGGATTTATTAGAAAGCCTCAATGGATCCACCTTGGGCAGCACAAAAGCCCAGCCAGGGCTACACCCAAGATGAACCAAAATGGTCACAAAATGCACAACCGGGCATGGGGTCTCTCACTGTTATAAATTCTGGTCCATTTGCTTATTGGAGTTAATTATCCAATTCCAGCTTCTGGTTATGCAGTCCCATTCTTCTTGTTTTTTTCTCTTCAGCCTATGTTGTTCATGCTCTTGGGCCTGAGATTTGGATCATTTGTCCTTGGTCCCCAGCTGGAGCAGGAATTGTTTTGTCTCCCTGCTCTGTGCAGAGAGCTCACCATCCCCTCATATGAAGCTCAGACCCACACACTAAAGCTGCACAGAATCTGAAAAATAGAAAAGCTAAAACCTGAAGCAGCAGAAAGATTTGTCAAAGGGTGGCTAAATGGCAAAGCAGGGGCTGTTCCAGATCTGCTGAGCCCAACACTTCTGCCTTCACCATCTACTCTGCTCTCAGAGACGCACCTCAGCCTCAGGGCACAGATGGGCAGAGGTGGGTGACAGACAGGAGCGCTGCTCTGCCCACACCAGACGTGTGCCACAGACACATTCTATGAAAAATCCTTTCCTTAGGATTTTTCCTCCTGAGAAGCTGGGAGGCCTCAGGAACAAAATGTAAACATTGATTATCTGCTGCTGTGGAATGCAACAGGTGCATCTGGGATTGGTCTCATGTGGTTGTTTCTAATTAATGGCCAATCACAGACCAGCTGGCTTGGACTCGGTCCGAGACACAAACCTTTGTTATCATTGCATTCCTTTTCTATTCTTAGCCAGCCTTCTGATAAAATCCTTTCTTCTATTCTTTTAGTATAGTTTTAATATAATATATATAAAAAATAATAAATCAACCCTTCTGAAACATGGAGTCAGATCCTCATCTCTTCCCCCATCCTAAGACCCCTGTGAACACAGTCACAGATGTGCAAAATGCAGGAATGTGCAGAATGAAATTTTAAAAACCTGATCCCAGCACCCACAAGAACCTCACAAACAAGAGAAAGGAAATGAAACAATACAAATGGAGATTTGTTAAACTGCTACCTTTTTTGACTGCTAAATTAAATATGCATATTTGGGTGCTTTTCTTTGGAAAGTTAATACCTTTGAGTATCTTAAACTGCCAGATTGAAAGTGACATTTTTTGTTTAATTCCAAGGAACTGATTAAATGGGATGAGTTTAATATTTTTTTTGGCTTGACTTCTTTACTTCTCTTCTAATTAAACACTGGAATAATCTTGTATTGTGGGTTTTGATGAGATAACTCATCACTTGAT
Source organism: Setophaga petechia (assembly GCA_024362935.1). Taxonomy (NCBI): domain Eukaryota; kingdom Metazoa; phylum Chordata; class Aves; order Passeriformes; family Parulidae; genus Setophaga; species Setophaga petechia. The sequence goes on along the minus strand of JANCRA010000001.1, from coordinate 2,204,383 downwards.
CACTCACAATGGATGGCTTTGTTGTCAAATTAACTACTGAGTGTGCCTTGGGGCATGCAGTTATTTTTTTTCCTTTCCTTTCATTGAAAATATTTCATTTGAATCAAAGTACTTGAAATTAAACTTTCATACGAGAGAGTAAAAAGTTGGATGCTTGAATTTCAAAAGGAGCTTTTATGTTGGTGGATTTATACTTAAATTTTTAGTCGCTAAATGTGATTAAAGACTCATTTTCACCCAACAGCCTGAAATTAAGGTTGAAATCACAGCAAATGTTGGAATATAGATCCTCTCTCACCACCCCCATCTGCTGAGAATCTCTTCCACGATCAGAATCACACACACAACCTGCTTTAGCCCTGAATCTTCACCTCTCTGCTCCTGCTGTTTTTGTCCCACCTGGCCTGCCCTACCTGACAGCCTGCAATACCTGATGCTATAAAAGTGCAGGGGTGGAGAGAGAGAAGGACAAAGGCTGATGATCCTTTGGTATTCTGTGACAACATAGCCATGTACAATGACATCAAATACAAATCATCAGTCAGAAATCCTTGACATGTAGCCCTTGGAGGAAGACAAAAGGCAAAATAATTTCTTAAGGTGTATTTTTAAATTTAAGGCAAGATAATTTCTTAAGGTGTATTTTTAAGGTGTATCTTTAAGTTCTAATTACCATTGTTTCCTGAAAATCTAAAGTTTAATAGCTAGATGAATGAACAATTCTGACATCAAATCATTCTAGCACCGGATTCAAGATGGTTTTACAACCGAGCCTCAATTTGTTTTCTTGCACAATTTCATTACAGGATTATTCAGAAATTTGCTTATACTGGTAGAGACCATAAAGAATAAGATCACTGTCACACCACAAATGTGGAGTTTTGCTATCACTCACCTAAATTGCAGTGTTGTAGTCTGTGAGTTGAATCCTACTGCTTTTTTCTTGTTTTTCTAGATGAGTCATGATTTACATCCCAGTGAGAGAAAAATGATACAAATTACACAACCAGCAAGAAATCAAAAGGGGAAAAAGATGGATGAAAGGAGAATCAAATCTGCAGATTTATGAACTTAATAGTGCAATTTACATAATGTCTTTACCTCTGTGTTTTATTATTGCTTTATTTATCTTTTTGTTCTCGGGTTAATCTCATATTCATTTGTCCCATAGATAAATTCTAGATTATTAAAATATGAATTAGATGAGAGGACATGCTGTCTGATTAAAATAATATCTGGTTACTACATGCTGATATACACCCAGGCTAAAATCCAAACATTCAAGCATTATCAAGCTACAGCATGTTTTAACAGCATAGCCTAAAACTACTAATTGTATTACAGGAATTAAGGCTGGGTTTTATTCACTAAATGAGAACAGCAAATAATGAAGTAAATGATTTAGCAAGCAGAGGTTCTCCCAGGCTGCATCTTAATGTATCACTGGAGAGCCTTGTGAACTTCTGCTCAGAAAGACAGCCTATTAAAAATGGCATATACAGGAAAAAACAGAACTTTTGAAAGAGAGTTGAGGCTGATTAATATCTAAAATATTTATTTTAAAATTTACTTAACAGATAAGAGAGATAACAGCTATTGCTACTGCAGCAAAATTTGTGTTGGGTTGTGATTAGAATGCAATGCACTGTGTTTTTATCAACATGCTAAAATTAGTGCATCATTCACTTCCTCAGTGTAATAAATAAAAATGTATAAATAAATAATTAAAAATCGACAGTGATACGATTAAAACATTTGTGATACGAATAAAAACATTTTATTCCTCACCCAGTACCATAACAAGAAGGGTGGGATAATTCCATGATGCCCCAACACTGTGTTCCAAAGATTTGATCCAGGCCATGAACAGGAGGATCTCCCACCTTTATCTGCCATGGGAAAGTTTTGGTTTGTCCCTAGCTGGATTCCCAAACCTAGAAATCAGGATTTGCAAACCCAGGCAAATTTGGTCTATGTTAATGTCCTGTGTTCCTTAAATTAAAAATCCTTGGGGCCAGGAAAATGATGCACTGAATGCTTGTTTAGTAAATAAAGACAGTAGAGATATGGCCTGATCCTTCTTTAATTTAATTCAATGTAGAAAATCCCATTAATTCTAAATAATATGAATTTAGAATTTAATGAATAATATGCATATTATTTCTGTTTTGAAGGGTACATAGGGAATCACTAATAATAAAAAATGCACTTTTCAACAACCTTCTTTATTGTTATGACTTCCTGACTCAATTAAGATTTTAATTATAGACTCAATATTGCACATTTTCATTTGTAATGTGGCTAGAAACTAGATTGCTACAGCTGAAGAAAGCTTAGATATAATGTCATTAATTCAAAATTATACATTGGAAAGCAATCTGTTACCATTTGATTAACCTATCAGGCATCTAGATGTGTTAAAGTGTTTTGCTGGCATTTCAAACACCATTTGAACATCAGTAAGAAAGTAGCTAAACTATGCTAATTGACACTCTGGAAGTGGATTGGTTAGGAACTTGTAGCTGCTTTGAAATATCTCAGTTAAAACCTAATCTTTCTGAAGTAGATTGCACTTAAAATATTTTAATGGACATAATTAAAACTTAACTGTTTATGTGTTTATGTTATTTTTTCATCATAATTGGCAGATTAATTAGATATGGATCTTCATAGTACTGTTTAATCGGTGTTCTTGTTATCAGTTGACATTTAGGACTGTGGCAATCCCTGTTCTTTCATGTTTCAGTATCTCAGCTGAGAAACATTGCCTTGGAAAAGAAGGAATGAATAGAATTGTCCTGATTTTATGGAGCAGTGAAATTGCTACACTGGATCAGAGCTACGAACTTTCATCTTCCCCGATGTGTGCAAGAACCAGATGCTGCAGCAGAATGAATAAATCCTCCTATTCCCACTCAGCAGATGTGCAATATCTCCCCATGGAGGTCTCATTGTAATCCCAAAGGATTTGGATTAAACCATTAAGTACAAGGTTCATTTTATTTTCTTTTATAAATCTCTGGTAGTTCGGACTAGGATCTGTCTGAATATTTCTACCCCATATAAACCCACAGTTTCCATTAGAACTTCTCTAATTCTGACTATTTCCTTAGTGAAGACCACTAATTGATGACAGAGTGCATTATAAAATGATAAAAAACAAGTATTTGCAAAAAGTCTAACAAAAATCATCCCTGAAATTACAAATGCTGGTCTCAACTCCAGATTTCTTTGTATGAGGAAAAGGATCATTTGGGAGAAAGGAAGTAAATAAAATTTTACAGAATAAGTTCAGATCTGCAAATTTTCCTTGGCAGAAAATTATCATCCCTCAATACTCCTGAAAAAAAAAAAAAAAAAACAACAAACAAAAAAATAAGAGTCACATAAGAAATATCAAGCCTTTGTGCTAAAGAAGTCATACCTGCTCCCTAGGAATCAGCAGAAAATGGCTAAAATTGGCACGAATTGTGACAGAAGTCAGTAAGGGCATGGCAGCACCATCTCTTTGGGCAGCCCTGTCCCAGGCACACCAAAGTTCTCACCTGTCTGCCTGGGAGTCCTGACTAATTCCCATGTCAAAACTTCCTCAAGGTTTCCTTCCAGAAAGGCTGATTGAAAACCTTCTTGCTTCTCACCAGCAGTTCACCAAAATTCATATCAATCAATTTATGAAATGCAAACAAGATTTAACTGCAAATTCTCAATCAATTTTATTCAGAGAAAATGTTAAATTCAATGTATGATTCCTGGGAAAGGGACATAGTTACCTCAGGGTGCACTGAATAATCATACCTGAGCTTCTACTGAATTCCAAACTTTTATTTGCTTTTTCCCATTTTTCCATGAAATTTCCCTGAATAAATTGCTCACACTGTGGCATGAGGCTGTCATGAAAAGGAAAGATACAGATAACAAGTGACAAGGAAAGATAAAGATAAATTCATATGCAAAATGTCATTTTTACTACCTATAAAATATGGACAGTGGCAGAAGAGAGTCAGACTCTCACCCTTGAGCTGGAGGCCTTTGGCACAGGATCCAAAATCAAAAAGCATCAGTGATCAACATAAGACAGGGAGAGAGTAATGTTCCTCAACAGAAGAACAAAAAGAAAAAAAGTTCTGGAAAAAAACCCCATGAAATGTCCAGAGATTTGGGAAATGTCTTGGGTAGAACAAGTGAGAAACACTAAAACTGGATGTGAATATAAACTCACTGAATCTCTGCTTCCTAGTCTAGATTCCATCCTCTGTTATGGATTTAAACATACATATTTTAAAAGAACTGAGGGGATTAAAGAGAGATTAAATCTTCTCTCTTTTCATTCCAGGGAAAAGTTCCTAATTGCTGCCCTTCTACTGGTAGTGGATAAAGGATACAGAAAAATCTTAACCTAATGATTAGACATCTGGTCTAGGAAAAGGGATTTCATGTTTGTTTTCCTGACCTCTGGAAACTTTATCCAGGACTAAAAAAGAAATGAACCCCTCAGGGAGGCAACATCAGATGCAACTCTTGCCTTTCCTTCCTGACCACCTGGCTGTGGAGGAGGCTCCTACAGGGGTAAATATCCCTCCCACCCCTGTGTCCTCTGAATGGCTGAGGGTGCTTAGGAAAAGATCATAAAAACCAGGGAAACACTGATGGGCAGAAAAGAAGAGAAATTTAATTCTGGTGATGTCACCCTGGTTTTTTAAGATTCTCAAGGCCTTCTGATGTTGACATTCTTCTAAGGAACTTTATCACGCACTGTCTTGTAAATAACTCATTGTTCACATTCCTTTGATGGAGGAGGAGAGAGTTGATGGACTGTTGTTGTAGCCAGTGTCATTGGAGAGGTGTCACTGTCACCCTCCAATCCTCTGTCACCTTTGTAAAACTATAAATATAGGAGTCAGAAAATAAACCTTCCCTTTTTTCCTTCACCTTGAAAGAGGTGTGTGCTCGTGTTCCTTTGTGTCTGATAGCGACATGGTGATTTCCTTCTGACCCTCTGTGAACTTTCCTTCCAATTCTAAGGCTAACCCAGGGCTAACAACATGTACAGTTCTGTTGGAATAACCAAAGATAATTTTTTTTTTGCAAACATGAATATTCATGCAATCATAGATATATAATCTTCAAAGCCATCTTCAGTCTTTCCATCCCTCCCAGTTCAAGGCAGAGTGAATGCTATATTTAGTGTGCAGCTTCCCAGATAAAGAATTTAGAGCAGCAGCAAAGGGGGAGAAGAAAAATGGGCTGTATTGAAATTGTACTGGGATACATTACATAGTAATTCATGAACCTGCTGTAGCTAATGCTGTTATCACAAATCTACTGTTATTTACTGTGCTGGGGCGTGCAAAGAAATGCTCAATTCAGTTTTACATATGTAAATTAAACACATAAACCTGCACATCTTTCCTTATTAGGCTGTGAAATGTTATGACTCAAATGTGACAAATAAGTTATTCATAGGTACTGGTGGCCATCCATTTTAAACTATTCCCTGCAGACCACAAATGCCTTTATATCCTAATCAATTCCCAGACTCTCTGGCAGAATCAGCCAAATAGATTTTAAATATTTTAAAGCATTTCTGAATAAGATATTAAGTAGTCCACTCTAGATCTATAATATTCCCCAGCAAATAAAAGACTTTTCCTATTGTTTTTTTTTTTTTCCTCTGGATTCAGTTTGTTTGCTGTCTGGATACTTGAAGAAAGATTTGATTAATTTTAACAGATGAAGAGTCATTTGAGTTAAAAGCTACCTTAGAGCCTTCCACATTCCATCTTCTTGCATTAACACAGAGCTGAGACTGCCAACTGTAAGGAAGTCTTGATCTATTTTGCCAGCCACTAATGTGGAATTTGAGAATTCAAAGCTGACTCCCCCAGATGTGCCACAGATTCATTTTGTGACATAAAGAGGTCCCCTAATTACTTTGTACCTTATATTAACCTCTGGAAAAAAAAAAATCTATGTTCATCTCACAGTACATTTTGATGTCTAAAATATATTACAGAAGAAATAGGAAAAAGAGTACTGACATGCAATCTCTGGGATTGTCCCAGGGACCTGGGCAATGAAAAGTTCAGGGAAAGGAAAGAAATGGGGAACTGATGACACATTTTTGTTCCTTGAGAAGGTTTGACAAAGAGATGCCATAATTACCCAAAGCCTTGTAGAAGAAGCAAGGCTACAGACAAAGAAGAATATTTGGGTCCATTCTTGGCTTGGCAGTACCTGCTCCAAAGCCAGACAAACAAGATGAAACACAAGTTATATCCAATGTTTTTGCTTTTGTAAAATTTGAAGACCATTTAATTGATATAACTTTACCAGTATCAGAAAAACACTCTCACTCTCCATTCTAATAATTAGTGCAATCTTGTCAGCCTTATAATATAGTTCTAATTACCTACATTCAATAATGCAGAATATAAATAGGAATGGCAAAATGAGCAATCTTGTAATCAAAGGAGGCAGAAACTTAATTTGGATTTATACTCTCAAAATAATGAAAGATTGAGATAGAATACATTTTTGGTTAGTAAATCTTGAGGAGAGGGAACTTTGTAAAGGAGAACAGAATGAGCTTGAGTAGTATCTGTAAAGAGATTAAAATAGACAATAGGTGAGATCAGGTGGCATCTCAAACACCCTTCCATCAGGGATAGTGAAGTCTGGGGGGGAAAAAAAAACAACCAAACTTCTAAAACTCCAGAGTTTTAAGTTGGGAATCGCTGTCCTCTGTGTCAAGAAAAATCTTGAACCACTGATCCATTCTTCTGTATTCTTGTGGAAGGGCAAAATATTTTACATGAAAATTCAAAAGCCTACATCAAGCAGACAAAGGAAAACCTGTTTAGTCTGAGTTTTGTGCTGCATTATTCTTACTTGTAAAGGCAAAATCTGTGAATGGACTTGATCACCAACCAAATATCTGGGTGCACATGCAAGACTTATGACAGATGGGTAAATTGCATTTTTAACAGCTACTACTTCTGGACAGGATATGGCTTGCAAAAAAAATAATCATGCTAGAAAATCCAGTTTCACCTTTCCGAAATGCCAGTACAGTGGTGTGATGTGTCATTTGAAAGAAGAGAGTGCACAGATTGGGAGTGAGGAATGAAAAATGTTTGTGTTTATTCAGAGTTCTTTGAAAAATAATAAAAATTTAACCAGAAGATTTTTATATATCTGAACTCACGAAGGCAGCTGAACTGTTTCTGAAAGGTCTTTCCTTTGCATGCCTGTGTCAGGTACAAGGAACCATGAATACTTAAACCTGCTCTTGGCTGCTCCTGAGACACATTCTGATTAGAGCAAGGCATGTCACCTCCCAGGGCTCTGACCTCCAGAGACCAGGTACTTTTATAGAGCTAAAAGTTTGTCAGCCCCAAACTTCACAGATTCCTGGGTTTCCTCAGGCAGATGAATAAGAATTTTTTCTTGACAAGAAGTTTATAGGTAAGAAATACGTTCTAAAATTATGGAAAAAATTGTCTGCTCTTTCATCTGTAATGCTGTTGCTTTGCAGGGAGCCAGCTGTGCCTGTCAGGAATGCAATGCCATAATTTTGATAGATTGGTATTTTCTTGTTTTATGGAAAGGTGAGAGGTAGGCCCCAGGAAATACTTATGCCTTAGAAGTAGAAAATTTTGAATTTGGTTTTATTTTAGGGCTTTCCCACACCTATGACTAGGCCATTGAGAAGCACAGACAGCCACAAAGTAACTATATTCCAATACCCACAAGTGTCCATTAAGCATTATCCATACTTACAGGGAGCCAAAACAGATTTTCTTTAAGGCAGGAAAAGCCCTTCTGAGTATAATTAACCTCATCAAATTGAATTTTTATCAATTTACTTTCACAGGAACTGCCCTGTGTGTATTTACTGGCTCCTCTTCCTATATGCTACTTGTTTTGTTTTAAAGTAACATTGTTCACCTCAACTTTGTTACAAATTACTGCCCTTCAGGGGGATTAGTCAGGAGTCTCATGCAACAAACCTATAAAGAAGTGGAGGGAATATCAGCCAGTGATTAATCACATACAGGTCTCAAAATGAGAGTTCTTCCCCTTTTATCCATATCTCATGTGCAGTCTCCAGCCTCCTGAGACAAAGCTGAGTTTATCTGCAGACTGGCAACAACAACGTACACTGTGGAGGTGAAGAGGAGATAAACCAAGCCTCTTTATGGAACTCCTGCTGGCAAAAGGAATGCCCCAAATGGCTGGAATTGGCAGTTAACTCTGAGCTGTTTTCTTCAGAAGTACAAAAATAGCCTTTACGTCTTCCACCAAAGCAAAACATTGAGCCACTGCATTTAGACAAGAGAGCATTCTTTCAAAATTGGCAAGGGAGAAATGTTTTGCTTGTTGTGTTGTTCTTTCACACCAGCTGTGAGGTTTGTGCCTGCAGTTTACTCAGCAAATTTCAGAGCACCTTTAAGGTTTTATTTGTGTTTCTCTAAGCCTTGGCCTTGAGATTCAAAATGACCCAGTGTCTTAGGTTGGAAATGGGGGTGTGTATTCTATCACCATCTGCCAGAGGTGGGGCAGTTAGCTTCCGTTAATTGGGCAGTTTTCTTTATCTCTTCCACAGCCAATCCTCCCTCCAGGAGATCTCTGCTGTTCATGGGCCATTAATTATTAATTATCTTCTGTCCATGGCCAGTGAGTGTCCCTGCATGGCTGATCCAATTCCAGCATCCCATGGGGAGATGCTCCGCCCAGGGGAGGAGCCAAACATTCCTACTTGGATCCAATCTGAGCTTTGGGACAGCACAGCAGCCTTTGCCCCCTGCATTGCCAGAGGAGCAGCTTTCTGCTGCCCTGCATGGCCAGAGGGAGCCCAGGCCCATCTGCAGCAGCCCTGGAGCTGCAGAGGAAAACTCCCCCCTTGTGCAGGATCCCTGCTCCAGCAGAACCACAGCTGGCACTGCAGGAGGGCTGAGCCCCCATGGGATGGGGCTGGGACACCACCCTGACACACAGGGGGACAGGGACTGCTCTGACTCTGCCAGTGCTGTTTTATATTTTTATTTATTTTTATTTTTTCCCTAATAAAGAACTGTTATTCCTCTTCCCATATCTTTGCCTGAGAGCCCCTTAATTTCAAAATTATAACAATTCATAGGGAGGGGGTTTACATTTTCCATTTCAGTGGAGGCTCCTGCCTTCCTTAGCAGACACCTGTCTGTTCAAACCAACACACCCAGTGTGTGTAGGCCAGGTTGGATGGGGCCCTAAGCACCTTGATCCAGTGGTCCCTAAGGTCCCTTCCAACCCAGACCATTCCATGATCCCATGATGCACTTCCAGTTTAGCACAGTCTCAAAACTAACTGGATAATTCTGTATAATCCCAAATGCTCCAGATGATGCTCTAGGGAACCAAGTGAATAATTGTAAAGCCTCAAAGCCTCCCACTGCATCCCAGTGTGGACAGCAGGCCATACCAGACCGGCCACTCATCTGCAGGACTGAGGAATCCAGCTGGTGTCTTTTCAGGCAGTGATGGCTCAGGGCTGAAGGATGTAAACACCAATCCCCCAGGTTAAAGAACATCTAATCTAAATCTGCCCTCTTCTAGTTTAAAACCACTATCCCTTGTCCCATCACTACATTGCCTTGTAAAATCCCTCTCCAGCTCTCTTGTAGCCCCCTCAGGCACTGGAAGGTGCTAACAGCTCCTTGGAGCCTCATTTTCTCGAGGTTTGATTAGCCCAGCTCTTTCAGCCTGTCTTCAAATATCCACAGCATGGATTGGTGCCTGTCCTACTCATTCCTTATTCAAGAACACAGGCCAATTCACATATTTAGTTCTGTTAAAAAGGGCTGCATCCAAGCACATATATGAAAGCTTGGAGGAGGTCTAGAACATTACATTTACATGGCTGAAGAGTGTAGGCAGTGTTTCTTTGGGGGTTTGGGGCTTTTTTTTAGTACAGGGTCTTATTACCATGCCATCCTTGTTCCTATTCTGGCTTCCCTGTAGTGGAATTCACCAAACTAATTTAAAATGTTCAGGATTCACTATTACTCATTTACAAATTGAGAATGTTCCATTCATTTCTTGCACAGGCATGTGCAGAGATTATTTGCTTGTTTTACAAGTGTTATGTAGCATACAATCCCCTTTGTTCCAGAAGTTAAGACCTCAGCTACAGACATTTTGCTTTGGATTAAAAATTGGCATGCACTGCTTCCTTCAGAAACATAATTCTTTTGGCAAAATGCCCTTCTATACTTCAACAAGTCTTCCTTCTTGAACATGGATTTTTACTCTCTGCTTTTTTCACTGTTAGAAAGCCCTTTTAAAAATTTAATACACTTGGACATATACTTTCTACTTCATAACAAGGCCTCTGCTTTATTCTCGCTTAATATATGGTCAAGGGAAAATGATTCTCCTTGATTTTAGTCATTATCAAACTGAACAGTTTTTTTTTTTCTCTTTTCATCTCCAATTGTATGATTGACATGCATCCCTCTGTGTATCTGAATAAAAAATAGGAATTAATTTAAAAATAATATTTAATAAGACACAAAATGTGTGTGTCATTGCTGGGCTGTATTACAAAAGATTCATGAACTGAGGAGCAGAAACACATCAAGAAAGTAAAATAAGCAAGTAATGGTGGGGTAAGTGATGTTTTTCCTCTTTTCCTGTCAATAAATACCTTCCTGTTCAGAATCCAAAGACAATTATAAGTACTCTGAATTACCCAGAAACAGTTTGTAGAGGGTGAAGGGAGAAAATAATCTAACCCAGACTCATCTAAAAGTTAGATGAGTATGTCTGAGCTACTTAGCACATTTATAACCATTGATTTTTTTTTTTCCATTTATAATCATTGGGGGAAAAAAAATAAAGAATCCTCAGTGAGAAATTCATCCAGTCTGTGTAAAAGATCCCTGCCAGTGTGTGATGGGCCTTTTACTGGGACAACCCAATTCCCAGCAGGCATTCAGACATCTAACACTTAAACAACAATAGAGATGAGTCCCATCCTGGATTAAAGCTTTATAGCAAGTTCCCTGAAGTTTTTTCCCCCCACAATTTTTCTCCCCAAGTGTATTTACACAGCAGAAAGGGCAAATTGCCCTCTTAGCCTGTGTGTGCTGCTTGACTTGTCAAAAAATGCTGCTTTCATTTTACACAAGGCTAGCTGATAAAATTTGACAATCTTGCATGGGGTGTGAAATTATTCATATAACCCTGGATTTTCCTGCTTTTCAATACCATTTTTAATTGAATCACCTTTACATATTTATTAGCTTACTCAGCTGGTTACAGGAATCAAAGAATAGAAATCATTGCAGAACTGATTTCACAATCATTTCACAAAACACTTAGATGAAGTTCAGACCAATATAATTTTTTAGTGTCCAAACATCAAATCACTGTTAAAGCAAGGAAAAATGGAAACTCAATCAGACCTAGGCCTTTACATGTGGACATGAAATTTGTGTGAATATTTAAAAATTTTTCTTTCAATACAGAAACTTCTCAGCTTTTATATGTCACCCAAAAAATTATTTCTTAAACTATTACTTTAATTATCTATTCCCATTTCTTTTACCTCTATTGCAGGCAGTAACTTTATCTGCTGTAGCTTTTGCACCACATATATTTATTTTCATGTGTGCTGAGAAAAGACCAGCCCAGTAAAGCATGCTCAGGGACACAAATATATGTCTACATATATATATATATATATATATATATATATATCATATATTCTCCTTCCCAAGTGACTCTCTAACCAAATGAGACAGCTGTTATACTAGGCAGGAAGCCAGGTTGGGATTTAAAGGCAAAAGGAGCCTTAACACTAAAATAATTATTTAAAACCACTATACAGTTGTAGTCACCAGTACATCCTGAATTTCAGTGTTATTTCACTGTAGCATCACACTCCAGGGCTAGACTGTTCATGATTACATGAGAGAAATTAGTTATGGTTGCTGAAATTTGGTGTTACAAATGTCCAGAAGCTTTTTCTTGTTAATTGTGTGAAAAGTTAATGGCATGTAAACTGCTTTTAAAATCTTATTTTGTTTTTTGTGTTTCAAAACTCCTATTTGTCAGAATTTAGAGAGCTGATGGAAGAGGATTGAGGCAGATAGTGTAGTATGAGAAAATGTTATAAATGCATGAAACAGGCACAAGATGAATTAAAGACATAGATTATGCTTAAGGACATGAAGGACCATTGAAATTACACCAGAAATCAACTTGCCCAGACATGAGGGCTCATCTCTCTTTTCTTCCTTCTTCTTCTTCATCTCCATCTTCCTTCTTCTTCCTCTATGAGAACAGCAAGCAGAATACAAAACATCTGTACTCATAAATAAAATTCCCATCTAAGCAAGATATCAGACATGGAGATGAGTTTAGCCAAGTGCTATCTGCTTTCCCTGTTATCACTCTTGTTTGGATTTCTGGTTGCCCAACAATCACAGGTGCCCTTTCAGCAGTTCCTGACCTGTCTCATGAGTCCTCTCTGAGACAGTGGAATATCAGCTTGCTTTAACCATGGCTGCTCCTGCCTGGAAAAGGTAAATGAAAAATGCTCAAATGAAGGGAGCTCATCAGCAGATGAACCAGAAAGAGTTGGACAGCCTATAGCTCAGAAAGGTGCTCAGAAAATTACTCCAATGCTTACAAATACATATTATTAAAGTCTAAATCTGATGAGAATTGTTAGTGTCAAGAAAAGAGGATGCAATTGATATACATTCTACCCATTATATTTTTAGCCTAGTTTTAATATTTAATTGCAAAATGTCATTGAGATTTCAGTGCTGATATTTTTTTGGCACATTATTGAATTGGGAGACTATATTTATTTATAAGATGTTTATGAAGGCCATGACCTAGGATTTCTACTCAGAATGGCATTTAGGACTCTGATTAGATCCCAGTGGAACTTGAGTAAGTGTATAAAATTAACTTTTCCTGAATCAGGATTAAAATAAGCTGTTATTTTCTGTTTGAGAAAGCTTCTACTAACTGGCAATAATAGCTTAAAGAGATAAAAAGGAGCTGTCAGTCTCAAAAAAACCTTGGCTTGAAAGGAGGTTAATCTTGCTAAATCCTAGATTGACAGAGATCTGGTATGGGTTCCCAGAGCTGAATATACATCCAGATAAACAGAAATGCCATTTCAAAATCTCTCAGAATTAGCCCCAAGTTTTCTAAAGTATTAATCCAAAATCCTTCATCTGTTTGTTTATTTATTTGTGTAGCCTGCTTTCTGGAGAGGAACTATGCACATTTACGTCCTGAAACCAGGCAGTAAGATACAAGCCTATTCAAAATAGATGGTTTAATACAGCAATAATTGAACTGTGCTTTTAACACAATTAAAACATGCTACTTCTCTGCCAGCAGGGCCAATTTCAAAGGTTTTCCAGCTTGTACACTGAAGTCTGCAGGAGCTGTGATTTGTCCAGCCAGGTCTTTCATCCTCAATCTTTTCCCCTACAACAGTTTCACCAAGGAGCATCAGACCCTGGTGGATGTTCAATCTCATTGCCAGGTATTTTTCAAGTAAGGTGTCAGAGGAGTTAAACTCTTCTGGACCCACTGATTCAACATCACATTCTTGTCCTGGAAAAGATTTCCAGGCACAGAAAAGAGGACAGTTATGCCAAAGTGTCTGTGCTAGCTCAGCGTGTGCTGGGTGGCACATGGAAATGGTGGAGTGTAGGCAACACAGACAGCTTAACAATTTAGGGGGAAAAATGCAAAAAGAGAGAATAAATCAGAAAGAAAATAATTATATCAAGGAAATCAAACCATTTCAGTGGGGTTTTTTGTCTGAGTGTTTTTAAGCATTCTAGATTGGCAAATTGTGAAGTTGGGATTGGATGCAGAGATTAAAAGGTAAACTAAACAAATCTAACAGGACTGTCAGGACTGTTAATGCCAAGACTCTTACTCCAAACAGCTCTTCCCCATTTGGCAACAATCTATTCCATTTGTGAAATGGGACAGAGAAAAAAATGAACATAAAAAGATTGAGCCATTCAATAATATCAGCTGAGATTCAATTTAGGGAACAGCTGAGAGAAGGTCACACCAAATTAGAGGAAAAAACTCAATGATCTTCTGAGCACCTCTGGTGTGCTGTGTTGGAATGAAATTCCCTTTGCCTTAACTTGGAAGAGAAGCAAACCCATTCATTTCAGTGGTGTCTGGGATTTCTTTGTTGGAACACCAGTTCCTGGTGCTGGTGGTGAGAAACATAGGTAGTGATAAAAGCAGTTTGGATGCAATTTAGAAAACAGTTACACTATTTCCAAGGAGAACTGAAAGCCACAGATCTAAATAAACTAAATTAACAGGCACTTTGGAGCAAAGTTGAAAAAGAGGTTAGCCAAGGCCTTTGCTGTTAGAAATCATGGAGTTTATGGTTGCATATAGGCAGCTGTGTGTGTCTTTAAGCTTTTGTCAGGTAACCTGAAGCCAAAGGTTGATTTGCTGCAAATTTGAATACCAAGAAAGCAGATTTAAGATGAATATAGTATTTTGTATCATTCCTGCTTACATTAGCCAAAAGAAAAAAATAAAGGATTAAACTTTAGCTCCTACAGAAGTAACAGAACATTTATTCTTGGAAGGGCAGGGGGGTTGGAAGGAGGGGGAAGAACAGAAAGGAGAGCTGATGGGGAACATTTGTTGTATGTAAAATTCACTGCAGTACAGGAAGCAATAAACTGTGATTATAGTGTATTACATGCAAACCATGTGCCACATCTACTAAATCAGTGCTTCTCTGTGCCTGGCAAACACAATAACTAACCCCAGTGTTAAGATATTTCATCATTTGAACTTGTTCAAATAAACCATTCCTCCTTAGACTGCTTAAGGAAAGTACTTGGAGCACCTTGCCAAAGCTAAATCCTGGGTCAAATTTATTTGTTGTTGTGTCAGATGAATCAGTTTTTTAATTCCTTTCTCTACCCTCCCTGAGCTTAGTCTGGTGCCCTTTACTTTAAATTGGAATCTGGAATCTTTCCAAAAACTAATGAGAAGTTCTCTGAGACAGCATTGTGAGCATTTGTTTGATTATCTAAACAATTTCTCAGCTTCCTCCAAACAGGACTCTTAAAGGAAGGGATTCAAGAGCTGAACACATTTAGACTGGTGAAAGGCACTGAAGAGGGTATTAAATCACAGTTTACAAGTACTTATGAGGGATTTAAAGCATTGCAAGGATTCACTAGGCATTGCATTTTTCTATTGCAAAATACATGGAGAATTTAATTTGTCAACTTACCTTCAGTCTGCTTGCAAAATGCAGGAATTACTACTTCATGAAATGCAGGATTAATGTCTACCCAAGCAGTCAGAAAGGACAGGCCAGGGAAAGCTGTAGCACTCATCACAATCATTTTAAAAGCTTTTCAGGGGTCCATGAAATAAGTATATGTTTGGATAGATAAATTAGATAGCAGCAGATATTGAAAACAGAATATATTTTTTGCCAGGGGAGCTTTTTAGAGTTCAACATATCTAATCAAGCTTTTGAAATAGAAAGAGAATAACTTACCCCAAACTGGTGTACTTTCTGTTCCAAGCCATTAGCACCTCAGGAGAAGCAGGAGAAAGTCTCTCTGACACTTAAAGACTGTTCTCACACACCTTAAATAAGCAAACAAATAATTAAAGCAATTCACTTAAAGACATGGGGCATAATTTCAAGAATTCAGTGACACTTCTGTCTAAATCAACAAGTGGTGAAGGAGCTGAAAATTGTCATTATGTTTGTGGTGTTACACCAAACACCTGCTGAAAACACCAAACAGTGCTCAGAGGGCTGTGTCCCTCCAGCCTTCCACCTTCCCTCATCCTTTGCCATCTCTGCTCCAGGAGGGATTGACAGCAGCTGCCACAAGAGCTCTCTGCCACAAATGTGTCTGATTTTGAACCAATTCCGTTTCTGACCTCCTGAAAACCTCATTGAATTTCACTGTCTAATCATATAGTGGTGAAAAAAAATTATTATTTCTATCTGTTTCAGAGCAGCTTACTTGGATTTCTGTTTTTGGTTTTAAAAGTTAATGATGGAAGAATTTTCTCCTGACCATTCCTCATTCTCTTTCTCCATGCAGAGAGAATGATTTTTTCTCTCATGATTTTGTAGGTCTCTGTCATACCGTCCCTCACTTTCCTCATCTGAACACTTGCTTAAATGTGCAAAATTGCTCAAAATACTTTGTAGAGAACATTTTTCATTACTTTGCTATTACCTGTCTATTTTTTTGATTCTCTCTCTTTTTCCAAGTCAAGAAAATAATTTCTAAACAGGCACAAAGTCAAGTATTTCTCTTAAAATTTTTCCCTCTAATTTTTTTGTGGTTTATTCTCTACCATTTTTTACAGCAGTGCCCTGTTTGCCTTCATGAAAGCTCTTTATTACTGAGCAGCATTTCTGGAGAGACCAGAAACAGTGACTCTGCTCCTTTTCAGACTGGCAAAAGTTAATTTAGCAGTTACCTCTCTTTATGTACAGTGAGAATTTCTGTCCTGTGTATACTCCTTTGCATTTAACAAGTGTCTTCCATCAGCAATTGCAGCTCTTTATCACCCAGCATCAGGAAAACCTGCTGCAATTTCTTGCATGTCTTTCAGTTTAAAATGTCCTGAATCATTTTCTGTCATCTGCAAATTTTGTCACTTCTCTACTTGCTCCCTTTTTTGGATCTCTTATGAATATTTCAAACAACACGAGTCTTGCACAGATTTCTTTAGTGACAACTGTGAAAACTGGGCCTTTTTTTTTTTTCTCTACTCTTGAAAGAGTTGTAATTCTACCTCTCTTACTCCTTATGACATTTTTTTATATACCCTCAAGTAAGTAGTTGGGTGTTTAAAATTCCAGCTGTAGTTTAGAAACCACAAGATATTTTTAATTTTGTTTGAATGTTTGTGGGAGAGTTTGTGGTTGGTTGGGGGTTTTGGCTACTGATGAATTAGACAAGACCCGTAGGATGTGAGAAATAACTTTTGTCTACAAAATCCTCTAAAACTCTTTTCCACTGTGTCTTAATTACACACATGACTTTTAATTCTACTGAAAATTCTAGGATATATTGGGTTAAACAAGTTCTTTTCAAGATTACTTCCTGATCTCTTAAAATATGTTGGTTTTGTTTAATTTTCTGGGTTGAGGTGATATGGAGATTGATGGCTCACTGTGGAGACCATTACTGTGGAAATGTAAGAGATGAAGTTCATGAGAAATGTCAAGAACAGCCACTTCCTTCCAGTTTCAAAGGGAAACTCCTACTGGGATGAAATATTCATAGTAGTTTTTTTAGTTCCTAATTAAAGACAAGGTTGTTGGTCACATCACCAAATGACAGGGTCAGAATAAGTGTGGATTTCATGTTTTATAAAAATCAATGAATGCAAAGAACATCTGTAGGATTGTACTCCTGAAGGAGAATTCTGGTGTTCGTCAGCTGTGCTCATCCTTTGTTTCAGCTGCTGAGGATCTCAACCAGCCTTTTTGCTTTCACTAGGAGGGAATTTTGATTTCAAGCTACAGAGCAGTTTGCTTCTGTGATCGCCTGAGTTTTTCACATCTTAAAGTAGATGAGTTTTAGTGCTTAGCTGTTACATCAGTGCTTGAACAGACAGCACAGCATCCCTGAGAGCCAGAGAGAGGAGCCACACCAGCCTCCATCTCCCTTCCCAAGTGACCGAACCAACATCTATAAATAAACTCACATTTGAACTGACTGACTGGTCCTCCCATTCCAAATTTGGTTACTGTGTAAATCACTTTATTTTGGTGCAGAGTAAAGATGTATTTAGGATAATTTAAGAATCAGAAAAGCAAGATAGCTCTGGCACTTGATAAATGAAACTGGGTAACATTTTCACCATATAGCATGTCTGAAGGAGGAAATGAATATTAAATTTATTGAAATGAAGACCAATGTGTTGGTCATTGGTATGGGAGAAAATGAGATGTCAAATCCCAGGTGATTAGGGGAAATACAAACAGAGAAAAAAGTAAACCATTGTACATTTCAAGATATTTGGGAAATCATGACCAAAATGTGGACAGAGATTATCAGCATTTCCTCCCAAGATCAGGTATTTCAGTAGTTTTTTCAAAGCAATGTTTGCTTTTCTACCTGCATGCTTCCTTTCTCTCTTTCTCTTTAATTCAACTCCAGGTATCAAATGTGAACCTTGAATATTTTTTTCCCAAATATTGCTTAGGGTATTTCCTACAATAAATAAATACATAATTTTCCAAGGTTCCCATGTTCTTTTTAATAATTTTTAGGGTTTTTTTTCCAAGGAGTAGGAAAGTACTGGTAAACCAAGAGCTGAGAATCTAACTGGGATTTTTCTTTTCCATTAACAGGTCATTGTGCTAATAAAATTTACTTAATCACCATTGTTATCAGTCATCTTAAAAAGTTAAATTGTCATGACTTTATATAAACATAGTCAGAACAGGACAGGAGTAGCAGACAAACAAGAGCCAGCAATAGAATCTCATTTATCTTCCTGGCCATGCAATTCTGAAGTAAAATAGCTGCTTTCATCAGAAGGAGCAGAGCCTGAACTGCTGGAATTTGGAATTCCCTGTGTTGCTCTTCCCACAAGGAGTGTCACATCACTGCACAAGGGGAAGCAAAGGCACAGCTGCAGCCTGGTTACACCATGAAACAATCCATTGGTGAGTGTTGTCGGTGTTCACAGGGGTTTGTGGATGGATGGAAGAGACAGGATCTTGACTCCATTATCAGAAGGCTTCTTTTATTATGTTATGACATATATACAGCATTATAACTATACTACATAATTATAAAAAGGAAAAGAGGTTTCTTCTGAAGCTGCTAAGCTAAGAGAGAGATAGAAAGAAAAAATAACAACGTCTGTGTCTCAGCACAGAGCGATGGCAGTCCTGCCTGTGAATGGTCAGCAGATCTAAACATTGGTGGACCTGTTGCATTCCACAGCAGCAGATAACAATTGTTTACATTTGCTGCTGAGCCTCTGAGCTCCAGCAGGGAAAAATCCTAAGAAAGGATTTTTCAAGAAGAATGTCTGTGACAGGTAAGTGGAAAGGTTGACACTTGAGCTCTGCCTCCTTTTTGCCAAACTGATCAATCTTTCCCTCTCTAGCCACCTGCCCATCTTTATCAGGCTTCTCAGTGCTCAATTATCTGCAAAACTTCTGTCCTTCTTTCGAGCTTGATGAAATTGGTCAACAGATCAGATGCCAGTGCCCAAGGACAGACTGGCAAATGAACAGCCAACACAATCATGTCAGCAAAAACTTCTCCAAGAAAGAGAGAGCCACAAGCAGTAAAAAGCTGCTAGCAACAGATTAATGGAAATAAATTTAGTCACCAAAATGGGAGACCGTGACAAGTCTTCTTGCAGAAGCTGCTCCAGCTTTAATGAAAGAATTAAAGATTCATCAGGCTACAGGGAAGGAGCAAAAAGAATCATGACTCTGTCTAGTGGTTAGGGCACATGCCTGGCTGAGGAAGGATGTGAGCTGTAATTGCTTGGAAAGCATCAGTGCTCAGAAGATGAGTGATGAGAATTGCTCTCACCAGATACTTTTCATACCTGGCTGGCTGCAGCATTCATCTGTGATGCCTGGTTTGTCCCTACAGGTGAGGAGGAAACTAGATATTAATATTTTTTTTAATCTTTAGTAACAGTTTCCTCATGTAATCCTTGCTGCTGAAGCAGAGCCTTGGCTATGGCCAAAGTTCTGTGTACTGGGCATCCTCCCTGGCTACCTCCTGCATCAATCTCTGCAGGAAAGGAGGGAAGGGACAGGGACTTGGGACTGGAGGCAGGACTTCAGAAAGATTCCAAAACCCTGCAAAGATGAGGAATTTTCAGGCTTTCTCAGGAGGAAAAAAACACACTGCAGCAAAAGCCCTTGTTGATTGTCAGCCATGGGGTGGATAACTTCATTGCTCATGTCTGTATCTGGCATGAGCCAAGTTAAATGATTTATCCTTTTGGGAATAATAGAAGGTTTGGGTTGGAAGGAGTCTTGAAGATCACCCAGCTCCACCCCCTGCCCTGTGCAGAGACACCTTTCAATATCCCAGGGTGCTCCAAGCCCTGTCCAGCCTGGCCTTGGGCACTTCCAGGGATCCAGGGGCAGCCACAGCTGCTCTGGGCACCCTGTGCCAGGGCCTCCCCACCCTCACAGGGAAGAATTTCTTCCCTAAATCCAATTTAATCCTGTCCTCTGGCAGTTTAAAACCCTTTTCCCTTGCCCTAATATACATTCCTAGGTTAGATGAGCTGTGGAAAGCCCCATCCGTAGGATCCCAGATGCAGGATCACACACTTTTCTTCAAGAAAGCCTCACCTGGACTGTTGTAGGAATTAAATAATAACTACACAAATATTAATTTCTACTTATATGTAGACTATTAATGATTATTTTATCACTGATCTGGATTGGGTTTGTACCAGAAGCAAACTAGGAATGGCAATTTCTTGCTTCTGTGAAAAATAAAAAAAACCTACCTCATTTCAATTTTGCCACCATTTTCGTTTTAGTTACAGGTGATGTTGGATGATACATTGAAGCAACATTTTTTGCTATTGAGATATAGCTAAAAATGGTATATTTGGGTAACACAGGGTGAGATTTATGTCTAGATAATATCTAATCTAGAAATACATGTATCTTCATGTGGTAACTCAGAAATCATTCTAGCCTGTTAGCACAGAATTAATCCCATGCTGTTGGCAGGGCAGTGGGAGACCCCTGGATAACTCACATATGTTTAGCCCATTAGCTACACAAAGGTTTAATGCCACATGGATTTTTATCACCACACATTAAAAATTCATCATTTATGATGGGTTTATATCATTGAGCACTTCTGAAGGATCCTCACTTTCCTCACACAGTGATCAGGGCCAGAATCAGCCTGCACAGGTCAGTGAGGAGTGCAAAGAGTGACTCAGTAAATGCCAAAAACCATCCTGGGCCTGCCTCCCACCTTCCTGTGCAGCAAGACAGCAGGGAACCAAATCCACAGGGACAACAGGTTTCAAAGTTGGGTTTAACCTCACTTACCCTTTTTTAGAATTTTTGCTTTCTAGAATTTAGGTGGGGATACAGTGCTCTGTGCACGTGGCTTAGGCAGAGTCCACAGCAGTCATCTGACAGGAACAAGGCATTGCTCTTTTAGCTGCTTTCACATCATCAGCTCTGAGCATCAGGAGCTACTGAGGGGTAGGCTAGGAGAATTCCAGAGAGCCAGGGAGATTACAAATATGGTTAAAAGAAAGGCTATTAAATAATCAAATGAGCACTTTAATAAAAGCATGGTGCACTTTAAAAAAAAGTAATTTAAAAAGAGAAAATAGAAATGAAAAGGGAAGGGAAGGGAAGGGAAGGGAAGGGAAGGGAAGGGAAGGGAAGGGAAGGGAAGGGAAGGGAAGGGAAGGGAAGGGAAGGGAAGGGAAGGGAAGGGAAGGGGAAAAAATAAAAATCCAATTAAAATAAAAAAAAAAAAAAAGAAGAAAAGGAAAAAAAAATAGTTCTGACTTCAACACATACCAACTCAGGTGGCACATCAAAGTGGACATTTGGCAGGAGATGGACGTTAGATGAGGCAAATCCCCTCAAAAGTTTTGCTAGAGCATCTGCCTGTGTGGTAAAATTTCAGCAGGCAGAGGAGTCTGACCCTCTGATCCCTTTTTATCAAGGGCAGCAGCTCTGCAAGGGGATGGCATTTCTCATTTCTCAGGAAAGCAATGTCAGCTGGTGAGCCTGTCCCAGTACCATGTGCCTGTCAGCTGCTGGAACTGAGCAGCCCAGCTTTGATCTGCAAGAAGCTGGCTGGGAGCACTGGCTGCTCATCTCATTTTAATTTTGCAGAATTACAGCAGGTAGCTCCAATTTCACACCCTGCTTCCCTCACAACATCTCTTCCCAGTGAAGGTCACAGCCTGCTCTGGGTGCACAGGATGGATTTCTCCTCCAGTCGTGCCATCAGCAGCAAGAGCAAGGTGGAACAGGTGCTCTCTGTGAAAAGTCTGTCTGTCCTGTGCTCAGGTGTGTGACTGGGGTTTGCAAGATGCCCAGGCTAGCTTTAAATTAGCTGGCTTCAATATCCAAAATATTACAGAAAGTCAAACTGCATTCAGGAGCTGCCCTGTGCTGATCTCCTGTGCTTCCATCCCTACCAACATTTATCCAGCAGGGTTTTCTAAATGGATTCCCATGGATACTCCAAAATCAGAGGCCCTTTATTCGTGCAAAGTCCAGCTCTCCATGGTGGATGCTTGCCACAAATCCCCGGAAAGTGCCTTCCAATAACTTTTATCAATTTTTTGTTCTCTCTACCCCACTGTGTGGTGGTAACACCTTGTCACCACTACAAATAAGAAAGTGCCACCTTGAGATATCACCTTGGGATAGGACAAACAACTTCTTACACCTAATGGACTTTATTGAGCAGGGATAAGAGTCAATAGCTTGAATACAGTTACCTACCATCATTTCAGGTTGTGTGGAGCATCCTGGCTGCTGCTTCAGCTGCTGCTCAGCAATGGCAAAGGGCCAAGGTGCACTTTTAACTACAATTACATTAAATATTAACATTTAACCAAGGCTAGCTACCAAAACAGTTTTCTTAAAGGCAGTCACTGATAGAATTCCCTACCTAACTTTCAAGGTCTCTAGCAGGAAGACAAGCCAATAAATTCTGAGGCAATAATTGAAAACAACCACCATAACAGCCAATTCAATTATATTTTCTCAAAGGATGAAAGATTCAATTCATTGGATCAGTGGGTGAATTTTTCCATGTACTTTTTATGTTTTCAAGGGGCACATAGAGAGCAATATTTGCTGGAAATATTTAACCAGCACACCAGAGTGGGCAGATGAGCAATCAGAGCTGCCCCAAACATTAATTTTTCATGAGTGGCAGAATGTTCAGCTCAGTAAAAGAAGCCTTTAGCATGAGCATGGCTCCCTTCAGGGGGAAGGTGGAAACATTCTCAGTGTCATGAGAGAAGGACAAGTCAGTTTAGAACAAGCCATGGACTGTAAGTGAGGGTTATTTAACCCAAAAAAGGGTAAAGTGAGGGTAACTACTATAACTGCTGTGAACACAAGAACACTTTTCCCCATAAAAGCAATACTTGTGAATTTACTCTCTGTACACTGAATTTGCAGTCTCAGAGAAGGAGTTTTAAAGAAAACCTTAGAGAATGTAGAGTAAGACTTGATCTTAGAGTGCACAGATGAGATGCACTCAAACATCTACAAGAGGAGATGGTTTCCATCTCTGAATTATTCACAGTAACATCAGAGTAGAACAATGCATTTTTCTATTTAAAAAATCCCAATGAGAGTGTACTCTGAAGAGATCTCTCTGAAGTGTTCATTTCAAAAATATATTAATAATATAATGGTGGGTGGGGTGATGAAGCCTGTCATGCATGAGGTGAAACTGAGACAACTGGATTTGTTCAGCCTGAAGAAGGGAAATGTGGGGGGAGATCTGATACAGGTTGAGTCAGTGAGGAGATGAATGTCAGACCCATCAGCAGTGTCTGCTGGATGGATAAGAGACAACAGCATAAAATAAAATGAGAGATGTAGACTAGACACAAGTTTTTTTTTGTTGTGTGAGCAGTCATGTAGATGTCCAGGTTGTCCAAGGAGCTTTTGCAACCTCCACCCTCCATCCTGACTAAAAGAGGACCTAAGAACTGACCCCAGAGTTGAGCTGACTTCGAGCAGAACGTTGGATTAGACGGCTCTTGCCATCCTCTCCATCATAAATTACTCCATGGATGTACAGTTCTTTGTCAAATCCAAAATTTATGTTGTTGGTGGTGTCCCTCCTTCAGGCAGATTGCTCACCAGATTTCCAGAACATGCTGCCAGATTTGAAAAATGCCTGGTGAGGCCAATCTGGGAATAAAAAGCAAACAGAGTGCGAGGCATTACAGAGAAGGAACATGCTCAGTCAAGAGGAGACATTTTGGGATGATCAAAACCTTCCCACCAAACTGAACAGAATAATAGTGTTCTTTAGTGATTAAAAGTAAATATAATGTGACACCATTGATTTTTTTTTTTATTCTTGTACAGTAATAGATGTTTAAGTCATGTACAACACAAAAAGAGTGAAAAGCATAAAAAAGGGTCAACCCCCAAATTTCCTAAATAATACCCTAGGTAATATTACTATCTTTTTCATTTTTGCAAGAAATTTTGGAAATAGGTTGGAAACATTTACTGATATTTTCTGGAAATAGATGGTTTAACATTTCAAACATATCTAAGAAGTACATATGGGAGAGAGAAATTTTTCTCAGTTGAAGGATGTGTTCAGAAACCATGTCTGCCTTAAATTGATGTATCACACTATGGGATGCAAGCTATTTATTACTAATTGCTTCTTTTCCAAAAGAATTCATCACCTTATATATTAAATTTTTGAAGCATTGACACAGAACTTGCACTGACATTGTGATTAAAAATAGAACTACCAATGAAATGTTGAAGAAAATTTTCTTTTGTTTAAAAAAAATCCTTAGATCCAGTATATTTTCGGATCTTTCATTATAAGTAGTAGTCATAATTGTTTCTACCTAGTATGAGTCCAATTTTTGAGTACTTTGGGGGTTTTTTATACCCTATTAACAAATATTTGTTTTAATTTACAAAACACATTTTAAATCTCTGGTACGATTGAATGCACCACACAAGGAAGTGCTCTTAAGTAAAAGTCAGTCAGCTATTTTCAGTCTAATAGCATCAAAACTTTAATGTTTAATAAGAAAGCATTGAGGTCCTAACATCTGCTTAAATATTTATTATTTTTTAAAATAAAGTTTAATTATATTGTACATCCTTGGGAAAATGTATTGCATTTCCTCCTCAGTTTACATTTTCCTGCATATACTTTATTGAAAGCATTTTAAGTTTTTAATTTTTTTTCTGGAATAGCTCTGGATATCTATGGTTCTGGAAGATATCTCAATATAGCTGTCTTCAATACAATGTCCATATTCATTCAAAATTAATGAAAATATGTCACTTCAAATATAAAATCATTTCAACAACTTCTGCTTTTTTTCCTCACATGACACAGGGTTTAGCATCTTCTGAATTATGTGGGGAACAATCCTGCCATGAAAGAGGAAAATGAAAAATCCTACAACCATCTCAAATACAGCTGACATTTCACATTAATTAACAGGGAATGACTCCTCATGGAAAAGATAATTACCCTCTGAAAAAGATATTGAAGATATCTGCCAATAAAACCCAAAAGAATATATTCCAAAAGAGCCCCCTTGCCATATCCTCTCTCGGAAAAATGAAAATCAGGTGGACTCAAGTGATAAAGGATATCTGCATCCCTTTTATCCTGGTTATGTAGAAAGGATGACTACACTTAAATATTTATCTTGGAAAACCTAGAACTTCCACAGCATGGTAACAGTGCATCCTAAAGCAGTTTTCAGTGCAGTTCTCATTTTTTAAGAATGGAGGCTATGGCATAAAGTTGAACATTAAAAAAGCAGACTCAGTTTCAGATTTAGCAGGTTTTTTCTGCTCAAGCTTGTAATCAGTGTGATACAGTTTCCTGTGGTCTTGGTAGCTTTGGGCCAGGCATTTGTTTTTTGGTTTATAGAAATTCTGAACTGGTTTAAGACTACCTAATGCAGTATTGCTCTTTAATTCTCACACTAAATTGATGAAGAGTCAGAAATATGAGGGGATTTTGCAAAAAAATGAATTCATTAATCTAGGAAAAATAATAATTGATTAAATTGCCCATCAACAAAGTTCACCTTTTTTTGTTGGTTTGTCTGTTATTTTTGGAGGACACACTGGAATAGGATTCAGCTGCTCTCTAGAATTGCAGAGCAAGACTGAACAACTGTTGGGAAGAAACATCAAGAAAAAATACTGTAGATAGCTAACAGGGTGCTTAGGGTGTAATTAATAATGCTGGAATTTTTTGATGCGGAAAAAAAATCAGAAATTATTCTTTGAGATTGGCATAGAACTGTTAATAATGGCAAATGACCAATATCTTGATTTTATGCCTCAATGAGGCTCATGAATGCAAAAAATTGTATGCATATTAAGCAGTATTATAATAAAGAAAAAAATATTAAATATCAAGTCTAGAAATTAGCCAAAAGTATTAGTTATATTTATAGGATGGAAATCAGTTCCAGGTTGCTCCTTCCCTTTATTAACTCTGGACCAGTGCACACATTCCATTGAATATCTACATCAGGAAAACAGCTCTGGGCACCTTCCTTAGGGAAAGCCAAGGGTAAGCCTGTCAAATAAACACTTTTCTTGGGGTTTAAAAACCAAAACTCTGACTTTCCATGAATCTCTGCTCACAAAAATATTAAAAAGTTGCTTGACCTGACCGGTTCTTCTCTGTTCTCTATGGAGGTGATTGGTAGATCAATGTTGCCATAATGCTAAATTTGTTAGTAGTCTTAGTCTAAATTTTCAGTCTTAGGAGCCCCATTTAAATACTTCTTTTAAAAAAAATTAATCACCTTTTTAGCTGTTGGTTGCACAGTCTTTGATGTACAAAACTGTACATTTTGAATGGAATTTGGGGATGCATCATGCTTGTTAAGGGTTGTAAAGATCAATCTCCAGATAAAATCCCAAACAGGAACTGTGCTGGTCCTTCATGCTGCATTTTATTGCTGTCTCACAGGTTCTTAGTGTAGGGATGGATTAAATGGAAACTAGGCACTTATTAAAGCATTTAAACAATTAGACTTCATCAGAAGCATTCCTTGGCATCAGGAACCAGTTTTAAAGAGTGTTCACTGCCTCTGCAGCCAACTGCTCTCCCCTTAAAACAGGGGGGCTGCACTCAACCAGGCCACTCAGTGAGCCCTGAAACTCCTGCATGCCAAACCCCAATGGGAATGATTCCTGAAAATGTTCAGTTTAAAAAGATTGACTCAGTCCCAGGGGAGATCCTGGCAGTGTAAGGGAAGAGTGTCCCCAGGTGTGTTTGAGTTTACACAATGGATGTGGGATCACAGTCAGCAGAGGTGGCTGTAGAGCTGGTCTGAGACAGATCTGGGTGGTCCCATCTGCCTTTTCTGTCAAGGCTGAAAGCTCTCTGAGGTGGGCTGGCTGAAACATCCATTCATGCATTCTGTAAACATCTCTTCAGTGGCTGTTCTTGGTCTCTGATCTCAGCTGACTCCCTTTGTGGCTGAATACAGTCATTCACATAAAGCTACTCATCAAACACTCAGTACAGTGCAGGTTTCATAATACACTGAATTCTGTGAATATTCAGTGTATTTTCCATTTGTATGATAGCTACATCCAGACACATCATTTTTATTTTAATTCTTTTTTTCCTTAAGACTATAAGAATGTGCTCTTTGTTGATGGAGTGACAAAACTATTTTTTATCCCCTTAAAAAGGAAATAAGCCCAGAAGTTTCTCTCCTCAATTAGGTGAAAAGACATCTCATAAAACTTGGGGGATTTTACCTCAAACTTAAAAGTAGCTAATTGGACAGAAGCCAAAATGTCCAGCCTGAGGAATTACTAGAAAAAGAAGAGAACAAAGAAACAAATCGCTTTTGTGGGGTGTTTTACCAGGGGCAGGAGGTCCTCTTGCACCTGGCTCGGTTTTTTTCTGTAAAGAGTTTTGTTATTTTGCCTTTTATTAAAACCTTTTTGCTTCCAACACTACCACAGAAGCCATCCTGCTGATTTTATGCCTTCTAAGGTAGCTGAGCTATCTTGGGTGTGAAATAGATCTGCAAGAGCTTATGAGACCTGGCTTGAGGAGACCATATTTCATGGCAATTGCAAAATTTTTACTTAGGTGCCAGTATTTTTTAGATTACTTTTTTTTTTTTTTAATATATAGAAACAATTTCAAGGTTAAAACATAGGTTTTCATTTATATACACATATTATTCTTTAGTCTACTGTCAGTTCATAGGGGACTGACATATTTAAATTCAGCATGCAGAGGCCTGGCTTCTCAATCCTACCATAAAGGCTTCTTTTACATAAAAATGAGGAGTTAAATTCTGCTGTCAGATATGCTGATGGAAGCTTGTTGACATCAGTGGGATGGCACCAGAAGGGCCTGGCACTACTTTTGTTCCCTGAATTCAACAGCCCCTAGGAGTGTGCAGCTCTTTTCCATATGAGGATGGTTTTCTCTGTCATATTCAATAATTCAGACGATTTGAACTTAAATGAACAGCATGTAGGGAATTTACAGTAGATGCTTAGACTACCAGAAGGAACCCTCTGGCACAAAAGTTTCTTTTGCTGCACATTTTATTAGCAGTCTGTAGGTTGGAGGACAATTTTTTGTTGGTATTTTTCTTTGTCAGCTGCTCATGGACCCAAAGGTGTATTTCTTTATTGGGTCACAGGGTTAATGATTTTTTGCTGCATTTGTATTTCTCTCTCATGACAATGAAAACTTCCAGTCAGGACAAAAGAAACCAGATAAAGAACTAAGCAAGTCTCAGTGTTTTGGCACTGGAATGTCTTTAGACAGTAATTTCCCCATTTTTATAATAGGAATACAAATAAAATTACTCCTCGTGGGTTTGTATATATATTTGCAAAGGGTTGTGTGGACTGGTGCAATCTTTTCTCAACTGTTTTCCTTCATTGTGTCTCTTGTTTGAATTCATTTATGTCAACATCCAGCAATTTTGCACAAGTTCTCTAACATCCCTGCCTTTCTAGACTACTTAAGTGACTCTGTGACCTGATAAACAGAGATCCACCAGAAATGTAGAAGTTGAAGTGCTGTGTTGGTATAGAGCAGTAAGGAAAGCTTGGAGAATTGGAAAGAATACTTAAAATTTATCTTCTTCCAACTACTTCTTTAATTGCAAGGCCTGCAACCCAATTTCCAATCTGACAAAGGGCATCCTTGGGGTTTTAGCACAGGGGCTGGGGACTAATTACTCAGTCAGCTTTTTATTACTCAATTTGTGACAGCCTGGAAGAGCCCCATTTGCCAGGCAGACTCCTGCTGTGCTGGGAAACTTTTTCCTGTGGAAAACAAACTGGAGCTGATGGGTAAACTGGGAGGAGAGAACTACTAACCCAATTGCATGTGGAATTGCTGCTCCCAGAATTAACAGGAGATATCCCACCTATCAAGTGTGCCCATTTTAACACTGCAATTCCTCCTTTAAGAAGGTGTCTTTATGACTGAACCCTAAGAATTTGCCTTTCTGAGCTTCAAGCTGATAATGCAAATATTCAAAACTTGACAGGTTTAGCTTAATAGCGTCTTAATTTAATATACAGATGTCTAAAGACATGTAAGCTGAGAAACTCTTTGCCCCTAAGTATTTGGATGCTGAGTGCCTGCATAAAATTAAAAAAAAATCATGAAAGAAAAATCTGTCAGAGGATGTCTTTGCAGCACAGACTGCTGGAAATTGGAGTGTTTCAGGAAGTATCTCTGGACAATTACTTTATTCTTACACTTGTCTTCAGATGTCTGCCGTACAATTATGGAATTGTATAAAATGGACCAATGTCATATCACAGAATAACAGAATCATTTTATTTGGGAAAGAACTCCAAGATTATAAAGTCCAAATTTGGAACAAACACCACCCTGTCAGCTAAGCCATGGCACTGAATGCCACCTCCAGTCATTTCTTAAGCACATCAAGGGGTCAGTGACTCCACCACCTCCCTGGGCAGCCCATTCCAATGCTTAGGAACCCTTTCCATGAAGAAATTCTTCCTGGTGCATTGTATTAGCAGGGCACCTCAGATGAAGAAAGAAATGATGAATCTGACTCCATGTTCTCAGAAGGCTAATTTATTACTCTATTATACTATATTATATTAAAGAATGCTATATCATACTAAAGAATACAGAAAGGATACTCACTGAATGCTAAAAAGAGAATAATGAAAACTCCTGACTCTCTCCAGAGTCCTGACACAGCTTGGCCCCAATTGGCCAAAGAGTGAAAACAACTCCCAGCAGAATGCAATGGAACAATCACCTGTGGGTGAACAATCTCCAAACACATTCCACATGAGCACAACACAGGAGAAGCAAATGAGATAAGAATTGTTTTCCTTTTCTCCGAGACTTCTCAGCTTCCCAGGACAAAAATCCTGGGTGAAGGAATTTTTTCAGAGAATGTGAATGCCACACTGGTGTTTAACCTGAATGCCCCCTGACAGAAGAATATAGAAGGTATCATAATCTCTTCCAAAAATGGGTTCTGAACTGCACCCACTGAACAGCTCTCTGAGGTCTGAAAGCAGCATTGCTCCCTTTGTGCAGAACTAATATTTGATCAAACAAGCTCCCAAGGGGAAAGTGGAGGTCCATGCACAATGCCCATCCACCTATTTCTTATAAATAATAATGTAATGTGTGCAAGGTTCAGGATTATATCAGTTCTGGGCACTTCAGTTAGTCATGCTGTATTAAACCATCCCACATACACCTATTTAGAAATTAAATAAGCAGAATAAGCTTGTGTGCACTGTGCACAACTGCACTTCTCTAATCTTTTTATCTTATATCTGCAGAACAGACTTTTTTTCTTTCATTTTAAAGAAACTGCCATCATATCTATTACTGTTATGGATGACTTCTCTTTAAAAACAAATTGAATGCAAGAGTTCAAGCTAGAAAATTGTATTTTGGCTGAATGGGAGAGTCTTGTTCTTTAGAGGCAGAACATTAAGACAGCAATGGCTTGAGGATGTATCTGTAAAAGACATATTGATTTTTAATAAATATAATGCACCAGTCACTGTGTAATAGCAAAGACACATGCAGCACAGTGCAGGCCTTCTGCTCTTTCTAAATGCATTCATATATATGTACTGACATATTTATGTTTATAAACCAGTAAGAGTACCTTGCACAGAGCAAAAAGGGCATGAGAAATATATATACACATAGACACATATATCAAAAAATGTACTTACATATGAAAGGCCTCCTTGCCATTTCTTTTCTCTCCCTGTTCTTTAGAACTACTTTCAAACACCATCTTTTCTTTCTGAGAGGGAGATGCTTTCAGGAGTGTTGATATATCAGATATTTTAGAAGGTAATATATAAAGGGAGAGTAAGGACAGTGTTGAAAAAATCTCAATGACTCTTTATAACTTTTACCTTACACAATTGAGGGTCACTGAACAAACAAATAATATGCCTGCAAAACAATCACCCCCTGAAAACCAGAGGCCAGTTTATGTATTTATTTCATTAGCACATCTATGTCCATAAATCCATAAAAATGGGGTTCAGGGCTCAAAATAAATTTTTATGGCCTGTCCAGAGCACAGACTGGGAAGTATAGAAGAAATGTAAATAATAACATTTCTTACATCACTTAGAATAACATTTTAATTAAAAATGATATTTTAATGCAGATCCTGGTGCTACTGAGTGGACAGAAAGTAATTATATTAGCCTTGAAAATAAAAAGGGTTTGATGCAGGGAAAGATTGCTGGCTTAGGCTTGTTTCCAACTTCAGACATTATTGCTTGGGGAAAGAAAATGGAGAGAGGGGAGTGAGTTGCAAACCACTGGACAGCAGTGAGGGATCAAGAACTTAAAACTGCTGCTGCAAATGTCTTGGGTTGAGTGAAATGAATCATTCCAGACCTTGGAAGATAAAGTCTCCTGATCTCTTTTTAGTAGCCAGATACCACATCTGATGGATATTTTCCATGGACAGACAAGAGTTACCTAAAAGATTTATTTGGTCCTGTAGTCCAAATGTCTTTTAGAAATAAAAAGAACAAGCACTAGGAAGAAATGTGTCATGTTCAGCTACCATCTCACGTGGTGGTCATCAGCCTTCACAACCTAATGCAAGTGAAAAGGAGAAGGGAGGAAAGAGAGCAGAGAGAGCTTTGCTCTGAGTTTATTTCAGTTTATAATAATCCAAAGGAATATCCTTTAATTACTTCACACTGCGAGCACTCATTATGTCCCATATAATGTCACCTTGATGCAGCATACCTGATAATGACAATATGTCTGTAATAAATAAGGGAAAGGTGGCATATTATTCTCTAAGAGATTAGTATTCAATTTGCAATCTGCATTCTATATGGAAAAGACTGTGTCATTTAAGATTAAGTACCTTTTTGTTTGTTACCATAACAGATGTTTCTAAAACCTATTAAAAAGAATCATAGTGCTGTTTTTGTCTAATAGGGAAAAAAAGTAGAAAAAAAATCAGTACCTCATCACTACAATTTACCTTTAGAAACTTTCATTAAAGTACTTTAAATCTACTTTTATTTTCGCCCAACTACTCATTTTAATTTTTTTTCAGAACTTCCATCCACAGGTTATTCGAATTATCAATGTCATTGGTAACAGTTTTCCTTGACTGCTCTTTCAATGTGAAAATATTACTGCCCATGGCTTCCTGTGTTAAAAGAGTTCTTCTCCCAGAACACCTCCTGAGAGATGTGTGTCCCTGTTCTCACTGCTGAGCTGCAGAGAAGCCACAAAAAAACCAATGTTCGTGGTTTTCCATATGAGGGAAAATGTTAAAAATGTCAAGGAAGGTTGAAGCTGGTAATTTCCAGTCACTTGTTCATTTATGAGTGTGCATTAAGTGTCCAGGTCTGCAAAGATATTGAATACTCACACCTGTATTTGAATGTCTTGCCTATCATTTTGACACTGCTGAGTTCAAGTCCATGCTAACCAGAACTCTCACTGGTCTTCAGCCAAAAACCTTCTTGTTGATGATGGCACCCTGCTCTCACAGCAGTGACTACTGCAAACTGAAGATGTGGAGTCTCTCTTGAATTCCTTGGGCAAAATAATCTGAATTCAGCTCTGTTTTATGCAGCATCCTGCACTGCACAGCCCATGGGCACAGATATCTTATCAAAGCAAGTGAAGAGAAGGGCTGTACAAGGATTTGTGCCTCACATGGACATTAATTTACTTGACCACGTGGTTCTCCTGTCCCTCACAGGAGAACAGTTGTGCCTACCAGACTTTTTATAAGTACAATTCTTCATGCTTATTTGTCTAAATGAAAGCATGGATTTGCAAACCCCTTATCAATATTTTTTAATAATTTTTTTTGGTCATCATCAATGTCCAGCTAAGTCTTCTTGAGGTTTATGGTATGTTGTTTGGCAAATAAGGAATGTAGAAATTTTAGCTAAGGGTTCTAGGGCTGTGATGTGGAAGAATGGTTAGCTGGAAAACAAGTGTCTGGTTTGATGGCTCTAAAGGCATTTGAGGTTGTAGCTCTCAGGAGGAAGAAAAGCTTGAATTCTTTGATATCAAAACAGAGGTAAGTGGTTTGGGAAATTCAGAAGAATAAAAAGCATTGAAATCCACCATTCTGCTTTTTGTAAAGTATTAATGATTCTTTTTTAGATGCAAGGATCAGTTGGAACAGAAATTTGGCTACCAAACATTCAATTTTTCACATCATCGTTCCAAAACATTAGTATTAAAAAAAAAAAAAAAAAGAAAAGGAAATAAGTGGTAGTGCTCTAATATAGAGAAGTAGGCTATATGAAAAAGACTTAATCCTTCAAATTGCTGAATAGTCTGGCTAAACTCCACTTAAATTTCCATTAAATCCTTGAACTCTGAATTAAAAGATTTAGCACATATGAGCCAAAGTATGTAGGACACTTTGGGCATAAAAGGATCAAATAACAAGAAATAGCAGGAAAAGACAAATCCTCAAACAGAAAATCATGCTTTGACTGTAGTTTTCTGAACTCCATTCACAAATAACTTAAGACTCATTTAAAGCCTCATTAAAGCTTAGCCCAACTCTCAGAGCTTTCCAGAGCTTTTCTGAGCCATGTCCCACAGCCTGAAGACCTAGCAGAAGCAGGGATATAATGTATTTTGCAACTGGAAAAAAAAGGAATTACTTCACTTTGGCTAAAGATTCTCTTTAGAACACCACTCATTTAGAAATCTGCTCTTGAGACCAAAGCAGTGTATGTCTGTGTGCTTATTTATTAAGATTTTAAAGGATTAGGTTAAAAAAAAAAATCAAGCACAGTTAGATTCCAGTTGGGAAAAGAGGGAAGAAAAAAAGGAAAAGTATTTCTTTTTAATGTTACTTATTAGAGTAATTTCAAGCTTTTCATCCAAACCCCAAATGAAGACTGCCACATTTCGGAACTTTGAAACATCAGATGAGAAAATGAGAAATCCCCCACAATTTGGGGCTGTGGAATTCCTTTCTAAATCCCTTTCCTGCCAGCTGTCTGTCACCTGAACCAGTCACACTCTGCCTGCTGCTCAGATTGGTGCCAAATGATCTGCAATTACAGTGTGCTTAACCTGGAAATCTGCTAACACCTCTGAGCTTTGCAGAAGGCAGCTTTCAGATCTAGCAAATCCTTTAATTACCTTCCAGGAAGACTTCCACAGCAGAGGAGGATCACTGGGCTGCAGATGTACAAAATTACCCATTTTACCAGGGCACAGACGCTGTGCCAAATCATCCCTCTCTCTGAGCTACACTGGAGAAGGAAAATGTGAGAAAGGGAATCCAATTTCTTGTCCTAAGAGGACACCAGGAGCCTCTCCTCCCCTTTGGTGACCTGGGGGTGTCAATTGTGTGTTTAAAATTCTCATCCAAAGCACAGGGAAAAATCTGGATGCATTGAGAGTCTTCATGAACATGCTGAGTGAAGAGCTGCAGAAACGAGCCAGGAGGAAAATGTAGAGGACAGCAAAGATTGCTGCCTAACTGAGTGAACCAAACAAGGACATTCCCCATGGAATACATCGACATTTTTCTGTTCCAGAAGAATTTGTCACAGAATTGTTTTCTTTTCTGACATTTTCCCATTTGTAAAATAGTTATATGGCTTTTTCACGGTGCAAAGATAGAAATTCTTCATGATGAGCTGACATTTTAGATGCAGCTCAAACTGCTGCAGTGCCAGGGACTTCCAGGAATAGCAGATCTGCAGACCTGTGGGTGCTCACATTTTGCAAAATTTCCTCAGAAGGCTCGGTGTTTTCATCCTGCAGCTGAATTTATCCAATTATCTTTCTTAAATTATTGTTTGCTTTTCTTTGGTTTTGCCCTGTTCTCATTTGTGCTCAAAACAATGAGTAATACTTAAAAAAAAAAAACAAACAAAAAAAAGCCCCAAAACCAGCCACAATTGGACAGGTTTAATTCTAAATCTACCTAGGATAAATATGTGAATTTCTAGGAAAACTGAAACATGACCTT
This sequence comes from Setophaga petechia, assembly GCA_024362935.1. Taxonomy (NCBI): domain Eukaryota; kingdom Metazoa; phylum Chordata; class Aves; order Passeriformes; family Parulidae; genus Setophaga; species Setophaga petechia. The sequence continues at coordinate 2,169,106 of JANCRA010000001.1, read as the reverse complement.
TCATGTTGCTGTGGGTTTTCTTAAGGATTAAGGCAATAAAAGTCATCAAAGTGTTCTGAGGTAGACCTTCACATCTATTTGCCCAGGGGAGAGTAGAATACACATGATGTTGCTCTGATATCTGGGATGAAATCTTCACAGGGAAATATTAAAGGATGAAAAACAAATGTTATTTTAACTGTCAGATTGATCTTCTCAATAGCTGTAATTAATCACAGTTACTGCTGTAAAGACACTGAGAGCTCTCTCTTAAAGAGGTCAGATGGTAATGAAACAAAGTTATTCTCTCATGCTCCTTTCAGAAATTGCCAGCAAACATAAATGTGTATGAGCTGTCATCCAGATGAGCTTTTCAGGACTTAATAACCCATTTAAAACTATCAGTGCTGGCAAAGCAAAATCATAAAAGACCTTTGAACTTTGCAAGGACGTTTCCTCTTTGAGCAATTTAGCCTTTGCATATGGATGGCTCAGAGCCATACGCACAGAATAACATTTCACCACAGGATGTCATCTTGGATACGAGGAGAATGAAAGAATTAATCTCTTATTTGAGTCTGTGCAGTTTGTTTGGATTGCTGGAAGAGATGTAAAACGATACTTTAAAAAACTGTAGGCAGAGGGCAGCATGACACATCACTAAAGGAGATTTTCATGAGTGGGTTGCTGGTAGAAAACCACTGGCACGACAAAGTTTGTACTTCTTGTGTGGCAAAGCAATTGCAAGTAATTACTCTCACAGTCCTAAAATATTAAAGTGTTTCAACCTTTACCTGGCCTGAAGTTCAGTTCAGAAACCTTTTACTGTCTCTTGCAATATGAACAATTACCAAAATCACTAGAGCAGGTTGTTTCTGGGATTTAGTAATAAAGCCCAGATTCAGCTTGTTAGGTTATTGCCAAGCAAAAATTAAGGTTATTACCAAAAATACTCATCTGTCAACCTAAATATATTTGCATCTCATTCATGGTGATTATCAGAACAACCCCAAGAAATTCTTAGGAGTAGAGATGAAGGCAATCTTCATGTCAGGAAAACAAAGGGGTTATAGGGATTCAAGAAACACTGGAGTTAGTTTTGCTCTTCCCTTTTTGTCTCTGGTGGGTAAACTGAGCACTGGCTGACTGAAATAACAAATTACAGCTATATTTCTTTAGGCAATGTCACATGTACATTTCTGAATCCTTATTTGTATGGAAACACACAGCCTTGATGTCGTAAAGTTGATCTTTTTCCCCCTCCAGAACTATTAAATTTGTCAAACGTACTTTTTACCTTGATTTATCTCCCATTTATAGGAAATTAACTGCTGGGAAAAGGAGCAGATGTCACATTAAAAAGAGACTGGCCCTAGCACCAAAAGATACCTTTGCCAAGCCTGTAAGGGCAGTATGGCCATTGCTGATTGCTGCAATCATATAGGAAGAGTTTTCTAAGTTATCAGTTGCTCCTGGAGATAACAATCTCTGCATGTTTTTGAAGTCTTATTTAAAGGATAGACTAAGGGGAATATTATTTTTTCCTTAGAGAAAATATGTATTAATCTGTGAGCAACAGTGCATTATATTTTAATAATTTAATGCTTGCTTTCAAGAGTGACAGCAGCCTGTGAATTTGCCAGATCTCTTTTTTCCTTTGAAAGTTCTTCCCATCTAACTACACATGCATAAAAATCATAGGTTGCCTCTTGCTGACAGTGCAATGCTACCTTTTCATTTTAAAAGACAAAGGTCAGATCTACATGTTTGTTACACTCAGGCAGAATTTCTCTGCTGTATTCTGCTTTCTAAATTCCTGCTGTCAGGAGAAGAGGACAGGTTTCACTTTTTTTTTGTGTTTGTGTGAGCTGAAAATCACTGCTTTTTATATATCTAGCATGACTTCTTGTGAAAGGAGACAAGGTATAGAACTATTTTTTCTCCACAGATCTGACAAGGCCAGCATTTCATAGGTTTACAAGCACAGAAGTTTTTCTAAAAAAAAAGCAACCCATAAAAATAATATATAATAGAAAGAGTGAAGGAAACAATATTGCAAAGCTGGAAGTACATCAAAATTGTAGTAAAAAATGCTTTTGACAGACTACAAAAAGTGCTGTTGGCAGGTTACAGAGTGATTCATGTCATAAAAAGTAAAGTTGATCAATGGCAGGTAGAGGATCTGTGGATTATAGCATGACATAATTTTTTTCAAACAAAATTAGTCTCACACTTGCAGAATATAAAGCCCTGTACTGGCCAGCCAATACCTCTGTCCTCCTCTCCCCATTTGAACCCGGGGATAAAATGTGCTACATGAAATACAGGAGAGCCTGTTTTCCAGGTTGGAACTGGATCTACTTCCAGTCTGTCTCCATTTGCTTCCATCCACCTCCATCCTGCAATTGCAAAATGAGAATCTCCATGAAATTCATACAAGACAATTCAGTGTGTGGCTGTGCCTGGAGCATGAGTGCCTGGAGAATGAGGAATGATCAGGACTATAAAAAACTGTAAAAAAATGGATGGAGAAGGTAGGGACAGTCATGTTGCTGCTTCAGTACCTACAACCCTCAGCCTGGAAAGCAGGAAGAGCTGGAATCACCAGGAGTCCAATTTTAGGCATTTTGAGCAGTGTGTGGGGCTAATGAGGGAGCTGTGGAGAGCAAGCAACACCTCTCTGAAGCAAAGAGGTTATGATTTACACTACTCCTGCCCCTCATAATTTGTATGCAATCTTTGTGTAGTTTTAGGTAATGAGGGTTCACAATGGTTATTAGGATTCTTTTTCCTTCTTTTTTATTTTATTTATTTAATGCAGTTTCAGCTGAGTGAGTCCCTTTCCCAGATCAGTCAGCTCATGAATCTGTCTCAAAACCAGAAATCACAGCCAGAGGGCTGCCTACCAGCAATCCAGGTAGGATTGCATTGGAATTGTGTCTGGGATTCAAGGGACAGTCATGAAGCTGCTGCCTCTCCAGTTATCTCACACCCTCAACCACAGCTGAATCCAGGGGCAGCCAGAGATAAAAACCCTTCATGTTCATGTGACTATCAGCTGAACTTCTTCTGGAGTTGGAGGCAAATCTTTAGGTGTGTTATTTCTTGATTTTTTAAAATTATTTCCTGATATTTGACCTATCCATGTTAGTTTCAAAGATTGTGATTCAAAGCTTTGATTCTCTGGGTGAGGATGTACTTTTAGGCAAAGTGTAATGTTCTGCTCTAGAAGCACTTTGCATTTGCTTTTCACTAAAGTGAATACAAATTGAAAGCCTCTGCATTTGATGTTTGCAAGCTGTTGATTATAGACTAGAGACAGAAAGGAGGAAATCTGTTTCCTAAACAATGAAACTCAAAGAACACCTATTCATGTATGAAAACAAAAAGGACATAAAGCTTGTAAGAGTAACCATCTTCCTTATGCAACTTGTTAGAAAACATTTGCAGTCAGATAACATGAATAGATGAGAGGACAAGCCAATCATCCTGTGTTTAATTGTCCATGCTATAATGCAATAAATCTGTATTCCAAGGAAAGCTTTGGAATGAGATCACTGAATGTATTTCAGAGTTCTGAAATTATTATTGATTCAAGGATGTTTTTTTCTGAATTGTACATTTGCAAAGCACAGTTCACACTGGAAAGGGCCCGAGTGTGATACAATAATCTGCAGAATGCCATCGATAACAGCATTTGAGGCCACCCTCCCCTAATTGAGAAGATGTGTCACATTTGCAGTCAGACTATTTATTATGCAGACAGACATATTGCTTCCCTTTTTTAGCTGGATGAAGGGGACCTTCCCTTCCTGTTAGACATCTGGTGATAAATGCTGCTGTGATGTCATTCCTTCTATCTCCATGTCACTGCACTTTGTATGCATTTGGCTTCACACAGAAGTATTTGGAGCAGGCCTTTAAATCCAAAATTATAAATTGGGATGGGTACTTCCTAGATCAAACACCAATGTGAACTGTCTAAATTTCTCGTTGAGCTCCTCTCCCAACCACATACCTGTTTGTGGCACTTACTTCATGGTAAATATGTATGGAATTGTCTTGGTTTGAACAGACAGGTGTCTGCTAAGGAAGGCAGAAGCCTCCACTGAAATGGAAAATGTAAACCCCCTCCCTATGAATTGTTATAATTTTGAAATTAAAGGGCTCTCAGGCAAAGATATGGGAATACGAATAACTGCTCTTTATTAGGAAAAAATAAAAATAAAATAAAAATTGCATAATTCAAAACAACACTGCCGGAGTCAGACCATGCCCTGCCCCCCTGTGTGTCAGGGTGGTGTCCCAGCCTCATCCCATGGGGGCTCAGCCCTCCTGCAGTGCCAGCTGTGGTTCTGCTGGAGCAGGGATCCTGCACAAGGGGGGAGTTTTCCTCTGCACCTCCAGGGCTGCTGCAGATGGGCCTGGGCTCCCTCTGGCCATGCAGGGCAGCAGAAAGCTGCTCCTCTGGCAATGCAGGGGGCAAAGGCTGCTGTGCTGTCCCAAAGCTCAGATTGGATCCAGGTAGGAATGCTTGGCTCCTCCCCTGGGCGGAGCATCTCCCCATGGGATGATGGGATTGGATCAGCCATGCAGGGACACTCACTGGCCATGGACAGAAGAGAATTAATAATTAATGGCTCATAAGTATCAGAGATCTCCTGGAGGGAGGATTGGTTGTGGAAGAGATAAAGAAAACTGCTCCACATGGTTTTAATTGGTGGCCCAATTAACAGAAGATAACTGCCCCACCTCTAACAGATGGCAGTGGATCACACACCCCCAGCCACATTTTGCATTTCCTACCTAAGACAGATGTATATGACTTTCAGTCAGAGATCCAAGACCCTTAGTAATCATCATTATCCCTGCAGTTATTCCAAGTTCATGTCACTTTTCCACATTTTCCATGGTCTGTCCATTCTTGTTCCCCTGGGTTCTCCCTCTGTCCCCTGGCATTTTTCTCTCTTGTTTTAAGAAGCACTCCTTGGTCCTTGGAGTGTTTTTACCACTGCCCACTATGTGTTAGATCAATCCTCCCAACTCAGCTCAAGCAGGCAATCAATCAACAATCCAAAGGAAATAACTTCCATCACTGCTGACCCAAACTACATCACAAATGGTTATTTTGTGATGCTTCAGGACTTATTACTGACATCCTGAAATATGCAGTCTGCTTGAAATTGTTGTGTGCATCACTGTGAAGGCAATTTCTTTTTCACCATGGTTATATATGCTACAATTCTTGTAAAGAAAAGGTTACCTCTGAAACTGGACAGAAATTATCTTAGAATGAAGTGCATTGAAGAAGGAAAATTTCCATTTAAGTAGTTGACAACAGCTAAAAATTTTTGAGAAAATGTCACTTTAATCACATTATAAAATAACCCCCAACTATTTCATTGAGTTGTGTCTGTGGTGGGTGAATGCTTTCTGCCAAATTGATCAAACTACTTGGTTTGACTTAATAGCACAGTTTATGTTACAAACTAGTCTGTGAGTTTTTCTTTTCACAAAACTCTACTATCTCCCACATTTCCAGCTTGGTATGGGAAAAACTGTGTAATCTCCCCAAAGGAATGAATTTTAAAGGTGAACATCTGAAACTGTGTGGAATTACAGAAAAAAAAACAAACCAAAACCAAAAAAACAAGCAACATTAGTTTTTCCCAAAAGGAAATTATTTAGAGTTCATCTTGTTTAATCCCACTGCAGATGTGATTACCACAGCATCTTGTCTGGTCCCCCTACATTGATATGTTCTTAAGTGCTCAAGGATTCCATGTCCTATAAAAATATGGTTTTAGTAAATCTTTGAGTTGACTTTTTACTTATGCCTTTCTCAGCCAGAAGGTCTTCTTCTACCTCCCTCTTCCTTCCACCGATCCTTCCTTTCTGTATCTTTTACATTACTCTACTTTTAACTGTAATCTCTAATTTTACAGTGTAGAACCAAATTGCATATCTGTTGCTTTAAGGATTTAGTAAATAACTATTTTGTGTGGATTATAAAAACAAGTGCTGCTCTGACAAAAGCATATACTGTATAATGCTGTGATTTATTCTGTGATATGATGAAAAATGGAAAGCAAAAACCAGAGTGTACATAAATAAACCAACCACTAACTTATAATTAATATAACTATTATAGTTTGGCAATAGATTGAATATATGAAATACATAAACAGAAAAACATAACACAAATACATAACATACAAATGTACATAAAATTGTGCCCCAATTAATGGAAGATCTTTTGGGCAGGGATCAGCATTTCAGAATTAAACTCCAGTGTAAGTGGGCAATGCAGAACTGCCACCAGCAAACTACAAAAATCCCATTTGAGCTTCATTGGATTCAGATGTATTTGAAATGACAGCAATTGGCTGCCTCCTGGCCTAATGAGCGGAACAACAAATTACACGCCAGCTCATTTGAAACAAAAGAAAGGGCATCTTTACCTTAAAGAGGGAGATTGAAAGTTTCCAAGTGCACTACAGACAACTGCCTGCTGCCTGAAAGAGGAGTGGGTGTTTATTGTTGAATGTTTCATTTGCCACGTTGCTGTGCCAGCCAGGACTGGCAGTGCTGGCTCGGGGTGGGTTTTGCAGAGCAGCTCCCAGCCCATGGTCATTTATGTGAATGCAAAATCAGAGCCTGATGGAAGCAATCACCATTTCCTGAGCTTTTGCTTTCCAAACCAGCTACTGTTTGTATTTCAATCATGAGCATGCTTTGCTGGAATTTTTGCTTTCTTGCCAAGGGATTTTAGAAAAATGGTAAATTTCATGTAAATCACTGCAGTTTGCCAGACACTGAAGAAAGTTATCACTCATAGAAGTGGAAAATAAATTATGGGAAGTTTTTTAGTTTCTATGATCTATGGAGCTGAAGGCTTTCTCTCATGTGATAAAAGATTTTTTTGGTAACAGATCTTATTCCAGAGGAATCATTTAATATCTTGTGAATGAGTTGGATTTCCTACACAGGGCTGGGAGATATTCCAGTCTATGCAGCACCTATAACCAAGGAAAACCAAGATGTTTCATGCCAGCAATGTCAGAAGAGAGTCAGGAAAGAAGGAAAAAATTCTGGACTTGGAGAGTTTAATCTTCCCTAAGTCTCATTTTTCTTGAAGCAGTCTCTCATCAGTAATGTAATAGAAATAATAATAGTGTATTTTTCTGTGTATATATAAATATAGTGGGACAGAAAACGTAGGTGTTTAAGTTGCTGCAAGATTTTAATTTTATGTTTTCATTCTTCAAATCTTCCTTTATTTTCTCACTAGGAAAGTATTTACATTATATCTTAATTGCTAATATTGTGTTCTTGAAAACAACTGCTTTTCCATTTTTTCCAATGTTTTTACTTACAAAACCAAACCTGTCATTTTGGAAAAAACCCAATAAAAAAGCTTGTTCTCAAATATTTTCAGCTATGTTATGAGAGAAAGACAGATGAGGGAATCATCTTTTTCTTTTTCTTTTTCTTTTTCTTTTTCTTTTTCTTTTTCTTTTTCTTTTTCTTTTTCTTTTTCTTTTTCTTTTTCTTTTTCTTTTTCTTTTTCTTTTTCTTTCTTTCTCTTTCTCTTTCTCTTTTTCTTTTTCTTTTTCTTTTTCTTTTTCTTTTTCTTTTTCTTTTTCTTTTTCTTTTTCTTTTTTCTCTTTCTCTTTCTCTTTCCCTTTTTCCTTTTTCTTTTTTCTTTTTTCTTTTTTCTTTTTTCTTTTTTCTTTTTTCTTTTTTCTTTTTTCTTTTTTCTTTTTTCTTTTTTCTTTTTTCTTTTTTCTTTTTTCTTTCTTTTCCCATAGCACAAGTTGCTGATTTTTTTCTACCCTCTAACTCAGAGGCTTATTTTACCTATCACTCAGTGGTCCACAAAAATATTGTTCAGGTGAATTTCCCTTGCCAATCAAACTGCATTTGGGCAGGAGGTAAATTGGGAAGGAACTGAGACAGGAAAACACCTGCAAGAGGGAACTGTGGCACCATGGACCCATCTCTCATTCCAGGTGGTGCCCAGGATTTAGTTGACTTCTAGGAAAAGCATCATCCTTGGATTCCCATGGCCTGGTAAGCACATTGGACCTCTCAAGAACAGTACAAAAAGACCTGAGAGCAAAGTGTCTGTTAATGGATCACAGGAAAAATTACACAAGGAAAAACCATAAAGACCAGCACTCCATCGATTTCTGCATTTTAGTGAATCATTCTCTCAAAACATCTAAGAAGAATATTTGTGATTTTATCCTGTTAATATTCAACACATTACAGTGTTGTAAAAATCTGGGACTATTTCTAATGCTTCAATTGCAGTATGAATGCAATCTTTGGTAATTAAAGCAGATAAATATGTTTTAGGTTACATGCGTCCAATTGCTATGATATTTATGGAAACTGTATTTTTATAGAGAAATCTGGACCTGTCCTCCTAACAGTTTATTGTCATAACATTTAGAGCAATCTTAGAAATTTTTATGTTATCTTTTCATGTCTGATTCTAAGTTTTCCTGAATATATGAATCCTCTTGTGATATGAATCACTTGTAACAAGAACCAAGTACCTAAATTTCAGTACAGAGGAGGCAAAGCCAAAGTGAACACACACATATGCTCCTTCAAATAAAATTATTGATTGATGTTTTCTTGTGCAGAAGCTTCACTGACAGCTTGTGTCAGAGGAAAAACCCTGCTCACACCAGTACAAAATGTGTTTGTTAATGACTTTTAACTCTTCTCATGTCTATGTGCTATCTGGAGGTAACAAATTATGTTTGTGGTTAAAACATCTAATCAAAGAACAAATGCTGCTCTGTGATTTTCAGGGTCTATGTTTGACATTGGATTAATGCTAAACAACTGAACCACTGTTCCTCAATCCATCCTTTGAAGAGCTGATCATCATTTCAAAGCCTACACCATGTTAATTCAAAAGGGCTGTTGATGAGCATGTTTTGAATAAGTGTTATCAAATGTTCACAAGGGATTAATTCCACAGGAAAGCAGTGATCAATCAGACATCAATTCCCCTACCCCACATTTTTGCTGCAGATGGTGACAAACAATCCCTCTAGAGATTACAAATAGAGTCAGTGAATATGAACCTTGAATTCCAGGTATTGATAAAATTATTTATAACAGATTCATCAGCCATTAGGTTACACAGGGGAAATAGTATTCAATAATCCTCAACTGCATACTTTTGCCAGTGAAAATGTGCTGGGGTGGAGCACAATCATCAGGGAAAATTCAGTGGAAGAGGCAGATTTTGCTTTTCCAGCTTTTCTGCTCCCATATATAGTCCTGCTCCAAAAACATGGACATTACAGCAGGTCAGTTTGGTCCTGGATCACCAAGGGTATGGATTCATGCCATCAATCCTATCCAGGACACCTTCATGCTTAGAATCCTATTAAAAGAAATTGAATTAACACATTATTGTAGATACAGAGAAAATGCCCCATCCCTGAGATGTCCAAGGCCAGGCTGGATGGGGCTTGGAGAAACCTGGGGTAGTGGAAGGGGTACCTGGCCATGGCAGGGGGTGGAATGAGATGATTTTTAGGTGTCTTCCAACCCAAACCATTCTGTGGTTCCTTGGTTTGGAGTTATCAGAAGTGATCTATTAGAAACAGTTTTACTTTTCAATTTAACAAATGCCTCTTGTGGCCTTTTGTATTAAACAGTCCAGGGTTCACAAGGTTTTACAACTCTGCTTAGTAGAGTTGTATCTAGTTCCTTTACAGAAAATAAATATTTAAGCAGAAATAATACTGATGTAAAATGGAAAGGTACACTGTGCAATCAACTGACAGATGAAGACATTAAATATGATGTATGTACATAATACTTGTTTCTGTGACCAGCAATCACAAAGCCAGGATTGAACTTCACCATCTCTGTGGTGAAAACAAGTCAGATTTAAGAGAGGATGTTGTGACTATTTCTTAGTCCACAGGATGCCTTGTGAAGGCTGACCTAGAACAGAGACTAGGCAGAGTTAGAGAATAGAGCAGGGATTTATTAAAAGGCTTCAATGGATCCACCTTGGGCAGCACAAGAGCCCAGCCAGGGCTGCACCCAAAATGAACCAAAATGGTCACAAAATGCACAACTGGTAACGGGGTCTCTCACTGTTATAAGCTCTGCTCCATTTGCATATTGGGGTTAATTGTCCAATTCCAGCTCCAGCCCATGCAGTCCCATCCTTCTTGTTTTTCTCTCTTCAGCCCACATTGTTTGTGCTCTTGGGCTGAGATTTGGATCATTTGTCCTTGGTCCCCAGCTGGAGCAGGAATTGTTTTGTCTCCCTGCTCTGTGCAGAGCTCACCATCCCATAATATGAAGCCCAGACCCACACACTAAAGCAGCACAGAATCTGAAAAATATAAAAGCTCAAACCTGAGGCATCACACAGACACAGTGAACCACTCTGTCACCTGGGAATAAAATTCCCTGCTGAAATCACAATGAAAGTATCAGTGACCATAAAGTAACTCTCAGAAACACCAAGAACTGCCTTTATGTGGATCTCAGCTGTCTCATGTGACCACGGGACGCAGTAAAGTGAATATTTTTACCTTGAGTTCCTTTGAAGATCCATTTTTAATGAGAAAGAAGTGGGAACATATGTAAATGACACGAAACAACTCTGCTTCATCTTGTCTGAGAGGGACTGAGCATTCTTCAGACAGCACTGACTGCCATGATTTGCTTCAAACATCTGCCCAAAATCCAGCAGCCTTTCAGCATGGGATGAGATGAATAATGTCTCCTCCTGCCTGTGCTAGGCAGAAGTTGTTGAATTAACTCAGACAGACATTCTCTGTGCTTTGGGCTGAGATGATGTGGCTGCTCAAAACACTTGTTTATTTTTAGACTGCTGATTTATTCTTATGTTTATTATTTAAAGAAACTAAGTTAAAGCACAACTTAGTTTACTTCTTCATTTATAAAAAATCCCTTTTTACCTGGTCCTTTTGCCTCCTCCTAAGACTTTCTGAGGGGTTGGTATGGATCATAGACAGTTTGTATAAAACTTCTGAGACAAGAATTCACTTAATCTAAAAGCAAATTTTTTTTCAGGAATAAATTTAACAGCCACGAAGCTGCATCTCAGAGATCTGGAGTTTGAGAACAATACTTCCAATCAGCTTAATTATATGCTACCAAAATACAGATTTCTCATGAAGGCATCTTGCAACCTTTTCTGGGTAATGATACTTTGGTGTAACCTTTCAAACATATAGACTGCATTATAAAGAAGGAGAAAAAAAAAATCCAGCACAAAGGAAAGTATGAAAAAAATTGCTAAAAAATAGAAATTAATTCCTTTAAAGCAGAACTAATTCTGTACATTTGTTCAGAGTTAAATGCTTATACCCAAATACTCATTTTGGCAAAGTAGCTTTAATTACTAGGTTAATTTTTGAGTAATTTTATAGTAAAATATAGAACTTCAGGCTGTCTCAGATTCAAAATTTGTGTTGAAAAGAAAAGGCTTTTTAACAAAGCATCTCTGTATCACTGTTGATAATTCAGCAGTTATCTTAGAAATTAAAATATTCCTTTATATCCTTCTAATAGTTTTATTCAAATAGAAAGAGAAATCCATTTTAATACGTCATAGTTGGAAGCAGAGATTAAATGCCAAGACAGATAATTATCTTATGTGTATCTGTTTCCTTTAGCTTTCTGCATGAAATAAAGGAAAACTGAAAAACTGCAAAACAAAATAGTGACTTCTAAAATCAATGTGCTACCTCACCAGGTCATACATCACCTTTCTAATCAGAAAAAGATATTTGCAGTCCATCCTTCTCCCTGCACCATAGAATACCAGCTTATTTAAGACTACATTCATCCTCTTCTCCTGAGTATTTTACACATGATGAAAAGCAGCATTTTTTTTTTTAATTTTATTTTGCTGTGGTTTTTTGCATTCTCTGAGCCCCTGTTGACTTAAAGCTGGCTCAGGGTTTCTCAGAGGTGTGTACCAAAATCAGTTCTGACCCCTCTGCAAGCAGGCAGGGTTTGGCAGAGAGGGCAGCTGCTCGCAGGGGTGCATCCATGCAGCCCCCCCAGTGCAGCCCCCGTTCTGCTGCCTCCCCTTCCCTCCCCTGCAGCAGCAGCTGCTCCCAGCTTGGCTCTCCTCAGCTCTGGTGTGGATGGAATGGGCAGCAGGGATGTGGCTCTTCCCTACCCCAAGCAATCCCTTGCTCTCTGCAGCTGCCAGCCTTGCCCATGCCTACAGATAGTTTTGATTTGCCTAAATTCTGTATTTATCCCCAGAGTCAAAGAGGATCACACTGTGCTTTGGCTGAAGTCTCTGTGTTACACTGGGCTCTGCAGCCCTGCACTGCTGAAATCCAAGGTTATCCAAGGAAATGAGAGATCCCCCTCACTGTGGGGAATGTTCTCCCATCGCCACAAATGTGATGAGCTCCTAGGGAAAAAACCCAAAAAACTGTGGTATTTTCAGGGTCCCCCATGTCAGGAAGGAAATGATGAATCTGACTCCATGTTCTTAGAAATCCAGTTACTCTCTGTCTCCACACACTAGAATATTTTCTACAACTACTATATTTACTTTATGCTAATAAATGCTGTTGCCAGGGAAACATCCCCTTTTCCCAATAATCAAGCTGTGCTTAAAAAGCAGTAACTTGCAGAAAGTATAGTAGTTAGAAACTTGTCTTTGTGGCTAGGAGATCCTTTCTTCCCCAGGCCATCTGATTTATTTGATGCTTAGGTGAGGTACCTGGCCTCTTAAAGAATTCCTCAGGATTTGCCTTTTTTTCACAAGGAAAGATTCAATCCATCGTTTTTTTCCAGTGGAAAAGTTTTGATTTATCTCTTGCTAAATATCTAGCTTGACTAAACTGTGCCTTGGTGTGCAGGCAGCACAGTTCTTTCTGCAAAACCTGGGTGGCTTGACTGACTCCAATCTCAAAGACAGGTAACAATCACAGTGATTTCTGTGGATTCTTTCACAGGCAGAAGGAAACTCAAAAAGCTCTAGGAAACTTCCCTGAGAATAAAAAAATCTGAGAATGATAAAAAAGTGGAAGACATTTTCTTAGCGGCTGAGGTGGCCAAGCTCACCTCCTTCTTTGTGTTTTCCTCATGGCTAGCTCATAGATTTCATAGCTTAACCAAATATTACTCTCATTGTTAATATTATTATCATCATCCAAGGGTTATTTAGCAGGGGTGACTGACTGTACTCCCCAAGGGGACCCTCAGGGGCTCATTCAAGGCTGGGGGTTCAGTAGAAAGCTGGGCAGCCAACGTGATGTTCAGCAGGGAGCAAACTGAGCACTTGTGACAATCTGGCTCTAATTGGAGCTGACAATGTTTATTTTCTGGAAGGAAACTTCAGATGACAGGGGTGGCTCCATTTGTTCCTCACTGAAGTTATATCTTCCTCCTAGGACTGTGCCCTGTGTGTTAAAATACAATAATTGCTTCTTCCATTCATTCTCTTTGTGGACAGAGCAGCTGTCAGGAATAAGGAAATAGTTTAGGCATGAAATGTTAAAATTCTTCATCTTAGTCTCTGTTTTCTAAAGCCCTTTTACATTTGTTTTACAGTCAGTTCTTATGAATATTCATAGTAAGAAAGAATACTCACATCACTGCTTGTACAGGCACGCAAAACCATTTATAGGAAGAGATTAATTCTTATTGACTTTCATCTGTGTTTTCAGTCCTTAAATTAGGCAAAAAAGAATTAAATTAGTTTAAATAAATGACATGGAGAGAAAATAATACATAATTGGATTAGTTCTCAGTTTTAGAAGATTCTGATAAATCCATAGTGTTTTCTCTCTCTTTTCCAAAGGTCTGTAGGCTTACTTTGTACTCAAGGTGAACTGAAGGAAAGTAAAATTTTTAGTTCCAGTGGTTTAGATACATGTACAGCAGGTACATCACTGGGGCATGGAAGGATACATTTGCTAAGAATCTGGTGAGCCTTTGTCGAGTTCTGGATAGATCTGCTGAATTCAGAGAGATATACTGCTAAATTTTAATAATGTAAAAAGGAAGATGAGATAATTGTGACAGCCAGGATTCCTAACATTAAATTTGGGGCGAATGTGACAGTCAGAAGACCTGGAATTCCATTTTCCTAGACAAAATCGACTGCTGCCACTACAGTTGCAGAAGCATAGAGACTGAGTTTGACTCAGAAGTCACTGCAATAATCATTTTGTGTCGGACAGAGAGGATGAGCTCCCAGCTGGGGACTGCCAGACGTGGAACCTGATCCATTCCCATCTCTAGAGCAGCTCCCTCTGAGGGTGCTGCTGCAGCAAAGCTGCCCTGTTAACGTGAGCTGCTGTGCCTGTGCCCAAAAATAACCCTGTGCTCACTCAACTTGCTCCTAATGCAGCCATTAAACCTTGTCTTAGCAGAATTAGGCAGCCCTTAGCAGGCAGCTGGATAATTAACAGCAAATCCTTTATGTGCCACCACAGCAGGACTAGCAAGGACACAGAAGCAGACTAAACATGCTAATTTTTAATGGACTTCTCTGTGTGTTCAAGCCTCAGAGGACCTGGGTGAATGATTCCACTTGTGAAAAGTACAATAAAAGTATTGCTGTGCTGTCGGTGTTAGTAAGATTTATGCAGATTTTAATGTGCAAAATTCTGGCTGGAGTCTGGGCAGCAGCTCAGGAGCGTTTAAATCAGGGCAAAGCTTGCAGCCAGGTCCAGAGCAGAGTAACTACATCAGATCCTACCCTCAAACCTGCTGACAAGGTGGCAATATATGTCCATAATATTCTGCAACTCTTATAATGTGCTGCCACATTAATACAGTGACTGCTAATAAAATAATATTTCAATTAACATTATCTTCGGATAAAATGCCTATGTATTGATTTGAAACTTAAAAACACAGAATAATACAGGCTTATGAAAAAAAAAAAGTATTTCAGGTTTTTTTTTTTAAAAACAACCACACTTTTATTTAGGTATATAAAAAATTGCAGCTCATACAAATACCTCATGACACACCAAGGTTTTTTCTCTCTGGTGCTCTGATAACGCTGCTAGGTTAACACAACAGCCATGTACTGTGGAAATTAGAACATTTTTATACTATGTTAGAAACTAAAGTGGCTCCCTGCTGTTGACAGAGGCAAAATCCCTGTACTCAGTATTCACATTTTTCCATAATGTACCTCCAGGTTATTTGGTATTTCTCTACTGTTCATATCCTTCACTTACTCAAGCAGCAGGAGATTTGCCTCTCATTCTGAAGGAAAGAGAAAATAAGATTAAATAAATATTTACATTTAATATTTGGGGTAATTTCACATTTTCCTTGCCCATTAAATTTTTGTACCTTCATTTTCACCCTTAATGGCAGATTTCCAGTTTTGCAAAGAATGTCTTCATGTTAGTCATAATTTACTTGGCACTAATATATATTATGTAGGTTGTAGCATGTGAATTTTCATTACACCTCTGTAACTGAGTTTATTTCTTACTACTTTTTATGTGGATCTGACAGTTTTGATCAATTAATTCTAGTTTACATGTAAGACATCCAAGTTCACTTCAAGTCTGTCAGAAAAAAGCAAATGTTAAGTACTGCATGCCATATCCTTGCCATATGAAAAGCAAAAAAAAGCTTCTCAAACCAATATTTAGCTAAAGCTTTAGGCAAAGCAATGGCTCCTCATCCTTCTATTGTTCTTTAACAATAAAGATGTGAAAAACACCAATCACTTGTTTTCAAAATTTTAAAACTTTAATAGTAGTAAAGTGGTTATAAAAATAGTAATAAAATTAGAGTAATAAACATTTGGACAATTAGGTTTTAGGACAATACAAGACAATAAGAACAAAGAGTTACGAACAGTCCAGGTACCTCTTTCTGGGCAAAATAAGCCCAAAAATGGACACACGTTAACAGAGGATTAACCCTTAAAAACAACAGCCTGTTGCATATTCATACACCTCATACATGATGCATGAATTCCATTCAAACGCAGGATTCTGTCTGGTCAGTGTCAGCTTCTTCCTCTGAGTCCTGACAGCATCTTCAGGGCTGAGTGAGGCAGGAAGAAGTTCATTTCATCTGATAAGGGAGCAATACCTTCTCTTTTCTCTGAAAGATGTAGGTGTTCTGTGGCTGCTATCTTGGTGTGAGTCCCTCATTTCTCTCTTTAAAAAAAGTATCTTACACAGCATAGTTTCTATATTAACATTATTTTACAACCTAAAACTATATTTAACACACTACTTAATAATACAACATAACTTTCTAACATAATACATATAATATTCATTTTAATATTTGTGAAAAGTCAATCATAAAATATGCATTTTTTACAAAGGGAACACACAAATTTTGTTGGATACAGAAAAAAAATTAAAAGGCAAAATTTAGAATGGACAATTTGTCCCATAGGAAGATGCTCCTTCAGTATCTGTCTTTGTTGAATGAAACCTTGAAAACAGTGACAAAAATCTGCTTCTCTGTGAAGCTGACTGTGTTGTTGCAGAGGATTTCACAGTGAGGTGAAGCAGTGGAGAAACGTCAAACCATCAAAGGTATAACCTGGTGACACCCAGGGAGTGGAAGAGGTGAATGCTCTCCCAGCAGTGATTTTCAGTCATTTTTCCTTTGCTAATCCCTGCATGGGTGGAATCACAGCTCTGGATGGTTCATTTGTGCCTTTGGGGTTATTTTATTGTATTTGCAGGGACCCCCATGGTAGGGAGGAATGATGAATCTGACTCCATGTTCACAGAAGCCTAATTTACTACTTTATTATGTTATATTATATTAAAGAATGCAGGAAGGATATTTACTTAATGCTAAAAAGATAATAATGAAAACTCCTGACTCTTTCCAGAGTCCCAACACAGCTTGGCCCTGATTGGCCAAAGAGTGAAAACAACTCCCAGCAGAATCCAATGAAACAATCACCTGTGGGTAAACAATCTCCAAACACATTCCACATGAGCACAACACAGGAGAAGCAAATGAGATAAGAATTGTTTTCCTTTTTCTCTGAGGCCTCTCAGCTTCCCAGGAGGAAAATCCTGGGTGAAGGGATTTTCAGAGCATGTGAATGCTACAATTCCCCAGAATGGTTAAAACAGGGGTGAAATTGGCTGTCATGCCCAGAAGCTGCTGGGTGACATATTTGAGCCTTGTTAAGCAGGACTCACCATTGCTAATATTTTTATTGACAAGTTCCTAGCGTAAAATTTGGCTTTGGTTGAAAAGCACTGAGTTTGCAGAGTCACAACTGATATATGGCTGCAGGATTTAGACCTAGAGAAGACAATTTAAATCCTTTAATAGATCTAGTTTGGCTGTAATGAAAGACCTTAAAACACATGGGGATGGACACACAGCATTAAAATATGGCAGAGATTAAAATATATATATTTTCAGGAACAGTGTACTGATACTGCTTTTAGTTTCCTAAAAGGGGGATTGCTCATTCATTCCCTTGCTGAATAATTGTGTTACTTGGAGCATCCTCAGAACTTTTTGAACAATTTCTTATTATGAATTTGGAAGTGCTCAAGTGCTTTTGACAGATAATTGTGTTTTAAAATTTAAATACTTTTATGATGAATTTTTGAGGCAGGTGGTGGTTTGATTAAATTTTTAAGAGCTCTGATTATGCAAAAAATGTGAAAAGTATTGCATACATTTGTAAGTGATTTCTCAATAAAATTTAAACACTATTTTCTTTGAAAAGAATGCATTGAGACTGAGAGTAACTTCCACTTTCTTTTTAAATATTTTGATGTGTTTATATGTGTATTTACAACTATATCTCTCTATGACTAATATCTGAAAATCATTTTTGTCTGAATACAGAGTTTTGGAAATCTTGAAGGTGTTTTACATTTGGTTGGTGTTGTAGCTTTATATTTTTTATGGTATGTTGTTTTGTTGTTGTTTTTCTTTGGCAGCATGAAAGATTTAATTATCCAGATTCTCTAAACCTGTAGTAAACTTAATGTTATTCAGACAGTATGCCAGAGCAAAAAATTCATATACTCAAATATCAGCAAACCTGATTAAATGTAAATCACCATAAATTTAAATATCTCAGTGGAAAGATGTAGTGAAAGAAATGCATCCCAAGCAGCTGTTTCATATGGAGTGCTGAGGAGTCAACATCACCAAGCCCCAAAACTACCCTGGCACTATGTAATGCTTAGAACCAAGTTCTTGATCTGCTGATAAGCTGTGATAAATACAAACCAGACATTATATTCCTAATTTATTTTCTCTGTTCTTGTGGGATTTGGCTTGTTGCAAACACTCTAGAGAGGATGTTTATATAAAATAATCAATGATCTGAGGTGGGAGGAAAATAGAGGGGATTCATGAGCCATTTAAGTGTTCAAAGGCCAGTCAGACCTCATATTTTGTAACTCTATTTACAGTAAATGAAAAAAAAACGATAAAAAAGATACATTAAAAATATATTTCTTCCCATTCCGTTATTGATAAAATAGAAAACACATTGTCACCTGGAACTGACCACTCCAAAGGGGACCTCTCAAACAACTACCTTTTCACAGTGTGAGAACCCAGGTTTCTGTACACATTGAAGGAAAATTCCCACACAGGGATCCCATGGCTGAGAGACCAAAAGGTTTTTTTGATGTAGGAATCTCCTTGAGTCAACCAAATTATTTTGGGCCCCGAAAAATCCCTGGAGAGGGTTAGGAAAATGGCCCCACTGCACAATGATGTTGAGATCCTCAGTGATGTGTTCCTGTCATAAGGCACCAACTCTGGGACCAAATGCTGATCCGTTTTCTGTGAACACATCTGGCTCTATAATATGAATGTCATTGCAAATGCAGCAAATGCACCAGTCATGAAATCAGCCACGTGTTCATGGAGCTGCTGCCTCAAACAGCAAAGGAGTTTGCTCTGTGAGGGTTGCTGAGAGACTGCTTTCATGTCTATGCACTGAGAGCCCTCAGACCTGGGTGAACGAAGCTCAGGTTCCAGGGCTGATGATAAATTGCTGACCCAGAACTGCACCAAGGGGGTTTCTGAGCCTGAACCTCCAGCCCCCCTGGTGAGTGCACTGGCAGGATGCACAGTGCTGGGTGAGATAACTGCCATGAGATTTACATTTCCAGTCTGGTTTGGTTATGATTTTTTTGCTGTTCATCTTGATGTCTCCACTCTGAGCACATGATTCAAGCTGCTGGATGGGCTGAAGTGGTCCAAGAAACAGCTACAGGGAGTTGTGTGTCCTTATTTGTGTAAAGGATGAGTTCCATTCTGTACATCCTGGTAGATGCCATTCATCAGGGTGTCAGATATCCCAGAAATTCACATTACTTGAAAGGCAATACAGTGCCAAGAGCAGAGCCAGAGAAAAGGCTTTTTTTCTTGTTGCTTTCTTTTTCTTGTTGCTGGGGATGCAAGAAAGGAAGCAACATAAAATCCAAACAAACCCTACAAAAACAGCTGCTCTGACCATGGCTGTACTCTTATTCCAAGACAAGTGCAAAGCATTGAGATAAAATTGCCAAAGATCAGAGGAATCCCAAAATGTGGACCAAAAAATATGGCTGGCATGGCACAGTATTGACATTAGGAACAAGAATAAACAGCAAGTAGTAATAGGAAGTGAAAAGACAAGGAATTCCTATGAATGACAAAAAATCCTAGATAACTCTGCTAGAAGAAAAATTAAGAAAAAAAGTACTTTTATTTTCTATTAACCACTCATATAATGAAAACTTTGTCTTCCTCTTTTTTTTCTTTTTTTCCCCCCATAAATGTCTTCAGCCAATATGTTTTGTGTAGAATATGAAGTGTTAAACCTCTTGGTGAAATATTTTACACTGCGGTACAAAATACATTTATATTTATGAAACTTCATCCATACAGATACATTATTCACACAGATGTTTAACACACCCACAGAAATGCAGATCAAAAGGGTTAGAAAATAATCCACCCAGACCCTATGGAATGGAGAAAACTGGTTTTGTCCAGCAACCAGAGATTGGAACCCTCATGTTTTTTGCATTAGAAGGTAGAATTTTATCATAAAATTGAATGTTTGGGTTTTTTTTTTCCTACAATGGTTTTCACTAATTCAGGGCTCAATATCACAGAATGGTTTGAGACTGAAGGGCCCTTTAAAAGTCAACTTGTCCAGCCCCTCTGCTATGGGCAGGGATATCTTTCAGTGGAACAGTTTGCTCCAAGTCCTGCCCAGTGTGACACATCCTGGGATGAGGCACGAACAATTTCTGTGTAAAATCTGTTCCAGTGTCTCACTACCCTCAGAGTAAAGAATTTCTTCCTTAGGCAAAATCAAAATTTTTCTCTTTTAAGTTTAAAACAATTGTCACTTGTCCTATTGCTGGAGGCCCTGGTAAAAAGTCCCTCTTGACATTTTAAATGCTGATTAGGCATCAAAACTCTGCTCTGAGGCATCCCCGGAGCCTTCTGCTCCCCAGACTGAGCAGCTCAGTCCCTCAGGCTTCACAGGAGAGATGCCCCAGCCCTCAGAGAATCTTTATGGATCTGCTCAAACAAGATGTCTTTCTGCTCTTGGAGGCCCCAGAGCTGGACACTGCTCCAGGTGGACTCCCACAAGAGCAGTTTTTGTCCAATTTTTGTCCAGGTCCTTCTTGGCAGGGCTGCTCTCAGTCCCCTCATCACCCTCTCGTTACTGGTGCTGGGGACTGCCCCCACCCTGGCACTGACCTTGCCCTGGCCATGTGGAACTTGATGAGTTTCTCCAGGGACCAATTCTTGAAATGTACAATGAAAATTACTTGCTGCAGTCTTATAATAGCCTAATAATTTTTAACTTTTTTTAAACTTGATAACAGATGTATCAATGCTTTATTTACTGGTTGCTGTTCAAAGCCTGTTTTCCAAACTGAATTGTTCATTTCTAGAGCTATAAGTAAGGCTATCATTAGAACATTATTTTTTGAGAAATGCTGTACTAAAGAAGCTTCTTCATGTGTAGAATTTTTATTGATAAGATTGAATCAATTCCAATGTAGGGATTTTTTTTAAGTTCACTGACAAACTCACTAACAGCCTAGAATCAATAAGTTTATTGCTTTTTTGAGATCAGTAACTCAATTTATCAATTTAGAGGCCACTCAGTAGGAGGTCACTTAAAGACAACCAAAAGAATGAGTGGGAGAAATAGATTGGAATCCTTCATTTTGTGCCAAAAGTTCCTCCAGAGAGCTCTTTCCAAAGGTGGCTTATGAAACAGATTGCATTTCAAAAACCAAGATGTCAGTCCATGGGACTTGCTCTAATACTCCAATAAGTAGGAACACATAGTTTGAACTCTTTCTCCTGCCTAAATAAATACTGCATTTCTTTCTATCAGACTTTTCACATTGCTACTACAATTTCAGCTCTTGGCAATATAAAGCAAAAACAGCCTTAAACTGTGGTGCTACAGAGAGAAGGACATGCACATCATAATCTCAACTGTTCTGATGCACACACCAGGACAGACCCGCCAGAATCTCTGTAAATACAGAGAATATTTTCTGTGTGGCACAGAACTGGCCATATGAGATTAGCCTCCTTGGAAGTGTAAAAATTGCCACTCTTTAGGACCAAATTCATTCTCCAGTGGAAACCAATGTCATCAGGAGCACCAACAAATATCTCAGTGACTTCAAGTGCGTTATTGTTGAGAATGAATTCTCTTCAGCAGACATACAGACAATAAAGGGAGTAAATCTTTAGCCATATATGTTGCCTTTGTGTTCAAAGATGACACAGATATCTCTGCAGGGTAATTCCTCCCTTCCTAAAATATTTAATGTCAGATAACTTACCTTTTAGGGAAGCCTACCCTTGAGATGAGAAATTAAAGTGTGAAAGAGTAAAGCATTTTCCCCTTTCCCAGCTGAAGCAAATGGATGTTTAAAACTCCCTTTCAGCAAAGAAAATCCATGCAATGAAACGAGAGGCAGACACATGGCGGTGGAAAAATGAGTACAAAAGCCTCTTCAGTCCAATTTATTACTGTTTGATGTTAGAACTAATAAAAAGACTCTCTTGTAATGTGACACACCAGGGAAACTTCATAATAGATAATGCTGTCATCCTGGAATTCTGTGTTTGCTGGTTGATCAACAGATGGTGGTGATATAATTGCCAATGACACAGAAAAGAGACCAAAACTTCAGAAACTACGAATTTACAAACTGCAGACTTCAGTACGTGTTCAGGTCCTTTTTCTTCATCCTTCAAAAAGTGGTTTGTAATATTTCTGAAATATGCATTACAAGATTGTAGTGGAAACCTGCTGAATATTTCATTTTCAATCATCTGAAGTAGTAAAGTTACAAAAGAATGCCTTTAAGCTGAAAAATGAAGTTTTACAAGCAGAACAACTCAATTTGGGAAATGACCAATGCTTTTCTTCCACTTTTGTGTTTCCAAAGCGGACACTTTTAGCAGCTGGCTCTGCAGTTTTTATTTTTTAATGTTCTCTAAGATCCTTTTTGCTGAGTAATGCTTCTAGTTGCTGATCACATCATCTGAAGAGAAGATATTTTACAGTTGGGTAGCAGAATAGGCTTTTTCAAATAAATTCTGGCTGCAGGCAACTTTGCTGTTTCTTTGAAATCATCCGTAGAAGGTCAGGTATGCAATGGACTAATTCCAGGGCTGTCTAGAGCTGAACAAACTGGTTAGTTGTGATATTTGTTATCTTGTCATTCAAGCCTGAATATAATTCAAATACAATTTGATTTATCTAAGTTTCAGCCACTGTTGAGGGAAGAGATTTGACAGCCTAACTCTGGAGTTGTCTCTTGCCAGTAACCACAGAGGGGAATTAAGGTGTTTGGGTTTCAGTAGAAACTTTTAGAAAAATGAAACCAGGTGAGATCCATCATGCATTAGATACAGAAATCATCAATGGCAAAATCACTTTACCTTGGACTCAAAAGTACATTGTTCTGAACAATTAGATTCCTAACTATTAAAGTGGTTTTTTCCTTTTGCCTGAATGTTGGAAAATCCCAATAGTTTTATTGCCTATCTTTTGATACTGTAGGCATTGCCTTTAGCGAAAAAAAAAAAAATTAGACTTTTTTGTAAATCAACAATTCTAGGGTTTGATCCCCCATTAAACACCATATCAATGAGCCTTGCAGTGTGATTATGTCACATGAAAGAACTTATGTTCATGTTATTGGTTTCATACTTATCTATTTTCTGTTGAATTGAGCTATGAAAAAGTAAACAAGGACTTCTTAATTTACCTTCTCTGTGACATTCATTACCCTGCATGTTTCTGTAACATCTTGTATTAAGCATCTCAAAACTGAGCATTCTTCCCATGCCTTCAAGAACTTCATCAGGCTTCTTTGGATCTCTTCCATTTGTGCAATACATTTTTTAGAAAAGATAATGGAGAAGGAACAGTGCTACAAAAGGCCAAGCCAGGAATGCATGTGATGATATTATTATAGCTTCAAATTTGGTTTCTAGACCTTCTCTAAATGCCTTTATGTTTTCTTTGTTTAGTTTGAGCTACACAAAGAATTACCTGTAAAGACTACAAAGACTTTTTCTATAATGATTTGAGGTGCACTTTAAGTAGGTTCCAGTGTGTTTGCTACCTTATTATTGTTTGTTACCTTTGTCTCCACAATTGAATGTTCATCTGCTGTTATGCCACATTTACCTTAAGTATTCTAAAACCTCTATTTTAGTTCAACCATAAATTAATAGAGTTAATGTGGTAGAGAAAAACACATTATCTGCAGAAAAGAAGTGTGGATGGACATGAGGGCACTATTAGAAGTCAGCTCCGTCCACCAAACAGCACCAACTGCACCTAAATCTTCACTGACAAATGTTTTTTTAATTTTTTTTTAAATCCACTTAATATTGCTGTATTTTTTTTTTTTTTTTGCACAGGCTCTCCTGATGCTTAATCTCTGTTAATATTAAGGCAGAAGCTGAAGCTCATGGTACTTGTTTCCATATAGTGAGTAGGTATTTCTATGGATCTTTATAAAAAACAATCTGAGCACTTGAGGATTGCATTCCTTCAGTCTGTTCCTTTTCTTGAAAAAGGTCACTGTATTCTCCCAACCTTCCATCACAGAAAAACATGGTAACTGATCACAGCTGTCCTGGTGCTCTTGAAAATAGTAATCAGTAATTTTATTGGATCTCTCTGAAAGATCTCACTCACCTGTCTGGCCTTTCCTGACTCAGAAAGTCTCTGTGCTGTTGAAAATGTCCCAGCTTCAAGTATAACACTGATAATTTATAGTCACACCACATTGAAACAAACATACCTACAAATGTTTATGCCATAAGCAAGTAGAGAACAAGGTTTTTAAATGCATGCCATATTGTGGATATGCTCCTATAATGGATTCACAGAGTTAATTTTTCTGATCCTGTTTTTTCCCTCCTTATTACAAAACATCAGATTTTAAGGGAGAAATTGCAATGCCTTAAAATCTAGGAACCTTCAAAACTTAGGGAATACTGCAAATTCTGAGTTTATTCTGATGAACTCACAAGTATAAGGGCCTAAACCCACAATAGTTTTATTATTGCATTTCTCAGCTTTCTGTAATTTTTGATGTGAAGAAAATTTCCTCCGTTTTAGAGGAAGTGAATGTTCTTGCTACTTAGTGAAATAACTTGTGCAGCTGAACATTGAAACAACAAGCAGCAACTGAATGGAAGAGAAAATATCTCCAATTATTGCCTTCAGGATTTTGTTCCAGGGAAAAGAAAACTTCCCTAAGTTTCTAAGCAAGTTAGAGAAAGCAATTGGATTAAAAAGATTACCTGTATGAGATGGTCACAATTACAGTCTGAAAGACACAGCAGTCTTGAAATGCCCTTTTGCTATTCAAGGCTCTCAGTGCTTCTGCTGATTGAGGGTGATAAATCCATATTTATTTACATTTACATAAGAAAATGGACATTGGGTTACAGTAGCTTAATTACTAATCCAATCTTTATGCTTTTTAATGTCTCATAATTACAGGAAAGGCAAATATTCACCCATGACATAGAACAGCAATTAGTTTTATTGAATCTGATCATATTAGCTTGAATGTTTTCTTATAAACAAGGAAAAACTGAACTTCAGAAAAGCCTCTAGGTTGGGTTTAATAATTGCATCATCTCAGCATAGAAACTATCTTGCTTTTTCTGCTCATTAATTTAAAAAAGCACAAAAAAAGGCAAACTGATCTTTCTTTTCATAAGTAGAAATTTATTATCATTATGCTAGAATTAAAGCCAACATGTTTCTGTTTGATCTTAGGCTATTCTTTGGCAGAGATAGGGAAATATAGAGAGAGAACATCTGAAATAACAAACACCCATTAATGAAGGGAAATTAAGGCTCCTTTCAGATGACTGCACAACAGAAACCATGGAATTCACACCCTGAGGAGGAGATGCACACAATTATGCATTACTACAGGAAATATCACTGTGTGTTCCAGACAGAGACCTCAAACTGTATGTGCTCTGCAATGAGAAGCATGAGGAGAGAGGAAAAATTTTAGCTTCTCATGTATTATTATTGTCCTTTTCAGTCATGGTGAAAATGTGGCTGGTACTCTAAAGTAACTTTAGAGTAGTGTAAAGGTTAAGTATATGAGCTGAGTCTAAAAGTAAATGGGGCTGATTCCTCCATTTCTAATTTACAGAGGACTCCAGAAAAAAAATCCTATGTCTCAGTCCTCTCTGATGCTCACAGGCTTCTGTCCAGCCTCAGGATTTAATGCTTTGTGCTCATCCCTGATTCAGCCTCTGCCAGTGATAGTTTGTGAGCTCAGCATGTGCCCAGTTTCCTGATGTCAAAAACAAGCCCTTGATTTCTTCTAAACTATTTGTACACTCTCAGAGCAGGCAGGAAAGTTTATCCTGACAATGTGGACCCCTTGGAACACCTGTGTTCCATAGGGCAGGAGTTCCTGAAGCAAAGGATCCATTTTAGTGCAGTTTTGTAGAAAGGAATGAGGAAATCTTAAGCAGTTTCTTTTTGCTGCCATAAGGTGGGAGGAAATTTGCCCCAACAGGAACCTCCTGCCAATAATGTTTAGACCTTTTCCTTTTTCTTCACTTTAAAGCCTTATCTAAGGGCTTCACCTGAGATGGGAACCCCTGTGCAGAAAGTGCACAAATAGAACAGATGAACAAAGCTCTCCTGCTGATAGAGACAGCAGCACAGAAACATGACTTCTGCATGTAATGAAATCCACATTGGCCTGGGGTCATGATAATCTCAGGCTTAGCTGCCACCTTCTATACAACCTGAAAATTCACTCTCGCAAAGGAAAAATCACTTCCCCAGCACTCTATAACAGATTTTATAAAAATAGCAGGACCATGACATTAACTTTACAGAGAGGAAATTGGAACACAGAGATTTATTAATTTGTAGA
This sequence comes from Setophaga petechia, assembly GCA_024362935.1. NCBI lineage: Eukaryota > Metazoa > Chordata > Aves > Passeriformes > Parulidae > Setophaga > Setophaga petechia. Next base: position 2,142,686 of record JANCRA010000001.1, on the reverse strand, counting down.
ATGCCTGTAGAATGAGTGCATGGCACAGTACCATAATTCATGGAGCTATTTTACAGCAGTAAATTAAATGGCACTAAGTGCATTCTCTGGCCCCATGGTAGAAAGCACAGAAAGGTAATGCTGGCTGAACTTTCTTCTCCCAGAGAGCAGAAACTGAACCTCAGGATTTGAGGTGCAGCCTCACCAGTGCCCAGCACAGAGAGACAATCACTGCCCTGGTCCTGCTGGCCCCACTATTGTTGATAAAGGCAAGGGGCATTGGCCTTCTTGGCCATCTGGGCACATTTTGGATGATGTTCAGCCGCTATCACCAGCACCCCCACATCCTTTTCTGTCATGCAGCTGCTCCAGCCACTTAGCCCTTGGCCTGGAACTCTGTAGGTGGTCGTTGTGGCCAAAGTGCAGACCCAGCACCTGCAAGTGTTGAACCTCAGACCATTGGCCTTTGTCCATCCATCCATCCATCCATCCATCCATCCATCCATCCATCCATCCATCCATCCTGTCCAGATCCCCTGCAGAGCCTTCCTGCCCTCCTGCAGATCAACACTCCCACCCAGCTTGGTGTCATCTCCAAACTGACTGAGGGTGCCTTCCTCAATAAAGAGATTAAACAGAGCTGGCCCCAGAAGTGTTCTCCTGGAGAACACCAGTTGTGACCCTCCACCAGCTGGATGTGACACTCCACCAGCTGGATGTGGCTCCATTCCCCACTGTTCCTTGGGCCTGGCCATCCAGCCAGTTTTTCCTCCAGCCAGTTCCCAGCAAGCTGTGAACCCATCCAAACCATGAGCAGCCAGTTTCTCCAGGAGAACAAGATGGGAAAGGCTTTCCTGAAGCCTAAGTGGACCAGATCCACAACTTTTCCCTCACTTCACCATGTGAGGCACCTTGTCACAGAAGATAGGAGCGGCCAGCAGGACCTGCCTTTCCCAAGCCCATGCTGGGTTTGTCCTGTACCTGCAGTGTGATCTGATCCATGACCTTCCCTGGGAACAGCCTTTAAGATTTCCCTCCTGAAGAATGTCCAGCCATCCTGGACTCCTTTGCCCTCCAGGAATGTCTCAGCAGGGATTCTCCCTCCCAAGGGACTCTTTCAACCAATCTTTCAACCAGGCCAAACACTGCCCTCTGGAAGTCTGAGGCAGAAGTTCTGCTGGCAACTCTCCTTAGGTGTCCAGAAATCCCAAACTCTTATAATTTTGTGATTGCTGTGCCCCAGGAGGGCCTCTGACCATCATATCACCCACAAGTCCTTCTCTGGTTGAAAACAGCAAGTTCCAGACACTCCAGGAAACTCCCAGAATGTTTCCTCTATGCTGGGCTGAATTTCCAGCAGACATCTGGAGTTGGAGCTCCCCATGGGAGCAACAAAATACCTAGGAGGCATCCTAAGTGTGTCCTCTCAATTTTGTAACCAGTATCATGTTGTACTGCCAGACTAGGAAAATTTAATTTGAATCTTAACTCTCATTTGGTGAAATTTCTTGTCTGAGGAGCGTAACAGGTCTTGGGAGGGGTACTTGGACATTCAAACCCCACAGTATTGTCATGAAGTCTTAGCTGGCAGAACATGAAGCTAATGAATTGATTAATGCTGTTATCAGAGTGGGCTTACCCTTAGAAAATTCAACAGATCAGGGCACTAATTTTATGTCTTCTCTGCTAAATGAGGTGTGCAAGCTGTTAAAAATTCCTCTATCACACAGAGTTTCGTATCAGCCAGAAACAGATGGGCTTGTAGAATAATCAAACATTTAAGCAGATGCTAAGAAAATTCATCAGCAGTGAACCAAAACATTGGGATAAATTGTTACCTTTTGTTTAGTTTGTCTATTGGGAGGTCTCTTAATCATCAATTGGTTGTTCCCCATACCTTTCCAAAAATACTCAAGAGGCAGCCGCTCTGAATTTGTGTTGTTTGCAAATTATCTGACATTTGGCAGCCTCACATTTTCACCCAGATAACATCCTTCATAATTATACTGTTCAAATATGTAAATCAGGGCCCTGATCCTGCAGATAGATCGACATGACTGGAAGGATATAACATGCACATGAATGACAGCAGTAGTTCCAAACTGGCAATCTTTATGAAATATTGATGCTGTAAATGGATGAAGCTGAACAATTCTCAAAACAAAAGCAGTGACATTGAGACAAAGGTGATTATTAGTCTTGTTTATGCTCCTCTCAATCAACAACAGATTCCCTGCAAAAATATAGAGAATTGTTGGTGCAGGGAACACACAGATTTACACTTATTGCTGTGTGTTCATTTCCCAGATCTGAAAATCTTCCAGCAGATCTGGGATTGGTCATTCATGGTTAACAGACAACGAGACATTTTTATGTTTAAGGTGGCTGGTTTAGGGTTTGGCATATGGGCTTGAGCTGACCTCACAGTGACACAGTCATACTGCATCTGCTCCTGGAAACATAAATTTTCATGACAATATTTCTGGTGGCTCAGGTTCTTCCTCATGCTGCTGGGTAGTAGAATGTCATTCCATTGAGTGGAAATATCAAGCAAGAAATCAGCTCTACTGTATTTTGGATGACTAACAAGACATGAAATATAGCTAAATCTTTCAATGCAGCTGTTTAATTTTCAGTAATACACTATATTTACTACTCAGGAAACTACCCAGCCACTGTGAGAAAGTTTAGCTGATGATTAAAATGTCTGCAGAAATACCAATGAAACAGTCTCAAGGAAAAATCATATATATATATATGTACACACACATATGGTCTCTAAAGGACCCAGTTCTGGTGAAAATTATGGAAATGTAAAAAACTGTAAAATTTGGCTCTGACTTCTCCAAGAATGTATTAAATTAGATTAATGTCATGTATAGTTCAAATTATTCTTTGCCTACTAAAGGTTGTTGACAAAGCTCATAAAAATATTGGTCACCATCAAAATAACACAAGGAGATTTTGTGAATAAAGGAAGAAAAATTTGTTCTATACCGCTCTAGGACAAACCTATCAATTTTCACTCTCTACCAAAGAGAAATCCTGCCAAATTTTTCCTTTTACAAACATAATAATTTTTTGTTTGAATTTAAAATTAATTAAATTTTGTTCCAAAACGTTGTAGAGAAAATGGAACAATAAAGAATTTCCTCTTAGTGTTATTGTGGTAAAATGTTGCAAGAGACAGGGAAACAAATGGAGGAAAATAAAGATGAATAACTGCTTATTCAGCAAATATTCCTGAATGATACACGGATACTTTGGGTTATCATGAAATTGAAGTTATTGGCACACAGGTAAAAATAAATGGAAACTAAAAGCAAAGCAAATGTCAAGGAAGATCAGGTCATCAGGATAATAAATCTGAAACCAAGTTTTGAAAGGAGATTTGGCACCTTTCAAGGCACATTGGTAATGAAAGAGTAAAAAAAGAAAAAGATAATTAAATTTTAGATGGCTTCAGAAAATGTAAAACCCATCCTCTTTCCAATTGAACGATTTTCTCCCTCTCCTATTTTTTTTTATTCTGTGGAAGTATCCTGTATTGAGAATATCTATTTTCTTTCACTCTTTTTTCTGTATGCTTCTTTTCTTGAGGTTTTCCTGTCCTCAGTATTTTCTGATGCTAAATATTTGAACTCACTTTAAAATATCACAGGTGGGTTTTTTTCTGCTTTCATTCTCCTCTTGCTTCATTTGTTTACTTAGCTTTATCAGGTTAAATAGAATTTTCTGGGGAGGGGGGGGAAGTTGATAGTCAAAAAGAAAAAGTGCTGGGGAAAAAAACAGAAAAAAAAATTAAAATTTTTTGTAACAGAATGGATTTGTTGTGCAACATCTCTTCTGCGATGTCCAGGGGAACTGGCTGTGAAGATGCCTGTGTTCAGTCTGTCTCTTTCCCTAACTGCATGACTCAGAAAATTTTAAAGGAACATGGCAAAAAATGATCTTTCACCAGATAAATTTAGTCCTTCAACTGTGTGAAAATCACTTGTCAAGATAGGTCAATTATTTTCAATTGTTTTGCTGCAGTAATTTAGCTGAACTAAATATTGACCATGCAGAAGAACAATGACTTCACTGCCATTCTGCCATCAGAATTGCTTGCTTTGACCTGTATGCTTTTAGCAATTTTATACAAAAATATGCTTGCATTAAAATTTGTGTTTGAGGAAGCCTGTCTACCAATATTAAAGTGGCAAAAAACTCAAGGCACAGGAGATATCCTTTTTATAACAATGCTCAGTCCAACACAGGGAACGAGCAATGAGACCTAAGCTGCACTTCCTGACAGCTTCCCAAACCCTGTATCAACCAGGGCTAATCCAGCTCATTCCATGTGGCATGAATTAGGGTGCAGGAAAATAGGTAGGTGTAGACTCCATCCATCCATCCATCCATCCATCCATCCATCCATCCATCCATCATCCATCCATCATCCATCCATCCATCATCCATCATCCATCATCCATCCATCATCCATCCATCCATCATCCATCCATCCATCCATCATCCATCCATCCATCCATCACCCATCCATCCATCCATCCATCATCCATCCATCATCCATCCATCCATCCATCCATCCATCCATCCATCCATCCATCCATCATCCATCCATCCATCCATCATCCATCCGTCATCCATCCATCATCCATCCATCCATCATCCATCCATCCATCCATCCATCCATCCATCATCCATCCATCCATCCATCCATCCATCCATCCATCCATCCATCATCCATCCATCCATCATCCATCCATCATCCATCCATCCATCCATCCATCCATCCATCATCCATCCATCCCTCCATCCATCCATCATCCATCCATCCATCCATCCATCCATCCATCCATCCATCATCCATCCATCCATCCATCCATCCATCATCCATCCATCCATCCCTCCCTTTCTCACTGCCCCCATATGTTGCGATTGGATCAAGAGGGAGGCGAAGTTCTTCATACTGATCCTTTAAATTTTAGCTTTCATATTTTTCTGTAGTGCATTAGTATATAACTCTGACCTTCATATGAAGTGTTAGTAAGTTCTCCTCACAGTTTAGTCAGACGAAACAATCCTTCTCCAGCCACAAAACCAAGGAAACCATTGCAGCTTCAGGCCCCAAAAGTGCAAACAACAGCAAATTGCGGAGAGCAATCTGGGAGAATGGGACTTCATAACCTGAAGCTTTAATTGGACAATTAACCCCAATATGTAAATGGAGCAAAATTTACAAAAGTGTGAAAACTCATGGCTCTGAGCCCATCTTGGGTGTAGCCTTGGCCAGGCTCTTGTACTTCCCAAGGTGTATCCTTTGAAGACCTTTTCAATAAATGCCTCTTTATTCCCTTAAGACTGTCTAGCGTCTGTTCTAGGTAGACTCTCAGGCATCAATATGCCTTTTAAAATGGGATTATATTCTGTGTTAAAATACCAGGGAGAGATCAAATCTGTTCCCTGTCAGTGAGCTGGAGATGGAAACCCCACATGTTCAATCCAGAAGTTGTTTGCACTCTTAAACAGTGAAGAAAAATAACCACAATGAACACAAGTTACCTCAGGGTCAGCATAGCTTCTCTATTGTCCATCATTGCCACATAAGTGATTTACTAAATTAAATTCTACAAACTCTTGTTCAAATATAGATTTTTAATTCTCTACAGGGAATTCTCTGGCCAAGCTGAGTGGCAGAAAAATGGCATGAGTCCCTTACATGACCCTGTTCAGTTCATCCAGGAAAAACCAGTCATCAGATCCATTGAAAAGGTTGGATTTTTAGGTAAGTCAAGCCACACATTTAGGGTTGGTTTTTTTTTTTAATGTTCATCCCATTTACCTATTTCTTCCTTTTATGAGTTAATGCTGTGTTTGGCAGAGCTGGGTTTGTTACTCTTCTCCATGCCATATTCCTGTTGCCTCGAGAGGCTCTTGCCTTCATGTTGGATAATCCAGTTGGACTTCTCAGGCATCCTACTTTCATAATGGTTAACTTTTAAAACATACAATTCAGCAAGTAAAAGACAAAACCAGAAAAAAACCTGGGGTACTTGACTCTTTGCTTTAATGGCACATTAGAAATTTAATTTTAAATTCCTGGGAAAGTTATCTTTGCTGTTTAGCTTAAGTGTTGCTTCCAAATTAATATCTCATTTAAGAGCAGCTATCATTTTCCCTTTGTTGAATTTTTTTTTCCTAATAACAGCCTTCAAAGTAGCTAAAAATATCCTTGTGATACAGAGCAATAAATGTTTGCAGATATGAATCCCATTATAGTTTATAGTGATTGAAACATGAAATAGGACTTGGTATTTGGTCTTTGAGAGTTCTGCTGTAATTTGAAGCAGACAGACCTAAGAGCAAATAGTTGTATTTATGTCCTTTTTTACCTAAGGGCTTCCAACTGTGATGGGGACAGCTATCATTTTTTCAAAAGGATACTTAGAAGATATCAGATAATAGGTTTGCTGTTATCCTCCTCTTTACCGTGGGTTTCGTGAACTATTCTGACCAATGCACTGGCCAAGAGGAGGCTGAGATGGTGAATGCTGGTGTGTTTCCAGAGAAGAGAAAACTGAGGACATGTGTCTTTCAGAGAACATCTATATTTTTTTTCCCTGCATAAACACAAAAGCATTAAATGTATTGTTTAAATTATGAAGACTGCAACGTAGATTAGACTCTTATAAATCAGATTTCTTGGTTTATGTTTTGGTCTTGTTTGTTAGATTTGTTGTGGTTTCATTTTGGTTTTTAATTTTTTTTTGGTTGGTTGGAGTTTTTTTTTGTTTGGTTGGTTTTTGCTGTTGTGGTTTTGAGTTTTTCAAAAGGAAAAAAATCCATATACATACCTCAAAAAAGAACCCAAAGGATCTGTGCCAGCTGTCATCTCAGGAGAGCCCTAAGCATGCCCATCAATCTGTACCTACCCCAGGCCATAATCAGCTATAAAACACACTGCACAGGGAAGATCTTTCTCTCACTAAGCCATTCTTAAACACTCCCACAGAAGCCTAATCAAAAGCTAACACAGCTTTCTCCCTCATGTATTCCAAGATATAAAGTGATTTCATTATTCATCTATGCAACTTTTACTTTGTACTGAGATGGATTAGAACACCTTGCACAGACAGAATTAAATGTGATTACCCTGAAATTATTGATTAATGCCTTTCAGATTTTTCATGTGTTTGCAACTGTGGAAATTTATATCTTGACTAACAGGTCTATTTTGAACATCTATTTAGCATTTGGTGGAACAAACCATAATTTCAGGCAGAGGGGTTCAGTTGTTTTGCCAAGTGGACAGACCTGAACTTGTCGATCCTTTTCCACAGTGTAGTGTTAAGTGGATATGGGCTGTATGGGGAGAAATTTAAAAAATATAAAATAGAAAAACAGACCCTTTGCTAGCTGCAGAGTCACCACATGGAGCAGCTTCTTGAGCTGAGGGCTGCATGCCATGAATCCAGCTCACTGGAAGGAGGTGGGAGTTTTCCAGGCACTGCCAGACAGCGTTGGCGTGGCCCCAAAACCCCACACTTGTGGTGCTTAAAAATACTTTGAGCAAGGAGAGGATTATGGCAGGAGCTTTTTCAGGCTCAGTCCAACCAACTCAAGCTGTGATAAGGGAGTCAGTTATTTCCTTCATCCAAATGCTCAGGATAAAGAGGGAGACACACACAGCCCTGGGATTGGCAGAGTGGGAAAGTTTTAATTCTCCATGAAAATTCACAGTGTCTCAAAGAGAGCTCCAGTCAATGCTGCCCCTTACCTGTGACTTTCCACCTATTTTTATTGTTACATAAAATTGATACCAACATTTTAATACAAAGTTCAAACATAAAGTTATTGACCATTTAAATATAAATAGGTTTAACCAAAGGGAATGAGTTTTAATTGGTTGGTTTGTTTTTTAGGGTTTTTTTGTTTGTTGGTTTGTTTTTTTGTTTTGTTTTTGTTTGGTTTTTTTTTGGTTTTTGTTTTTTAATGAAGCCAATATGGATTTACAGTAATTTATGGAAATGCTGAATTTTCTTTAAAAAGCATGTTATCATCAAAAAAATTCAATCTCAATGAGATTTCTTTTTCCAAAGATAACAGTGTACCTCAAGGAAAGCAAACAACTTACCATCTAAAATATGAGCATATGTGGCATTTAGGGACACAGTGTTTTAGTGAACATGGCAGTGCTGGGTTAATGGATGGACTCAATGATTTAAAAGATCTTTTTCAACCTGAAAGATTCTCTGGTTCTATACCTTTGGTCAAGTATGAGAGAACACAGAATACTGCACTCTTTCTTCCTGTGCTCTCAGAAATTTGTTAATGTATTTTTCAGCTTTCTTTCACCTTTCTTAAGGGTTATAAAATCACATTGACAGTAGTCAATTTAATTTAATGAACATCACACTGAACAAAGCTGGCCCAAGTTCTCTGGCTGTGGCTTAGGAAAGCATTCAAAACAACTGGAGAAAATGGCCTCTATAAGGAAAAGTAAAAATTCCCATTCATTTCAGAGTCTGTTCATATGACAATGAGAAAAATAGCTACAATATCAGCTTGCAAGATGCACTCATTAAAAGCAGGTAAACTGCATTTTGATTGGTTGACTTCTTTTAGGGTAACTGGTCCACAAATCAAAATCCTACAAGATGAAGCTGATTTTTCATGTGCCAGTTTTGGCTGCAGAATCTGGAAAGATTCATATGGGATTTATGGGAATTTTTTTCTCTCAGGGGGTCCTCTTGTAACTAGTCTGGAATCTGGTTTGGGATACTGTCCAAGTTATTTTTAAAATATAAATATTTCATGGTTGTTGTCTTAGTTGGTTTTTATTATTTTGTTTGGGTTTTTTGGGGGGCAAAGATGAATTTATTTCTGATGAACTTTCATCCAAGCAATTGCAGCAGATTGTGATCAATATACACAATTATGGTTAGAACTGCAGTTGTTGCTATCAGGTCATCTCTTCTCCTATACAAAAAATCCTATTAAATTTTAGTGAGGGAGTATGCCAGATTTTTTGGCAAGGTAGATTCATTCCATCCCCATAGAAAGAATTTTTTTTTATTATAAATTAATTAGTTTGAGTCTGAGATGCATTGAGTGACTTTAGGATGTATCACTGTAGCTCTCTGTGCTATCAGATCCACTGTGGGAAAGGCTGGGTGTAGGTAGATAAATCAAGGGAGAAGTAGAGTTTTTATTTTAAATGTTACAAATGTCTACTGTTTACACTTCATTGACATGTTGTAGGGAATATCTGCAGAAACTGAGTTTAACAATATTTCAGTATTTGATGCTGGCTCATTCACACCCTGCCATGTTCAATGCTGCAGTTTCAGAAGTTCAGAGTGTCAGAAACAGATAAACTCCAAGTTGAATCTATACACTCCTGTTTATTGGATCACAAACAAAAGCCTATTGTTAAATCCAGAATTAACATCATTGCCAAAAGTGAAAGAGAATAATCTGAGATGGAGAAGACAAAGAATTCTGAAAGTTAAAGTTCCTATGGCAACACTGACTTGGACAACCTGCCACAAAAATTAATTGTTTCTCTGTTCTTTAACGGTAGGAGGTGCAGGTAAGGAGAGCACTGCTGGAATAAACATGGTCAAACACCCACAGCCTCTCTGATTAAGTATATTTTAATATCAAACAAGTTATCAACAAATTAAAAACCTGTAAAGCTCAGGTTTTTCAATATGTTCAGAGAACATTTGAATAAGAAGCACAGACTTAAGCACTAATGCACAGATTCAGCGTGCTATCCTCTCATGGAGTATAAACTTGTTTATACACACACCTCATTCAGCTTACATCCAATTCCTACACTGATTTTTTTCAATTTAAGAGATGCCTTTGCAATCAGATATAGAGTTTGCTCTGTTCTTTTGATCTCATTTACTTCATTTCTCAGGAGAATTGTTTCCTGGAAATCAGCACTGAGAAGGAATTTGAAAGGAGTTTACCTGCCTGTAATTAATTACTTCCTGTATCTGAGGTGTGTTGCAGTGTAAGCCAAGAATAAAAACCTCTTTACCAGGTATTTTAATCAAGATCTTGCAGTATTGATTTGTCTCCAGCAAGAAAACATTTGTCTCCATGATCCCAGAGTTCTGCTAAGGTTCTTAGAGAGAATCCAGTGTGCTCAGTGTAAGACAGGCATGGGAAACATTTAACAAGTGTGATAAAATGCATCTGAATGCCAAATATTTTACAACTGCAATTTTGAGGCACACAGTGTAAGTCTTGTCACCTGTACACCTCTGCTTAAATCTTCCCTCAGGATTTTCTTTGTGCGTGTCACCAAGACAGTTCCAGAATTATAATTTTAAAACATTTTCCCTTCAAATTGAATGGTTTTTGAAAAATACCTGAAGGCCTGTAGGATCTGAAACCTCCTCATGTGCCAGCATGCTTTGTATCCCAGGATGCCCTAATTTTATAAAATTTGGGGAATACTTTGACCTTTAAGATGAAACCTCATAGCACATATGATATCTTCATACCAAACCACAGAAGTGATACTAATTCACACAATTTTATCTGACCCATTATGATGTGCATCCAAATATTATAATTGTAAGAGCCCTTTTCCAAAGGTACCTTTGCTCCCAGAGCCAATATTCTCCACTTAAACTGTTCAAACAGCAGGACATTGTCTCCCAATAGAAAAAACATCTCTGCAGGATTTTATCACAATTCTTTAATTTTAGAATAGTGAGAAACTGTGCAATCCAACAGGAAAACAGTTGTGAAACATCCTACCTGGGATTGTTACACCTTCTCCAAAGGATTAATTCTGCAGGATTAAACCAAGGCTACTGAAGTACAGCAGGACTGAATCTTGAGTTTTTGTGTCAGCTGAGGACCTGGCTCCTTTCCCTGAGGCTTTCACCCTCCTTCCCAGAAGTGTCAGCTGAAATGAGATCACAATTCCAAGGGCACCATTGACTTCCCAGCAAATGAGCAATAGCCCAGCATTGTCACTCCTGCCAGGGACTGCCAAGAAGGGGAACTTGGTTTTCTTGTGTTTCAGTAAGTCTGAGATCTGTGGGCAGCTGACCTTCAGTGTCTATGGAAACTGTCCCTGCATGGATGGAAGATTTACATTCACCTCCATGGTATTTCTGGATGTGAGAGAGTCAGTTTAACAGCAAAATAAACTTCCTTCACTGCCCTCCTGCAATGGCCCTAGTGGTCTCTTCTAGAGCAGATCTCATGGCATTTGCCAGGAGGGGGGAAAATATTAAAATTTTACAAGTGGAATGCATTTGAGAGTGTCCTCAGAACTGTATGCATATTTTCTCAACATAGAAATCTGTCTACAAAAGATGGGTTTTCTTGATGGGCCACAAAAATCATCCTGACACAAGCACACAGGAATTGTGGACAGATGGAACTTAAGAACTTTGAGCTGTATATGGAGACAGGTTTGGACATAGAGGGCTGAAAAGTTGTTCTCAGAACCAGGCAACACCAAAAGCACTGCTTCCAAAACATCACTTCAGGAAAGAAAAGTAAATTCTATACCTCTTTTTGAATTACTTTCTTGCACATGAGAGTTCATTTCCCTTGCTCTAGAGGATTACAAGCTGCAAGGCAAAGTTTAAAGACACAATACTTTAAAACACCATGTGCTTGAGAGAATCAATCCATGAAATACAAAACAAGGAGGAAGAAGGCACCTCCTTCTTGGTGAGACAAGGGGTTTTCAGAAAAGCAAATGAAGGATTTCAAAGCACTTTCTTGTCTGAAGTGTCTTTTAGACAGTTCAAATGGTAAAATCTCCTACCACTCCTTTAAATGTTAGAGGTACAAAGTCTTACTTATCAGATCCAGATACCTTCCTCTTCTAGCAGTGTCAGATCTAGAAACAACTTTTGTCTTTAATATGTTAATATTCTTCAGCAACATGAGCATGGATATAATCCCACTTTCCTTTATACTTCTCCTCTCCTCTCTTCCTGCGCTTTATTGGATTCATGTGTTTTGGGAGGAGAAAGTAATATTAATAATAATCTCAAAGAAAATCTGCTAGGGCCACTTCCAGCTGATGCAGAGGTAGTTTGAGGTAAAATGTGTGGCTTTAAGAGCAGTCTATTTTGTAGTACAAGACCTTTTAGAGAGATCTGTAAACCAAGCTTTGGAATTGCCCTGCAATGTCATTTAGCTTCTCAGTATCTCTCCAAGTCCTTGCAGAAATACAAAGATGATCAAAGGTACAGGATGATATCAGCATGATGAGTGTATAATAGACCAACTCTTTTCAGCCTGGAAAAAAATAGATGAGTGAAGAAGTACATGACAGATGTCATCAGTGGCTCATAAAAGATAAAAAGATAACACGTCGTTCCTTGTCTCTTTCAATGGAATGAAATCTAAAGCAGGCAGATCCAAACTAAGCATGAATTTCCAAAGTGGAAAGTTAAAAAATACTCCTTGCCACAGGCAGTTGTGCAAACTTTTAGGAGTATTGAAAAAGCAATTGATGAAGTTGAAGATAATAATAAAATAAATAATTCACTGTGGGCTATTATGTAATGGCACTTCTGATGGTTAGAGGGACTCTAAGCAGAAATGTCACCAAATGGGGAGAAGACACTCCAGAAAAGGATCATAGCTGATTCCTCCCACTCCTATATTTTATTCCATTTACGAAATATTGGTCATGTTGTGTGACAGAACACAGGGTCAGATGCACATTTCCTCTGATGCACTACAGCCATTCCCTTAGTGGAATTGTGTGGAAAAGCACCAGATCCTACCTGGAAAACACAAGAGAAAAAACCCCATATATTCATGCCAGGAATAGATTTTTCTGAATGCTTTGCAAACTCACCTGAAGTATGAAATATTACTAAAGCATTCTCATTGATAAAGAAGTGCACACTCCTTTTCCCATTTTGTCCTTGTGTAGATTCTGATTGAAACAACCTGAGCAGAAATTTTGTACAGTTAAGACCATTCAGGACTTGGAAATATAGTTTCTTAATCCAGGGAAGAGATTATTTCAAAATCTTGGTAATAACCTTGTTGTAAATGCATCAGGAGTTTCTTTTCCATATTAATGCTATGCAATTTCTAATCCCAGAGGATGGCAGAACCATCATTAACTTTGTAATTCCTACTTTTAAACCCGACAGGTTTAAAGGGACCAGAGTCCTCCACCAAGAGGATCCCCAGGTGTTCCCATAACATTTAACAGGTTTGTTGTCACACAATACTGGCACCACTCAGAAGCCAGAACAACAGATTGAGGGAATACTTTTGGTCCTGTCACCAAGCCTTGCTTAAAAAGAGTTTCAAAGGAACTCCCAAAATAAGATTAAGGAGGTATGATGCTGAAAAATGAAAACACAGAATGAAACGCCATCCCTACTTACCCCAGTATGTCACTATTTTCAAAAGAGATAGAATACACTTGGAAATTCAATTAGAACTTTCTGGTATTAAATAAAGTTACTGTTACCTGAGATCAAGTAAATATAATTTCTTAGTGAAAAGAACCCAAGATATTGTATTTCTCCTTTATAGATGTAGAATTTTTTAGATCTACCTCAGGACTGTCAAAAGTATATGAGGTGACAAGTACAGGGCAATATCAGTACCTATTGTCCTTTTTGTTTGTTCTTTTCTCCAGTTCTCTAAGTGGCTTTATCTAGAGTAAGTCAATATTGGGTTAGATTACACATAAGCAATTTTCTAAAATTGTATATTATTAAATAATTTTATATTATTAAATAATTTTTTCTTCATATTTCCTGGTTCGGCAATTGTTCATGTTATTTGGCTTCTTGCAGGACAGGTGGAATTCAAATAATGCCTAAATTGGAGGCACAGTCATTTCATGACAAGTTTTTTCTTGTGAAAATTAAATCACTTCTATCATACATAACAAATTCTGCTGGTAGAGCCACTGCTCAGTGATGGAACTGGATGTCCTCTAAGTGGTTAATCTTTAAATAAATTCTTCAGCATTCAAAATACATACCTGCTAAAATTGTACTTATCTTGTAAATAAAATTGGCTCACAAATCAGAATGTCCCTTACATCTTAAAAAGTCTTCTATTTATATGGTAACTGTGCCCAGACTAGTTTTATCCTGGGTAAAAAAAGGATTCCAGGACCCTGAAAACTTTAGCTGAAGGATTCTGTTATTACAGAATATAGCAGTGCTCATACCAAAATTAATATGCCTTCTTATATGAAATTGTCAGTGGAAAAAATTCCCCAAATGGGGCAAAAGAAGAATTTCACATACCTCCATTTTTCTGTAGAGGAAGTTGTTCAATTAGGTGTCCTGCTACAGAAAGTGCTAACAAATTATTTAACAAATTGCTGTGACTGTGCATCTGAGGTTTTCCCAATGTCACATACTCAGCTCATGAACCAGTAAGTGATAAAATTATTTGATGCAATAAAGAAGCATCAGTTGATTTTACATGAGCCAAATTGCAGAGAATGATAAATCATCATGAGGCACCCTTTGGCTTGAAGAACCTCTTTAAATTTATGAACATTCCAGCTATCAACTCAAAGCTGGCTCTTCAGGTTTCCATAAATTGGGTGATGGAAATGATAGACCTAAACAGTCTTAAAAAATTACTGTTTGCATGTGCCTGACCTAAAACACCTCAGAGAATTCTGATGGGAAGGAGGGATTTATTCTTCTCAATCCCTTGTGTTGTAAGAAGAGAACTTAAGCCCAAGTGGCTGCCTACAACATTTTTCAGCATTACAGTAATGACAGAAACCACCACTTATCTAACTTATCTTGGTGTTACTATGAAGGCAAAAACCTTCAGAGTCCTTGGAATAACTTCTCATATCTCTACTCCCTCCTCTCTCTCAATTTTTGTACCATTTCTCTTCTTGCTCTTTTAAGGAATCTTTATTTAATAGTTGAGGAGTGAGCAGAGCCCCATTTAAAGGCTAAGTTTCTGCATAAAAATAAAAAAAAAAAAAACCATCATATGACCAGTTCTGGGCTCCCTGACAAAACCCCAAAATTGCAACCTTCAACCTAGTGTGTCCCTGGAGAAAAATTTCATCTTTTCACGTTCATACATTGTACATGGATCAGTCTTATTTATTAGCAGACAGGTAGATTCCTGCATTCCAGCTGAAGTGACAACTCCATTAGCATTCAGAGCAGATACTCATGGAATTGGCTGACAACACAGTTCATGTTTATATGCATGGGATGCATTTACACTTATAACTATGTCATGATCTACAACATCAGCTAATGTGAAAATTATGCATTTAGGTTTAACACTGTGTAAATGCCAGATAGGGAGGATGGAAAAGTCCATTTAGCTTTTTAAGTACAGCCTCCAAAGGCAGTTTAGAATTTTTAGTTAGCAACTACATTAATAATTTTTTTGGTCTTTTATTATAGAAATGGGTAGAAAAAGCCATTTGACAATTTGAGTACAATGAACAATTCCACCTGCTCTCCTCTCCGTGCTTTTATTGCAAAAGGCTGTGCTTTTATTGCAAAGCTATTTACTACAAATAGCCTTACTATAACATCCTGTGCTAGCATCTTTGCTATAATAACCAAGGATGTTCATGTCACTACATTAACCACCATTCTCTGACCCTGAAGGGTTGAAAGTCTTTCCAAGACAAAGTATTTTTCTTTGTACAGAAATTATGAGTATACTACTGCCTTTCAAGAAAGAAAAACATTCCTCCTGGCTAGTTTGCCTCTTCATAGTATCCTAAAAACCACACCAGCCAAGCAGTTTCTACCCTGATCTTAAAAGTAACTGGTTATAGGAGTTTATCTATAGGAGAATTGCCAGAGAATGGTTTTAATAATTCTTTTAACCAATGTTGTCAGCTGTAAAAGCACAAAAACACTGCCAGGTTTGGCAGCTGCTAATAAACCTGTGGGATTTCCATTATTCAGTACCTGCACAGAGAACCACTATCACTGTCATACTTTGTGAAAAATCTCTGCCAAGATTTCTTCTCCTGGTAGAAAACTCAGAGAAAAAAATGAAAACAATAATTATCTGATTGCTTCTCCTGTGTTTTGCTGCTGCGGGATGTGGTTTGGACATTTTTTACCAACTGGTCATTGTTTTATTGGTTTCATGTGAATTGTTTTAACTTAATGACCAAAAATGTGAAAATGTTTCTAGGAAGACAAACAAGAAGTGTTTTGGCTTATGCACCTCAGACAAAGAAAGGTCAGGGGAAGCTAATCTGCCACCTGTGCCTGTCTCAGCCATTATGCCAACTGCTCACCAGCAGAGTAAGATTTTTTTACTCTTAAATAATCTTAGTTTGGTTATACTGAATAATTTTTGTATCAATATATCAGAATACTTGAATGCAGAATGTCTTGGTATTTCACCATTATTCCCTCTGATGAGCACATCCCTTTAGGGACCCTACAATAACCTTGTGCTGCTATCACCACTAGTTTTACCTCTGCCATTTACAGAAGTAAAAGTGGGTTTGGGTTATTTAGGCAAAAGTCATGATTGTATAATCTAAGTGTTAAATTCCTCATCTGGAGGGGAAAGTTCAACCTTCTACCAGCATGACCTCCCTGATCATCAGTTCATGGAACATGGATATTTAGGGGGTTAAAAAAACATTTCTAGTAAAAAAAGAGAAAAAAAAGTCTAAGCTGGTGTCTTAACTTCTAAGGCATAAGAATTTTAACTTCAATACATGCAAATGAATATTTTTTGCAATATTTCTTCCAAAAACTCTACAATTCCCGTTTGCATGCACACATGCACGGGCATCCTCAAGACAAATAAAACTTTCAGTGGATTTATCCCACATCTTTTATTTCAGTTAATGGCTAGTAAATCCACACCTTTTTGTACTTATGTTAGTGCATAAATAAACAAAATAGTTCCTACTTAGAATTCCAGTTCCTAGAGATTTATAGAACTCCCTTCACAAATAACCTTGATTTCATGGCAGTTAAATTCAACCTAGGGTTACAAAACCTGCATTATTCATTTTCCCTATGACTGCTAAAAGTGATTTAATCTATTTATAAAAGAGGAGTTCAATTTCATTAAACTTTTCTTAACAAAGATCCCTGTGCTGCAGAACACACATTTTTACCTTGAAATTGTCACCCTTGCCTCTTAAACAGAACCCAGAGAGAAAAAAATCTCTCCTCAGACATAACACCAGCCATATAACATTTATTCTTAGGCTTTCTAATCATATTTTCTAACCATTATTAATTTGTAATTAAGAAGCAATGAGCAAAAATTATTGCAAGGTTTCATTTCTGCCCCAATTAACGTTTTGGATTTTGCTTTGGGGTCTTCATTACAAACAAGTTGTCAAGCTAAATGATGTGGCAAGTTATCTATATTTAGCAACCTATAATTTTAGCTTGTGTTTTACTGGTTGAAAACAAGAGCAACTGACATCACTGCAGACAACAGGAAAGAAGAATGAACTAATATTAAAATCCCCAATAGCATGCATTCATCTTTTGTGATTAAAACCCTCTGCCTGGCCTTTCTTTGAAAAGACAGAGACTTCCAAACTGATTAAACCTAGAGGCAAGGCTGTTTTGCATATATCTTGTAAAAATCCCCAAGCTGCCCTAAACTTTAGTCTAAAAATTAGCTGCAATCAAATTTTTCTTAGATAGTCATGTACCAGCTTGGAATTCTTCCAATTTCATTCCTCGAAATCTGATAAGCTTGGAGTCCAGTTTTTATAAATCAAAAGTGTGCTTGCATTTACCTGATTTCATCTAAATTTTTTAGAAAATTTTTTCTAGAAAACAGGTTTCTGTTTATGCTTCTGAGTTCAGTGAGCTTTGCTGTTAGAAATCAGCCATGGTACACTTCTGCTCTGAGTGGACAACATCACACCAGGAGTACATTCTAATTAATTCCAATGTTAATTGGCAATTCATTAAGCTTAGCTGTGCCACCAATTAAGTTTAATTTTACCCAGGTATCCCCCAATGTATTCAGAGGCACAGCCACATATCTGTTTGCTTTAGGGTTATTCCTACAACTCCTGAAGTAGAAAAGAGCTCACAAATATATGTTGGGTAAAATGCAGTCAGAAACAATCACAGCAATTTTGATGCCAAAGAAGCTCAAAAAATCTGTGCAGAGGTTAAAAGCAGCTGTTTAGATCTGGAGAAATCAGTTCCAGTCTGATTCATCTGAAGTCACTGCAAGCTCCACTCCTGCCTTCAACACCACAAATACTGAACCAAGAACTACATCTGTACTCAACATTTTCCAAAGCTGCTGAAAGGCTTTACATGCTCGATGCAATTCCCACCAGAACTAAATAAATCTGGAAGTTGGTTTGAAGCCTCATTTCTGAGAACAGGGACCATACTTTAGACCAAGTGTTTCACTTTTATTTTTCCAAATGGGAGAAAATCATTCCATTTACAGCACTAACAAGAGTCAGAAATCCTCATAGGGTCAATAGCAGGACGTGGCACTACTCAGTGTGACTTACTGAACACAAAAGTGTTTTCTTATTATGAAGTGACTGGTTAGCATAAAAAAGGGAATTAAAATTACTAGTGGCTGGGATATTTTTGAGGTGGATTCTGATTTCTCTGTCCAGATGGAGACAGAATATATCCACCCTTGATATCAAAGAATATTACAAAAACATACCATTAAATATAGAATTAACATTGAAACTAGGTTTTTTTTTCATTATTATTTGCAACTAGTGTAAGTTGACAAACACATGGCAAATATCCAGCGTTTCTCCAAATACTGTGTTTAATACTTTGTAATAAAATTGTTTATGTGAGATGTTGGCATAATTGCTTGCTGATACAAATTAAGAAGTTATTTCCTACGCTGTGAAGAGCTGAAATCCTATGGCATAAAAGTAGGAGTAAATAAATACTGCAATATATTTTGTAGAACATTTTAATGCACTGTGTGTCCTATAAATCAGAAGAAATGCACTACTTCCCTTGCTTGCCTGGATTTAGTCCTACAGAAGATAGGGTTACCTAAACTTCAATCCTGCCCTGAACTTAATCCTTCGTATTTTATATCTAAAGGTCTCACCAAGTGTATGAAATAAGACATTGAATCATACTGAGGATGATGGGGAAAAAAGGAGCTTAAAAGCTAGAACTGGATAAAGCTAAATCAAGCCAATGAGCACCATAAAATCTGCTCAAAGTCAAAGTGCCCTTGCCAACCTTTTTGCCAGTGTAATATTCCAAATATTCAAAGTTGCATCCTTAGAAATAACTTTAAAATGTCTTCTGTCCATAGCCAGACTTCACAGAGAAAAGTTGTTTCTTTTTCACACAGGTAATGTTTAACTCTCCTGATCTGCCCAGCTGCAAAGACCTGAACATCTCTTCAGAAGAGGTTGGTGAGACTTTCATGAGTACAGTGCTGTACTATTGAGGCTGTTCCCACAAGGTTCCTGTTTCCCCTGAAGAACACCTTTCAAAAATATTTTTTTTCAAAGGGCAAGTCTGGCTGCTGAATTGTTGTGGGTTTATACCTAATAAGAGGCATTTTGCAAAGCAACAAAATTCCAAATAAATCAGACCAGAATGGGTGTTTGACCTTGAATCAAAGTGCCCTAACAGAGCTTCTCTCCACACACCCACACTCTCTTTTTAACTCAGAACTGTCAGAATAGAGTTTCCTTCTCTTTTGAACCAGTAATGGTGCTTGGCAGTAACTCTAAGCTGCAATTCTATGCACTTAGAACTCAGTCTCCCTTTTAAGCTCGAGAACAAGCTGGTGATTCAATATTTCTGTCATAAAGATACTTCCAGGCTTTTTCTGCAGATACAATGACCAAAAGAGCAGTGCTGAAGGTCTCATCACAGCTCAAAGACTTCTAATTCTATCAATGGAGGAACATCCAAACCATGTCAACCATCAAAGCTCTACATTCCCTATATTGTCAGTTTTTGGACCATCATCTTGGCTGCTCACTGACCTCAAGATAATGAGAAATAAATTGTATCCTGAATATCCAAGTGCTGTGCCTCAGGAGCAGCACACTTAAACAAACTTCTCATAAAACATGAAGTATTTTTTTCATAAGGAAGCTAAAGAGAATATAAAAATACTGAAATATCCATTGTGTGCTACTTAATAAAGCAAAAAGCAGCTGAAAAGCAGGTATAGTTTACCTACCTCTTGTAGCCATGTGCTAGAACAGCAAGGAGATGCAGAGCTTGAGTTCCAGCTTCTACTTAAAACATTGCAACCAAGCTAGCAGGAAAACTGAGTTTTCTCTTTTTTGTACTTCTGACTATGCCAAAATCAGGCCAAAGCCAACAAAATAATTGCAAGTAACTGAAAAAGAAAAAAAAATGTTTTTCTGGGAGTATTAGCATCACCTTTCAGGTGCTTGAACTCAATTTTAGCCCCCAGATGTCACTGTCATATTTTCTGAAAAATCCCTTCACCAGGATGTCTTCTCTTGGGAAGCCTCAAAGAAAAAGGAAAACAATATTATCTCATTTGCTTCTCCTGTGTTTTGCTGGTTTGGAATGCGGTTGGAGATTGTTTGCCCACAGGTGGATTGTTTTTGCTTAATGACCAACCACTGTCAGGCTGTGTTGGGAATCTGGAAGAGGTCACGAGTTTTTAATCAGTGTCTTGCTAAACCTTCCCTCTGTATCCTTTCTCTAATCTTTAGTATAGTTTAGTATAGCATTCTTTAATGTAGTATCATAAAATAGTAAATTACCCTTCTATGAACATGGAGTCAGATTTATTAATTCCTCCTTTGTCCTGAGGACCAGCAAATACCACACCCGGACCAGGTTTTGGAAGTGATCTGGATATCCTAACCACACTGCCCATCAGCAGGTGATTTACAATAGGCAAATGCTACTAAGAGTGATGTAAATTTTATTTATGTAAAATTTTGGAGGAGGTTATGCCACTGACAGTAGAGTTAGTCTAGGAAAAAAAAAAAGTCAGATTACATTAATCACTATATCTTAACTCACTAATTGATGTTGGCAAATATGCTTCCAGAGCATAACATTACAATGAACTTGCTTCTCTCTAATACAACCAGGAGAGGTATCTCCAAATATCATTTTACAGAGAAAATGATGGAATTCCACAGATTCAACAATGTCACACACAATTCTAAATTTCTTATTTTGGTTGACCAAACTAACAATTCAAATAAGTTATTTATTTGAAGTTGCAAGCTTCAGGTAAATTTGGTTTTTGTAGTTATTTGATGTTTCTTTATTAATACAGTAAAGCAGGAGAAAAAAAAATAATACATTATATTATACAGGTTATTTTACCAGATCATGAAGAAATCAAACCAATTACCATGAATCAAGCATTAGATGCACTTTGCCTTTTGATTATGCATCTGCTATGCAGCTTGATAAGACAAGAATCATCAGATACAAAGGCGTTATGTCAAAAATAATTATAATTAAGATTAACATAGCCAGAAGCCAACCCTTCATTACAGCACTGAAGAAATTTCATGTTAATGAGAAGGCACATCTCCTAAACAGACAGTTTCACAGCTTTAGAAAATAAGAACTCCTTTTCTTTCCAGGCAAACAAACAACAATGACAAAGTAATTTTCCAAGTTCTGAGGTCCTGCCAGGACCGTCCTACAACTACTATACCTGAATTGCCAGATCACTTCTCTTGCTTTAGATTTGGATTTCAGATTTATTTCTTTTGTAAGCACCACATTAAGAATCATATCATTCCAAATAGTAGTTGCCACTTCATTCTACAGTTTAATTTCTTATTTGGTTATTACTTAGAAGTCATCTGCAAATTAGGAGTAAATATGGTATGGATGCATATGGATGCACTACGTGCCTCTGCTTGGTTCTTTGATAGTAGAATTCATCAAAGCCTAGTGTTTAATATGAATTCTTGTTCTCATCACATTTCACTATTCCCACATTCAGCTACAATAGGTTGTTACACAAACTGCATATTAAATTTTCTGCATAACTCGGTTGTGAATGTTTGGTGGATTTTTGTTTTGTTATTGCTCCTGCTCTGTTGTTTTTAGGGGTTTGTGTTTTCTTTAGATTATAGACAAAAAAGATGCTATGGAACAACATACTGAAAATTTAATGAAGTCAAGGTAAATGACAACCAAAAAACAACCCCAAGAACTTACCCACAACTTAGACTTAAATCCATATTTCCCATTAGAAGTCACCTTCCTTTTGCTCACACACCTGATTTTGGCTTTCAAGAACACTTATTTTCCAAGGAATTGAAATTTAAATGATTTATATCCTTTTCATGCTCTTTTTTGACACCTCACTTATTAACAAGGTGAGCACAACGACTGCATTTTTCAGTCATTAAAACCCTCCTTATTTCTGTTTGTTCCAAACCTTATTAAATACTGACAAACCCATTCTTAGCTCTGAAAGATTAAAATTTATACAGGAATATCTTTCCCATTAAAAGAAATCTCTCAGAGTTGTTGCCCTTCACCCAGCTGGTCTGCAGATAGACTGGACTACATCAAGGTTAAAAATTCTTATTCATAGAATCAGAGAATGGTTTGGGTTGGGAAGGACCTCAAAGATCATTTCCTTCCAACCCCCTGCCATGGGCAGGGACACCTTCCACCAGCCCAGGCTGCTCAGGGCATCCTCCAGCCTGGCCCTGAGCACTCCCAGGGATTCCCTGCTGTTCAATAGTGCAGCCTCTTCTGACCTGCACCACCCTCCTAAAAATCTGTGCAATGATAAAGAACAGCTGCACCTCAGTAAATTTCTCTTTCTAAAGACACACAGAACTCACAATATGAGACCACACTGCCCTTTCTAGACAGGGAATAACTCTGCTGTTATTACTCACAAAAATAGCTAATTATTTTCTGGCAAAATTCAAAAGAGTAAAGAGCTGGTGAAACTCTCCTACTTAATTTTTCTTAACTTTTTTTCATAGCCCTAATAAACTGAATTTAGTGCAACAGGAAATATCACAGAGGCACCTATTAAGATCTCACATGTGAAAGAGATTAGATTCAGATAAATGAAGATTAAAGTAGATTTTGCAAACATTGATTTACTTTATATTGTGTAAGGAGATACAGATCATAAATACCTAGGCAACACAAATATATCCCAGGATTAGGGGAATACTACTATCATTCTCACTTGCTGAACTAAAAAATTAAATTTCCATACCATAACAAATTGCAACTTCCTGAGTTGCAACTACCATAGGAACTAAGGAGGAAAAAAAAAAAAAAAAGGGAAAAAGTAAATCTCATCAGCTTCAAGCAGAGATTTAGGCAGTTTGATTTCCATAGATGACTTATTTAGATATTCATTTTTAACCTCTTTCTACTACCAGAAAAAGAATTTCTGAGGAAATATAGACTTTTGGAAAGAAAATACCTACAGAAATATTCAAGCATTTCTACATTTTATCTCTTTTCTTCTCCCCTCTGCTAGTGTCCCTGAGTGCTCAAGAAATGCTTTAGTGAGCTGCTCTGCATTATATAGGGACATGGACTTCTCCCACTTCCAGCAGGCTCTACTTGCTAATTAGCCCTTAATTAAAATGAGTTGCAGCTGGTTTGAGACACTCCCCTCTCCCCAACCCCAGTGTCCTGTTTCTAATTTCAGAACTAATAAAAATTCCCACAAGCCAGTCTGGTCTGGTCTGGGTACTTTTCTTGAGAGAGTATATTCAGCATTTCTTTAGTGCTCTTTCCTCTTCCTCTTCTCTCTTTGTTTTCTAAGCACAAAATTTTAAGAATTGATTTTGCTTCTTCTTGGGTTTTTTCTTTTTTTTTTCTTTAATTTCTCTAGTACAGTGAATTATATATTTTTTTTTTCTTTTTCCTAGCTTTGAAACTTGTTTTAGCTGTTGATTTGATGAGGCTTTAGGCTGGAATAGACTGAAAGCCTGACAATAAAATCTTGCTAAGGACCAGTGCAGATGTGCTACAAGGTTCCCAGAAACTGCTGCCAACACATTTCAACTGAGCCTTTTGATGTCTGTTATTCCTGCTTTTCCACTCAATTGAATTAAATTCCATTTGGATTTTGTGATAGGGACAAACATCCACAAAGGATGAAACCAAAGCTCACAAACTCGATTTGAGCTTCCCTGGATTTGCAGAAGTCTGCAAGGATGGAAAGGCTGGGCAGCCTCTTCTCTCCCTGCTGTGACTGTGTCTCACCATGTTAGTGAATAAATATCAGGGAACAAACCTCATTTCAGCCTCCTCTTTATGTTCCTGACTCACCCTTCTGAAAATTAACTTAAGAGACATGTTAGGGTCTCCAGGAAATGCTCTGAAATGATTACTGTACCAGAAAAATAGAGATGTGAGCAGAGTTTTAAAGAAAAAAAAATTCTGGAAGGAAAGGTGAGGGAAAAAAGAAGAGTATGAATATATTGACTTAGTTCTGAATGAGCAACTCGAAGTCATGGCTTGTGTATTCTCTTAAAAAAAGATATATTTTTCACTTAAATAAAACCAAAAAATTAATTCAGTCCACTGAGCATGAGAGGCACAAGAGAGAGAGGCAAATAATGGCAGCATTCTTTTATCCTCCCCATAGGGTCGATTTATTAGGCAAATAATATTCGAAGTTCTTCTCTGCTTCTGTATTGGCAACAGGAATGCAACCACTCCCCCCTTGGACAGCTCTATATACAGAGTATGACACCTGCAGTTTACCTCTCTGCTGTTTCCAGAACTTCCAGAAGGGTTTTATCTCAGTTCTGGGAGTATCTGGATCCAGATTATAGTTTTATAAATTTGTTAAATTTATTTTCTGTCTTGCAATCGTGCTCATGTTTCTCTCACAGTCAAAAGTCAGAGGTTTGGGATTGCTTTACTCCTTGCCCTTCATGTGTGAACTCAAAATAAATCAATAAATAGGCTATTGGGGGGGGGGGGGGGCATGAAATAATTTGTGTCAGATTCATTTGTTTAAATTAAATTTTAAGATAAAATGTCATTGCATCATTTCTGAGGGAAAAAAAAGAAAACATCCTTCTGAAAAATAAGAATGCAACAGCAATAAAAAAAAAAAATCCAGCTTAATCCAGCCCTGATAAATAGTTACTTCCCCATGCGTGTTTCCATCTCTGAATCTCCCATGAGTTCAAAAAGTCAGAACAAAAATCCTAAATAACCAAGCTGATTTTAAAAGGTGTTTGTAAAAAGAACCCAACTTTGAAAAACTGCAGGTTGAGGGATGCCTTCAGTTCAGGTTTAATTTACAGAGAACATTTAATGAGGCAGCACCAAATGTTTCTTTGTTTCCAATCAGCTTTCTAAATAAATGCATTCATAAATAATAAATAAATGCATATATAAATAATAAATCTAACTAAATGCATTTTAGCATTTTTCATGCAGAGAACATTTTTGTCTGCATTTCATGTTCAAATTCTCAGGTTTTGCCCTTACTGATGATCAGCTGTGGTCACTTACTGCTGTGATCTCCATACCTCAGGAGATTTTACTTTGAGTTTGAAGCAGAAGTGCTTAAAGTTTCATCTAGAGGCAGTTTGGACTCTCCAGAAGTAGTTCTAGTGCAATTTCCCCCTCTCAGGATATGTTTAAAGGTTGTTTCCATTTAAAATATCTTCACAAATGGAAATCCCAGATCCCTCTGTGACCGGGCACACCCCAGATGTGCCCAGCCCTACCAAGTTGTGTGCTGACTTTTCTCTATAACACCTTCTTCTTGATACTTTTGGTAAATTAACTGAGATATTTTAATGATATCCTCTAAAGATAATCATGTCAGATGATATTGGTGTGCAGCTGGCAATGCACAATCACAGGCTGGATGCAGTCCCTGCCTGATGTCCCAAATATCCATCAGGCTGAGGGATGTGGTCTCCTGCTTTTCCTTCCCAGGGATTTTTTTACAAACACTGAATGGCAGATCCTGCCTGGCTGCACAGAAATTCTTACTGAAAATTCAACAGTTGAGCAAAGACTGCTTTCACCTTCCAGAAAACTCTTTCCAGAAGTTAATCCTAAACTTTCCGATGTTACAGATAAATTTTCCGTTGATAGTTGACAGATTTTTGACATGTTCTGTCTGTCTGAAGGAGATGATACAAGTAAAAAGACACCTGAATTTAGCTCCTTATTGGAAACATAGAGAAATAACTTTGAATAGAAAAACTTCGTCCTTTTGAGAAAAAGCAGAACTTGTAAGAAACAGAAATGTCTCATTAAGCAGATGATTAAACTTCCCATTGTAAAGGAATGAAAAAGATATTGCAATCAATGTTAGGACTTACAGTGAATATGCAGCTGAGATAAAAATGGGAAAAGAATTTTTTTTCCCCCAGCATTCTGAAATTCAGGCAGTGAGCTAGAAAACACAAGAAGATGTAAGATTGCCCTGCAGCTCCAGTAAGTTTAGTCTCATGTTACTTTCCTGTAAATGTCCCTGAAGGTGCAAGACAGTGAGCAATCAGCTCAGAAAATTACTAGATTCACTTTGTGTGATTTGCTCTGTGTGGCCAGAGGGGGATACTTTGTTAAAAGACAATGAGAAATAGAAAGTGTAATGAGATCCTAAGCTCCTCTTTTAGCCATGAATCTAATGGTAAAATATTAGTATAGTGTGAAGGAAATAAAGAAAGAAAATCAGTGTAAATATCAATGCAAAATATAGCTTGGGTGAGCTGATTTATGTCCAAGGGCAGTCATCATAAAATCCATGAAAGAGGTCATTGTAAAATCCGTGGAAAAGTCAGAGGAAAAGACTAATTTCTTTATGTGCAGTTAATAATTTTTTCTTACTTGTACTTGACATACCTGCTGTGCTATTTTCATACATTTTACAAAAAAATGGGATTTGGAAGTGAGTTAAAAGAATATACTGTCTAGAGGGACTTTTTGGATATCAATATATTACAAAATTCTGAATACTTTTTTGATGGAAATGAGGATGTGTTTTGGCCTTGTTTATAGAGTGAAATTAGTTATTAAACAGTAAAAAAATAAATAGAAGAGAAACTTGACTTGTTGGACTGAAATAACAATTTATTTCAGAAGGGTGTGGACATCATGCAGTACTGCAGTGTCTCAGGAAAGGCAACAGGTTTGAGGTTTGATTCAAATGCTTTCAGGTTTGTTCTCACCTCAGATTTGGGGATAAAAATGCATTTTACACCTTAGATCTGGAGATGTGATTCATCACATTTTCTGTAGAGGACAGGTGCAGCACATTATGGGAAACACAATTTGTTTTTCCAGTCACAAGAGAACTGTAGCACACTTTTTAATTGACTCAGAGTCAAGTTTGATTGGCTCAGGATAAAGTTTCAAGTGAGTTTAAAAATTGCACTGCTTTAATATGGGTTTGAAACAATATAAAATAATGATATTGTATTCCATTTTCCAAAGAAAATATGGAAAGAGAATGGACATGGCTGAATAATCTTTTCTGCAGTTTTGGGTGGGTTTATCTGGGGAGATTTCTTTGCTTGTTCTTTACCCAAGCCTTTCTTCTTTACCTACTTTCAATCCAAAATTGTTCTTTCAAAAAACGTTTTTCTAAAATGTCTATTTCTCCATTCAAACCAAGGTTGGTGTGTGTCTTGGCTTCAAAAGCCAGGTGTCTGCTAAGGAAGGCAGGAGCCTCCCCTGAAATGGAAAATGCAAACCGCCTCCCTCCAAATTGCTATAAATTTTAAATTAAGGGGCTCTCAGGTGAAAATATGGGAGCAGGAATAACAGTTCTTTATTAGAGAAGAAAATAAAAAGATAAAATAAACCATGCAGTAAACTAAACCAACATTGACAGAGTCAGAACCCAACCTGACACCCTGTGGGTCAGGGTGTTGGCGGCAGTCCCATTGGAATTGTGGCTCAGCCCTCCTGCAGTGTCAGGGGTGGTTCTGCTGGAGCAGGGATCCTGTAGAAAGGTGCATCTTCCTCTGAAGAGCCAGTGGAAGAGGCAGCTGCTGTTCCTCTGGGAAATCCAGTGGAGAAGTTGTGCTGGTGTTCCAGAATCTCCAGATTATATCCTGGTAGCAATGTTTGGCTCCTCCCCCTGGGCTCACATCTCCCAATGGGATGCTGTAGTTCTTATCAGCCATGCAGGGACATTCAATAGCTGTTATCAGCAGATGTCCCCCTGGAGGGAGGAGTGATTGTGGAAGAGATAAGGAAAACTGCCCACTGAACAGAAGACAACTGCCATACAGAGGGCAAACAGAATCCAAATTGCTTGGCAATCCAGGACAGTGTGCAGTTCTGCATTTAAATAAATCTTAGAAAAAATTGCTCATGCTCCTGGAAGCTGATAACTGTGATCACTCCTTGTGCATTTCTCAATGGTCAGTCTGCAACAAATTGCCAGTTGAAAACTGGAAATTGGAAGGTTTCCTTTTCTTAAAGAACATTTAATTCCCTTTGGTATTTTTTAGGCACTCAGATGCACTCAACCACTCACATGGAGCCTGCTGTATTTGCAGGTACAGCACTTGTGCACTTGACTAGAGTTTAGATGGAAATCATCTCCTGTTTGGTATAGAAGCTACTAAATGAGAAAATAACCTTTCATGATGCTAAGTCAGGTCACTAGGAAAAAGTGATGTCCCACTTAAAAAGATCAGACACAATATGTTTGAGGTCAGGGTGATAACACTTAAAACTCTTTTTCTCTGTAATGGATGTAAAGAACACAGGGAAAGATGGGAGGGACAGGTGAAGATGGTTTAAGTGGTGGCATTTAACAAAGGGATGTCAAGCAGAAAGCTGACATCTGTTTTCAACTCCATCGTTATATTCATCACAGAAAGGTTTAGAAGCACATACAAAAAAAGAGAATTTCAAGAAGAGTTGACTTGATGGGTCTATTTTCATGCCTCTTAAAAGGATAACCAGGCTAAGAAAACAGTTAATCCCTTGAAAAGAGTTAATTCCCTAGGAATACAGCACATCTGGAAAGATCACAGCTGTACCAGAAGCCAGATGTTGCAATATTCTTATTGTGATTGAGAAAATAAGAACAACAGAAGAAAGTGGGAGAAAAGTACACACAGTCATAATGGATGGAAAAGTGACCTTTTTTAGTTTCTGTTTTTATGAAGGCTAAAGCATTGATTATTCTGGAAATGTTTTAACTTCTGAAGAATTTTGGAGGATAAAACAAAAAAGGTTGTTTGAACAGCTGGCTGCCAGAGCCATGGCTTGGAAAGTGGGTTCAGCCTTAGCTTCACAAGCAACCAGAAGTTCTCCCTGTGATTAACCCTGCACCCATTGCAATTTTGTTGTGGGAAGAAGGAAAAACTGTCTAATATATGAGACATTCCATAAGGAAGGGAACAGGTTCTAGTGAAAACACGTGTTGGAGGAGGAAAGATTCCTTCTTTTAGGAACTCTGCAAACATGACTCCAGCAAGTAATCTCATCTCTCAATTTCACTTATTTATCTCTTGTGATGCTTTGTTTCCATTCTAATAAATATTTCAAAGTTCAGATTTGCAAAAGATTTTTTTCCATAAGCTTTAAATATTAAATCAAGTAGGGTAAATTAGTAAAGGGCAAAAGATATATTTCATATAGAATACTCTTCACAGAAATTGCACTTGGACATTTTCTGACTATGTAGTTCTAATAAATACCTGAGTATCTATATTTTTTTCCTCCTTGAATATGTATGCATCAGCTGCAGGGGCTATAAGCATAAAGAAAACTTCCTGGAATATTTATGACATGTCTAAAATATTAATAGTGAAAATAACTTAATTTAAATGAAAAATAAACATACTTACAGTATGCTCTTTTTGCTTATTCTGAACTGATTTGATTGAGATGTTGAAGTCATTGAGAAAAACATGATCCTTACATTGTGTTTGCTATACAGGAATTCTATATACTGATTTGAAACTAAATTTAAAATAACAATAATATTTTTGCATGCCACACAAAGTATGAATCATTACAAAAGCTCAGGTATATTTGAATGAAATTATGTTCTTATGTTTGGTCTCATAATCTTGTAGGAGTAAGCAGATGAAATAATAAAACTATTGAGTATGTTAGGCAACATTAACAAAAATAATTTAAAAATTAATATATATGTTTGTGTGCAATTAAAAAATATGTATATTCCAGGGAGTTCCCATGCCTGGAAATTTCCAAGTGTTCAAGGCCAGGCTGGAAGGGGCTGTGAACAACCTGGTCTAATGAAAAGTGTCCCTGCCCATGGCAATGGGTTGGAACTCAATGGTCTTTAAGATCCCTTCCCAAACATTCTGTGATTCTGTGAAAAAATTTTGAAGTGGATGTTGAGCATACTCATTATTCTTCCAAATATAATATAATTGTGTTTAAAAATATGCAGATTTTTAAATAAATTATTAAAATGCATTATAAATTTTCAACGTAACTTTTGAAATTGAAGAAGTAAAAATGCTGTAGGGCAGCAGCAGGGAGTAAAAATCACTGTTGGTGTTTAGACATCTTTAATCACTACACAGGAAAGCAAAGTATATCCCCATCTTTTTATGGAGGATGTATGTATTGTTAAACAAATATTCAGGAGATTTTCAGTTCAAATTGTAGGAACAAATTACATAGAAACAAGTAGGGAACAGCCAGGAAGCTGCCATAAAAGTTTAAATGGATTAGAAAAGGATTTTGCAAATTCATGTAAATTGGCCCATCCTTTTGAGTGTTAAATGCAATCAGATGCATCAGCTGGCATCCAGAAAGTCCACAAACTGCTGACTGCAAAGATAATGTCCCCAGAGAAAACTCTGCCTGCATAATGACTATTTCTTGTTCAATCCAACTATCCTGTTGGCAAGCAGGATGCTGGAATAGGAAAAAGCTGTAGCCTGCCTCAGAATGGCAATTCTTTGCTTGTTATTGGGAGAAAAAAAGGTTTAAGTACTTCAGCACTTAATTAAGTTTGTAAATGTGTCCCAGACTTAAGGTTGAACATACAATTAATTTATTTGCTGATTTGGTGGGTTTGTATCTCATTGTGTAAGTTATTTATTGTAGAACTCTAAGAGGTTCCAGCACAGACAGTTCACAAGATTTTACCCTTATTTTGCCCTGTTCCAGTGCCTCTGGCAGGTGAACTTTCAGATCTTTGAATTAAGAAATGGCTGCTTAAAACTTTGAGGTGAAGTGTGAGGAGCAGCAAGATCACATCCAATTAAAAAGTAATTCTCCAACAATGTTAACTTACAGGTCACTCATCTTTTTAAGAAGCCATAAATAATTTATTCATTACTAATTAGCTGCATCTACTTTACCATCATATCTCCTATTTAATGAGCAACATGAGAGCATTATGTTAATTTAAAACTGTACGACTTGTCAAAAAGGAGTCAATTAAAAGGATTCTCTTCAGGAGGCTCTAATAGAATTCAGGACAGGATTACATCAGAAACAAAATTGAACTTTCTGTCCTGTGGGTATTTTTGAGAGTTCAAACTTCTGTCCCAAACAGAAACAAATAGAGTGAATCTGTTTATTGCTAAGGAAGGCAGAGGCACGTCAGTTTGAATCAGTCACTCTGTATATCCTGATTGTTTATATTTCATGCTTATATTTCAACTCTATTCTGCAATGTGCTCTCAGGAGATTGGATTAGGAAGAACCTTTATTGTAGCAATTCTAAAGATGCTGGAAGCAAAAATTAGATTTATTTTACTTTCTGAAAAGTTTTGAAGGGTGAAAGAGATTCCCCATGGTCCCACGATGTTGCTCCTGTTGGCACAAACAGTGGAGAAGGACTTTCAGCTCTCCTCCCAAGCAGCTATGCAGGGCAAAACCTCTTTTATTTTATATTAAAAACTAAAACCTAGCTAAGTTAAGTAAAGGGTTCATCTCACACAGTCCTAGCTGGTTGGGTTTGGTCAGATGCTTTGGTGGATGTGGGCAGAGAGCTCAGAGTGGGACCTCTGCAATGCAGGCTCTGAAACAAGGCAAGGGGACTCCTGCCACAAAGATTTGCAGCTAATTATCATAAATAAGATTTCTGTACCTCTCACTCCTTCAGTGCAGCAGATATGACTGCAACCTTTTACCTAACTTCTCAAGACTTCTTACAAATATTTTACTTATGTACAAAATTAGGACCACAATTTCTAGACACTGGGAACACAGGGATATTTTTATCCACATTTATAGATATGCTCTTAAAAAAAATAAATTACACTCCTTATTGTTTAAAACAGTTCACCAGCTCACCAAATCTTAGATGTCTAAAACAAAGCTCCCAATTAAAGGTGAAATATTATCTACAGTTAATAATAGAAGACAGACAAATCCAGAACCCAAACCAGTTTGTTTGGAAACCTAATTTAGGATTCCCACTGGAGAAAATCACCTTTCTGAAGACATCAAGCCTGTACAAAAACATGTGTGTTCTGGACAGGCAGAGGGAACTGTTAACATGAGAGTTGTTCTGACCTGTGGAACTCAGAATGCAGGAGTGGGAATGAGAGAGAGCACAAAGGAACAAAAAGATCATGGAGCACCACCTTGGCTTGCTTCACGGTTACTTTAAATTTTCATGGCTATTTAAATTGGATTAGCTTCAATTCTCAAACGGTCTGCCTGAAAAAACAATCCTCTGTTCTCTAATGAAAGGATAAATCCAGAGAATTTAGAGTGCCAGGAGCAAGCTACAAAAGCAGAGGAATAGTCTAGCAGACTTTAGCAGGGTCTTTACTTTCATTATTTTACAGACAGCCCTTGCTCAAACAAAACATTTCACACCCAAAGCTTATGAACAGGATGTTATCTTTGCACCAGGACCTGCCAGAGATTAGATGGAAATCTCCTGAGTTTTAGGCCCCATTTATCTTCCACTTGACTCTTTTCCAGTTGATGATTAATTAATTGGCTGTGGAGCTCTTAGCAAGGCTTTCCCTTGAACACCCCTTGGTTCCATCACACCTCCAGAGCTCCGGGCTGCAAGAGCAGCTGGGGGGTCCCTGAGCCCCTCTGATGTCAAAGGGAGCTGGAAGTCAGCAACCAGAAACAAAACACCCTCATGTGGCATTTTAAAAGGTTTGACTTCAAGTAGGTTTTAAAACTTTTATTAAAAATTTGCTTTTTTATTGTTTGGGTTTTTTTTTTTTTCTCTAGACTTTCTCTGTAATCTAGAGATCACACTGTTGTCAGGCCAAATAAAACAGTATATCATTCTGAATGAATTTTCATTACAGTCAGATCTATTTCCAGCAGTGCTCAGTTTGTGTATTTCTGACTCAAAATACTGAATATCAGTATTAAAAAATAAAAGAAGGACCTTGATGGTTTTAAAATAGCTCTGATACCTATAGCTCCAGGCTATTAACTCTCTGGGAATGCAGCTTGCCAGATAAATCAGTTCTGATCTGTGGCCCACGTTGTGTTTATCCCAGTTCCTTTGAGACAGTTCTACAGTTCTCTCATTTGGTATTGCCTGCTTAATAATTTCATATAAGTTTAAAAAAAGGAAAAAAAAGAAAGAAAAAAGAAAACGAGAGCACGTCTTCTTATTTATTTTTTCTTAATACAAAAAGGAACATTAAATTATGAAACCATTTCAGAGTCTCACTCTTCCTGGAAAAAAATAAAAATAAGCGTAAACTCACATTGCAGTGGCACAAATGTTAATTCTGAAAAGAAATATCCATTTGTTCATGTTGTGAAGATGAGAAGCATTTTCCATAAATTCACAATAATAATTGCACATCTGTATTTTATCACTATAGGACAGAGTTAAGATTGTTTTAAAACTTTAATATAAATTTATTTATATTAAATCATAAGTGTTCAACATTTTCAAATTTGAGCTTCCATAATTTTTTTTTTTTAAGTTGTGATTCATCATGTAATGGAATCTAGGTGTCACACTATAGGCTTCTTTTTGTTTCCTGCTTCTTGCAGGGTCAATCAGAATAATCCATAATTTTTAAAGGTGATTAGGAGTTAGGATTTAGATATCACTTTGGATAATTTTAGATTTAAATATCACTTTAGATAACTTTAGATAAGCTTTAGATAACTGTATTTCATTATCTTTAGCCTTAACTCTGCTTTTCTTGTTTTATCTCTTCCCTGGTTCATCTTATCTGTAAAATGTATGAAATTATCTTTGGAAGAACAATTTCGTTCAATGCCTGCTGAAGAAATTTTCATTTATGGAAAATAATGTAGGTGGAAATGCCTATCAATCCTGTGCATTTTTCAGTCATACCTCATGCTCCAGATGTCAGCAAGCTGAAGGCCTCCATCCACAGCACAGATAATAAAAATGTCATAAGAAGTATAGAATTAACTTCATAATTTGAATGGAAAATTAACTGAAAACTTAGGAAAAAGAAATAAATTTAAAAAAAATGTCTAAAAAAGGACACCTGGAATAAAATGATTCCACAAAATTTATGCCTTTTTATTCCCTTATTGTAAAAATCTTGAAAGTAAAGCAATTATGTCTACTTTCAGCTGGTGATGGTGGATAAATTTCCAAGTAAACATGTTTTTAACAATAATAATGTGAGAGTAGCCACAAAACCACTAAGGCCTTGTCCTGATTCTAAATGAGTTAAAGTTAGAAAACCAAAAGCACAAAGAAAACATATTGACACTGCTTAAAAAAATAATAATTGTTCACATTCTTAAAAAAACCCCTCAAATCCAACCATTTCATCAAAATAAAAACATAGTATGTTTTTGGTTGTACCCCAGCATAGTATGGTTGGGTTTTGGAACTTCCTCAGAGCGCTCCTCCTTTCTTTTCCTCAGATAAATTTATTTGTAGAGATTGGGCAATATCTGATATGTCTTGATTTCAGTGGAATTGGGTGTTACTGACCTTTAGTGGGCAGTTTCAGAAGGAAAGCCATCCACACCTCAATGATATTGGTAAGGAGGTGACACTGGAGAAGGGACCTGTCCCCAGTCCTACCCCAGTGTCTGGGACAGAGCAGGGAATCTCTGAGCTCTCATCTGGTGCCAACTTGGATTTCCTCAGCACAAGGAGGAATTTTTCACTGTTGTGAACCCTTCACTGCTGCTCTGGTTGTTCATTTGAGCATTATCCACCCTTCAGTCCTCCCACTGCTCATTTTCCGTGTCCTCAGCAGTGCTGAAATAGCTGAAGTGATCTGTCACTCGTGGCATTTTGTTACCTCTCAGCTCCAGATTTATGATGCTCTTATCTACATGACATGGGTAACTCACATCTGATGTACTGTGCTGCTTTTACAGCTCCGTGCACAGCTTGGTGTGAATCTCCACAACAGGAAAAGTGAACAATTGATCTTTATTTTCATTAGCTCACTGAAAAATTCCTCAGGGGTTAGAGCTCAGCCTTCCCATTGTGTGAGCCTTGTGTCCTACTTGAAAAATCTGATTTGTATCATAATGTCACTGTGTGAGTTGTGTTCTCCTCCAGCACTTTTGGGTTAAGGGTTATTCTGCTTCTCCAAAGGCTTCTTAAATTTTGAAGTAAATTTCTGAATTATAATAAATCTTCAGAACCATACAAAAAAAAAAAAAAAAAAAAAAAAAAACCCCAACCAACCAAACAAAAAATCCCAAACAATCAAAAAAAGCTCAGTGTAATACCTTGTATGCTATGGGTCTTTCAGAAACCAATGTGGACAATTGGAAATGGGGCTGACAGAAAAAAAGAGCATTTTTTTGAACGTAGAATTATTGGTTTTATCTGTTGCTACACCAGCAACTGCACACAGCTTTGAATTTTTCCTCAGCAGTGACCTCAGCCATTGTCAAAGCCTGATTATCTCATAGAGTACAGGGTTTATAATGGTTTTTGATTTTTTTCATGGAGAATTTTCAGGAAAAAAAAAATCTAAGTCTATAACTTGAATATCTCAAATGGCCAAAATAAATAAAATGGCTGAAAAGAAAGAAGGCTATTATAAAGCAAGGAGATGAACACAATATACATGTGTTAGTGTGTAAATATATATAAATGTGAAGATCTATTTATTTATAGTCTCGATTGTGCAAGTGTGCGGATTTACACAAATACAAACAAAAAAGTTTGCAACAAAGTGGAGAGAATAAAACCAGCGATACTGGATTATTTATTATTCTTTTAAGGATGAAATGTTTTTCTTCAGAACAGCATTTTTGTGTCTTTATCTGGTCTGCAATAATTTCTGTTTCTGGCTTCTTATAGTAACAATTTTGATACGATCGCATCCACCTACAATTTATATCAATACCAGACATCTTCAATAGCTCTCAAACTGCAAATTATTTTGAAAGGGAAACATCTGAACATATTGCTATTCTGATTGTAAAGTCTGTGAAAACATTTTTCCCCCTGAGCTCTTTGCTTGTTTTTAATATTGGAATAAAAGTGGCTTAGCTAAGCTGAGAAAACACTTGATCAAAATGTTGAAACCAGAGATGGTTGGTGTCACATTTTCTGCATGACCAGAAGTGGAGTGGCTCAGGTGGTTATCAAAATCCCATTAAGGTGGTATTTTCAGGGTCCCCCATTGTGGGGAGGAAAGATGAATCTGACTCCATGTTCTTAGAAAGCTAATTTACCATTTTATGATATTATATTATATTAAAGAATACTATACTAAAACTATACTAAGGATTAGAGAAAGGATACAGACAGAAGGCTTAACAAGATACTAAGGAAAAACTCATGACTGCTTCCAGAGTCTGACACAGCTGGACAGTGATTGGTCATTAAGTTAAAACAATTCACATGTTGGATAAACAATCTCCAACCACATTCCAAAGCAGCAAAACACAGGAGAAGCAAATGAGATAATATTGTTTTGCTTTTTTTCTGAGGCTTCTCAGCTTCCCAGGAGAAGATATCCTGGTGAAATTCCCAGAAAACATGACAGTGACACACTAACATGCTTATAATAGTCTTTAATCTCCATTTGATGGTAACATCTGGCCCTGATGAATTATTTTTTTGAACCATCACCATATTTCTCAACAGAAGAGGCTGAACTTAGTTTGTGGAAGAGAGGTGTAGTGAGAGCAGTTGTTTCCTCTGCATTGGCATTGTCTGTTAAAATGTGGAGCTGATACAAAAGACCTCAGTCACTCAATCCTCAGAAAGAAAAAATCCAAAATATCTACACTTTAAACTTCCAGTAGAACAAAAATAAGAACCAGCAAATAATTTTTCATTGAGTTGCACCATCTCCCCACATCTGTAGATCCTTTAAGTACTTTTTGAGAATTAAGTCGTCTCAAAGTACTTTTTTTCTGATTGGAAAACTTCTTCATTCCTGCAACAATTTTCAAAACCTCTACTTTCATATTTTTGAAAAACTTCTGGAGATGTGTACAGAAATATGTTCACTGATACTAAAATACAGTTAAGTTTGTATTGAAATGGAAACCCAAAACATGCTTGGAAAGACTTTTTCACACATGTCCATGCTGTAGGTACATGTCATTTGATGAGAATATGAACTATTTGATTGCAATATATATGTTGTTATATCATTACCCCTTTGATTAAAAAAATGCCATGAAAATACTCCCCAGATTTATAAGATAATTTTTAACCACCATGCTGTTAAGGTCAAGAGTAATTTCTCCATAGATAAGAAAGAGCAGTCAGTTCCACACAGAGCAGTCAGTTTCAATTACAGCTAGAGAAAAAGAGTATGAATATTGTCTCTGTGAAAATTGGTGCCTTTTTTACTATTGGTTGACCAGCATTCCTGTAAGTTATTACTATTTGACTAAATAAACATTGGTTTAAAAGGCCTGCTTTGAAGAATTCTTACGAAGTAAAGGATAACCAACAGCATAAAATGGTGACAATAATTCTGGGTTTAATTAAAAATACTATTGAAAATTTTTGTTCGGAACCATACAGCCAAACTCATAATTATTTACAGAAAATGCATACATAATTATTTCCATATTTCATGTAATTGCTTATATATGTCATAGTGCACAGGGGTCATTTTATTGTTCATTCCAAATCAGCTCATCTGCATTGCTTTTTGTAAATATACATTTTTCAACTGTGATCCTATCTTTCATTTTTTCAGGTCTGTACAATAGATGGAACTTAATTTGTATCCTATTTCCTGAGAATTCAATTTTCCTGAGTTAGAGACTACTACCATAGCCTTTTCCTTGCAATTTATCACATTTGATTTCACATACTGGTTTGGTTTTCTGGGCTCCTGATATTGCTTTCACCTTAAATAAACCTCATGTTTTAAGGTCCTGATATTAAGAATGAGAGAGAGGGGGGAAAAAATCACCTCACAGTAGCAGGAAGTTGGCTAAAGGAGCCAATAATAATTTCTGTCTCTCTGCTGTACTTTACTGGATTAAATGCAGTACAATGTGAAGTTAATTTGACTTTCATCAGTGTTTTGGGGAATAATAGTGTGTTCAAGAAATCCCTATGTTTAAAAAGATAGTTTTAAAAACCAGAAGCAGGACTATCTGTGATCTCAGGGTTACCTTCACCCTACTGGAATTGGCTTTCCTTTTGCCAATTTCCCAGTTAAAAACTTTCCACAGGAAATACAAATCCTCGGACGAACCTCAGTTGATCTCCAACTATTTCTGTTCAAAAACCACCAAGATAAGCTGAAGGAGTTGCAATGGAGATACTTCACAAAATCCCTTTTCTAGACAAGATTCTCACTGAATTTTCTCTCCCAAAATTCACCACAGCCTCACCTCTAAGTCCATGGAAATGATTTCTCATGGCAACCAGATGTCTATAATGCATGACAACAGAAGTCAGCCTGAGGGCCTTTGGCTGGAGAAGCAAATGCTCACATCTCAGACTCAGTACAAGTCATGTGGGACACCAGAGAGAAATATGAACACCAGAATAATCTAGTTCTTAGTGTGGTTAAGGCAATAAATTTCCAGTCTCACATTATTAAAGTACTAGATGTACAAATACCACCAAAAGTTGTTTTTTCACCCAGTGTTTAGAAAATGTTTTGACCAGAAATTCTTAGCCAACCTGCCTAGCAGCAAGAGAAAAAAATACAATATAACCCACAAACAGAATTTCAACCTCAATATATCATTATGCAGTCTGGAACATAATTTTTATTCAAGAAGAATATATGTAAGACTCCTCAAAGTCAGCAGAATCTTCATTCATCTATTATATCTGAAAATCACAGCCTAGAAATATGTCAGAGAGCAGGAACAAGCCAAAACAACACCTTATGTCCTCACTCATGTTTCTCAGCATGTTTGTAGGTTTTACAAGCCTCTGAAAACATGAGAATAGAAGATCAGCTGTAATCCCATCCATGTTTGCAGTGCTGAAGTGAAATGTAATTTCTTTTAAAAAAATTTGAAAGGGCTGAGTTTCTAAAAAAAAAATTCCAGTTCACTTTTGAGTGCCTGCAAACACTTGTAAGAAAAGGCAGGAAGTTCCACAATTTACATACAAGCAGAATGAAAAATGTAACTTCTCACATCTGCATTTCTCACCTCCAAGTTTTATATAAACAAGAACTTGGTTTATGTTTCAGAAAAAAACCGATGCTCAATTGTTATTTATTCCCTTTCTCCAAGCTTCTGTCACATGTCACGTCACTCTTTCTGCCTCCATCATCCATATTTTATAGCTTTGCCAAATCTCGTGTCCTTTCCCCAGCTGAAAAGTTCCAATCTGAGTTTCAAGTCAGACACGAAGTATCACAGAACTGCAACTTTCCAACATGAGAAACGTTTATTTCTAGAAAATACACTCAAGAGATAGCATTCTGCTAAGCTCAATAAGACATATTTACAAAACTTAAATGTTTGCACCCTCTCACATTTGCAACCTCAAGTTAATCTTTGATGACCATTGTCTGTGGCATTCACATTCTCTGGAAAAACCTCTTCACCCAGGATTTTTCTCCTGGGAAGGTGAGAGTCCTCAGAGAAAATGAAAACAATTCTTATCTGATTTGCTTCTCCTGTGTTGTGCTCATGTGGAATGTGTTTGGAGATTGTTCACCCACAGGTGATTGTTCCATTGGATTCTGCTGGGAGTTGTTTTCACTCTTTGGCCAATCAGTGTCAAGCTGTGTCGGGACTCTGGAAAGAGTCAGGAGTTTTCATTATTATTATCTTTTTGGCATTCAGTAAGTATCCTTTCTGTGTTCTTTAGTACAGTTTAGTATAGTATTCTTTAGTATAATATAGTATCATAAAATCATAAATTAGCCTTCTGAGAACATGGAGTCAGACTCCTGGCTTCGTTGGGGCATCCTTGCAAATACAATAATAGCCTCTCATGCTTACAGATTTCTTTTCAGAGGTGCTCTATGAGGAGCGTGAGGTTCCTCACACAAAGTTCCAAGAAAGTAGCAGTTCAGACCAAGGTGTGGTAAACTTTGGTCTATCTCTGCTTGTGCTGGTTGAGAAAATGTTCCTTTGTGTGAGTCAAGTTGGAATAAGTAACAAGGTTTGTGCCCATCAAGACCAGTGCTGTAGTTTGACAGTCATATTAAGGCAGCAGGAGCCAACAATATCCATGAAAAATGAATGTATTAGGAAATAAACCCTGAAAACAAGAATTGTGAAATAGTAATTTCAAAGGAAAAACAACAACAACA
Source organism: Setophaga petechia (assembly GCA_024362935.1). Taxonomy (NCBI): domain Eukaryota; kingdom Metazoa; phylum Chordata; class Aves; order Passeriformes; family Parulidae; genus Setophaga; species Setophaga petechia. The sequence continues at coordinate 2,102,155 of JANCRA010000001.1, read as the reverse complement.
ATAATATTAAAAATAAAAAACCCACCTCAATACAGATGCAAAAGAATCAAATAAATTAATTACTCAGATTTTTAGTTTGTTCTGCTAATGTTGAAAATCCATAATTATGACATGAAAATTAATTTGAAATTCAAAGTTATATCTACAAATTCAGGTACAGTATTAAAAAAAAAGAGAGAGGATTAAATGCTGGCACCACCTGAAGTCAATGACAAAATTCTCCTGAAATTAATTAGCTTAATATTTTAAATTAAAAAAAAACAAGAGGCCATGAACTCCCATCTGGAACTCATGCCTCTCCACAGAGCACTGGAAAGAAATGGAAACATGAAATATCCTATTTTCTAGTGGTTTGGACATTTCAAGAACTGGTAGACCACAAAATATCATTATTACGAGAGGGTGCAAATTTTGGGTGGAAACAATCTTAAATTAATTATTCTGGAAAAGATACAGAAAAAGCTAATTTTGCACCACAGGCTCAGTAAAGGAAGCATCAAACAAATGTCCCTGAGTTTTTCCACTCTTTGTATTTGGATTTGACAATATCGTGCCCCCCTGTGCGTAGAAAGATCATTGAAAATGCACAAGTCCAAGCCCCAGGCTTTGCTGTAGCCAGAGTTAATACAAACTGTGCTGAAAACAAATCTTTAGCCACAAAGACCTCATGTGGGTTTAAAAGTTCATATTCTATACTGCTTGTCAATATTATTATCTGCAGGGAAAAATAAGGTCTATGAAAAATAAAAATTGGTGCATAAACAAAAGTGTATTTTGGGGGGGTCATAGTTAATGATAGGGGTTTTTGTTATAAGTACTTCCCCATGAATATACATAAGCCTAAATATCCCATTACTGTTTAATTATACAGCCATTAGAAGAAGAAAATTGCCAGTGAAAGCAGCTATGAAAAATGTATATCATTTACAAAACCATACATAATATACCACAGATATTTTCAATATCACCGGGAAAAAGATGACTCTGAGGATATCAGCATTGCATTTAATCGCTTTTATACATTATCAAATCTTTCATTGTGTAGAATTATGAGGGAGCTGGAAATGAAAACTCATCTGGGTGCCATTTTAAATCATACATTGGGCTTATTATAAGATATCAGGAGGGCTCATTCCTTCACCTGAGCTGTTGGTTTACCATCTGGACTTTTTAGTCATAAACTTCAAAAAAATTTCATTAAGGTGTGACATTAACCTTCAGCACAAGGTTTTCACATTCTAGTCTAACTTTGCAATATTGGCAAGCTGCCTTATTGTTTCCAGCTTTTTGCTGTCATTTCTTGTAATGACTGTTTGCACTTTGAAACCACAACAATTCACGGGTATGTGAATTAATAATTCAGGTAAACACCTTTTATATCTGTGCACAAACTGGCAATTCCTCTGGTATGTGCATTTCTAGCTTTGAACAGCAGACCCTAGAAAGTACATAAACCACTCTATTTTTTTTTTTTTTGCCCCAGAAATGAGAAAATTCTGTTTCTCTCCAGGCTCCAAGTGAACTGAAAATTACTTCTGTTTTCCTCAGGGATCTTATGAGCTACTGTATTTCCCAGATATCCATTATTAGCAAATGGCAGTGCCGTTTTCTGTTCATAGAAAGTGGATATAGAGCAATCTATATATTTAAAACAAACAAATAAACTAAAAGAGTAAAAAAATTTGGGCATCTCATCACATAAAAGCCCTCAGCATGCCCAAACTGACTCTTTTCTGATGATGTTGGTTGGTAAGAAAAGAAATTCCATGTTTAATTCCATATGCTGTGTTATCTCAGGAACAGCAAAAGTGGGACAAAAGAAATTATCATACTCATATGAAAGTTTGAGAAGAAAACACTTTGGATAGTATTAAAAGTAGTTCTCCTATGCTCTTTCATAAGTCTGAAGAAAAAAGATGTTCAAAAAGAGTAGAAAATTATAGTTGACTAATCATAAAGGAAGATATTATACTGATTATAATATATATGAAAATATATACTGATTATCCTTATGCTATAGGATAAGAAAAAGAGAAACATTTCACAATAAGCTGGGGAGCAAAGAGGACAATGTTATGTCTGATTCTCTATTTTGTATATGCATACATATAAAATAAGCAATCAGCCAAGACAAAAATAATTATTTTTCATTTCATAATGAATAAGTATTGTATGAATTTACTTTCTTCCTGGATATTTTTGCTGATTAGCTGGCTGAAAATTTACAGCAACACTAATTTCCACCGGTCAGCTACAGGGAGCAGTAATCAATCCTGTGACAGGGAGCTGTAAAATGGGCACCAAAAACTAAGCTTCCTATAAATACTGAATTACCCATCAGCCTTTAAAATATTCTGATTAATCATTACTCTAAAACACAAGTGACTGCTTTAAAGAGCCCTGAGCAACTGGTTCCAGACATCAAAAATGACATGATCATGTTTGAAATCAGCCTTTTCTTCTTGTTTGGCCTTATTGGAGACTAAGGGATACTTTGTGAATACCAAACTGAATTTGTTGTACAAAGTGTTTGTTTGATCTATTTCCCATTCATTTCCATAAAGTGAGTTATCTGCCTAAGACAGGGTAAAACATCACATGAATTACAGCATACAAAGATCACAAACAACATTTCCAGACTTAGTGCGCAGGGCAGGGGAAATTCATGCTCAGGCTTGGGGCATCTTGCACTACTGGATTTGATTTCCCACCCATAAAGAAGTCCTATTTTGGCAAATGAGTTTTCTAAGCAGGCCAAATGTCAGCTTTCACCTGTTTCTGCTGGATTGTCAGGTCTATTGGCACTGGCCTTCCCCAGTCTCCAACCTGGTCTCAAATGCCTACTTAAATTTTTGAATGTTTCTTGAAGTCCTAATTTTCTTTCACTTTTTTTGTACATGCTCCATCAGCTTTAATTAAAATCTTAATAGGTGCTTTTAGCTAAATGTGGTGAAGTGGTACAAGAGTTTTATTTACAAGCTTGGTATTCAAACTCTTCAGAAAGGTTATATAAGTCTTTTCTCTCTTTACACTTTTTTTAGCATACTCAACATGTTTGTCCCTTGTTCCTCTGAGCTCAGCTGATGAAGTGTGTGGCAATTCCACTGTGAGAGGTCATGGATATTTGACATGTGGATAGAACTATGGTAACAGGTAGAGACCCTGAGGATGAGCTGTGCACTCATTTATTCTCTCTACTTTTAGTAAAATGAGCCTTTAACTGAAATTTCTTCTCTGGGTACAAATGCTGTGTTATTCCTGCAGCATATCCAGACTGGCATCTGAGATCTGCTGCAGGCTCTGAGGGAAGCATCTTCGTCATACCAACCAGGACCTTGATCTCTTAGGTTACAAAATCAGTTTTCAAACATAACTCTCACCTGTTTGGCCAAAGGAACTATAAATGAATGCAAATGCCATCAAAAGCTCTTTAATCAATGTACTGCATCATCAATGTCCTAATCAAAGACTCTGCCAGTGGACTTTGTACACTAATCAATTTTCTGATGAGAATCTTAGGCTCATTATTATTTACAAAGCTAAAAGTATGGATAGAACAATCTGATTTTAAACTTGCTGTTGGTAGCTAATTACCCAAGCTCATTAGTATCTTGTTATACCAAAAGTTTTGTTATGGCCAAAAGAGAGCACACCATACATATGGAGCTGTGAATTTATTGTTAGCACAATTGAAGTTTTAGCAGTCTAGTTAATTTAGGCTGTGTAATTACATATATAATTATGGTAAAGCTTAATTAATAATACAATTAAAATTGTTGTACAAGTACCATCTTGATCTGAACAACCCTTTACTCTGGTGTTGTCCTCAGTTTACTGATTTTACTTGTTGTCATTGCAAACTAAAGCTAAACTGGAACACAATTCCTCATTCAAGGGACTCTTTGATATTTGTTACTACAGAGAAACAACTAGAAATCAGAGCAAGCCAAGGTGATCTCAGGCAAGTTCTGGCACCCTGCAGAGTCAGGTTAAAGATGTCAGAACTTGACATTTTTTACCAACAACAATAAAAGATGTGCCTGTGTTTATTGGTCTGTGATCCTCATCAACTTTTTTTTTTATTCCTGTCAGGCTCATGGACTTTAGGTTTGCCCACTAGTTGAAATGTGCATTAATTTACACTGCCTGGGCTCAGACATCTTCCTGCTACCACTAGAAGGTGAGAACAGTTAACCAGACATTTCTGACCTCCTTTTCCAGCCAACAGAATAATTCTGTTCCCATGTCCCATTGGTTTCAGGTAGCCAGAGACACCAGAACAACACACCATGGTGCAGGCCTTGAATGGAGATAATGTGACCCCACTGCAAACATTGCTCACAGGCACTCAGAGATGCTCAGTCTGTGTCACAGTGACATTGGCTAAATATAAACATCTCAAATAGGCCAGATGATCTCTCTAAAAATGCCTGTGTCTCTCACATGACAATATACAGAATTGAATGGCTCAGCTGTAGACATCCCCATTGTGGAGATGGGGCCTTGAACGTGATCAGTCCCTCCCTAAACCTCTAATTCCAGCCTTCTTTTTGCTGGAGATGAAATTCTGCTTTTGATTACAATTTAATATCACCCAACAACATGCTGCTACAAAAAGAAACAGACAGCTGGCTATAGTAACTCCTTGTATTTCTCTGATTACTGCCAAAATTCTTTATTCTGTTAAGGAAAATAATAATAATAAGACAAAAAACCCCAAACTCTAAGCTTACCCAAAAGCAGCCAAGATTTAGTGAAATATCACAGCAGAAGTCTGTTTTATCCCATGCACAACAAGTGAATATGCTGTCATTGCTGGTTGTTTGCAGTATTCATCCCTGGATGCAGTTTTAATTTTCCTGGGAGACAGCTGATTGTGCATGGCTGCACACCCATGCACAGAGACAGAGAACCCATAAAATACTTTCCACGCATGGCATCATTTATCTTAATAGTTGTTAGTGCTGCAGTTTCCACTTTAACAGTAATCATGACACATTTGTTACTTGATTTATTTGAATAGCACTGTCAAACACTGCATAAACAATACTGTTCTGGGACCTGGCCAGAAATTTCAAATTACATTTTAATATTTATGTGCCTTCAGACTCCAGGAGGAAAAATACTGATGCTGGCTTGTGATTTGAATTGCTGTTACAGCAAAGCCAGAATAAGTCTGCTGTTTTCTATAACTCCTGTAATCTATCATGATATTTCTTTAGCTGATACAAGTAAAAAGAACATTAGTTTATATTTGCAATAACTGGCAGTAACTAAAATAATATTTAGGTGGAATTAAAGTATGCTTGCAGCTTGCTGGATTGGCTTTCTAAATAGCTATCTCTATCTCAATCATCTCTGTGAGTTCACAGCACTGAATAGCTCTGCTATGGCTTTAGAGCAGCATGAGCTGAACTTGGTTTCTGAAATGTAAAACCTCCCTTTGAGTCCTTACTTTCTACATTCCACTCAGCATCACCCATTAACAGAAAAATGTTCTTTTTAGCTGTGAGCTGATAACAAATTATCATTAGGACCACTATGTTTATTAGTGGTATATTTTTAGTTAGCTGTCTCTAGGGACAGCATTTTTTTTCCTGCATTTAAAATGTCCCACCATCAGAATTACGATTATTGTAGGATAAATGTTGTGGCAGGGTTCTGTTAGTTTCCTGCTGCTAATGAGAGATGATAAGGATATTGACAGTGTTTTGTTCCCCTTTCCAGTGCTCCATGAGCATTCAGAAATCAGGGGCCTCAATCACATCTTCATGGGAGTCAGGCTGGGCTTTGCCTGGCTGTATTTAAAGCCTTCTCTTTGTCAGTGGCCATCTGGATGTGTGCTATGTTCTATTGTGTGCCAAATTATATTGCTGTGCCCATGGCATCACTTAGTGTGGTTTGCTTTCTGTGACAAACCAGCAATAATAATTACTTCTTATCCTTTGCATTAATGATGATACTTACATGGAGAGAGTGTAGGGCTTGGTCTCATTGTCTATCAGGCAAAATTGCCACTCATGAGATGGCAGAGCTCATGCAGAAATGGGTTCTCTTCTCTCCATCGTGTTCTACTCTCTCACTGGGGGCAGTGGGATGCACCCTAAAACACCAAAGAGCCCCTGAATTCCCCAGTACCTTGTCCCCAGCCCTCCTGAAAATAATTTCTTTTCCTATGCCAAAATCTTTATTTTCCATAAAATTTCACAAAATAGGAAGCAGAGAACACATTTGGAAACTTCCCTCTCTTTTTCAAGTAGCTTTCATGCAAATCTGTAGTGCCCAGGAGTCCAAGGAAAATCTAAGGAAAACACAATTAGATGAACATCATTAAGCTTGAGGAATAGACAGACAGGAACATCATGAGGTTCATTTTAAAAAGAGAAAATTCAGGGACTGACACCAGCCAGTGCAGGCTCACAGGCAGGGAGCAGACTGTGAATTAAGCATTCCTGAGCAGCAGGATGAATTAATGACCACTTGAGATCCCTCACAGCAATTCAGATTTTAGAATTGCAGATATAACCAATGCACATGTACTTAGCAGCAGAGGAAATTAGCTGATCTGCTCAAAACCAGACGAGGGAACACGCCGTGAATGAAAGGCTAGGGAATTTGGAACTGGGAGAAAAACAGAAGGCAAAATTATTCTTCAATGTATTGACACATTTGGATAAACAGGATCTGTACCCCAAAGTGGGTCTTACTAATGCATTAGTCAGAAAAGGAAGACAGAAGAGCTGCTACCTCCACCTCCCAAAAAATGAGCAGCACCACATTTACCACCATGCCATATTCCCAAATGTCACATGCACGTGCTGTAACTTTAGCTCTCTTCACGGAGACCAGCAGGCAGAACTTCCCAAAGATGTTTCCTGGAAATCACAGTGAGAAACCTCAGAGAAGGAGAAAACAATTCTTATCTCTGCTCCTGTTGGTTTTGCACATGTGGAATGTGTTAGGAAGATCGTTTACCTGAAGTGATTTGTCAATTGGATTCTGGTGAGGATGGTTTTGATTCCTTGGCCAATCGGCTCAAAGCTATGCCCTGGCTGTCTCAGACAGTCACGAGTTTTTTTTAGTATGTATTTTTGTATAGTATAGTATCTCTTTAATATAGTATAGTGTAATGTAATATAATATAGTTTTAATAAAGAAATTGTTCAGCATTCTGAATCAATGGAGTCAGATGCCAATCATTCCCTGCTGGGGGGGTGTCACTATGATATTTTCTGAAAAATCCCTTTGCCATGATTTTTCTCCTGAGAAGCTGAGAAACCTCAGAAAAGAAATGTAAAAAGTAAGTATCTCATTGCTTGGAATGTGGTTTGGAGGTTGCTCACCAACAGGTGCATCTTTGATTGGTTCCATGGCAGTTGTTTTTAATTAATGACCAATCCCAGTCCAGCTGTGTCAGGACTCTTGTCAGTCATGGGTTTTTATTATTCATTCTTTGCTAGCCTTCTGATGTCTCCTTTCTCTTTCTTTAGTATACCCTTAGTATATAATTTTCTTTCAATATAATATATACGATAATATAATAAAACAGCCTTCTGAGAACTTGGAGTCAATTCTCATCTCTCATCTCATCCCAGAATCACCACACCACAGCAATTAATAACCACAGGGGGTTGCCTGTTTCTACTACACATGTGCCTCTTGAACATTTCCAGGGGTGGTGATTCCACCATTTCTCTGGGCAGCTTTTTCCACTGACTGATCAAACATCCCAACAACTTTAAAAATGGTTAAAAGAAGGACCTTGGAATTACTCACCAGTCAGCCTCACCTCTGTGCCTGGTAAGATCATGGAATCTGGAAGAGCTGGAAGGTGTGTGGATGACAGAGGGGTGATCAGAGACAGCCAAAGTGGTTTCACAAAGGGCAAATCATGTCTGAATAACCTGGTGGCTTTCTTTTCCCACCTGTGATTAACGGATTAAATGGGATTTCAGGTATTCTGCTATTTTTCTGTTTCTGCATCCAACTTAGTTGAACACAGAGGTGTCCTGTGATTGAGAAGGGGAAGTCAGTGAAAGCAATGCTAATGGTAAATTTAATATACATGTGTATTTGTACTTCAGCTTCTGCAGCCGTGGTGCTGCAGATGAGCTGATATAATATTGCAGTTGCTAATTTGTCATGAGAGGTTTTATTATCACTCTTGTCACCTTGAGTGCCTTACACAATCAGATTGCTCTCTGCTGGGACAAAATATCTCATTTCCTGTGATATGCAGTAATTGTTATAATACAAAAATTCTCTCTATCTTTGTATTCTGGAAATGTTCATTTCATGCTTTCTCCAACAGCTTCAGCTGATTTTCAGAAGTTGTTAAACTGTTACTTAAGTGAAATGAAAACTCATTTTTTCCCTTCCTTCCTCTACTAAATCACACAAATTTGTGGAGTGAAAGTGATATCTATTATTTAGGGTGGTTGTGTTTTGTGATTTTTATTATGAATCTGGCAATTAACAGCCATAGCTTCTGGATTCATGTCATTAAGGAGCTAAAAGAAAACTTTGGAATTGTTATGCTTTAGGGCTCAAGAAATCAGAAGGGGGAAAAAAACCCCAAAAACCTCAGTTTCCTTCTTAAGTTTTGTCCATTTCTTTTTTTCAGGATCTGCTTCCTGACTGTAAGAGCTGCAATATTTCAGTTCTATGTCTCCTTCCTTCAAAAGCTCCAGTGACTGTGACAATACAATGCAGGCCATAAATCAGAGTACAAATGCCACAGGTGATGGGGAAACCAGATTGAGGAACTAGTTATCAGGAGAACAAGCAGAGCACACACATTATTAATCAAAAAGTATGTTTTGTATAGTTATGGGTCAAAGTCTAAATGGGATATTCCATGGCTGCTACTTTTGCTTTAAACCTTTTTTCAGGAGAATGGGATATCTGAGTCTAAATTATCTCTGAATAAATTACGTGGGCAAAAGCAGATTCTTGATGGTGTTGTCTTAAAATTGTAAAAATCAGATGATTCATCATCAGAATTGTTGGATTTGCAAGAAAATCTTTGGAAAATCACCCTTTTTGCAGAGCCCTTGCTATCTTACCTTGCATTTGTGCTTAGCAGGGGATGGAGCAAAGACATGGATGCAATAATCTCCGTGTTGGCTCCATGTTGCTTCCTTCAGCTGTGAATTCTCAGTTTCCTTACTGCTTTATCCCTCTGTCTGTCCCTGAATGTCTTTTTGTGCTTCCTTCTTCAGATGGGCTCACACATTGAAGAACTTCAGCACTAAAGCCCAGGAGAAATTGAGTGTTTTGCTCAAAATCTCCTTCTCTGGGAATTTACTGGAATATTATCTTCACCTATTTTTGTCTGTCTAGACTATTGAAATGTAATATACACCCTTGCTTCCCAGAGAGGTTGGCTTTTGAACTGGATATGGTCTATGAAAACTCTTCTATCATCTTACTCTGTATGATGTACAGAGGGAATTCTTGGATGATCCCATTTCTATAATTAATTACTCTCTGAGCTGTGTTTGTTCTTTAGGTTCTTGCTAAAATTGATGCTTTCAGACTTCTTTCTGTGTTCAGGGACAAGAGGATTTGTTCAATATTCTTGGTATTACAGGCTTGGAACAGAGCTGACATTTTATATTCATAGCAGTTAATCCACCTGTGAGTATGCACATCTAATCCTTTTAAAGATTTTCCCTTTGGAAATTTTAATCTGTGTATGTTCTTATGAAAATCCACTAATTTTTCTTTCCACTGTAATTAAAAAAGTTGCCTATATTTTGTAATTGATTTGTTATATTTTTTTTTACAATTTATCATTTACTCTATTATGTCATTTATAATTATCTTTTTATAATTAGGCTAAATCTTTTCATCCTCCCATGTTTACTGGTATATTTCAGGCAGCATGTAGTTAAAAAAAAATCCCCTACAACAAAAAAACACCAGAATAAAAAAGACTTTGACACAATAAAAAGATTTGTACTGATCTGGCTCTTTTAAAGTTTTTTGGTAGCATTTTATTTGTTTGTGTTGTGGATTCTGAACACTAAACTCAAATAATGCTTTTACATTTGGGGATAAGTCCAGAGTTTAAAAAAAAATTTTGATCTTTATGTCAGCAGAAAGCTCTTGGCAGCACAAGGCAACATAAGCCAATTAAAATTTATGTGTTGAAGACCTGGAGCCTTAGGAGTCATGGCTCATATAGAGAACTCCCCTAGTGGCATTTGATTTCTTTCTTAAATGTGTTTCATCTAAGTAAGGAGTAGGAAAACAGCACATCTGGAGAAAAATCTAAAATATCATTAATGACAGCACAGGTTTATAAATATTGTGCAGTGGCTGGTGGGGAATATTGCACATACACTACCCAGAAAAACTGAAAATCTACCCGAGACAATTCTTAGGATCTGACTAAAACCTATTACTCTTCACATTAGTTGCTTTTTGCATGGCTTAGAATCCAAACAATTTGGGGTGTAACCAGCCTTTGTTTCATAAAGCAGCCTGCTGCTGTTTGGAAATGAAATTTCTGGGATTCTCATGAGGTTCAGGGTGCTGTACTGGGTTGGGGTCCAAGGTGAGCACAGGCTGGGGCTGACCAGGTGGAGCAGCCCTAGGAAGAGGGATTGGGGTGCTGGTGGGTGGAATGGCCCAGCCCAGTGCCCTGGTAGCCCAGAGAGCCCCAGGTGTGTCTGGGCTGCATCCAAGGCTGTCTGGGCAGGTCAAGGGAGGGGGTTCTGCCCTCAGACCCCACCTGCAGAGCCCCTCCAGCTCTGGGGCCCAGCACAGGAGGGACCTGGAGCTGCTGGAGTGAATCCAGAGCAGGCATCAAGGTCATCAGATGGCATAAAAATCATAAAGAAAGGCTTCACAAAATCAAGCCTGCTCTCCAGGAATCAGTGGTGGCCTTGTCAAAGCTAGCATTTTGCAAGTTCCCATTTGAAAGCAATCCTGTTGTGAGCAATTTTTTAATATAACGATCTATCCCTGGATAAAAAGCAACTTGCACCTGTATAAACTGCTTTTTATATCATTAGATAGAAAAATGAAAACTGGTTTTACACCATTAGATAGAAAAATGAAACAAACAACTCTCCCTGCATCCAGACACCCAGAGTTTGAATGACCAATCAACACAGAATAATAACTTGTTACTAACCAATAAAAGTGATTGGCAAGAAAACTACCAACCAATTGGAGTCCCACATAAGGTCTGTAAAACTGTATAAAAAGGAGTTATTCACATAACTTTTTCCTTTAGCCTTTTTCTACCATGAAGGAAATGGAGTCCTGTGTGATTTATTCCCATAATCAGAGGGATGGAGCAGCTCTGATGTGAGGAAGGGCTGAGAGGGCTGGGGATGCTCAGCCTGGAGAGCAGAAGCTCCAAGGTGACCTAACTGTGGCCTCTCAGTGCCTGAAGGGAACCTGCAAGGAAGTTGGAGAGGGAATTTTTGCAAGAGCATGGAGTGACAGAAGAAAGGGTAATGGGTTTGGACTAAAAGATAGGGTTGCCTTATATACTAGGAAAAAAATTCTTTACTGTGAGGGTAGTGAGGCACAGGTAGCCCAGAAAAGCTGTGGCTGCCCCAGATGTCTCTGGAAGTTTCCATGACCAGGTTGGATGAGGTTTAGAGAAATCTGGGATAGTGGAAGGTGTCCCTGCTCTGTCAGCAGGAGTGGAACTGGGTGACCCTTAAGATCCCTTCCAACCCAAGACATTCTATGATTTCATGATTCTCTTATTCTACAGAGATATGATACATTATTACTAACTCCTTCTTCTGAAATATTTTGTGCTGATAATTACAACTCTCTTCCTACTTTCTCCTCAGCCCTGGTGTCTCAGTCAACCCCTGGTGCTGACCAAGTATCCCTGACCTGATTCTCTTTTTGACCTCACTAACACCAGATCCATGACCTCCACTCGCCCAGCCTTTAACCAGGAACTTTCCTTCAATCAGGGCACAGGGACTCAAAATCTTACACCTGAGGCAACTCCTGTGTTTATACACCTGAAATATTCTCTTCTGAAAAATAATCCATCTAAGCTGAGCACTTTACACAATGAACTGGTCTCTAACTTTTGCTAGTAAAGTTTACTGTGAACAAAAAAATGAAATAATTTCTACTTAATTAGTAGCAAATCATGTCATTGAGATAGGAGAATGTGAGATAAAAAACCAGAATGAGCTGATCTACAAATACCTATTATACTAAATACAAGGTTATTCTGTTTGGGGAATATTTTTTTATCAGCCATTCATTGTTCAGTACTAATTGCACTTTAATTTTTATAAATTATGAGCATTAAAGTCACCATGTAAGTGACTGTTTCCACTCAAAATGGTCAAGAATTGTTTGATCTGCTATGCAAAATATGTTTACCCACTGGTCAGATCTGTACTGTTCTGGTCTTCAGCTCTGCTGAAAATGTCATTATGAAAAAGACAATTTGTCACCTTTTTGCACCTCTCCCTGCAATCCACATAAAGACAGCAGTTTGTATTCTATCTGTAATTTATTTCCTAAAGTAATTCCATCAGAATATTTTCTGATGTAAAACAAGGGAGTAAAAAGATGAAGTATGAAATGTACTGAAAAAAGTAAAGTCTATGACAAACTTAACTAAATAGATCATCAAATAAGGAAAGGCATCATATCCTTAAATGTTACTGAGAGATCTGAGGAATTAATCATTGCAAAACAGCCACAAGACAGAAATACAGTGGGAATATATATTACAGGGAATATATATTACAGAATCAAGAGAAACAAACAGAAAGTCATTTTTTTGGAAACTTATTTGTACATAATCATTATTTTAATAGTTATTACCTGGTGCAAATTACACACCTGTGTTTGCTAACCCATAAATTGCATTCAGTAGATTTTCAAAGAGACACAGCTAGGAAGAAGCTGCAGCTATTGGAGAAATCACAATCTGAGTTGAAATTATAAAGAAAAATAATTCTGTCCTTAAATATTAAAATTATTTTTGGGGTCACAATTTGAAGCCATCTCTGACTACAGCTGATTAGAAAATTGCATGGTTATGCATACAAGCATATATTGTGCATTTTCATACACACTAGAACAAGAGGTAGTGACAGTTGCAGTAATTTAGCAGACCATGGAAATAGGAGTCAGGGTTCTTCAGAGACTAAGAATAGAAATAAAAACAAAAAAAAAATAATTCATGACAGAAAATTCACTGTCCCAGCCACTCTGTAGTGGTGATTAATTTTCTAATTCAGGGTCACAAAATGATATTAAAGGAGAAAGAAGACCCATGACAGTTAACACAGGAGTTTTTGTTTTCCTTTGGAGTTTTCAGCTCCCTTCACTGCCTACAAAGAAAGCCATGAGCAATGAGGTGACTGTGTCACAAGTTTGGAGTTAAGTGGGATTAATTCACAGCAGATCTGTGAAAACTTTTCCTGTTTTCTCCTAAATGGGTAAACGGACATATGAGGTTATTTGGAGACACTTCTGAATTTTAAGGTGGTGCTGGACTGTGGGGGAACTCTGACCTGGCATCCTGCAGAGCCCTGGCCAGGTTAATGGGATAAACTGACAGCAGCCAGGGAAGGCACATGAGAGCAGCAGGGCTCGTGGTATTTGAGTTACAGACACGTGAGAACTCGAGCCCTGACAAGGATTTTTAAAACAAATGCCTGCAGTCCACCCAGCAGAGAAAATGAGGTTAACAAAGCAGCCTGTTCCCCATCTCTCTGCTCCCAGCAGGCACCAGGTGAAGGGCCTATGAACACCTGACAAATTCCAATTGCTGCAAACTCTGGTCCCTGTTTGTTTCCATTATCTCAGGGAGCAGCAACTTCAGTCACGAGTTAAGGGCTGACAGTTACCCTGGAGAAAGAATAACAATTAACTCTGCTCCCAGCCACTGCCAGAGAGGAGGAAAATAATTGTGAAGCTTCTGTTATTTTTCTCATTAGCCTGTGCAGCATGCCAGGAGCTGGACTGTGCAAAGAGGAGTTTGCAGCTTCAGTTTGCTGCTACACTTCATCAGGATAACTGCACAGCTTGTACATTGCTTAAAGGTTTAAAATACAAATAATCCAAATTTCAGCGCATCTTCGACTGGATATGAAAGCAAAACTAATCTCTCATGCCATCATATGTACTGATCCTTCCAAGACATGATAATGATAAATATTCTCAATAAAAAAATTGAAGATTTTTCTCTGCACCTACTGTGTAACCACTCTCTGTGACTGACTCAGGGAGTGGGGACAGAGCTATCACACCTTGAATAAAGACTGAGTGTCTGAGGTTTGAGCAACCTGCACCACACAGATCCTTCTCTTCTTTACATCACACCCCTGAATTCCAGACACATCACATCAGTATTTTAAGTTGATGGATTACATACGGATTTTAAGTTGAGTGGGCTTTAAGTGCACTTAAATAAGGAGAACCAGTTTGACCCACACTGTGAAAAACTTTTCCTGAGACAGCTGCTCTGAGTGGGTGAGGAGGTTCAGCAAAATTGCTTCTCAGAGGTTGTAACCTGGGGGTTGGAATTGCTTCTCAGGGGTTCTAATCAAAGCCTGCTTCCCATCTTTTTCTCCATTGACAAGGAGGACGGGAGACTTGCTCATCCTCTAATGCAGACAAATCTCAGCTCTATTGATTAACAGAATTACTTTTATAATCACAGTAATAAGGCTCATGCATATTGCAAAACTAAAGCTCACTATTGGTCAGCTATAAAAGTCAGTCACACCTATTCTCAAGATGTTTGTGGCTTCTTTTTTACCTCCTGTTATCACATAATTTACAAAACAACTTCTTGCTCAAAGAAACCATGGCCTTGAATTAGGCAGCTGCTGTTTTCTTAGATGCTCTTTCTCACGTTACTTTTCCCATGGACGGTGTCTCAGTAAAAAAAACTGTCCACACTCCATGGCAATTCAGAAAATACCATTGCTTGGCAAAAGTTCAGCTCATGAAGTTAATGACCTGACAGCCAAGACCTTGATCGAAGAGAACAAAAACCAAAGTACTGGGCTGATCTGGTATTTTAATTTAATTTGATAGTGAAAACGAAAAAGATTTTTCAGCTTAAACCAAAGTAGGATTACAGAAAGTTGTTTTTAATGTTTTATGTTTAAGTGATTTTGAGTGTCTTTAATTGACAAAAGAACACTGGAAAAGTCTAAAAATTTGCATTTCACAGAGGGTATTTTTCTCTTTTTTTCATTTTAGGATGCTTTTACTTTTATTAAGATATTATAGATTTAAAGAAAGATAGGCTGCAAAATAGTCACATTGAAAAAAGGCAAATCCTTTAAATTCAAAAAGTTTGGAGGAAATATTCTCCCTTTACTTTTCCTCTCCCCATTTCTCAAAATATGCAAAATAGTGAATTAATCAGGTATTGTCTCACAGAATATTTTGGATTTACCTTTCCCTCAAATGCATATTTACAGAACAAACTGTACAAAAAGCTTTGCTAAGCTCCAAATTATCACCATTGTTTGCAAATTAAAACGTGTAGCATGACTCCTTTAATATCTGACCTTAAATAAGAGTCCTGCCTTCTCCTCGTTTGGTTCTCTGAATTTTCTTATTTTGTTTTGATTGAATCTGTCCAGTTCAATATTCTTATTATATAATATATAACACCCATACAGATATATTTATATGTATATAAGTAGAACCTATGATTCAACCTTTCTCTTAACTATCATTGAATTGTACTGTGCCATTTTAAACTTTGATTTCTGTTTCAGGTTCTTTCAGATTTCAAAAACCTTTTCAGAGGTTTTTTGATGTTTTGACACATTTCTCTGTTAAGATTTTTTAAAGATTTTGTTTATGGGTTTTAGCTTTCAGTGGAAACAGAAAAAGAGAAAAGAGACATTAGCATAAAAATACACAAGGGGATGTAAATGGTTTTGAAGCATAACTTTACTGGTTTTTTATTTTTCTTACTCTTGGATCTATTCATTTACAATCATATCCCCTGAAGAAAGATGGCCTGAAATGAATTAAGAAATTATTTCAATTAGTTTATTCATTCATTAGGAATACAATTCTGGGCCTGCAGGACTATGAAAAGAGGGGTTTCAAAGAGGAAGGATGCTTTTGGAACATAATCCATACATTAGAATAATTTTAATCATTAAATGATGCTTTATGGCAGACTACAGAAGGGCAATATTGAAATAGTGCAGAAAAATATAATATCATTTATAGATTAGTTAAAGTAATATATATATATACATTTTTATTTACCTTCTTAGTTTACTGAGAATAATCTTTTTGAGTTTTAGCCTTTAAGTGTGAATAGTTTCAAAATATCTGTCAAAACCACACTGATAAATTTTCCTGGCTGTATCAGATGGAGTTTCAGTTAAAACAGTAAAATAAAAATGTCTGACTAGTTTCATAGGATTCCACAAAATCTGAAGAGCTACAGCTACTAGTGATCATACATCATTACAAAAAAAATTGTGTTTTCTTATCTTTTTGTAACTTCATCATTGATAGATAAAATGCAAGTCAAAGCTAAAAGTCTGATTTAAGGCTTGGTCCATCCAATTGAGCACTGTAAATTTAAATTATACAAATAAACAACCCTGAGAAAAAGTAGCACAGTACATATAAACAAAAACCCAAGCATCAAACATTTCCAAAAACTTATTTGAGAAAAAAAAGAGGATATTCTTTATCTATTTAAATCAAAGCTTACTAAACTGCATCTCTTAAAAATGTTTATCAGTTATTAATCTAGTGATTTTATATCTAGACAAGGTTGCTTAATTCTCGTTACAATAAAGAAATTAGAAAACTCCAAATATATCAGTGGGATTAATTTTAGAGTGGTTCACCACAAATTAAAGTAGAATAGTTAGAGTTTTTTGACCAATATGCAAAAATAAAACCTAAACCCAAAAAACCCCCCCAAAAAAACCAAAAGAAAAGTTCCAGATGTCACTGCAGAGTAACTCTGTTTACTGGGAGAAAAAACCCAAACCTTCCCTGTATTTTTCTCTGTGGTGATATATTGTTCACTGGGGAAAAAAAGTAGAAAATAAAGCAAAACAACCAAAATAAAACCCTAAGCCAAACAACAAAAAAAATTCAACTGTTGTCTAAATATGAAGATATGTTGTAAAGCAAGGAAAATTATACCTAGATTTGTCTGAAGTATTTTTCTACAAACATTTTTAGTAACAGGTCACAGTCACAGCTACTGCCTTCCCACCACAAGTTAAGCAATGCAAGAGTCTCAAGTGTATTTAGTCTTCTTTTCTGGACTGTGAAGCTTTTTTATTAAAGTTGAACTGAACATTTTACGAGAAATTTTGCAAAATTATAAACCTGAGAGCACGTGGATATTCAGAATTTGGAAGCACAGCCATCACACAGAATCAGAGTGATGAACAAATATAATTGTAGTGACATCATTCTATAGGAGAAATGGAGAGGAGGCTGTTGTAGGTGAGTCTATGAGGGACCAGCAGAAAATACACTTTTACTGATGCCTCAGGTTTTGGCTTTTCTATTTTTCAGATTCTGTGCTGCTTTAGTGCGTAATTCTGAGCTTCATATTATGGGATGGTGAGCTCTCTGCAGAGAGTAGGGAGACAAAACAATTCCTTCTCCTGCTGGGTTACAAGGAAAAATGATCCAAATCTCAGCCCAAGAGCATCAACAACGTGGGCTGAAGAGAGAAAGACAAGAAGGATGGGACTGCATGGGCTAAAGCTGGAACTGAACAATTAACTCCAAGATGCAAATGGAGCAGAACTTATAAAAGTGAGAGACCTCGTGCCCGGTCATGCATTTTGTGACCATTTTGGTTCATCTTGGGTGCAGCCCTGGCTGAGCTCTTGTGCTGCCCAAGGTGCATCCATTGAGGAGATCCTTTTAATAAATCCCTGCTTTATTCTTTATCTCTGTCCAGCCTCTGTTCTAGGCCCATCTTCACAAGGCATCAGTTTCTGGTGACCCAGATGGGATGAGATGTGCTGCCTGTACAACAAAGGAGCTTCTCCCTGCCCTGGCCTGGCCTCCCAAACGCTCTGGAACCCAAGGCACTGGCAAGGAGCATTCACTGCAGATGGATCAGCTCACATAACACTGTGCAGACAAATCCATCTGGCACCAAAGTGTTGGATATGGTGTTTTTGTTAGCTGTTTACCACATTTTTTTCCCCATTCTACATAATCGCACAGAAAGAGTTTTTCATATCCACCAGCCACATTCCTTTGCAGCCAAGAGGGTGTTTGAGCAAACTGCTCCTCACCCTCCTGCTCCTGAGTCACTTTGGGATGCTCTTGAACGTTGTCCCCTCTGTAAATGGATGGCAGATTATTTGGGCTGTCATTAAATTAGGCAGGCACAGGTGGCATCACCTACTGTAAATTTGTCACCTTTTTACATCTAGGGCAGCAGCTGCTCTTCTTTATCTTTTAATAACTCAACAAAGAGGTGAGGGAAAGGATGCTGGGCCCATGAGGTGGATCACATGGAAACGTCCCACTGGTTTCAGAGAGCTGGGATGTTCTGCATGCCATTGTTCAGTGACAGACATCTCTCTGCCCTGGTCCCCACAAGGAGATTTTGGGGTAAAGAGGCATTAAATCAGCAGCAGGGAATAAATGCCGTACAGTGTTCACTTTGCCTTCAATACAGATTTGGTTAATGACCTAGGAAAATGTACAAAGCTCTATAACAGTGTGCTGGTTTAGGGAAGGGACAGGTCCCTTAGACATGGTATTACCTGGTGCTTTGGAAGCAAAAATCCTTAAATTTCATCACTATTTTAATTAACATAGAAATTAATCAGCTCCAGTTCTTACTCTACCCTTTCCGCATCATCATACCAATATAATCTACATTATAATTCTAACATTTTTGTCATACTAGTTTTTTTTCAGTGGTCAGTACTCTAGCTTCATTTACTCTTCAAAAGCTACTATCAATAAACATTTTCCCAGGTACTAAAAAAAATTTAAAAGTTTATAATATGTGTATTTTGTAAAATCTGTCTTGACAACATAGCATAGGTAAATCTGCCTCCATAACAGGACTCACACTACTTGGTAAAGTTCTCATTCTTTACAGTTATTTGCCATTGAATTTTTTTCTGATCCTGCTGAAATCATGTTATTTTCATTTAAGGCTACATTAACAAATTATAATTTTCAGTTCTATTTCCACTTCCCATTAACAATAACACAGTTGTCCCCCTTTTGACCCTCAAACACATTCATTATACAAAAGATGCTTTTTAGAATTCAGACCAAAATTTGATATAATAATATGACCCTACAATACTGCCCAGCAATTTGATTTGTAGACTAACTTATTACTTATTCATTAATTACTATACCACACTTTAAAATTTTCTGAGAATTTTTTGGCAATGCAAAGAAAAGATACAGAAGAACTAAAGAAGGACCTGCATGTCTTAGATCTCATATTTTCTTCAAGTCATACCAGGTGGTTCAGCAAAAGATGTTATTTCCTACTATAAATGTCCTTATTCTTTGAAAGGGACTGGAACTGTTGGTTCTTTCCATAGTTTTACCTGAGCAGCTAGATTGAGGCAGTATGTAAATTTAAGATAAAATTTCAAATATTTTATTGTGAACAAAAAAAGTGTAATGACAAGGAACTCACCACAGAAAAACAGGGAATGCAATTGTAACTGATCTAAGAAACACTCCCCAGCAGAAGAAATACACAGATAAGGTCACTGTGAGGTTATTCTTGTGTTCAGTGTCACTAAATTATCAGATATCAGATTAAAAAATTGAACAGCATTTTGCTTGAGGTCTATAAAGTGTCAGGAGCATTGGTTTCATGTGATGATGATGGGAATGTTGACAGTGATGATGATGAGGTGGATCATTATGGATCTTTCAAGATAAACAGGGCTTCTTTGGGTGGGAAAGCAGCCTACTGTTTCTCCAAATAAATATCTCTGAAAACATGTCACAACATTGTCAGGCAGACATTTACTTGTCACCTGTGGCAAATAAATACAGCATTTTGTCTCTGTCACAAGGCAAAATTGGAGTTTGCCAAACATTTGAGAAGTGCAGACAATTGCATATAAACCCCTCAGATCCAGCAGCAAAGTGCTTGGAGAGTGAGATAAGAGAAGAAGTGATAGATATTTTTGAAAAGGGGAATATTTACTAGGTATGGGACTCAAAACTACAGGGCAGTGCAGAAACATTGACACTCACAGAAACTCAGGCCATTAATGCATCACACGTGGTCTTTTGAGCAGCTCTGGGAGCTCGTGTTCCTGCTGGATCCCTGTTTTGTGCCATAGGACATGGCATTCTTTGTGCCATAGGACATGGCATTTTTTGTACCATAGGAAATGGCATTTTTTGTGCCATAGGACATGGCATTCTTTGTGCCATAGGACATGGCATTTTTTATACCATAGGAAATGGCATTTTTTGTACCATAGGACATGGCATTTTTTGTGCCATAGGACATGGCATTTTTTGTACCATAGGAAATGGCATTTTTTATCCAGCCACAGGAATTCAAGACACCCATCTGCTCTGTTCTGCCTTTGCATAGCCAGGTGTCCAAGGAAATGCACGAGTGCCTGATTATTACCTTTAAACACAAGGGCATGTGTTAGAGGCCCGACTAAAGCCTGTGCAGACCAAGAGAGTTTTTATTTACTGCAGCTGTCTTTAGGTCAGGCTGTCAGTGTGCTGGCATTTCTGGTATTTGTCCTTTTTAGGAGTGACACAAGTCCTACAGTCCCATAATTACATTAAGAATTCTGATTTCCTTGGGCGCAGGGGAGGAATTTTCTTGGTTATGGACAAAGACAAAAGAGCTAAGCATTCAAAACCATGAGCTCTGGGAGCTCCAAATTCTCTCACTGAGTCCAAATATGGCATTTGTAACTAATTTTTGTGACTTCATTAAATTGATGGATGTTTTACAAGATGTAAATAACATGTTTTACAAGATATAAATAGCTCTTGGCTTGTGCAGGTCGGCAGAGCAAAGAGGTGCCACCCTTGATGAGAAAACACAGAGGCAAGAAATCTAAGGGTGAATACAGATAAAAGAATAAATAAGATGAATTGGTTGGTAAATAAGGCAGGTTGGAGATGAGAAGACTCTTTCAAAATATTAAAGTAATGATTATAAAATCCTCAGTCTGGAATAGCTCTTTGAAAACAGAGTACTTTTTTTGTTTTGAATAATGCTGTACAACCCATTGACTGTGATAGCACAGATGTTGGATAATCCAAAAAGTCTCTTTCAAGACTCCTGTTTTAAAATCGTCCCACAATAAAATTTCATAGTTTTCATTTATTCACAGATTTTCACAGAACCTTTCTGATTTAAAAATGCAGCGCTCCGGACCAAATTCATTTTGTGAAATGTACCAGGGCATTAGGTTTTATTCTAGTGCAGATTGAATATAAACATTTATGTCTGGAAAGCTGCTGCAAAATCAAATTATCCTCTGGCCAGCTTTAGCTGAGAATAATACACACAGGTGGTTCTTACCTGCTTCTTTGAGAGCAGGAACAAATGACAGAAAAATCACCAAATCTAACACTGACTACAATTACAGGCACAACCTGGAACCATGTGCACTGAAATTTCCATGCCAGTTGGTGGTCTCAGCTTGATTTCCCGTTTCTTTCATTTAATTTTATATTACTCAGACATTTTAATTTCTACCTGTTACTAGATATATTAAGAGATTTTTTTTTGCTGTTTTTTTTTCCCCCTACATGAAAACTTCCAGTGAATCAACACCAAAGCTCACGGATTCTGTCCCCTCATTCAAGAGTTCTCTCACAGACATCTTCAGTTTGTGCTGTTTATCTCTATGTTTGATTCTCTCATATTTTTCCCTCTTTGCTGTCATCCATCCAGCACATTGTTTTCTAAGCAGTGATGGATCATCACACAGGTAGGTGTTTCATTGATATTACCTCTCTGGCTGGTGTTTGGAAGCTTTCAGTCTGCACTTTAAAAGTCCCAATGTTAATTAGGATCTCTGCCTCTCCAGGGTTTACATGTCCTTTTCCATTCCCACAAAAGACTTCAGAAGTAATTTGGAAAAAGAACTGGTGCAATTTTTCAAGGTCAACTTTGATCCAGTTTCTTGCCTTGTTAGTATCGATCAGTGCTCCCAGTCTAGTGTCACTTTTTTATTTGTACACTCTTTTTTAGTGTTCCCACCTCTTGGTAATCATGTCAATACAAAATGTGGACAAGATTAGGCCTGGCACTGCACTTCCATTTGTTGTTCTGCTTTTGCACTGTCTCAATCTGTCCTAGTCAATTTTTGGCCCCTTAACTATGCCAATGGTTAATGCAGGTGACAATTCACCATTGGACTCGTGCTTGTTGGCTCTGTGCATTCACGGTTTGTCTTTTCCTATGCAGTGAATCCTTTGGAAAAACCACAACATTTTTAATACCTAAGTTTCCCCATGTTGAGACCTTAGTTAAGTAACTTCTAAAGATGGTGACTGGGACCTTAAAGGAAGGAATTTTCCCTGGAAAGACAATAAGATGTGACCTTCACTATTTCTAGTGAAGCACTCAGTTGATTAAGGTCTTATCCTCAAAGGATGTGAGTAGACAGGACCATGACAGGAACATCTCTGCTACAAACCAGTTCCAGAACACAAATCTAAATGCAGCAAAAGTCTGCAGCTCGTGTTGGTCCAGACAAGGATGTCATGGTGGCCTTCTCTGAGCTTATCAATAAAGGGGGGCCAGTACAAAAAAAATACAGATGCTGACCACAGAGTTTATTTCCTCCTCTGAAGTGACCTGGGCCATTTACACACATTCTGTTCTCTACTTGACTCTTTTGATCCTCTGGCAATCACAGCAGCTCTGCAACACAGCTTTGCCATCCCTGTTGAGAGCTGCAGCTGAGCAAACTGCTCATGTGTTTGTTTGGATTCTGTTGATGGGAGAATTCCTATTTTATATCCTTGAGATAAAGTGACAAATGCAGTTTTTGGAAAGATGAGAAGGACCTCTCGATCTAAAGACTTCTGAAAGCACCAAATAAGTCTGAGGTGTACACACTAATTGTAACTGCAAAATGCAATCTGTTGAAAGGACAATTTAAAGAGGCACAGCATTTGCACCCATATTCTGCATAACAAAGAATATTTTGCAATATTACTGCCATTATTCCAAGAAATGCATAATATTAAGTTTAAATTATCATACACATATCGGCTGAGCAGAGTTTAAGTCATAAGCTTTAAGTAGAAGAGGTCCAACCATATATTTCTCAGATATATTTTTCACAGACTCTGAAATATTGAAAAAACCCCATAGGATTGGATATTAAATACTTAATAATAATCCAACTTTATTAAATAAATCTGCAAGTACTGACAAGTAGTGTGGAGTATATATGTGTGTGTAAGGCTACAAATATCAAGAAAGAGGACACTCTTAATCCAAAAATGAAATGAGATTAAAATAGTGAGATGGGAAGCAATCATCATCTTTACAGTTCCCATTTTACACCTGTGGTTTGAAGGCCAGAAGCAGTTACATGATGCCTGAAGCTGTCAGTCTGTGGCGGTGCTGAAAATTGAGCCCATATATTGAGAATATAAACCTTGTACTTCGTCCTTCAAATTTGCCTTTGACTGAAGCCAGAGAAGCTCCAGTGTCGTAGACATTCTTCTTGAAAAATCCTTTCTTAGGATTTTTCCCTGCTGGAGCTCAGAGGCTCAGCAGTAAATGTAAACAATTATTATCTGCTGCTGTGGAATGCAGCAGGTCCACCTGTGATTGGTTCCCTGTAGATGTTTATATCTGCTGACCATTCACAGGCAGGACTGCCATCGCTCTGTGCTGAGACACAGACGTTGTTATTCATTCTATCTATCTCTCTCTTAGGATAGCAGCTTCTGAAGAAGCCTCTTTCCTTTCTATAATTATGTAGTATAGTTATAATGCTATATATATATCACAATATAATAAATCTAGCCTTCTGATAATGGAATCAAGAGCCTGTCTCATCCATCCTCTAACAAACCCCTGTGAACGCCGGCAACACTCCAGCTTCCTCAGCACACCTTGAGGCTCTGACTTCCTTGGGTTTTTCACATTACACAGAGCTCTTCCTTACTGTCCAGTGGCACTGGTTCAGTAAATGCACAGAAACAGATGGAGAATCACATCAGCTCAGCTCGAGGTAACTCATTCAAGTAATGAAGCAATTATTTCTAGGAATACAGGATCAGCTCAGAGCTCTCAGTCATCTCCCATCCACAGAGACACCCCCAGCAGATGCACTTACAATATCCTTGTCTCCATTTTAAATGCAGTTAAGAATTTAGCTAACACATGATGTAGTTGCTGCAAAATTGCATTATGAATAATTAAATTGAAACCACTTTTCCCCCACTGCGGTCCATTACAGGGTTTTTCCTCTACTTTGATAAAGATAAAATCAGAAAAGAAGAAAAGAATCAGAATGGGGAATACTTCTGGTGTGGGATCCCATTGCTAGAGCAGGCTGGTGGCAAATCTCCAGCAGAGTGCTATAAAAGTCTTACTCGGGGGTTTCCTCTTGATAAGTTGTCTGCAATCTGAGGTTTTTTGCAGCAGAACATTGAACAGTGGCATAAATTCCCTTGCAGTGCTCTCAGGCAAAAAGCACAAGATGATCATTTCCACACATGCTCCCAGTGTGATACTCTATTATGTAAGAAGGCACTTTGTGGAAAATAGAAATAATCTTTTAGGATCTAAGCTTGCCTGCCTATACTTTAACTTTCCCAGGGAAACTGAGAGCTGGTGTCATTAGTTTAAACCATTTAAGATCCAAAAATTGACACCTGGAAAGCTGGTATAGGCAAATATTAACTCTTTCTGTTGGGCTTTGCTGAACTTTCAGCTTTCCAAGTCTTAAAATGTTTAGTCAAAAGTAGAAATAGGCTCCCTGCTTTTTATTTGAGACAGGAAATCACCTCCAGAGAGTGATTTATCCAGTGCAGAAACAGATCTCCAAGACAACTGTGACCTCTTTTGGATATACCTTTCTCTATTATTCCAAGGAAAACTGCATACCAGCCTGTTAGTTTGATAACTTTTTGCAAAAGGGTTCCTATCCCATAAATCAGAGTGAATTCACATCTCAGAGTTCTACTGTATCAGTTGGCAGCATCTCAAAATACTGATTTGCTTTGCTTTTTTTCATTTTGCCTTCATTCTTTTAGTAGCAACATGTGTGTGCCTCTTCCCCTTTGATGCTCCTCACTCTCTTTTCATGACTGCATTAGTGGCAGAATAAATTTCAATCTGTGAATGTAAAGACATTACTGGCCATAACAAGAAAAACATGATAGAAAAGACTTTTGTACATGGTGCTTAAATTTTGTATTGTCTCCTCACTAGTAAAGCAAACCCTCCAGGCTCTTTGCCCCATAATTAGTTAAACACCCAATTAAGCAGAATGTTTAAAAGCATGCATATGTTCAGGTGCACCCTACAAAGTTATCTTTTGGAATACAAAATAACAGTAATGGGAAAGTAAGAAGAGTTATTCAGGGATGAAATGGAAGATGAAACCAAAATGATGATATCCCACCTTTGGAAGGAAGAATGTTTAGAGATATTGAGCCAGAATAGTGAGAGGAGTCCAGCCTGGTTTTAACCAGATGTTTGGAAAAGCCACAGCTGGACAGCAGGATTTCCTGCAATAACTGGTGATTTTTACCTTTGGAGTCAGGAAATCTTTCTGCTCTGGCATTCCAGCAGGTGACAGTGACACTTGGATGTGCTCTGACAGCCTCTGAGGAGCAATTTGGAAAACTTCCTATCAAAAAGATTGCCAGTGTGCTGCTCACTGCACAAATCCAAGAGCCATAGGATCGATGGCAGGTTTCTGGGGTTGGGGTTCTTCTCCCACAAATAAGCATTTCATTTTCTTAAAAAGGGATACTTATCCTAAAAAGTATGGATTTCAGCACTTCTCACAGTGAGTTGTTCAACCCAGGCCCATCACAGATATAAGTTGTTTTGCTTAGGAACACACAAAAGCCTCTGGTTTCCAATCTGTTCCTTTCCTTTTCAGTACCCTCTGCCTGTTTATCAGATCTGCCAGGCTTAAAAATCCACTGGATGACACAATATTGGCTACTTTGACCAAAGACCCAGGGTCGTGTGCAAGCTGTAAAACCCTTCTGAGAAACTGTCTTGGGCTGGAGTCTCACACTGATTTAGGAGGGTGGCCAGAGGGAAGCCATTCTCAGAAAGTCATAAGAGTCAAGGAAGGAAAAAGTCAAAATGAATAATCCAGCCCATTGCTCTGAAAGCACAGGGTTGCTTGTAGAATACATTTAAGCCTCATTGAGTTTGGGGGATCACCAAGGCTGACACTTTCTTCCATTTCCTTGGATCATATCTCCATTCCACAGTGCTTGTAAGTCCTTCTTTTCTGTTTCCAGCATCCAGTGGGGATCAATCTTACCAAGTTTTGGTCCTTGTCCCTGCTCTTCCCTGCATTCCATGCCTTTTGATGGCTTTAACTTTGGCAAAGATTTTTTTTTTTTTCCGGTATCTGCAGAGGGATAAAATGTAAGAAAATAGTAGAGAAGGCAGTCTCACACCTGAGGAGTTGCAGCTGTACTAATCACCAAAGATTAGGAACAGGCCTGCCCTTAACAGGCCACAGCTGTGTCCAATAAGAAGAGGAGTGCTACAAAAGAGTGGGTTAGCTGGGTGAGGAGAGTTGGAGTTTGTTGGCTGTGCTGTGAAGAAGAAGATGATGGACTCAGTACTGCAAGGAAATGCCCATGAGAAATCACTGAGAAGGTATGGGAACTTTGAAATAAGATGACAACAAGTATCTGTACCATATCTCTCATATCTTCCTCTGTCATATTTTTGCCCTGCTTTTGCTGCATCAGTGAGATTAGTTTTGGCATGTTTTGGTCCTTTGCCATGCACCTCGTTTCCTCCCAGACCATTTGCTTGTAGCCACTAAATGTCCCAAAGCTGAGCTCACAAAAATGAGCAAATTCTCTGAGTTTAGCCATTTTTGGACTAAGTGAGCCACGGTGGTGCCCATGTGTGTCCTATTAGCTAGACTATCGTGGGCTAATTCAATTTATCTTTAGTCCAATTATCTCAGTTTATCTATGACCTAAAAACATGCATATGTAGTTAATGTGGCTCCACTGATGTGCAATACTTTGACAGTGGATTCAAGCTCTCACAAGGCTGTTATAGACTGGGTTTTTCTTATTTGCTTCTCATTTTCTTACTCATTTTACTGCTCATTTCCTTCTCATTTTCTTACTTTTGTTTGCTTACAAAGTGAGTTTAGGTACTTGGTTTTGAAGGTTTACAATTCCCCTGTCTCAATTAGGCACAAATCAGCTCTAGTCAGAGTTGTATTAACTTGCTCTTGCAGTGCCCTGTGTCAGCCTGGGATCCTGTTATTTCTTGCTGGGATTTTTTATTCAGTGTGGAGTCATAATGAAGCTGGAGAACTTCCACACAGGGTTAACTTCTCTTCCAATAGCAAAGAGAAGGAGCAGAGCAAACCCAAAGCTTAGCCACCTCTAAATGTAGGCATATTTATTGCCTGTATTAAACACATTAATTCCTTCTTAAATATAAACAGGTAGTTATCCCCATTCAATAGACTTTTCATTGGTTAAATCTCTTTTCCCCGTCTAGATATGTATTGCAAAATATCATAACAAAAAAAAGCTCTTTTCTGATAAATTAATAGCACTGACCCAATGCTTTCTGGGAAAAATTATTCCCATTCAAACCAGTGTTTTTCTACTGGATGTACAGTTTCTGCTGAAGTATGTCACAGGTATTTTATATATTTATCTGGAAAATATTGACAATTTTTAAAGGTGACATTATTATTGTTATTGAATGTTAGTTATTATGATTAAGATTTTTTTCATCTTTATCAAAAGTACATTATTTGCTCCACCTGAAAATTCAATAAATAGTATTATTTCAATAATAATTTAATATAAAATATTGACTACCTGCAAAGAACAAAAGTGAGTTTTGAAAAAGAAAATACAAATACAAGCTTTTCTTCTGTTCTCTCAGAAGGCAGTAGTTCATCACAACAAGAAAAAAACATTGTCACTAGGAAATAATATAGTGTTGGTAGGTTCCTCCTGAGAGGAAATCTTCACAGTATACAGCTCATAGTCATATAAAGCTGGCAAAATAAGAATAAATGGATGGTAAAGTGAGTAAAAATCCAATATAAAAAAAGATCTAGAAGATTCTACAAGTATTGAATAATTATGAGTCTATATGATGGTGCAATTTAATGATTTTGGGGGTGAGACAAGGTTCACCATGCTATTTATTTTGCTGCCTCTTTTTCTCTTTTTTTATATATAATACCTCTGCTATTCCTTGGAGATCATTAAAATACCATACCAGTGAGCAGCAGACCAAGCTTACCAGAAAAAGTGTATAAAACAGGATCTGGGACCAGTGTGCACATTTTGGAGGATGGAAGTGCATAACAAATCATCGTGGGGGACGTCCCTTTTCTTGTTCTGGGTTTTTAAACAGCAAAATTCTTCAAATGCACAAATATCTCACCAAAAGTGTTGCTAACAAGAAGAGAAAAAGCAACGGGGAGCCGTTTGTCCTGGAGAAGAGGAGGCTTGGGGGACACCACATTTCTCTCTACAACCACCTGAAAAGAGGCTTTAGCCAGGTGAGGGTCAGGCTCTTCCCCCAGGTAACAAGTGACAGGAGAAGAGGAATAAGTTTCAAGCTGTGCTAGGGGAGGTTTAGATTTGATATGAGGTAAAATTTCTTCCCTGAAAGCGTGGTCAAGCATTGGAACAGGCTGTTCATGGCAGTGCTGGAGTTGTTGTCCCTGGAAAGGTGCAAAGAATGTGTAGGTGTGGCACTTAGGGACATGGCTCAGGTGTGGAGCTGGCAATGTTATGTTAATGGTTGGGCCTGACACTCTGAGAGGTCTATTCTATTCATGATTGTATTCATAGAATCAATTCCTGTTCTATCTATTGTTTTCAAATACTTTCCAAAAATGGTTATTTTCCTTACCTTCCCCCTTGTTAATTTGAAATATTTCTGGTAATATCGTCTCAAAATAAAGACATTTCCCAGCAGTGCTTGATTTAAAGGTGTTTGTGACAATAAAACCATTGGGTGTTCCTGTGACCGTGTTCACAGGGGTCTGAGGATGAGGGAAGAGATGAGGATTTGACTCCATGTTTCAGAAGGCTTGATTTATTATTTTATGATATATATTATATTAAAACTATACTAAAAGAATAGAAGAAAGCTAGCCTTCTGATGAAATCCTAAGAATAGCAATAGAAAGAATGAATAACAAAGGTTTGTGTCTTGGACAGAGTCTGAGCCAGCTGGCTGTGATTGGCCATTAATTAGAAACAACTGCATGAGACCAATCAGAGATTCACCTGTTGCATTCCACAGCAGCAGACAATCATTGCTTACATTTTGTTCCTGAGGCCTCTCAGCTTCTCAGGAGAAAAAATCCTAAGGAAAGGATTTTTTATAAAAGATGTCTGTGATATGTTCAAAAAGAAGTGTGCAGGTTGAATGGATCCAGAGGAAGGAACTTTCTGGCACCTGGACAGCAAAGGGTCAGATCAAGTGACAAGCTGTTGCCAATTGCATAATTCAAATCCTTACCATTGGGCTGATGAGGTAATCAATAAAAAGTCTCCATGGCCTTAAATCAGTTTTTATTAGAGCACACTGAAGCATTTGGTTTCAGGAGCCCATTTTTATTTCATGTGTTTTGGAGCCTCAGCACACTCTAACTGGATCTGAACCTTTTAGCAAATAGCCCATGAGCTGCAACACCTGTGCAGTGGCAGATGTTCCCTGCAGGCCTTAGAGAAGGCAGGCGTGGAGGAATCTCTGCCTCTGCTGGTCTCAGCTTGCTCTCTAACATCACTAAAAACTGACTCATGGCAACAAACAAATATTCATTATTTTCTTCCAGCACGGATTTTTCGGTTTTGGGTTTGTTTTTTTTTTTCCTGGGATGAGTTATTTGATGCTCAATATCTTTGCTAACAGTACAGAAATGCAACTGTCTCCTGAATCTCTGCATTTTGTTTTACTGCAGTAGAGGGCAATTACTTTTACCTTTTATTAGAGCCTTGTGTCAAATGTTCCTTCTTTTCATCAACCCCAAACATGTCATCTTTGAAATTCACTGGTTGCCTCTTTGTGACTGTATTATGGAACTTGGGAGTTTGATCACTGTTTTCTCAATCCAAATATTGTGATTTTGAGCTGCTAAGCTGCTTGCAAAGGTAACTAATGGCAATTTTACAATTCCTTTTCTATAGGACAAGATTTCTAGAAATATTTTCATTGCTCTGTGATAGGTACAGTCTCTGGAGTTACATTACCCTCTCTGGGCATTTATTTTGAAGTGGGACCAGTAGATCAGAGGAGGCTGGGCCTCTAAATCTGCAAAATTAATTAAAATTATGTCATATGGTTTTCTGGCTGGCTGGCCATGCATTTAACATCCTGTATTCTCTTGGGACCTATCCAATATCCATTGAACAGTGAACTGCCTCTAGTAGTGCCCAGGGATCTTGCCTGAATGGAGCTGTCACTGTCACTCTCTTTTCAACCTACATAACTTATGCTTTATTCCCCAACAAATTTCATTTAATATTGAGACACTGAGTTTGGAGAAGATACCTCCAGATTCCTTCCTCTTTGGGTTTGATTGCTATGAGTAGTTTCTTTTCTCATCTGCAGGTCTAGATGTCCTGCTGTTCACCATAATTACCATGTCTTCTGTAGAGAAACTATTCATTTTGGGATATGTGGCACTATGAGATCTATTTCAAAAAATATGTGAATTTCATAAGGGAACTTGCATACATTCTCTTGTTCCATCTGAGGTTTTTTTTTATATGATAAATACATATCTCTCATCTGAGACTTTATTCTTAGCCCAGAGTGCTTTCTAAGCCTCTGATGTATATCTTGTGTGAGAAGCTTGTTTTATTCTTATTTCTCCAGCTTTTGTAGTTATTTTATCAACAGCTGATTTGCTACAAGGACACAAATAAACACACATGCTGGAACTGCAAATTCCATAACCAGGGCAGAGCAGAGGGGTTTTCTGTGACCCAGGTTTCATGTGAAGCTGTGTCCCTTGCCCACAGCGCTGCCTTCCCTGGAGATCTGTCAAACCAATAACGAGTCCATGTGGTGACAATTAAATGTTGTTCCAAACTCAAAGGACGTGATCCAATGCAATCACTGCTAACTCCCATTAACTACAGTGCACATTGAATTGCCATCTCCAATTAAACTGCATCCCATTTTCAATGCTTTTAGAGTGAGATTATTTTATAACAGCAAACCTCGATCAGCACTCAGAACTTCTAAGAACAGAAAAGATTCATCTGAGTAGCCAGGGCTATAGTTTGAGATAATAACAACTGGCAATGAGAGTAGGAGGCTTTGCAGAACTCTTGATTCTGTAAATAGATTTCTCTGTGAAAGAGAGGTACAAGAAGAATGATAAATATTCTAGATAAGTATTGAGAATAATCACTTGGAAAAAGAAACTTCCAGTGTTTGTGCACAAGCAGAGAAGGAATCCCTGGTCTACCCTATACAAAATATTCAATACCCCTATGATACTACATTAAACAAAACAAATTCTGCATGTGTTTTCTGGGGTTCTATCTGGTTGGCCTGCCTTAAAGATGTATAATTCATCTGTTTAACAAAATAAATAATTTGATCCATGGGCACTCATTAACAACCTGAAGCTGATTTAACTGTTAAAGCATTTTTGAGATGGAGGGTTCTGAACTGCCAGAATTTTAAGACATTAAAGCCTTTTTGAAACAAACATAGACCCTTCTAATATGTCTTTTTAGTTTCCTGCAACCAGAAGCTTTTACTCAACAGATGTCTTCCAGAGACCACATCTCACCATGGCCTCGCTGCACTGTTTGAGAACCCAGCACCATAATTATGGGAAAATGCTGAATATTCTTTAGGCGTGCCTCCCTAGCCTATCCTTCCTCTTCAAAATTATGATTATTGCATAAAACATGATAAAATTTATTTGTTTTAGCGAAAAAAGAATATGAGAGTCCTTTGATTTTGCAGACCTCTGTATGTTACATTAAAATGAAATATTAAAGTTTAAATGATTCAAAGATCTGCAAGTTAAAAAAAAAAAGAAAGGAAAACAAGCAAAAATAATGTTTTGCCTCATGTAGCAAACAGCAGAAACAAATAACTTGCAGGGCACCAGTTTTGCCATCCTTTCAAGAAACAGAGGAATAATGAAAATGTGCTTAATTTTTATTAATCACTATTGCTGTAATTTATTTGGACATAAAATCCATATTTCAGTCAGGCATTGAGGCAAGGATGTTTCTTGTTTTTCATGAACATAATTTAATGTTCATGCACTCTATCTGAGCCATGTCTCTCTTTCACCCAGTGCTCCTGAAGGGACACATCAGCTCTAACAGTGAAAGGCAGAGCAGATCACCAACAATTTACACCAATATTTCTCCAACGCACCTGGGGAAAGCAGAGGCCTCTAGGAAACAGAAATTCAGTGACTCATTGCATAATTCTGTCCTGAGATGCTTTTCCAATCCTTTACTCCTCTTCCACTTTTTCTCTTCTGGCATTTTGTTTATAATTTCTTTTATTCCCAAAAGTTGTAGCACCCTTCTCAATATTAACCTACAACGTGGATTTTTAAAAGTTAAAAGCTCCACAATTTATAACCCTTGAAATACTGCATAATATTACTCACACAAAAGCACAGATGAGATCCTTAAATTCTAATTGATATAAAAGAATTTAACATAATCCTTGTCATAATCTTTCCCTGGGCTTCTTTCTAGAGATTAAAAAAAGGCTAACACCACTAATTCTGCTTTTATATTCCATTGTTGTATTGAAAGAGCTGTGGAGAGATTGTTATAATAGTTATCCAAGCTGACCGGGAGAGACACAAACCTCACAGTTCTGCAGTTATTTTATTATTTATGCCAGCATTTCATTATGCTCCTTAGGAAATAATCTCATTTTCAGGAACCAAATTCTACTTTGGGGGACCTGAGCACTTCTGAGTTCTATGAGATTCAGCAGAGTCACAGCAGGTGTTGCTGCACCAAGTGTAAAGCAAACTCTGAGTGCAATTACACATTAAGCTTCAAGAGAAAAAGCAACTACTGTGAGTAGCAAATATTAAACTTTCCTAGCGAGTGTTTTATTCCATCTTTTTTACACGTATTTCAGAAGATGATGGGGCTCACCACCAATGGGAACAGGAGGATGGATTAGAGGGACACCACTCTCAATCGTTACCTGCTTCAGCTGCTCTGTTGCTTTTTCCTGCTGTCCCAAAGCTCAGTACCTTCAAAATGAGGGTTTAATTTTGCTCCTATCTCCGTGTTTTCCTGGGCTGCTTAACACAAAATGCTGTTGTGGAAACTCAAAATACAATAACAGTTTTGCCAGAAGATCAGCTGCAGAAGCTGTGAAAACTTAACCTGTAAGGGAAAGGTTGGCAGACAGAATTCAATATAAACTCTACTTCTTGGTTCTTCAGAAACAGAATTGAAGAGTTTTCTTCGAATTTCTTGATAAAATATATTTTTATCAGTGGTCACTAAGTCCAGCTAAATTTGTTATCACATGGTGTTTTGCTGCTTACATTTATTGATTGGTTGGTTAGATTCTTATCTTTTTATGCAACAAAATCTTTCACAGAAACTCTTCACTTTCCACAGATATTTACTTTTCCTTCTACTTTTAAAGGTAACTTTATTAAGCCTGTGAATGCAGTCCAGCTCAGTACATGAAATCATTTGGCATTTTTCATCTGCTGAAAGGTACCTGTTTGGTAAAAGGATAATCTAGAATTTTCTGAAAGACTTTTTTAAGTTCTTTTCCTTCTTAAAGCAATTTTCTTTTTAAAATGGAAGGTAAAAAAACAACTTTTAGCATTTAC
Organism: Setophaga petechia; assembly: GCA_024362935.1. NCBI lineage: Eukaryota > Metazoa > Chordata > Aves > Passeriformes > Parulidae > Setophaga > Setophaga petechia. Next base: position 2,068,136 of record JANCRA010000001.1, on the reverse strand, counting down.
TTAGTAACATTTGAATTCCTCTTCTCTTTGCTGACGCTTTCCCCCAAACTTGCAAGCAGTGGAAGCTTTTGTGGGTAGAAGTCATGCCTACTGCCTATGCTGCTGAGCAGATACCAATAAATATGGTACCACTGCTTGACATTGCTCCCAGAAACACAAATAATGTTTAAATGGTATGTGGGGATGCTAAAGTTGTGATTTCAGTGACATTTCTGTGTTATTTCTTTGTCTAAGTACCAGGAGGTGTTGAAAGGACATTGTCTCTACTTTACTTCTCCCTGTATTCCTACAGTCCTATATTCCTGTGTTTGACTCCACCCTATTCTTATGCCAGCAGCAAAAACTTTACAGCTTGAGGAAAAGCAGGAGGTACTGAAAATTGACATGTCAAGCATGGGGTTAGTTTTCAACAGATCAGTTTTTTTATTTGACCATAAAATAATTTGTCTGGTCAAGGATGCTTTACAGATTTAATAAAGAGCATACCTTGCCTGAGTCTAGATGGTTTTCCAGTTCTTTCTGTGGAACAGCACTGGTTACATCCCACTCTGTCACTGTCATGTTTCCTGAAAAAATCCCTTTGCCAGGATTTCTTCTCCTGGGAAGCTGATAAACCTCAGAGAAAAATGAAAACAATAATTATCTGATTGCTTCTCCTGTGTTTTGCTGCTTTGGAATTTGGTTTGGAGATTGTCTATAATATAAGCACATAAAATAATAAATTAGCCTTCTAAGAACATGGAGTCAGACTGTCAATTCCTCCTTCATCCTGGGCACCCAGAAAATCCCACACCAGTCATTTGCTGGGACTACCTAAATAGATGGCCCTATATACACATTAATATTTATCTTTCCATATTCAGGCCCACAGCTAATGCTGAGGCTCTTTGACAACCTCCCATTTCCTTGTATCAACACGATTTGCAGTCTCCTGCCTGACTCTACTTTCATAAGTTTATTGCAATGTCAGTCAAAGAACAGAAGTGCAGAAAACAGTGTTTGAACTGTCTTCATGTATTCAGATCTGCAAACTTAGTTTTGAAACCCATCCCAGAGTGCAATTTGGTCCCTCTTTCAAGAGCTCCCAAAGGCATCAAAAGACTGAAAGAACTTTACATCTTTTGCTGCATGGCTTTAATTTTTGACAGATCTAATAAGAACAGTTTCCCCTAAACTTTTGAGCAATTCTTCCACTTGGAGCTTGGCAGGTTTTCTTTTTGCCTTGATTAGCAAATATTTGTCTTTCAAAAACAACCTAGAAAACAATGTGTCAAGTATAAATCAGCAGTCATGAATCTGATCAGAAAAACCAGACTCAAATCAAGTAGTGAGTTTTCATTAATTAGATATCACCACCTAATTGCAGACAATATTTTGGGAAGGTTTGCACAGGCAGTGGGCATCTTCAGGCCTTGAAAGACAAGAAAACTTCAAGAGGACCAAGTTACAAATTCCACTAGAGAACTGATGGACAGAGCTAAGTCTGCTTCTTCACAAATGTCTCTTCACACTAATTTATTGATTTTTTTTTTCTTCCATTAAGTCTTGGTATTTCTCTTTTTACAGAGAGTGAAATCATTAGGATTAATTGGTAAATTAACATCACTTCTTCATTGTCAGTTTTGTGTTGTGTGCAGTCTCTCTTGAATGCAGGAAACACTTTATTTCACTCTGTTAAATTCCTGATTTGTGCCTCAAGTGCTTCCTTTGTGATTCGAATTGAATGCTGGAAATAACTAGCTGAAGCAGTAGGGCTGAAAATCAGGATTAGGGATTTCAGACTATCTTTGCTCTGACACTGACTCACCAGGAGCCATTTACACCTCTAAAGAACATGAGCACAATTCTGGTATTTCATGTGGGCATTTTTAAAAGTATAAGCCAATATAAACAGCACTTTGATGACCAAAAGAACTGACTGATTTTACCATTAAATAGCAGGGTTTAGTTTGGTTTGCTCTTAATTTGTTCCCTACTTTTATTCTGCATATATCAACTGACTTGCTAAACTGTCATAAATAGTTTACATCTATTTTTCCTCATGGTTTTGGAAATCATTGCATGATGTGAGCTGTGATCTAAAGCTAATTGAGACCTGTAGAGAAATTCTTGCTGACAAAAAAGCAGCGAGATGGATCAGGCTCTCAGGGAGTTGAATATAACTCTTTTTTGAAATATTTATTGTAAAATAATGTTATCCACCCATTCTTTCACAAGCCTTTTTGGCCACAGCATGGGGAATCTGTAGACAACTGAGATGAGAGCAGACACCAACCAGTGTGAAATTTTAATCGTGAAAAGCAAAAAAATGAAAACAGAGCTAGCAAAGAAACCAAACCAAATGGGATGGGAAATAACAGGAAGAAGTTCACCAGCTGGAATAATGAAAAAAATACAAGTACAATTAGTTGTAAAACACAAAGTTTTAGTCTATAGTAATCTGACTTTTCAAATTACAAGGAAAAGTTGGAAAATAGAATTTAACACTGGACAGAGAAGAAATTAAAAATATATGGATGCAAGAATTAAAAAAAATTAAATCTTTTTTTTTTCCTAGCTTTTTTTCCCCTTTTTTTCCAAGATATTCATTTGTATAAGTCTCCTTACTGCTTTTTTATATTCAATCATCTTCTATATATTTCTAGTTAGGGTACGCTATTTGGCAAGAAGAAAATTATTAGTATGCATTCCCCTTTAGTTGTTTCTTCTTTTAACCAAAAAAAAAACCAAAAAAAAAAAAAAAAAACCAAAAACAAAAAAAAAAAAAGATGGAACAAAGACACTCCTTGAAAATTCCTTTGAATATTCTAGTTATTTTAATGCTTGTTTCTGTATTGACAAGGACTGATTACTTTCCTACATTATAGAGTGCTAAGAATGTTCATATTCCCCAGCTTCACTGAATTTTGAACCTTTTGACTGTGTTTTGCCAGGGCAATTTCTGTGCAGTGGGTCTGTTTTAATCAGACCAGGCATTTTGCCATTCACCATTCACACACATTTTTCTATTACTTTGTACATCTCCAAACACAAAAAATAAGCTTTTCAAAAATGCAGTAAACTGGCTCTCCAGATGTGACAGATCCAATTCAGATTAGACAAAACCACAAAGTTTATTTATTGTTACATGCTCTAGAGAAGGAGAGATTTAGATAATGGAATAGATTATATCTGTAGATATGGAAAATAAATGTTATGTAAGAGTTACAGAAAACACAAATATGCAATAGGCAGATAAAAAACCAGCTTTTTTTCTGACATCACTGCTCTGTGGGGAGTGGAGGGAAGCAAATCCACCCCTGATATTACCTTCTGTCCTCAGTGGTGGGTTGGGGAAATAATTTCCAAAAGCCTTGTGGATGCAGGAGCCCTGGTACAGCCCCACGGATGCTAAAAGTCATCCTTGCAGATGGAGATGGTACAAAACTCAGTGCAAGGCCAAATTCAGGTTGAAATCTGGACAAGGCAGGTGCAGCTCCCATGGAAGGTGTTAAGCCAAATGCAGTGGCAGTGTGGGCAGGGAGGAAATCACTCCTGCTGTTATTTTGCTGTGGAATTCAGCCCAGAAGTTAATGGGGAAGCAGCACCTGCCCAAATCTGCTCTGAAAACTCCACAAGATGGACACAGAAAAACAACCTCACTTGATACTGGGATTTATTTCTACTGCTGCTGTTTCACTGGCCACCTTCCAGGCAAGAGGAGTTAGGACAGTGACAGCAGATTTGGGTCCTACTTAATTCCATTTCATGCTAATATTTCATATAAGCTTCTGAAACCTTTGGAGTTTTTGGCCTTGAAATGTCTGTCATGTTCAATGCAGAGCCTAAAAGGAGGGGAGAAAGCAACAAAAACCATCCCACCATCTGCTAGTACAAATCATTTTCCCAGCAAAGTGTTGGTTTGGTATGTTCTCTAAATAAAATCTACTTCTAAGCAATCTCAAATGTTGTGAACAGACAAGCTTATTAGCACTTGTCATATTTGATATAGAAAATACTGGAATTAATTTCCTCCTCTACACTGATAAAGTACTTGCACAGAAGTCTGGAAATACAGCAGAAATTTGTGTTTTACAAAGGGAAGTCGTACTTGAGTTGTGTAATTTCTTTGGTAATCTCCACTGCCATGCAGAAAAAACCTGTAGTGGGGATGGAAAACATACAATTCCCATCTTGTAAACCTCTTGGAGCAAAGTGCAGATCTCTCTTCTGCAGTTAGTGTTTTAGAAAGTCAGAAATTAGAAATATAATAATATTAATATATTATAAAATATATTAATATTTTATAAAACATTATATAATATAAAATAGTTCAAATAGCCTGATCTGGTACAGGATGCTGTATAAATGGCATTAAATACTTGAGTATATTAGATAAATGGCCATGACCAGGAATAAGAGAGTACAAGATGAATTCTCTGTCTGAAAGTTCAGAAGTCATGTTAGACCAGGTCTACCCTAACTGAATTTACCTTCCATTCCCTTCTTTGATCGAAGTCACATCCAGAATTTTTCATTCTACATTTTACTGAATTTCATTAAGACTAAGATTCTTCACAGAGCTGATTATTCCATCACTTATAGTTTTTATATGTTTAGCTACAGAATTGTGCAGGAGTTTTACTTTGGGTTTTTTCTTTTGTTTCTTGTTTGTTTATTTGTTTATTTTTGGGGGTTTTTTTAAGGCATTTGTCTCTGACAGTGGCACCATTGCCTTGGAAATTCTCACATTTTGTTCTGGATATTTCCTTTACTGGCAAAAAGCAGAGAACAGCTACACCATAATGAACTTCACATTTTACAGCTCGAGAGATTACCCTGCAATAAAATTCCATGGAGAATAAGCCATCCTCCTTTTTCCAGACATCTTTGATCCTCCAAAATTTCCAAGTTGCCAAATTTAATTATGGCCCTGCAGTTGTTCACTTTGAATGAGCCCACAATAAACCATGGCAATTTACCCTTGTCTGTCTAGAGAGGGACTGTGTCAGTATTTTGCAGTATAATGGCTTTATGGAACAATAGCATATTCAGCTTTTATCTACTCTACAAACTCTTTAGAAGCACTCACTGTACTCTGCTTTACAGCATCTGCCAGAACTCCAATTGCCACATTGATATTCAAAAAGTTCTGCTAGCAAAGCTTTGCCATCTCAGAGCCTGACAAAGTCACACCAGCAGCTGACTGTTGGGCCAGGAAAATGTCTTTTTAGACAGAATTGTGCTTTCAGAAAAGTTCTATAAAGTAACCTTGGGCTATTGAAACAGGAAGTGCAAAAATTTGGCAGAAAACACAAAAAAAAAAATTAAAAAAAAGAAACCAAGTGCAAGCAAATAAACAAATATTCCAGAACTGTCTGCAACTGTGGTACAAGTAAAACCAATCAGGAGCCAAAAATCCTGAAACAAATGATGTGCACATGCTTCAGTCTGCCCTCCTCCCTCCCAAAACTGGATGACCACATCCAAATTGCCTGTTATGACCAGTTTTTAGTATTTGCTGCCACTCACACCCTTTGCAAATGTTATCTGCTGGTTGCTACTGGCCATAAATAGGATATAAACTGAGAACTGAACAGTCTGGACAATTATCTGTTGTTCCTTGAGCCAGGCTTTATTTACCAGTATAGGTATATTCAGAGGCTATATCTGCAGCAGATGTATTTGAAAATAACCTCACCAAATCATCTGTGGGGATTAGGAATCTCTTCTGGACATAACACTTGAGGATAGTTATCTTATTTTCCTTATATGTGCTCAGTAAATATGTTTATTTAGGATTAAACTGTACTTTACTTTTTTTTTTATGGTCAATACAAATTTGTAGGTTTGTCACTCTCTGGTGTTATTATGTCTGTTTGCAATTCAAAGTATCACAGAGGTCAAAGACATCCAGATTCCTGCTCTCATTTTTGTATCAGAGAATTGGTGGTACAAAAAAGCAAATAGCACCACTGATAAATTTTGACTCCAAGCAAGAAGGTTTATGTCTAACTTTGATACTTTGATTAGGAAAAAAAAAGGGTGAAACAGAAGGAAAAAAAAATGAACAAGCTGATTAATTAATTTTTAATTGAACTAATTTGCATGGAATTGTACTTGTGGTAGTTCAGAAAACAGTCACCTCTGATTAATAGATATGGCAAAATTAGAAACACTAACAAGCTTTTTTGGTATAGCCCATTAATCTAAATAGTTTCTTCTAATCAAGCCTGTTTTACACAGACATTTTAATTTACAGACCTACTTAGACCACTGTTTACATTTAGCAAAATTTAGCTACAAAATTTAGCTAACTGATATTCCCAGAAGAACTGAACATCTTTTCATCCTCTGCATAGATGATTAGCATGGTCAGCTGCTAGAAACCCACCCAGCCTCACCCTCCTTCTTCAAACATTGTTAATTAGGAAAAAATTTTCTCCATTTCATAACCTACATGTCATGGTATATGTCTGTGTTACAGATATCTAAGAGATTTTAAAACTTTTTATTTTTCCCAGGAGAAAACCCACCCCCCCATATTCTGGCATGAACTACTATCTATTTTCTATAAACAAATTATCTAGCATTAGTTTGTCATCAGGTGTTGTTTTGAGGAGGAAAAGTTCCTGCTGTTTCTTTGCAAGGGCTCAGGAGAGGAAAATGTGGAACTAACCTGAGAAGAACTGAAGCAGAAAGAAAGGAATAGGTATATGAAGAATATATTAAATACATGAAAAATTCTTTCTTAGGTTTAAAGTTAGCCTGCAGGTTTATAGAGTGTGTTTTTTGCCTCATATTTTATTCTGGTTGCTAAAGATATATGTGGTTTAGGGTTTTGAAGACTTCATACTTATCTCCTGCACTTTGAAATCAAATGATGAGCAATAAGTGAGCAGTGAGTGGAAGATGTGCAACAGAAAGATGACAGAAAGCCTGAGATGTGCATTGTCAAACAAATGTCATTGTATTGTCAAGAATATGCAAAACATTGGCTGAGAGAGGTAATTTGAGTGACACAATCACTGTTCTATTTTTCCCACCTGGACAAGAAACTTCTCTTGGCTGCTCTGTCACTATTGATACCTGATTTTAATAAGCATTAAAATTCATGCCAGCACTTTGAAATAATGGTAAATGTAACAAAAATATCTTCAGGCTCTGTATTAGACAAGTTAAGATAAATATTGGTGGATAGGTCTTGAGCCAGTGTGGATCAATGTGCCTCACTTGGAGTCAAAGCTATTATGTGTAATTACACAACCCCAGCTCTTAATTCTCTCTTTTCCCCTTGAGGGATGGATTTCTTCCAAATTTCTAAAAATGGATGGGAACATCTTGTCTCACTATAAATATTCAAGGAAAGCCAGGTACCTGATACACACAGATGTCATTGCTAGCAGGTTCTTTGATGGTACAAGCCAGAGAGATCTGTTTGAATTTTTCTGTATTTTTTGGGATGTAATGGGATTCTCTCAATTCTTGTCTTACAAACCAAACCTTGTTGCAAACAACTTTTGGGGGCAAAGCTGAACATATGTGCAGAAACACTCCCTGAAACCTTGACATTTCTTCAGCTCCAAGTAAAACACAGGGCTTTTGTCTTGCCTCCAAATGTAAATGCACAGTTCCCATTGAGGTGCTTGGCAGTGGATACACATATCTTGAGGTAGGAAATTGGTGGATTTCAGTCAAAATAATTACACAGAGTGTTGTTGACACAGTGATGTATTTCCCTAGTAACACGGTATTAAGAGTGGAAACCAAAGTGCTGCACACTTATGGGCCAGCTATGCTGACTCCAAAAATAAATAATTGTGCAACCAAATTGCTTGGACACTCTGTATACGCTATACTGATCATCCTTGCAAGTATAGTTAATAAATAATGATATTTTTAGCTGTGGATTATATTTTTTGCATTTGCTGTGTCAATCTCATTCTAAAAAGTAAATAAAGCAAATAACAGCAACAAATGTTTGCTATTTTTAAATTTAAACTGCTGGGTTTTCTTTAGAAATAAGAATCTGAGGTGCAATGTAGTTTAAGGCAGTAAAATTGATTGTTTTATAAATTTTGTTTATTTTTATCATAGCATACTAGATCACTTGCTCTAATACTGTGGACACAGAATGTTGAATTGATGTCTTGAAGATTAAATGGCATCTGGAATATTTCCAGGACATCTGTTCCATCATTTAGGTATGCTAATTCCTAGGAGTTACAGTGTAAAGTTTTTAATCACTTTGAAAATGCGACTGTCCTTGACTTCTTATGCATAAAGAAATAAAAGTAAGTTACATGGCAGTGAAAATGATTGTCTCTCAAATCAGGTTACACCTTCTATTCCCTCATCAGCCCCAGGTATTTCAGAGACTTAGATCATAGCAATAGTTCCTCATTTCCCCTCCTAAAATGTGACAAAGCTTGTCCTGGAGACTGGTACCTTGAAGAAGCTCCAGAAGACAGAGTGCACCAGCTGTTATGTGACTCCATGCAAATAGGATTTTGTCACAAAATGATGATTAATTAAACCAGGAAAAATCAATGAGACACATTTTTATCCTGTTCCCCAGTTCAGAGTTCCTATTGACTAACAGGAGTGAGTTTGCTCTTGGTGAGTCTGATTTGTGTTGTGCTTATTAAAATTATCTTTGAAAAGCTTTGTTTTTCACGGTTTTGTGTTCTTTTTTTTTTCCATCTGAATGGGTGCACAAATGGCACTTGCCTCTTCTAAAATGTATTTACAATTGGTAAGAATTCAAAACTTTAATTGCAAAGCAATCCAGTCTAATTGGTTGGTTGTTAGGGCTTTTCATCACCTGAATCTTCACTTGCTCATTGTTTGTGTTGTACAATGATTCATTAGACATCTTAGCATGACAGAAATCTTGAAATTTCTTGAGTGTTTACAAAGAATTGTTTTTTTTTTCATAATTGTGTTTGATGTAACAGGAACTGGTGGTGTGGAATATACATAGTGTGCTCTGTTTAACTTTTGCAATAGGTACAGGTTTTATTCTAAAAATATCTCTCTTTTCAATGTAACTTTGTCCATCTCTTCAAGTAGCTACATAATCTTAGCTGTGTTTCTGATATTATTTATCAAGTAATTAAAAAAGATAATATTACTAGAAGGTAAATATTTTTCTTAAAGTTGAGATAGAGATATAGACAAGAAAGCACTGAAGTTACCAACATTCTATAAAGGATAAATGACACAGGTAATTTTTTTTTGTAGTCTGATACTGATCTTGGGCAAAATAATGGAGCAGCAGACAAGGGGTTGAATTAATACTAAAGGTAAAGAAAGGTAAAACAATTAATATTAATCAACATTGAAGAAAAGGTCACCAATCTAATTTAGTATCTTGGCTAACAAGACAAAAAAATCAGCTTATGAAGGAAATGGCAGTGGTGGAGTAGACTGCAACTGACCATTTGACTTTGCTTTATATATAAGTATATAAAAATAAAAAATTTAAAAAATCCAAATTTTCCCTTACATCTCATAAGGCAAGTGTGAAAGGGGGTTGAGATTTGGCCATAGGGGCTTGACATTCCTTTTTTTTCCAAATATTCCAGTTCTTGCCTGTGTATTGTCTCAGCCTCTGATGGGATTGGTAGCTACAGTCACAAGACAAGTTCCTTGGTAAAATTATTTCTAAAATAGTTAAGGATCATTTCAAATCACTAGATCAAAATAAACTCCCAGTAATCAAATGGGTTTGGTTTTACAAAGAATTGCCAGTTGAGAAGAAAGAGATACATGACCTCTGCTTCTATTGACAAGAAATTTTCTAGAATTCCAATTTTCATTTAACAGCTGGAAAAAAAAAAAAAAAACTGAAAAACTGAGATTACACAGGGAATAAATTGAAAGTTTGGAGAACACAGTGAAAAACGCAGGTGGTTCCATATACCTAAATTATGAAAAGAAAGAATGAACAGTTGCATGAAGACAGTCTCAAAGAACTGAAGTGGAAATGTGGAACAGGATAATAAAAGACTTTAACACTCTGTGTCTATTTGGCAACTGGAAAACCAAATGTGGTTCATGCAGTGCTTCCACCTTTTCTATGGAGAAGACAAAAATAGTAATGCCAGCAGTAATTTAAGCCATAAAACTAAATGAGTTTTCCTGAATCTGCACAAAGCTTGGTTGGGATCTGCTAATGTACCTGAGTCCCAGAAAAGAGGAAAAAGTGTGGACAGTTTTTATACTGAGACACAGTCCATGGGAAAAGTAACGTGAGAAAGAGCATCTAAGAAAGCAGCAGCTGCCTAATTCAAGGCCATGGTTTCTTTGAGCAAGAAGTTGTTTTGTAAATTATGTGATAACAGGAGGTAAAAAAAAGAAGCCACAAACATCTTGAGAATAGGTGTGACTGACTTTTATAGCTGACCAATAGTGAGCTTTAGTTTTGCAATATGCATGAGCCTTATTACTGTGATTATAAAAGTAATTCTGTTAATCAATAAAGCTGAGATTTGTCTGCATTAGAGGATGAGCAAGTCTCCCGTCCACCTCGTCAAAAAAGGATGGAGTGGGAGGAGAGGACATCTGGAAGTTGTGCAGGCATCCCTTTATTGGGATGTATTCTGGCTTTCCAGCCACAGCAAAGTGACAACTTGCACTCGGAAAGTGCCAGATGCTGAAGCCAAAGACAAACTGTGTAATTCTCAAGCCAACAGAAGTTTTAACCAATGAGCCTGACCTGTGAACATCGCGTGGGCAAATGTTCCCCAGGATACCCTGTCCAGGGAGATCATGGAAATTTTTCTGAAATTAAGCCTCCAGCCTGATTCCTTTAAAAGATTGACACTGATTATCTGTGACAGGGATTATATTCCCAGCCAAGGTAATCAACTGCTCCCTGCACCGTGGTTGCACATCATTAGTTAACGATAGCCACCACTGCTCTCATCTGTCTTGCTCAAACTCTGGAGACAAAAGGCATTTCTCTTGCTGGATCCCATTGTCTCTCTTTCATTGCCAAGCTTCTAAGTGACTCTCATGTGTTCAATTAAGTTCTCATTTACTTCTCTTTAGCTCCTCCGACACCTTTTTCCAAAAGAGTAAAGTGTTTCCTGCTGAGATTACTAATACAACAAATGGACTCCTAATAAAACAGGCTGCCTTTAAATCCACAGCACCGTTGCCCTGAGGTAGCTCAAGAATCTGTGCTTTTATCAGAGAGCCACACTGAAGGCTCCAGGGCCATCATTATCTTTTCAGGCCTGAGCAGTAACGTCTGCCTTTATTTCCTTTTCTGGGTGACAGCTCTGAAGGGCTGACATTAATCGCCAACAATCTCACGATGGCATGTAATTGCATATATCAAAAAATATTCATCCTGGGGGCAGCTGCCAGTGCTGGAAAGCTGGATATCAATCCAATTAAATCCTAGCATGGAGATAATTGTTTGTCACTCACTCCAAGGAAGAGAGTGACATTAATGCTGTGTCCCACAAGTGACCTTTACGTCATCTGGCCTTCGTCAACTAATTAAAAGGGTTATGAGCATATCCCATGTCAATCACACTGATTCAATAGACTGAGCTAAGCACAGAGTGAAAGTAAGAATGAAAATTTTCCTGCCCAACTTCTCTTTTCTGGATGAAACTGCTGATATTAATAACAAAAGGGCATTTTGCTGATTATGATTTAATTGCAGCAACATAGAAGGAAGCAGTTGAAAATGGAGACATGCTTTGCTCTCTGAAGAAAAAGAACTTGAGAAAGAAACATTAGGAAAATATATGAAAACTTTCAAGGTCTATTATAAGTTCCTTTACCTTTGTCTACATCAATCCAGATACAAATGGGAATGATACATTCAAGTGGGGAAAAACTACAGGCCTGTATCTGTGAGTTGGCCAGTTGAGTTGTTCTTTCAGCTCAAGTAACTTAGTGATCACAAATCAAAGAAAAAAAACCAGAAAAAATCTGTCCCTGCCTTTCTCTTTATAAAGGCATTTGATCACCAGCTCATGTTCTGTTTATTAAATTAGTAAAGGGCATCCATGACTGGTGCATGGGGAAGTGGAATTCCACCTGTGTGTAAATGGGGGAAGTCATTTACATGACATTGTCTTAGTGCTGTAACAAGATAGTTTTCGAAAGCCTTTTGCTATAATTATAGTTTCTTTAATTAGCAAAGAATACTGCAATTAGTGTCTTTGCACATTGCAGACATCATTACTGCTACATTACCCATGCACTTCACTTGCTTCAATGGTTTTGAATTAAGTACAGTTCACATTCAAGGTTCCTCTTTTAACTTTCTAAATTCTCCATGATCTAGATTAATAATTAGGACCTAGATGGTATCCTTCTCATTACTCCCTCCAGATCATGTTCTCTTGTCTGCTGTAGGTCTTTTTACTTTTTTTTGATTAATATATTGTCTTTTTTAGTAGCAGATTTTAATTTTTTTTTATCCAAACACATTTGTGCCTCGTCCCAAATTAATTTAAATGTACTATTAAATTGCAGTAGTTTATGACTATTTCTAACTTTGCAATTTAATTTAAACTTTCAATTATTTCTGCTGAACTTCAGGGATGCTTTTAATTCTTACAAAGGAGTGAAAAATCTCTTTTGGTACACGTGGTAAAGTCTCAGCTCCAGAAGATACATTTTTTATAATTGTTATTGCAAAAATCTATTTCTGTCTAAATTTCTCCCAGATTTTCTTCATGAATACTTTGAAGTATGAGGTTTATTTCTGGTGTTCTTCTAGCAAAGACTGTGTATTTATTCTTTCCACAGTTGGCTTATCTGTCCAACCCTTATCTGCCATTTTTCACAGCTTTTCTATTTAAAAGCTCTACCATCATGTCTTAATAATGTAAGGACCAGAGCTGCCTTGAGACAAGCTGAGTCCAAAGAAGACTTGATCCAAATCCATGAAAGGATCCTTGAATTTTTTTCTGTTATCCCAATGACTTGGGAAGGATGGGGATGCCCTCAGAATTCAAACACTCTTTGCCTTTGCTGGCCCCAGGCCTGCAGTTGCCATTTGGAACAGCACTCACCTGACCAAAAGGGATAAAACAGACACTTTTACGTCTGAACTTGTCCCTCAAAGGTTTTCCCTTTGAAAAGAGAGATACAGGGACTTTTGGAGTGATATTACAACTATCTGGAATTGGGAAGGAGTATTTGTACCCTGTTTACCTTCATTTACTTTAAGTGGAGCATAAGCTATATTCATTTAGATCCCCATCTAATTTGGGTCTTATTTCATCTAATTTGCATTCTTACTTCAAGATCTCATAACTCTTCTGGCCCAAGCAGCCACCACTGTTAATTTTTTTGCAGGAATTTTCCCCATGAATAAATTGAAGATTCAGATAATTTGAAGGTGATTCCCCTCATTCAGGGAAGATCACATTGGAAAAATATTCCTGTTACAAAATTGTGTGTGTGCCCATAATTGTACTTATTAATCCTGTTATCTTCAATATTGAACTTATATGGTGACAGAAGGTCCTGCTTCAATAAATTTGTGGACTATATGGAGAAGCACTGCAGAAAAAATATTCCTTTCACAAAATAGATCAACACAGAAAGAGGGGAAATTCCAATATCAGTGTTACACAGACAGACTCTGCAAGATGCACATTGAAACAGACCTCTTAGGGCTTCTTCCTGGGGTTTTACTACACCAGTCACCCCTTTTTCAGCCTGCTTCAAGAACTTAGACCAAAATTATATTTATTTTTTTGCCTTGGTCCTGTCTTATATGCAAGAAAATCTACTGGAGAGCATTTGTCATTTTAAACCTGTATTTCATGCTAATAAAAGGAGACACAGATCACCATTATAAAACAAATCCTTGTCAACATCAGCAATATCCATCTTGTAGCAGCAGCACTTTGGAGCACAGCTATTTGTTTCTTTCCCCTTCATTAAAACATTTTATCATGTTAATTATCATTATGACAATTTTAATATTAGAACTCATTTTACTGCCTGCAAAATGAAGTCCTTTGGGGATTGTCTTCCCCAGCCATTTCTCTTTCTGGAGTTGTGCAACTACCTTTCAGAATAACTTCTTAAAAAAATTATTGCTGTTCACTGACACCTAAATTTCAAACCAGTAAATAAATCATAATCTTTCAATAACTCTGCTGCCCTGAACTAATCAGTGGATTCTTTCTCAACCCTAAAGTGCGAGAGACTCTGTGCTTTGCATTCAGTGACATTCGCTGCAATAAAACAACATTTTTCTGATAAGAAATGAATTCTTTTTTGCACTTTGTGGTGTAATTCTCTCTGGGTGCACATGAAGGACCAGACAGAAGAAATTCAAATGGAGGACCTGCATCTATGGCCTTTAAAAAAATGTTGTGCCTATTAATATACAGTGATGTTATTGTTTGGGTGGTTTTCCCTATGGTGAAAAAATGCCAAATATCACAACATAACTGTTGAGTCTCAGTCATGTTCCATGCTTTGAAATTATCCAGGAGAGGCCAGGAGAAATGAGGGAACATTTTTCTTTTGGTTGCCTGGGGAGGGAAAAAATATTAAAAAAATCTCCCTAAATAGACAATGCTAAGCTTGTAGCATGCCCAGCATTTCTTTGGAGGAGAAAACAAAGATTTTTAATAAACAGTAGAATCCATTTTCAGGGCATTAAATCCATCACACAACAATGGTTTTAAGATCAATGCACTTAATGCCCAAGTAAAATAGAAAAGAGGAAAGAAAAGAAACAAAATCAGAAGCACATGGGGAGGGAGGAAAAGGAAATTTGAGAGTGAGCAGGGGAAGCTGAATTTTATAATTCAGCTGTTGGCTTTGATAACTGTTTGTAACTGGGGACAGAGGTCAATGGTTTTCTTCCTAAGCTATGGATAAAAAAAAAATTCAAAATGTAAGATTGCAGTTTAGAGCAGAATTCTGTCTTCAGTAATGAAGCTAGCACAGCTCTCACAGGCTGCATTTCCCAATAATGGGCAATAAAACTTGTCTGCCCCATCCTAACCTAAGAATAAGTGCTTCAGTCATTCAAAAAAGAGGAATTGTTGATGGTTGATATGTTGAAATTGTTGAAATCCCAGGGATTTAGCAAAATTCAGGAGACTGCATATCCCAGGGATTTAGCAAAATTCAGGAGACGGGAATTTTGGACATATCTTCTTTGGGAGAAAGATTTAAATGCAAAAAATACTGTATATGAGCAGAGGCAGTCCAATCCAACCTCAGGTCACACAATCTAACTTTCAATATTTTTCTCTGAAGTCCTTAAAGTGAGTTACTGAACTTCAGTCTACGAGAACTATTTGTTCCTGCTGAACAAATAACATGCACTGCTACTGAAGCATGAGACAACAAAAGTCTTCTCTGAATGAATTTATGAATCAAATATATCTACTTGGAAGCTTTAAGATAAAAGAAATTTGAAACAGAAATATGAATCCTGGGGCTTGGTAATACATAAAAAAAAAATAAATTATAGCCCTCTGTGACAGCAGCTGATAACAAAAGACAGATCCACACTCTGCAGTTATTCATTAAAGCTCTTTGGTGCTGTGTGCTCCTTTGCTTTCAGACAGAGAAAGGTTTGCTAGGATAAGATGAAAGAGACTTGTAACTCTTCTGTGCAGTGTGCACATTGATTTTGTGTGCTCTGGGTGAGGGATCCAATTGCAGGGCTGGGTTTTTACTCTGCTTCAGGCCACTTGGCTTTTCTGCAGCCCATCACCTTCCTGCAGGACACAGGTTGGTTCAGATGGTCCCCCCAAGGAGACACACAAAGATAACAGGCATGAAAAATTCTGGTGGGACACACAGGTTCTTTATTCTTCAGGTTTTGTTTCATATCTCTGACCAGTGGGGAGATTTACACTCATAAAATTTGCTGCAACATATTTTGTGTGTTTGTGAGTATTAGTTACATAGGTCCCCTCCTCACAGAGTATAAGCATTCCTTCTCATCCCCTTTATGTGTGTTAGTAAGGACAAGAAATTATGTTATCTGAGTTTACAGAAGGATAAATATGTAAGTTATAGATGCAGCTCAACGTCCAGGTTAAGACATTCAAAGTTAGGTGTTGAACTGTGTTGAGTTTGTGAGGGGTCCCCAGGACGAGGTGAGAGATGAGAATGTGACTCCATGGTTTTAGAAGGCTAATATATTTTAATATTATATTATATTATATTACATTACATTATATTATATTATGCTATTCTAAAACTATACTAAAGAATACAGAAAGGGTACAGACATTCTTTCTGGCTTAACAAGAATGAATAATAAAAACTTGTGACTCCTCAGAGCCTTGACACAGCTGGCCCTGATTGGCCATTAAGTTAAAACAATTCACATGTTGGATAAATAATCTCCAGACCACATTCCAGAGCAGCAAACACAGGAGAGGCTGAGGCTTCCCAGCTTCCCAGGAGAAAATGCTGGGCAAAGAGGATTTTTCAGAAAATATGACAATGACAGAAATGTTTATGATCTCGGTGCCTGAGCTCTCATTCAGCCCATTTCCATAGCTCAGAACAGAAAGTTGTGTCTGTGAAGTGTTCAGATGGTCAGGTGGAATCATCCCTATGGCTGAAAATGCTTCCCTAAATCCCTCTCCTGTGCTTGGACACACAGTTCACACACAGGAACCTACAAGGCAGCACCAACTTTTAGAAGCTTTCATCTACAGTTGAATCCCACCAGATTATATCAAAGGACATGGATACATAACATGGGGCAGAGCTTTGCAGAAATGCTAATATTATTTATCCTAAATACCTCCTAGAAATTCCACTTTTCAGCCCAGATAATTCATCATGCTAGGTAGAGGTCTTCAAAGCTGCAGCTGAAAAATACTTTGTTTTTTTTTGTCCCAATAGACAAATGATCTCCTAGCTTTTAATACATGTTAAATATCATTGGCATAAAAAGTTGAGAAGTTCATGACTTTTGTTGTGCATGTGCCACATCTTGGCTGACTCTTCCCAAGGATACTTAGACCATGAAGAAGACTGAAAGAGAAAATAGCATAATACAGTATTCAAATTAAAGTACAGACTTGACTTGCTTTGACATTCCAAAATAATTTTTTTCCAACCCCCTACTAACACATAAAAGACAAGCAAAATTCTCTGTTTGAAATGAAAACATCAAGAAAGTCAAGAAAAAACTTTTTTTTTCAGTAGTCTGCAGTTTTTCCTGCATATCCCAGACAGATCTCTGTTCATATTATCAAGGTCCTTGTATATCTGTGATTTCTGCAAAACTAATCTCATCCACAGTTCCATATCTTCAAAACACTGATCAGATCAAGGGGTTTTTTTGCACCTATAAAGATAAATTAGCACTTGTTTTGATTAATTAATCTGAACTATTTCCATATCTACCTCAAGACTGTGTTAATTGTGCACAGAATGCCTCCTCCACAGTATCACTTGTAAAAGGAGCCTTGGATGTGAGACTCAGACATAGGTATGTATAAAATCAGGATAAATATCTGCTCAGACAAATCTCTGTCCATCAACAGAGCCATAACTCCTCCTCACATTTTGCCCCTTCCTGCAGGCAGAAATCTGGATCAGTGCTAACAGCAAATGAGGGGCACTCCTAGGATGCATCCCAGGGATGTCCAGGTGCCCCAGAGCTTTGTGGGCAGGGTACCTCCTGTCCCCACCTCAATCAGGATCTTCCCTATCCCCAGGTACTCAATATCTGCTGTTCAGGGGCAGCTCTGAGCTCCTCTGGCTTACAGGAACAACAATGACAGGCTGACCTCTTCCATAATTCCCAGTACTCCAATTTATCCCCTATATCTTAGGCTGAATTTAGAACACCTCAGGTAGAGGTCACAAGGCAGATGAGGGATCCTCAGGATTGTGTATGTGTCCCTCCAGTTGGAGACCAGGTCAGAGCCAGTTCTCTCTTTCAGAATTATTAATTCCTTTCAATAATTAGCAGACATGCCACTCAATTATCCTTGATTTCCACATCCCATTTAAAGGTCACTAGGTTTCAGAGTCATCCTTAATTTGGCATAAAAATTATCTGTCCTTCCCATCTCTGGCTTTACATCCCTGCAATCTGAAAAGCACAAAATTAACTTTGACAGCATTAACTCTTTGGTACAGTGGGGTGTGCATACTTCCTCTGCTTTCACTCATGGCAAAAGACATTGTTCAATTATTTAAGTTTAAAGAAAATCACATTTCCTCAGCTGTTTTAAATAAACTATGCCTCTTCTTATAGATCATATTTCAATATTTATAGTTATTGAATGTATTAGGACAAAATTGATGTCAGAAATCGTAATACAGCAAAAAAAATCCTATCCTGAATTCTCTCCTCCTTTATCCTTGTGAGCATTATTAAAAAATAGAAGATAACCTGATTTTATTTTATTTATGATGTCCTTTGGGTCACAGAGAAATGTGATTTCTCACAGACCAACTGAGTTTTCAATATGCAGAATAAAAAGATGAATATTCTTAGCTATGCTCCATGACTGATTATTGTCCTTTCTTCTTTCCTCTAGGTGATGCCAAATTAAATTGCATTCAGTAAAAACATATAAAATATAATTAACCTTAGCAACCCAGTTATCCTCTGTGTCCCTTTTTCCACCGAGTACAAAGTACAGAGAAACATTTATTTTTTACAATTACTAAAAAAATTCAGTGACAAAACAGAGAGTTAGCCAAGCGTTGCTGTACCACAAGCAACAATATTGAGATATTCAAACTTGAAGCAGTGGTGTACAATGGGAAGCTTTTTTGAGTTTGGGTCGTTAGTTCAGTCAATATTTTCAGTCAGTAATGAACTGACTGACTGAATTATGAACTGTTTCTGTACCTTGAAACAACCTCAACAATTAGACTGAGTTGTAGCCCTGTCCCTGACTGGCTTGGAGGTCCTCTGCACATCCCATTCCCTGCGTGTTTTTCACCCTCCCATTCTTGCCTGCTTTACTAGAGTGCAGGGAAGATGAGGCAATAATTTGATATATAAAATATTACATGATTTACTGGAATGCAGGGAAGATGAGGCAGTAATTTGATATATAAAATATTACATGATTTACTGGAGTGCAGGGAAGATGAGGCAGTAATTTGATATATAAAATATTGCATGATTTTCTGACATCACCTGTAGTAAATGCAGGTGAGCCCCCGGTGTGTGGGAAGAATGATGAGCAGGACTCCATGATATAAGAAGGCTAATGAATTATTTTAATATTTTCTGTTACTTTATTATTATTCTATTATTCTATACTATATTACACTACATCTAAACTGAAATTAAACAAGAACTCAACTGAACAAAATCTTGTAACTGTCTCCTGACCAACAGTCAGGACACAGCTTGCAGAGATGGGTCAAGAAAACAAAGCACTCACACCAGAATCCAATTACCAAATCACTTCAGGTAAACAATCTTCCATAGGAATTCCACTTGTGCACAAATAGGAGCAGCAAATGAGACAAGAATTGTTTTGATCATTCTCTTCTCTGCTTCTCTCAGGTTCAGAGAATGTGAATCCCACAATTACCAGTAGGTCCAGAGCACAGGATAGCAGCAGTTTGGCATCTCTAGAAATGGATCCTGGCAGTCCCCAGCACTCACCAGGAGACAGTGGCTCATTGTCAGAGGAATTAATAAATTATTTAATTAATACTTGGCTGCACAGAGAGAGCCCAACACTCACCAGGAGACAGTGGCTCATTGTCAGAGGAATTAATAAATTATTTAATTAATACTTGGCTGCACAGAGCTGTGTGGGTGGCTGCACTCTGTGAGAAGGAAAGATGGAGAAACTGCTTGGGAAATCCTTGGATTTTGTTTAAAAGCTGAGGTACCAGTTAGTACCAGATATCCTTCTTCCACTTGGCACTTTTGGTAAAAATCTCAGGGAGCAAATCCTCTACCTTCAGTCTTAGAAATCCCTCAGCTTAACACAGAGATGTTGCCTTAGGGCTAGGCAAAAAACACTTAAGTTCCTTATCTTTTTTGAGTTATTGCTGCTATCATTTGTTCAACTATCATTATGGAAAAAGTATTTCTTAAAATGCTGAATTTATTTACAGGATCTGCTGACAGATGTTGTGAGAATGCACTGGTAAATTACACATTAACTGAATTTCCTGCGGACTCAAGTTTCCATCAATACTTAAATAACACTAAATGGGGATCTTTGCAAAGAGCCACAGGTGAGTCTAAACATCTCTCAGGAGATCAAAATCACCTGGGGATCCATGTCACCACTGGATAGCACAGAACTCACTGCTCTTACTGCAGATGAAGCTTAATTGTTATTATGGTTGAGCTTCATGTATTAAGGCCAAGAAAAGCTTTCCCAAACTCTTCTGATCACCACATTATCATGAGCTCATATGAGTTATCTTCACAGTTCACTTTGAATCTGGAATTAGTAAATTTATTCATTTGCTTAGCAGTTCTTTCACACCTTAATGTGTCTTCATTTGTCTTTTCTATTGCTGTTGAGGAGACAAACAAAGAAAATTACAAGTGATGGACAGTTCATCACTTAGCTGGGCTGTGGACACCTTGTTTAATGATACCAGGGATACCCCCAAATAATTCTAAAGTTGCTGGGAAAGGTGAAGAAAAGAGAAACTAAGGAGAGTAAGACATATGTTTCCTTCAGAAAACACCATTCCTCCATAAATAACCAGAAATAATTTCCAACTGGCTGTTTCCAAAACTACTTATCTCTTACTCCCTACCTAAAAAGATACCCAAAGGATTTAAGCAACTGCTGTGTCCTCAATACTCAGGTATTTATCATTCAGAAACACAAAGCTCAGAGTACAATTAAACCTTCCCTCTGCCAGGCTCTGTGTAAATCAGCAGATGTAGAAGGCACATCACAGAGAGCACAGATGAAAAAACAGACACCATCTCTGTGCCTCCTTTATGGGGGTAAGCCAGAAAGATCAGCACTCCCTAAGGCAGCTGCCTGTGCCCATGTTTACTCTCCACAGGATACAGAGGGCTCCACACTGTCCTGTCAGGACCCCAAGCTGGGCATCTTCCAGCTCCTACCCAGCCTTCCACAGGCAGCACAACTTCCTGGGAAAGGGATGGAGACCCACAGGCAAAGAACAAAACACAACAAAACAAACCCCAAACCACAGAACATTGCTGCTTGGCTGTAAGGCTGGAGTCCTCTGAATTTCACAGCTTCAGGTGTTTGGGAAGTTTGAGCTGGAGTCTGAGCTGGTGGCCTTGCTCACATCATGGTGCAGATGCAGAAGCAAAGAAATTCATTTGCTGTCTCCTGGAGACCAAAGGCAGCAGCAACCTATGGGCCTTTCCTATGGGAAACTCCCTTTCCTTGATTCATCTATTGGCAAATGCCCCTTATCCAATATCTCTATCTGTAAATTTTACATTTCATTACCCAAAGTGAAATCACGGCTGCAATTCAAGGAGCAAAGAATTCAGAACAAGCCTGTCACTCATGTGTTTTCAGTCCAGGCTAAAGAAAAGAATCACTGTGACAGCAAATATCTGTACATAGCACTGCTTTCATCATCCTCTGTCAGAGCTTGTTTTGATTTTTTTTTCATATTCTGTTCTGAATAAAGGTTATACATTGACTATTCTATGTACTCAGGTTGATTTTGAGGCTGCTCCCTTCAGTTAGAGGAGAAGGAGCTTGACTGAAATGTGTTGACATAGTTTAGTTATTTAAGACAAATAAAAAGTCTTTTCTACGCATGTATTATTTAGCACTTCTAAATACCAGCACCAGTCTATGTGTAATTAACACTTTTGAAGATTAATAAGGTTTGGGGTTGTTTTCCCCCCTTTTTTTAAGAGAAAGCTGTTCAATAAATGCTGAGCAATGGCAAAACTTGGAAACACAAATATAAATCCAACAAAATACATACTGATAAGCTCAAAGGGAAAAATCAAATTCCAGGAGGGGTGAACAAGGAAGAATTGTTATTTTAAAGAAAGGTACACTGTAGTACTATATATTAACTCTATTTTGGAGTATATTGTAGAATCATAACCCCCCAATTATCTGGAAGAAGGGATGCACTGATACAGATCTTTTTATAGCACCAAATCCTAGAACACTATGAACTCACATTGCAGGATGTTTTCTCAGCTGTCTGATTATTCTGTTTTATGAACCAGCTTTATCTGAAGGATGCTTTCTGCACTCAGTTGGGGCTTAGGCTCTGAGAAATTTCCATTACATTGGGCATCCTGGGATTTATTGAATAGAAATTGCCACAGAGGGAAAGACTTTGGTTTCTCTAAAGCTGGGACTGGTAAGGTGAAGCCCTCACTTCCATGTAGCCTGGGGCTGCATGCACTGCTGATTACTCTTGTTATTTCTGAGCTATAAATGTTACCTAGCAGCTTCAGCCTCATTATGGTGAGCACAACACACACGGGGAGAACAAAGCAACATTCTGCTCTTTGAGTCACACCTCTTGGAAATACAGTTTAGACCCAAAGGCAGCTTTGTTGAGACATGGCCTCCCTCAGAAAGAGTGAGGCAGTGACAGTAATTTCTAAGAACTGATGGGGGATTAGTTATCATTTAATTTGTCCATCCCTCAAATATTACAACTTTTCCCCTTGACTTACCTTAAGGAAAACATGACATATGCATCAATAAATTGGATCCCAGCCTTCTGAAAATGAGCTTAATAACATATCCATCACATGCTCAATAACATATCCATCATATATGCTCTTCTAATCAGTTCTGCCTTTGCAGTAAAATCTGCAGGACAAACACAATCTTTAGAATCCAGCTAAAATTGAACCTACTCATCAGCACTGGGTAATTATTATTATTATTAGTAGTAGTAGTAGTAGTAGTAGCAGTAGTATTACAACATTATTATTATTGTTGTTATTATTATTATTATTATTATTATTATTATTTTACTGTTAATATATTGTTATTAATAGTATTATTTATTAAATTTGCAACAAAGCAAAAAGTGACATAAATTGAGGATGTGAGAATCCACTAACCATGTATTCAAAATAAGCAGCATTTCCAGTGGATTTCTGTGCTTTTCAGATCAGGGGGTAAGTCTAGGCCTTATACTTAGCTTTCAATGACCTCTGACACAGAAGAGGTAAAAATTGAGGGATTTGATTTTCTAGTGCTGGATATGTAGATTCTATTTTCCCAGATTAAAGCAGGCTGCCAGTAAGTAAATAATATTTTTTAAAAATGTTTAGAAATTACAGTATCATAGAATCAATTAGGTTGGAAAAGACTGAGATCACTGAGTCCAAATACCTCCATTTCTACTATTGCTGTGTCCACTCTTTTCTTAAACACCTCCAGGGTCAGTGACTCCACCTCCATCTCCAGATAATTACTTCATATTAGCTTCAATTTAGTCCCATTTTAAAATATTTTTGTTTCTTGAAAAATGGGTTCATTTCAACTTATGAGGCACACTTAATTTAAAGCTTCCTAATGCCCAGGAGTTCTGTTGTCTCAGTTCTATCTTTAACTACCAGCAATGTATGATCAGTGGAAATTAGAAGAAATTCCATCAATAAAAATGCTGGTAAGTAAAAGAAGTCAGCCTGGTAATTGCCCATGATACCAAGCCCTTTAACTTTTCTATTTAGGCTTGAAAAATCACATTTTGATGTCCTGATATTTTCTTTTTTTTCCTCTTCATTTTCCTCCTTCCACCTGTTCTAAAATGTAAACAAACCAAAGCATGGATGCTCTTTTGGGGTGAGTATTTACTACCACATGAACACTGAGCTGCAGTGTTTCACAAGTGTGGCATCATTTATTCAGAAATGCTTTGAAAAATTGCATTCTCCAGATTTTCTGCATAAACAGGAGGGATCTGCTTGTTTTGTAACTGAGCTGAGCCCTGTGAAGCACAAGCCAAGCTCCTCAACTATCAATTCAAGGGATTCATTTAGAGCAAAAAATGTTTTAAGGCTGTCAACTTGACAGGAGGCATATTTTATAATCCTTCACTTCTCCCATTGTGTAGGAAGCAATTCTATGCTGGTAGTTTAACCTTCATCTACAAAGAACAATTGTTCTCTTCATGAAGTCTGTACTGTTTTCACTTCAGGAACACACTGAAGAAATTATTAATGGCTAAAGTTCCAGGAAGAATTGTGTTCTTATAGCAAACACTGCCAGTTAAACACAGACAAATATTGGTTTAAAGGTATATAATTCCTAACATCTTTTTTGTTTGATTTTGTTTTGTTTTTTTCATTTTTCCATTTCCTGCTTCTCTTTTTTGACATGCAAATATCTTAAAAATCTCTTCAAAATAGCTGGTCAGACCTCCATAACAATATTCAACCAAAAAAATATACATCCAACCTGTAGTGTGTTGCAGTATTTCTGAAAGCAAATTATGAAAATCCTATTTCAGGACCTGCTCATTAGTGGTAAGAGGTGGTAGTAGAAGAAGGATTAAATATAAATCCTACAAGATACATAGGGTCACGTGCTAAGAAATTATAAGACCAATGTAGAAACAGTTTTGTCAAATGTTCTAAATTCCAGGTTTCCTTATTCCAGAAAAATAGAATCCAGAAAATCCAGAAAATTTAATCCATTATTTTCATAATATATGTTACAGGAAAAGATATATTATGAAAATATCATTTTCCTTGAAATATATATTTAAAATATAATTTCAAGTGAAATGATATTTTCTCAGCCTCTGCTGTTCTGAACCAGGCTGTCCTTCCAGGGCTCAGCCAGTTTATAGAAATTTGGCATTATTTTGGTCACTCTTGTTGCTGTGAATAATTTTTAACTCAGGGTCTTTTTATTTTAATAATTTTTATATATATAATATATATAATATAATATAATATAATATAATATAATATAATATAATATAATATAATATAATATGTAATATATAATATAATATGTATATTATTATTATATATATGTTATATATTATATATTTTATATATATGATATTATATATATAATATATATAATATTATATATAATATATAATATTATATTATAATTTAATATCTAATATAATAAATATAATATAATAATTTTTAACTCAGGTTCCACATATTCTTAGACAGGCTCCCCCATGACTGAGGTGCTTTGCAAAGAATGGACAGTAGTTTTACCACATCCTCCTTCAACCACTTATAGGCAGATTTACTGCCTTTGACCAAAAACAGGATGAATTGTGTATTTAATTATTTATGAATGAATAATGAATTGTGTATTTAATACACTTTTGTGTATTTAATAGGTGAGAGTTTAAACCTGTGATTCTCTTTTCACACAAACTCTTACCCCTGGTTTCAAGATAACAAAAACAGCAGTGAAATGAAGATTCTCCAAGGGCTGGAGCACCTCTCCTGTGAGGACAAGCTGAGAGTTGTGGTTGCTCAGCCTGGAGAGGAGAAAGCTCCAGGGAGACCTTCCAGGACCTTCCAGTGACTAAAGGGGCTCCAGGAGAGCTGGAGAGGGACTTGGATAAAGGTCTGGAGTGACAGGACAAGGGAGAATGGCTTTCTGCTTCACATCTGGATGACATTAGTAGAAATCATTAAGGCAAAATCAATTTTGTTAGAATTAAAAGCAGTTCAAAATATGGTAACTCATTCAGTAAAAAAATAAATAAATTAGAATAGAGTCTGGCTTCATTCTGTTACTTTGAGGGCTGTATGAAAACTAAGAACTAGGAGTATGAAAAATGTTAAGAGCATGTACCAGGATAATAATAGTAATAATAATAATAAGAGTAATAATAATAATAATAATAATAATAATAATAATAATAATAATAATAATAATAATAATAGTACTACAATAACAATCGGATTTAAAATATCTGAAAGCTTGAAACTGGACTTTATTTATATAAAAATAAGGCAATGGCTAAACAGAACCAGTAAAAACTTAAGAAGACCACACTTATTCAAATAAACATAAACACAGCCAAAAGAAAATCAGCCTATATATCTAGCAAAACAAATAAAGGACACTAAGAACAGATAAGAGATTCTTTTAGCAGAGGATTTTGTCAATTACAGATCTAACCAGCCACAGCTGAATAACATCCATGCTTGGGTGAAAGATCACTGTCACAAACCAAGCTCTGTAGATGAGCCACAAATTGCTGTGCTGAATTCATCAGTTATTTTACACGAGCTGAGCTCATCCCTGCATTCTCCCCATCACCCACAGACAAATTCACTGTTTATGGGGCACAGAGGCTGCATTGTTGTTTTCCCACTGGGTCCCACCCTGCTTTTTTCACCTAACACCCCCTTTTCAGAAAGAATCAATCAGCTGATGAAATGAGTACATTACAGTCCTGTTTCTGTGTTTATTCCCTTCTTGCTCTGTTTATGTTCCCAAATACAGATTATGAATTGCAGGTTAAGACTTCCCATCACATATGTGGGAGTACTTTATGCTGAGCTACTTTACTGCAAAGAGAAGGCACTGAAGGCAGTTTCTTCTTAGGTGTTGAGTTTTGAGGTACTCAAAATTACTGGAATACTCAAAAGTTATGGAGATCCTCTGAGGCAAAAGGAGGTTCCCTGCAGCCTCATTATTGGGCTTGTGAAGCTCTGGAATTCCTACAGAGTTCTCCTGAGACCTGTGGTGCTTTTTATCCAACACCTCCCTCTCTGATGAAAACACGTGAAATGCATTGATCTATTTTTCATGAAAATACCTGACCACAAACATATTTTACATATAATGAAGCTGCAGAGATGCAGTTCTTCAGGACATCAATTAATACCTGTGTGAAAACCTTAATTTTCACAGCTTTCAAGAGAGTGGTTTTGGTCCTGTCATATTGACAGTGTCCATTCTGCCCCTGCAGTTTTTTCCACTGGCTTCTCTGCATTCAGACACTGAATCATCCACTTTCCTGTGAGACCACATGCTCTATCCATGCCACAATCAACATCCATAATATTTAGTATAACACTATGCTAGGAAATACTCGATTTTTAGAAAGACATGCCTGGAAGTTGAGGAATGCTGAAACGAAAGCATCAGAGGAATTTCCATAAAGTACTAAACTGAAATATATGGGCAAGAGTAGGCAGGTATTTAATCCAGGCTGAAAAGCATTTACACTTGCTAATTAAGCCCATTGAGGGCATGAGTCAGCTTCATTTTGATCCAATTGAATCCTCCTGGGAACATGACTGACTAAAAAAAATCTGCTTCTGTGAGTCCAGTCACAATTATAAGATAGGAGCTAATGCTGATGATACAGTTAGTCTGACAGATTGAAACAACTTCAGTTAATTATGATCTTAAAATCCCTAGAGAAAATCTCTAAATGTCTTAATCTATGTTTTCCCAGGGAATCCTGGGATGTATTTCTTCGTTAATTTTTTCTTACTTGTAAAATGATTTTTTCCCTGCTAGTTCTATTAAATGACCTGCCAGAGGGAGTAATGAGTATTTTGTGATTAGTTTGCTCTTTTTGCAGTGTGACCTAAACTGTGGTTTGAGTTTTAACTGCATCATCGCACAAAGGCTTAAAACTCAAATTATTAGGCACTTCAAAAAAAATTTTTAAAAGGGAGAGAAGATAAAAACACACTAAGAACTTAAACTAATCTGTGGACACAACCTTTGAAGGGTTTGGTTGAGAGATATTGCCATACAAACAATAGTTCCAGAAATGTCTCAGCTATGAAGAAAATTAACTCTACCCTAGATGAAACCAGCACAGGAGATTAAGTGTTACCCACAAACCTGGGTGGTATCCACTGCAGTTAATTCTGGGCATCTGGCATGTGGACCTTTATCTCTGGAATACTGATTTGGGTTGCATTTCTAAACAGTGGAATAAAGAATGGCTTTTAATACTTGCCAAAATGGACAAATAAAGTAGGTTATCAAACCCCCACTGCCTTTTCATCATTGGCTGTCATCAGCAACTTGAGAAGCAGCTGAGATCTCATTCTGGATGTCTGAAATAAAGTGACCAGTGAGGAGTTTTTAAATAAGGTTAAAGTCCTACAGGGGAAATATCACCTACTGCCATCCCCTACTTTGTTTTCTTTGAGGACTTTTAGAACATGAGCAGTAGCCTTGACGTGTCAGAAAGACAAAAGTAAATACCCCCTGGAAAAAGAAAAAAGCTCTCCCAGTGTGGCACCACTGAGCACACAGTGAAAGTCTGCACCATGAGCTCAGCCCTACTGCTGGCAGCAAAAGCTTTGGTTCTGTGTCTTGCTCTCACCTTGCAGCTGTGCTGCCAGGAAAGCCATGAAAATTAACTGAGTCACTCAAGTACAGTGTAATCAATTCTCTTTTTAATTGACTTGGTCCCATTCTCAGCACTGTTAAAATTCAGATGTGCACATTCTATCTATTGCCAGGTATGGCATTTTTTTGTTCAATATCATTCCAGTGTTTACCATGGATCACCCTCTTGTCATTGTGCTGGAACCATGTCCAGAACAGGCAATGAGTTTATGTCTTGGTGCATATACATGAATATTTTGTATTTACTATGTCGATAATGATTCATTCTCCTGAAGTCACAAGTGCTCTTAGCAGTGCTCTGGAGATTCTGGAGAATAGGTCACACAGTAAAAAAATGCTCATTAAAACAGTGGGAGAAAATACTAATCTTGTGGTGAGAATTTTGTAGAGAATATAATTGTTTTGGCCAAAAAACAAATCAATAGCAAAGGTACAATCTGTTCTCATCCTGCAATCCAGGCAAAAATGAAATGGCTGAAGAACTTTGTTCTTCAATTTTCAATGATATTCAGAACCACTTGGACTATATTCATGTTTTCTATATATGCTATTTCTATCACCTAAATCCCTAAACTTGGAAATTACCTGTAACAAACACATGTACTAAGGAATTAATAAACTTTTGATATTTCAAACACATGAACTAAGAAAAAATTAATTTTAATTCAAATTTAGCTTGCATTGTAGCAAAAGATTCATTGCAAAACTGAAGAAAAGTAAAATAATCACTTCAGAACTTACTACTTTACATCATGCCACTGAATTTCTTTAAGTGATGTTCACCTTCTTTCTGCCAGGGTGCCAAAGCATCTTCCACACGGGGAGTTTATGTGGTTTAAAAATTGGGGTTTTTTTCCTGAAAATTTGAGGAAATACAGAGATTTAATGATTATCATAGCATGGTTTATGTGCATTACACTGATCTCAGCTGTCACTAGAATATGTGGAGCTCCTTTCACTGGGATTTGTCTTCCTTCAAGGCACAGAGGAATACAACAATATGGCATTTTCCTGCTCCATATTCCATTGCAAAGAAAATCCTGGCTTTATTTAGGTGCTGTGAGCAAAAGAGATATCAAATAATGCAATTAAGTAAATAATTACAACAACAGCTTGTAAGGGAATTTGTAGAACATGTTCTCCTGGCTGGCTGGCAGAACTGTATGGGAAACCATGCAGAGAAATTTGCCAAAACCTGAGGTACCTCTAGAAGAACATGTTGCTCTCACAAAGCAAGGTTTTCAGAGTTTTGGAGGTCTAAAACAGCCTAAAACTCTCCTTCTACAAAAATGAAAATTCCTTTAAATTATTATTTTATTTTTGCTTTTTGTCTCATGGAAATGACAGCAACTCCATTCTAGTAAGATAAGAATGGTTAACCCTTTTTTAATAATTAAGACAAAATAGACGTAAAGAATCATCAATTTGAATTTGGTTTTCTCAATCCATGTCAAACACTGCCTTCAAAATTGTCTGTCTTGATTAATTTGGTTTTACTGGAGACTCTGCCAATAAATGTCCACAATAAAAGATGTTAAAACTCTACAAATGAAGTCAAACTGGCCTAGAAAAAACTTTGGGGGAAAAAAACAGGTCAGTCTTGACTGTTGATGGATCTCCCTCTTTGTAATTGTTTCTGCAGATCTTATTCATCAGCCTTCTTATGGGGGGAAATGGAATTCATCACCACAGCCTTTATTCTAGTGCACATGATCCATTTTATGTGCCATAACAGAGTCCTAAAATGGATTACAGCCTAGGAAAATATGGAGGGAAAGAAGGCTAACCTTCAATTACCGTGATTAGACTACAAAAGAAAAATAGATCTAATTTTTTTTAAGTGCTCGTATTTCATTTTGTGAATATTTAGAAAAGCCCAAATCAAAACAAACCAAATAAAAAAAATCCTCCTAACAATAAGTGCCTGAGATATTTCATACTGCTGTCTCTCCAGAATCTTGTCCTAAAATCCTACTTAGGTCAGATTCACCTGGTCATTGAAACCACCCTTTTGCAAGGAGCCAAACATCCAGGAAATGCCAACGCCACATGTTTAGAATAAGAATAATCTGGAAGAAGTCAAATAAGACCAACATGTTCAAAGGCTTTCCAATAACTTAAAACCCCACTGAATTAGGAGCAGAGTTGCCTGCACGTTGGAAGATCAGAGTTCAGAGCAGGGTGAAGGACGTTTTTCTCTAAATTCAGCCATTTC
This sequence comes from Setophaga petechia, assembly GCA_024362935.1. Lineage (NCBI taxonomy): Eukaryota > Metazoa > Chordata > Aves > Passeriformes > Parulidae > Setophaga > Setophaga petechia. Next base: position 2,037,686 of record JANCRA010000001.1, on the reverse strand, counting down.
TGATCACTGACCTGCTGTTCCCAGGCTGAGATCTCCATGTTCATGTGCTCTCACGGCCTGTGTCACAGGAGGACACAGGGGACACTTGTCCTGCACCAAATTTGTCTGATCTCTCATCCTGAGCAGATCCAAGTTTACCAATATAAGGACTTTCATAATGACCTAAGTATAATATCAAATTTTTCATGTTTTCCACAGTATCCTTCCCTCACAATTTACCAGGATATCTCTTTGCTGTGAAATTTCATCACTTCTTAATGGGCTAAAAACATTTCTGAGGCTGAAAAAAATATACCCCAAATGTAGTCTGGTTTTGCTTTTGCAGGTAAAATAATAGATTAGCAACAATCACTTACTCTTTCATGCCCACTTTGTCTTGTAAATTTTTTAGCAGATTATATATATATTTTTTTATTGTGAACAATGAAGTTTCCCGTATTTTTCTGCATTCATATAAAGCAAAAATAACTCCACTAAAGCCAATGCCTGCAAAGTGGCAGATGGAACAATGAAATGTGAAAAACATCTTCTGCTCTTTGCAGGAATATGGCAGGTACTTCCCAAATCACTAAAAAGGAGAATCTAATTTCCTCATTTTCTGCTCATGGCAGGGTATTTCTACATGTACAAACAGGAGAGGGATGAACCCTTCCACATTTCACAAGCAGAGATTCAGAAGCATATCAGAAATTCAGTTTATCAGAATTTGTTCTTCTATTATACTTCAGAATTAAAACAGGGATTTCCCCATGGCAGGGGATTTGGAATAAGATGATCCTTAAAGCCCCTTCCAACCCAAAACATTCTATGATTCTGTGTTAAAATAACTCTAAAATAGGCAAAAGCTGGAAAAGGTGATCAAACAGGTAATGCTTGAGTCCATTTTGGGTGAGGTTCATGTAACAAGTGACAGAGATTATTCCCTCTGAGAATTTTAGTACAGACAAAAGGGGCAATCAAGACATAAAGAAAGTTTCTGGCAGTGGTGAAAAGGTTAGAAAGATCAGTGAAATTATTGAAAAGCAGAGGGAGGCAGCACTGTTTGAAATCCCAGATATGGCTCTTGGAATATAAAATTTCCCCCAGATTTAGCATATGTGTACTCAATTCCAAGATCTCAGAATTTGCTATGTGAAATGGGGTGATTCACATAATCTATCTGTTTCTAGGTTTTGCATCTGTAAAATGAAGAAAAGAAGGGATGAGAGCTAAAACAATTTAGGTCATGTGAAAGCAAAAAATTGTATCTGGCAAGACGTTTGTGGTAATCTTAGCAATCCTCCTAATTTACTCAGTGGCTTTGGCTGAAATGCTCTCCTGAGTGTTGCACCACACACCAAAATAGTTGTGAACAGTTGCAAGGAGGCCAGAGAAGAGAAGCAAAAATGATCCCAGAGATCTAGAAAATAGCACTCACAGGATGCTGAAGAAAATGTAATTTTTAGAGCTTGGGAGAAGAGGGAATACAAAACCCAAGAGCAACAAGTTAACTGCAAGTATCTGTAAGAATTTATAAAGGCAACTGCAGGGAAAAAAATAAAGAAGAAGAAATAAAGTGTTCTCCATATTCTCCATACAGTAGTGGACAGGGCAAGAAATATGGTCAAATATTAAGAGAAGGAGATCTGGAAATTTTGATAAAATTTCTATTGATGCAGTTACTGAAGCACAAGGAAATGTTGTATTTGAGTAAAATTTTGAGTAAACTACAAAATTTTCATTAAAGTAGACTGTTATCTAGCAGCTTGACAGATGCTGCCCAGGAATGACATGTTTGGGACCTGTCAGTGACATTAGTATCACCAAAGTTAAATATTTATATATTAAAAAATAAAGTTGCAGGTCATCATCAAGCATTTGTGATCCCAGTGTTTCATGCCAACACAATGTCTGCAATATGGCAGGAAATGTCAGTCTACTGAAGTTTCACACACAAAAGACAAAGGTATCCTTCACTTCGTTTCATTTCCATTTACTTTATCAATGGAAATTAATCTAATTTTGCTACAGAACAACTTCCTTCCTTAATATGCTTTGAATGCATAGCCATTAGTGAAGGAGATGCTTCATTAAAATCTGCCTGCTTTGTTTTAGAGTAAAACTCATAAAATTTGCAAGATTTCATTTAATCAGTTAAGTTGGGAATTAACGTCAGCACTACTTTCTTCCTCTTGTTATTAAGGAAATTGGACTGTTTATAATTTCTTTACTATTTAATCTGGAGACATCATGAAATAAAACATCAGTGCTTTCAATAAAGGAAAGAGCTTTGAATTTCAGAGGTGAATCATGCAAACTGTAGGCCATTGTGGTCAAGACACTTTTTATTTCCTTTGAGACATAAGTCTACATGGCACAGGGATTTAAATTATAAATCATGGATTGCCCTGCAGGAAAACCAAATTCTGATAATTTGGATTGCTAACTTACTTTTGAACCCCTGCTTGTGAAAGGTGTAAGCATTCAGCTCTACCCTATTTGTACATGCAGGAATCAGAATATCTATGACAAGAAACACAAAATCAACAGGGCCTTGAGAAAGCCCAGGCATAATAATGTTTCAGAAATAGCTCCTCTTCTCTGAGAGGCAGCTCTGTGCTCAGTCTCGCTCTGACTTTCTTTATTTCAATGCTGAGAAGTGTTTATTCTTGTGCAGTCAGCCACTGTCAGTGAGGGTTCCCTGGGCTGAGAGTGATGTGCCAGGTGCCTTCAAGGAGGCCCTTCCCTTCCTTCCTTCCTTCCTTCCTTCCTTCCTTCCTTCCTTCCTTCCTTCCTTCCTTCCTTCCTTCCTTCCTTCCTTCCTTCCTTCCTTCCTTCCTTCCTTCCTTCCTTCCTTCCTTCCTTCCTTCCTTCCTTCCTTCCTTCCTTCCTTCCTTCCTTCCTTCCTTCCTTCCTTCCTTCCTTCCTTCCTTCCTTCCTTCCTTCCTTCCTCCCTCCCTCCCTCCCTCCCTCCCTCCCTCCCTCCCTCCCTCCCTCCTTCCCTCCTTATCTCCTTCCCTCCCTCCCTACCTCCTTCCCTCCCTCCCTCCCCTCCCTCCAGCATTTGTCACCACCTTAGGTATGACTGATATTCGCAGTTTCCCCTCAGGGCCACAGCTCTTTTATTTCTAAAATTATATTACCAAAAATTGTATTACCAAAACTTTTCTCTGTCTCTATTTCTTTAATTCCATTTACTCTGATTTCAGATTGGCTACTAGTTGCAATAATCAGGTAATTCAGGACCTAGAAAAAAGAACTAGAACAGTTCTTGTTTTTCTGTCTTCCTCTCCATCATGGGATCAGATGAGGTCTCATGGGACCTCTTCTCCCAGATCACACAGAGTCACAGGATATCCTGATTTTGAAGGGACCCACAAGGACCATCCAGTCCAGCTCCTGGCCCTGCACAGCCCCATCCCCAGGAGTCACCCCCTGTGCCCCAGAGCATTGTCCAAACACCCCCAGAGCTCTGCCAGGCTGGTGCTGTGACCACTGCCCTGGGGAGCCTGGCCAGGGCCCAGCCACCCTTTTCCTAATACACAAGCACTTGCAAGAAAAATCATCTCAAAGCCTCTAGAACAGTGACAAAAGTTGAACCACAGCTAAAGTTAAGACCTTTCAGCAGTGTCAGAGTTCTGTGCAGTTTTACCCTGAGTCTGTGGGTGTTTCTTTGCTCTGTTGCAGGGAACTGTCCATGGTGCCTGGCTCTGGGGGCAGGAGCAGGAGGCACGGCTGAGCTGATGGCCATTTAGCTAAAACCTCTTTTCCTCTCTGAAAACAAGAAAACCAAATGCCTTAAGGACAGCATGTTCATGTTGCACACATGAATTTTGTTCCATACCAAGCATTTCCAAAAAGGCATTTGTTTGGCCAAAAATCTTGTCCCTGGGTGTGGACAAACCCTCATCCAGGCCTCATTTATCTTACTGGTATAACCAAGATTTTCTGTCCTGAGCTTGTCTGAGTTATTGCTTTCTTGAAATCTGCTTTGATTATTTAGATGATGATCACTTGTGACAGCATTTTTATACACTGCACACTAAATAATAATAATTTGAAATTTAACAATGATTTATACTGCCCATAATTGGCAAATTAAATTCATTCAGATATCTCCATAAGGTCCAGCTTTGTCACATCAAATGGCCTGACATCTGTTAGAAGCCAGGATTTACATACAGAATAACTTCTTGGGACACTCAGTATAAGGCTTTGGTCATATGGAAGGTTTCAATGAAACACAGTGAAAGGAACTGACGATGTGAATAGTCATAGGGGTGCCTGCACTAGTAATCAATAAAACATCTTAGGATTTCTCTCAAAAAATGGTTACTCATTTTTTATCTCCAAATATCTATGTTGAAACACATACTTTGCCCTCTGGGCTAGAATGAAAAATATAATCTTATATTTCTTTAGTGTTCCTGCTTGTACTTCCTAAGTACATTTGAATAAGAGATTTCTAAAAAATGTCTGACTGTCCAAGACCTGGATAAAATGCAGAAACCATTGCACATTTCAAAAGCAACTTGTCTGATGACAGAACCTCAGCCATGTCTGCTACCACTGGTCTTATAGATGGGAATCATCTATTTTCTTCAGTGCTTTTAATTTTTAACATATTTTGGACAGAAATAGATCTCTCTATTTCTGGCTTGTTTGCACTTTGATTAAGTATTTCAATTGAAGTAGCTTTGAAAGAGAAAATCCTGTTGTCTGCCCTTGGCTATTTTGAGGAAAACACTGCTATAGACAAATCACAGCCAGGATTATTTCATCAGCCAGAGAGATTTTCCCTCCTGCACGTGAGGCATGACCAACAGGTTATCTGGGCACTTAGACTTTAATTTACCTATTCATAGACAAACAAGAGAAAATCATTATTTAGCCTTTGAATAAATAAAATAGTTATTTAGTATAGAAATGGCTGCTGTTCCAAAACAGAGATGTAGAATGAAAATTTTACTTGGCCTCTCAGCAATGTATCATCTGACCAGAGAAAAATGAAGTCCCATGAATTAACTTGTATGGAATTGCACAGAAAAGTATGGAATGATTTATTATTTTTCTACCTCTGATTTTCAGCATTATTTGTTATTCACAGCAATAGAAAGTCATGAAATTAATATACAGATAGACTCATATATTTATTCAATATGTTAACATATTGTTCTTCTCACTGCCTAACATAGAATTTCTTCTGCAAATCACATGAGTGGCTGCCCATCATTTCTTTTTGATCCCATGCTCTTCAAAGTGCGTCTTTGCAGTCCCTCAGCTGTCTATACCAGACTATAGCAACCATTAATTACTATTCAATAACTTTTCATGCCTCAGCTGAACTATGGCAACCTGCTCTGACAGTGCTCTGGTGTCCTGTAACAAGAAATAATGTATATTATCTCCTATATGTCATGGCCTAAGAATATATGCACACACAATCATTTACCACAGACCTGCTGATGAATGGTAACTCATTAAATAGCTGTAATTTGAGTGGTCCCTCATTAAATAGCTGTAACTCTAAGTCTGCTTTCTATCTCATTTTTATGTTTGTGAAATAAGCATTTTATGTCTTGTGATTAACAGGATGGTAGCTCACCAACATGGGACCTCTCAGGTACACCGTGGGATTTGTGTTACAGGTTCTGAGTTTCAAGGATGAACCTTCCAAAAAAACCTCAGGGGGATTTTTGCTTCATAAAACTAAAATAAATTGAATTGAGTTTCACCATAAATCATTAAGTCTTGATCTACGATGTGGGGACTGTGAGAAGGAACTTAGATGGAGGGAAGAGAGAGAGAGCAAAACATGACACTTCAAAAAGTTCCAAGTCAGTTGGTGACTTTAATATATGGTATTCAAAGACAAGAGAATTTGCAGACCTGAAAATGGACTTGAAAGTAAAGGCTAAGAATCCAAAATTGCACAAACCAGAAAGAAATTCTTGTAATGTATTAATTTTTAACTCTGAATGATAACTGACAGGACTGATTTTTTTGACAAAGGCAGGAGTCTGTACTGTTATCACTTGTTCTTAGGCTCTTCAGTTGCTTAGTACAAGGCAATTTGCATTAAGAGCCTATTTTTCCCTCTTCTATGTTTGTTTTTCAGATGAATTTATGTTTATGGTGGGAGGCATGAGAAGCCATGAATTTTGCCACAGAGAATAGCAAGCATTCAGCATATTTATTTTTTGGTTCCCTGCTGATTTGCCAGAAGTAAAAAGATCCTTTAGTGCACATTCCGTGCACTGGGGCCCCAATGGGCCAGGTCAGTAAAATGTCAGCAGGGCTGTCAGTTGGTGCTAAACATGCTGCTGACTTTTTTTGGGGGTGCTGTGGACCTGTTGTTGTCAGGTTCAATTCTCAAGTCAGAACTCCCACTGCTGCCATGCTCTTTGCAGGCGTCTCACTGATTTTTCTCTGGCTGACCTGCTGTCTTCTGCTGCTTCTGTCTCTTGTGAAACCAGTGATGACTCTTGCTGTATGCATAAAAAGTGCTGAACTTTTGTAGGATTTTTTTAAACCAAAAAAAAAACCCAACAAACAACCCCAAATCTTCATCACTCATTGTACCAATTTGTTTTATTTTAGTACAATGGACTATAAGAATAAGGCTTTGCTAAACCCCTCTGTTTGTGCTGGCACAAGGCTGTGTTTGTGTGGCTCTCAGTGACAGCAGGTGAGGTTGATTCCCTTCCTTACCTCTATACAGATGTGATTTTCTAACCTCTGTAGTTTTTAGCAAGTTTTAACTCATGAAGATGATCTGGTATAATGGAATATACAGAGACTGGGACACTTAGTTCTTATTTTTAACACTGGTGTATCCACTGCTTTTGTAGCTTGCTAGCATTCCATGGTGCAGAACAACACCCAGCTTTCCCTCAGCACACCCCAACAAAAAATCAGAATTTCTTGGCAGTCAGATGCCAGCTCAGATTGGGCAGACACGTTATGGGCATGTAGGGATGTAAAATGCACCTGGGATCATTGCCTCACAACAAATCATGTAAATAAACCCTTTTCCTCCTCCCAAACTGCCAATTTCCACACAAACTATGGACCAAAACAGTGCCAGAGATGAGCAATTAAAGCATATCTACAGTCATGTTCCCAATGTCAGGAATATTCCCAAACATTCCTTAATTCATTTTTATAAGTGTTAATATAGTGTCTACCAGCCAGATGGGATTCTAGAGTTTTGATAATAAAGTGATTTGTATAAAATAATATGTCCAAGTGCTCATAAGTAGATTTGGGATCCAAGCTTTTTCAGATTCTGATCAAAGCTCCTGACTACTGAGCTATCCAGCAAATGAAGGCTGTAGTTGTCTTCAAATAGTTGCTTTTTCTAAATTAAAATCTGTGGATTCCAATTAGAGGGCAACAGCTTCTCCCAGCCCAAACAAAAAGGGCCAGCCTAAGACATAAACTCCAGAGCTGGTCCAGCCTCTTGATTGGGGTATTTTCCTCAAGATTTGGTGCTGGAAAGTTCTTTCCATAACGATGGGGGTCATGCAGCCAATGCAGGACACAAACCTCCACCCAGAACCAGGAGGTCCCATTGCCTGGAAGGGAGCCCAATCTCCTCAGCTGACATCTCCAAAAATTACAGATGTCTAAGTTCTAAAACTCAGAACTTCGGTGCAATGATTCTTTCTCCTATGGATCAGGGTCACAGGAAAAAAGCAACACTTCCATGTACAAATTCAAACAAATCAGGATCAACGTTGTTTATTGATTGCTTAACGGCACATAATTAACAGGCAATAAGTAAATTCTGCATCCCACAAAAATATCAGCAATACAGCAGATGAAACACAAGCCTAGTCCAGTTCCAACAGAATATTGATGGATCTCTATCAATTTCTAAACAGTGACAAAGTCCCTTGAGACCACATCTGAACATTAAACAGAAAAACAGATGCTGTATGTACAAGATTCTCATTTGGGATCTTGGTCTTATATTGTTTACACACTTGGGCCATGACAGAATGAGAAGGAATTATTCCTGACTATTTTCAATGAAAAAACTGAATGAAGAAAATCAAGGTTTTGACAATTTTATTGATGTTTTTACCTGTGTCATAAAGGATTATTTGTTTAGTTTTTTCTGAGTAAAATGTAAAAATTGTGATATGAAGAGATTTCATTTTAGATCTACACTTTATTATTTGTGCAATTTCCAGACAGTGCTTGTCATGGGTAACTAGGTGGTCTTCTTAAATTGTTTCAAGAAAAGCAATTATTACTTCCAGTTCTTATTTTAAATTAAATGTGGATATGAATGCATGTGACTCTACATGAATGTGTGTGTATATACATAAATAGGAGAATTCCATTCAGAGGATGGGAGCCATATCCCTGCCAAAAAACCACTAACAAATCAAAGAAACAAAACCACAAAAAAACCTGACACAAAGCCCCCCAAAACAAACAAACAAAAAAATAAAGAGAAAACACCAAAGTAATAATTAAAAAAAACCAAAAACAAGACAATAAAAACAAACACAAAAAAAGAAAAAAAAAACACCCACAAAAAAAAAAAAAGGAAAAAAACCAAAACCCCAAGCAACTATGGAATCTTTCTTCAAATATTTGAACAAGTGTGAATTTGAGGTACAACATAAAGTAGATGGCATTGCTGGAGGAAAAGAAATAAGTAATAAACAGGTAGAACAAGAATATCAGAAGTGACTCCCAGGCAATACTGGTGTCTTCTTTCAAGTGTCCAAAGTCCCTGTCAGTTTAAAAGAAAACAAATGAAACAAGAACAAACCCTAAATGACTTCACCCTGCTCCCGTTCCTCAGGCAAAAGCAGAGAAATGTCAGGACCAAAGAAGATGAACCCACACTCATGACCAGGAGGTTTTCAAGCCAGAAGGCAGAAAAGGATCCCCTTGTGGTTGGAGAAGCAGAATAAATCTCACATGCTTCAGCCTTGAGAGCTTTGAGTTTGTTATTTCTGTATTCGACAGGCTTTAAACACACAGAAAACCCCAAGCTTTGTTTGTCCTGATTTTATTTGTTTCTGTTTGAAACTGAGGATGAAACCAGTTCCATTAATCTACACGGTCAGGTTTTGCTGGCTTTGTGATTTGTTTACCAGAACCCAGAGTACTGATACATTGTTTGGGACTAAAATTTATCTCCAAGTCTGTAACAAGATTTTTCTACTTCTTATACCCAAAATACTTTAGGGAGGAGGGTTTTATTACAATTATTATTATGCATGCCTCAGATGAGAAACCAGCTAAGTGGGTTGTCTCCAGAGGCCAAAGCATGCTGAAATTTGAAATTGAGAGCAATGAAATCTCAGTGATGCTCTGGGCTACAAACTCAGCCCCTTTGCCCTGCAGAGGGCACAGATTCATTTTTTTACATCTTGCAGCACAGAGTAGTCATCTCCACTGTGCTCCCCTTTCACCAATGGATATGACTGGCAATAATTCATCATAAAGTAGATATAATGTTGAATTTTGAACTAGCATGAAAAAATTTATTGTATTAATTTGGTGTATTATTTAGGGTATGTTCAAGTAGCCACTCATTTTCTCTAAAACCAGTGTTAAAATCATCCATTAAGGAAGGCAGCCTGGATATTATCAGTTTTGGGCAGATTTTTCCTGTGAAAGTTAAGCAGGAATGATAAGAAACCTCCCATGCTCCCTGCTTTTCTTGTTCATACAAGATGCACTTGAGAGGCAATAGAAAATTTCATGTCTGCCATAAATACTTGAGTGTTAGAGCTTAACACTCATGATACCTGACGAGACTGACTATTGTCACAGACAATACCTGATTATTGTCACAGACATCTTTTCATTAAAAATCCCTCCTTAGTATTTTTCTTCCTGAGAAGCTGAGAGGCCTCAGGGACAAAATGTAAACCATGGTTATCTGCTGCTGTGGAATGCAACAGGTGCATCTGGGATTGGTCTCGTGCATGTTTGGAATTAATGGCCAATCACAGCACAGCTGGCTCTCTCTCTGTCCAAGCCACAAACCTTTGTTGATTCATTCTTTTCTATTCTTAGCCTAGCGTTATGATGAAAACTTTTTCTTCTACTCTTTTTAGTATAGTTTTAATGTAATATATATCATAAAATAATAAATCAAGCCTTCTGTAGCATGGAGTCAGATCCCTGTCTCTTCGCTCATCCTAAGACCCCTGTGACCACCATCACAAACTATAAGTTTTAATACTTTTATTCACTTATCCCTCATTAATTGTATCCCAAAATACAAAAGTGAGCTTATGATTTAGGTGAACATACAGGACTTTAGGACACTGAATAATCATTGGAGAGCCCAGACAATTACTGTACTTTTTGTTTTCCAAAATTTCCTGGTACAGATGGATTATTTTCCATTTCCAGGAATAGCAGCCATTCCCAGAACCAGCACAGATTGTTCACCAGTGGACCTGAACTTCTACCTGTAGCAGGGAAGGTTGGCAAATTCTGGACATGAACAGGGACCTTGTGAGGAGGTGTGGTGGTGTTCACAGGGGTCCCAGGACGAGGGAAGAGATGAGAATCTTGACTCCATGTTTCAGAAGTCTGGTTTATTGTTTTATGATATGTACTATAATAAAACTATAATAAAAGAATAGAAGAAAGGATTTCATCAGAAGGAAAGGAATAGAAAGGAATAGAAAGGAATGGAATGATAATGAAATCTTGTGACTGCTCACAGCCTTGACACAGGTGTCTGTCATTGGTCATCAAGTAAAAACAATTCACATGCTGGGTAAACAATTCTCCAAATCCCATTCCAAAGCAGCAAAACATGGAGAAGTGAAACTTCCCAGCTTCTCAGGAGAAAAGATCCTAATGAAAGGACTTTTCATAAAATATGTCTGTGACAAGGAGGAATCTGCCAGTCCTTCAGTCTTGGCAAAAGGAAACCCAGCTGGAAGAGCAAAAGGAATCATAGCCAGCATTTCCCTGCTGACTCTTCATTCCTCTGAGTCACAACAAAACTGAATTTTCATGTGGCTAAATGCCATTTACTTGCTGGGGTTTAAAAGGTCTATCACTACCAGATTCAGGCTGCACTCAGATTTCAAACTGCAGAGTTTGAAGGAGAGTTTGAGGGAGCTGGAGAGTGATGATAGACATCTCCAAATCTGCTGCTGGAGGATTATAGTTTTAGGCAAGAGATCAGTAAAGGTTTGGGATGGTTTGCCTGGTGGCAGCTGTAATTATACCCGCAGGACTGGAGTGACTCATTTCCATGGCAGCAAGACAGACCCTCCTGAGGCTGCAGGGAATCTAAAGGTCACCCAAATTTCAATTCATTAGTTTGTGGGAGCTGACACGTTTTTGTGGCTTCCTTGAACTGTTAGGACAGTTTACTTTCCTGGTTTTGCTATCTTTTTGTTTATTGTGGGGTTTTGGGCTATTTTTACTTGATGGCTTGTTGGAGGTTTTTTGGATTTGGTTTCTTTAGGGTTTTTGTAATCCAGATGCACCCTTCCTTTGTATGGTACCTGGGTTTTCCCCTTCAACAGGAACAAAAAGGCTACATTTGAGTGTCCTACAGATGCACTTTATCTTCCATTCCCAGAAGGCCTAATTGAAGATATAGCTTTAAAAATTTCCTTCTGATTCATCTTGATAATTGAGGTACTTGTATATTTCTTGACAAGGTGATTCCAGGTGTCCCATACATGTGGGGGACATAATTCTGCTTGTTTTCATGGACTTCAGATTACTCAGGAAAGAGAAGTAATCAGTGTTTTGCATTTCTTTCAGATGGGAATCTGAAGAAATAAAATATCTTTACTAAGGGGTGAGGAAGGGGACAATTGTCATACGAAAATCATTATTTCTGTCTCAATGACACTGCATTGTATGACACCTATCTCTGTCCTCAGAGTAGAAAATAAATTATGATAAATTGCTTTTAAACACTTAACCTTTGCATTTCTGAAGGTGGATGTGAAAGCCACGTACAATAAGGCAAGTAAGCAAATAGATTTGAATCCTGGCTCCACAGAACCCCAGAATTATTTAAAGCAGTGTGGATGTGGCACTTGGGGACAAGGTTTAGTGGTGACCTTTGCAGTGCTGGGGGAATGGTTTGACTTGATGATCTTAGAAGGCTTTTCCAACCTAAATGTTTCTATAATTTTATGAGAAAATGTAGAAAACATTGTTGAGAGATGATAATCAGGCAATAAGAAACGCTGCTGGGCAGCTCTAACTAAAGGCTACTGGTTGCTGCACCTGAAAGTGGGAATGAAAATTTCTCCAGAAAGAACTTTCTAAATATTTGTCATTTTTATTTTGTTTGGTTTGATAGGAGTCAGCTCTTAATTAGTTTTCTGAAAAGGAGCAGTGCAAAAATGTTGCTACTTTAATTCTGTTGATCCAAAATCTTTGACATAAACGCTTACACTTTAATGAGGGGAATATTCTGCCCCCAGAAATCACTATGGCAAAGGCAGTGTCAATGCAGCTCCCTCCCTTCAAAGCCAGCATTATTACAATGCATTCAAAGCCAATGTTAAAACAGTTCCCTTCATTTTGGAGAGTCACAAAATGCAATACCCATGAGATTAACATGTCTTTCTCTGCCCTTGTCAAAGCATGGAAAGCCTCTCACCAGCAGGTTCTCACTGAGGACCCTCCCTCCTGAACTCTCCTCTTCATCAAACCTCCCTGAGAAAGCCAACATCCACCTCAATTAAAATAAAAACTCCTTCCTTCCCCTCACACACTAATCTGTTATGGCACTAAGAGGATTCAAGGAGGTGTAAAGTAAATGGATTTTTCTACTCTCACTGGAAGAGCTCTAGCTGATTTTCAAGTGTAATGTGATCATTGTTTTTAGTACTTTGGGAAATGTTAAGAGAGGAGTTCTTCACTAATTTTAATCTAACAATAATAGAAATAATATCCAAGAATCAATGTTGTTCTTGTTAGATTTACCTTCATTGGCTACTGTTGTATTTCCCTGGTGTTTGAATGTGCAGATGGTTTCAAATCTTTCTGTTTATTTAGGAAAAGCCTTTACTTCTCTTCTTTGTACTCATGGATATTGACCTAGCCCCTGAATAAATTCCACTTCCAATGTCATGACAACATCAACTAAGAAATGGAAAAAAAGGTGAAAAAATAAATTACATGTTTTTTGGTTCTAAAGCTAAATATTTAATTAATGCTTTCCCTTCTCTGCAGAGGATGTTGTATCATTTAGGTCAATTAAGGGGAGTTTTTGAAGGATATTACAGCTGCAGTTGCCCTATCAAAATAAAGGCTGATGCCACTGATGTTGTGAGTGTACATTTGTCACTGTGCAGCCATCTGTTAAAATAGCTTTTTAAAGCCTTTCAGATTGCATAAGTGTCTCCAACTATTATGATAAGGAGTTCTGCCTTATCCAGATTAGCTCCAAATAAAAATAATTTAATTTTTCTGCACATCTCCAGGGGCACAGTTAATCTGTTAACCTCCAAACAGCTTTTATCTTGTGTAAGTCCAATTTCTGTTTGCTCTGTGTCAAGCACTGAGAACAGCCTATTTCAGGTATTTTTGGTTTTCACCTCTGCATTGAAATCAGGGAGTCAAATTTAAGTACCAATAGTGAGAAAGGCCACACTCCAGGGGCCACAGTGATAAGGTTTTCCTATAGAGAAAGCAAACAGGTAGATAATTACCTGACTATTCTCAAGTAGCCCAAATGTGTTCTGAACAGGGAAGTATTTCTGCAGGAAGCAATCTCAGCATGGCTTTACTGTGGTAATAAGCAAAGAGTACAATATACACAGCACAATGAGAGAGAGAAACAAAGTGATTGAATACAATCTTTTAAATTCAAGAGAATAGGATTTGTTTCTGCATGTGGTCCACTTGTAATATCAGCAATTCTGCTTGGCTCTTACAGAGCTTTTTTCATCAAAATATCTCCAAGAACATTATAAAAAGGTGTGATATCCCTTTCTGTAAAATTGAAATAAGACTTGTACGAGGGTACTCATCAGTCACTTTGATCAGTCAATAATAAAAACCTCCTCTTGAAAATTTTCAGTGTTCTTGCCATTTGCCAAGGCTGCTTCTCTCTATTACCTACTCAGAAACCAGCCAGGAGCTACTTCATTGAAATAACTGTGATTGCACCTCTGAAACACAGTGTGTGTAGAACTCATGGCCTCCTGTCCTTGAAAGCAGAAGCCTTGTGCTGTGCACACCCACGTGGCCCAAAGAGCAAAGGACTGAGGGCATCCCAACAAGGCTTCACAGAGTTTTCCTTAAATAATGCCTGGTGAGTATAGATTAGGATCCATACTTGAAAAGCAGAAATTGGTTCTACCCTATAAACCAAATATCTCCATAATTTATGTCCTATGCTGTTTAGTTAACTCCCCTTTAAGCAAACTATTCACTTTCCTGAGAGAGAATTTGATTGCTGAAAGATCAAAAAAATAACCCAAAAACAGACTGCGTTTTTCTGTGAAGTTAAATATCCACAGTGTTGCTTAGCTGGATCACTCCATTCTTCTTAAAACCAAAACACACATTGAGAGCAAAGCCAATCAATTAGAGATCCCAACCAGAAAACCTTTCTAATCAGAAGTGAAGCCTTGCATTTCTCTCTCAGCATTTAGGAGATTGCTGTGCAACGCTCTCACTCAAATTGTATTCATCTCCTCTCATATTTGATGAGTTTATGTATGCAACAAGGAGGGAACAGATGATGTGGGATGTGCAGGGCTTTCAGAATGAATGGCTCAGAAATTCTGCTGCATGGAAATCAGGTAAAAGCATTTTCTCTAGAGAGGTCAGGAAATCTGCAATATGGGATGAAAGGGGAGGTGGATTTTATTTCACGATAAAAATTCATGGCTCTCTTCCTCATCAGATTTCATCATCTTCTTAAAGAAAAAGAAAACAACAAACAGTAGAAGGCAAACAAAAAGATGGACAGACTGTAATGTGTAATTTAAAAAAAATCATAAAAAAGGGTTGCACTTGCCTGGTGTATAAAATGTGAGCTCTTATATCTGACTTCTTATCCCTTGGCTAAACCACACGATCAGTTTCTCCCAGCAGGTGCCAGGTCTGTGTGTGTGTTTGCAAGGTTTTTTATTCACTTATGGTGCTCTGGAAATAACAGGCCTTCATGGAAGCACTTCATAGAACAGCAGGATACCCCTCAATACATCTTACAGAAATTCCTGCTGGTTCCTGTGTTGTTTCTAGGAAAAGAAGCACAGATGATAATGTAAACTCCAAAGGTGCATTTCAGGGGAATGACTGCTACCTGCAGGGTAAAAATTATGTTACTTTGGTGGCACTGCAGAATTCAGTATTTTTGGGTGAACCCAGACGAAAGAGTTGAACTTTTTTTTTTTTTTTTAATTCAAAGCTGCTCTGCAGAGTGCTGTTAGGTTCAGAAAAGGCAAAGCTGTCATGTGCCATGTAAATAGGAGTTTGTGGACTGTCATGATTGCAGGAAGAACTAGAGAGATGCAATCCATGGGAAGTGGGGACTGTTCCTTGCCCTTGGTAGGAAACCAAACAGCACCTGCTGGAAAATGCCTTCAGTGTCAGTGGGAGGGGAGATCTGTGACAACCCCTTAATTTCACTGAAATGCTGAAGTTTAGAAATACTGTCCTGGTCACAGCTCCTCCCTTGCCTGCCACAGGGTAATAAATAATATCCACTTTTTCCACAGAATAAGTGTATTTATATGCAAGCAATAAGGACGTTCTACTTGGATGAGGGAGTCTTCAGATTAAGTTTCAGATCTAATGACCAGTTGTGGACTCTGTAAAAGATATGTCCCTCACAACTTTCAAAAATTACTGTATTCATAGTGATTTATGAAGAATTAATTAATTTTATGGGTTTTTAATGACTTAAGAGATTGGTTCCTATAGTGACATTTTATACATTGAACTCCAGATAATAAATTTCAAATGCACAAACTAAGTAGCTTCTCCCCTGAAATTTTTGATGCCTACAAATTGTAACATTTGGTCAGAAATTTTTCCTTGAACTGTAGCCTGGAAAAAGGTTTCTAAGCTATACTGGCAGAGTGTAAAATGATTTCACCAACTCAATGTAGTGTTGTCCATTACTTCTTCCACTTATAAACCTGTCAGCAAGAGAGAGACACATGCATTGCTCCTTATTCTCAATCATCTCCTCTAGAGGTCGGTGACTGGGGCAAAATCTTGTTTTGTAGAGGTTGGTGCCTGGGGCAAAGTCTTGTTTTCTCCTAATATCCAGGTCTACAGCCTGTTTACTGACTTATGGAGATAAACAAAGATGAGGAAAACTTCATTTCTTTGGGGCAAACAATTATAATTTGGTTTACTATTACAAGCTTTATTATGTCTTAGGATTTCCATCCTTAAAATTCAGCAAAAACCATAAATTTTTAGATTAATTGCTAAATGCAAAGCACATAGTCCAAGTCAGCATGTAACCTAGAGCTCATATAAAGATCAACCATGAGCCAATTGTGTCATCCTATGGAACAGCTCTCATTACTTCCCCAAACAGTTACACAAAAAATCCAAGCAAAGACAGGAATATTTCAGTCTGTTCCCTATGACTCTCAATAATTTAAATCTAATTATCAGTCTATTTACTAAAATTACTTATGGCTGACCAGAGCTATAGTGAGCCATTCATCTTCAGGGAGCTGCAGCTCAGTGTCTGCACATCTCAGGGTTTCTACCTGGCACTCTGGATTGTCCCACAGGAAACACAAACACAGAAGTGTGGGAATTGGAAAAGCCACAGAAACTGAAGGGTTTGATCTGCAGCCTTGGAAGAAGCTTGGATTGATGTAAAAATACAATACACAGACATTAGACAAAAAAATCATAAACTTATGTTTCTATATATGTAAGTAAGAATATGCTTAAAGTAAGTAAAAAACTGTATTGGGTAAGATGGTGAAAGGTCTATAGTATAGTAATGTGATTGTGTAAAGTTAAGAATTTAAAAGTTATAATAGAAGCATATATGTGCAAGTGAGACAGAGGCCATTGGATAAAATATCTGCAGTGCAGCAGAAGTAAAGGTGATAGGTTAGAAAGTAAAATAAACCCTGTGGCAACTGTCCATTGGATTAGAAAATTCTGTATAGTCTTGTAATGAAGAAACTTGTGAGTGCTTTGAGCTATGGCCGACTGCTTGCTCCTCTAAAATCTCAGATTCTCTGAGACTGATGTTTATCAGAGCAATAAATTGTTCTTAGCTTGAAAATTGTCCCATCCCTTCATTTCTAATGGTGACAATGACACAGCAGCTTCCCAGTGCATTTCTCCCTCTTGGCTGGCTGCAGTCACAAGCTCAGAGCTCACTTGTGAGCAGCAAGTAAAGGGTGAAACTCTTCCTCTGTGACAGAGAGCCTGTGTTTCTGTTGAGTGGCTTGGAAGCTCTTGTTTTTTGGTTTATTTTGGTCAGGAAATAAACCTGTGCCCAGGTACCAACATAGCCCTGGCTTAGCTGTGTGGCTCCAGCTCCAACACATGGTGCAGGCAGATGATGGTGGGAGAGCAGGGTATGAGCTTTCCACACTTCCCTGCCTCCCCTGACTAAATCCAGGTATTTTTAGACCAGTGCCAGGATATTTGCATAAATCTGATAGTGAACAGGAAGGCAGCTCTGGCTCCAGAGAGCTGGCAGGCTGCTCTGCCTTTGGCTCAGGCCATTGAGGAGTCAGGCAGCTGAGACACCAGCTGTGTCTTCTCTGTGAACCTTCTGTAGACTCTGCTGGAGTGACTTGGAAAAAGAAAGTCTGAAGATGATAAATAGGTATGATATTGTTGCCAAGAGCTGGTTAGAGGGAGCATCTGTTGTGAGGGATGAAAGCTGTAGAGGAGATAACTTGTACTGATGGTCTTTATTTCAATACCTGGAGACATTAGTCAGCCTAATACAACTTTTATGAGGGAGGATTGACCCAAAGTCCTTGGGATCATTTTAATTCCCATTTCAAAGGGCACCCAAATGCTTATAGCATTTATTGGTGACCATGGGCAGAAACAGACTGAGGTCCCAATCCCTGCCAACAGGAGATGAATTTTCCATCAAAACACAACTGGGAACAATCACATAAAGAGCCTTTGGAAGTGGAGCTGAAGCCTCCTTGTCCTCCCAGAGGACATCCCCATCTTTTCTGTTGGAGCTGCCATTGTTTTCATGTTCTCTTTCCAGTCCAGTGAATTCTGAATTCTTTCTCTGTGCACTGCAAGGTTTTTCATCTGGCACTGCTGAGACATCCTGCCCTCCCTCCAAGCAGCCTTGAATCTGCTGGCTGACCTACTTGCCAAAAGCACAAGGAGTGGGGAGTTAAGTCCTGTTTTAAGCAGAGACAACTGAGCTCAGCTCTTCCAAACTTCTGCTGGCTGCTGATCTGCTGCCACATCCCTGCTGTGCCAGTGAGGTTGCCCTGGAAAAGCAGCCACTGCTACATTTTCTGGGGCACACAGGAACCAATAAACATATTTTTTCCATGCACTTACAAGAGTTGTGGCACGGGGATCCTTGGGCTTCTCAGGGAGTAGAAATCCTCCTTTTGAAACTCTGTGTAGGCTTGGGCAATGCAAAATGTGCTGGAACATAGGCTGAGGTAAGCCAGTAGTGTTCAAGACTGAAAATTTGAAATTATGGGTCAAAGACCAACCCAAATCCCATTTATTGGGTTGAGGTCTTTTGAGTATTGTGTCAGATGTCATGCTCAGTGTTACACAGGGAAAAATTAATTTCAGAGATAACTGAACAAATCTCATGTCTTGTATTTTGTTGTGGTTTTCTCTGCTTCTATTTTGTTTTGGGCTTAACAGTATTGAGGATGATTAGCCACTTATTGAAGGCAATAGAAACAAGATAGACCATGTTTCTCTTTTTTGTTAAGTAAGAGAGTAAAAACCCTCCAAACCCTGTGAAAAATAAACCTGCTCTTCCCACAACTCCTCTCCTCCTCAGAAATAACCACTTGTACTAACAGTTTTTACCCTGAGAGGTAAGATCACTATACATGCAGTCTGAAGCAATAAACAGATTTTCTGTTTCCCTTCTCTCTCTGCACTGTTGGATTTCTGCCACGACTTTACTTTTTTTGCCAGATGACACCTGCCTTCAGCAGCAAGAGGGTGCAGTTGGAAACAAGCTCCAGTCATAGCAGTGTGTACTACATTAATTTACCTGTGATTAAACCCAAGGCTGAATGGAAAATCATTAAGAAGCACGAGTTCATCATTTTAAGACCTATGAGAAGGGCACTGCCCAGACATCACTGCAAGAAGCTGGTACAGGTGTCTGGGTAACAGCTCAAACAGGTGAGCAGCTCATCTGAGGCAATTAATACATGAATATAAATATTTGACAGTCTCATGAACATGCTGTCTCTGTAGTCAGACAGCTTTTGAATTCCCTCTGCTTCATTAGCTCAGTTCATTGCAGTATCTCAAGCCACAGCAAAATCTCTAATTTATGTGTAGAGCACAGCAGGACTCTGGATTTGATATCATTGATGAACCACCAGTGAGAAAAGCCCCATGAAAGGGAGTTACTCCTCTCTTGTTAAAAGAAAGCAACAGCAAAAACAAAACAACAAAAAAACCCCAAACAAACAAACAAACAAACAAACAAACAAAAAACCAAAAACAAAAAAAAACCAAAAAAAACATAAAAAACCCACCTCAAACTAACAAACAACAACAAGAACACAGGTAAGGAATGGGCCTAAATCAAATATTTGAATTCAGATTTGGCACTGTAGGTAACAGAAGGACTTACTACAGAATTTCAGACCTCAAAGCACACACAGTAGCTACCATTTGTCATTTTTTGTCATAAGTACTTTGTACTCTTGGCAATCTCAGGGAAATTCACAACTCACAGCTTCCCTGCCCCACAAATAGCTGTGGTACAAATTCTCTGGGTTTCTGCAAACCTCTGCTCAGTTTCTGCAGGTGTTTTTTTAGGAATTTAGGGAAAGGGGAGCTTCTCAAGTTTTAAATGGCAGAACTGGTGTACATAGAACATGGCAAATACAGTACCTGTAATCTTGAGCACAGGTGAGCCCTTATGGTGAAAATAGTTTTTCTAAATTTTGTCTTGGTTTACACGAGGCTGAGAAGTTGAAATCCTGACATTTCACCTGCTCTGGAAATTTATTTTAGAAGTTTAATTTTTCGGGTTAATAATACCATGTTGAAGTACCCTGAGGGAAACAAATTTGGTAATATTCCTACTCCAAGGCCATTTTTGTTTGTTTATAATGTTCCTTTATTTTCTGTGAGTCTTTCCAATGCATTTGTTGCCAGTTCTTAGAAGCAGCCTCATAACAGCAAGTAAAAGAACCAAAATTAAAACCACAAAGCACAGAGAGACATTTACATACCAAATCTTCTGCAGACCAATGCTGTCATTTAAAAATCTTTGGATGCTACCATTTCCCTAGATTCCTAAAAGTACACCTCCTGAATAAATTGAGCAGAGGTTTGCAAGAACAAACAAACTGACAGTTTGTACCAGGAATGCTAAAAACCAAGATGGGAAACCATCACATCCAGCCAGGGACCATGATATAAAAAATATAAGGAATAACCTGTAGTTCTCTCAGGGACTTTAATAGCATCTTCCATTTGTTATTCAAAATGCTGAACCTCCTCCAAGAAATTGTTAACAAAGTATATATATTTTTTTTTTCAAAAAAATATGACCACAGGAAAGAAGAGGTGATGACCTCCCGAGGCCCAGCACCCTGAGAAAGTCTAAGGAATAGGTTTAAATCTCTTCAGTTTTTGAGAGAACTTGAAAAATAACATTAGGTGAATTTTCAGAGTGCTGGGACATTCTGTGAAGAAAGTTCCTCCTCCTGAGGCTGTCCCTCCTTGTGAGGCTCAATTAAAAATTAATTGAGCTGAAAGGCGAGAAAATTATGATTCTATAGGTAAGTGATCAGGCAACTTGCTGTTTCTGCTCCAGTGAATACTTCACACAAAATTATGTAAATATTCATTAGAATGTCAGGAACTCAGTCTCCCCTGCCACATGAATACCCTAATCACTAGGATCACAGAGTCTTTTGCCCAATGAATATTTAGTTGTTCTCTAAAGCCCAGCAGTTTCAGCAGGAGGCTCAAAAGACTCTCCACTCGAATACCAAACACAGAGGGGCTGAAATATTGGCAATTTGAAGTTTAACCCTGACCAGCAAAGGAGGGATTGAAAGTCAGATATCCCACAACCATTCATACATTCAAATGAAGAAAGAACACAATGCTATTTGTGCAAATCCATTGTGATGTTTTGAGAATCATCTCCTGCATTGTGCAGACAGGCAGGGAAAATGTTTCTGGAGCAGAACACACCATGGGATTATCAGGCTACATAGAAGGGCTGTGATCACTGCAGCATTAACTACATAACAAAGCAACAGTGAAAGAGATTGTAACACAAATAAACATAATGAGCACTAACAAATTACCAGGACCAAATGATATTGCCTCTAGAGTTCTACAGGAACACACAGACTAAATAAATGTATTATACATATAGTATAGTGTGGTCACCAATTGTTGAGGTGTTGTGGGTCCCAGGATGTGGTGAGAGATAAGAATTGACTCCAGGTTCTCAGAAGGCTGATTTACTATTATATTATACTGTATTGAATTATATTGTATTCAATTATATATTATATTATATTATATTATATTATATTATATTATATTATAATTATATACTAAATTATATACTAATTATATACTGAATTATATACTAAATTAGTATATAATTATATACTAAAAATAATATAATTATATTATATTATAATTATATACTAAAATTATATACTATAATTATATACTAAAATATTATAATTATATACTAAAATATATTATATTATAATTATATACTATAGTAAAACTATACTAAAGAAAGAGAAAGGAGGCATCAGAAGGCCAGAGAATAATGAAAAATAAAAGCTCTTGACTGACCAGAGAGTCTGACACAGCTGGACTGGGATTGGTCATTCAGTAAAAACAATTCACATTCTGGGTAAACAGTTCTCCAAATCACATTCCAGAGGAGCAAAACATGGAGAAGCTGAGGCTTCTCATCTTGCCAGGAGAAGAAATCCTGGTGAAGGGATTTTTCATAAGATATCACAGTGACAGTACAGTATATTTAACCTCTCACTTAAAACCTCATGGTATCTGAAGACAAAAACACAGAGAAAAAAATAGCAGTCCTTAGAAAATTTACAGATGTGCTAAGGGACTAACAGTCCTTCAAACCTAAGATCTCCACTGGGAAAATTATTAGCAACACTAAAAAATTTTATAATAGACCCCTGAATATTTTAATTATTTTTTATTTGAGAATAGTAATCATGACTTCTGTTGATGGTGCTGTTTAAAGAGGTCAAGGAGCATAAGGGATAAAGTGGCAGGAGCTGTACAGTCTGTTTTAATTTCCTACAAAATTTTACCAAAGCTGCCAGAGCACTGAGTACCATGGGATGGGAGGGAAGACCCTCACATGCATTAATCTCTGGCCAAAAGGCAGGGATTCAAGGATAACTGCAAAGGTCATGTCTTGCAATGCAGGCTGGTTATCACAGCAGCTCTGCAGGAGCCTGTCCTGGAACTTGTTCTGTTTATTCTGTCAAGAAATGACCTCCAGAAGAGGGATGATCTGTGTGCTGATAATATGATGTGAATTATGATCATCCACCATTATATGAGGCACTTAGGAGCAGGACAGGCTGTGAAGAATTTGAGGAGGGCTTTAGAGGTCAGAGTATCTTGGTAATAAAATGTCAAATGAAGTTCAACACAGATAAATATCAAGTGATATAATGGGGAGAACCAATCTTACCTGACACGTGCTGTGTTAGCCTTGGCTTCCAGCCAGACTCCTCTACCCTTTCCCCTCAGTGGGGCAGAGGGAAAAAATGCAATGAGAAATCTTGTGGGCTAAGAAAAATATTGGGAATTTGTTTTCCAGTTACTATCATGGGAAAAACAGGCTTGAATGGGGAGGGAAACAATTTAACTTATTGCCAATAAAAAATAATTACTTAATTATGGCATTTTTAATTATTAATTAAGGTGGCAAGAAACTGAAATACAAATATTAAAACAACACTTTTCCTTCCTGCTTTCCCAAGCTCAACTTCCCTGGCTCATTTGGCTCCTCTCTGGCCCTGGACAGCCTGGGGGGTGAGGAGAGGAGGTTACAGCTGCTGGTGATGAATCTTAACTCTCACAGTTCTCCTGGGAGGGCTGCAGACCTTCACAAAAATCTATTCCAGCACAAACTCTTCACAGGGCAGTTTCCTTCAGGAAAATACCCCAAACCCCCCTCAATTCCCATCTGCTCCATCAGGGGCTCTCCATGGCCTGCTGTGGGTGTCTGCTCCACCCTGGGCTCTTCCATGGCAGATTAACCTGGAAGAAAAATCTGTTAGAAATCTGAATTTTGTTCTTAGGCAGTTTTAGTGATATTTAAGTGCAGAACGCTGGATGTATTTATTTTTATTTTAACGCAGTACAGAAGACAAATTCATGAGTTCTTGCACATTGTTTTCCTGTGGCAGAGAAGCAGCATTTTGGGAATAAGGTAACTACACATCTCTCTTGATCTGAGTACTCCTCTACTGAAAAAGAGGGAAAAAAACCACGAGTGACTAAAGAAATCTATTTTAACACTGAACTTTAAGAGGAAGCCAGATTGATTTCCATAAGTTGTACATCGAGTTTTAGGCACCGGGGTCTTTGATATAATTGCAAATTAGATTGTCAGGTTTCTTTGCACTAGTTACCTTCTTGTCTTATTCTATTAAAATTTTAGATGATAATTCAGCTTACTTCTTTGCACTTTTGTGGTTTCTCTTGAAATGTGGGGTTCTTTCTTTTGTTTTGTATTTTCTTTATTTGGAATGGTAGTAAAGGAAGTTAGAAGAGAAGTGAGTATCATATTGTGAAATGAAATTTCATCACTGGGATGGATTTCCAGTGTGTCTTTAAATCACATGATTTTTAAGACTGTATCAGAGAAGCAGATAGCAGGAAATGATGCAGCTGGAGAATTTTTTCTGGAAAAAAATCTCAATGTTGGTTCTGCCTAATCTGGAAAGCGTTGTAGAATGTATTTTGGGTCAGGTCAGAGACAGTCTAGCTCACAGAGTTTAAATCATAATTAAAAATCCTGCATAAGTCTCTTCTAACATATGTGGTTTAGAGTTTGTAAAAACAGATAATGAATTCTGAAAAAAAAGCCCCAAAATGTAAACTCTGAACCAAACAAGACCAATAACGTAGACTAACAATGAAACTTTTCTCCTGATGAAGACAATGAACACCTGCAATATAAGGGATGGTTTATAACCAAATATTTTAGCTATATTAATATAAAAATATGTGTTATCAGTTTTAAATTTTCATGGTAGATTGCTATACTTTCAGCCTGAAGGACTTCTAACAAAGAGGAAATAACAGAAATTGAAAAAAACAAAGAACATTCTCAGGGCAAGGTTCTGTCATACAAGTCACCATATAGAGACACACCTTTGCAAACCAAAATATTTTAGGATGTTTTCCCCTATCAGTGGCTTAGAAAATGATGATGAATTAATTTACAGAAAAGAATTAGAAGTTTATGGTATTACCTTTGAGACCCTGATAATGCTGCTGTTCTTTAAGTACACAGACTTCCTTCAGAGCATCCAGTGCTCTGATAAAACCTATGGACTGAAATAAAAAATACTACACAGGTTCAGCAGAAAATATATGAAATAAAGATGCCATTCTGATGTATTTTTCAAGAAAGGAAAATATTTAATCCTCAAATCAGCAGTTGAAAAAAGGACAACACATAACTCACTACTGGCTAAATAGGTCTTTATCTGGAGATTGCTCATTTAGACTTCTAAATTTAAGTTTAGAATGCAAAGATGAAGCATTTTAGATTTACTCTGGGTGGTTGCCAAGGCACAAAGCTATCAAAAAGCAAAATTGCCAGAGATCACTTGGCCACTAAAAGTTTTGGAGGTGCAAAAATAATCAGGAGGCATATGCAGGGCATGAAGCCAGAGTGTTAAACCTCAGTGGTTATCATAGTGTTGCATAAAAGGAGGCAATATATTCTGTGCAGCTTTGTTCTGCTGTCAAGGAGGTACAGCATGTCAAAGATTATTACAAACTGCATTTTTAACAGGATCTTGACCTATTAAGCTATATTCTTTATATAGTAATTTTATACATGAATTATACATACATTTTAATGCAGTTCCAGAACTCCTGTTTAGAGTTTTTGGTTGGTGTTTTTTTTTTTTTTTTCTGAGATGGCAGAACACAATGCAGAATGGTTAAAGCATTTTAAAGTGCTGCAGCTTTGACATTTAACTGAGTCTCTGACTTGTGCCAATGAATATGCATAAATCATATTGTTGAACAGAAAAATATAGCAACTGGGATTGGAAAGTGAGAAAGATGAGATCAATTTGTTTTGAATTTTTCATGAAAGAGGCTTATATTTAAAGAGTGACTATCAATGCAACTCAAAGAAAAGGTATATATTATAATGGCTGAAAATACTGAGAAAATATTGTGAGTTAGGAAACTAGATGGAAGTGGGTCTTTTTTAGAGTGGATTACAGGCCAGCATCTGAATTTCCTTCTGATAAATTCTTTATACTTCTGTGTTGTAAGGGACTCTACCTCTAAAAAGGCTTCAAGCCCTGGGGAATTTTTCTTTCCCAGTTAACCAGAGACAAAAATCAGGAGACTATCTGCACCAGGAGCACCCTCACATCCCTGCCCAAAAGAGCCAGGGACAATTCCCTGCCCTTGTCCAGCCAGAGGGGAGGCTGAGCACGTGTTCCCAACAAACCCACTGCTGGGAAGGATGAACGTTTGACAAGAAAGTCTCACAGATGTGTATGTTTAGCAGAAAGATTTTTAAATGTAGAGTCTGATGAAGGAATGGAAATGGAAGCAAGTTTTGATATAGAGGAAAATAATGCTGGGCCAGTCTTGCTGGATAACCAAGGAGGCAAAGGGTGTGTGTGTTAGAAGAGGTTTTATGACTTAGAGCAAAGGATAAACCCCCCCCAAACAAGAAGATGTTTTTACCAAGCAGAAAGAGAGCACAGGCAAACAAGCCTGCCGATGTTGCTAGTAGAAAAAAGGTCTCAGAATTTTCCACTGCAAGAAAACTGAAAAACAACTTCTAGCTTAAACTTAATGTACTAACTTCCAGTGATTGGAGAACAGTAACATGAATATGGTAATTACAGTAGTTATGATAGGCTAGAGATAAAAGTTAAGGTATAGATTGGTTCTGCTGTATTGAGATGCTCAGTAAAGAAAAGTCTATAATGCATTGTAACCTAAACTCAGGGTCTCCAGGCCTGCCTGCAGCTGGAGCTGACAGCTGTAGGCACAGCTCTGTCACCCACAACCCTGGACTGCTGTGACATCTTGATGGCATAAACTGCATTTTGGAGAGCAGCCTGGAGTCCTGCATCCCTCATTTCAGCTCTTACAACCCACATGTAGAGGGAGAGAATGTAAGAAAATAAAGGTAGAGCAGAAGGTAATCTCACTTCTGAGGAGTTGCAGCTGTATTAATCACTAAAGATTAGGAACAGGCTTGCTTTTAACAGGCCACAGTGGTGTTTAATGAAGATGAGTGCTAAAAAAGAGTAAGTTAGCTAGGTGAAGAAAGCTACAGTTTGTTGGCTGGGCTGAAGAAGAAAGAGTTAGTGTTGTGAAGAGATGCCCAAGATCACCAAGAAAGTACAGAACTTTTGCAATAAAATGACAACACACACAAACCTAAACACACACAGAACTCTGCAGCATCTGCTGAACCCCTGCTCCCAGCAGCCTTGAGCTCTGCTCACCTTGACCTTTGCTTTTCTCTGCCTTGGCCGCCTCCAAAATAATAATAAAAAACCCCCAAACCCTTATGATGTCAAAATAACCAAAAATAGGTATGTAGTAATCCACTTTCATATAAAAATTGAGGATGAAAAAGCTGACCTTCACTCCTGTATTAGATGATGGTTATTTAATTTTATCTGAGCTTTTCCAATACCTGCTGGAAATATAATCTGGGCAGAACCTGCATCATACAAACCACCCCAGTGCTTCCTGAATGTGATGTTGAGTCATTCATTTGGAGGCATTGTTTTGGAAGCTGGAAGGGGAACAATAGCCCTTTGATGAAAAATTCTAGAATTTTGGGGGCCGACCCACTCAGCTGTGCTCACACATTCATTGACTTGGAGAATACAGCTTGCCCTTCCAAAAGCAATTTTGTACACTGATGATAGACCAAGAAGTACATAGATTTCCTGACATGAGTGATTTCTTTGTCTCTTTGTGCAACATACCCAGTTGTCAAGGGTATAATGATATTTTTAATACACCCTACTGCTTTGTAAAGATAAAGTAAAATAAATAAATAAAATATTATGCTTTAAATTTGCTTTTCTAAAGAAGAAGCAGAACACAGTGTCTCAAAGGAATAATCCCAACTGAAAGCTCTTCATGAGGAAAACATAAAAGCCTTTAGGTTATTTGCATTCCCTATTTTTTTTTAATTTTATTCTTTTGTAAATAATTTATAAATAATAATTGAGAGCATTTTGTTGTCTTTAACCATGTTATCCCAAGAGGAATATTGAGAGCCCTACAGATCAAAGTGTGATAAGAACATAAAATAATAACAAGATTTATCCTACTTTTCCTTTCTCTTCATCAGGGCTAAGAATAGTGGTTATTTATGCAATATTGTTATTAAAACATTCATCTTCCCATTCCATTAGTTATGAGGCAACATGGAGAGTTCACCAGACATAAATGACAGCTAAGCAATAATTCTGAGTACACTTTTGGCATTGCCAGCTGTACAGGTAGGTCTGGCCCAGCTGTTGCTCTGCCTCAGCTTTTTTGTTTGTTTGCTTTTTTTCCTAAAGAAAATCTTTTCAAAGGTCACCCTGCCAATAATAAACTCATTGTGAATTTACATGGGCAGCAGACATGAGCCAGTCCATCTAATTCTTTTTTAAATCAGGTACCCTAACACTTAAACCTCCCATGAGCTCTGGGTCAAACTCTTGTGAGTGTCTACAGAATTTTGATTACAAAACCTGTTCTGGCATTTCCTGGTCTTCACCCAAAAGTAATCAATAAATTATAAGAAAAGAACATTCTGGAAAATGTTTTCTGGAAATGAGGTGTCTCCTTGAGTGTTTTCTTGGGGATATTTACTAAAAAGGTTAATACAAATTGCAAATACATACACTGATATGGTCAAAACCCACACAAATATGCATAATTTTATTTTGTGTCTCAGACCACTGATTTCCATTGACATTTCATTCCATGTCCCTTTCTCCATGTCCAAAATTACCTGGGTGGTTCTTTGGCATGATGACTGACACCTATCTCATGGCAGCTGTGTGCTCCAGAAAGAAATTGACTCTTATATTTAACTCCTCTTTTTCTTTAATTCCTCTTAAATTACTCCAGTGGAAATAAATGCAATAAAGTCCTTACAGCAAATCAGTTTTGTTGCTTTCACCACACATTTGTAAGTGATATAATACCTTTTTAATATAATGGTGACCAGAAATAGAGTAATGCCTCATGCCTGTTTCCTTCAGAAAATCATTATCCTCTAATAAATGTCTCAGAATACTTCCAAACCTTAAACTATGCCGTCTTATCTCAGTGGTGCAAACATTTTTAAAGATAAGCCTATTGACAGTCTTGTTTCCCTCGAGATATCCTCCCCTCAGTAATCTATATTCTCCTATTATTTTAATTCACTTCAGAAAAGCAACCCTGTGGTCAATATTGAAGAGTAGCAGGGGGTAAAGTCAACTTTATATGATATAAACAGAAACTCTCAAGTTGCAGCGACTGTTGGAGCTCCTTTCTTTGCTCCTTGATAGGAGAGTCTGGGGAAAGCCGCCTGCCATCCGTGTGCTAATGGCACAGTCCCTGCTCCAACCCATCTGCATGGATGCTCACGGGATCCCTCCACTCCTCTGTGGGTTTCAGGGAACAGACTGGGACTAGAGAAGTTCCTGAGCTCACCACAGCTCAAGAGTTTCCCTTTTTGCCTCCTTTGGAGCCTCCACCAACCCACCCAGAGTTTTTTCCAGGGGCTGAGCGGGTCCTTCGTGTGCCTGGTGCAGGCTCAGAAGTGACAGATACAATTTTGATGCAAAAGTTTTTAATAGAAGACAAGTCAGCTGCAGTAATTACTCCCATGAGATCATGATACACAGCACTGGCTATTTATTTTGGGAAAGCTGTTTGTCTGTTTTCTCAGGACTGCTGGGTACAGTCTGTTCTTTTTGTCTGCTTTGTCTATCTGCTGTTATATTCACCTTACTCTCCTCAGTGAACCCCATCATATTCTCTACACCAAATGCAGGTATATTTCTATTTCAATCCCTTTCAGTAAGCATGTATGATTTTTATTTTCTTCTGTCTTACTGGTGTGATAAGCTGTGCAGAATATCTTCAACTCTGAGGAGGTAAAATCAGTGTGCAGTGTGATATCTTCCAAGCAATGCCATCTTCCAGAAATCAGTTTCCATTTTAGAAAAACAATGGCAAAACTGCCTGAACTGATTTCACAATGGATTTTATTTTGGGTCTTTTTCATGTAACACTTGATCAGACTTTGAGGTTTTAAAATAAGCAGTGCAATAATGTCATCTCAAATGGATTATCCTGAGTATTTCTTCCTCTGAGGAAACATTTTCCAGCCAAGATTTTTACTCTGTTTCTGTCTCTTTACTCTGTTTTCTACATGTGGAAACAACTTTCCCTAGGGCTACATCTAGACCAGCAAATTAAATGTACCCAGATGTATCTTAAAGCAAGGAGGCCTTTTCTGGTCCAGGACATCTCTTATCTTCCCTACCAAACTGTTCAGACTCTGGAGCTGGGTGTCTGTGTGCAAACTGCCTGCTGGAGTGGCTCTGGGGCTCCAGCTGCCAAACCACGTCCAGGAATTGTTCAGGGAAAGAGCTTGTTGGAATTGGCCAAAATCGTGCCAGGAAACATTACTGGAGTAAATGATGGTGCTCCAGTGCCAGGGAATCTTCCCAAGCACACTCCACTTCACTGGGATAGATGCAGACCATGCCATTTCTCCCTGAGAGGACTCTTCTGCTCACCAGCTGTGCCAAACCAGCCCTCATTTGGTTTTCATTCTGTAAATTCTGTTCCTTCAGTGGCCAAGATCGTGCCTAAAGGGGTATGAAAGTCACTTATCCCAAAGTGAGTGTCAGGCTGTGTGAGGAGAAATGCTGCTGGTGCCATCTGCTAATGTTGAAGAGGTAAGAGAGAGGGAGAACAGCCACCATGCAAACATCTTTACATAAAAACTTCTCTGGGAGATCTCAAGAGTTCCTGAATTCCCAAAAGCTTGCCAAAAATTCGGTCTCTTCTGATATTTTTTAGCCCTTGACCACCACAGGTACAAAAAATCCCCTACCCTCTGAAATAAATTCACCCCCTCAAAATTGCTGCACAGCAAATATGAAGGTTATAACAGAAATGTCTGGGTTTTCCCAGCACTAAGGATTCTTCCTGGTGATTTAAGCAGACAGCATTTACCTCAGTTGTTCTTCACCAACCACCTAAGAACAAAATCCTGTGGATGTCCCTTATGCCATGTAAGGGACACTTACACTTGCATCTCTGTCCAAGAAGTTAATTTTTCTGTAGTTATATTATTTTTGTGTTATTTTTATATTTTAATATTAGTTTGTATTTTTATATTATTTTTATTTCCCTTTGCCAAACTCATTTGCCTGAAGTTTTTCTCCCTTTACTCCTTGCCTGCTTTACTCCCTTCACTAGCATTTTCTTCTGCTTTTTTACTTATTAGTTCCAGCTCTGTAAAGGGTCTTCTCCTTTTTGCATAGTTTTCTAAGGGTTTACCAGTCTGGTATTTAGTATATTCCCATTATGCAAGAAGGAAAAAAGTTATTTTTGCATTTGAACCAGACAGTGATGAAGCTTGTGTTCATTTTCAGTTCCAGTGGGAAATAATATTTTCCTCCTTGTTGGCCCAGTGGGAGTTGTCTGTGCTCTGGATATGTTCATTTTCCTCTCTGTGAGCCAGCAAGTACCCACAGCAAAAGAGTGCTCAGAGGAAATTTTCTGCTGTGTTGAGTTGGGAGTCTCTGCTGTGACAAAGGACACAAATTCCTCCTGGTGCCACAGCAGAGGCTGCATTTTATTGATGGGGGAACTTTGCACACTTGCACCCCAGACAGCAGCAGGTTGTCTGCTCTTGCTGATATATTCATATTATTCACATTAATCCTAATTGTTCTTCCTCTGCTTTTGTCAGGCCCAGGGGATGCACTCTATCTTGAATTCATCTTCAGAGCTTCTGTTCACTTAATGAAGACAAGTTCCTGCTCAGTAGGCAAAAGGTGCTTTAATTTTGTTCTCTCTTATGTCCTAAATGAAAGAGCTTCAAGTTCTTGCAATTTCACAATTATTTTTAACCTCCTGGATCCCTAAAGGCAACTTCCACCCATTGAAGAAGGAGTAAATAACAACTAAAGCCACAGTAGCTCAAATGAGCTGTAGCAATGGAAAAAATTGAGTGTGAGAAACAAAAATCAGGCAATTTTATAGGTTTTTATCTTTTAAAGTTGTATTAATTTGACTTAGATTTAAATGCATCTGCTGTAGATGGCATGCATTGTTTCCACAAACTTCCATCTCTCTCTTGGACAACAGAAAGGTCATGGGTGATAAGCATAACTGGCTGCTAAACTTTTAAATTAACAAAATTATATAAATCTCAGCTACCTTTTGGGTCCTTTCAAGTCTAAAATATGTGGTTTTGAGGATCAAGTCCTCAAAGTAAATATAAACTATATTTATTAAATTTTTTTTTTCTGTTCCCCAGCCCATTTGTTAATAAAGAAAGCAAACGAGAAAGTGAGGAGTCAAATAGTGGAACATACATTGGAATGAATTTAACCAAGACTTTATATTTTCATATAATTTATATGTTAAATTATATAGATATAATTTATAAGTTTTATATCTATATAAAATCTGTATTATATACTTTATATATAATATAAATATATTTTATATGAAAATATGGAACCTGAGTCTCCTGTTTGCTTATTCAGACCTTTGTAAAAAACCAAAATTCTAATGGATAAGGGTATGACCCAGCCCTAAATCCAGATACTACAGATAATTACCTAGGGGTCATTTTCAGTCAAAGAAAAGGGATCCAACGACCAATTTATTCCCTCCATTTTAGACAAGTATCTCAGGACAGGGTAAATCCCTGTATGGGGTTACCTATTTCCATTATTGGTGGCAGAAGAAACTTGGATAACTGATATCAGTGGCACCTCCCTTTCAGATGTCTACAAGCTGTGGTGGCAAAATGTGCCCAAAACAAGATCACATTATAAACACCATCCCTAGTGACACCTTCCAACCAGAAGTGCTCATTTAGCAATAAATGAAAATTATTTCTCAAAAAAGCATTCAAGTTTCTGTTTGGTTTTGAGACATCCTCAAGCACACCAAGCATTCCCAATGTTTTCACACATAGGGGACTGTTATTTTCCAGTGGAAAATGCAAGGATTTTAATCAGGAGGGAATATGTGTGTGTGAGGTGCAGAATGGTGAGCACTTCATGTAGGAAATTCAGTTTCATGTCCCTGCCCAGCCTGGGTCAGAGAGAGATGTTCCACCTCCAATTGCTCTGTACCACGGGAGAAACAGTTCATCTTCATGGAAATTTTTTGGATTAGCTGAAAACTAGTTCTAGGAAGCTGCTTTTGCAGAAGAGAGGTCAAAGGCAGGCATTAAAAAAGGGAGGACCTTTCTCATATTTGCAAGTAGGATTCAGGAAGCATAACTGTGGCAATGTACTGATTGCAGTGTTGCTCCTGAGAGATACATTCTGTGAAGCAAAACACACCACAAATTGCAGAGTTTTACTGCCAGCCACAAAACTCTTGCTAGAATTAGTTTTCCATTTCAAAAGAAACTCTGAAAAGCCAACATTTGGAAGAATATCTAACCAATCACTCCCCTCCCCATGTGCACTCAATTTTTTAAAAAATTGTCTTCTGTATCACTTTAAATAGCATACATTTCTTTTAACAATACTAATCTATCATATTTCACTACAGCACTGGGTTTTTTAGGGGGTGGAAATGTCCAGCATTGCACATTATGATTGCATAAGCAGCAATAGACTCCCTCTGTTAAGTGAAATGCTATGAAATTATTCCATTTAATCAAGTTAATCATGGAAGTGGCAAGGGACCAGCCAAAATACATCTTTCTGGTTTTAGGAAGAGTACAAGACCAGAATAGCAAGCAGTCCCTGCATTAAATCACAACTGGCCCCACAATTGCATCATGATTGCACAGAAGGGAAAAAATAAATTGTTCTGTCAGAACCAGCATATGCAATTACTTTATTTGCCCAAGCTAATTGTTGGTAGAAATCAGGCATGCAGCTTATCATCTGTCACTCAAATGTGATCTGCGTGCTTGAAAATATATTGAAGTTGCTATAAAGATGCATTTCTATCAATTTTACTTATTTTCAGCAAACTGTAAACAAAAAATTATTTTCATACCTATATTAAAAAGAGAAGCTGGCAGAGGAGACAGGACAACTAATGAGTCCTAGACTAGATATCTGGTGGAATATCCTTGAAATTATATTTACAGCAATGCTTTTTTATCAGTTTATTCTATTTCTCCCGTTTCTCTTCAAATTATTGATTTAATCCCTATATTAAGTCACCCTGTCCTTCAACCAAGCCTTCAGCTGCTCTGTCTGGAGTGGACAGAATAAACCACATTTATCAGCTGCATTTCCACAATCTGTATTTTGTTCTAGAAAGTCAAGGCATTCCTCTTATTTCATATTAGGCACTTGGGATACAGGTTTGTGATGTAATTTTTGGGTACATCCTCTAACAACAAAATAGAAATCCTTTAAATTAGTAGCACACATGGAGCTGCAGGACTGGTTTTTCACACCACCAGCCCTGGATTTTTACATAAAATTTAAAATAAAAGGACCCACAACTCCCATACCTGATTACATTCTCTGAGCTCCCTAGAAAATAGAAATATGGCATTGCCCACTCTGCAATCCTCCAAGATCTTTAAATACTCATTTTATGTGTGTGGGTGTTTATATCTCCACATACGTACACATCTCTATATTCACATAAAGATGTAATGGTACAGGACAAGGTTATCCTTGCACCACCTGCAGTAAAACTCTGTTTAGTGCACTGACACTTAGACAAATTGATAGACATGAAATATTTTAGTTATTCCTCAGTTCTCCCTCCCATGCCATCCAACTTGGAGATGTCACCATTTTGTACCTCTGAGATTTGTCTCAGAATCCAAGGCTTTCTGAATGAAATACAAATACATAAATAAAACTGTTGTCTCCAAGGAGACTGTGGTTGGAAATTGGGAATTCACAGAAGCAATCTCCAGGCACTGAAATTGTGGAATTAATACAGTAGATGCTTTTTGATGAGAAAAACGAGGAAAATAAATAAAGCATTTTAGGAACAATGCCCCTGCTTCAAAGAAATCTTTAAATATTTTAAAACCTATTTAGCCTTCTAGCAAAATAACTCCCAGTGTTGCACCCTTTTTATCAAATGGGTGTTTATTGATTGAATAAACTCACTTCATTGCCAGTGGTCTGGTGTCTGCACCAAGACTTTGTTGAGAATTTTGGAAACTCCTAAGTTCGTTCAGTGTTCTTTATTTTGTCACAGTGATTTCAGAAGGATTCTGCAGTTCAGAGGGGATTTGTAATGGAAATGCTCAGCACGCTCCAGCTTTCAAGTGGGAAGAATCATGGCCTGATTTATGCAAAAAAATCATAAAACCATGGACCACAGACCATGGGCAACCATTTTATTGGGGAGAACTGTGTTCAGTAGTCCTTATCACAGCAGGATTCCAGGAAAAAAACAGGAATTTTGGACTTTATTGGGAAATCTGTCCTTTGCAAACAGCAAACATTTCTATTTACTTTGTTTTCCTTGTCTTCAATATCAGGCATTAACTGAAAGCTGTGGTTTTGTTGGGGTTTCTTTGAACAGAAAAACGTAATCCAATTTCTGGGTATCCTGTGTTTTAAATCCTACTCTAAAATTCCTTATCTAGCTCAAATACTGATCTTAAATATAAAATCTGAATGTTCAAAGCCTGTTATAAAGCACATTCCTACAATAATCTTTTACCTGTGTAGGATACTGATGGTAGGACTGAACACATAGTTGAAGTTATATTTTCTTTCCCCTGTGTTTTGTGCAAAGCCAAAATAAATGATGTTTACTCGAGGGAAATAACCTCCAGAAGAAAGACATAAAATTTTGAAAATCAAAACTATGAAAATAGTTACATAAGTCTCACAGAATCACAGAATGTTTGGGATTGAAAGGGACCTCTACAAATCATCTGGACTGAATTCTCTGCTGAAGCAGGTTCATCTAGCTCAGCTTGCAAAGGTTCATGTCCAGGCAGGTTTTGAATATCTCCAGAGAAGGAGACTCCATATATTTCACTCAGATCATATTTTCCTTGATTTTCAATACCATCTGTAAAACTAAAATAGTTTATGAGTGCACAGAGTCATTTCTTAGCTGCTTGTGTACCAGTACCTTGTTTTTTAGGCTCCTGTGAGACTGTGATCATGTGGTTATAGAGAATTCAGGGAAGTTTTGGATGCCCCATCCCTGGAAGTGTTCAAGGCCAGGCTGGACAGGACCTGGCCTAGAGGGTGGCAACCCTGCCCATGGCAGAAGTTTGGAATTAGGTGACCTTTGAGGTCCCTTCCAACCCAAGACTTTCCATGAATCTTTAATGCAAGTGAGGAATTTACTGTCCTCAGTAACCAATCATTTGCTCAGCACAATGTGTCTCACCTCCCCACATCCCCCAGATCTGTCAGCAACACAAACTTCTGTGTCCCTGATTCAGTCCAAACCATTTCTACAGCAGTTTTTCCTGCTCTGGGATAATGTCTTGCATCCACCCAGAGAAACCTGAGCTTGGGAGGATGGCTTCAGTTCCACCTGAGGCCCAGAGATGTGAAATGTCCTGTTTGGAGATGGCTGCAACCAGCACCACACCCTGATAGAGGCCCTGAGCTTGCAGAATCAAAGCAGCCAATTCCATCCACTCATCTTGGACACAAATCTGTTCTCAAGCAGTTCCTTTCATATGCAACTGGCCATTATACACAACTTCAACTTTTTTTCGCTCTTCTTCTGGGATTTTGGGTCTTTCCCAAGTTTTATTCATCCTTTTGAAGACGTGCCTGATGCGATCCAGATATTGACGTCCTTAAGCACAAAGTCATCACTCTAAAAGAAATAGGACATTTTCTCTCTCAAGATTGGAGTTAAAAATATCAATAAACTGTGAGTCAGTGTGATCACTTATGGATGACTTCTGAATACTTAAAAATTAATCTAATTTCTAAAAAAAAAGAAAAGAAAAACCAACATTTTGAGGAATCAGCTGTCCCCAATCATTGCAATTTACATTATACTATAGAATATTTCATTAGCTAGCCTTATTCACTACTTGATACATTTTCCACTCTCATTCCTACCATAATCAGAAATCTTTCTGTCCCTCTCTGCCCTTCTTCTCATCCATCTAAGTACACAGGCAGCTTAATACTGATTTTTTATTATTCCCCAGAGCTTTAAAATGATTCTATATATTCCTCAGCAGCCATCTCCAGAGAGGAACATTGCAGCTGTTCAAAGCTCAGAGTAACTCACCGCATGACATTTGAGGGGAGAAGAAGCTATACTTGAAATTACCCTCTGGATTTGTATTCCGTGGATGAAGCTTTTCCAACTGGAAGCCATCCAGGACCACAGAGCTGATCATCTCCCTTCTGCAAGACATGCCATGTGTCCTTTGGTAACCAGAAGTGATTAGAAATACAATTTTGCCTGTCACACAGGAGGCATGGCTTGGTACCACCAGGGTCAGCAGCGCTGCCCAGGGTACTCTGCTGAATGATTAACTGAGAACAGAGTTTGCTCACAGCTTTCCTTCTCTGAGACTGCAAAGCTGCACCAGCCAGGCTTCTGCTTGAGTTGTGATGGACTCGTAGCCCCCAAGAAGTAAAGCTCTGAGGTGTAAAAATACTGTGAGACGAGAAAAAAAGAGAAGGAATAGGCAAGATCCCTGTGCTGCTTTATAATACAGGAAACAGGCTTCAAAAAAGTTTCAACTGTTTATTAACTCGTGATTTTAGCAGCTGTATAAAGATCTCTTGAGTAGAGATAAACACAAGTTCCAGACTCTCTCTTCAGGTCTAAACATTCAATTAACTGCTTAGTTACCAATCAGTCCATCAGAAACATGGCTTTCACCAGCTGAGCTGTGAGTCTAAACACTGACAGGCTCTTACAGGTATTCAACATTAGTGTGGAGTGAAGCAAGAGAAAGAAAAATACAGCTTTACTGTACAAAATAATAGATTCCTTATGTTCCTGTTAAAAACACTGTTTTGTGTTATGAGGCCAAGTAGAAGCTGACAGAGGATTTAGACACTTACAAGCAAGCTAATCCCAAACCTCAAAGTTCAGAAGAATTCATGCATAAGTAATAGGCACGTTTTGATCATGTCTGATGCTTTATAGAAAGGTTTTGATTTTCCTCTGATGCAAATAAGTTAGCAAATAAAGAAAATTTGACCATGATTTGTTTTTCTTTGTCACTTCACTGTGTTAACAATTTTATCACAGACCTTAAGACATCTGACTTGCTTCCTAAATATTCAACTCCTGAGCCTGAGGATGGGAATCCCAACATGAAGAAGAGGTTTCTCCCCTTCTTACCCATCTCCTTCTCTTAGACCTAATTTTCATATTTTTTTTAATAGTATATTTTTTGAGACTATAAACAAAACCTAAATCTTTCCCTGCCCCACTCTGCTCTTGTGAGACCCTACCTGGAGTGCTGGGTAAGAGGAAGAAGCAAAAAGCAGGGCGAGTTTGAATCACAAAAGGTGACAGATGAGGAGGTATCAGACTCATCCCATGCATATCATGCCCAATGATAACCAATTCTGACCAAAAAAATTACTTTATTGTTGTGTTTTTTGCTTTTTAAATCATGATGCTAACTATTAAATTCATTTTATTCACCAGACAGTGCCCATGGATTGCAGACTGGACCCTCCTCAGTTGCAGCATATGCACATGAAGTGCTTTTCGTAGATTCAACTCCTGTGATAACTCTGGAAGAAATATTAGTTAATGACTTACTTGTATTTGTTTTTGGCTTTTTTTCTAGTATAAGAGAAAGATTACCAACAATAAGTGTGATCATTTTCTGACTCTTAGATTTGGTATCTAGATCAGAGACAATCTTCCAAAAATAATTGATAGAGGGACATCACAGTGAACCAAGACTCCTAAAAGTTGATCTGTAGCATGTAAAATATTTAGAATATGCCCAAAATTTGCATCCTGTCCCTTGAAACTGATTTTAATTGCCCAAATGTTTCCTAGCACCTTAAAATCACACTGCACTGGAGACAGGTTCCATGCTTTTGGAACTTTGGAACTTTTGGAACTTTGCTTTGTAACTTTAGAATTTCAATGCAAAATTCTCCATTGATATTAGGAATGAAACTCAAAGCATAGCCAGATAAAACTATTTGGGCCTTTGAAATTAATGATATAAAGCAAATTAAGTGGGTTAGGTTTGTGTTCAGTGTTTATAAAGCAGATATTTAATAGTACTTCATTCTTCTCTGGGTCAGCTTCTGCAAGTTCTCGCCACAGCAACAGATTCTTTTATTTCAATTTTTTATGGTCTGGGATGGCTGGGATTTACCTTCATTGCTTCCCTTTAGAAACACCAGTTTAGGCAAGATCCCTGGGCTGCTTTATAATATAGGAAACAGGCTTCAAAAAAGTTTCAACTGTTTATTAACTCGTGATTTTAGCAACTGTATAAAGATCTCTTGAGTAGAGATAAACACAAGTTCCAGACTCTCTCTTCAGGTCTAAACATTCAATTAACTGCTTAGTTACTAATCAGTCCATCAGAAACATGGCTTTCACCAGCTGAGCTGTGAGTCTAAACACTGACACGATTTTACAGGCCTTTATCATTAGTGTGGAGGTAAGAAAGAGAAAGAAAAATACAGTTTTACTGTATGAAATAATAGGTTTCATATGTTCCTGTTAAAAATCACTCTGTGTGATACACCTAGACAAACACAGAGTGTTACAGAACCACGGCCTTGGGCCTATTCCCATTGACATTTTTTCTTTTACACCATGCTTGAAATTCATGTTCATTCTAATAAAACCAAGCACTCCAACTGATCATGTTTTTCCCCCAGCCACAGAGTCATCAAATCAGAATTGTTTGGGTTGGAAGGGACTTTAGAGATCTTCCAGTTCCAAGCCCTGCCATGGGCAGGGACAACTTCCACTGGATCAGATTTTTCAGAACCCTGTCCAGACCAGCCCTGAACAATTTCAGGGACTTCCATTTTTTCTGATCATTGTTAAATCAATTCTATTGCTCAACCTGACCAAAAATCCCCTCTCACCAGCTCCCATAGTGAGTTACTCTCAATGCTTATTCCCTCCAGCAGCACATAGATCTAAGGCATGTGCTTGACTTTGATTGCTAAAAGTGGTCTCCTCCTCCAATCGATTTCCAAGGGGTTTTTACACTCACATTTGATTTTCACTGACTTACAGGCCACCTTTTCTCTTTTGATCCAAAACTCAGCCACTGAAATTCACATTATTGATCATGTCCATTTCGCAGTCCCTACAATTTCACTTTGCTTTGAATTTATAGGGCTTTCTTCAGTCAGCCTTTTCCC
The DNA here is from genome assembly GCA_024362935.1 of Setophaga petechia. Lineage (NCBI taxonomy): Eukaryota > Metazoa > Chordata > Aves > Passeriformes > Parulidae > Setophaga > Setophaga petechia. The sequence continues at coordinate 1,997,772 of JANCRA010000001.1, read as the reverse complement.
CCTGCTTTTAACAAACACATGTGAAGAAGTGAAGGTGGATATTTTTAAAACAGTTTTTTCTTTCTAATAAATTTTTGCTATTTAATGAACTTTTGCTTTATGCAATGCCTCAGCTATCATTAAACAACTTCAAAATAAAACTCAGTGCTTTGCAGAGTACCAATAATTTTAAAAGATTACAAAAAAGTGGAAAGAAGTACGTGGAAATTTTTCTGCCATGTTTTTCCATTTCAGAATTTCTGTTGTATTCTCACTAAAGTTCGAAATTGACTTATATTTCCAAGAACTCACTTTTTACATCCCACTGAAAGACTCCACTGAAAGAATAAGTATTTCTCTTACTCCACAGGCGAATTTAACAAAATTAAAGTGATTGAACTGAATTTGAATAATCAAAATAAAATTTTAAATGTATAAAAATAAAAAAGAAGTTAGCTTGCAACAAAGAGGTTCTGAAAATTCTGGGATTATTTTCTTTAGGGTATCTTCATTTCTACTAACATTTCTGGATTTATTTTTGGGAGGAAGACAGCTAGATACTTTTAGGAGGTCAGAAATCTACTTATAATTACTACCAGTAATGGAATGCTTTTAAGCATATAAATAAACCAAACCATGCCTCGCCCAGCAGATGTATTTAAAATATAGTAGACCAAATGTTGTCTTTTTAATTAAGAGAAAGGGAAAGTGTGGCATCATTTGGTCACTAATCTGAAGCTCACGTTTAAAAACATTTCAATTTTTTGATGCTGAAGAGTCATAGAATCATTAATGCTGGAAAACACCTCCAGGATCATTGGATTAACCAGCACTACCAAACTCACCATTAATCCATGTCCCCAAGTGCCACATCTACACACCACACAAAGTCTAAGGAATGTCTAAGTTCATCCACCCAAATTTGCAATGTTCTATTTTATTAATATTTCCAAAGAGGTCTAGCACCACATTTCTCTTCACAGAGAAAAGCAAGGCACAATTCTTCCCAAGAATATTTCTGAGTTTCACATTCTCTGAACCTCAGAGAAAAACAATTCTTATCTTATTTACTGTGCCTGTGTTGTACAAAAGTAAAATACAATATAAAAATTATTTGCCTAAAGTAATATTGTTTTATTTCCTTGGCCTATCAGGGCCAAGTATGTGTGTGTGTCAAGTCTATCAGCTAACAGTCACAAAATTCTATACAATAGTATGCAGTTGAGTGCTTAGAAAATTCAATTAAAACATAATATAATAAATATAATATAATATAATATAATATAATATAATATAATATAATATAATATAATATAACGTAATGTAATATAACATAATATAATATAATATAATATAATATACTGTAATGTAATGTAATATAATGCAATGTAATGTAATGTAATATAATGAATACGATGCAATATAATATAATATAATATAATATAAATCATATTATATAATATATAGTTAATGAATATATTAATTATATTATTATATAATTAATATAATTAATATTATATTAATTATATTATTATATGATTAATATAATTAATATAATATAATATGATATAATATAATATAATGTTTAGTTTTACCTCTCTTTGTAATTTGATGGAAATATTTTGTAAATTCTCATCCATCCTCATAGATGAGAAGGAGAAAAGAGAAAGAGAGGTATTAAAACCTTTTTTTCAATGCCTTCAAAATAAAATACTCACATTTTTGTGACTGAAAATAGTATTTCAGCAATTGCTTTAAATATTTATAAGAAATAAATGCAAAATACATAAGTAGGAGGTTAATAACTCATTTTGGAAAAATGAGCTTTGTTTCTTGATGATAAAAGGAGTTTATTTATCTAACAAATATTCAAATATGTTAATATCTGACATATTCAGGAATTACATGATTCTCCTTATAATAAATGGAATACACTGTGTTTTTTCTCATTTCTTCTTATTATTTTTTTTCTGACAAATTATTAATTCAGAAAAACACTGTGCATATTGGCCCCATAATTAGAAGGGGAGATTTAATTTGTGACACATTGCACACAGATGAGTCATGGGTCAAGCACAGATATTTTCAAGAATTTTGAGTGCTGACATTTACATCACAGACATATCCTGCTGAGGCAGTCATCCTAGGCCAACTATTTAGTTAATTAAGAGAAACAGGTAATTTAGGACATTATGCTGTTTCACCAAGAATTGACTCTGTCTTACATATAAAATTAGTGGCACTGTAATAGTATTTGCCAGGGACATTTCATGAAATTAAACCTGTTTTGACCTTCTGTTGAAATTAAACCTGTTTTGACCTTCTGTTGAAACTCTTCAGTATTCCACAGGTCAAAGTGCTTTGGGTAGAACAGTTGAGTAAGTCCTATAAATGGAGAAAACAGCAGAAAACAGTTCCCACAAAACTTTATTTATGGGGAAAAGGGTGATAAGAAAACCACCAAATGTTTGGATACTACATGGATGTACATTTCTAGTTAGAAACAAAAAGCCATATATTGATAGATAGCAGTCCTTTAATTTTCTTTATATTTTTCTCTCAGTGCCTTTTCTGGCTCCCTGTTGCACAAGGACCAATTCTTTTCCCTGTATCCAGTAACGAAATTCTGTCAAGCCCTTTCCCTTTCCTGGCTGTTGCTCTTTTGGTGGGTCTATGAATAATACACACAGTCAAATGTGCACAGGACTGTGCTGAGCTCTGCTCCACTTTTCTAACCAGAAAAACTGGCACACATTCTGTTAGATGTAAAATGTAAAAAATCTGATTCTTAAGGATATGAAATAACTTCTCTTTAGCCTTCAGGATCCTAATTAATTCTCTGTGATATGTATAAAGTTCACACGTGTTCTTGAGGTGGTATAAAAAGAGCCTAACTCTGATATTATATGCTCTATAACTCAAGAAACAGAAGGTGACAATATAAAGAATAAAAAGGCTCCTAAAACCATGTAGGAGAGCTGCAGTTAAGGATGTGCAAGAAACCAGCATTTCCATTTTCAAAATACTAAAACCTTTACTTTATGGCATCCATAATTATTTTTTACATCATTTTCCCATGGAAATATAAAATAATCCTCCAAACTGGGCAGAACACTGATAAATAATTTTGCAGGATGCTGTGATCCAGATTGTGTTGTTCCTTGCAGGATAAAGTCACTTCTCTTTTCTTCTCCTCAAACCTGCCCTACACTGTCAGTGTTTTCTTTCTGTCCTCTCTATAAAAAGAAAGAGAAACCATGTGCATCCTGTGTTAAAGAGCAGGAGAGTCTTACAGGTTTGTGATGTAGCTGATGCTCATAAAAGAAGAAAATATTTTTAATTTATCCAGCAACTCTAAATCTGGCTCATGCTTATTATGGAGTAGGACCATCCACTGGTGTGGTCATGGATGCACTCAAGGTGAAATTCCTCAGTGCCACACCTGTGTGCTTCAAATACTTCAGATTGCATTTCCCCTGTGTACTGGGTGCAGAATTCTGTGTTAGCATCAGAAAATAAACTGTACTCAAGGTAACCATGGTGACACTCACACAGATGCTCTGTGGATGGTGCATGCTACAACATGGAAATCTAAAAGGTAAATGCTCTGAATTTCCTCTTGGCCTGAGGAACTTCAAGCAAGGAGATCAGAACCCAGGGAACCAAATTTGGAGAGATGTCACCTCATCCTCCTGAAGATCACTAGAGCAACAACTCTCATTGCCCCTTTCAGTTTTCCCTGAGGACATGATACAAGCAGCTGTAATCTGACAATCATGAGTTTCAATTATCATACATGGGCACCAACACAGTCTTTGCTTCAAGTAAAGCTCTATATTTAAGTTTCCCTGTTCACTGAGCCATGTTGTTTGATTCAGAATAGGGTATGGGCAAAATAAAAGCAATATGAATAATCAGGGACTCTGTTGTTGAGAAATCCAGTGGCAAAATACAATATGGCTCAGTAGAAGGAAAAGATAAGATGTATAACGGTTACAGTGTGAAAGATGCAAGAAATCCACAGTATTCCTTCAATAAATACATAATCACTTAGAAGACAGAGAGTGAATTTAGGAAATGGTTCTGACTGAGCTTATTTTGGTTGACCAGCACTTATGCAGATAATGCCTTGCTAATAGCAGACCTGTCTATCCAACCCCATGTGGGGCTGCCATATGTCCAGCAGATCTGTACATGCCATGTTTTTCTCTCTAGATCTGTGAGTGTTCTGGCTCATTTTCTGGGATTTACAGGCATCTGGCAGCTCATATGGGCAAGCAGGCCCAGCTGAGCTGCCGACCTCAGAGGCTCTGAATGTGTACACATCAATCTCAAAGCACATGTCTAGCAAAACCCTGATGGAAATATGACAGGTCTAGACTGTGTGGGTCTCTTATTCTGTGAGCTGTCTCAGTTAAGAAAACAGGAGGTAGCTGAAGTAAAAATAAAATATGGCCTACATGAAACACAAGGCAGCAATGTGCCACTGGTGGGGCTTGCAGAGGTAAGCACTGTGGAGAACAAGGGGAGGTGGAAAGAGTTAATGCACCTGAGCTGTGCAGGGCCCAGGCAGCCCAGGGAGCTGCCAGAAGTAGAAGAACCAACGACACAGAGTGCATTCAGCCAGAGAAATCAGAGCCTGCTGCTGAGAAGATAACTGCTGTTCCACAGCCCTGCGCTCTCAGGGGTGGGATAACGTGAGAGAGGAAGGATGGGAAATGCTGCCTGTGGACCACATGCAGCTTGAGGGCAGTTCAAGTACATCTTCCCTGTTCCAGCTATGAATTGATCTCTGCAGGATGCAACTAGCACAAGGGGAGACACTACCAAATAATGCAGATCCCCAGATGAAGCAAAACCACAGGAACTCCTGAGACTCACAGAGCTGAATGACACTTTGATTTCAGAGCATATTCAGGTCATGCTGGTGGGAAATTCCGAACAGGTTTTCTTGCCTCCCACCTCTGAATTGGTCTGAGTGATGCCCTTCCCTTTACCTCTCCAAGAGGGGTTTTGTACCTTGTGGCAGAGATTTTGGTTTGCAGCTGATGGAGACAGGAATGTTGGACACTGCAATGGCAGAAGACACTTGCTGAAATCAAAATCAAATCAAATGCAAAACAAGTAGCAGAGAAGCCCTGCAAGTTGCTCTTAAATGGCTTTAAGGCTTAAGGAGTTTAGCAGGAATAACAAAACCTCCTTTTGAAGCAGTAATGTGGAATAATAAAAACAGCAGTGCTTAAGGCTGTGTAACAGTCTGTACACAAGAGAATTTCCCAGATAATTCAAAAGTGACACTGAGGTGTAAGCAGGCTGCAGACCAAAGGCAGAAGACAGGGAAATATTTGCTTACAGCACAACACCATCAGTGACAGCATCAGCAAAGTGAAAGTGAGTTATGTGGTTACTGCTTTAGGAAAAAAAGAAGGCATTAATCTCCACTCTATAAAGGAAAAACAATAAACCTGTTAAAAACATTGGTCTCCCAAGAAAATAAATAGTGGAAAAAAGGAAGGAAAGAATTTATTATAATAAAAATGCCAAAATAATGAAACTTTTCACACAGTACTCCATTATAAAAGTGTTTGTCACTCAGTCCCTGGCATCCTGAAATTGTAAGTAAAGAGGAGGAATAACACAAGTTTGAGGCAATAAAGGGAGAGAAGAGACAGTGATTTAGGTGAATTGCAGGCAATTGAGGACTGACTCAATAAATTATATCAAATCTGATTATGAAAACACACGTGCTAAAGCCACAGATGAGGAATACTGTAGCTGGGATCCCAGAGGCTTTTCATAGCACCCACTGAGGAGAGAGACAAAAGACAGCTGAATTTGAAAAGGCAGCTGCAATCTCCAGCAGCCAGCATCATCTCACCTGCACCCCAAATGCTTTAAGATGTAAACTCCTGGTGGGACAGCTGTGATGTTTCCAAATGCTGCTGCTCAGTGGAGAAGCAATGGCATTATGAGATGGTGTGAGGAAATGAAAACGAGCACGAGCAAAGATGGGAAACCACTCCAGCCCTGCTTCTGAGCCTTTCCCCACAGCTTTGCTGCCTTAGCTGCCCTGAAAAGAGCACACCAGTTTAGGAAGCCACTAAAGCAGTAATAGAAATAATAATAACAGCAGTAACAGCCTGCTTTATGTACTCTCTCTGTGCAGACCTTCACTGCTGACAAACCAAGGCAACGCAGGAATGAGATTTTGAAATATGCTGCCAAGGCCACGAAGGAAAAAAAACAAGCTGAAGATACCAACACAGTGAATGTGGAAGGAGTTTTGGGACCTTAGGGGAATCAAAGTAATAGGAAAAAAAAATATTACAGGAATTTCACATTGTTTATGGGGGGGTGAAAGGAAACCAATCGCAGAGTGATTTGGGAACACTATTGGAGTAGAGACTGCAGGGCAGCTAAGGCTGATAGAGCTGATAGAGCACTCCTTTATGAATCATGATTTTAGCATTAAATATCCCATCTAGCTGTGAGATAGTCATCAACCAAGAGCAGTTTATTGGCAAAAATGAATCAGCTCACAGCCATTCTCTTTGGTGAGGAATATGCCAACTGGGTTTGCAGGAGGTCACCCAGCTGGGCTGTGCACTGCAGCAGTGAGGGCTGGGCTGGGCTGCATGCAGGCTGAGCTGAAGGAGGCTGTGGGTCAGAAATACCCATTTAATCACTGTTCTTTAGTGTAACTCACCCTGCATTGCAATTTCCCAGCCTGTGGGCAAAGCAGGGAGCAGACACTCCTCTTCATGGACTCATTTCACCCCTTCTATTTCACAGACTCTAAGGACAAGTCTCTTTCCCTTTTTCTTTTTTTTTTTTCTTTTTCCTTTCTCTAGCCCACTCCTTTTTAAAGTACCATTTTAAATAATGTTCTTTCGTAAGAATTTTCTTGTCCACAAAATGTTTCAATATCTTAGAGAGGGTTAAAAAACTGCAACATCACTGCAGATCTGGACTTACAATTGCATGATGCTCCATATTTTGAATTTTAGTTACAGATGTCCTAGCTTTATTCTACTGCAAGATTTATTATTTATTCCACTGATTATTTTTTCAGAAAAGGGCAGTGAATATCCTGTTAAGTTTTTGGTCACTCAAAAGCAACTTTATGTTTTTCCAAGAACTGAAGTTAGAGGTACAACTATCAGTGCTGAAAGCACTGATTCCTCACTTGTACCAATGAACTTTTAGCCATAAATATTCTTTGAGTGACCAGGCCATGAGGTAACTGAAGTTACATAGTATTAATGTAAAAGGACTTATTTACTTAAAAAATCAGCCTTTATCTGCATTGCTACCCAGATTCTGCTTAGTCAGGCTCTAAATAGTACAGTATAGACATAATCTAATGATGGACTCAGTGCTATTGTTAATCCAGCTCTGAGTCTTCTCAGGGGTTACACTTTGTAGAAAAGTGTTCTGTTAAAATTCTCTATGGTTAATTGAGATTCTGAGTGGAAGTTTCATATGGAAAACATAGATTAAAGCATGTTAAGAAAATAGGATTGCTACCACTTTTCAATATCAGAGAATTTTAAGTACTTTCTTAAATGTTAAGAAGATTTAACTTTGTTAAATGTTAAGAAAATAAGATTGCTACCACTTTTCAATATCAGAGTACTTAAAATACTATTTTATGAAAAATCTATGTTTTACTTCTCCGATCCCTTCTCTGTGACTCCACAACATGAACCTGACTGCATTTCAGATTTTGCTTATGTTATATTTTCAGAAATTTTTACTTTTCCCTTTAAACATATTTAGCCCTAAACCAGCAAGTGGATCCAATGTGCAGTGGGAATTTCAAAAACATTACTTTTCTTATACAGGACCTGAGAAGAAAAACATGGATGAGTTCATTAATACCACTGATCAATCTGATAGAACACACACTCCATAGATACACTGACTTTTCTAACAGCTGCAAGAAAGTCATGAAAATAGCGGAAATTGATTTAAGAAATCAAGAACTTCAGAGACACTGGTGTGTATTTCCATGTGGGGGTCCTTGTTGTTTCAGATGAAGACAGATTCAGATCAAAGATTTTCCATGCACTGAAGAGCCAATTCCCAGTGTAACCAAACATCCCTGTGGCTGCAGGCACTCAGGACTGAGCTGCTTTGTTGGACAGGCTGTGCTCATCCCACTAATGAACAAACTCCATGCTGCTGGGATTCTCTCTCCCTGTGATTTGTGAACCTTTCAAACATTTCCTCCTTGGTCTCTTGTTCCTTTCCAGCACCACCTCTGCCACATGTTTTTATTTTCCTTTTTCACTATGTTTTTCCTTTTTCATTTTCTTACTTTTCTGTTTTCCCCTGTATGTTCTCCAGGTTCTTGTTATCTTTTTTTTCTTTCCTTTATCTTTTTTCTTTTTTTTTTTTTAATACACCATGAGCAGTCATTTTGCATGCAGACTTCCCAGTGAAAATGCACTAATTAGGAGTGAAAATATAGCACAAAGAGATTGACAAAAATGGTGATGCATAAATGCCTTCCTTGACATTCTCAGCTTACTTTCACTGAATCAAAGGTTGGATTCAGACTGTTCCCAAGAAAAGCTTTCCATATCTCTGGGTTTCCTCATTTGGCCTCATCAGGTCACTTTAGCAGAGCTCTAAAAGTAGAAATAAATGAAAACTCTTTTGGAATATTTAAGCAGATGTACACTGGATTACTTTCAGGAGCACTAATTTGACCTCAGTAAATTCTTATCAAATTTGCATCCATTTAAATCCTTCTGAACAGGACAGAGTTTTCCAGAGTTGGTTCATAATGAGGCCCATAATTATATTCTGTGCTGTTTTCCTGGAATCCCAGGCACTGTCAGGGCAGCAGCACTGAAATGGCAAAACAGCTCTGCTGATGAGGGAAACCTACCTGCAGAGCTTGCCAGCTCCAAGCTTTTCATGTGGATCATCTCTCCATGAGCAGTTTTTAATTTAATTTTATTTATTTAATTATTTATATGAAATATAAATATTTAATACAAATAATTATTTAATTGTTTCATTATTTAATTTTAAATTAAATTAATTTAATTGTTTAATTATTTGATATTTATTTTATTTTCTGATGCTCTTTATTTAATGGAAGAACATAAAGACCAGTCAGTAATCAACAGAAGTCAACTCAGACCTTTAGTACCTGATTCAACTTTAGCAGTGTCATTTGTCTCTGATGACAGAAGGGTGAGGGAAAAATACTTTTGAGTAAGTTTAGGTACAATGAGTCTGGATCTTGCTGTTCCCATTGCTTGTTTTCCCCACTGAGTTTCCTGATATTCTCTTCAACCTCAGTATTATGCTTTTCACATTTTTCTATAATTTACAAAGAAACCCAGAAAACTTAAAGTTGTATTGTCAGTAATCTGATAACTAATGGAAACAGAAGGTGTTCAGAGCAGAGATTTCATTTAAAATAGCTTCATTTTTCCATAGCATTTTCTAAGAGATACTTTACATTTAAGGAAATCTGGACTAGAATGGAATAATCAGTAATATAAAGCTGCTTGAATGACATACAGCAGAGCAAATGCTTTGGAAGTTTTAGATAGAGGCAGGAGTTTTATGAGTGATTTGCTGCAAATTATTTTATTTGATGAATTTTGCTGTCTTTCCTGTTGGTGTTCTGTGAATATTTACTCATTATGTGAAATTATTCACAAATTACTTTAGTGAATAATTCTTGGTTTGCAGATCCCTTACATAGCACATATTTGTCATTCTTCCCCTCTTTTTTCTTTTTCTTTTTTTTATGAGGTTTGTAAGCATGGAGCATTGTTTCTATTACTTAGCAGTTTGGCTGATATAGCAAAGCAACACAGCAGGAATTGCAGATTTTCCATTATGCTATCTGAAATCCATTTTAGTGAATTCAGTGAATATTGAAGCTTGAATGTTTTGATGAGTAGAATTCTCATCAGTAATAACTGAGCTCATACAACTCTGCAGGAATAGAAAATATGCAGGAATAACATGCTCTGATAGACTCTGAGTTGGGGGCAGGTGGGTGACTTTGAGTTCCCTCCTAAATTAAACCATTTCATGATTCTAGCAATGAATGTGTTCAAACCCAAATGAGTCCATTTAAATTCCTTATTCTTCCTTACTGAAATGAGAGGTGGGTTCATCTCTGCACCTCCAGACATCAAAGAATTAGGAATTGTGTCTGAACTCATCACTGATGCTCTCTCTATTAAAATAGAGGTTTCTTTCTCTCACCTCTCTCAGACCTGTTGTGACAGTGTGTAGAATTTACACTTTTGGGGTACTTACAATTTTCCAGTGACTGACAAGGATCTCTATCCGTGATCTGGAAACCCTGTGCCACCCTCACAGGGAAGAATTCCTTCCTAATATCCAAGATAAATTTACCCTGTTTCAGTTTAAAGCTGTTGCTGTTATGGCGGCACTTATCCAAGATCAAACTGGAGCAAGAGGAGACATTAGGATAAGGAGGGAGATGTGGAATTAACTTCCAAAACCTATTAAAAATCTGGCTGGCTTGGCAGAAAAGAAATTAAGGAATAAACAGTACATGCATGGAAGAGAGAGATAAAAACAAGGAGTGTGAAAACTGTAAAGTGAAAGGACAATGTTAGAAGATGGACTAGTGGGGTTAAATGAATGTACAATCCACATATGAATAGGAAAGGATGGAAACTAGAAACATTTTGTAATAAGCAGAGAAAAGAATTTGAATTTGGACCTGGTGGAGTGAAAAGCCTGACTAGTTTCATGAAAGGGATTATATCATTCGATGGTATATCAGTCCTGTATTTCCCTCAGCTTTTTGGGGTCTTGGGGCGCTTTTTTTGTTGGCTTTGTAGATTCTTTTTGTTTGCTGGTTTGGGGTTTTTTTTGTTTTGTTTGTTTTTTGGGGTTTTTTTTTGTTTGTTTGTTTGTTTTATTTTAAAGGAAGGACTAAGAGTCAAAAAAAAGTGAGTTCAGACTTTTCTCTGGAAGTCATATTGGAATTGAGGACTGCAAATTGAGCAGTAATTATTCACTCATGAAAGTTTGTTCTACTTCAGATTTCTCCTGTTCCTCACTAAATTTCATACTCACCAACTTTTACCAGAACATTTCACCCACGGAACAGCTGCTCAATTGTTAGAGAAAAAATGCAGTCAAGGAACTCTGAAAAACCAGTTTAATCCTCACGATTACTGTGTATGTTCAGGAATCACCAGCACCCAGGGGAATGCTATTGTTCTATTGCAGGGAAAGGGACATCCTCCTGTTTTAATACCTCCAAGGGTTATTTAAAGTATCTGAGGCCTATGTTTTATGAAGAAAATTCCATTTCAAATACTACTTTGCAGGGACAGGTATTTCATGCAGGCAAAAAAATTTCCTTGCTTATCCTTTTACTCTTCTTCAACTATTAATAGTCACTGGTGATGGCTTCATTTAATCTTCTCCAATCAGCTGCTGCATATAGGAAAAGCCTTATAAAATAAGGGCCTTGCTACCCTTGTAAAATCATAGATAGAAGTAAAAGAGGACTATGGGAGAGTGACTCAGCTGGGACAGAGAGGCCTGAGAGATGTGAGACACTCTGACTTATTGTATTTGCACGGCACCCCTGTGGCAGGGAGGAACGATGAATCTGACTCCATGTTCTCAGAAGCCTAATTTATTATTTTATGATACTATATTATATTAAAGAATACTATACTATACTATACTATAGTAAAGAATGCAGAAAGAATACTTACTCCGTGCTAAAAAGATAATAATGAAAACTTGTGAATCTTTTCGGAGCCCTGACACAGCTTGACTCTGATTGGCCAAAGAGTGAAAACAACTCCCAGCAGAATCCAATGGAACAATCACCTGTGGGTAACCAATCTCCAAACACATTCCACATGAGCACAACACAGGAGAAGCAAATCAGATAAGAATTGTTTTCATTTTTCTCTGAGGATTCTCAACTTCTAGGGGAAGAATCCTGGGCAAAGGGATTTTTCAGAAAATGTGATTGTGACACTGACTGCTGTATGTCCACATCATGCTGTGGGGTGGTTGGTAGGTTTTTGCTTGTTATGCCTTAAAACTGTGTGAACTCATAACTGCTGAAAAAGGCTCCTCATTATTTTTTCATTATAAATAAGAATAACTCAAGCATAACAAGGACCTGAAGTTCCCTCAGCTGTTTGTCTCACAGTGCAGGTTTTGCTGGCCTTTCACTCTGTGTGGATGGATGAAGGAGATTTTCTCTTCCCACCACAGTTATCACTGAGGGAAGCAGGATTTCATTTTCTGGGGGTGCAAACCCACCAGATAACCCAGGTTAACATTTTGCTTTTAATCCAGTCTCTTTTCCTGTTCCCAAACTCCTGTTCCCAGACTCCTGTTCACAGATTCCTATTCCAGCATCCTGCTGACACAGAGATGTCAATCAGATTTCAGTTTTCATTTCTTGGTTTTTCTGCCATCCCTGTCTGCTCAGGGTGACCATGCAGGCTAATTTATTCCAACAGCTGATTTCCCAGCAGTGTCCCCTCCCCATAATTCCCCAGGGAAGACAACTTAGTGATTACACCCATTCTTCAGACCATTGCCTGGGAAAGAAAGTCACAGCAGTGTGGTTTTAGCAGTCAGGGGACAAGACTCCACACACTGGATTATGTTTCACCAGGATATTGTTGATACAGGCTAATGGTTCAGCACAGAGAGAATGAGAGCCTGAATTGTGTGCCACAGCCACAGCAGCCTCACAGGTTACTCCTAAGGATATTCCTGAGCCCTATAAATGTTTTTCCCTTAAACCCTGCTCTGGCTGCAAAAGGAAGCCCTTTGGGGCATAACAAAAAGAAACTGGCAAATGTAGTGATGAAGAACTGAGTGACATGCAGCAAAACACTCCTCCCAACTTTGCCCTGCTGTCAGAGCAATTTCTCCTGATCTTTCTGTCCATGAGCTTCATCCAAGCCTTCCCAGCAGCCATCCAGGCACTTAATGCAGGTCTTCAAGCTGCACTGCACTTGGACACGATGTGTGTTGCTAATAATCTAAAGTGACAAGACAGCAGAATAGCTTTTGTTTAAAAAAAACTTGTTAGCTGCATTTAATAAATTGAACAGGAGCCTTTATAAAGGCCTAAGGAATGCCCAAACCTCATTTACTTTCTGTGGACTCTGAGTGGAAATTTTAATTAGAAATCGGATATGTCATGTGCTGTTCAGGTGATGCAAGGTTTTTTATATTTTATTTATTTATTTAAAAAATTTGTCCTCTGGGCAGCTATCAGTTATTAAGTATTTTCAGTTGAGTGATATTTTTTCTACTCTCTTGTGATATACAGTGTAGACAGTTTTGGTTGTGGGTTTTTTTTTTTTTTTCACAATATATTCAAAATAACTTAGAAACACTCTCTTTGTGTAAATTATGTCACAGTATGTACAATGAGGCTGTACTTCTGCAGATCAGGCTTCTGCTGTGTGGAACCATGACCAAAACAAACAAAAAATCCTTCTTTTATCTCACCACAGAACAATAGCTCAGCCATTTCCCCAAAATGCAAGATTTCTCTTGACTTTTTCTGCAGTTAATTTAGGCTCTTTCAAAGGGGGTGCAGCTCTAGTTCTATGCAAAGCTGTGCTAAGGCAGAATTGCAGGGTTGAAAAAAAAATTAAGATATTGTGTAAATTTTTCATGGACTGCTTTGCCTTGCTGGTTCTTGGCTTCTTTTTTCTGTCAAGGTCGGGATTGAAAGTGCTCAAGATGATATTTCTTGTTCAGATTCAGGTGTTTATTATTTCTTATCTATATCACAATCTCACAAGTTCTGCAGAATTTCACTACAAGCTACAAAATGGCCCTGAATCTGTCCCTACAAGGTCTTTTAAGACTAAACTGTCCAATTAAGAAATGACACCTGAATTATTTTCACCTTTAACCCAATAACTGATCCCTCTTGGCCCTCAATGTGGATTACTCTGTCCAATTACAAAATACCACCCAAACCCATGAAGAAGAAGGTGAAGAAGAAGGAGCAGACTCTGCCCTACAACCTCTATCTTGCTTTATATATATTTCTATATTATAAAACCTTAAACTCTATGTTTTCTACCACGTGATATCACACACTTCTAATCAACTCCACACCACAATCCCAGTTCCATCATTCCATTTTGGAAGCCTTCTCCATGGTGTCAGGTCAATGCAGTGTTTTCCTGGGGGTCAGTGTCTGTCAGCACAGAAAGTCTGAATTTCTCAGCACCCAGGGTTCCAACATTGCTTTATCAAACCTGGGACCTTTGGGCAGGAGAGGGGTCAGGCAGCGTCAGTTCTGCTGCAAGCAGGGCTCTGAGAGGGGAAGGAGAGGGGTGCATGGCAGGACTTCTGCAGCTGGAAACATCTGGTTTGATATGATAATGAGGAGAAATCATTAGAGGCCTCCCTTCTTAGTGTTGGCTAAAATGAGACAGGACAATAGAAATATCTGTGGGGCCACGTGCAGCTCAAGATGCAGAATGTCTGTGCATCTGATTATTTCCTGAGTGCTTTGCTGGCACAAATGGAGGCTCATTTCCCACAGAAGTTCCTCCTTAAAACTCCATCCTACAATGTTAATATTTGAAGATATCAAAAAGTTTTTTGATGATCCTTTTCACCTGATCTTAGTTTCCTGTTTCAATGCCTTGGCATTGCTATCTCTCTCTCTGTAGAGAATTTTCACTTTCTTTTTCACAAGCAATCACCTAAAGACCACCAAATTATTTTATTCAGTTGGGCAACATTCCTAATGTACCCAAGCAGGGTCACCCCAATATAAATTTAGTGCTGATTGGGCAGAATATGCAAAGCAAGTAAACCTCCATTATCAACTCTTTTACACACTTGCACTCTGAAAACTGTGACATTTTAATTGGTTCATGTTTAAGTTAAGAAATGAAAATACATATGTCAAAGGAGATGCTGTCCTCATCTCTGAGTACACAGGGAATGATGGGAAGAACCCAGTAATTTCATAAGCCAATTATTCCTGCCCATTTAGGATCCTTCCCTGGGTTTCTCATTGGCTATGTTGACTTTTTTACCTTACAAAAATATCACAGATAAGGTTTACAGGCAGTGTGAGGGTTTAAATGGGAAAGCTAAATTGAGATTTATAGACTCTCCTCCACTGAACCACCAGCATGAAAATAAATATTCCCTGACTGTTACACAGATTTCTTGAAACAAGAACATTCTGTAATCTCACTATCCATCTTTTCTGCAAAATTATTAAAATATATAGCTACATTTTGCTGCCAGTCAGACCCTGATGCTTTTAGCAAGGAAATCCTTTGCTTGACATACCTAGTAGTGTACAGACTGTTTAATATGTATAGAACTGGTGTGTTCTTTGTTTAACAGGTTTCAATTTACATTTTCATTTAAGGAACCAATTGTGTGTCACCATTCTGGGCAGGAGCTGGAAAAGTCTGTACTGAGATTTCTCCTCCTGAGGTGGGAACCTGCTGCCCTTGCCTATAAAGACTCTAAAGAGGCCAGTGCAGACTCACATCTAAACATCTCCAAAAGCCTTTTTTGGAACCAGGGTCACTTGCTTTTTTCAGGATGGAAGAGTGAAGCAGGAGGGGAAATCCCAGATTATAAACACCTGCCAAGTTTGGCTCTGGATGGGACTGTGACAGATCCAACCTCTTGCAAGTTTCGTGGATAACCCTTTAAAATCTCTGTGATCATAGCTGTAAAATCCATTAAAATGCCAAAAACCAAGTAGAAATGGTCAAGTAATCAGTAATGGATATTTAATTAATAAAACCATTCATTAAATAACAGCTATACTATCGGAATAAAACACTGAATTGGCACCTGTCTGTAAAAAAATGCATTTTCCCCTTAGAAATCCTAACAGAGCTTTGGATACATGGTTTCATACTTACCTTGTGTGTCATTTAGTATAAATAAGAACTTTCATTTTGGTTTATGTGAGCTTTTTGCTAATGTAAGAATACTGAAAAGTAAAAATAACTGAGCTTTTCTTCTCAAGGCCCCATAATAATGAGAGACACCCACGACTATTTAGGAGTATCCTGCCAGGACAGCACTTATTAAAATAACATTTTAATGTGCTGCTTCTCTCCATTAGATCCTTAGAATAAAAATAAAGCTCCTTTTTATTTTTTAATAAAAGGCACTTTTCTTCCAAGGCAGAGCTATTTATCTCCAAGTAGACAAAAAGCCTGGAACCAGATGAAAAATAGAAACTTTTCCACCAGTTTCCTCTCTGGCTGTTCTTTCAGTATTACTTCCTCAGGCTCAGAGGTTGGAGGCTCATAATGAAAATGCACAGTGGGTTCCATGTCATATCTGTCTTGCATTGATTTTCTGCCCTTTCCTCCTCAAAATGAGGAAAAAAAGCGCCAAAAATGAGATTGCCACAGCACTGCTGCCTTCACACAATTGACCATCATGGTGGTTGCAGTGAACTTTTAAAGAATAAACACTGTATTTCAAACAAGGTATAAAGGGAGATGCAGTTTTAAAATAAATACCAGTGGAAGGAGACTAAAAAAATGTTTTAAGCCTGTGTTCAGTTCATATATGTAGATCATAAATAAGAAATATTTGTACTTTTGGAGATATTTTGAGCTGTAGAAAGTGCTTAGTGCTCTGGCAAACTATAGCAAATTCAACAGGACTGTGGAGCCCTCAGCAGTTGTTTTAGGTTTACCAATATTTGTAGGATTTAGGGTGCAGAATTAATAAGGAAAAAAATCTTTTCCTGCTGTGCTAAAAGGCATATTAATAATCCATGAAGTCCATAACAGTAAAAGTCACCTTTTTGTATTTCTATTTTTTAAAAATATTTACAAAACATCATACATTTGTGAATAAATATGCATACATATACACAAACTAGCTTTTAAAATGAAAATAACTGTATTTACAGGGGAGATGGATAGCTAAGACAGAAAAAAACCCTGCAGTGATATAATTTTTAATTATAATTTCAATGAATATATTTATCTTCAGAGTCACTATGATGCTTTTGTCCCCTTCACTTCAACGAAAGAAAAAGGTAATTGAAAGATTCCAGGCAACACTCTCAGCCTTTGAGGGCAAAATAATTTAAGACTTTGTAAATTAAAACTGAGGTAAATAGAAATTAGGCTGAAATTAGCAGTGACAATGTTAGTTATTCTACTGAAGGAGGGGTCCCATGATGAGTGCCAAAAGAAATTGTGTATTAGGAGTCTGATTGCAGTCTGAGATGGTTAGAGATGCTCAGCTCTAACTCTCAACTTATTTATGTGCCATAAAAGTGCAGGTATATCCTTTACTGAGACTTTACCCATTGAGAGAACACAGGTCTGATCATGGCTGACAAAAAGTCACAATTTGTAGGTATTTAAAGGGAAGAACAAATGCATAAAAAGACATTTATAAATTAAAATAATTGTCTGAGCTCTATAAAAGAAAGCAATGGACTTGATTTTATATTGGAATTATGAAAAAAAATTTCTTTATTTAGATGTGATGGGGTTTAAGCCCTGTAGGCAAAGAAACACCACACAGCTGAGGTAGGTAGGAAGGCAGGGATCTTAAAGAAGGGGGTGGGGAGAGAGAGAGAGGAACTTCCACAGAGAATCCACCCTGGATAACTCAGGTCTCAGTTAAAGCACCCCTGTTTTCCCTCTGTGCACTCAGAGGTTGCACCACGAGCTCCACAAGGCTCCACAAAGAGGTGCCAGGATCTTCTCACTGACCAGGGTTTGCAGATACAGCAACTACACTTGTAATTTGTAGTGATTACATTTTAATGCAGACATTGCATTTAGGTGCCTAAAGCCTGAAAAGTGGCCTGAGAGCTCCTTTAGTCATGCAATTAAATAACACCCAACCTCCCCTTCTCCACCTGTCTGGCACTATTCTCCCATTTTGGTTAGCTGTAATATGGGTTTGGGGTTGTGGGTTTTTTTTTCTGTCAGGGAGAAATATCAGCAGTAGCTTCATATCTTTCATTACTTTTTCATTATTATTTGGAATAAATAATGTAAAAAAACGTTGATTTGACTTGATGTGGTCGTGCCACCAGTATTGCTTACACTTTCAGCAACATCTGAGATAGTATTTCAGTGTTGGATTTTTGACATTTGTGCTCCATTAAAAGCACATCCCTTCTCTCCTGTGAACAGAATACATTAAATACTGTGCAGAAGTGTGAGATTAGCTTTCCCACAACTGAATTTGTTTCAATTCAGGTGTGTGTTCATGTGTCACATTCACTGCAGGACTCCAACACTTCCCAAACCTGGCTGACCTTTGTGAGACCTGTTTGGGAATTCACCAGGTAACATTAACCAGGCTGAAGGCAGGATGTGACACATGGTGGGAGCAAGATTAGCCTGGCAGGTCATGGCAGTCTAGATTTGCATTAGTTATGTATATTTTCACACACTTCTTAAAGTCACAGATCCATTTAAACCCTTCCGTGTTACTGTCTCAACCTCATTCAACAATTTCAATAATTTCTTACTCCATTTTCACTTATTTGACATCTTTTTGCCTTTGTCCCTATGTTCAGCTCTCTGTTCAAGCTGGTTCTTCTCTTGAAGCAAAATTTGCACATGAGTAGTGCCTGCTTTAAGACCACACAGCAAGGACAGCACTAACATGCATTAGCTCTACAGTAAAAAGAAGGAAATTATTCCTAAAATGCCTGCAAGAAGCCTAAAACACCTGGAATGAGCCTAAACATAGCCATGCTGACTTGAGTGTTGCTCTGAGTTACAGAAGTATGAATTTTGCTGCAGAAATGCTGTTTGCTGGTAAATCTGGCTCATCCATAGGTGTCGAGATCATTTGTTTGTCAGAATGACCCCGAGAAGAATTCCAAAGTCGCTTTTCTCAGCCCGGCGCTTAAAGAAGGAGTCAGAGCTCTTCATTCCTCGGTCTTAACGTTGTTTATTCTATCTTATCTATAAAAAATTTTCTCTTGCCTTGCCGAGGTCAGCTCAGCAGGACAGTCACAGGCACTCTGCCTGCCCCTGGGGTGGTGTTATGTCTTTATAGTGCAAACTACGTGTACAATATTTACAATTACTCCCCAATACCCATCACCTCTGTTAGACAGTGAGCTTCTACTCTAAACCAATAAGTAAGTGCCAACATCACTACAGAAGATGGAGGCCAAGAAGAGGAAAGAAGAAGCACGAGGCACGCCCCGATTCCTCCATCTTGCCTCCATAACCCCCCTGTACAGTAATCCTAAAATACATAATTCACCTTGTGATAATTTCACTAATATTCTACTTAAACTCTTGTGGCTTGCTATCTTCATAGAAGGTTGGTATTTGCTCCACGGGCCATAATCAAACTCACAGAGGCATTTTGGGCTCTGTGCCAGGGTCTCCAAGCCCCCCGGCAAGGGTTTGGGCTGCTCAGGACAGCCAGAGGGATGTCCTGAACCCGACACATTGGCTTTATCCAAAAACCAAGCTGTGAAAGCCCCTGTTGGGTTCTCCAGCTGTGTCCCAGCCTCATGAACCACGCATGAGCTGAAGGCCAGCAGAAGTCAAGGTGCAGAAGGACAACCATGATACCACCCAGAAGAAAATCAATTAAAATATGCAGCCTCTCCACACTGCTAGAAAAAGATTCCTCTAATCTAAATGAATGTGTTTTGCTACAGTTTATACCCATGAAGATTTCATTAAAGAGCACCCTCTTGTTTAATTAAAACCGGCTCTCTCCATCATCTCTTCACACTAAAAAAACATGTTTAGTCCTTTTCTATCAGCTTTTTTGCCCAGCTCAGATTTTCCACGGATCTCCTACAGACTCCTCCTTTCTCCAGGATTGTTTTGTACAAACATGAGCTCAGCTAAAACCCTGTGAGTTGCTGCTGAGTAAAAAGGGAAGGTACCTGCATCAGCACATCATCACTGCCTTGCTTTCCACTTGTGATCAACCATAATCCCAAGGCTGCCTTTAGAAGAATTGCTGATTGTTCCCTGATTTCTGTCTGTGAAGCTAATTGCTCCCACCTGCATGCAAAATATTACATTTATCCCCATGAAATTAATTGAATTTTGCATCTCTAAGAATTTGAATTCTAAGCTTGTCTTCTAAAATATATTTCCTGCTTCTGGCTTATTAGATTTAACAAAAATATTGACAGATACCGCCCTGGAAGAGATCATTGCAAAACCTCCTTCAGTGTCTCTTCCCATCAGTATCTGTACCATGGCTGCAGTTACTTTTTATTTTAATTTTTTTTGTACCTGTTAGTTTTATCTAGACCTTGGTTGCTTATGAGAGTTCCACATCAAAAGCCAAGTTCCACATTTCTAAAGCCGAGATTCATGATATCCACTGCTCCTCTCCATCCCCAAAGTCTGTTGGCTTGTCACAGAGCGAGTTTAGATTGGTTTGACATGATTTTTTTGTGTCAAATCTATTCTGGCTGCTCCTCATCACTCAGATAATTATCTGTGTTGCCTCAATACTGGCTTTTGTCTGTGTCAAAAACAGTCTGACTTTTAATGCAAAATTTCTCAATTAACAGTTTCCTTCATAACAGGTGAATTAAGGTAAAGCATATGAAAATAATTTATAAATACTTAAAAAACATTACTTTTGGGGGGGTTTAGCAGTTGGTTGATTAGCTGGGGGGGTTTTTTGTGCTTTTTTTCCCCATGCCAATACAATGAGGATATGCTGGGTTTTCTTTTTGAAATATTCAAAGTGGAATTGGGAGTTAATTGTAAAATTCAACCAGTTGTAACTCTGGATCTCTCAGACCTGCTTCTTTAATAAATATACATATATACATTGTTGAAGAGTCTATGAAAAAATATGAAAAAATATGAAATTCATCCTATTTTCTGAAGGGCTTACTACTCAGGGAAGATATTGGAAACACAATGCAAAAAATTCATATTTAGGTAGCATAAGGGAAGATTTTCTTGCCAGTTGATTTCAGCCTTGTGGCAGCAGGGCAGGAGGACAGCTCAGGCTCTGCAGGTGGCTCAGAGCTCAGTTCCTCTGTGCAGACTGTCCAAAGATGCCAGTCAGCACCAGCTGTGCACAGGTACCTGTCCGTGAGGCTGGTGGAGCCCAGCACCATCTGGGATGGGTCACTGGGCACCCATCTGTCCTCAGTGGTCTGCACTCGTGACAAGTGCTGGACCTCACCCAGCCCCAGGGAGACAAACACTCCTTTTTCTCTAACCTCTAGCCAAGCCACTACTTTTTTTTCCCACCCATGGAAATATTTTAAAGCAGGTTTTACATCCCCTTTTCACACTGCTGTCAGGAGCTAAAATGTGTGCTGACATTCAGCATCTCTGGAGTCCAGATCTGGCAGGGAACAGGAGAGGGAGAAAAATCCGTCTGGAGTGTGCAGGGTGCAGTCAGAGCCCACTGCTGTGGTGGCAAGAGAGGTCAGGCTGTGACAGCTCTGCATATGGGTCCTACATTAACCCTGCACATTCTCCACTGAGGCTTGGAGAGTCCTGCTCTGAGAAGTTTAAATCGTGGCAATTTATTAGCAGAGTGGTGACAGCATTTCTCTACAGCACCGTGAGGAATCTGTCCTTTGTCACACAGAGGAACCAGAACATATTAGTTGTCTAAGAGATATTTATGAAAAATCCTTTCCTTAAGATTTTTTCTCCTGTGAAGCTGAGAGGCCTCAGGAACAAAATGTAAACAATGATTATCTGCTGCTGTGGATTGCAACAGGTGCATCTGGGATTGGTCTCATGTGGTTGTTTCTAATTAATGGCCAATCACAGTCAGCTGGCTTGGACTCTGTCCGAGACAGAAGCTTTTGTTATCATTCCTTCCTTTTCTATTCTTAGCCAGCCTTCTGATGAAATCCTTTCTTCTACTCTTTTAGTATAGTTTTAATATCATATATATCATAAAATAATAAATCAGCCTTCTGAAACATGGAGTCAGATCCTCGTCTCTTCCCCCATCCTAAGACCCCTGTGAACACTGTCACAATTCATTTTCCTTCTTCAGTCTGTGAGCCATCAGGGAACTCCAAAAGAACTTTGTTCCCTTGAAACCATAAGATTGCCTTGATATTTCTTGCTCTTCTCACAAATAACATTAAAAGTGCTACATGTAGGCCTTTATGGCTGTATATTTTGATGAGAATAATTTGATAAAGTACAGTGTACAGTCTTATCAAAAGGTGATAATGATAGATCAGGAAGGTAATGAGAAAATATTTTCATGAAAATAATAACACTAGTGTTTTTTTCTACATCTCTTAAAGGCTTTCTCTTTTTCTATTTACATGTATATATATATATGTATATATATATATTTCTATTGTATATATATTTCTATTTACATATATATATATAAAATATTTATATTCCCTGTTAGTACAAAGAATTAAGTAATGCAAATGCTAATGAATATTAATGAAAGGTGTATAGAAAAGTTCTGAATAAATATTAACCTGCTTTCTGTGAGGGAATAGAAAAACGCAGAAGCACTGGCTCATTTTAAAGTGTTAACATTTATCTTTTTAGGGACTTTTGGGACTGGATGCCTGTGATAGATGGGGTGACTCACTCAGGACGTCCTTTTCCAACTAAATGATTCTGTGATTCTGTGGAACAAAACCAGGATGTTAACTTGAAAATGAATAAATGAACATGCAATTGTTTTATGGCTCTCAGTGTTCTGTGTGCTGCTGTTGGTGTCACATCAACCTCAAGGAACTCCTTTAATGGCACTGCTTGTACAGTTCCTTGGGGTGTCCTATATCCACCACAATAAAATCTAGGAAAATCAACTCCTTTTACTAAAACCTGGAAACATTTAATTTTTCTTTAATAAAGTTAAATATCTTTGTTAAACTAAGCCAGCTAAACTAACTTTGTTATATGAGATTTGAGTCTCTCTGGTTCCATGCAGGGAGGTTTTATCCTGCTATTTCTCTGTTGTATTCTGTGGCTGTAGATGGGCCCAATATGCCAGGTTTCAAATAAAAACCTCCACATGAGCAAACATGGGTCTGACCTTTGGAGAAAGGAAAGATATTGGAATTACAAGTCAGATACAGATAATTTCTAAAGGCCTTTATGAACCACTTCCAGTAAATATCTGATCTCACTTATGGCTGCAAATGTAAAAGACACTCATGGAGGCACAGCTGGGCAGGCAACCTCTCCAGACTTTTTAGGGTTTCCCAATTCCAACCAAGTTGCACTGCACATCTTCCTCTCAACAGCATCCATCTCCCTGTCTTTTTTCCATTTAATTGACTCTCTATCTATTTGCAGACCTCATCTGAAAAACACTCTCATGCACAAACACACACAAACAGCCCCTCACAGCTGTTTTAATTTGAAATACAAGCTTTGTATCTTTTAACAGGGGAAAATGTTTGTGTGAGATATTCATTCTTGCAAACAATATATACTGTGGTGACACTTCCCTGAGGCCAGGAACTTGTAGATGTACTTATTTATCAAAATTCATTGTTTCGTTTAATTAGCATTTTGAAGAGAGAAAATTCCTGCTCAAAATCATGTCTTTGCGTACTCAGAATAAAAATTGTTTTCTCTTTGGCAGTACTTAAGTGCTAAACAGCTCTCCAAACTCAAATTATTTGTGAGAAAGACAAGCAACAAAACACATGCAATTTTATTTTAAGAAAAGCATTTACACTGTAGACATTTAATTATTTACAAAACTATATTTTCTGGTTGGCTGAGAGCTGAATGCCACTGCAGCAGCAGTGGAGGCAGATTCAGTGGTAGCAGCCACCTCTCAGGAGGGGTTTAAAGAGGGTGGGAGGGATCTTTCTTCAGAATAAAGGCTTTACACCCTTTTAATGGTGCTGAAAAAGACTGACAGGTGACCAGGATACATTCTCAACCTTCTGTCCAGGTCAGTCTTTATGCCACTCCCAGCTGTGAATGAATGAGCCTCATCCAAAGAGAACATCTTGGATTCCACTTGAAAATCTCCTTGGAATTAAGGCTGGGGTGGCAGCCCTACAAGGGAACTGCTGGAAGGAGCAAACCCCTGCCTGTGGAAGGAGCAGAAGCTGCTTTCTGGAAGCAGTTAAGGTCAAGGCTATATAAATTAAATGAGCAATGTAATTTGTTAAACAGCCAGTCCTCCTTGCCTCACCTGTATCAGCAGACTGATGGATGGTGCAGTTATCCTGTGTCTGCAGCCTGGCACGGAGCTTTGAGTCACCTTAATTCATGGAACTGCAGACCTTTGGCAATAAAGGTGAAACTGCAAAAAACATGCCACAAATGCCCTTTTCAGATGGTGTTCTTACTTCTTTAATTCCATTGGTATAGTTTAACTAGATGGACATTAACTTACATCTTTTACAGTTACAAGTTCAGAGCCACACAAACTACAATAGTTTGTAGTTCCAAGTAAGTGCAAATAGGTTTCTGAGTCAGTGTTTTCTGAATGAAAGGCAGTTTTTCCACTGAATTAATAGATGCTGGACTATATCCTAAATCTGCAGTGACAGTGGTCATAAAAACTCTGTCGGTGTTGAAGGTCTTTGGGGAAAATTCCAAAGTCTGAAGTAGTAAATTAATCTCCAAAATCACCTGAACTGCAAAGTCTGCTAGAGAGGTGGCCAAGATTACTTAAACAATTTTCTTTCTAAAATTGTAGTTCTAACTCACAGCTATCTTCAAATTTTAAACTGAATTTCCTAAATGGTTTAGGCAAGAAAAATTTTATTAAATTCACCAAACTGGGAAGCCAAAGGTTTCCTACAGAGTCAGAGGACAGCTAAACCAGACTGCAGGAAAACTGTGTTTAAATCCTTTTTTAAATTTTTAAATGCAAATCTTCCAAAAGCAAATCACAGTTTATTCCAGCTCATCCTACTGAGTCCCCATAACATCCATCCTGTATAAATGCAAATATACTGAATGGGACCAGCCTCTGCAGCCTGCTCATAATCAGCCCTTTTTTGGTGACCAAGCAGGAAAACAGAAAATGGTGAGATATTTTGGTTTTCTTTTTTTTTTCAGGGTATTTTCTGCTGCCACAAAGTCTGGTAGTATGGAGAAATCCAGATGGTTGCAGGATTGCTGCTTGGCTTAGTCAGAAGCCAAATATATAGTATATAGAACCATAAAAAAGGCAATTTCTCATTCTAGATTTCTCTAACCAGAAAAGTGGCACCATTTTATTCCTTTCTGACCTTGCTGTTATACAGACATTTTCTATCACTTATTGACAGAGAATACAAGGACAATTGGAGTTTTAACCTGATCAGGAATGATTGTTTGCAACCATATTCAAATGTTGAGCCACCAACTGTCTCAAAGTCTAGATTTAGTAAATACACAGGAGCTTGTGTGTGTGTGTGTGAATGCACAGAAATTCACACAGCTCGACCTGCTGGCATAAAACTTTAATATTATTTTGTACTTAATGGATCTTAGACTTCTCACTCTGCAGCCTAGAGCTGAAGATTCCTATGGCTGTACAAGACAGTTTAGCTTTTTATCCTTTTTTGAAAGCTGACCTGTCCATCAGCATCTTTTTCAAATTCTCTGTGGGTTCAGGGATATAAAAATTATTCCAAATTCAAATATGAAAAGGACTTAGCACTTTTGTTCCTGTCCTAATTCTTACATGGCTCTGACAAAGCCTTGAAAGAACATTCAGAAAATGTAAAAAGTTTTTTTCAGACTTTGGTGATTACAGCTATTCCTAGTTTAGGGATTTCCATTTCACCTTAAAAGTCATGGAATGGCTCTGGCTGAAATACAGACATAATTGACTGTGTCCCAGGCAGATCATTAGCAGCAGAAAAGGGGCTTTGACTCCTGTGTCTGAAACCATCAGTCTTCATTCTTGTGCCTTAAAACCCTCAGGTCTGTTCCCCAAATCCTCCTCATCCTCTCCATCAGCCAGGAGCCAGGAGGGGGAGATGGTGCCTCAGCCAGGGTAGGGGTGATGGTGCAATCACCAAACCAAATAAATCAATTAAAACTGGGGGTTGGGAGAAGGGAAGAACCAGTTTCAATACAGGAATTTCTTTGCAGCCTTTCAATACTCCATGAAAATGCCAGAAATTTCTTTGCAAACATCAGCTCATCTAACTCTTAAAAGAGTCAGGACAAGGCCAGGGAAGTAATGCTGGTAAATTAAATATATATTGAATAAAGTCAGCAACAAGTCCTACAAGCAGATACTCTGGGTGTAAATCCTCTGTCTTTATTTTCCTTATTACCCCTTTTCTAATTTTGCTTTCTTGCCACATAATATTCATCTGGATGGTAGAAAAAGAAGATATTACAGAGCTGCCCATGATTTTGAATAAAGTAATTCAGACAGACAAGTGACTGATTACAACCACGCAGTGCCCTGAACCTTTACTGGGATTAAGACCTGAGGGAAATTCTGCCCCTCTCCACTTTGCACTGAACTTGTTGGCTGTGTTAAAAATCTCTCATTTCCTTCTGACACAAGTGTGAGAAGCTGAGGGCAATACAGAATAGGTGATGGCATTTATTTAAAAAGTTGAGAGGAGTAGACAAACTGCTTGCTGGTGCTCAAATTACCAGCATTTTAACACATCTTTCTAGCAAATCATCCAAAAGTCTGAAATAATTCACTCACAGCATTGCAGAAAACACCAGTTATCCAAATTTGCCTGTCAGCAAATGAGTGTGGTTAAAGATTGTTAAAAACGTTATAGGAAATATTTGCTTTTTTTAAATGGTTTTGTTGCTGCAGTGAAGTACTCACATACTGAAGAATTGTTTTTGAGGGTGCTTTATTCCAGGGATTCATTAAAAATTCCTTGCTAAAAGGTTCCACATGCTTGGTGTGCTGTAGCAGCTAAACACAGGACACAGTCTGTTAAAAGCCACATACCCTGGGAAATAACTTCAGTTTTACAAAAGCCAGGGCTAAGGAACAAAAGATGTTCAGTGAAGGGTGAACGTGAAAAGTTAACTCTCATAATTAATTAATTTCTGCAATCTGCTTATTATATCTACTCACACACACTGAGGCAACTGCAGGAGAAGATTTTAATGGGAAAGGGAGAGACATTTGCCACTTCCTTTGTTAGCAAAGCTGAAGGTTCAGCTGATATAATCTGAATAATGGAGGAGCTGGGTTTGAGCACACACTCCTGGGCAGGCTGGGACATGAGTCACTCCTGAGAGTGGACAAACACAAAAGAGGCTTCTGGCACTTGGCTGGGGCCTGTTTTAATTGTGGTCTTTAGAAAAGTCTTCAGCAGTACTCTAGGAAGCCACATATAAAAAATTATTCTTCTAAGGTTGTTTCTTCCTAATTTTAAGAGTCTCTGGATCAGATTTGCATCCTGTTTTTTTCTAGCAGAGAGTTTAAGTCAATCTCCAGCAGAAGAAGATGGTATTAAATCAAACCTAAGGTAGAGATAAATTACCTCCCTGATTTCATACATCCAGCACTGGAGATGGTAACAAACCTGACATGTTTATCTATCCAGACAATGTCTCGTTTCCATGAACTATGTTCAATTATTTTTTATAGGGAGAAACACATTCTGACTATACATTGTTACTATAATACTTCTTGGAATCAGACATAGATTAAGAATCCAGTGTTTCACACACAGAACAAATGCAAAACAAGAAGTTGAGCCCTGCATCTGAGAGTTCACAGCCCCATCCTCTAATTCCAAACCCTCTGCCATGGACAGGGACACTTTCCCAATATAAATTTTATTGAATGAGATTAATTCTACTCTAAATGCCAGATTTGAGACATTGGTGCACTCTCCCATCAGGCAAGGCCAGTTCTCTTCCTGCTGACCTGAGCTGTTCAGAGGTTATCAGCTCAGCTTAAAAATTGCAATGCTAAAAAGAGGCAGCAAAAACTTGGAAGGACCAAATTTATTGATGTAGTTTTTAGAAAGCAGGAAGCTCCTTATATTTTCTGTGGTTTTCAAGCTTTAGTATTCATGGGTTAAATTTTTCCTGGAAGGTTTGAAATCTAGAAATCATCTGGCTATCTATTTATAGAAGTAGTTACAGGGAGAAAAGACAAAAAAACTTGTGTGTTACCATGATTCTGGAGTCCAGGGCTTTAAGGTAAAATACTTGGATATCCACAGCAATGTGTGTGTAGTGGGAGGGCTGGGGAGAATGACCTCAGATGTTTTTGTTTTCTGTGTAAAACCAAAAGCAATCAATGACCACCATAGCCACAGAACACGTGTCAGGCTCTTCATTCCAGCTGTGTTGTCGTTTCAGAATGATTCAAAAGGTCCTGATCCTGCCAACAAACTCCTTTTATTTGTAGACATCTGCATTCATGCAAAATTTCTGCCAAGCTCAGAGGCTCTCAGCAGGCACAAAGGGATCTGACCTTGCACACTGAACAGAGCTAAAGGTTAGGTGGATGAGGGACACGGCCAGCCTGTGCTAGCAATGAC
Source organism: Setophaga petechia (assembly GCA_024362935.1). NCBI lineage: Eukaryota > Metazoa > Chordata > Aves > Passeriformes > Parulidae > Setophaga > Setophaga petechia. The sequence continues at coordinate 1,969,367 of JANCRA010000001.1, read as the reverse complement.
TTGTAAAAGACAGTTTTTACTTGTTCTAATGTGAAAAACTTTTTTTTCTGATGGCTTTTTGCACTGAGAACATCCTGCAGCAGGCACTGCTGTGAAGCCATCTGCAGCACAAGCTGCAGATTTTGTGTAGGCCATCACCTGAAACAGGCAGGCTAAAGAGCCATTCTACAGGATCAGAAGATGAGGTCTTTACTCATTGCAACAAAAAACAAACAAAAAAATCCCCCACAAATAAACCTAAAAAGAAGCCAAAAAACCATCTAACCAACCAAACAACTAACCAATCAAAAAAAAACCAACAAAAAACCAAAGCAAACAAAAAAAAAAGCCCACAAAAAACCCCAAAACAAACAAACAAAAACAAAACTAAAAGAACACCAAAACCCCAAAAACCAAACCAAAACATAAACAACAACAAAAACCAAAAGACAACCAAGAAAATGCAACTATTATGGGAAAAGGGTACTATTAGGTCACCCTTCTGCCTTTTCTGTATGTTTTCTGAAACTTGCACTATATTTCTCCCTTCTTTTAAGCCTCAGGTTTAACTTTCCAAAAGGATGGATTGATCCTATTTACCTTCTCCTCACAGTTTCCTTGGAAAGCCACTGCATAGGTCAAGCAGAGCTTTTGCATTCATGTTGATATGTCCTTCAAATACAAAAACGTCAGAGTTTTATTGTATTTGACTCACTTCATTTCTTTTTTTTTCCCTCCAAGGATTAAGTGTCAAAGCTGCTTTTAGGAATAAGGATTTAAGTCTTGATCTAAAGGAAAGGTGACCATGGACTCGAACAGATGCTGGATTAAGTCATCATCTTGTTACCCATTCCTTTTTGTCACCTGAGTGTTAAAGTTGATGAGAAATATTCTGGTGAGGCAAAATTTGTAGGAAAGATCAGCCTCTCTTTAGCTCTGAAATGTAAATATGTGCTTTTATATAACAGGAAAAAGAGGTGGCAGAATTGAGACTTTCTTTGCTACCAAGATTGATGCTACAGATATTCACCTAGAGGTAAATAAGACCTTGTGTGTATGCTTACTTTCACTTTTCCACTGAACCATGAGAAATAAATCTGGAGAAAGTGATGGGAAAAGCCTAAGGACTGGCAGAGAAGGAGTTGTATCTGTCATGGGGAGAGCTGAGGTGGGCTCTGCTCTGGTTCTGCAGTCACTGAGGCAGGCAGGGGAGGTGACAGTCCCCGGCGCTCTCCTTGCAGGGAGCTCAGCCCTGACATGATGGATGGCCAGGCCACTCTGCAAGGTCAAAAGAGATTCCACAGCACAGATGGACAAAGTGCTGTGAGACTGTTTCATTGCAAAAAGAAGTCACACAGGGAGAAAAGAATGATTTATGCAGGTGAGAAATATTTCTGCAGTGTGATTTCTTCTACCTGACCTGAGCTTTGCTGCCAGGCTTTCAGAGCACTGGAAAAGGGAAGGTTGTGCCCAAAGTGCTGAGTCTCAGAGGGCTGGGTCCTAAGGCAGCTTTGTGCTTGGAAATGTATTAACAATTGCCTGGGAGCTAACTAAAGCCAAAGAGACACCAGGACCAAGACATCACTCATGTGTCTGACCTTTTCTGCTCATTCTCCTCTTCCTCAGGCAAATTGCAGGCTTTAAGGTGTAGCCATGATATTTTCTGAAAAATCCTTTCCTTAAGATTTTTTCTCCTGAGAAGCTGAGAGGCCTCAGGAACAAAATGTAAACAATGGTTATCTGCTGCTGTGGAATGCAACAGGTGCATCTGAGGTTGGTCTCATGTGGTTGTTTCTAATTAATGGCCAATCACAGACAAGCTGGCTTGGACTCCCTGTCCGAGCCACAAGCTTTTGTCATCAATCCATTCCTTTTCTATTCTTAGCCAGCCTTCTGATGAAATCCTTTCTACTATTCTTTTAGTATAGTTTAATATATTATCATAGAATAATAAACCAGCCTTCTGAAACATGGAGTCAGATCCTTGTCTCTTCCCTCATCCTCAGACCCCTGTGAACACGGTCACATTAATGTTTGAAGGCTTTTGTCCTCATGGCAATTGGATTGTTATATTGCCTGAGGAGACAGATAATGGCCTGTGTGGCAGAGGAGGAAAGATGGAGAAGAAAGAGAAATGTCATATGGAATGTTCCTGCTGCATCTCTGGGTTTTAAGAAATACTCTCTGGGCCTCAAGCTGAGCTCTCCACTTTCAGGTGGTTCACATACCATAATTAAAAAGGAGGGTAAGAAGCTAGACCTGGCTGCATATCCCTTTCTACCTTCTGTCCTATATCCTGTATTTATCCAATTTATCCTATATTTATCCTACTTCTATAGTCTTTTTATCCGATATTTCTGAGTTTAAGAAAGCTTTCCCTCCAGTCAAGTTCATATAAATCACTGCATGTATGTCCACCATCATATTTTCTGAAAAACCCTCTTTGTCCAGGATTTCTCTCCTGGGAAGCTGAGAAACCTCGGAGAAAAAGGAAACCAATATAATCTCATTTGCTTCTCCTGTGTTTTGCTGCTTTGCAATATGCTTTGGAGATTGTTTATCCAACAAGTGAATTATTTTTACTTAATGACCAATCACTGTTCAGCTGTGTCAGGACTCTGGAAGGAGTCACGAGTTTTCATTATTATCTTTTAGCCTTCTGTAAGTATCCTTTCTCTATTCTTTAGTATAGTTTAGTATAGCATTCTATAATATAATAAAATATATAATATAATATAATAATAAATTAGCCTTCTAAGAACATTGAGTCAGATTCATCAATTCCTCCTCCTTCTGGGGAACCCAGAAAATACTGCACATGTACAAAAAAAGAGAATAAAGGACTGGTTTGGATTTACAGCTAAAAATCTCTCCTCGCCCTTTAGAAGGAAAGAACAAAGATCCCACACATTATTTTAAAAATGGTTCAGGAAAATCAAGATGATCACAGTCATGTAGACAACCACTCCAAGAAGCAGGAAATGCAGAATAATTTTGGGTTTCAGTTCTTCCATAGTTTCAACAAAAGAGTACACGTGGCTGACTATACACAGAATTTCAATTATTCTTGGCCTCTTTTCCCCTCTTTCCATGCAGAGTGAAACTGTACTTTTGGCTCTCTAGTACTCTACAACAGGAACACATGGGTGACAGTGAGGGAAGTTCTAGGTCAGTCATCTCCATGACTGAAAGGAGGCTGAAAGGGCAGAAAGGACAAATCCACAGTGTGAATAATTCATGTGCATGGATAAATATGAATATCAAATGATAATTTTAAGTAGGGAGCTATCTTACAAGAGTCACAAAGCATAAGCTCCTGCAGTGTGTTTTTATCATGCTAAGCTGTATTTCTAAGCTTATATTTAAATAACTAAATGACCACCTGACCTTCAAAAATACTCAGGATTCAGCAGCTGTTAATAAAGTAATAAAAATATTTTGGGTTGCTGTGGCCTGTCTCAACATCAAATTGTTTGAAATCACACACAAATGAGTAAATTAAAAATGAAGTGTGTTACTATAGTACTACAATGATCTGCTTCTATTTTCTGAACTCTTTTTCTCTCACTTGCTTCCTTCAGAGTATGTCTCAATTTCTAACATATGTTCCTGAAAGTTATTCTTGAAAAATGTTTTCAGGGTTAGAGACTGGGGTCATTCTGTGTCTGTGGGAGATATCAAGTCAATTAAAAACAATATTACTGTGTCCTGCTTAAAAAAGGGCAAGATCATAAAAAAAGAGCCCCACATTCCCACATGATTAAAAAAATGGAAAGAGATTAAATAGAAGTTTGTAGGTTATGATTCCAGCTGGTCTCTGCAGTCTGTTTTCAATTTCAAATGTTTGCCCCAGGCCTGTGGCAGTCACATCTCATTATGTGCTCACACTAGTGACCATCAGGGGCAGAGACCACCCAAGCAATTCTGGTTGTTGGCTAATTATTGCCACAAGGAACCCCCAGTTCACATCCCCTCTCCCACTCGGGCACTGGTTTAGCTTTCTGTGACTGCACAAAAAAAGGACCTTGAGAAGGATGAGAGATGGCTTGTTTATATTTCACACAAAGAAAATATTTCCAAAATGTAGGGCCAGACCCAAGGGGTGAGTGGTTGTCAGAGGTATTGAAATATCCTGAAATTCTGTAATTGCTTCTGATGGAGAGATAAAGGAGGGTGTTTACACCTCCTCTCCCAATTTGTCTTGTGTGGTTGTTCTTCCCTTCAGCAGCCATGAGGGGCCAAATGTTTGGAGAGGGAACACAGCTCACAGGAGCTGTTCTGAGCTCCCACATTGTCCTGCAGAGCAAAGCCAAGCAAGTCCCAGTTACCTGCCTGCTTATAAATTGAATACTGTCACACCTCACCTGCAGAACAACTGGCATTAGAAAATTCCACCAGCATCCTTAGATGCTGGTGGAATTTTGGAGACAATTCTTTGTGCCAAAGGTTGGTGGGAATAGTAACAAGACAGGAACCTGAACCACTAAGTTTGAAGCCACATGTGCTTGACAATACACAAAGTTCAAGGGATTCAGGACCGGAAAATTCTACCAACTTCCTTGGAAGATGGACACTGTTATCATCTTATTGCAAAGCTCCCATACCTTCTTGGTGATTTCTCATTGGCAGCTCCTCACAGCACTGACTCCTTTTCCTTCAGAATACAACCAACAAAGTCCAACTCTCCCCTCACCCAGCTCACCCACCCTTTTTTAGCACTCATCCTTATTGGACACAGCTGTGGCCTGTTAAGGGCAGGCCTGTTCCTAATCTTTGGTGATTAGTACAGCTGCAACTCCTCAGGTGTGATATTACCTTCTGCACTATTTTCTTACATTCTATCCCTCCACAGGAGACAATTTTTTGTGCCAAATGTTGGTGGGAATAGTAACAATACAGGAATTTGAACCACCAAGTTTGAAGCCACAAGTGCTTGACAATACAAAAAGGCAAAGTTTAAGGAATTCAGGGCTGGAGTTTTGGCCCAGCTCTCCTCTGTGGCAAACAGCACAATTGCAAAATGTGTTTTCTAGGTTTCATTATTTTTTTTCTTCCCCCTCTGTGCTGGTTTGGCCTGGGCTAGAGTTAATTTACTTCCCAGTGGCTGGTGTGGGGCTGTGTTTTGGGCTTGTGCTGAGCACAGGGTTGATGACACAGGATCACACAGAGCCAGGGCCTTTTCTGCTTTTCCTGCAGCCAGGCTGGGAAGGGCTGGGGGTGCCTGGGAGGAGACACAGCCAGGACAGGGACCCCAGGTGACCAAAGGGGTCCCTGTCCCCTTTGCACACCACGTGACCATGGAAAGAGGGGGAAGAACGAGGAAAGGGGGGACATTTGGAGATGTGGTGTTTGCCTTCCCAAGTCACTCTTTCATGGGATGGGGCCCTGCTCTCCTGGAGGTGAATAAGCACCTGCCTTGCTGTAGAAAGCAGTGAATTAATTCCTTGGGGTTTTGCCTGTGTGTGTGACTGCGTTCACAGGGGTCTTAGGATGAGGGAAAACACGAGAATCTGACTCTGTATTTCAGAAGGCTTGATTTATTATTTTATGATATATATTATATTAAAACTATACTAAAAGAATAGAAGAAAAGATTTCATCAGAAGGCTGGCTAAGAATAGAAAAAGAAAGAATGATAAAAAAAGCTTGTGGCTCGGACTCTATGTCCCAGCTAGCTAGGCTGTGATTGGCCATTAATTAGAAACAATTAACATGGGCCAATCAAAGATCTACTTGTTTCATTCCACAGCAGCAGAGAAACATTGTTTACATTTTGTTCTTGAGGCCTCTCAGCTTCTCAAGAGGAAAAATCTTAAAGAAAGGATTTTTCATAAAAGATGTCTGCAACATGTGTGCATGGCTTTTTCTTTCCTTATTAAACTCTCTTTATCTCAACCCATGAGTTTTCTACCTTTTACCCTTCTGATTCTCTGCCCAACCCCTCTGGTGCAGGAGTGAGGGAGGGGTTGTGAGTGGCTTGCCTGCTGGCTGGGGTGAAACCACAACATCCTCTCACTCTTCTCTTTCTTCCCTCCCAGATCACCAGCTCACCTTCTCTTCTCCCACTTGAGCTCTACAAACATCTTCATGTTCAGACTCATCTAATTCTATTTAACCCATGGCTCATAAGACTCAAAAATTATAAATTTATCAAATGGGATATAAGCAATGATGAGGAAAATGCTGTTGTTCCACATGGTTGGTTTTGCACATTGTTTCTGAGGCTCAGTCTGTTGTGTCAATGGAAGAATGAAAAAAATGTAAGCAGGAAAAAAATGTCTATTTTTTCCCCTTTATAAACTAGGGCAGGTTTGTGTAGTGAGATGAGAAAGTGACTGGCTGAAAATGAAAAAAGATAACATGTCATTTTTGTCATCCTGAGCAATATCTTGTCACAGAATTTTGGTGATACGAAAAAGTCACAGACATTTAAGAAGTTAATGGAATCATCAATGCAAGAAAAATCTGTCTCTGGTTGAGACAGCTCTTCTGGGTCACAAAATCCCCAAGATGCAGGTGTCTGAATCTTGGGAATGTGTTCTGAAAAAGAAGCATTCTATTTCTTCTGGTTTTTCAGTCTTTTTTAAGCATCCACTATGGGCCATGGTCACAGATAAGGTCCTGAGCTATTGGAGAGGTGATCTGATCCCATATGGATGTTTTTTAGGGGGAAATCCCAGTGTTTTGAACAAGGCAGATGCTTTCCAGGGAAGAAAGAAGGCATGAGCTCTCTCCAGCTGTGGTGTCTCTTTTACAGCTCTCCACTGGCATTTCTCAGGCCCAAAATGAAACTTTTATATATCTGTGCAAATCTCTGGGCTTGTTCTTTGCTTGCAAGCAGAGTAAAAATTTATTTACGGAAAAAACTTATTTTTTCAGCTATTCTTCAAATAGCTTGAGTTGTTCCACAGAATAAATTCTGAAAGGTGGAACTTACTTTTTTTTTATTCTGCCCAAAAAAAGGATTGCAATATACAGATTTGAGCTATAGGTTTAATTGTATTTATACTCTATTCTCTTAGCTTGATTTGCCTCCCAGGTGGTGTTAGTCAACACCAATTTGCATTCTGCATTGTGACACAGGCTAGAACAAAATAATAATTAAAAACAAATATATCCCCAGCTGTAAGGCAGTGGAAAGGCAGCTCTCCAAGGAGTCTGCCTGCACAGCCAATAGCAATGTCTGTGTTCTGTAGGGAAAATCCTCCCTCCTTCAAGTGGGATTCCTACTGTAATATAACTGCTCTGGCTTCTGTGCTTGACTTAAAGTAATGGTGCTCCCCAAAATTATGGAATTAACTATCCCTGAGGGATGTGACTCTCTCTAGATTTACTTCTGTATCTGCAGTGAGACACAGCACCCTTTCTATTCCTGCATAAATTGGAGAGGGGATTGAATTGGGCAGTGAGGCATCCAGAGTTCAGTCAGTAACCCATAGCTTTTACCTGCAGGTAAAAAAAAAAAAAAAAAAAAAAGCCTGATTATGTAGTGAATAAAAAACATAAATCAATTAATCATTATCCACTTGGAAGACAGAAATGGCACATATCAAGATACATTCTAATCCTGAGCTTAAATTCTATCTATTAAACAGCCTCTAATATATCCTGGTCTGCTGACACAGGACAGTATGCCAAAGGCATCAGTGGATTGTAATCACACAAGAAAAGCGATAAAAGAAAAGAAAATCCAGCTGGGGAGAAAGATGTCCCTCAGCAAGAGAAAAGGTAGTGACAGCCATGAAAAGGAAGAACAAGAACAAGAGAAATGCATATCTGGTCTGAGTACAAAAGACATGCAAGGAAAGAAATCTAACACCAAAATCCAAGTTACTCTGGTGTCCTTCCAGCTCTCAAGAGGGGAATTATCCAAAAAGCATCACAGTCAAGAAAAACACATGTAGCAGAGCAATTTTTTAGTGTATATGGGCACAGCTCTCAATAGAGGAGGAACAGCATGCTGCTATCACGGAAAAAGCACACTTGACTGAAGTTTGCGAAAAAGCACATTTGACTGAAGTTTGCTTCCTGCAATTTTGTTACGGGAAGAGTTTGAAAAGGCAAGGTGAGCTGGTATCCAGGTTTAGAGTAAATTTGGGGAAGAATCCCCCAAGTAGCTCCAGTGAGAAAACAGATCCAGTCGGCCCCAAACCCCCTCAACTGGTCCGGGAGGAAAGAGAGAGAAAAAAACAATACCTCCTTGGAGAAAGGTGGAAAAAAACTGTTTATTAAACAATAAACCTAAAACAATATCAAACAATGAGACCCTTTGCCGCTCTAAAAGAGATGACAAACTGAGAAAAACCCCCATCCCCGGGTTGCAGCTCACTCAGTCTCTGATCAGTCCCTCCGGTGCTGGAATTGTCGCAGGCCGGGCCCGGCCCGGTGGGCCAGAAATGTGAGCTGCCGGTGCTGCCCTGGGTGTTGGGTCCAGAGCAGGTTTCAAGAGGTCCAAAGAAAAGGAATTAAAAAACCACAGTCCAGGGAACTTCTTTGCCTCAGTTAGCTGACACTAACTAAAAAGCAAAGAAGAGCTCTGTCCGCCGTCTGTCTGCAGACAAACAACCACCGGCCAGGAGGAGGAATGTGGGGGAGTGACAGCAGTGTATGGAGGAAATAAAACCTGCATTTTCTCTCCCCCTTCACTCTCTGCAATAAGTCTTAAAGGTGCAAAACTTACTATTCAGCATGAACAGAACAAGACAATTGGGGATAAAAGCATCATACAGCCAACCCAGGACAGCTGGATTTTAAAATACATTACAACTGAGGAAGAAGCACAGGCAGTGAAAGCTCATATTTGTGCACTCCAAGGGCTGCCCAAGCTGTGAGGCTTCAAAGGGAGGAATGTGAGAGGTCAAAATCTGCCAAAGGCCGGAAGCTTTGCTGCCTGATGGGAAGCCAAATGGGGCCTGATGCTCCACCTATGGGGCCTGTGATAAAAATCTGTTCTATTTCTATTCTTTATTTCTCTTGTGACTGGAATATCTCTTATCTAGATACAATATAGCACAGAAGATTTCCATGATTCTACATTCTGTTTGTCATAAATAGAAATCAGTTTTCATCTTCTTTTGCTCTGGTGGGACTACTACAGTCACTAAGGGAGACAAAATTGTACTTTTATAAATTCTTTTATTAATATAAAAATGGTACTTTTGTAATTTCTTTTATACATATCTTTTATAAATGCTTTTATGCATTCTACCTTGAGAGGTACAGGTCAGTTATCTGAGTCTGAAATTCAGGAATCTCTTAGTTCTAATCCTGAATCAAATAAAATAACATCACTTACTCAGCTGTTTGTCTTTTTCTTATGTCTTATGTAGGAGTTCAAACCAAGAAATAGAGATAAATTGCTTCTTTAAAGCTTGGTTGTTGAAGTGGTGAATAAAGTATGGATGTTGGCTTGGAGGTGCTTGCCATCAAGCTGGCATCTTCTTGTCTTTAAAAACAATTGCCATTGAGAAATAATGTGATTTTTAGCATGCTAAAGACAGAATTATTCTGGTTTAGCAATCACATATTCCTGATAATATCTCACTCTTACTTTTTTGTTTTTAAATTTCTATTAAGAAAGGTTTTATGGAATTATTTTTCAAAAGAGAGGCATTAACTTTGGTAAACAAGAAACTGGAAGTGTTTCCAAGGCAAGGACAGAGAGACCATTAGGAATGCTCACAGTGGCCTCCTGTGCAGTCTGGAGAATTTTAATCCTTATCTGAACTGTTTGCAAATTGACAAGGATATCTTGACATTTGGTGTAAGGGCCTGGCCACAGCTTAGATAATGACTGCTGCAATTTCTTCCTTCTTAATTGAAATTTAATTGAATACCATGCTGATAAAGCACACAATTGATTATTTGCTTCTTAGTTTTGTGCCGTGGTACACATGCTCTGAGGTTCTCTGGCTCACTAAGCACTCCTGGCCAACAGAGCCAGTGGGACATTTTCCTTAACCCTTTTTACATCTATTTGAAGAGCCTCTCCAGCTCATGCACCTTTTATACTCTGCTTTTTTGGTTTTTGTGCGATTTGGTTTGGGTTTTGTTTCTTTTTGCTTTCAAATATTATAAGTAAGAAAATAATGCAGTCCTGGCCACATTGTCATGGAAGCAGTGAGAATTTGATGATGTCTGCTCCATCTCTCCATGGTCTAAATCAGTTGTTTGGGGCCAGGAATAAAAGGGGACTCATCTACAGTGGTGGACTTGGAGGCAGCTGGTCCTTAAACTCTTTACTTTGAACTGGCAAAGATCCCCTCCATGAAACCCAGACCTCTCAGGAGTTCAGGCAATGACTCATGGATGTTTTACATGTCATCCATATTCACCATGGCCAAATTATTTATTTACCAGGGTGGTCTAAACAAGATACAAAAAAGGCAATAAAATGGCTGGAGGTGTGTGGTGCTTTTCAAGATAAGAAGTTAAATAAATAAGGATGCCTCAGTCAAAAATAAAAATAAAAGAGAGACTTAAGCAGAAGTTTATAAAACTATGAACAACATGAAAGAAAATGAATAGGGAAATACTAATTCATTTACACAGATGAGTGCCCAAAGGCATTAACAAACAGCAGGTTTTAAACAAATTAATGCTAAAAATGTAGAAATAATTGCCACAGAATGGTACAGAGGCCAAAAATATAGATTAATGTTTGAAAAAGAATAGCAAAATACCAGGAAAGAAGGTCCTCCAGGACCTATTAGGCATGAATATTTGGATTCAACATCTGTTTTGGAAAACCCAAGCCTCCAGATTGTCAAAATCTTTGAGTCCTCACTGAGAGGGTATTTTGTTTAGAATATCCATGGATATAAGCTTTCTTTCATTTAAAATGTTGAAATTTTGAAAATGTCCCAGAATGGGACTGGGCCTGCAAAGGAAGACACTGAGATGTAAATGCTGACATTTGTGTGTGCACTTCCACCAGTGCAGTCATCACTGAAATGTGGAGGGGAATTCAGCTCCCACATCACAGGCACTTCACTGGATGAGATAAACAGCTCCCCAGACTCTGGAGGGTGTAATTCAATCATCTAAACACAGGTTAGTGCTGGCTCAGATGTCCTACAAGTACTGGCTGCTTTCTATTGATCCTTCAGGAGGGCACAGCAGCCCCATATGTCCTTTGACATGTCCATGCTGGTCACCCAGGACCTGTGACTTGAATCACCATGGGTTTAGATATTTAATTCTAAGTGTCTCAGCCTTGAATTAATCTTGCTGATAATTGTGAGAAACAAAGGAGTGGAATGAATGAACCTTTGGTTTCATTCACTAGGAGCATTCCTGTATTTCCCTTTGTCTTCCACTTCATAGCTATAAAGTGGACAAAAAAGTAATTTTCCTAGGTTTTGTGTATTATTCTATTTTGGATTAAGTCTAAGGTATAAGCAATAAAGTCCTGATCCATACAAGTATTTAAATCCTCTCATTATCTCAATGCCCTAGCAGATGACATCCCACATTTCCTGCCTCACTGCCTAAGTGGCTGGGAAAATAGTGCACACCAGCTGCAGAAAAAATCCTCTGGGGGCATTCATCAAGATCAGAGGGAGTCTGTAATTTATCTCTAATTCAAGCTCTAACTTATTATCTGATGAATTAAAAAATAAAATAAATTTTAAAAAAGAAGATGGTTTTGAGTCATGCAGTGGAATCAAGGCAGGGTCCTACCTCTTGAGTAGCATAAAGCAGAGGTAGGAGTCAAAGCCTGTCAGTTAGATTAGATCTTAGTAAGAAGTTCTTTACTGTGAGGGTGTCCCAGAGATGCAGTAAATGATTCCTCCATCTTGGAAGTGGCCAAGACCAGGTTGGATGGGGTTTGGAGCAACCCAGTCTAGTGGAAGGTCCCTGCCCATTCCAAGGGCTTGGAATGAGATGGTCTTTTAGGCTCCTTCCAACCCAAGCCATTCTGTGATTCTGTGATCTCAGCATCTAACACAAACCAACATATAAATTCACTTCTTCTCATCCTTACTTTGGTGCTCAGCATCTTTTCATCACCTAATTATGTTTCTCTCCCACCATGGTAAAATGTGCTTAACTTAAACACAGCGTGAACATATCCCTCTTCAACGTTGTTTCTGCATGAGATACTGAATCTTAAAAATTTCCAATAAAAATAAACACACAAGGAGGGCAAAAATGTAAGAAAAGGATGCAGCTAACAGGCCAGACTCTAATTTATTTGTAATTCTCCATAGTTTTGTTGACTGTAGGCAGCACTTCCCTGCCTGATAGCAGCTGACAATTTTATCTTTTCCATTAAGATATTAGACAACCTAATGGAAATACTGAACTAAAAACCTGATCAGATAGTGGAACAATTTGCTTAATGAGCTAATTATGGCCTTGCTATGACCTCCCTGGAAAGCTGGGCTGTGTTTATAATTTAAAGAATGCACAGATGTGTCCTGATCAGGGCAGCAAGCTGAACTAAATAAATAGCTCAGGAGTTCCAGCCTTGCAGTGCCTGGATCCAGGTTCCTGTTGCATTTGGATGCTGTGGCTCACTCAGGAGAGGTCCAGTATTCCCTGTGGAAGTACTGCTACATGCAGTAGCAAATGTATACATGCAAATAAATATCAAATATATAAGTATAAAATATCAAATATATACATGCAAATAAAGATTCAATATGTAAGTACAAAATATCAAATATATACAAATAACATATCAAATATATACATGCAGTATATATTTGAGGCACTCAAAAGCACACCTCAGGTGTTGCCAGGTTTGTGCCAGCCCCTGTTTAGTATTTGTGATACGTGTTGGATGTGTTGACTTCTGTACCTTCATGCTTCTTATTTCACCCAGTGCATATATGAGGAATGATTTTCATCTCTGTTGCCTTGCACAATGAATACAAACCAGGCTGCAAAGAGGAGAGGGAAAAGATATTAGAAAATAGAAAAGGCATCTGGGTATATGCGCTGTGGACAAACAATTTTTAAAAAGGAGTCTATCATTTTATTGCTTGCCCTCCCTAGTGACTAGCAGTCACTCCTGATCTAAATTCTTTAGAATTGAGTTCTTAAAAAGTCTCTGAGAAGTTGAATCCACAGGGATCCTATTAATGCTGAGCAGTTTTATTTTATATTGAGAACAACAATAAAACCTAGACATGGTCTATAGTTATATGTGTGATACAGTAGTTTTCTATCATCTCTTTAGCCCAGAATGACTGGGGTTTATTCCTTTTATTTAACAGTTTGTATATAGAGTTCTTGTTTAAGAGTTTATGTTCAGCCCTGTGAGGTAATGATTCCTTTTATTTAACAGTTTGTATATAGAGTTCTTGCTTAAGAGTTTATGTTCAGCCCTGTGAGGTAACAAATGTGTCATGGATGCTGCATGGAGTTTGGGAACTCATCACTTAGAGAGACTTGCAAGAACAAGAAAATTGGGATAACAGGATTCAACTCATGGACAGGCTGAGGATATTAAAGACAAGGAGAGAATCACTAAGTGATTTCAGCTTCCATCTCTCCCTCTATCCACCTCACAAACCCTTAAATACCAAGATCTGCCCAGTTCCAAGCTCTGACTCCCAGTATCTTACTCATTTTAATGGATAAATATGAAATATTGTTAGAACAAAACTCTGCTCCTTTTTCCCTGCTAGCAGGGATGCTGGCCTTGATGAGAATGTTGAGGATAGCAGGTGGCAACTGGGTGACACTGCAGACAAACCTGCAAGGCCAGCAGCCAAGAGCAAACCCAGTGTCAGCAGCAGCTTGGGCACAGCCAAGAGGGAGCAGAACTGCAGCTGGGACTGTGCTTTTGTTTCACACCCAAGAGCCAGAGGTATTCCAAGCAGAAATTAGTTGATTTCTCCTCCTAGCTGAATTCCCAAAACAGTTGTCCATGCACCCTGACTTCTTGCCTTATTTCTGTTGGTTATTTTTATAAGATATGGCTTCCCCAAATTCCCCAAGATTCTTCTGATTAAGCAAACAAATATTAAAAAAAAAAAGTGGAAAACTTTTCTTTCCTGATTTAGGCAGCTGCTCTCAGAGGAAGCCAATGCACTCTGGGGCTCTTTCCCCTAACCCAGGAGCTTCCTGAAATGTCCCAGTCAGGTTCCCTCCAGAGTTCTGCTTCCCAGCAGTATAAGCACTGATGAGAAGCAGCAGATCTGCAGGTGACCTAGCACAGACACAGCCAGAATTTATTTTCTGTAAGTTCTTTCTTGACTCCCTATTGTAGCAGCAGGCCCCTGAACGGGGAATGATGAGCATTGACTCCATGATTGCAGAAGGCTGATCAATTGCTTTATTGTTACTACACTAATCTAAACTATACTATAAAGAAAAACCCATTGCCCTTGCCAGACAGTCATGGCACACGTGGATCCAACTGGGCAATGAATCCAAACACCATCACCAGTGTCCAATGAGGAAACCATCTCTATAACACATTCCACATGCGCACAACAGGGGCAGAAAATAGAGGTAAGAATTGTTTTCTCTGAGCTTTCTCACAGCTTCCCAGGAAAATCCTGGGAGAGAGCTATGTCTCTCTGTGTAGAGGACATGTGATTACCACAACGCTCCAAGGAGCCTGGACTGGTTTAACTTTGCTTCTTCTCCTAAATATCTGCTGTTCTGAGGGATGAATCCAGCACTGCATGTATGGATCTATGGCCCCAGAAGGGGTAGGAACTCAAATACATCCTTTTCCTTGCCATTTCCCACTGTGTAGGTGGTTTCCTACTCAGGAGGGCAGGTGTTGAGCGTGGAATGGGAAGGGAGCCTTGCTACCTTGGTGACATACGCAGCACTCAAGGGAGGAGTTGTTTGTGGAGCAGTAATCCTGTTTCAGGAATAGGAATTAAATGTTCTCATTCTGTCTGTGAACCTCTTAAAAACCTTGGGGAAGAAAGAAAACCCCAACCAACCAAAACAAACCCACAATGCACCTTATATCTTGCCAGGATGAGATTTAGCTCAAGCACAACCTGGAATAGAAAAATACAAGGCTGTGAAAATTGCTCCATTATTATAATGTAGTAGTTGCAGTTTCTAAAAGTTATGTTGCCCTGTTACTATGACAACTTCTTCTAAACCTCCCCATCACCAGATGGATAATGGGCAAAAAAAAACCCCAAAAAACCTCACAGAAAGGAGTTTACCATTAATTTTCTCGTTTTTTATCTCTGGATATTATGCAAAGTGCTTTAAATATTTATAAGTATTTAACTTAATCAACAATGTCTATGAAACTGATTATTCTATTAGCAGAAGCATTCAGGTACAAAGCCTGAATGGGAAGAATCTTTCTGCAAATGGGGGTGGGACAAGAAGAATATGGAGGAGGGAGAAATTCTTCTTGCACTGTTTTCACAGTGATAAGTTATGTTAGGTTAATAACTTGGAATCTATAGAAGCCTTTCCTCCTGCAAGTAAAGCAATTTCCCTCCTGTCATTTTCCCTTTTTTTGTACTGTGCAGGCATCCTGTCTAGATTGCCTGGAAATGTGGGTGGGTTTGCTGTTGGAATGAATAAATACAATTGGAAAAGAAGGAAAGTATTTGCAAACAATATGAAGAGAAAATAATAACATGATTATGTTATATTTTAGCAAATTTAAAAATTAAAACAGGGTATCCAAAATCCAGCATGGACTGAAAAAAATGGTATTTTATAACTTTGCAGAAAACCAAATTCTCTGCAAAGTACAGATAGGTTTAAGTGATATAAGGATTGTGTGCCATCCATGTGCCCAGATAAGTATTTCAGGAAAATGTGGAGTCCTGTACCTGAAGCACAGTAGTTTTGAGAAGGTCCCTGGACTCTGTGCACTTTTTGTACTGCAGTAATGTTCCTATTTCAATAAAATATAATGCTGCTCAGGAGAGGTTAAGAGGATGAATTTCAAATGAAAAATAATTTCCACATCAAAGAATTTTTTTAATGTGAAACCCTTATTAAAATGCATCTAAGTGTAGCTGGTGTTTGGTTCATTGTACTGCAAAGACATTTATATGCAGCCTATCAATTAGAATCTCTGACTGCAAATATCAATATGTGATTGATACGGTGTTTGAAGAGGTAGAAAAATGATAATAGAGTTTATGACATTCCAGCTGCACTCACAAGTGTATTATCTGTGTTTAGTAGATGAAATACGTTTTTCAGCTGACTTCCAGAATAAAATGCAGTTGCTGGTTTGTGTCAAATCAATAAAGACTTAATTAGACTAAATGCAAAATTATTGTGAAAACATGTAGTATGAAATAATCATTTGGGAAAAAAGTGCCTAAGCTCTAGAAATGAACAGGGGAAAATACAAGGTGATGGGGGGAAAATAAAATATATAAATTCACAAAATCATAGAATGCATTGGGTTGGAAGGGAGCTTAAAGATCATCTTGTTTCAACCTCATGGGCATGGACAGGGACACCTTCCACTAAACCAGAGCAGCTCCTAGTCTTTTTCCTAATCCCCTTAGATTTTAGAACCATAAGTTAACCTTCTAATACATTCCTAAACATCCTGTTTAGTCTTTTTTTTTCAAGAAGTAGTAATACATTTTGTTTTCTAATCAGAATCTCAGAAACCATACCAAGAAAATGGGGCAAGGAAGCCCTGCACCAACTCCAGTGGGACAGTCAGGAGTGACTCACGGGACACAAACAGAAAAAGATTTGGATGCCTCAAGTCAGACATTGCATATGGACTGGCATGGACTCCAGATCCCTGAGGGATTCTCTAAATATGAATCCCCTGAGCAGGGAGACTTATAAAACCTGTCAGTACAGGAGTTAAACATAGAGTAAACACAAGAGTTAAATCTCCTGGTAAAGCAGGCTTTCCTCCACATCTCAGGCACCAGTCGGGATTTAAGGGGGATCCCTCTGTTGTGCAAAGCTCCAAATCCCCTCCAAGGAAATGCAAACACAAACTCAGCTCCTCTTCTCTTCTCTTCTCTTCTCTTCTCTTCTCTTCTCTTCTCTTCTCTTCTCTTCTCTTCTCTTCTCTTCTCTTCTCTTCTCTTCTCTTCTCTCTTCTCTCTTCTCTTCTCTTCTCTTCTCTTCTCTCCTCTCCTCTCCTCTCCTCTCCTCTCCTCTCCTCTCCTCTCCTCTCCTCTCCTCTCCTCTCCTCTCCGAGTTCTGGAGACACACTCCTCACCTTAGCCTCAGGAAATTCCCAGAAAAGGACTGTGAATATCAGGCTGGCAGTGGTGGTAAAAGTGACAAAATCTTATAAATTTATTTATTATTTTAGATTCAACAGAACAATGTTTGTATTACGTGTTAAGGAAGAAGCCTGGAAAGAAATCATCCAAAGCCTCCCTATCCAACCAGGCAAAGGCTCTGTGCTTGAGGGTACAAAAACTTCTTGTTTTCTTTTTTTATGGTATCTCTCCCATCTCCTGAAAACTGTATTGTATAAAACAATTTTACTTCACTGGAAAACATGGATCATGTCCAGCCCAGTCCCTCAACCTTAACATCTCAGACTGAAATAGTCTTTTTCCAAGAGTAGTTATTGTACCTGAGGAAAGCAAAAAATAAAGGTCATTTGAATTGAGAAATTTGAAATACTGTGTGTAACCATGCCTTTTAATCAGTCTGCTTTTGTGGAACAACTTTAAAAAGTATCTCTTCATTCTTTCTAATAAAAGCAGAGCAGATGAGAGACACATCTGCTTTCCTTAAATATCCTTTGAATGATGGATGTTGAGTAAAGGTCTCATCTAGGAGAACAAACTTCCAAATGAACAACTCCCTCTAAGAGCATTACTTCAGAGCATTGATTTTTTAACTAATGGCACCACTCCAGAAAGATAATTTTAACGACATATTTAAACATATTCCACACAGGAACACGTTGTTTGACATTTTTATACATCTGGGTATACATGTAGCTCTTTTTAAAGAGAGAAATAGTTCTCTCATCTGTTTTTGCCTTTAACATCTTTCAGTTTGAGATCATACTGTGAGACATCCTCATAGTATCAGAAAGATATCTGAAAAAAACCCAGACATGAAAGTTTCTATTCTGTGTAATTCTGCTGCACAGACAACAGCAGAGATTTATGAAGTTCAGATGTATTTTAACCTTGCAACAGAAAGGAAGGTTCTTCATCTCCTTTGCTTTCATTACAGAGAAACTTTGTTTTAAACTCAGGCAAAATACATTGGAAAGCAGCCCCTAGAGTGGAAAACAGCACAGACTACTTATGCAAGAGAAGAAAAGAGATAAGAAACATAAAATGGTCATATTGAGACATGGGAAAAGTGAAAGGATATGCCTGAGGCCCCAAAGGCAAACCCTCTGTGTCAATGGAGAGAATCCACATATTTCATATAATAGCAGCCTAAAACTGACATTGAAAATAGGGCAGAAGTGCCCATTTCTCCTAAATAAAAAAATAAAAGAGTCAAGGTCATTAAGTGGTTTCATTCCCAATAAAGCAATACAAAAGAGATTAAATGATTCTTACACCTGAAGACAGCTGGATGACCTGCATCTCGAGGTTCCCTTGTCCCAAATGCTTCTCCTGTTCTTCCAGTAGAGTCTGAGCCAGGAAAGAGTGAATCACTGTGTCAAAAGACAACACCAAATTCTGCATTTTTTCTGAGAAAACAGAAAAGAAATCCCAAGTTATATCATTCTAACCTTTTTTTTTTTTCTTTTTTTTTTTTTCCCAAAACCATCTAAGGACTGCTAAGACAAAAACTTCAGTATGGACTGTCAAGCCACAGCAGCAGAAGCTCACATGATTTAACTAACCAAGAGCATCTTAAATGAAAATCTGGAATTTCTATATCATCACTGGGGCATGTAGAGAAAAAAACAGGCCCACCCAAATTCAATGATAATCTTTCCTGACCTAATTTCCTAATTTCCACATTCCTGATTTCTAATTCAGGTTTAGCTGTTAAATGGATGAAAATACACTGGGTCAATACCCCATCCCATTTTTACTGGGTGCAAAGAAGCAGAACAAGGCAACTCTGTTCTCTCTCTCCTTCCTACATCTTTGGTGTTGATGAAATAAGAACAAAGTTCAATTCTAAAATGTCAGGGTGGAAGTGGAAGGAAGGGAAAAAATTGTTGGGTGAAAACCAGGAAAAGTACAAAAAAACTACTGGATGAGTACATCACCCATTTTAGGTCTTCTATAGAAGCTAAATATTTCCAAGGGGAAAATATTGT
This sequence comes from Setophaga petechia, assembly GCA_024362935.1. Classification (NCBI taxonomy): domain Eukaryota; kingdom Metazoa; phylum Chordata; class Aves; order Passeriformes; family Parulidae; genus Setophaga; species Setophaga petechia. Next base: position 1,950,208 of record JANCRA010000001.1, on the reverse strand, counting down.
TCCTGGTATTTTCAATGTTGCTGCTCTTCTTTTGCCAGGTGAAAGGGCAGTCAAAGGTGTCACCTCAATTCAGACCTTCCCTCACTAAATGTCCCAGTCTTCCTGTGCATGTGTAGCATCAGTGCCAGACCAAAATAAAGAAGGAACACGTAACATCAAGAGGCAGCTCCATAAACAGAAGGAAAGTGGAGATACAGGGCAGTATTCAGTAAAATAAAGCAAATAAACAGAATAAAAATAAAAGTAAAAAAAAGCAAAATTATATGGTCAAATATTGGTTAGAGAGCAATTCCTATTAGAGTTATTTATTTTGCTGACATTTGTATGTTGTCCTGTAGATGTCCAATAGCTTTCTAAGTTTACAAAGACATGAAATACATTAATAAGTTCATAGTTGGTAGTAAAATACCAGGTTTGGTTGCTTTACATGGCTACAGTTTCTAAAACTTCACAGAGGAAACACTCAGCCATGAATAATCCAGAAGAAAAATTGGACAAATTATTTTTTTTTCCCCCAATCATATTTCTTCTCTTGCACATAATCATGTCCCAGGTCATGAATCCCTACCATGGTATAGTTTAAAAGGTGACACAAAATGCAGCATGCATTTAAACACCTGTTTCTTACACCCAACAGTGACTCACTATTAATTCCCATACTTAAAAAGCAAGCCTGGAGGCTACAGGAATTTTCTATTTTAAGGTACCCTGAAGGTCTCTCACAATATTTTCCATGTTACAGGAGCACAGTTTTGATGGTTAAACTCAACATTACTTCAGCTGCAACGTAGATTGGAGTTGATATCAATACAGAAAAAATAGATTTAAAATGTTCTTTTGGAAGCAGCACAGGAATTCCTGTAGCTTGAATGCTAGACTGTAGTGACACAGAGGAAACCTGTATTAATTCTGCAAAACTGATACAAACATGCCTCATCCTGACTAAAATTCAGAGGAAAAAGAAATCTCTATCACCTTCCCGTATTTGATGTGTTTTTTAGTAGCTTGATTTAGAAGGTAAAGTGTTCAGTTTAAGAAGACTTGCCTCCAGGAGGTCTCTGTTTTTCTTTAATAAAGAATGGGCACAAGTTTACAAAATTAAAACTCTTGATTGCACAAAGACCTGTGTTTACCATGTAGGTGTAAGATAAGATGTAGATCTTCAAGCAAAGAGAAAAAGGATGCAAAAGAGAATCAGCCCTCAGTTGTGAGCTCCAGAATCTGCAGTCACAGCCTCCACATCCATCTCTTCATTTAGATCAGAGCTTTGATAATCTTGATGTTGTGGGGAGTGTTCAGAAGAATTGATTTCATGCAACCTGCTGTGGTTTAACCCAGGCAGATAAAGTCTTCACACCCCTGCCTCCATCACAAAGGGAGAGGGAATTTTGGAAGGGCAAAAGTGAGAACACAGGGACTGAGAGAAACACAGTTTAAGAAGTAAAATAAACAAATATACCAGCAAATAAAGCATGCTGAGCACAAGGCCATATGATCTGGGATATCCCTTGAGGAATTTGGATTGTTGTCATGGCTGTGTCCCCTCCTGGATCCTTGTGCCCCCCCAGCTCCTCACTGGTGGGGTGAGGAGCAGAAAAGGCCTTGGCTCTGTGTGAGCACTGCCCAGCAACAGGGAAAAAATCCCTGAATTATCCACATTGTTCTGTCACAAATCCAAACCACAGCACCAGACAGGCTGCTATGAAGAAAATTAACTCAATCCCACAGCCAAAAGCAGCATCCCTGTGGACTTCACATCTCTGGCCTTCAGAGGTGGGAGCTTTGGCTTTAGGGCACAGAGGCAGCTGGCTCTCCTTCCCAAACAGCATGGAATTCCCCTGGTGTGGAGTACATGGGAGATTCTTCCCCAACAGCATGAAATTCCCTTGACATGGAGTATATGGAGATTCTTCCCAAACAGCATGAAGCTCCACTTGATATGGAGTATGGAGATAATTCCTTCCACAATCTCTGTGAAAAATATGATCTAGAAATGGAACACAGCCTATCCAATCCAGCCACTCTCTCCTGAAAGAGAATTTCCTCCCTATCTGCTTTTCCAAATAAGGGGGGAAATCTCTGCCAGTTTGGAGCTAATGATGAGGCAGTTGGAATATTTTCAGCAGCACATCCCTCTCATACAGAGCTTGAAGTGTAAGTGTGACTTTGGAGAAAAATGTTTAAGATTAAAAAAAAGATTCTTTAGAGCACAGCTATTTAAATGGCAGTTTGGTTAGGCATAACACAGTAAGGTTGTAATCATAGTTAAAATATCCATCCATTTCAATATACTTATCAAAGGATTGACTTCTAGAGAGTTGATTACAAAACTTATTAAGAAATCCCAAAGAAACAAATGATGTCTCCAGAAACTGGGAAGCAAAAAGCTCAATACTTTAAAAAAAACAGTATCTAAACTACTAAGAATTAATTTAAAAGTAATGTAGAATCACAGAATATTTGGGTTTAGGGGACTTTAAAGATCATCTTCTTCCAACCCCCTGCATGGCAAAGGACACCTTCCACCATTCCAGGTAGTTCCAAGCCCCTTCCAACCTGGACTTGAATACTTTAAGAAATGAGGAATCCACAGCTTCTCTGGGCAACCTCTGCCTCTTTATTCTTCCTAAATGTGATCTAAATCTACCCTTTTTCAGCCTAAAGCAATTCCCCTAAAACTAATACATCTATATTTATATATGTATAAAGAAACAGCCTTAACTCCTGCCAGTTTTTTTATTCTTTAAGAAATCTCAGAACACGGTCATAGAAGAAGAAAGATGTTCCAGGGCTTCCTGGGATAAAGACTGGCACCTCTATTTACAAATTTCTTAAACTAATGAGGCCACCAACAGCATCTCTAAAGGATCTATGCCAGTAAAAAATGAAAGCAGGAAATACATTTTTCTTCTCCTCAGCCTCTAAAGAAAAGTTCCATCTCCAAAGTTCAGTATTATTCTCCTAATTTCTTAGACTGTTTTAGACTGTTTTTCTTAGACCTCAGCTCTTTTAAGGAAAGATGCAGTGACCAGGATACAATGAACAAAGGATCCTCAAAGTGGCACCAAAAAGGAGCAGCCAAGGAGCAACCTGCCAGTTTCTCAATTTTTGCCATTACTAACACTTCAGTATCAAACACAAGACAAGCAAAGCTATGAGGATTACTCCCTTAGGAAAGCTTCCCAAAGTATTTCAGTTTTGTCTGATTTTAACAGGAATCTGAAATAAATATTTATAGTCTTAAATAGGAACAGCTTCTCTCATTAAATATCAAAGTGATTTTGCATATGTATTTCCACAGAAAAATATATTAAACTTGGTTAAATGAGAAGTGCTTACATTCTTGCTATTCAATATATTGTGTATCTCAAGAGACTCTATTGCAAGATGTCTGTGTAGCAAGTGAATTTATCTGCTTTCGTTGATTCATATTTATTTAAATACATACTTTTTGCCATGGTCATAATTTTTTAAAAATTGTTTTTAATGGTTTAGGTTATCTCTGATTAAAACAAGCCAAAGAAACAGCAACCAAATTGAACAAAACCAGGACTTATCTAGCCATGACCCATATGGCCATTTCCAAAAATGTATGGAATATTAATTATTTGTGATGGCCCAAAACTGATTTTTTTTTTCACTTTTAACACCACAACTTTAGCTTTAATTAGAAGTCAATTGTAATTCCAACAGGGAATTGACGACTGTGTGTGTTTGAATGAAGGAAGTAATTCTGTGGTAAGTTATGAAAACCAGTTTCATATTTAGTTTAATTTTTTCTTTCTCATTTTCTCTTCTCTAATAAGACAAGGATTTATTAGTATTGTGATTGTTATGCTTCCCTTTCATTATCCTGCTGTTTGACATAGGGTGGAGAACCCATGTTGAAAGAACAGCCTCTGAGAAAATTTCAAACTGATTCTTGCATGTTTTCCAATCCCATTGTTGCCTCATGAACAGGCCCTGCTTTATCAAATTTTCAAGGTAACATCCATGGATTCTTTGATTTGACCTTTTAAGTGTTATTGTGTCCTTCAGTTCCATCATTTATTACACCAAGACTGATTCACTGAACCAAGCCACCACAAAGTGACCTTGTTTTCACAGCTCAAAGCACCCAGCAATGCAAATTAATCACAAAAGGAAAAAAAATAATCTATTCTCTTAAAACCACCTTGAACTGCATACCAGGAGTAATGCTCTTAGCTTGGGATTTTGCCTCTAAAAATGTCATTGTTCACAAGTGCTTGCTTCTGCTTTTGAAGAAAGTGGAATATAAAATTTAAAAACCAATATTTGTTGGCAATATTTGTTACTGATTATCTGCATAGTGCTGGCCCTGGGTGGGTGTTGTGCCAAGCAGACTTGGATGTGGGGATGAAGCCTTTTGTTCTGGAAGGCTCTGACAATTATCACACATTGGCCTTACCAATTACTAATGGAAATTTTCTTCCAGGCTCAGTGCTTTGTTAAAGGAAAGGAGCTCACACAGGACATCATTCTTATATATATGGGGACTCTACCATTTCCAAGTCACTCTGTTGCATTATTGTACAAGTATCAAGCCACACAACCTTAAATTACAGCTGGCTGCAGTTCTTCAGTATCTTTAATTGTGAAATATCATGACTGATGAAGCTTTCTTACAAAGTTTGTGCAGAGTAAACAACATCCACCTCCTTTCTCTAAAAACAACAAGCAAAACTTGTGATCCACCTAAAGAAAAAAAATACTACCAAAGATTATATTCTCCTAATTACTCATTCTTTTTGGTATGAAATAGTAATTTCTAATCCATAAAATAAATTTTATTTCATATACACATATTGCATTTTTGGGGTGCCCCATGGCAGGAAGGAATGATGAATCTGACTCCATGTTCTCAGAAGGCTAATTTATTATTTTATGATACTATATTATATTAAAGAATACCAAACTAAACTATACTGAAGAATACAGAAAGGATAAAGACAGAATGCTAAAAAGATAGCAATGAAAACTCGTGACTCTCCCCAGAGTCCTGACACAGCTTGGCCCTGGTTGGCCAAAGAGTGAAAACAACTCCCAGCAGAATCCAATGGAACAATCACCTGTGGGTGAACAATCTCCAAACACATTCCACATGAGCACAACACAGGAGAAGCAAATGAGATAAGAATTGTTTTCCTTTTTCTCTGAGGCTTCTCAGCTTCCCAGGAGAAAAATCCTGGGTGAAGGAATTTTTCAGAAAATGTGAGTGTGACACACCCACATTTAGCTGAAGATTGTGTATGTGGAACAAACTTCCTGGGATCTGTTCTACCATCAGAAGGAAAACGGAGAGGAGAAAGAGAGCCCATAGCCCATGACTAAATCTAATATTTGCTGTGCTTTTAAATGGCTGACACCTCCTCATGCAGCAATAGTGCTGCAGTGGAAAGAGATGTTTAGCAGTTCAATCTGTTCTCTTCAAAAAGATTAACTGAGGCTTCTTTCAGAATGAGACAGGTTTTTTTTTTCCTCTGAAATGGCAAAGCCAGCAATTATTTCTGTGAAACCTCCTGTGTTTTATGCACACACATTTTTTCAGCTGCTTGAGATTGAGAGTCAGATGGAAGAAAGTCTGAAAACATAATGGATCATTGAATGATTTCACTATTTCTAAGAACAAAGATCTTGATTCCTGTCACTAAACAAATCAGAGAGAAGAACAAGGTGGCTGCTCTTGGAGCAATGAGAACATACAAGGCCAGGTTGGACAGGGCTTGAAGGAACCTGCTTTGGTGGAATGAGAAGCTCTTCCAACCCAAAAACATCCTCTGATTCTATGGTACCGCTCTACTGTTCATAGTCATGATTGCACATCACTTCCTCCTTGCAAAAAAAATTTTTTTTTTTCAAAGATTGACCCTTTGTTAAAAGGCCTGCATTTTGCAAGCAGAAAAAATTGTATAATTTTTACACATTAATTTCTCTCAATACTGTGAAAATATCAAAAGTTTTTCCTGAAAGATGCATTTCTGATATCCTCAATTCAGAAATAAGAAAGTATTTCCAGTAATTTTTCACTTCTACACAGTTAAAATGGGAGAAGTCCATTTGCTGCTTAATTACTTTCAAGAAAGCAATGAATTTAGACAAGGAAATTTAGGGAAACTGGAAAAATGTGTTGAAAATATAGAAACATCCATAGCTAATAAAAATATTTTTTTAAAAAAATTGTAGCTAATAATTAGAAAAACCTAAAAAATTGAAAACTTTTAGAAAAAAAAATCTGTCTACAAATTTTTTTCTAAAAGTGGAAAAAACTAAAGGTGAAAAAGCAACACAAATAATTATTATTATTGGTTCTTGAAGGAGAGATAAAGAAATGATTCATTGCTTGTATTTGCTAAAATAGAATTCTTGAAGTTTGTATAATTTAGACAGTGGGGTTTGTATAATATAGACAGTGGGGTGTAAAAAGAGATCATCTCACAGCAGGAAAATGGAAGACACTGGGAAGGGACTTAAGCACACCAACTCTCTAGCAGGTGACTTTAGAGACTCTGTAAAGTATGTGACTATTTATAAATGAGATATTATAATAACCTGAGTCACCCCTTCCAAGGCAATACTAATGTATTTCCAGGAAATTATTAATTCATTGAGCAGTCTGACGTGGAATCACAGCCTGACAGAATGGTTTGGGTTAAAGGGGATCTTAAAGATCATCCAATTCCAAGCCCCTGCCATGGGCAGGAACACTTCACACTGCCCCAGGTGCCTCAAGCCCTGTCCAGCCTGGCCTTGGACACTTCCAGAGGTGGGAATTCTACAATTCTACAACGCTACAATTCTCTCTGGGGTGCCCTGTGCCAGGGCCTCACCACCCTCACAGGGAAGAATTTATTCCCAATATCCCATCTAACCCCACCCTCTGTCAGTTTGAAGCTGTTCCCACTTCTCCTGGCACTCAAGCCCTTGTCCAAAGTCCCTCTCCAGCTTTCCTGTCAACACTTCAGGAACTGAAAGGTGCTCAGATGTCTCCCTGAAGCCTCCTCTTCTCCAGGCTGAACAACTCCAACTCTCTCAACCTGATCAAACTCTTGAATGCAGCCTGGTAGTGTGAGGGATTGAGATTTAATACCTGTAGAATTTACTGTACCATTGCATTTTCAAATGCAAAAGTAGGAAAAACCCAACATTTATGCTACAAAAAACCCCAACCATATTGTAGAATGCAGCTAGCTACATATTGATAGTCCTTAGGTTAAAACCAAAAATAAAGTTAAATCTTGTTGTGCCTTCGAAAAATTTTATGAAATTCCTAGGAAAAAGTGTAATGAAACATATTACAGTGGATAACCAGCATTAAACAATGCCTTAAATGTTGCAATAGTGCTGATGCTGTAGGAAAAATTTTACGTCTCTGGAATGGTGCTCAAAATATCATACATATTTTTCATATCATTCTTTTTTTTTCCTATGGTTCTTCTATTATCCAGCCAAAAGACAAAAGACACAGAGAACTGCTGGTGATCTCATATGTCAGGATGTTCATCCTTAAAAGGTTTACTCCAAAGGACATGTCCTGACTTCATCTCAGACATCTCTGTGCTCCTGCAATGTGGGGAAAACAGTGAGAGACCTTCAGGATGCTTAAGTAGAGAATTTTTTGTCAGCGAAATTGCATTACATTAAACAAAACCCATTCCTCTCTCTTCATTTAAAGTAACATTTTTTGCTTACTTTTGTGCAAAGCTGCCTGCATTCACTATGTGACAGCTGTTAGGAAGCTCTGTTTCTGTGGTTATAACCAAAAACAAGGTTAGGAGGGGCTTGCAGACACTAAGAATATCTAAAAAGGCCCTATTATCTAAAGATATTCATGTAATTAGATATTATGTAATATCTAAAGCCTGCCCTATTAAATGCTGAGGAAGGAGAGGACCAGCAGTGGTGATTTCCATGAATTTCTGCATTCTGCCTCAGAAATCCCTGAAACTTCAGTTGAGCCTTGCTTCCTTTTGAACTTGCTGTGCATCTTTAAAACTGACCTTGTCTCTTCTCTGAAATAAATCATATTACAACATTCTAGAACACTACAGTGGATTTTTACATAGAGTCACAGAATATCCTGAGTTGGGAGGGACTCACAAGGATCATCCAAGTCCAACTCCTGGCTCTGAACAGGATCTCCCAGGAATCCCACCCTGAGAGCAGACACATGGCCCTGACTACTCCCTCTTCCATCCCTGGATCAGGAAAATGGCTTTGCAAAAATCATTGTCTTCATGTGAAACCTGTAATTCCAGCCTTGCATTGCTCAGCTGCACTGGATGGTCTGTAATGGTTAGAAAACATCAGAACAAAAACTTTGGGCAAAATAGATGTCTTTGTGTCAGATTTGTCACTGATCTAAGTTTGTGATGGAATTCCTGCGCACACTGAAATGCAGAGGGATCTCACAGTCCCCTGCATGCAGGCAGATGATTCAGCCCATCAGGCTCCAGCCTTTGATTAAAAGCTTTGGGAATTTGCAGGTGTTCAATTAGGCACCAGAGGGAGCCCATATTATGTCATAAACACAAGAAGGACAGAGTGAAAAGGAGGTGAGGGGAGAAAACCTTTGGGGTGACAGAGTGAGAGAATGGCCCTTGTTCACCCCTGCTCCCTGACAGTCAGGCTCCAGGAGTTTGCTGCGCAGGGCAGGGTGTTTTCAGCAATTATACATTTTATCAAGTAAATTTTGAGGAGGATAAGCACAAGCTCTCTTTTTCTTAAGATATCAATGCTTTTGGTTTTGGTTTTTTGTTTTTGTTTTTTTTTTTTTTAACTTTCTGCTGTACTAAAGGTTGCTGGCAAGCAATCCACTTTACTAATAACCTTAATAAAGGTCAGATGTCAGTACAGCAAAATTCCAATTATCCCAGTCCCACTTTCATGGCACTAAGTATGTCTGGATAATCAAACACAATCAAAGAGAACACAAGATTAGGCAGTTTATCTATTAATTTGCTATAAGAGGATGTTGGGATAATGCATGATGTTATAAATTATGTTTTCACTGCGATTTCTTCTCATGGCAATATCCACTATGACCTGGGAAACAGCTTTCTGTGAATTGCAAGGAGGGTTTTGTTTATTCCTGTACTAAGCAGATACTCTGTCACCCCCTGCTTCAGTTTTCCTCCTTCACTCTATCAACAGTAAAAAAATATTTTGCTAGAAGTGGTATTTTTTGTGAGGGTGCTATATCTCTAACAAATCACTGATTCTATTTGGATATCTTCCCGAGTTATTTACCAGGGAAATGGCCTCAAATGTATCACATTTCATTTAGCACTATTTGCTGTTAGTAGTGTCTGTAGAGAATTCTCTGTTTTGCTAACAAAGTGAAGGGGGGAAAAAAAAGAAGGGGAATTTAATACATTTCTAACTCTTATTTATAGGACTACAATGGCAAAATAACTCTGCTTTGGATCAACTGGAAGTTTTTATATTAATATCTTAGCTGTCTCTTATGGTATGGTAGACACTGCAGTGTTTAGGGGAACTGTGGCATTGTTATAGCCTATATGAATTTTCCCACATTCACACACTTCTCCTGCAGACATCTACAAATGACCAGAGTATTTCAAAAGTCTTTGTTTTTTAGGAATGATTCATTGCTGGACAAGCTGTCTTCCTGCCTAATAGAAGCTATTGCCCTCTCCCTGCCTTCACCCTTTAATTGCAAGGCAATTAAATCCCCCACTCTTTGCAGTATCTGTGGCCAAAATGAGTCATCTTATCACATCACCTTTTTCTTTTTTTTCTTTTTTATTTTTTGCTTTTGCTACATGCTTAGCAAAACGTAGTTTAATATTTCTCTGTCCTCATGGAGGTGGAGGTTTCTTCATTAATTGCTATTTTTCTAGGCTTTATCCTTTAGCTGATCAGAGCTTTCTTGCATCATTGCATGGAAAATAAAATAAAATTTCTGTTTCTCACCACAATGCGCTAATTTTTGGGATGTATCCAGTGACACCACATGAAAAGGAGGAAGTATGTCTGCGACTGATAAGCACTGATTTGAAGAAAAAAAATTCAATCTCCCACAAGGCTGGTACGGAATGCCCAGCATTTAATTTCAGATAGGATCTGAAGCATTTGAAGGACCATCATTGCCTGCTAGGAAGAAAATGATGAGAAATGGTGTGGGTGTGATGTGTAACCCCAGCAGAGGTGCTGTCAAGGGACTGCAGGCTGCCTTTGTCCAAGGGAACACACTGTGGAGCCTGCACTGAAGTGAAACCAGGTGGTTCATTTGCCAGCCTGAGCAGGCAGAGACTTTGTTTATGGCTCTGATGGTGCATTGGCAACTTGTTCAGGTTCTGCTGACAGACCTGGTGCCAGAGTGTCTTGGGTTGGAAGATGCAGCTGGAGGTGTTTATTCCATTTCCATCTGTCAGAGGTGGGGCAGTTCTCTGCTGCTCATTGGGCAGTTTTCTTTATCTCTTCCACAGCCAATCCTCCCTCCCAGAGATCTCTGCTGTTCATGGGCCATTAATTATTAATTCTCTTCTGTCCATGGCCAGTGAGTGTCCCTGCAGGGCTGATCCAATTCCAGCATCCCATGGGGAGATGCTCCGCCCAGGGGAGGAGCCAAGCATTCCTACCTGGATCCAATCTGAGCTTTGGGACAGCACAGCAGCCTTTGCCCCCTGCATTGCCAGAGGAGCAGCTTTCTGCTGCCCTGCATGGCCAGAGGGAGCCCAGGCCCATCTCCAGCAGCCCTGGAGCTGCAGAGGAAAACTCCCCCCTTGTGCAGGATCCCTGCTCCAGCAGAACCACAGCTGGCACTGCAGGAGGGCTGAGCCCCCATGGGATGGGGCTGGGACACCACCCTGGCACACAGGGGGACAGGGACTGCTCTGACTCTGGCAGTGTTGTTTTGAATTACTGCATTTTTATTTTATATTTGTTTTCTTCCCTAATAAACAACTGTTATTACCACTCCCATATCTTTGCCTGAGAGCCCTTTAATTTCAAAATTATCATAATTCAGAGGGATGGGGTTTATATTTTCCACTTCAGGGAGGCTTCTGCCTTCCTTAGCAGACACCTGGCTTTTCAAACCAAGGCACACAGGTGTCAGAACAACGACCAGGGAACAAAAATTAGGTTTCCTCCTGGGGCCTGCACTCCATGTCTGTACATTACAGGTGGGACACAGGGGTGCAATCAGGACTTTATACGCTCTTTATCAAGTCAGTGAATTTCTGCAGAGTTCAGTAAAAAGAAAGTCCCCCTTTCTCAGACTCAAGTGTCTGGATTCAAATATAAAAGTACAAAAGAAGGGGCATGGGTAGGAAAGAGCTTCTCTTGTTCACACCAATCATTTATCAGGAAAACTCTGTATACAGTCTAGTGTATGCAGTCTAGTGTATACAGTCCAGTGTATACAGTTTTCCTGAGCAGTCCTGCCCTGGTTCCTCTGCAGTGAGATGCTCAGGGCAGCATTACTTGTGCTTTCTTAAAATCTTTTGGCTTACTGCAGTTTGTGATCTACCTGCATTCTCTGTAACTGTGCTGCACAAGCTCATTGTTTCTGTTACAGGAGCCTCCACTTTTGACTCAGATTTATGTAAACTTTTTGTTTATATGTTTATTTGAAAGCTAAAAATTCTTGGCTGCCAAATCTGTTGGTGAATGTGATTATTTTAAAAATAATTTTTATAAATGCAAATGAATCGTAAGAACCAGCCCATCCCTGCAGTACTTTCAGCACATTTTGAGAAGTGCTGTTAGGGAGAGCAGTCAGATGAAGTGACATGGCAATAAGTGACATGGAAATGTAGTGGTAAAAGCAGAAATAAAAGCTAAATTTGATTTTCTTTTTTCTGCATTGGGCCATATCGCCCTTTCTGAGTGATCCCTGACCTCTGAAATATTTGCTTTTCCTAAGTTTTTCTTACATTACTTCAATTTTTGCACAATATAAAGGCATTGATTTCTCTGAAAACAGTTTGAAACCATGTTCAAGCCTCATTTGGATTCCTGTCCCAGTGTACCACTGCACCAGCTGTCCCCTCCTCCCCGTGGGGGACAGTGAGAGAGAGAAAATTGTTGAATATATTATTTCTTCTGAAACACTGCAATTAATAGAGTTTGTGTATTAAAAACTCAGGCAGACTTCCCCTCCCCAGTGCCATCAGTTACTGCAGTTTATGTATCTCCATTAGCATGCTTGCTCACTCAGCAACCTTCCACCATATTTCCCTCAGTATCAAGTGTATTGCCAACCTTTGCCAGGATACTGCTGAATTAAGGTTATTAGCTGCCCTTGCTGTTTCTTCTTAACTTCTTTGGCTTTGGAGGCTCCTAATCAAACGCTTAAAAGTTACTTCATTGCAGCCTTCTGTGATGGTATTTGCTTCTTTTAAATGCGCTTTTCCTTTCCTGAGTAGTCAGCACATCTCCCTCTCAGGGCAATATTTACTCCTAAGAGTGCCAGTGGCCAAACTTTGCAGCACTTCTGAGGGTTCCACAGGGCAATAAATTGAATATAGCAGAGTGTGTGAACTCCTGCAACTGCTGGCTGTATATATTATAATGAAGTGGGAGATGTGCTGATTATCACATAATACAGATGCATTATGTACAGAATAGGCACCAAGAGGGAAGAACGTGCTCTGGTTTTATCACTCACTATTATGAGAAGGGAAGGACCCAAGTATGTATAATTATAAACTGCAAATGTCATGCCTCCTCCTGCTTCTTCCATCATCCAGAAAAATCAGCACGTTAAGAAGGAAGCAATGCCCTGGATCTTGCCTATTAGCCTCACAAAATCAGGGAACAAAAAGTTCACAACTACTCTCTGCAATAAAAGAACTTCTGTATCTCAGGAGTTAGGTTCTGATTTTAGTTCTCATGGCACTTTAAAAAAGCAGAAATGTGATTAATCTAGTGAAGGATGAATATCCACTAGTGGTCTACAGCAGCTGCTTCAAAAGGAAATGGAGAAAATGCAAAACAAAGTTTAATGGACTGAATCAAGCAATGCATCTTTCTTGACATTGACAAGAAATCCTCAGATTTCAATTGAATATCTAACTAGTCCTCAAAGCTATAAACTTTATGGCTTAGCCATTGCTTTTCTGTTTCCTTCCTTCAGCACATTCTTCTACATGTGTGTATTCATGAAGTGGTGACTTCCAGAGGAAATGGCCTTTTAGAGTCATCACTGACTAAATCTGAAAAAACTCCCCCAAACAATGTACTGTGAACTCACTCTCCACCTCTGAATGAAATTTACACACAGGATGGTTATGAGGTGTGTCTTTTTCATATTCTACTGCTCAAATTATTTCATTTTTGTTCCTGAAAGCAGGTGGAAGTCCATGTCTGCACAACTGTGCTGAAGATACTCTCCTAGTAAAGATGAGGTTCACTTGCCTATTCATTTTTAGCTATTCACTCTGCTATGCTTTGTTTTCTCCTTCAATTTCTTAATATTTTGTTTCCTATCTTTGTCTTCTATTGTATTTAAAGAACCTTTAATGTTTATCTTAATATTCTTCCTCAGTACTGCTCATTATTCCCATTTGTACTGTCAGTGCCCTCTTTATAGTCCCTCTGTTTCCTCACATAAAATTCGAACAATACTGCAGATCTTTCCTTTTCTATAATTTTTTAAAGTTCTGTTTTGCTTTCATTTAACTTAAAAGACATATCAGTCATCCCCAGTGAAGTTTAATACCTGTTTTTACATAATGGCATATTCTCCTTTTAAGTTCACTCTATCACCACTAACATTTAGCTAATTTTGTCAGCCTTATCTCTCTCTAATAAGAATGGTCTCTTTATATTTTTTTTATTAGGAATTCTTCCCTGTTAGGGTGCTGAGCCCTGGCACAGGTTGCCCAGAGCAGCTGTGGCTGCCCCTGGATCCCTGGAAGTGCCCAAGGCCAGGCTGGACAGGGCTTGGAGCACCCTGGGATGGTGGAAGGTGTCCCTGCCCATGGCAGGGGTCTGGAACAAGATAATCTTGAAAGTCCCTTCCAGCCAAAACCACTCTGTGGTTCTAAGGTTCTATGATTTATGGTATTAAAAGTGACCTTCTATAAGTTTTTTTAACCTGTGTTTCTATACAAAATACCATCCAGTGAGTGAAATTTGAAACTTTAATTAATCAATCAAAGCTTATCATCATGAAAATAATTAAAATAAAATAAAATATTACTACTACTACTACTACTATTATTATTATTTTTTTTATTATTTCATTATTTTTATTATTTCTGAAATAGTCTCCAAGAATCAAATCCTTTATCCCAGCCTGTTCATTTGTCATTACAAGTGTTATCCACCTTCTGGTACCTCTTAAGCACAGTGGTTTTTTTCCCCTTTTATCTCTTGATCATTAGATGTTACAATTCATTTGCAGTAAATTTAAGTCCTCAATTGTTACTGTGATTTTAGATCTTTGAGAACATCTTGTGACCTTAGATTGAAGGATGATGAATATTTTTGTTGTGTTACTCAATAGCAAATAAATCAGCCCAAACCCTTTCTTAAAATTCTCTAACAGAACTGCAGAAACCACGATTCATTTATCTCCTGCTTTTCCTTTTCATTACTGCCCTAGAGAATTTAAGGAAAGCTGAATGTTGATTAAAGTACAATGAATCCAAAAGCACAGGATTTCTAACAGAAATTACCAAAGATCTTAGTTCTCAAAGGACAAAACGCAGCATAATTTCAGAGAACAAATATTGATAAATAGATTGGCCCTGGCTGGAGGTGCAGTTGTGGGTTTGTAGAGTGGTTTGTAAGCCATGAAGCACATTGCACACGTGCCTTTCTGGGTGTTTGCTTTATTTGTTCTGTATTTTTTGAGGCTGTTGACCAATTCCACCCAAATCTAATGGGCAAATAAATTGACATACTATAAACCCTGCCTTTGTTTTTCCTGCCTTTCAAATTAAGAAGTTGGATAGAGTAGAGCCACCCTATTGATTGCTCTGGAAAGGATGAACTTCAGCTCAATCTTATTAAAATACAGAGTGTGTACATTCACATGGGACCCTATGACCAGAAAAAGGGAGACTTTGCTGAAATTTGAAGCTTACTGGGCAGCTCAGACACAAAGCAATACAAAAACAGTCTTTACTTGCTCCATAATTTGCAAAACATTTGAAGAATTTAATGGCCATGTGATAGTAGTATTCCTTGTCTTTGGGCATATAATGGTTACAATTCTTAAACTTATATTTCAGAGAGCTACAGCTGCCTATGAATTTGTGAGTGCTCAGGTTCCTTGAACACAAGCCTCAAGGAACCTGAACTGGGTGCTCACAAAATGATCAGAAATAAATTCACACAGGAAATCAGTGACAGTGTTAGCGTTCAAAAACACATAATCACGGAGTGATTATATGAGGTGCTTTTTATTAAGAGCTCTGGGAATTGGGGTATTAGAACCCAAATCTAATTCTGACCATACATTCAAGGTGAAGGTGTTTTATACTCTATCGTTACATAACTTTCATGTTAATTATTAAACTTACATCGTTCTATTGTATACATAGATTTCAGCTAAACATAGCCCCCGTTAAATTTCCAACATACTTTCTCATGATTCTTCTTATGGTTATATAATAATTATACTTAATTACTAAACAATCATCACATCTAACAATTATATCATTTATCACACTGCTTACGCAGGTGCAGTGATCTGAGAAAACACAAAGCCCAACATTTTAGAGTTCTATCTTTAACATTTTCAGGGCTCTGCTATCAACAGGACAGGATGAAATGGCCTCAGGCCGTGCCAGAGGAGGCTCAGGTTGGACATCAGGAGGAATTTCTTCCCTGAAAGGGTGGTCAGGCATTGGAGCTGCCCAGGGAGGTTTGGAGTCCCCATCACTGGGACTGTTCAAGGAAGGACTGGACGTGGCACTCAGTGCTCTGGTCTGCGTGGCAAGGTGGGGATGGGTCAAAGGCTGGACTTGATGATGTTGGGGATGCTTTCCAACCTAAATTACTCTGTGATTCTGTAATTATAAAGTGCATTTTCCTCCTGTTTTAACTGAAAAATTACTGGCATATTTCATAGTCCATTTTCAACTAAGCTTTTCTGTAGCAATGCACAAAATGAGTTTTCCACACTCAAAGCATTTACAGTGCTAATAAAGAGCAAAGCACATTTGATGAGCAAGCTTTGCAAAGAGTCATTGAGCACTCATCTCCAATTTGTGTTTTTGATGCTTTCCCACAGTGTTAGCAGAGGCCCTCAACAAAACTCTCAGAAGAAACACATTATTACATCTTCATTCAACTGAAACTGTGACAATTCACAGGAGCCCCATTCTGCACACAATACATGCCAGGGAAAGAATCAGGAACAGAATCAGGGCTCTAGGAACACCAGCAGAGGGGAAATAATACATGCACTGCAAACGTGGTGGGGTTTTACATGAGAAATTAATTAAAACCTGTAAAATTTACACTTTGATGTCAGGAACAAAGCTGAAGTGTGGAAAATCTCTGTTCTAAGCTGGGATGAGAAGGAATGTTGTAGGACTTCTGTTTCCTTTATAGAATTTCTTGGGATACAGTTTTAACTGAGGAATGAGGTATTTCAGTCAAAGTATTTCACAGCACTGTGACATCACTCTGGGGTATATTAATAATGCAACATTGGCACCAAGGCAAAATTATGATGGCTTTCCTCTTCATAGTACAATGTTAATTAGAACTCTCAAGTGAGGAGGGGTTGTTGTTCATAAAGCTTTGTCAGAGAGAGAAAATGTGTATTTGTCCTGACTGCAGGGTGCCCAATGTCTTTGTGAATAACTAATCTGGGATAATAAACACAACAGCAAAAACAAGAGAAAGCAGGAGGATGCAGATGTTCCATCTGATAGTGCCTTGGGTACAGGGTCTTCACACTACCACAAATCACTTCAATCACTTTAAAAATGATAGAATTATTTAGGTTGGGAATGACCTCTAAGATCTTTGAGTCCAACCTTGATCCCAGCACTGCCAAGCCACCACTAAATCAGGTATCAAGTTCAGCATCTCTGTGAAAACCTGAAATAAAACAAAATCTCACAAACAGACCTCCTTCAATAACTGCATTAAGCCTAGCAAATGGGATAAGTATCTAAATATCCTCCCAGAGATATTTAGTTCAGCTTAGCACACACATTCATTGTCCTGCCAATACTTCCACCTTCAGTGCTAAATTACTGTTTTCAGCAGTGAGATGCTTCATTAGCACAAAAGAAGTTGTTCTTCATCTTCTCCAGTCATCCAGCAATTTGTGCTGTTGATTTTTTTGGAAAAGGCTTCCAGCAAGTGGTGAAATTGAGTCACTGAAGGATCTGAAAGAGGGACTGCTGTAATGAAATTACCTCCTACTGCACAAGCAGTAGGAAGAGGCCCCAGAATTTGCCCCAGACTTGTTTCATTGCTAGCTGGCTGATCATTCCAGATTTTCTTTCTCCCATATGCTGTGTAGTACAGAAAATGGTGCAGAGTGTGTCTAGAGATTGTCTTGGTTGCACATCATCATGTGTTCAGTGCAGCAACTCACATCAATACTGAGTAGCTAAACTTATTGTAGTTCCCTACCTAAGGAGGCAGGACCTCTGCCTGGGAAGAGAGAAAAGGTAAAACAAAGCATTGCAGCTCACTTAATTTTCAGGCGTAATGGTGCTTGAAAAAGTATCTTGACTTCTAATTTTTTTTTTAATGTTATTACATTCTGGGTGTTTCATTTGTATCTTGCCTAGTAAATAGAATTATTATTATATAAGTGCAACATAATACTACTACTCACGCAGCAGCCAATACACAATGTGTTAGTTTTATTAAAATTCAAACCTAGATGGCTGCTGAGTGTTGGAAAGTACATTACTAATACAACTGAATTGATTTTGTTGAACCCATTGAAGGTAAAAGCATTGGGCATAATTTGTCTACATTTCTGAAAAAAAAAAAAAAACCAAAAACAAAACAAAAAACACCCACATTTGAGACTTTACTACACAACAGATCCATTTATAAAGCCAGACAGCATAAACCAGAGAAAACAATGTCCTGGAAAATAGACACAAAGGTCAGTTAAAAGGAAAACATGCAGAACAAAAACTGATTATGTTCAGGTTGGTACAAAATGCAGCATTAAAATAATTCTTAGTGTTGTCTTTGTAAGGACTGTTGCAAAGCTTACTAATCTCAGTATTTCATGCTTTGTTCTTCCCACTTTACTAAAGATCAGATGCTGGATGTGTGCATTCACCTTTCAAGTTGGTCCTGGGAAAATTGTTCCTATAAAATACAAAAAATACATTATTTTGACCCCCTATACACATCCATCAGGACTGTAATGTAATGTATTCCTGAATGTAATTTATTCCACCTTGTTATCATTCAGGACAAAGGAAAGAATATGGATGAATTAAAATCTCCCCCAAATTTTTTCAGGGTCACCTAGAAAACTAGTGTGTATTGGTGAGGTGCAAACCCAATGGAGAACTGTCCAGCAGGTACTCATGAAATTGGGGGCTGTCTGCATTTCTGGACTTCTGGATTTCTGGATCAGCTGAAAGCAGAACTGCTAAAATACACTTGACTGGTAAGAATATTTCCTGCTCAGTTCATTGCTATCCAGAGAAATTTGAGGGCACATAATAATGTATTTTTGTTGGAGACAAAATGTGTGTTAATGAAAAAAATAAAAATTGGAAATAGGTAAAAAAGTGTCATTTCATATTTTTGAGTTGTCTGCTGTGAATAAAAATCAGCCATCCTTGACCTATGTGTCTGATGAAAACCTAAGTGGGAGGATGAATTCTGATAGAGAGATAAGATGCTGAGAAAAGAAAGGAGTAGATTGAATAATGTGTCTGGGATTGTAACTAATTCAGAAATAAGTCATGGACTGAAGTGTAACCAAGGACTGGAATATAAATAGTTTGAGCAGAACAATGGGAGTCTGGAGTGGAAGCAAAGTGACAGGGTCAGTAATGGAAGGAAATACAAATTAACTCCAAAGCAGGAAAGATGAATGGAGAAAAGGAAATTTCAGGGGTACTGCAGATCTGTGGAAATATAATAATGAGAAATGCAGCATCAGCCCTAGGAAAATGCAATGGTTTTGGACAAGATTTTGTTGTGAACAGAAATTAATTTTAAGTCAGATCTTTGTCCTTCCAAACAGGATCCAATGGACCTCTTAAATGCCTTAGGATAAGAGACTGTATTTTTTATTTGATTAATCTCTATTTCATCTACATTTCACCTCATTGTGGCTTTGCTCTTTTCCTTCTCTTTTTTTTTTTTTTTAATGCTGGACTGATGTGACATTCCCTAAAGAGGTTGTTGGTCCTGTTATTTAGTTAGAACAACTTGGCCTTGAGGAGATGCAGCAGAAAGTTCTGGAACTAGAAGCCTTCATAATGATGAGGGATAAGAATACCTCTAGTCAATCCATTTATTTATTTTCAATGTGTCTTTAGAAACTTCTAAAACAGCTGTGGTGACATTACAAAACTCATCACTGGGTACAGAATTGTGTCAGAAAATGCTCTGACACACCCTAATGGGGTCAGGACTGAGGTCTGTTTCAGGTGTCTGTGTCTCCATCAAAAACCCAGATTACCATGTTCTCATTCTGTCAGAAGATTTTCATGGCAAATGTAGGAAACCGAGGCATAAAAGGGCAAAAGAAGTTATTCTGTGTTATTCAAGGACTCTGTATTAGGAACTGGATTCAGAAAGCACTGCCCTTGGATCTCAGACAAGTGTGGAATTCTTTCAGGGAAAAAGCACCATGAAATCTTGCATTTACCCTGCCATTAACATTGACAATCTCCCTTCATCGTGCAGAAAGACTCAATGAACTTAGTTCTCAAATCTTGTAACTTAAGGAAATGAAATAAAGTTCAGAAAAAAATTACAAATGGCAAAGCATTTTGTCTACTTAGGATATTCTCTTCTCAGCAAATTTTGGCTACCTTCCTATTCCCTAAAACCAGACATGTTGGAGGTCCTCAAGAAAAACTAACAAGTTGCTGTACTTTCAATTTTACATATGCCTTGCTTAGAAAATCACATTCTTTTACAAAGAATAAAGCCAGGAGGATAATATTTGAAATCCTCCCCCCTGAGTGCCAGCAGTCCTCCAGTTTTGTAATATTTTTGAAGAGTTTTGTAAATTCACTCCACATTAAAACCAGAATGTCCATATCACACGGGTTAATCACACACTGGGACACATCCATGCCACAATAAGGCACAGAACAGAAAGCCAGGTACATTTTCACTTTTGGAATACTTTAAAAGCAGATCAAGCTGAAGAGTGGAGAGAAAATCATAGAACCAAAAATATGCTGAGTTGGAAGGGGCCCACAAGGATCATTGAGCCCAACACCTGGCCCTGCACAGGAGAATCCCAAAAACCACCCCATGTGTCTGAGGGCATTCTCCAAAATGCTGTGGTCCATGGCATGGCTCAGAGGATGATGGGTTTTATTAGCCAAGCTCCACAGCGCTTTGTAGGGTTTTTTAAACAAAACCTTCAGGTCCAAAGTGGGTGGCTCAGGGGCAATGGGGAGTAGAAAGACCCCAATCATTGGGATGCTTGTATCATGACATGAGGAGAAGACAGGGGTTATAAAAGATATTTCTTGTCCTCTGAAAGGTAGAAGGCTGGACATGCTATTAAATTTAATAAAGAAATGAAATCCAATGGGAAGGGCAAAGAAAAGTCTTGAAGGAGGTTGATGGACTGCATCCAAAGCAGGAAGAGCTGTCAGACCTTTGAACAGGAGCACATTCCCCTTCACCCCTCCAGGGTTTTGTTACCCTGCCTGATGCTTCAGCCTTCACAGAAAAGCTGTTTTAACAGCTCCTCTCAGTGCTTCCCTGACCATCCTCATACCCATGTCAGGGAACACAATGAAATAGGGATAAAGAAAAAACAAGAGAAAACAATCCCAGTTTGACAACATTTGTTGTCATTCTGTAGATTGCACATAACCCATAGATCTCTCACTTTAAATCTGGAATGGATTTGTGTTGGTAAATCTGTTAAGTAAAAAAAAAATACAATAAATATATATCCCTTTAAAACTTTCCTCTTAAAATGGGATAGATTTTTAAGCCCTGAAGTAGTAAACACACCCCCTTAATAATGGTCAAGAGGCTTCACACAGTCGATTTGCACAGATTTACACTGCTGAAGAGCTATCTTCTATGGACCCTACTGAAAACACTGCCTAGCAGATATTATTCCCTTTCTCAGCATTTTTAGTAAATTAATCAAGTGCAGAAAATTGTGGCTTTTCAGAAGAATAATCCCTGTATGATTTATCATGTTGGTTTTTCACTATACACAAGTTTGTCCCAAGACTTTTTTGAGTGTTTATTTGAACAGGCACATAAGAGTTGATATTGCTGGAAGAGTTTATTAATTTCTGTTCCTTACCTGCCTCATTTTCTAGGACTGTACAGACACAGCACTATCCAACTTTCATGACCATTATAAAGAAAGATTCTGCTTGCAGTCAAGACGTGTGAATAAATTAAAATGTTTATTAATGAGATCAGACAGGTGTTCAAGAGATTTCCCAAGAGGTAATCAGTAGAGTGAAGCCCAGTTTCCAGAGTGAAGAATCACAGAAGCACATCTATAATCATCTTGTCTTAACCTTCCTCTGTGCTTGTCTCAGGCTTTTACATTGTAGCAGCATTTTTATTGAAAATTCACTTGATTTTAATTAGGCTTTCAGCCACATGCAACCTCCCAGTTAAAGACATTACCTTCTATCCATATTGTGCTCAGTTTTTGGGATTGTTTTGCATCCTGCCAAGGGAGATCAGGGTTAAAATACCTTCTGAGCAGACCCAAGTGCTGCAGATCTGTGCTAATAAGGTTTGCCAGGCTACAGCTAATTCCATGTGTTTTCACACATCAGCTCTGCTGGGTTATCCCATTGGCACTGGCAAAACACTGCAAACACATGGAATGAATTCACTGAATTCACAGAATGACCCGGTTGGAAGAGACCTTAAAGATCATCGAGTCCAACTCAGCCCCAACACCTCAACTAAACCCTGGCACCCAGTGCCACATCCAGGCTTTGTTAAACACACCCAGGGATGGTGACCCCACCAACTCCCCAGCCAGAACTTTATCACCCTTTCTGGAAAAAACTTTTTCCTGATATCCCACCTGTATTTCCCTTGGTGCAGCTGGAGGCTGTGTGCTCTGGTTGTGTCAGTGCTGCTGGAGAAAGAGCCCAGCCCCAGCTGAGCACAGGCACCTTTCAGGAGCTGTGCAGAGTGATGGGGGCAGCCCTGAGTCTCCTTTTCTCCAGGCTGAGCACCCCCAGCTCCCTCAGGGGTTCCTCACACAGGGTTTGTGTTCCCAGCCCCTCTCCAGCCTCGTTGCCTGCTCTGGGTGGGCTCAAACATCTCAACATCCTTCCCAAACTGAGGGGCCCAAAACTGGACACAGTAGTCCAGTTGTGCAATTAGTTGGAGCCTGGCAAACCTTATTAGCCCAGATTAGCACAAATACTTGCCTTGAATTGTTCCAGACCTGTCTTGAATATCTCTATTCTGTGCTCTCAGGAATGAAAGGGGTTTGCTAACCCCAGCTGGTGCTGACCCTGACAGACCTGAGGCAGCTTTGCACAGCTCTGTGTGTTTTGTCTTCATCCCAAACACCTCAGCTCTGGCTGCTGCTGAAGATTTATCACTATTTTATCACTACTGCTGCATTAATGCAACTGAGCTGTTCCTTGACCCGAGCTGTCGCTGTGAGTTATGGGACCGGAGCAGCAGGAGATTTATCCCTTCTGTTTTATGGGGTGTTTGATGTTTTGAAAAGGGAGGACTCCCATTGCCCCTACTCTGAAAGGGCTTTAAATTCACTTGCCTGGAGCCAGCTGTTGTGTTTTGATGTAGTTTCATTGAAGTTGGTGGAGTTATGTCAGGAAACCAGGTTACAAGGGAAAAGATTAAATGCCACGTACTTACTTCATATTGCTCTTGATCTCTTGTTAACATCTTAAATACTTTTTCCACATTTGCTTTGCTAAGGAGATGTATTCCAAGCATTTCCTTGGAACAAAAAGTTAGAGGGATTCCTACAGATACATACATGAAATCAATGATTTTATGCAATTCCAGTTTGAAAAACCTTAACAAAGAAACAAACAAATGGTGCTGAATTCAAATAATGTCACGTGGGTTTTCTCCTTTATTTATTTTAAACCCCAGATGTCTGTTTAAATAAATTGTTCCTGCTCAACAAAATCTTAACCATATTATTTTTAATTTGGTATGGCTTTGACTTGTATAGACACCTAGTTTTCAAGGAAATAATCTATAATATTGGAATAATATGTCAGTTCTAGTCTGATCTTTTTAAGCTGCAATCAGTACTTTTTATAAGAGGTTTTTGATCCACTATACACTTCACCTGAGGGAAAAATTAACAAACATTGAACCAATAAACTACAATATATTTTTTTAACTCCTCTTGTAATTACCAGTGTTAGACACAGAAAAGAAATGTACCGGAGAATGAAATTTAGCATGTTTCCTTCAATACTAGTAGTGAACAAAAATTGGTTTTTAAAGTCAAGAAAATGATAAAATTAAAATCTCAATGTAAACATAAAATTAAAATATCAATGTAAACATAAAATTAAAATCTCAATGTAAACATTAAAGAAGGGATTTCCTTTTGGAAATCTTTTGGAAATTAGATTTCTGTGTGGTCTTCAAAGGTCCAGCCCATCAACAGCATAAAAGACCAATCTGGCCTTCCATCAATGCTCAAAAATATTTTTAAAAATTGCAACTCATTCAAAAGTTGGTTTTATACCATGTAGACAGTATGACTCCAATGAGGAATTCAGAACAAAAAGACTTAAAAGATGGGTAAAAATGGAGTGTTGCTATCCATACACAGCAGAATGTTAACTTTACAATTCTTAATAGCATCCCCAATTGGAATTGTGTCAGAGTGAAGGAAAAGCAAGAAGAAGTGAACCCCTGGGAATTCATGAACTGAATGCCCCTTGTAGTTGAGGGAAATCTATTTGCAGAAACAAATTGACCTTGCCAGTGAGACAGAGACACAGATGTTAAATGATGTAACCAGGCTCCAGATCTGCTGAATCACATGTAGCTCTTGCAGCAGTGAAGAAAGTGGTGGAGGCTATTTTTGCTAGCATAAAGGACATTTAGTCAGAATAGAAGTGTCTCTATTGAATCCTCAATGGATGTCTATGTGAAAAAGTGAAAAATTTATTAAAAGTCTATTGTCCCATCTGTAGAAGACATTTGAGAGACTGAAATCATTAATGGCTTAAATGTTGCTAAAATCATCAGAGGATTTTTGCTCACTGGCAAACTGCAAGAGCTGCTCATCTGTGAGCGCTGAAGCCACCCCTCCCCAGATGTGCTTCCTGACTGGAATTTGGGCTGTGACAGGAACTGGGGGCAAGATAAAAGGGATAATTATTGTCTAGACCCAGGTCTAGGGAGAAGAATGCATACAGAAGTGATCCTGCAAGAGAGACTGGGATGCTGATGGCTCAAACAATCAGAGGAAGCTGCTGCTGTGCAGAGTACCCAAGGGTGAGCACAGCCCAGCCCAGGCTGCAGCTGGTGATGGATGAGATAAGGACAGAGGGGAGTCCTGTGAGGCAGGAACGTCTCCTTGTCCTTATCAGAACTCAGCTGTGGGAACTCCCCCACCTAGGAGGTCCTGGGGCATTCACAGGTGGCCTGAAGGTGCTCACTCTGCTGAGGGGTCATCATGGGCCATGATGGGCCCAGATGTGATGGGCAGCTGTATGGAATTAGAAGGCAACAAAGACTCCTGACGTGTCCCCTGATCCATAATACTCCATCCTCCAGGTGGCCTTGATCACAACATTCCATCCTCCAGGTGTCCCTGATCCAGAACATTCCATCCTCCAGGAGTCCCTGATCCACAACATTCCATCATCCAGGTGTCCCTGATCCAGAACACATCATCACCCAGCTGAAACACCCTGCCCTAGGGCAGGTACCTGGCTGTTCTTACTTGAGCCTGAGTGAACATAAACCCAATATCTCTTCAGTATTGGGGATTTTACTGGGAACCTTTTGTTGCTACCCAAAGGATCCAGTCTGTGACCAACGCTGTGACCATGATTGTTCAGCAAACAGATCTCATTATGAGGTGCATGAGTGGTGAGATCCTCACATTTTTGTCCTTTGCTTCTCTTTCTTATGCATAGTCTTAAGTGATTTTTTAATGCTTTTTTATTTTCATAGTACTATCGATAATAAAAACCAAAATGGCTGCATGCCTGTTTTCCCATGCAATTTAATTATTTTGCAATAAGCTCTACATGTGTGTATTTACAAACATCCTTCATTTGGTTTTGTTTGACTCTAATTTGCTCCAAGAGATTTATTAACGGGAATCTGGGTAATCATTGCCTTCTGTAAAGGGTTGCAATAACATGAAACATACAAAACACAGATCCAACCTATATTTTCCAGGTTTTCATGTTTTTAGAGGACTTTTTTCCAAAATTAATAATTCTAAATGAAACCTCATGTTTCTCCACACTTACAACAAAATTCATTTTGCAAGAGGATTTAACTCACAGTACCCAAAGGATGCCTTTAGTGTTTTTATTAAAGTAAGGATGTGTTGGATTGGAAAGGTTTAGATGATCTGAAGATGTGTCTAGAGCAATCTGTGGAAGAGAAATCCATTGACAATTGCTAAATGCAAAGCCAGTGGTGGAACCTATGCAAATATCTCTGTCTGGAAGGATAGATGCAAGGAAATCTTAGTATGAGCTGGTCCTGTTCTATCACTCTTTCCTCTGCAGCTGGTTTAGCCACTACTGCAAACAATTCTGGTTTAGTGGGATTTTGGTCTGGAGTTAGAACAATTCTGATGTTTTAGTGACATTCTGACTCAGGTAAAATCAGTTTTCACACAGTGGTTTATGCTGACCTAGGAAAAAAAGGTTATTCCACTAATGTGAGGTGTGTTAAAGGTCAGACCTAGAGTTTGACTCTAATGTTGTGTACCCAAGCTTTATTATGGATTTCTTGTTCACTCCTGCAGCATGTACCAGGACTTATCAAGTACAGACATTCCTTGATTGGAAGTTCCTTTATTCAACATTTCTTTTTGTTTCAAAACAAAAAAACTGGCTTTGACTAAAAGAAGAATGCAAAGCAAAACTCAACTGAATGACAAATCTGGCTGTTGGCTGCAGCACCCCAGTTTCTCAGTGTGGTTTTTTGGAAGGTCCAAGATTAAATCAGGAAAAGAGCTTGCATCAGGTTGAGTCCAGAGATGAAGGTAAAAACTATGTTCACTCAGATCAGCTCCCACTGATTAAACCTTCGTGTTTACAAACTGCATTGTTGTTTGCTTCTTGAAATAAATTGAAGGAATTAAATTACAGATTATTAATACTGTCAGGAAACATGATAATCCTTTATACCTGCAGACACAAACCAAATATCATTGCCTGGAATAGGGTGACAGTGGTGACTTCAAGGCAAGATTACCCTCAAATTAATTAGCTCGGGTACAGAGATCAGCCTAGCTTGAGCTGTGTGCAGTGTGATGTCAAAATTGCATCCAAAAAGGTTCATGAACTTACAGGATGTAAGTTTATCTTGTTGCACTCTCTCAATAAAATAATCCTTATTAGTGGCAATGAAATCTGACCAGATGCCATTTAACTATTGCTGCGTATCTTTGAGGACTTAAAGAGAAAAGTGTTTATGTGGATTTAAAGAAAACTGTATGTGTGTAAATATGGCTACAAACACTGATAAACTTCTTCTGAATTTTCTAGATGCAATAAAAACCAAAAATAACCAAATCTCAGGAATACTTGCCTCTTTCTGGGAAGCTAATTGAATAATGCATCTCCCATTCTCATCAGAAATCACTGTTTGCTGTATTTTAATGCTGCATTTCTAAGAGGAAAATGGAAAATTAAAAAAGCATGTCAATGTAATGAGCTGTATTTATAAGACTCTTTTTTGCCAAGTGACTCAGGGTGCTATAAAGATAATAAAGTCAAGTTATAATCACACAAATTGTTATGAATGCATATTATTAATTAATGAGGGAAAATCTAACCCCCAAAATTAGACTCAAATGTAGCACCATTAAAAACAAACAGTAGAGCAAGACAAGAGGTTGTTAGTGTTGTTTCAGGAAGTTTAGAGACACTCCATTTTTTTTTTTTTTTTTTTTTGGTGTGATTTTTTTGACTTGGATTTTGTTGTGGGCTTTCTACCTTAAAAGACATAAGGCAGGATTTTCAGACATCTCAAAAATCTCATGAAATATTTATGTGCCTGAAACTTATCCATGGATGGAATAGAGAATGCTGACCCTAGGCAGCTGGGCTTTCTGCAACATGTGCCAAAGAATAGCTTGAAAAATGCCTCTTCTTAACTAGGGAACAACTTAAAGTTGTCAGCAAGAAGGACACATTCCCTTCCAGAATTTGTGTGTGAAAATCAGGGCTGCCAGCAATTACCTCTGTCCTTTCAAGACTGACATCCTGAAATTTTCTCTTCCATCCATAAAAAAAAAAAAAAAGGATTCAGACTTCATTGCTGAAATGTACAGACTTCATAAATATTGATTTTTTTTTTTCCTATGGAGGTAATTCACTCTGCTTTCTGGTGAGTTCTCTTCTGAGAAAAGATTGATCTGTGTTTGGACCTTTTCCAGGAAAAGGTGAGAATTCAACCCAGTCTTCTATTCATTTTTACAGATGGCCACACTAATCAAGTTATGTTATTTGAAAAGAAAATGTCTGGCATTTCATATTAGAAGAGCTTTGCATTTCTGATTTGTGTTAGATAGACTGAGCCTGTTTATTGAAGTCAGGCCTTGGGGATTTAGGCAGGGGAGGAGATGCATTTCAGTTGAGTTTACACTTTGACAGCATCAATGTCTTACTCTACGCTGGTCATTTGGGATCTTTCCAGTGTCAGGGGGAAGTAGTGAGAACTTTGAGTGATTGCTTTGTCTATTCTCCTCAAGTTTCAGGTTCATTTTTTAATTTAAAAATTCTTTTCATTGCTTAATTTCTTCTTTTTCTCAAAGGGCACCCCTGTTTATAAGGGGGTTTACTAGGCCCAAGAAAAATGAATTAACTGATTCATGGTCACTTATAGATTATTAAACAATAAATGTAAAATAAAGGAATGAAAGCAGTCATTATGCCTTTGACTCAAACCCCAATCAATTAAAGAGTTGCCATTTCTGATCAATATTTGTCTTCCCTGGCCTTCAGTGTTCAGAGTGATGGAAATTATGTAGTTCTTTCAGGTAATCTGTTAACCATTTCATGGTCCTCCCCGTGAGCCACTAGGAAAGTTTCCCTCCAGTTCTACATAAACATTCCCAGACAGAATTTTAAACCTCTTGTTTTTCATCTGATCTATGATCATGGAGAGGAGGCAGTTTCCTGGTGTGCAGTAACCCTTGTGTGCATTTCTGTACTGCTAACATGTCCTCCTTTCTCACTTTTGGTAACAGGAGACTTTCTTGTTAACAACCAGAATTCATAATATTTTTACTGACAAGACCATGAAAAACAGAGAAATATATTGTATTTTGGGAGAACCCCCGTGGCAGGGAGGAATGATGAATCTGGCTCCATATTCTCAGAAGGCTAATTTATTATTTTATGATACTATATTATCATAAGTAATGCTATACCAAAGAATACAGAAAGGATAGTTACAGAAGGTTAAAAAGATAATAATGAAAACTTGTGACTCCCTCCAGAGTCCTGACACAGCTTGGCCCTGATTGGCCAAAGAGTGAAAACAACTCCCAGCAGAATCCAATGAAACAATCACCTGTGGGTAAACAATCTCCAAACACATTCCACATGAGCACAACACAGGAGAAGCAAATGAGATAAGAATTGTTTTCCTTTTCTCTGAGGCTTCTCAGCTTCCCAGGAGAAAAATCCTGGGCAAAGGGATTTTTTCAGAGAATGTGAATGCTACAGAAATATGTTTAAAATTCTTTCACTGCTTTTAAAAACTGAGGCTTTCATTTTTCTTTTCTCTTAAACTGAAGTGATTTTATTAATGCCAGTTTGACAGTCTGATGTTTGACCCCAGCTGGCAACTAAGTACCACACAACCCCTTGCTCATTTCCTCAACCCCTTGGCCTAGTGGGATGGGGATGAGAATCAAAGACAGGTAAAACTTGTGGATTAAAATAAGAACTAATATAATAATTGATAATCTAAAGAATTAATTACTAATTATGTAAATAAAGTAAAATATATTTAAAGAATGATAGAATAATTTAGGTTGGGAGGGACCTTTTAAAGAGCATCAAGCCCCTTGGGGTGGAACAGAGTTAATTTTCTTCGCAGTATCAGTGATGGATGTTTGATCCCATGGCCAGGCACAATGCCATTTCAATTGACCCTTCCTAGGAATTGTGAAATTCCTTCATCTCTTTATGTATCCCTTGATAATCAACACAGCTTTAAATGAAAAATAAATAAATAAATGGGATCAGTTTGCCTAAGTGTGTTTAGTTAATGTTTTCCTTCACAATTGGGGCAGCCTAAAAGCATTCCCAGGGTCAATAATGGTGGCCAGAAAAACAACTTGATTGCTTTTCAAACTGTGTCGATTCTTTGGTAATCTTTCAGAATACTTCTGTTTAACAAACAGCTGTTCCCACCATTAGAATCTCCATTAAGGTGAATCTCTTCCTAGTGTATAATTTCTTCCCTCTGATTTATCCTGGAGTTCAAAAGCATATACAGAGACATGGAGATAAGGGGGAGGAGAGACAACATCTCTCTTTAAAATGCAACTGATTTCAGGCAAACAACTTATGTTCTCACTATTTCAACATTAAACATATACTTCACATTAAAAGCAATCAGGCCAGAAGAGAGAGAAGCAATTAAAGCCAAAAGAGACAGAGAGGAAATGTTTTAGTGGCAGTTCTTTTTCTTGTCCATTTTTTCCCCTCCCTTTTTTCCTCCATGAAGCCAATTTCATTTTCAGAGCCTAAAATTACATTGCAATCTCAAAGCAATTTCTCTTCTTTTTGCTGGAATACAGAGATTGCTGGTTTCTGCTGTTCTAGGGGTTTTTTTTTTCACCCTCTGTAAAACAGAAGGCTTGCAGGAGTACTATTTTGACAGGCACTAAAAAGAAGGCAGAGACAGGCTTGGTGTGGAAGTGCTTTAAAATCTCGTGTGCAGTGTATTGTGTTACAGCACAGTCATCTGACTGGAAGCAAAACACAAGTCCTGTCTCTGTGATAAGCTTCTCTCCAAAAGAAGTGAAACCAACTGCAACACAGTCCTGAAGCACAAAAGAGCTTAGGTCTGAATTTGAAGGTGAATAAAAAACATCTTTCTAAACAAGATAAGAACAAGACGGCGTGAAGACTTTAATCTCAGGAAATGCATTTGAGGTGCTTGTCACTGGTTGAGCAAATGAGATCACCACTGTATATCAGTCAGATTCAAAATTAAGCAGAGAGCAAAATGAAAATCACATCAAAGATCTTCATTTAATTGTTCATTAAGAACCCTAAAGGGAAATGGCAGTGGTGAACTTCACTGTACAGTCAGTTGTAGGAAGGGCTGTAGGCTGGGAAAAGAGCAGTTTTTCCTTTTTCTCTGCTTTTCTTTTTCTGCAGTTCATGCTTTTATTGTAAATCCTAGATTGCCAGGACCACCCAGTCTTTTTATCCCATCATGATGAACAGGAGTAATTATGGCTGTGCCTGCCCTTACCTCTCAGCCCCTCTCAGAGGGGGAGCCTATTCTATTTGCAGGGACTCCCGTGGCAGGCAGGAATAATGAATGTTCTCAGAAGGCTAATTTATTACTTTATGATACTATATTATATTAAAGAACACTGTACTATACTAAAGAATACAAAAAGGATACTTACTCAATGCTAAAAAGATAATAATGAAAACTCCTGACTCTCTCCAGAGTCCTGACACAGCCTGGCCCTGATTGGCCAAAGAGTGAAAACAACTCCCAGCAGAATCCAATGGAACAATCACCTGTGGGTGAACAATCTCCAAACACATTCCACATGAACAAAACAGAGGAGAAGCAAATGAGATAAGAAATGTTTTAATTTCTCTCTGAGGCTCCTCAGCTTCCCAGGAGAAAAATCCTGGGAGAAGGGATTTTATCAGAGAATGTGGGTGTTACAGAGCCCAACAATCATTCACACCTGCACGGGTGACCTACAACTACAAATACAACCAACAATTCAGAGAATAAAGGGATGTATGGAGGTGTTCCCCAAGGGGCATAATTTCTCCTGGGACTCTTCTTTGTTCCCCTGGTGAAGGAATTTGGTCAGCTCTAAAGCTGTGTTGGTAATTCCTGACACAAACTCAGATGGGCAGGCGACCACGGCAGCCATCCACCAAACCCACCTGTAGATTCTGCCCTAGGAATAAAAGAATCTGCACTAGGAATGGTTTGCACTCTGAAGTAAGACAATAATTTATATTAGACAACTTTCCTATAGTGTCCCATGATGAAAAGCATAGGATTTGCATTTTTGGAACAAATCCATTGCTGTCAATGAATCCAATCATGTGAGGAGGACTGCGGAGTTGGGGTCACCTCTTGAAATATGATTAGAACTTTAGAAACTCTCAGAGCCTCCTTACAGAGTTTAACAGAGAACAATGTTCTCCTTTTAACAGTTTATAGGATGGTTTAAAAAGCAATTTTTAAAAGACTCTGATTTTCATTTAAATTCTATAGGGTTTTTACAATTATATCTGTGGAACTTGGTATTTTCATGTCTATAGATTATGTACAGATCTGTAAAAGTTTATTGTAATATTCTTACTAAATCCACCAGGCTGTTCCAGAAAGCTCTGTAGCTTCCTATTTTCAGTGCATTTAATTTTGGAAGAGCTGGGGGTTTTTGTTTCTTTGCTTTAAAAGCACACACATAAAAAACCTGCTGTCATAAAATTCAAGGTGACCAATAAAGAGTTAAAACAACTCACAGCCTTCCTCACTCCCACGTGGCTGGCAAGCAGCTTCTGCTTGAGCTGTTGGTAGACTTGCAGCAGGAATGTACACACAGAAATTAATGGTGCTGTTTGTGAAATAAGGGGGAAAAAGGAAAATGTCTCTGTTAAGACTTGATCCACCTGGGACAGCACAAGGTAAGCTGTGCACAGCACACTGTGCATCACAACTCTCATCACAGATGAATGGCCAAAGCCTCTGGAAAGCATATGGCTTAAGCAAATGAAGAGTGTCTGGAGCTGCTTACTAATGAGGAAAAAGCAAGCAAACAAAACTGAATGTATTAGTCCATCACTAACTAAAGGGCACTGTATGTCAGCAACAAAATAAACAGATAAATCAGTAGAATCCAGTAATCCTGCCAAATAAATCACAGGCTCAATGACAAGTAAATGTAGCCTGCTTTGACTCATAAATAGCATCACATCCTTACAGGCTAAAAAAAGGTTTTGCAAAGCATTCCATGCAATCATGTTAGTTTAAATCACCTGTGAAGTAGCAAACAATAGATGGCATTTAATATGAGAGGGAGAATAATTTGGCAGAAAGATGAAGGGTTGTCAAGGTTTGTTACTTTCTCTGATTTTCTCAAAAGACCAAGGCCAGGAAAGGTCTTTGTAACTGGAACATCAGGGGACCCCAGAGACTGTTCAGCCCTGCTGGGAAGGAAGTTCCTATACAAGAAGCACAGACTAACACTTGTTTGACAACTCAAAAGCTCATGTGAATTTTTTACTGGATTCCTATCAACTTTCAGCAATAAATCAGCCCCTATTTGGACCATCCACTCAGTTCTAACATGAGGACTCATGGCAAGGAACATCAAAGTGTTGTGCTTTAGGGAGAATAGTTTCATAGTACCATGAGTAAATTGAGAGTCAAACCAAGCTCTGCTGCCCCAAATTAGTCAAATTAGGTTTCACGTTACCTCCTCATATTCCAGCAGGGCAGCACAGGGAGTTTATGTAAGCTAAGCACATTTCTTGAAAAGCCCTCTGATTTATAACACTCTTGATTATCTTGGATCAAATTTAAATCTTCATAATGCACCTTATTCTCATATTCAAAGCAGAGCTGTCCAATCCAGTCATAGTTCAGCAACCCAGTAAAAATATTGCACCTACATATTGTGCCTGACAGCTTTTTACTACAGATGTGACTGAAAACATCTTGTGAATGTGGTATTTATGAATTATTCTGGTATATTCTCTTTAATGTTTTCAGAAAAATAAGGTTAACATTACTATGCATAAGCTTGGAATTATGTCTTTATCATCAGAGGTGATTACTTGTTTGCCTTCAGCTACCAGCTCTGAACTGTGTAACAGCAAGGCAAGAGAAGAGTTGAGTTTTATTTTCTTTCAAGAGCAGACATCTCTGTTGGTTTGGAACATAGCAGCCTTACTGGCTTGGCCCCTCCACCAATATAACTTTTCATAGATGATTTCAGAAATGTAAGTTTGCCAGACTATACCTATTCTTTTACAGCACTGGAGTTGTTTCCTGAAATATGAAGGGGCAGAGTCAAAAACTTCTATTGCTTTGATTTTTCAAAAACTTCAAAATGCTGGTCAATCAGAAATTTTGGTATGAATTTCTGAGACATCCTGTTGTTGAACATGTCTTTTATGAATATTGATAAGATCAGATTTCTTGCCAAGACATCTTTTCCCAACTGAGACAAACATGGTAAAGACATCCTGGAAGGGAAGGAAGAGTTAATGGAAATTAATGGATACTTCCAGAATGCAGTTCTAATTCTACACAGCCATGTCTGTGTCGTAGCAGACTTTGATACTTTTAATTCAGTGAGATGTTACAAAGGCATGGAATTCTTTCCTGTGCTAAACCTTTTGTGACCACAAGCAATAAAAATGAAATCTGAAGTCCTGGTTAAACTGAGAGTCCCTATTCTACACTGAAATTACTTTAATGGTAATGCTGCCTATTAGAAAGAGAAAGAAAGAGAAATGGAACAAATGAAAACACACAGAAAATCTTACCTGATGGGGGAGAAAAAAAAAAGTAATTGGATGGGTGAATTTTTATGAGGGATTCTGTTAGAAAGACAATTAGGTAGAATTATGCATGGAGATGCTGATAGAAAAAGAGAAAACAGGAAACAGATGACTGACCCTGCTCTGAAGTTTAACACCAAACTTAGAAATAACTGCTGGTTCTGCATGATGTCTGCTTATTCAGAATGTGGGATTTCTAGCAAAAATTCCATTAAAAATCCAGAAATTATTGTTCTGATTACCAAGAGTTTAGGAGTGCCAGGTGTCCATACATCACTCCAAAGGTTTTCAAGGAGTTGGGAGCCTGGATTACCAATCTCCCTTTTCAGTGTTGTACCCAAAGCCAACTTATCTTGTGAGACTCAGCAGGAAAACCACGTAAGATTTAGACTGCATCTTTAGGAATTGCTTTTCTGGGAAAAGAAATTCACTGTTTCCTTTAGCTATTGTTCTACCACCTCAGAACTCCAAAGAGAGATAATGGTTTGGACAGTGCTGAATTACTCAGAATGCACTCACACTGCTGAGCAGAAGCCAACTTGACTCCTTTTGGAAAGCTTGGTGAGAATGATTATCTAATTTACAGACACTGCAGAAAATATCTGTAATAAATGATGGTCCCTGCTCAGAACAAAATGCATCACACAGCCAGATTAAAATACAGTTAATTGTACAGAATGAGGAGGGTGCAGGGGAACAGAAATAGGATGCAATTTACAAAAGAGAAAACATGCTTTAGAGAGGCATCTCTAAAATACATCTCTAAATATAGAGTGATCATAGACAAGAAAACTAAACCCACAGACTTGAACATCTTTGTGGCTTGAAATCCATGTCCAAGCTATACAGCTGGTGCTCATCTTGAACAGGAAATGTCATTTCTAAACTCTTACTACCATCTGATTTTAAGGCCAAGTCACCACAACTGAATTATAATCATGTGTGTAACAGTTATTTCATTTTCTTTGATTAAGATCACTAGTTCAGAATAATAAAGGTTAGAAAAACATAGGAGGAAATACAGAGGGAGTCAAAGAGCAACAACATACTTCCAGAAAATTGAGTGTATGTAATAGAGACATTTGATCTTCACAAGTTTTCCACACACAAGGATAAATATCCATCTATTTAAATAATCTTCAGTCTTACTGTCAATTATATTTACCCAAGTTCTGTAAAATTCAAGGATGTGATAAAATTTCTAAAGCTTCAATGCCAATGTCAGGCTTCCTAAGTGATTTTTTTTGTGTGTGTGTGTTTCTGGCCATGGGAATAATAGCATAGTTTCACAACACAGAAAGTTTCAATCTACCATCAGCAGAAAATTAAGATTAATGATACAAGGCTTTTAAATAAAAAATTAAACAGCTTGTTCAGCCACTCGAGGCAATACAAGCACGTTTTCAATAATGCCATGAGAGAAATGCCACTGTCCTGGATAATGAGGTGAAAATTTATCTGGAGTGATCAAGGTAAAGGCCAACAAATGCAACAAGAAATCAAGGATTTAGTCACAGATCTGAGCACAACTCTCAGTGAATTTGAGGTCTGTCCATAAGATCAACAATTTTTTAATAATAAACCAGGAGTACCAAATCATCAGTTCTATGGAGTAACAACCCTGGAAAGGGATTCTATATGCAGAAGGAAAATTCACATCCAAGGTGTGTGAATACACACCTTTCTTATAATTTGCATCTGCTTATCAACTGATATAGGTTAGAACACCTCCAACCACACATGTCTGGAACATAAAAGTGGATTAATGTTCTACTGGAATGGGCTGTACTGTGTTGGAACGCAGAATAACCAGATGGCCTGGAAAATTTGGCACATCAAAGTTTTTCCTCACAAACCTGGATATCCATTTGGAAAAACATACACAAAGAGGGATGAACTTCACAGTTCCCGGTGGTGAAAACAGGAAAAAGTGGAAAAAAGATGCAGGAAATGCATCCTGATGGATGGCACCCAACAAGAACCTCGGATATCTCTTGGAATGAGGCCAGTGTTGATGACAGACATTCTGTGCTGGAAGCAGCACAAGACAAATATGATGAAGACTCTACTGAGGAGAGACCAGACACAAAAGACTCAGGCAGTAGAAGAGTTATAATAAGGGAAATTCTGGTTGGACATAATGGAAAAAACCCTTTGGTGATGGGGTTAAGGATTAAATCAACCCAAAGGGTTGTTGGACCTCTGTCCTTGAAGATTTTCAGAATCTGACTGGGTAAGACCCTGAGCAAATTGATTTAACTTTGTCAGTCCTTCACTGAAAAGTCTCTTTTCCTTAAATCTTTCTATGATTGTGTTCTTGACAGATTAGAATAAGCCCCACATCAGAGGCTGCCTTTGAGTGCCTGTCTGCACAGCAGGCACATTCTCTGGATTCCCTAACAGAGGGAATATTTTCCTGAAGAGAATAACACAGGAACTCTTTCCAGGAAGAGTCTGTTTCTCTCCATTGGCTGTAGAAGTAACTCACTTACCCATACACATCTCATTGTGGATATCTAAAGTCAGATGGAATAAATCCCACTCCCTCTACATCCATGAACTCAGCACTCACTTCTGCAAATTGCCACTTGCAAAGGATCTTATATACTCTTTCATCCTGTAAGATCAGTATCTTTCAAGTGCTTTTCAAATCTGTCATAAAAATGAAAGGAAAACAGCAGTTCACTTTAATGACCAACATAACATTACACTGTTTTGAATCCAAAGGCACTTCTTTCATTTAATCATCATCCATAAAGATTTTTTTTTTACTTCATCCAGAGGAGTCAGAGAATTGTCAGGTTTTACTATAAGTCTCCTGGCACCATATTTCATAAGAATAACATTAATTCTGGCACTTTTATTTAGATTAGGCAGTGATATTTTGCTGAAACCTCTAAGGATGTGGCATAGCTGTCCTAATTTGGGCAGCATTTAAGTTTCAGCATGTTCATATACCACTTAGTGAAAGTGAAATACATCACAAAGTAATGCACACCTATGGATGTTACTTTAACACATATCTTATGGTGTGATAACAGTTGATTGCCATCCCCTGTAATTTTGAAACAAATGAAAATGCAGGATAAATATCAATATTTTTGTAGTCAGGAAGACAAACTGCATTGTGGATGAATGATATTGCTGATTCTGCAAGTGCAACAGCTGCAATATGAAATATTTTGAGTGGAAGTGCATGAGAACTTTGTCCCATTCTCATAGAATATTGTGGAATATTAGTGCTTGGGATGCTGATGGAGACAATTATCAGAAATTTTAAGTTATGATCCATTCACTTCCCCAAAAAAAGTCAGAGAAGACTTGAACTCTGCAGTATCCTTAGACTTGAATCTGCATCAGCAGTGATGTTCACTACACATTCACAAAACTGAAAATTCTCTCAAATGTGTGCATATAAAGATTGCACGTCACTGCTCCCCTGTTTTCATTTGTGCTCTGGTCTCTCACAGGTTCAGGTGAGGTGTTTCACCCTCCTCAGGGATCTTGTCTCTTTGTTCAAAGTTTTTCAGACATCCTGATTCCCAGTCTTGTATCTAAAGCTAAATCTTGCATCTAAAGCTTATCCACCTCTTTTCTTCCTTTGATAGTAGGGAGACTGTGGAAACCTGCTTTCAGGCAGATTACTGCATCTCCAGCCTTCTCAAAGATGTTCAAGCATAAATGGTGAGATCTTGCTTTTGCAGAAGAAGGAGCTGTCATCTTCTCTCAGATTTTTAGCCCAAAATGTTTCGAAGACGTGATCTGAGTATCCTGCACAACAGCAACAGTGACTTATCTTGTTCCTTTCTTTTCTGTTTTAGTACAGAACACTAAGGATACATTTTGTTTCCAGCACTAACCATTAGATAAGATCAAAGACTACAGAGATGAACATTCAAACAATCAACATTCAAGAGAATTACCACAGATTTTACTGATTTTTGGGAAGGTGTGCTATGCTGATGGTCATGTGAAACGTCTTGGTGTTTCACAGTCAAACACCAAGAGCAGAGGTTGAAATGAGAAGGATTTTTTGTTCCTTTCAGGAGAATATACCAATAATGACCTTCTTCTTCAAGCTTTAAATACCATTAGTAAAATACCTGAATTATGCTTATAGCTGCTAAACACTGGGAGAGAGCATGAATATTATCTTACATTTTCCAAGACTAAAGAAAAATGTGTGATCAGAGCACACAAGTAAACTACAGCTGCCTAAGAACTCTGCT
This sequence comes from Setophaga petechia, assembly GCA_024362935.1. Classification (NCBI taxonomy): domain Eukaryota; kingdom Metazoa; phylum Chordata; class Aves; order Passeriformes; family Parulidae; genus Setophaga; species Setophaga petechia. The sequence goes on along the minus strand of JANCRA010000001.1, from coordinate 1,911,876 downwards.
GCAGTCTACAATCACCATTTTTTGGTTAAAACAATAATCTGTATTTTGTTTCTTTGGTCATAATCATCAGAAACATGAATTTAGTACAGCAGATGTAGATGTTAAGATTCCCAGGGAGGGCTATTCTGTTCAGCCCAAGGGTATTTTCCTAAAGGTATTTCAGTCTAATAACTTAAATATCAGTATTTGAATTAATACAGTATGAGAAAAAGGTCATATATGAGCATTTCCTGAGTGCATTATTTCTTTCTAACAGTAAAGATTAGTAGCATGTAAAAGTTGATATTTTATCCCCAACCAGTACAAAGCTGAGCTCTTAAAAGCTTTTTGGTGTCCTTGGTTGCACCACTAATCAGCTGGACTACATTGTCATGTCAAGAACATCTGCATAACTCTTTTACTAGTCTGGATTTAATTTGTTGATTTTTAAAGATTAATGAAATGAGCTGCTGCCTTCTGAACTGTCTCAAGTGGCCATGTACATGGGCCATATATTTATGCTGAGTTATTTTTTAAAGGTTCAGAAAGACAAGCAACATCAATTGGATAAACACACAAAAATGCAGTGAATGTCGGTGGTTTCATTTTTTTTCTTAAGTTATGTATTGTTGGAATCCTGGATACTGAGAATTTTTAACTTTCTGTGCTTAAAGGCACAGACCCACAAGAGAACACTGCATTTGACTTGAGGCTGTGAAGAAGGCTTCCAAAATTGATTGATAGCACTGGGATTACGGGTGTGTGGTTGTGTAGCTGGTTAGAAGTGTGTAATATCACAAGGTGGAAAACTTACAGTTTGACATTTTAAAATACAGAAATAAATATGAAGCAAGATGGAAGTTTTAGAGTAAAAGCGAGTTGTTCTTTACCTTCTTCTTCCTTCTTCTTCATGGGTTTGGGTGATGTTTTTTAATTGGACAGAAAAGTCTGCATTGCGGGCTCCTTAGGATCAGTTATTGGGTTAAAAGGGAAAATAACCTAGGTGTCAGTTCTTAATTGGATAGTCTTAAAAGACCTTATAACAAGAAATAATTAGCCATTTTGTGCCTTGCTAATGAAAAGCTGTCAAACTCATAGCTGTAAGACTGTTCTACTAAGAAATAATAAACACTTGAGTCCAAACATGAGCTACTATATCAAGTGCCTTCAATCCAGACCCAGAGAAACCAATAATGTATATTTGATAATCAAAAAAAGAAGGCAAAATATATTAGTTCTTCCTCTTGATCCACTTACTTTACTCCAAAGGACAGATTAAATGTCTTTAACACATTTGCAAGCCCTTGAAATATTATTTATTTCAGTTTAAATAAATATAAGCAGCAGCAAATGAATACATATAAAATATAGGTAAGTAATAAATATTTATATATATCTAATGCAGAGGTTCAGGGCAGGAAACTTTCTGAAGTAAAGTGAATCCTTTATGACCAGGTGGAGGTATCATAATGCTCTTACTGCCTCAGTCTGTGAATTCCTAGACACCAGGAATTAACTGTCTTTACTACGTCAGAAACCTGACTCCTGAAGGACTTCATCTTGGAGGTCTTTCATACTCTTGATGATTTTATGATTCCAATCCATATTAAAAGGCTAATTCTGACTCCCTTCAGGAGCATCCTGAACTATTTGGACCCCTCCACACCCCCCTTTCAGTAACTGGCAGGACAGAATCTCCAGTTCCATGGACTTTATCTGGTTCTTCCCCCTGACCATGTCTGTAAAATCCCCTGCACAGTTTCCCTTCCTGGCCTCTCCTCTAATCCTGAGGCTGTTGTCCAGAACAGCTCCCCACACCTGAGCAGCTCTTTCTCCTGGAGGCTGAGGCTGTGCTCTGTGCTCCTTGCCTCTCCTGCAGAGCCTGGACCTGTCCATCAGCTCAGATCTCCAGGCAAGACAACCACCTGCTCCATCCTAAATAATCCAGTTCTGCAGCCACATCAGGTCTTTTTCCTTATTTCCCAGGCTCTGTGAGTCTCTGAACAGACTCTGCTATGCCCATTTTTGACCAGGTTCACCCCAAGACTTTTATGACTCTGTCTCATGCACTCACTACCTTATTCTATTGTATTGAATCCTAGGAAGGCAGGACTTGGGTGCAAGACTTGCTAGAACATATCATCTTAAGAAGTACATAAAAACCATCATGAGCAGACTTGAAAAAAATAGTTTGGGAGTAAAAACAAGTGCAAGACTTTCTGAAGTGGAAGAAACTAAAGAAGCAGCTGAATAGAAATAAAAATGATTGATTCCACCTGAGCACTCTGTCTTTGCAGGTGCAAATTTCTTTCATTTAAGCTTGGTCTCAAGCCAGTCTCTTTTCAATGGGATCCAGAACTGCACCAAATGTCATCTCTGGTCACTCAGAAAAAAATATTTTCTGCTACATAAGGTCTGGTTATGTGTCAGCTCCACCTTTGTCAGCATTTTCTGATCTCTGCTGTGCTATAGGTTATGTATCTCCTGCTGCTCTGTGCCCACCTCTGCACTCCACAAACGTCCTCCTCCTCCAGCCTGGTTGCTGTCTGGGAAAAGCCAGTCCCAGCCTTCCTCCAGAGGGTTTCTCCACTGGGAATCTCCCTGAGCAGAGGAAAATGGTGAAACTCCTGCCCTGACACTGAGCCACTTACAGGAGCGAAAAGTGCATCCAGCAACTGTGACCAAGAGCTGTAAAACCTCTCATGGGTACTCCAGAAAGAATCAGGTTTATTCTCTTGTACCTGTCCCTGACATCCCTAGTGAGCACATATACCTGTGTGGAGGACTCCTGAAAATCCCTTATCCCTCAGAGCAGCACTGCAAAGCTCCTTGCTTTTAATGGGATTCCAGCTGTGTAGGACTGAAGCATCCCCTGCCAGTAACACGGATTTACACTACCACAGTAGATCAGAATTTGCCTTGAGAACCTGTTTAAAAGAATAAATGTATTTAATTCTGTAAAATTATATAATTAAATACATATCTTCTATTTTTAAGTTAATTGTATCTTAAATACATATCTTCTACATATTTGAATACAAAATGTATATCTTAATAAAAATAATGGGTTGCTTTGACAGAGAGAGAGTGACAGAAGGCAAAAAAGCAGCACCAAAGACCACCTAGGCCAATTTTTTAAAAAAATAATATAAGTAAGTTCATAGCTTAATTCCTAGCTAAGCAATACATCATCCTATATCTCTTCAAACCCCTCAGGTTCTGGCCTGAAAAGCTTTGAGGATTGTACCCCAAACAGTACAGATAAACTCTTATCAGATAAGCACATACCAGCAAAAATCATCAGAGCATATGGATACTCTGTTTTTAGAGGAGAAATACACAACTTCACATGAAAACTGTATACAACTATAAATATATATAAATATATAAATATATATATAAACTTTAAATATATATCCCAGGAAAATATTTCTGATGGAGACCTGTGTACATCCACCATTCTCCCATCCACATGGAGCTGGATTCACCTCTCACAGGGGGATTACCCTCCAATTCCACTTTCTGGTTGTTTTCAGATCTGGCACATGAGGTGCTCATCCTGTTTCTTAGATGAGTGTCTTGAGATAAGGATCTTTACTGAGCTGTTTCTAATGCAAGTAAAAGGTTATAAAAGCACTATGTGTCTCCCTGGGGATAAAAACAAGACGGATGTCACCCACCTTTCCACTAACTCCATCTGTCTGCAGCTATCTTTTCCCACATCTTTTCTGTTTCTCTCAATTTTCCTTGGCCATGTCCAGAAACAGAAACACTTTTCCAGGACAGATGAGGCATTTCAATGAGGTTCCTGAACATTTCCTCTGTGAAACTGAATCAGAAAAAAGAGCAGCTGATGGCAATCCTGGCTAAATCAATACAACAGCTTTCCCACAGCATTTTTAGGTGGTGTTTGTATTTAAGTCACAAATGTCCCAGGAAGTACTGAGGCATTTAAAGCCTGTCCATTCCATCACCTTGTTCTACCTGTCAGTCATAACTGCTTCAAGTTTTAGGATAAATCCCATTTCTTGCTACTGTTCAGATAAGATTGAGTAATTTCAGAGATGTTCCACCAAAATATACAGAGCACAGACTCAAAAATGAAGCAAAATAAGTAACTACCAAAGCAAGATAACCAATTTCAAGGCAATAAAATCCTATAAATTAGGAATACTCATCAAGTTCTCCTGAGGAAAGGAGCACCATTTTAGGCAAAGAGAGGCAAGCAAAGAAGCAAGAGCTACACACACTGATGAATAATTTGAAATGTTTCAGGAAGAGCAACAAACACTTAAATTCAACTGTTGCACTCAGCCAGGGATCTGTTTCTACACATCTCTTGCCATAGTCATTCACAGAGCAGCTGTTGCAAAACTTTATTAGTAAACCTCATGGCTTCACACAAGACTCTTCACAGTTCAGAACCATCTTTTTTTTCATAATTAGGATCCTGCTTCAGCCTTTCCCCAGATAATTGGGCAAGCATTTCAGAAGCCACACATACCGAAGGGTAGAGTCTCTTACAAAACCAAGGGTTGTTAGAAAAGCTAGAGGAAAGGTGATGCACTGTGCTCCTACCTGAATAATGCTCTGTAACACAACCTGAAAGGTCTGTCTTGTTTCACTGCTCCTGCCTTGAGGCTGAAATCTGTCACACAGATGTCTTTAGGCAGAGCTCTGGCTGCACCAGCAGGCTCTGGGACCCTGGGCAGCCTCGGCTGGGACCTCCCTACACCCACGAGCACTGAATTTTGTCCAGGCACTGAATTGAAGCTCAGCACTTGGTTCCAGTGTTTGTTTGAGCTCTGCTTTGTGTGTGCCACTGGATTCTGTGCTGATCTGACCCTGCTTGCTGCTTTTTTGATGTTATCTCACACCTGCCCTGTGGCTGGGGGCTTACTTCTGAATCTCCAGCTTGTTGCACTGATTGTTCAGTGGATCTGTTCCTCTTGTTCAGGTACTTAAATGATATTTAATTCAGCTTCTGTAGGATAGAAGTGCACAGCAAACAGAAAACATTGTAGGTGTCTCTTAGCTGCTGCTGTTGTAGGTACCTCTTGGCTGCTGGTGGTGTAGGTGTTCCAGATTCTCTGTGCCATGATCTCCTCCCCAGGGCTGGCACAGAGCTGTGATGGGCTGTACTGTCAGGTTGTTTGATGTTGCTAAGTTCATGCAAGAGATGCTGGTAGGAAAAAAAAAGGTGTGGGGGAGGCCTTGAGCACCAGGTGTAGTGAAAGGTTCCCTGACCATGGAGGGGTGTTGGAGCTAGGTGATCTTTAAGGACCCTTCAAACCCAAACCATTCTGTGATTCTATGAAATGACCTCTCCTTCTGCCCCTATTTGGCTCAGTTTTTACAGCTGATATGAGGAATCTGGGAGAGGCAAACACAGGCTCTTCCACTCTTCCACAAGTATAACTTGCAGTGTTATAATTTTTTTTTTAATATTTATTTTTAAAGAAAGTACGTGTTTGAGATCCTCTGACCTTACTTCCATAGATCCATAAGTGCCATTAGGTTTACAAGTTCCAAGCTGGTTTCTTGCAGTAAAATTTCTTACAGATCCCTAAATAAAAGTGAAAATGCATCTGCTGCAATACATATTTGAATCTTGTGTGTGAAGAGGAAAGCAGTGCAGTGCTGAAGCCATTCAGAGTTCTGTAATCTGTAGTGATATTAATCTGCCAGAATTTAAAAGTAAATATACTTGAACCTGTCTATAAATATACTTGAACCTGTCTATAGTTCTAACATGTCAAAAGAGGTGCAATCACTTGCACCATGGTTCTTTAAAATCAGACAGAAATAAAGCATATTATTAACTACAGAAGCATCTGCTAGATAAAAGCATCTAATAAAAGGCTCAATAAAGACAAGTCTGTATTGTATTTTTCCTTCCAGGTTTAGTCTGTTCAATAGCTTGCTTTGGATGGAGAGCAAATTAATTTTTCACAGCACTTTTTGGGACCTAGAAAAGTCTTTAATTCATTTACTTACTAGACTTTAAGGTGAATATTATGAATTTTGTACTGATATTGATTTGGGACACTGGAAATCAGGGCGGGACTATGAACTTACATCAAATTTTGTGTTTGTGTTCCCAGAGAAATGAGCAATGTCCATCATCAGAGTAATAAAATCTCAAAACCAGCTTGGCTACAGTTCCTTTTTCCTTAGAACAGAGCAGGGCAAACTTGGATGATCAAGAGTGCAAAACAAGAAAATGAGTAGAAAATTTGTTAGATGAAGAAGAAAATTTGTTAGATGAAGATACTGGATCTCCAAAACTCAAGTCAAGAACTTCATAAATCTTTTTTGTTTGAGTGAGTATCACACTGAGCATCTTTTGTGGCTATTTCTGTGATTCAATTAATTGTTAACTGTTGTCAGCAGCCTGTTATGAAGGTGCTTATAAAACGCCTACTAAATTGGGGGAGGTGGAATCCCCATATGGATCAGAATATTCAAATCTATCTATTTACTTATCTTGTGAATTCCTCACATTTGAATACTGTGCTCACTGAGGAGTGAAGAATAAATATTTATGAAAACACAGGGCTTTCAACAAAGCTGTTTTCTTGAGAAATTAGTTTTGTTTCCCATGCAGAAGTTCAGATCCTTTTAATGATATATTCAGCAAGAACTCAATGCAGACTTTTGCACCCAAGTTTGTACAGTGATATTTGATACATGAAAATAATTGACTATGAGAGTTATTTAGGACCTATATTTTATTTATTGGTGCTTCTGTGACTGCCTTTGTCTCTAAGTGTTTTTAGACTCGCCACATTTAATTTTCCTGCTTTTCCTTGAATCTTTTGATGTCATTCTACTGATTGTGTTAGTGCTGTTGAGCTAAGGATGATATCTGAGTGTTCTTATGTGATTACCTTAACTATCTCCAGCAACTGCTGAGGTAACAGGAATGTAACTTCCATGATGCTGCTTTTCTGGGATACAAGTGAAAAGATATCCAGTAAATTGATTTAAAGCTCTTAAAGAAGTGTTGTTGTGTTTTGTGTTTACTAATGATAAAAGGAGTAAGTGAGGGCTTTGTGCCAGGCTTCTGTAGATCTTTAAAGATTTAGTATGAGATTGGGAATATTCCCTTCCAGGTGCTCATTTCCACAAGGGTTCTCTGCTCCCTTAACACAGAAGAGAAAGAGAAGATGTTTCGAGTAAGGATTAGCAGTTTTGTTCTCTGAGACAAGCAAGAAAACTTGTCAGAGATCTGGAGCTTTGGATAGTTTTTTAAATGCCAACTGATTAATTTGGAGGTGATAAAACTACTTTGTTCAGCACTGGGAGGGATTTATAATCGCCCAAGATTCTGTGGAGATCTTTTAACATCAAATGTGAAAAAGTTTAAGAAATTTGATTGGGTGTTTGATGATATTTTTAAGTTCCAAAACTTCTAGTGTCCCATAGCCCTCAGTCAGTGGATGGAAAGGTGTCACTGTCATATTTTTATGAAAAATCCCTTCACCAGGATTTCTTCTCCTGGCAAGTTGAGAAGCTTCAGCTTCTCCATGTTTTACTTCTCTGGAATGTGATTTGGAGAATTGTTTATCCAGCATGTGAATTGTTTTAACCTAATGATCAATCCCAGTCCAGCTGTGTCGGGACTCTGGTCAGTCACGAGTTTTTATTATTCATTTTTTTCCAGCCTTCTGATGCCTCCTTTCTCTTTCTTTAATACAGTTTTAGTATATAATTATTTTATAATATAATTTAATATAATATCATAAAACAATAAAGCAGCCTTCTGAGAACTTGGAGTCAATTCTCATCTCTCACCTTGTCCTGGGGACCCTCACAACAACTCTGCAACAATTGGTGACCACAGAAGGGTAGGTGAATAATACATGCAGAGAGTAAGAATTAGATATTTTACTTTACTAACAACAAAAGGAAAAGAAAATATCTGTTATATTTCTACCACCACCTCGTGCAACATTTTAATGAAGTTGAAGACACATAAACCAGTTATGGACTGAACTATTTTCTGTGATAAGGTAATGATGTCCCATGATATTATAACCATCAGCTAAAATTCCCGATTTCTAGGCAACTGACACAGGGTTTAGGACCATGTGAGTGGTAGAGTTTATTTTATGTTTGAGATGAACTCAGAAAATCTGATAGAAAGCAGTGCAGAAATGACTTCAGCAGCCTTGCCAGCTCACGTAGGCAGAAAGCTCAAGCTGCTGGCAGCGCTTCCATGAAACTCAGGACAAGCTGGAAAAAGGGACCAACTTGTCTGCAGTGCCTGGGGAAGGCTCAGAAGTCATGGCAGGAATATAAATTTTATGTGAGAAATTTGTAAGATGCACATAAGTGATGCAGGTGGCAGAATAACTCAAGAGTGACTCTGAGTGCAATCATGGGTGTTCAGGAAAAGCTGGAAGGATCCAAGGCTGCTGCAGGAAGAGCCTTGAGCAGCAGCTATGACAGCCAGAAATGAGTTTAAATAAGATGCTCTCACCTGCCAGGGAAAACCTTTCCCCTTGGACTCGGGCAGGAGTGATGACAGGAGAGGCAGAGATAACAGAGGAAATGAATGAATTTGTCCTGGAATTGTGAGACTCATTCTATCAAAGGAGTAGAGTTGTCAGTAGTGTCAATGCATCCAGGCTTAGATGAGCTTGGAGGTGCAATTCATAATATCTGTACCAATCTTCTCTGGTTTCTTGAAGAAATCTATTGTTCCTGACAATGGCACACAAAACAATTATTTCTTTATTAATAAAGTTTCTCTTTAAAACACTGAAAAAATATAGTGTAGGCAATGCTGGACCAATCCACCTCTGTCCTTGTCAGTGAGAAATCACCAGTAGCACAGCTCTTCCATGGAAAATTAATTCATTATACTTTTAGCTATTGTGAATGTTTTTCACCTATTGATCCCTGCTCAGATTTGTCATCACCTTTTGTCATCAGGTTATTCTCTATAAGCACAAATAACCTTACGGGAAAGGATAAAAACCAAACATTATTTTCTAATTACAATTCCAATAATTGTTGTCATGAATTGAGTGATTACTTGGCTTTAGATAAACTCTTCACATTTTTTCTGATTTACTGGGTATAAATTCAGTTTCTTCACAAACTGGCCCCAGTGTTCTGTATCCCATGCCCTGGGCAGTACCCTCTGAGCAAACATTTGGATGTGGGGTTTTTATCTTAGTCCTCTCTTCCAGCCAAGCTTGTTGGGCTGCAGGGCACAGCATTCCTATAGGAATTATATAAAGAAAATAGGAAGAGATGGATGGATGAATAGCATTGGCTTTTATTATTGTAAGCCATTGGAGGTAATTTAAATAGTAGTTGACTTCCAGAATATAATCTGTATATATTGGACAACTTCTATTCAAAGTACATTTATTCAAAGCTAATACTAATGTATAAATTACACCTTAGCAAATGAAAAACCTCCACATCTTTTTTCAGTGATATAAGCGTGGGTTTATACACTCACCACTAAATGATTTTTGAGTATCTCTCAGCTGCCTGTCCTTCAGTTCTCAAGAATCCTCTTGCATCCTCGAGTCTAAAAAAAGAGAAAAGCAGTTCTGCCTCAGTTGCTGTGGCTGTCAGGATAGTTCAGAACAGGCATATTTCACACTAAAATTAGAATTATTCAATGCTATTTGCTCCTACTTCAAAATGGAAGTAGGATACACTTTGCAAGTGATTACCTGCAGTAAAAAGTATTAATCCAAATTCAACTGAAGAGGGGGACAGAGTTCCATTAGCCAAGCTCACAGAGAGGCATTTCACAGCCTCTGAGATGGTTCTGGGTATTTGTGGAAATCCAAGTCAGTCAAGCCCTGAGCAGAACAGCTTGGTCTCATCCTGCCAAGCACACATACGTGGAGGGTTTATGCAGATTAATGTGTCATTTCTGGAATCCATGTTCCATGGGTGTTATAATGCTTCTCTACTCAGCAAGCACTCTGCAGCTTTTAATCAAATTTCCAATCAATTCAGCATCAAAAAATGATTGGTTAACATCTGTGATTTTAAACTCCTTCCCCATAAAATAAGCTGTGCTGTATGATGTAGGTTCTAACCTGCTTCATCTTTATTGAAGATGTTTTCTCAAGCCAGGAAGAGTTGTGAATAAACTCCAGGAGTCTCTGCTGTCTATTGAGTGGCTGGAACCAACCCCAGAACATTTTTAGTCTCTACAGAGGCAGCACTGGCCCTCCACAAAGAAGCTGAAAGTAAGTGTGCCCAATATCACCAATTTACCCATATAAAATTAAAGACAAAATTTTTCCCATCTCAGATTGTCTTGTCACTGCAGCAAGGATATTGAAAAAGAAATATTCTATTTCCCATCTGGATTACTCTCATGCATTTGATTTCTGATCATTTATAATCCAAGATAAAATTTCATGTGTTGAATAAACATCCAGTAATACTGATATACTGGAGCTGACCCTCATGAGTTACAGTTCAGTGTCTAGTGCTGAACACCCAAAGCAGTGAAAGAAAGAAAAGTATTTCACCATTTAGGTTCTAGTTTATGTTCCTTCCTGCATTTTTCTTCTCTGGCTTTCTGAGAAATAGAATTTATTATCAGAGAAGAGTGGGATTCCTGCATGGTCAGCATCTTGTGAACTTTGGGAGAAGATCAGCTAACTCAAGATGACTTATGTTTCCTCCTGCACCTCAGAGAATTTCAACTTTTTGTATGTATCAGCTGGAAGTGAAAATGCTGAAAAACTCAAAGGGGACAATAATTTCTGATCTTACCTTTAGCCAAGTCAATTACAGTGTGGAGGACAACCAACAACTTGACAAGTGTAAGTTTTTGGAGGAGCTGGGCATCTGGGAGGTTTCTGTAAGTTATTTGTGGATATGTCTTACATTCACAGGCTTGGTGAGGAAGAATGTAGGTTTGACATGTGCTCTGGAAGAGTTTTACTCAGGAAACCAATTAAAGCTCTCTGAACTTCTAAGGGAAACCTTTTCCCAAGTTATCATTTTTACCCCTTCATTATCCCCATCGTTACTCCCTTCGTTAGGGAGAGAGTCTGAACACACTGAAATTAAAATTCCAGCTGCAATAATATAAAATTACTACTGAATTATTCAGAGTAGAGTTGGCAATACGTGATAACAACAGCTATGGTTGTAATCAAAACCTGGGATGTTTCTGAAAAGCCAGAATATATTCAAAAAGTGCTTTTTTCCAAGATGGAATCTGAAATAATAAGTGAGAATTTTTCATGCTGCAATCTATTTACTTGCTGATGAACAGTAAAGGTCTCAAAAAATTCCTTAAAAAAAGTATCTTACAAATCAGGAAACCAATTAAATTCCTGAATTTAAGCCAGTGAATGTGAGACATATCCACAGATAAGTTACAGAAACCTCCCAGATGCCCAGCTCCTCTAAAAACTTACACTTATCAAGTTGTTGGTTGCCCTCCACTCTATAATTGACTTGGCTAAAGGTAAAAAAATCAGGAATTATTTCCCTGGTTTCCCCCAAAGCCTTCTGCAGCCAATCTGCATCTCCAAGAAAGCTTTTCTTAAGCAAACAACATTTCTGCAAGCTCAGAAACATGACAGATATTTTCTTTCTTGCATGTAGTCTCCTCTTCCCAAAGTTTAGAATACAGTCAGGAAATGTATTTCTCATTGGAAACCTTGTCTAGTAGAGGTCTTTGAATCAGTTCTTGCATCAAGGTCTGTAAGGATGACAGCATGATTTGTAAGATACTTTTTTTAAGGAATTTTTTGAGACCTTTACTGTTCATCAGCAAGTAAATAGATTGCAGCATGAAAAAATTCTCACTTATTATTTCAGATTCCATCTTGGAAAAAAAAGCACTTTTTGAATATATTCTGGCTTTTCAGAAACATCCCAGGTTTTGATTACTTACCAATTTGCTACATTGTCTGCTATAAAAAAGCACACGGATATTAAAGAAATACAAGCATTGAGAGATTAAAGCAGGTATTCCCATAGATTACACTTGATTTAGAAACAAAAAAAATGGTTTTTTTTAATTCAAACAATGATATTAAGTATAGAAGAAGTGTGGAGAAGAGCATACCTCCTCTCTGGTGTAATCTTAAAGATACCCCAAGTCCATCTAAAAATACAGCTCTACTGTGTGAAATCTGAATCTGAGCATAAATTTATGCAATTAAGTCATTACATGACTTAAAAGGTATAAGGTCTGTGGAAGATGACAGAATGGCAGTCACATTTCACAGACCCATTCTTCCAGATAATTATCTTCCAGATAATCTACAGACAGCAGCACACATCTTGTGTGGCTCTTACTGCTCATTTACTTTTCCCTTCAATTTACATGGACTGGTAAATATAAATGGGTTTTCCTTAAAAAAGCAGTCTGTGAATAGATTCTTTTTTTTTTTTTTCAGAATCTTGTTCTTTGTCTCAAGGTATTCCTATAACCTGCCATACTGGAGAAACACAATTTAAAGACAAAATTAAATTTATTAGCAGGTAAACTCCATTGTATTCTTAGCTGAGGTAAGAAATATGAAGCAGATGGGTTGACATTTTCCAACACTCAAAATTCAGATTGTGAAATGAGCTTTCCAGATGGTCACTACACATTTATTTTGGTCATTTGTATGTAATGACAATACCCATTTAATAGTGATGGTTCTGGAGCTAAAAAAAGAACATATTCATTTGCTGTATATAATCTAATCACCAAGACTGACATGTTTTCAGAAAAGCTGTTAACAATATAAGAAATTTATCCCATGCACTCAAAATGAATGGTATTTCTGTGTGAATAAGAAAATATTGAAACTAAAGGAGGGAACAGTCTTGGGATATGGAAGAGTGACAGATTTATGCAAGATCAAGGCCAGTGTAGAAGCCCAAAATTTTGTGGCTGCTCTTCACATGCTGCCAAGACCTTGGATTTACCACATCAACTTGAGAGATCTGCTTTCATTAACAACCTCATCTACTCAGCTGAATTCATTCAGTCCTAATTAATGATGTCCTGGGACCTAAATACAGCAAACTACTCCACAGCCAGTCAATTGAGATGGCACACAATGTTTGCAATGTTCAAAGCATGGGACAGACAGCAAAGGCTACCAGGGACACTTCTCTCAAACCAAAGTATGGATGTTACTCCCAATTTTTGTCTTTTTCAAGTCTCTGCTATCTGTAAGAAAGAGTCATAGAATGGATTGGGTTGGAAGGTGCTTTAAAGGCCACCTCATTCCAACCCCCTTGCCCTGGGCAGACACCTCCCACCAGGCCAGGTTGGTGTGAGTGGCCCCCACTCTGCTAAGAGATGCCATAAAAAATCATTTATCTATGGAAACATCACTATTTTCCTCAAAAGATCTCTTTGATACATGGACATTCATCACAGCCATGCTTTTAATTCTCATTTATTGTGAGTCTTTTGAGTCACGTCAACCATAAAATTATATTTATGGATTTCTGCATCTACCACAAGCACTGAAATTTGAAATATAGAGAATCATTTAGAAGATAGTGAAACATAAGTGTAATTAGGTAAAATTATAACATAGGCCTTGGTTCTCTTAAGCTCCTTATTTCAATAATTAAATAACCAACTGACCAACAAACCAAATAAATAAATAAATAAATAAATTCATTTTTAGTCTAAGTATATTTGTCCACCAAATATATTTATTTGGGTTTTTTTTAATCTCTTACTGACATGACAATTGAAGGATGTTTTTAGTCCAAGTTTTAAGCCAACATGGAATAATTTAGCAATTAGGTTTAAATGAAAAATTAAAAGACACAAAGGGAGTTTATTTTCCTCTCTTCCAAACTAAAAGAAAGCAGGAAAGTCAACACTGGCAATGAAACTGTCCTACAGTACTGAACCTTAATACTTTTTCTGTTTAATTCTGCAGATCTTTTTTCATACTAGATGGCGAGGGAAAGACAATAAATTCAAATAAACCTCAGAATGGTTGGCCATATTTAGTTTTCACACATTATTTTCAATGCTTTAATTTCATGGACATAACTGAAAAAACAAACTTTTCCTTTTATTGTAGATAAGAAAGCTGAAAGGGCAGAAAAGAGAATTCTTTGCTCCAAGCCACACAAACTGATATTGATAGAGTAAAATCCATGTCTGCTGGTTGTTATTCTGGTGCAGCAGTGACCAGATTATGTTGTTTCGTTTCCCCTTAGTGCAGATGCTGTTCTGCAGCCTGACCTCTGGAGCCAGCACAGGCACAACGTGGCATTTGTTAATCCAAAGACTCTCAGGAGAGGAAGGAAATGTGACAGCAGGTATTAGACAGAGTGCAGGCAAACACACCACAAATAGAGACACAGGTTTTATGTGGACTTATAGAAGCTATTTTAAGTAAATCTGGCTGAGTCATTACCTTCATTACTCACACAAAGAAGAGGATGTCCAAACTGAAAGAATTTGGACACTGTACCTCTCTGGAGGAGGTTTGCCTTCAGATTTCCCACGTTATCTAATACACATTTCATTTGCTGTAAACAGAGAAGACTGGTGTAGTCAAAGCAGAGCACTGTGGCAATTTCAAACTAAAAATTCATTAATCACTTAAAAAAAAAAATTAGCTGGCCTTGAACCCAGGTATAAACACACTAAAATTGTCTAACAGCGCACCAACAAAACATTATTATTTTCGTAAAGCTCTTCCAGCTTCTGAGCAATGTGATGATTAAAGGTATAAAACTTGAAGACACCCACATGATAAAAAAGGTGTCAAATAAAGAATAAGGAAAATACAAGGTGGCCAAGCCATATAGGATGCCCAATACACATAAAGGAGAACTGGCGAAATTGAGAACAAGGTTAGCACTGAGAGGAGCAGAGGAGGTCCCCCTGCTTGCCTGGGCAGACTGGAATAGGCAAGTAGTATTGAAAAACAGGTATGGAAAGGAAAAACAAAATATCTACTACAGAAAAACCAAAACAAAACTATAAAACTAAACTGAGAGGAAATGGTTTGATTGTGATCTAAAATACTTCAGGCAACACATAATGTGAACACAAATTTCTTGACCACATGAGCTTTTAAAAAAACCTTTTGAAGTTCTGGTTTAGTTGGAGTCCCAGTGATGAAATACAATGTCCTTCTTAAGGACAAGTGATGTTTTAAGGGGTGTCTTGCTGAGCTTTGGTGTTATAAATCCTTCTGATCATTATT
Organism: Setophaga petechia; assembly: GCA_024362935.1. Taxonomy (NCBI): domain Eukaryota; kingdom Metazoa; phylum Chordata; class Aves; order Passeriformes; family Parulidae; genus Setophaga; species Setophaga petechia. Next base: position 1,896,712 of record JANCRA010000001.1, on the reverse strand, counting down.
GCAAATGTTCCCAGGCAGTCACTCCATGAGTGTGACTCAGCATCAGATTCCCTGCTGAGTCAACCTAAAGGAAACTGCTTAACTGTCCCTACAGCAGGATCTCATAAATCATGAATTTCTCTTTTTTTCTTTAAAACAAAACAAAAAAAACCCCAGTTGTGTCAAGTTATTTTGTATATGTGTAGTTTATCATATAAAATTTCTAGAAGACTTCTGTTGCAGACATACTTTATTAAAAATCCTTTCCTTAGGATTTTTCCTCCTGAAAAGCTGAGAGGCCTCAGGAACAAAATGTTAACAATGATTGTCTGCTGCTGTGGAATGCAACAGGTGCATCTGTGATTGGTCTCATGTGGTTGTTTCTAATTAATGGCCAATCACAGTCAGCTGGCAGGGAGAGAGAGCCCCGAGCCACAAACCTTTGTTATCATTCCTTACTATTCTATTCTTAGCCAGCCTTCTGATGAAATCCTTTCTTCTATTTTTTTAGTATAGTTTTAATGTAATATCTATAATAAAATAACAAATCAAGCCTTCTGAAACATGGAGTCAGATCCTTGTCTCTTCCCTCAACCTGAGACCCCTGTGAACACCGTCATAGACTTCAGGTGATGGATAAGAAAGAGGTTCACAACAGTTTTATGAGTTGGGAACATCAATCTTGGTAGCAGAACAGGTCCTTACTTCACTAAACTGTTCCTTGTTGTGGGGGCTGTCTGCAAAGCCCTGCACTGCCCTTAACTCTTTCTGATTATTTCATGCTCTGAGTTACTGGTGTAAAGATGCATCCTGCCCAAAGAGAGGAAGGAGTTTTATTACAGAATCAGAAGTGACTAGTAAAGTACTAATCCAAGCTTAAGGTACATTTTATTCTATGCATTTAGGTTTCCTTCACCTCTATATATTGCAAAAATTTTAAAATAATTTTACCTGTGGTGCTGTTTCAAAATTACCTGAAGCCAATTAAAATCTGCTCTTTTTATTTACACAGGCTTCAATCTTTATACAGGAATGAACCCCTGCCCTCTTACAAGAGAGAGCAAAAATGACTTGGACCATGAAAGTAGATGAGCGTCTTGACTTTTTACCTGGTGGAAAAGTATATTTTCTTTATTTAAAAAATCCAGTTTAATTGTTTCTTGTTTTCTTTGTTCATTCTCCACAGAGACAAAACACACACTCATGATCTGTATTTATCAGCTGGCAAAACTGTGTTTTCTTTTAGCACATGGTCATAAAGTACCTTTATAAATATACATCAATGCAAGTGTTTATCAGCTGGTTTATGCACTGTTTTTTCACTGACAAGATACTGTTACATTACAATATCTGCAATCTATCTTTTATTTAAAAATGTACAACTAAAGTCTGACAGTAGCACATCAATGCAATGGAAAAAGCATCCATTTGTCTTTTGTTCATTGACCGTCTTTAAATTTGAATATTTGACTCCTGTTCAATTTCTCTTTCTGTAGGTGTCTGATTCAGATATCAGCTGAGTGTCAGTGATTTAGAAGCTCAATGACTTGATATACAAAGAAGACTAAAGATTCTTTTTGATTAGCCAGCAGAATTTACAGAAGTAGCTTAATAAATTGTTGTTTAAGTCCTGCTGAGAATCAGCAAACTTCCTGGAGAGACAGTGCTGATCACATGAAACCTGAAGGGAAAAAAAAAAAAAAAGAAATCCACTATTCAAGGGACAAGTCACTGCAATTTTTACTGTTATTGCCATTCTGACAATATCTCCAGTGATGTGCAAGTCTGATGCATTTGCACACCTTGATGGAAGCAGGTTATGGCTGTGTGTTCTTTTTTGTTAAATTTCTTTATGAGGGAATGGTATTATGTACTGTATGCAGTGTTTCTGAGTATATAAAAGGAGAAAACATAATGTATTTTCCACAGAGAATAGAATTTATGTGCTGCAAATGCCTGATATGAAGGAATGGCTTTGTGAGGGATTACTGTCAATACTGCCTGTTTATGAATCAAAACCTATTCAGCAATCGTAAGCAGCTGGAAGCTGAACATCTGGGCCAAGAGTCAGCAGAAAATTTTGCTACCTCTAGATATTGTCTTTGTAGAGGATCAGTTTATCTAGGTTGAAATACGGGCCAGCTGTGAAAAGCCAAATGGAGAAATAAACTTCCCTCAATGGAGCAAGGACAGCAAAGCTGTCAGGGATGGAAGTACAGAATCTGCTCCTCAAGAGCTATTCCCTTCCCTAATACAGTAGGCATAGGTAGACAGGGGGGGAACTTGCATTTCTCCTCTGTGGGATACTCCAGTGTCTCATGGGCCTGAAGAAAAGGAAAACAACTGTAGGAATTCAGGACATCCCTCTGGCTGTCCTGGATTGCCAGGACTCTGCCAGGGGGCTCAGAGACCCTGGCGCAGAGGCCAAATCACCTCTGGTTTTGATTATGACCTGTGGAGCAAATTACCAACCTTATATGAGGAGATCTGCAAGCCACAAAAGTATAGGTAGAATAATAATCAGTCTGTCACGGGGTGAAAAATAGATTTTTTTTGTGTTTTAAGAATGGGGGTTCAGGGAGCAAGGTGGAGGAATCTGGGCCTGTCCAGCCTTTCTCCTTCTTCTTGGCCTCCATCTTCTGCTGTGATGGTGGCACCTGGACACGCCCATGTTTAGAGTAGAAGCTCACTGTCTAACATAGGTGATGGTATTGGGAAGTTATTGTAAATATTGTACAGGTAGTTTTTAGTATAAAAAGATAACACTGCCCCGGGGTAGGCAGAGTGCCTCTGTCTGACCTGCTGAGCTGACCTCGCCAGGCCAGGAGTAAGAATTTTATAGATAAGAAACAATGAACAAACTTGATACCAAGAACTGAAGAGTTCTAACTCCTTCTTTGACAGCTGGGCTGGGAAAAGAGACTTTCTAATGTGAAAGTGGTGACTCGGGGTCACTGATCAGCTAAAGCCCCAAGAAACAATCTCCTCAGGCAATGGTCTAGAGCTGTGGGGTTTATCCTCCCCCAGTGCAGACTCAAACTGGGATTTTAGGAAATTGTAGAGGAGAAATCCAGTTTTGCTTGCAAAAGGAGGATGGCACTGAGTGGGTTTGGTCAGAAGATTATTTTACCATGAATACAAAGTAATTTCTCCTCTGGTTTCTAATATGTATGCTAAGGAGTTCAAGGTTCTCTCCAGGCTGTACAGGGATGTGCTTCTTTTCTCCCTGTAAAAATGTGCAACAAAGTAATTTCAAGCTTTTCTGTTGAATTTTATGTGCTTTCAATTAGACCTTTTAAAGGGGGTATAACAGAGCTCTTAGGCAGTAATTAATCCTTCCTTTTACTTTTAAGAAATGAATGTGACAAAAGGCTGCAATTGTAATGACTGCTGAGCATGGGTAGGGAAGGGGATGTCTCCAGGACCAGGACTAACTTCCAGAGTCTGACCTGTCCTCCACCATCACACTCATGGTATGATCAAGGTTATCTGCTAAAACCAAGGTCTTGATTTTTGCAAGCAGAACTTTGTTTGACAAGCCTAAAACACTAAAACTGACATTTTTGCATGCTAAATGTCCATGCTAGGCTAAAAATATCTTGGAAGATTTCAGCCAAAACAGCCCATCTTACCACTAATCATTTGAAAGCTATGCTATCAAAGCATATTTCATCCTCAGGATATCAGGCAGAGAATAAAAAAGCTCATGGATCTGCACAGTGAAGGCAAATCTCCCTACTGACCCTTCTTGAGGGCATGAGTGTTTCTCCACATAATGCAATTTTTATTTTCAGTTTACTTAGTGGAAAATGACTCTAGGAAAAATATAGGAACAAAAGACAACATAAATTTTAATGTTCCTTAGCTTTTGTGCACTCAGCTTTGCAACCTTATTTCAGGAAATTAATGGAATTGTTCTTCGGTGTGATTATTTATTTGTAATAAGGTTGTGCAAGAGTTTATAAATTGTAATGTTGGTAAACAAGGCTTACATTCCTGGCCTGGGAAAAACAGGCTTTTATATTAACAGCTAGTGTTGCAACATTTTGTTGTTCCTTCATGTTCGTGAAGTCATTTTTCTTTACAGCCACTACAACAGCAAATGGTTCTGTCATTAAGCTCTTCGCAGAAATTTACTGTGATTTTATTGAAATGGAAAAGACACAGTGCTTTGAGACTTTAAAGGATTTCTTAATGCACTTCACTAATTTCTGCTTTATTTGAAAACTGCTCTTCAATATTAACACAGCTTCCCCTGCCTGAAATAATTCCTGTTATTGCCACCTCTCTATCCCCAGCCATGGAATGGGTCTGCTGGCTTGTCAGATTTAATCTCTAAAAAGCAGCAAAGTAATCAAAATCTGTCAGAAATATATGTGCATTAACATCTGATTTAGCCCACGAAGACAAGGAATGGAGTGAGAAGAGTATGGCTGAATAGTCTAATGAAATTTTAATGGAACTTCAGTTCTATTTATTGGATCTGTATTTGTCACAAAGTTTATTTCTTTCGTTATTTCAAAACCTGTCAGTGTTTAACAGAATTCTGACCATGCTATCATACTACCCCGAGCAATTCAACTGCATAGGCCACAGCCTCTGCAATTTTGCCTCTCTCCAAGGGAAAAAAAAGACCAAAACTGCCACATAATATGTGCTGAGAGGGAAAACACAAAATATAATTGTACATACTACTAATACTGGAATTTCATGTTCTGGGAAGGCATTGGGATGATCACAGTGAAGGGAAAAACTAGTTTACTGAGGTAAATCTCTTTTTGTTGTTATTTCCAGTTGTATTTCCATTACATAGAAAGTTTTCAGCCATGACTCATTATTTTATGCCAGGCCTGGATATTTCTGCTTCAAGTAACTTCTTGTCCAATTCCATGAAGAACTCACAGGAAAGGTAATAAAAACTGAAAACAGAAGGCACAGAGTATCAACAACTAAAGATCAAAAGAGTCTGGATTAGCTTCTGCACCAGACCATAGGAGGAAATTGTTCCTCTACCAAAGACCCAATGAGGTTTGGTGCCTTGAATAAGATAGATAAGATCAACATCAGTGCCCACACTGAATCACTAAAACTTGTTCAATAAATATGTTTTTATAACACTAGAGACTAAATAGTCACCTGCTTTGTTTCATGTTTTACAGCATCTTTACAGTAAAATAGTACCTCTAAAATAGTGCTATAATCTTAAAGGGCAGAAAGACTGAGATTTTGCAATATTTCATGTAAGAAGAGAATTAAACACCTTTTTGTATTGACACAAATTCTTCAAATTGAAAATTTGGCAGTAGTATTTTTCTGAAAGCAGGCAAAAGAACAAAATCTGCACATTTCCTAACATCTTGACACTTACATCTACCTAGAAATATGAATATTGAGATACTGCAATGCTTCTGGATCTCATCCTCATTTGAAGAACTTTTAAAAATGTTTTTAAATGTCTTTCCAAACTCTGGGATAGAAATTTGCACACAGAGTCACATCCTTTGTATTTCAGGTCCTTTTGCCATCCTCTGATCTTAGTTTAGTGAAAAGGAAAAAAAGTGATAATGAAAGATTATTTGGATGCTATCTTCATACAACTTCCATCTGTAATCCACTTTTCTTTTATTTGATTTATTCTATCCTATAAAAGGAAACAATTAACAATTTCAAAGAGGAAAAAAAACCAAAAAACAAAACCCACACAACCAACCAAAAAAAAAAAGGTTGAAAGAACTGAGATTCTAAAGAATCTATTCCAAGTGAGCAGAAGTTCAAAGGAGAAATGTTGTGTTTCAGATGGAGAGGTTCAGATAACTCTTCACAGAAAGGGATTAGAACATTGTAATTAGTAACCTTACTGTAGTTCAATGCCAATAATAATAATAATAATAATCAATGCCAAAAATAGCAATTAAATAGAGATTAATAACAATGGTTAAAGAAAGTTTTAGTGACAAAAATTATATTGGACTTGTCTTTTGTTGCTGAACCTGGAGAGTTACATCAGGTTTCCCAAAAGCTTCTTCTGCTGGCACTACCTGAAATATGGATCAACAGCGTCCATGGGGTCACTGTGACTGTCAGGAGAAGGAGGAAAAATTACTCCTGCCCCATGAACAGGTGTGTGTGATTTTCATCCACGACTGGAGGATCTGAGGGGCCTTTTCTAATGACAAGGGCACATCCAGGTGGGACAGGCCAGACTTCCTAACAGAATTTTTTTTTTTTTTGTGAGAATAGGAGTTTAGATCCAACAAATAGCTGAGCCATGGGACCTCTAAAACAGCTTGACTTCCAGTGAAAGTGTGTCCCTCCCTTTTGTGGTCCTGGGCTCAGCTTGTTACCCCACTTCTGACATTGCTAAGTACAAAGAACAAAGCTCAGATTGCTGTGCTTGAAGTTTCATTTCTTCTTCAGCAGTCTCAGAAATAACACATGAAAACATCTGTAGAGCTTTCAGGAAATCCTAATATATAAAAATATTACATGAAAAACCATTAGGTTTGAGGGAAGCTGAGGTTTGCTCTTCTTCTTTTGTGGTTTTTTTTTTTTTTTTTTTTTGCCTTCTTCACACAATTGGGCTGGGGAACAAATAAGCCAAGATTGGCCAATTCTAACCTACCTTAACACAAATCATCCTGTAGATTCATTAGAGCATCTGTAAAACAGAGGGACTGAGTGACTTCTTTTGAGCCTCAAAAGCAAGATATTCCAAGCTTTTATAAAATAAGAACTGTCTTTCTGTGTCAGAAGAATCAGGGTTCCATCCCTCCTGCCTGACATCAGAGGAGTTCAAGGAGATGCAGTGTTTTGGCAGGATTTATGTATTCAGCACAGGCACATGCCTGAAAAAGACTTTTCCAAACTGGCTTTGGACATTCTCCAAAGGCAGCTCCAGCAGAGATCAAGGTCTGATAGAGCCCAGAGCTTGACTCAGAGACAATTGTTGGAAAGCCTGGGGTCCAGGGACAAGTAGCTAAGGAGTGTGCTTATGATGAGTGTCCTTTATTGCTTCCACAGTCCAGCTGCCTCAAGTCCTTGGGCAGACAGCCCTCATTCCTAGGCAACACCAAAATTGGACAAAAAGTGGAGTGGGATTCTTTCTTGGCTAAGACAAGTGCTGACAGGGTGTCAGTAATTTGGAAGATAAGAAAAATGTTTTCTCAACACTACCTGTCTGTCAGGGAGTATTTGGTCCCAGGACATCAGCAGCCTACTTGTGGCTCCTTGTTAGGGATTCTGCAAGGCAGGGGGACACAGTAGGGGTAAATGAAGGTAATGTAGAATATAATCTTATGCCCCAACGAGTTGCAGCTGGAACCAATTACTAACGACTAGGAGCAGGCCGGATGATAACAGGCAGCACCTGTAGCAAATAAGAACAAGTGGTATAAAAGTCAGAGGAGTTTGATGACTATGATGGAACAGTCAGTGCTTAGAGGAGTAGCCTATGAGAAATGTTGAGGAGGTATGAAGCTCTGGCAATAGGGAATCCTTGCACTATAATGATAACAGAACTCTTAATATACAAGAGAACAAATGGTGACCCTGATGTGATTCAGGACCCCTGGATTTAAATACTAAACTATATGACTGATGTGATTCAGGAAATGACCTCGTGATTTGGAAAAAAAATTGACTTGAATACTAAATTATATTGCCCTGTGGATTCAGGACTAAACCATATAACCCTGTGGATTCAGGGAAGCCAGATTTGACCACACGGGATTTGACCATATAACCATGTGGATTCAGGGAAACAGGATTTGAGTACTAAACTATTGGCAAAATGTATTAAGTACAGCTGTTGGTGTTTGTTAAATATGAGTGTAAAAGACCTTAAAGATAAGTGCTTTGTAAACTGGGAAAAGCTATAGAACTGAAGTGACATGTAGAATATCTATACTATAATATGCTGTTTGAACATTTGTATAACTCCTAGTTTTAAATGAAACATACAAATTTGTCATAATGTTAAATATGTATATCTGGAAATGCTGCAACTCTGTGGTTAAAAGAAAAAGGGGGAATTGTAGGGGGACACAGTATGGGTAAATGAAGGTAATGCAGAATGTAATCTCATCTCCCAATGAGTTGCAGCTGGAGCCAATTACTAAAGATTAGGAGCAGGTTGGATGATAACAGGCAACACCTGTAGCAAATAAGAACAAGTGGTATAAAAGAGTGGATTGGTGGGAACTGGAGTCAGATAACAACTGCAAGGAGCAGGAACAGTCAGTGCTTAGAGGAGAAGCCTACAAGAAACATCGAGGAGGTATGAAGCTCTGTGATATGGAATCCTTGCACTGTAAAGATAATAGAGCTCTTGATATATAAGACAACAGAAGGGGACAAAAGTCCTCTCAGGAAAGACTTTTAGGTGACCACAGACAGCTAAATACAAGACACTGGGAGGGGACACAGCCAGGACAGATGACAAGGGACATCGCAAACACAGGGCCTCACGCTCAGCATATAAAACCAGGAGAATTAGAAAGAGGCAAATTAAGAGTGATTGCTGAGCACCTGCCTGCCCATGGGAATTAGGGAATGAATTCCTTGCTTTGCTTTGCTTGTGGGCACGACTTTTGCTTTATCTATTAAACTGCCTTCATCCCAAGCCATGAGTTTTCTCACTTTTCTGCTTCTCTCCCCCATCCCATGTGGGAGAGTGATGGAGTGGCTGTGTGGGGCTTCCTTGCCAGCTGAGGTTAGACCACAACACTCCTATAGATATTATTTTATTATGGTGATATGTTTTAATAGCCCAGACAAGAAGCAAGAAAAGCTATCTTGGTGCTATAAATTGGACAGATTAGCTGTAATGTTATATTTAGTATAGCACAAAATAGATGTGCTGGCTGCTTCACTCAGACAAGGAACATTTTCTCTTTCTGTTTAGTGGGCAGAAAATCATCAGCCTAGAACTGTGCTTTGTGTTCTTAAAATCCTTATTTAATTTCTTTTTGTTTTATCTTTCTTTCTTTTTAGACTCCTTGTTGCAGACATCACACATACTCTTGTGATGACTTAACCATGATTAAGGACCAAATTCCCACCCAGCTTCTCACATTGAAGCTAATCATCAGGAGAGGGGAGAAAATAGGATGAGAAAGCTCATGAGTTGAGATAAACAGAGGTACATCACTTTACTTACAGTCATTGCCAAAACAGGCTCAACTTTGAGAAAGTTATCAGCTTTTGAATGCTCTGCTCGGGGAAGTGGCTGAGTCACTGTCCCTGGAGGCATTTAAAAGATGTGTAAATGTGGCACTTGTGAACATGGTTTAGTGATGGGCTTGGCTAAAGTTGGCCATAATGATCTTAAAGGTCTTTTCCAACCCAAATGATTATGTGATTCTAATTTGTTGCAAATTAAACTAGATTTGGGTAGTGAGGGAAAAAAAACTACCACATTTTCTCTCCCAAGTGTAACTTCACTCTCTTGCTCCATGACTGACAGTAAAGTATATGTATTTAATAACTTTATTGAGCCTTTGAAATCATAGGATGGTTTTGCTTGAAAGGGACCTTAAAGAGCACCAAGTTCCAACTCCCTGCCATGGGCAGGGACATTTTCCCCCAGTCCAGCTCACTCAGAGCCCCATCCAGTCTGGTCCTGAACACTGGCAGGGGTGGTCCATTGGGAAAACAAAACTGTTTGGGCTCTTCTGCTGTTTGTCTGAGGGTTTTTGACATTTGTTTTGATGCTGTTTGTTGGTTTTGTTTGTTTATTTTTGGTTTTGTGGGGGATTTTTTGGGTTAAGATTTTGGTGTTTTGGTGGGGGGAGTTTTGTTGTTCTTTGGGATTTGGTGGGGTTTTGTTGGTTGGTTTGAATTAGTTTGGTTGGTTTTGTTGGGTGTTAGTTTCTGGCTTTGTTTGTTTTTATTTGTTTTGGGTTCCTTTAACCTTTTATTGGTTTTTTGTGGATTTGTTTTGTTTTAATTAGTTGTCACAATTGCTTCCACTGGCCAGTTCTGAAGCAGCCTGTGTTGTAGATGTGAAGAGCTGCTATCCCCTGTGCTTCTTCAACAGTGCCTTAAATTATAATTTTGGATTTATTAGTGGAGCCCTGCAAATTGTTGGGTGTCAAGGGCTAACCTCTGTGTTCTTGTCTCATTTAGGGTCTTTGCAATACAAAATGGGGGGAAAAAGTATGGTAATTTTGGTTATGAGGTCTGACTTAGGCATTTGTGATGCAGAGCTGCTTTAGGTGATTTGATTTTCCAGTCTGACATGGTAATTTGAGATTAAAAGTGAATTAGTGCCATGTTTTTAGAACTGGGAAAAATAATTTCTAGACTGTTAAATTTAACATCCTGAAGCCTTATGCTTCAAACTTTCTTATTGATTAACTTGCATTACTTTATTATTTTTTCCTACAGGTCCTTTTATACCTTATTGAGCCAATTATCTTCCAGGTGGGAAACTGAACTGTCTAGGATACAATAAAGCTCCAGGTTGTCATTCTGATCAGTGCAAAATTAATTTATAATGTACACTGGATAGAAAAGGCTCAAAGAGGTTTGCAGCAATGTCACTTCTGTATGTTGTGCTAAATCTTTTTCCTGCCCTGTGTAGTACCTGAAAGAATTTGGCCCTTGAGGTTCTGTATTCAGGGGCTGTGTCTGGGCTGGGTCATGTAGCAATGAGTGCATTTGCAAATTTGTGTGCAACATTGTATTTTGTCATCTGAAAAATGCCATTTTCCACCAAAAGGGTAATGAAATCTGTTTCATGGTGTACAGAGTTAAAGGGTAGCAAGGGAAAAATTTGGTTCTGTTTCTTTTTCACTTCATAGATTTAATGTAAAAAATAGAAGTTAAACTTTTTGTGGTATTCTATGAAATCTGTATTTCCTGAAATGCACGAGTAGAATTTTTAGGTTTTTGCTTTCTCACTTTCCATTTAAGATATGTATATATGTGTGTTAACTGGAAGAAATTCTTAATTTTCTGAAAGCCAGAGATCTGTCAGGAGGTAAAAAAAAGGGGCATTATGAAAGGAACAACCCGAATCCAACAATTTTTACACCTCATTCAAAGAAAAATAAGAAAAACCTAACATTTTACATGAAAATCTAAGGGATTTGTTGCTCAGTCTCACAAAAATACTGCATGTCAGTAGTGTTTGATTTTGTAATATTGGTGTGTTAGAAAACTCATTATTTTTCAGTTCTGGATTCCAGAATGGATCCAGATTACAAGCAATAATGTACCAATATGAAACAAGTTCTGCAACATTTTCATTCTTGGCTTGGGACAGGGAGAGGATACCTGGGATGCAATTTTTCTAGTGAAATACCGAGTTCTTTTAAAATTTTTGCAGGCTCGTGTTTTGGCAGGGCATTCAGCCAGTGTAGGGGGATCCAGCATGGGTACATGAAGATGGCATAGGATGTAATCTTATCCCCTAAAGAGCTGCTGCTGGAGCAATTACTAAAGATTAGGGGCAGGCCTGATCTTAACAGGCCACACCTGTAGCCAAGAAGAACACTTGGAATAGAAGAGTGGATTGGTGGGAGCTGGAGTCAGATGGCTGCTGCAAGGACCAGCATCTTAAGTTTCATAATTACCTAATAATTACCTTTATGCTTTCAAAAGGGTTTCTTTGCTGAGTTATCAGTAATCTGAATTTTGCTAAATAATGCAACAAAAGGGCAGATTTCTAGAGTTGACTTCCAAAACCTCAGGAAGATTATTCACATTTGTCAAATCTTCTGCTACTGTAGCTAAAATTAAGGCTGGATCAAGGGCATTGCCTTTGTTGGGACAGATCTTTTATTACAAAGCCAATTTGGACAAAAAGCCTTTTACTTGTGGAAACCTATTTATAAAAAAGGAGGTTAAGTATAATTTTCTTTGAAATAAAAAAATTTATGTATTTGAACTTGGGTATTTCTCATTTATGCAGATGCATGAAGTATGTACTATGATTATAAATTTCCCAGTTAATATACTTAATACTGAAATTTCTCTACTTATTATTCAGTAGGACCACATTTGGATCTTGGATTTCTACATCCACTGCCTCAAATTTTTTGTTGTTGTTGTGGTGGTGTTTTTGTTTTTGGGGTTTTTGTTTGTTTGTTTGTTTTGGTTTTTGGTTTTTTGGGCTTTTTTTGGTTTTGTTTGGATATATGGAAAGTGATGTTTTAATACAGCTTAATAGCCTGGAATATTTGCATATGCTCTGTACAAATGTCTTCCTCATCACTCAAAAGTGATGTGTAGCAGGCAATTTATTCAACAAACATTCTTATTGCAAATGGTTAAATCCTGCTATAAATATCTCCTCTGATATATTTCATGAGCAATTTTCCATCTCCCTCCCCTTTGTTCTGCATCCCTACCAAGCTAGTGGATTTACTAGAGAAGTATTGTTTTTCTAAATCCTGAACATTGTCAGAACATTGTGCAAGCTGTTTTTGGAGATTTGAGCTAACATTCTGCCTAAATGCTACAGTGGGTGCTGCCTTTCTGCTCCTTCTCCAGACCTAACTGGGTTTTGTGTGTGTGTGCATGCCTACAAGGATGCAGAGTGGATCTTCCTGAAGGGAAAGCTTTTTGCTCCCAGTGCCTTGCTGCACTGCTGTCATCTGCACAGAGTCAAACTCAACCATGACCTCATTTCTACAAAACCACTGCACTTCTTAAGCTATCAAAATCCACCCTATATTTGGATATTCAATGCCATTTCCAGAGCTGGTGAGGTGTGGATTGAGGCATTCTTAGCTCTCAGACATGCTGTGTTGTCAGCACAGTGACTGAAAGCCACAGCCCTGACATAAATACAGTTTTCAGTCATGGACCATAATGGAGAAAACCTGAGAAAAGCATTGGCATCAAATGGAAAACAGCAGTTAGGAACTGGATATTTGAGTATTATTGTCACTGTTTTTAAAGAAGGGATGGGACTATTATTGGATTAAGAATGATTTATTGTTCAGATTAACATCAGTTTTAGAGATGAGTTGAGATTTTAGAGGAGTAGGTGGTTAGCTTAAATTAGTCACAAATTTAATAAATTTAAATTTAATAAATATTATACTAAATTTAATAGCTTAAATTAGTTACAAGTTTTTTTTTCCTGTAAGACAATATATTAACTTTCTAACTTAATAGACAGATGCTAAAAAGTTTATTTTGCTTTTTTAACTTATTACCTTTTTTAATTTTGCTGTACTGTGAAACTTTTATCTAACAGGGTGTTGTTGTACGTACACACACGTTTTTATTATGACTTCTAAACTCTTAACTTACTCTATATAATTACCTCATTATACTATAGACTTTTCACCATCTTACTTAATATAGTTTTTTACTTACTTAAGGTATATTCTTACTTATTACTATAGAAACATAAGTTTATGTTTTTTCTACTTAATGTCTGTGTACTTTATTTTTACATCAATCCAAACTCCTTCCAAGGCTGCAGAATCTGTGCAAATTTCTATTTTTCCATTTCCCACGTTTGAGGTTCAGATTCAAGGATGTGCTCCATGAGCTGGAGTTTCTCCTTTAGGCTTTTATACAAGGTAATGCAGATATTCTAGAATTGCTTGTGCTCAAAATGTGTGTGTGGAGGGGCACATAATTTGTCCTCTTAGCTTTTAACTGATAAAAATCTCTCAGAGGGAAAAAATTTTACAGCTGAAGGTTTCAGTGAGGAAACTTTAGATGCAGTAGGACCTGGGGCTTTAATCCAGTATCTGTTGAAGTTAATGGAGAATTATTGTGTTCCTGAGCGGGTATGGAATTACTGATGTGTACTCTGAAAGTTCAGCTGGTTTGCTGTTGATGTTACACCTCAGTGTGTTCTGGGCCAGGTTTTTAGCAGGAGTAAATTGCAGTTCTGTCTGGTGGAAAAGAGTTACTCAGATGTACCACAGCTGGTTTTTTAAGCAAACACTGATGGTTGCATTTCATATACTTGTTGATTTCTTTTCCCTCCCTTTTCCCCCTCTCCCCTCTCTTCTCCTTTAGAAGATTATATTTCTGTCCAGATTTCAGACTTTTTTTTTAAACTAATATTGCTACAACACTATTTCTTTCTGTGATTTTCTAAAATATTATTTCCACTAAAATATGTTTGTCCCAGTAATAATTTTCATTTTTCACAAGAAAATGTGGCACACTTATCACTGAAATGTCTGATAGTGGGCAGGTTTCAGTGAAAAATAGTTCAAAACTTGGCAACAGTGCAAGTTTTAGAGTTACACTGCTGTTCCAAAAGATGTATGGGCACTCTTGGAAGCCTTCAAATATGTTGAGCTCTATTAAATGTTTGATGATGCTACCTTAATTACTGACTGTCTATTTCTTATTTTCTCATGTAATTTTTGGTGCATGGTAGTTTCATTAATTATACCAGTTTACTTTGCAGGAGTCCTAAACTGCAGATTTCCTGTGTGGATGTGGCACTTGGGGACAAGGTTTGGTGATGGCCTTGGCAGTCCTGGGGGGATGGTTGGGTGTCACAGACACATTTTATGAAAAATCCTTTCCTTAGGATTTTTTCTCCTGGGAAGCTGAGAGGCCTTAGGAACAAAATGTAAACAATGATTGTCTGCTGCTGTGGAATGCAACAGGTGCATCTGTGATTGGTCTCATGTGGTTGTTTCTAATTAATGGCCAATCACAGTCAGCTGGCTCAGACTGTGTGGTCAGTCACAAGATTTTATTATCATTCCATTCTTTCCTTTCCTTGCCAGCCTTCTGATAAAATCCTTTCTTCTATTCTTGTAGTATAGTTTTAATATATCTTTTTCTTTTAATATAATATATATCATAAAACAATAAATCAGCCTTCTGGAACTTGGAGTCAACATTCTCATCTCTTCTCTCGTCCTGAGACCCCTGTGAACACCACCACAGTTTGGCTTGATCTAAAGGGTCTTCCCAATCCTAAAAAGTTCAGTGATTCTTAACTGAGTTGGGAATGAGGGATGGAAAAGTCTGTAATTGTTTATTTTTTTAACAATGGGCCTGCTGTGGCTGATGGGTCGGGAGTGACAGGCAGGCAATCAATCAATCAATCAATGGAACAATCAATCAAACATCCACCCACCTTCATGCCCTGATCACTGGAGTGTCTGAGCCTCCCCCACAATGCCAGCAATGCCCATGGTCTCTCTCCCTCCCTTCCTGCTCTATCCAACCTCCCAGGCTGGGGATTGCTCTGCCCTTTCTCAATAAAAGGATTTGAGGGAACTGCTGAACTTACAGGAAATCATGGTCAGGCTTTTCATTTGGTTCTTAATGGTGTGAGCTCAGAGGTTGCTTTTATTCCTTTTGGCTTAGAAATTTTTGTTTGATCTACTTACAGCAGAAGTTCCACTCCCATCAGCATGACCTGCCCTACACCAGGCAACAATACTGTAATTTCAGAAAAGCCCAGCTTCCAAACAGTCAAAATTGTTCCTTTCAAAAGTTCTGAAACTCAGAGCAGGGTTCTGGCCAAGGTTCAGCAAGGAAGGAGCTGCACAGGGCAGCATCACATACACCTGGTCATCTGTGTTCCTCCACTGAAAAATAAAATCTGCTGAAAAACTCCCAGTACCTCCAGGACATGTGATTTTTCTCTAGATAGATAAAGTGGAGCTGCCAAAAAGATTTGAAAGTGGCTACATTGGTGTTTGCTCTGTCTGAAGGGAAATGACATCCAGATCCAAGAGCTGGCTGGAAATGAGATGGGACAGTGCTGATCTCAGTGCTACAAATGAGGCATTTAGAACCAAATCAGACATAGATGGGCTAAAGGGCAGATAGAGGTGACAAATGTCAGCAGAATTGTGCAATGGGAAAAGGGATGTCTTGACCTGACATAATAGCTGGTGGAGGATTCAGAGCACATATGTCACTGCAGTGCCTGAGATGTTACAAATTCAGATTTTTTGAAGATTGTTTGGACAGGATGTGAGTAACAGAGGCCTAAAAAGGGCTTATGCTAACCTGGTTTACATCCACATACTGAAATTAAAAGGATGGGAAGGAAAGCACGAATTCCCTAGAATGAACTGAAGTTATTAGAAGTATTAGAGTTTGAATGTACTTTTTCATTTCAAAAGTGAAATTTGCTGTTAAGTAGTTCTCAATAACCTTTCTTCTTGTAAAATCTTCCTATTTCCAGTGAGGGACAGTTAAAATGGATGGTGCAAAGACAAACCACAGTATTGTAGCAGTATTTGTCCACCCTATCTGGAAATTGAGTGCTTGAGGTTCAGCCACAGCTCTTAAAAAGTAAAAGAGCAAAGATGTTACCAATAGAGCAGCAGAATATTTGAAGAATTTATTTGATGCACTGCACAGTGAATAGAAAAGCTTGATACTGCATTCAGGTCTGTGTCTGGTGTGTCACTTTAACAACCATAAATATAAAATAAAAACCTAAGAATGTTGAGCTGCCAGGGTTTGCTCTTCCTGGTATTCAGTGTAAGCAGTTGGCATTGCTTCTTGTCATCAATCATCCTTTTGGTGGGCTAAGCATGCCTAACAAATTAGCTGCTCGTTGCTTATTTGGCTGATATTTTGCTGCTGTGTCAGACTCCATTTGGCTGTTAAAACTGCAGTTTTTTCCAGGTACTGTGTCTTTCTCTCTGGATGGTGCTATTAATAGAATGTTCCTTTTGTTATTTGCAGTTCTCATAATTGCCTTAAGCTCATAGCCTGAGTTTGTTCACCTTGTTTGAGTTTTATGTTGTCTGGCTGGAACATCTTGCATATGGAATTTGTGTTTCAGAAAAGCACAGAGAAAGTTATTGGTACTTAAAGAGCAGCATCTTAATCTCTTAAAATTTGATGTAAAGTTAGATACAGACCATGCACTCAGAAATGTGACAGCTAAAGAGACAAGATGAGACATGAACACTCAGAGCAGAAGTGACTGGAGTGAGAATAGAGCAAAAATAGTGCAATTACTGACCCTTGTGTGAGAGAGGAGAAAAGGAATGAAAGCAGCTTTTGAGAACTATTAAAAAATATTTTAAAAAAATAGGGGCTGTGTATGAGGGATACTTGAATGTATCTGCATGGAGATGGCAGTAGTGAGAGGTTCTAAAGAATAAAGTTTTCTTAGTGGATATTTAGCACCAAGAGTTCCTAAATCATGTTTTAGTTATGATATGGCAAATGCACTCAAGGAATAGGCTTTTGCTGATGTAGGTACCAGCAAAGGGTTTAGTTTTTTCACATTCTGTGAATGCAGAAAGTTTTACAATGCTGTAACAGACTTTAGTATAGAAGTAATCTGCCAGCATGAAGTCTTTACAAGTGTTTTTTTCCAGAGGGGAAAATGGAAATTATATGAGCTTGATTGAAACATTATGTTGGGGGCAGGTAGAGGTGACTCTTAAGTATCCCTTGTCATACTATAATTCTAACACTCAGAAACAAATTCAAAACAAAAATTGAAATGTTTCACTGCTGGGAGTTTGAAATGGTTCACTCCAATGTGTTTAGATGACACCTGGTTGTATTTTTAAAAAAACTTTTGCTGAAATTAGCACTGATTTGGGAAGTCCATGTTTATTAGCAGAGCTTTGTGACAAAAAGTTATTCACTCGTGGCTTTTATTTTCCTCCAAGCCAGCTTTACCTGAAAGTTTCTTGATGTTGGATCCTTTTTAGAGAGCTGACAGAATATGTGTAAACTGTGAGAACACCTGACAGCTGCATTTCAGCTGCAGTGTGGTAGAAGATGTGTGAATAAAACAGAACAAGGCAGGACTACCCCAAGAGCCTGAATTCCAGACAAGGTAAAAGACATGAGCACAGTGAAATGAGAGAGAAATCTGTTACCAGAATATTTACAGCTGCTGCTGTGTGACCCTTGCTCATAGATGCTGTCTGCAGAAGTAAATTGGGTTTTGGAAAGTTTGTTTCTTTGTTTGTTTTGTTGTGGGATATTTTTTTCAGTACAAGGAGATGAGAATAGAAAGAAAATCCATCCAGCCTGCATGACTCTATAGCCTTAAATTTCCCCTAAAAGAAACCAAAACAACTCCCTAAACCAACCTGAAGTAACTTCTGACTTTACTTTTATTAGAGAAAAACCCCAGCTATGGCCATGTACAATTTGTAGACGTTTTTAAATTGCAACTCAAGCTTTATGAAATGGATTTGCATTTGTAAATACCATAACTAAGAATTTAAGCAGCTCAGACAATAATTATTTTAAGTATTAAAGATGCCCTCATGTTAAAACAAAATATGTCCATACCTGACTTCTATTTACTTATCTTTAAAGTGAGATTTACAATGTGTATAAATCCTTATTCAGTTGAGTGGGAAATTCCTGACTGTCTAAACTGAACTTCATAACACCACAACGAATGAGTGGAAGTGGAGACAGAGCAATACAGTTCCTTCAGTGAGAGACAAAGACAGTGTGTAAATTATTGAAAACACAAACAAGCATCCAATTGTACAGCATACATATGTCTAAAAAAAACCAAAACAAACCAAAAAACCCCCCAGAGAGACTCAGGTGCTTCCCAGAGGTATAAATTTAAATAATCTAGTTGTTGTAGCTGACTGATACTCCTCTTTCAGAGTAGAAAATATTGTCTGCCCATCTCTTGAATATTTTTAAATAGCTACAGGAAGGTGGCAGAATAATGTGTTAGAGAATGCATTGGTTGGGAATGGCTTCCACAGTTTTATTGAAACTGGATCACAGTCAACCCAGGAATTCAAGGATCATGGTTCCATAGAAGTACCAGAAACCAGGAAAATTATTCTGTGCAATAGGAGTTAAAGTTTCCATTTGTGAGGGTGACAAATGTGCTCTCTGGTCAGTGTCATCTCAAGGCTGTCTAAGAGCTGTTAAATGCTCTGGGGGAGGAACAGATGAGATTTGAAACCTGTAACATTTTCTTCTGGGAGGAGTGTATGGACCAAAGAGAAGTGCAGAGCTGCTGAGGTTGGTAGAAACCTCTTGAGGTTGTGTGGCTCCAGCCTGGTCCCCAGTGCAAGGGCTTGCTCAGGGCCATGAGAAGCTGAACTTGGAGCATCCCAAAGGATAAAAACTCCACAAAATCTCTGGACAAGCACAATCCAGTCACTCTCAGCACAAAGTGTGTGGCATTTTTCTTGTGTTTGAACTTTCTACCGGTGTTGTATTTGCTGGGACCCCAGTGGCAGGAAGGAATGATGAATCTGACTCCATGTTCTCAGGAGCCTGAAATTTATTATTTTATTATACTATATTATATTAAAGAATACTATTCTAAACTATAGTAAAGAATTTATTATTTTATTATACTATATTATATTAAAGAATACTAAAGTGGACTATACTAAAGAATACAGAAAGGGTACTTACAGAAGGCTAAAAAGATAATAATGAAAACTCCTGACTCTCTCCAGAGTCCTGACAGCTTGGCCCTGATTGGCCAAAGAGTGAAAACAACTCCCAGCAGAATCCAATGGAACAATCACCTGTGGGTGAACAATCTCCAAACACATTCCACATGAGCACAACACAGGAGGAGCAAATGAGATAAGAATTGTTTTCATTTTTCTCTGAGGCATCTCAGCTTCCCAGAAGAAAAATCCTGGGCAAAGGGATTTTTCTGAAAATGTGAATGTGACAAACCAGATCTTCCAGTGACACATGGGGGAAACTGAATTCTGCATTGATATTAAAAGCCAAAAATTTTCCTTGTGACATACTCAGAGATGTCTCTTCTTTCCTCTTGTACATCATGTTATATTCAGAGAGGAGCCAACTGTACTGTGCATGTATCAGAGAGATAGATATGAGAGATTGTCTATTTGTCACAGTGCACAAGGCAACTGAGCAATTAGTCAAGATATGAGTCAGGCATTTCTCATTACTAAATTAACCAATTGTTAGAGCTGGGCTGAACTTTTCAGCCAGAAAATGCTAAGCAGAAAGCTGCAAATTCAAATTGATGAAGAAATAACACAAGTTCTGTGTCAGCATTGACAAGTACTTTCCATTAGAAAATGTGACCTTAAGAAAATCTGAGATAAATTGAAGTATTTAATTTAATCTCATCTTGACTGCAAGGTTTTCATCTTTATTAATCAAATTTTTTAATGATACAAAACCTCTCTCTTGGTTGTCAAACTTCCAGTACAACAAATATTAGTACAACAAAATAATAATTTTTGTAGCGACTTGAACTTTTCTTTACTTTCATTGTAAAATATGTATTTTATTTGCCTTAAAAGCCTATTAAAATTCTGATAATTTTGATGAATCACGTGATATTTTGGACAAATTGGTCACCATTATTGACCAGTTCTGTGGTAATGTCTGTTGATCTCCAGCCAACAAGAGATGGAAAGGTCTAAAATGACTTTGTGAGGGAAAAAAAGAACATTAACAGTATGTTGCTAACTAATGAATAATATTTTAGATAGTGAAGATACAAAATTTCTGTGCAAAAAATATTTTATTTATATTTTTGTAGTTACTTGCTGAGATAACAGCCAGAGCTAAAGATCAGGAGGAAGTTGAGGCACTCAGCAGTGACTACAGAGAGTAAACCCAGCTATCAAACCCAGTAACTGGGCAAAACAATAATTGTTTGCTTGAGAATAAAACAAAAACCTAGAAGGAGTGGAGCTGGGCTTTGGAAGGTGAGTTAATTAAATGCTGCTAAAAGCAGACTAAAGCTCTTTTTTTTCTAGATTTGTATTACTGCTTCCCCAAATGACTGTGGTCATTAGGAATAAATATCTGGTGTTTACCCTCAGCACCAAGGTTATGTAAGGGGTCTTAGTTGAAGTGCCTTTCAATAAGCCAGCTTTAGTGCACAGAAAACAAAAATACAGGGCTCTGATTCTGAACTTATGTTATGCAGAGTCACTATTGCACAGGAGAAGCCCAGAAACATAAATGTGATGTGAATTTTGTGCCTGACCAGTTGATTAAAAGGATGCTTTAGTGGCTGCTGCACACTTTATGCATTCTTATTATCCTGCAATTGCGCCACGAGATCTGTATCTAAATCCAATCTCTTTCCAACATCAGCAGCAAGTTTAGTATCATGGCAAAATTATTAGAGACAGTTTAGCTACTGGGGATAGACTAAATGCTGCTAGTGCTGTCACTGCTGTGGTGTTCTCTGGGGTCTGACACTGTCCCACAGCTTCCTGCACAGAAAGGAGAAGGAAGCCCCACGGCTGTTTTGGATGTCACTTAACAGCAGAGCATGAGCAGGGGATGCTTTTGTGACCAGTGCTGAGTTGTGTGGTTTTGCACCTGGGCTGCCACCATCTCCTGAAGTAGCTTTAAAAGCCATTCCTTGGTTGTGGCTGAAGCACAACTTCAAATGTGCTTTCACTGTGTTGGGAGTGTTTATTTATGGAGGGTGCAGCTGGTGAATTTCTGTTTAATAACCACAGCCCTTATCCTTTATATTTGAAAGGAATGTCCCCCCACTGTGCAATGAAACAAGAACATTTAAATGGCCAGGAAATTCCCGTGGAGAAGTGTCTACCTGATAATGTAGCTGGAATTCAAGGACCCCATTGTGGTTTAACCCAGCAGGCAGCTCAGCACAGCACAGCTGCTCACTCACTCCCCCACAGTGGGGTGAGAATGGGAGAAGGGAAAAACTGTGTCTTGTGATAAAGACAATTTAATAGGACAGAAAGGAAAGGGAAAATAATGGTAAAAGAACATAAAAATAAGGGATAGGATGACAAAACTAGTGTTAGGACAAGGGGTAATGGCTTTAAATGGAAAAAAAAAAAAGTAGGTTTAGGCAAGATCTTAGGAAGAAATTCTTCCCTGTTGAGGTACTCCATCCCTGGAAGTGTTCAAGTGTTCAAAGCCAGGCTGGATGGAGCTCTGAGCAACCTTGTGTCTTGAAAAGTGTCCCTGCCCTTGGCAGAGGGTTGGAATTTGATGATGTTTAAGATTCCTTCCAACCCAAACCATTCTGTGATGCAGGACCTGCTGACCAAAGCCTGGCCACACCCTGGGCAGTGACTGCCACACCCTTCTCATCTCCTCTATCACTGTCCATGCAGTTCAATCCTGTTTTACCTATCTGTGGATCAGCCAGAAGCTGCAATTACCAGAATTCCTGAACAAATGGAATCAGTTTGTTTACCCTGTCTTGGCTACCTTAGTTTCCTGATACATTTTTGTGACTCAGACCTCATCCTTTCTTTGGCTTCTGGCTCACTGGCAAAACTCTGTGCTTCAATGTAGGCTTAAAATAAATATTACAGTCCCTATTACTAAGTGGAACTTTTCACCACACAAGTTGTTTCTCTCACATGGGTTGATACAGGTAGTTTTAACAATTTGAACATTACCCTGATCTTCACATTCTGTCTATACAAGCACCCCCTGCTTAGGGTCTCCTGTTCAGCAATCCCTGATACAGCCATAGCCATTCCCATTTTTGATACCCAAAATTTGCCATTTGATAAAAAAATCAGCAAGTCTCCTCTGAAATGCCTGCCCCAGAGACAGCTGAGTATAAGCTGCTTTCACAAGGAGGCACAAGAAAACCTTTGGAAAGATGCTGTAAACTACCTGTTCACTGAGGGAGATTCTGCTAAATCCCTGTTAAATTTAGCCTAAGCCCCAAAGCATGTCATTTTAATCTTCTCAAAGTCCTGCCATCTCTTTTTAATATTTGTAAATGGGTAACAGGAATACTCAGTCATTTTTAATCTAGTTAAACCTAGCAATATCTTGTGGTAAAGAGTTGCACAACTGAGATTCTATTGCAAACTATTTGCTTTTAATAAATTCCAAAATTGCCCATATGAGACCTTTTTTGTTTGCAAAGGTTTTGGCTTAAAGATGAACTTGGACCAAAGTCTGATGTGAGGAAAAAACGAGCAAGTTGGGTTCTGAATCAAGATCTGGAACATTGGAGCTGCCCTTTTTGCATCAGCGTTTGGTGGTTTTGAATGCTTATTTCAGCTCATGTTTTCAGTCTCTCTTAGCTCATTCATCACCAAGAAAAATCTTTCAAGGGCAAAATAACAAAAAAAAAAAAAAAATAGATATGAGGGAAATAATAGAAGGGAACTTATGTATGGGCAAGGGTGGAGAGGAGTTAAAAGCTATCCCCCCACTTCTTGCTATGAAGAGGAAAGGTCAAACAAAAGAATATATCTTATTTAATCTGTTTATACCTGTCTTGTTCCTCAGGGTGTTGTTACCTTGCAATGCTGTCACCTCTGTGCTACAGAAGGAATAGGTAACTGCAGTTAATGTGCTAAATCCAACCAAAGTGCGTGAAAGAAGCTGCATTTTCAACAGTGCCAAGAGACTTTGGGAAAAAATACTCTATTTCATTAAGTGTAGGGCTGCAGGAGGGAGGCAGAGCAGTAGAGGCAGTGCATCCTTTTATTGTGGCGTTGAACATAATTCTGCAGAGGAAGAGCAGTGTGAACAAAGAGCACTAAGGCAGCAGTAGCAGCGAGTGTCCTTTTCCTTAGACCACAATTATACCTTATTCAAGGTTAGACTTGCATTAATGCCAAGTATACTTTTAAGGTTTATAGAATTTAAAGAACACAATTTGAAGCTGCAGTGATTGCATTGCTGTGAAAATTAGTTCTGTCTTCAGAGAGTATTTCAGTGGGGACATTCCTGAGGGCATACATGGGTGTGAAACCCCTCTCTGGCTGGTACTGCATTGTGGCATGCTTGTATTTGAATACATATATTTAATTTTTAAATGCAAAACTAAGCCTCTGCCTGTGGTTCTGTGTATCCATGTTTCTCAGAGGCCACTTTTTGATTGCTTTTCAGATAACTTTCCATGTTAGTAGACTGTGTTCTCTCAATAGGGAATTAATTGAGCTTGCTTGCTTGAGCTCCTGACCAAGATGTTCCAGTGTGTAGAGGTGGAGGAAGGATGTCAGTGAGGGATGGGTGTGTGTCTATAGGTATGTAGGGGGATACAATATAAGAAAATAAAGGTAGTATAGAAAGTAATTTTACCCCCTAAAGAGTTTTAGCTGTGTTAATTATTAAGGATTAGGAGCAGGCCTGATGTTACCAGGCCACAGCTGCAGCCAGTCAGCAGAGTGTTATAAAGAGTGGGTTGGTTGTTTGGGGGAGCTGGAGTCAGTTGGCTGCTGTGGGGACAAGGAAGAGTCAGTGCCTGGAGGAGCTGCCTGCAAGAAACATCAAGGGGATACAAAACTCTGGCAACATGGAACCCTTGCAATGTAATGACAATAGAACTGTTGCAATGCTTAATGACAACATAGGTAGATATATAAAATATGCATAAGTGTGCAAGAACACTGTAAATCCTCAGCTATCCTGGAATGCCATCCCCATTGAAAATAAAATCATGCCATAGTTACTGGATGGTTGCATAAAGTCTAATTCTTCATATATGAGAGGATGATAGAAACTTTCTGCTGCATAAGTGACAGTTGTGGGTGTAAATCATGACTTTTCAGCTTAGGACTCCTTTTGCCTAAGTTTTCATATAATGCTGATAGCCTCTTTTATCTAAGTATCTTACAGTTTAAGCAACGTAATTGACTTTGTGTAGCTGTTGTCTTCTCTTTCTTTATGGAACAACATGCTGGAAATGGAATGTCAAGAAACAGGTTTAAATGAGCAGTTTTAATGATAGGCACCTGTACCTGGAGCAAAGGGTCGTGAGAACTCGGTGATTATTGATGTCTACAGACCATTTTGGGATAACATGGGATGTTTTGGTTGATTAAAGACAACCTGGGAGTGCTAGCAAAAAATTGTTAGGTGCTTTAGCCTTGCAGAATAGGTGGAACAGGGATTGCAACTGACAAATAAAAAAAATCAATCAAAATGGTTAAAACACTGTGATTCCCCTCAAGTTATGCAAAATAGTAGAGAGATAAAGCTATACAAACTACCACCACTTACACAGAAATTGCCAATTATCAGAGAATGTCCCTGTGTGTACTGTGAGAAACTTGAAAAATCATTTTTATTGAAACAAATAGCATTTCTGAGTTTTTGAATCTTGCCATTTTCATTGTAGTTTCTTCTGTGTAGCCCTGATTCTGTGTGACTTCAGATATCTCTGCAGCCTCTCGTTGCACATGCTTCTGATATAGTTGGCATGGAGAGATTTTTTTAAAAGCTGACTTTAATTTACTGGTGCTGCATTGCCCAGATCAATATTATTGCATTTGGAAAGTCTATCCTGCCATTAGATTTACCAACCAGAAAATGGAGACCACTAAAAGGCTTGACTTCAATTCAGATTCCTAATAAATCTTCTACAAATGTGGATTATGAGGCTGCATTTTTTTTTTTTTGTTCCTTTGATATACTAAGGAGATTCTCCAGTATTTCACAGGGACTGCTGTATCACTGTCACACATGATCCTTCAGCACAGAATTAAGTAATTTATGTGTGTCTTGCAGTGATTTAAAGCTAATGCTTTCTACTTTACTCATGGAAATAGATGCAAGAGGTGTAACAGAACTGCCCAGGACTGAAGCAATCAGAGCATAACATATAACATCAATTTATAAATTTTGTTTTCTTCTCCTTGCTTAATTTTCTGAATACCATTAGCCAGTAAATGTGTTAAGAAAATGGCCATCCTCTATTTATATGTTTAAATTTATCATTTCGGTCACAGAGGTAAATTCCTGGTTGATATTCTGTTCTCAGATGTGGTTTTGGGCACTGCTTGTTTTAATTCAACCATTAATACTGTCTCTGATTTTCCTTTCCATTAATCCAGGGTAACTACTTGTGCTTTCCTTCTTTGCCTGCATTCTCATGTTCCCCTTTGGCTGTAAAATCACTCAAATTCATTCATTGAAGGAGCAGGACTGAGAGGAGAAAGTCAAGGAATTTTGATGTTTGTGTTACCACAGTGGTAACTCTGATCACTCTTGACTCTGCAGGTTTGTATCTGATGAACAAGCAGATTGTGGTGCTGTATAACAAAGTGATGGAATCCTATTACTCTCAGTAAAAATACATTTCTGTTTTGATGTTACCCTATTGAACAAATGTTTTAGAGTTACATGAAACCTTTTCATTACAATTTTATATATTAATCTTGAAACAAGCAGAAATTGGTTTTTGTGCTGGCAGTTAGCAATTTGCTGTGGTTAATGTACTTGTATTTGCAAAGAATACCTGCAATCTTCTTCTTTCCTTTTATTGGCTTCTGTATATATTGGGGTGAGTTTTTTGGTGGAGATAGGAGATAATATTTAATGATCAATTTCTAAGCATCAAAACATGGCTGTGAATTGCTAGCTTCTAATGCATATGCCCCATCTTCAGAGCTGAAAGCAATCAGCAAGGTCTAAAAAGCAAATCTTTGTTTCATTCAAATCCAGTGACCATCCATCTGATACTGATACTGCCTTTGAATTTGTATCCTGGATTTTCCCAGTAGATCTATAAATGTCTATATATGCTCTACAAACAGAAATGCATAGCTCTAAGGTTGAAGGAATGTAATTTTTAATTATGCCCTTTAGAGCATTTATCATTTCTTTCCAAGAGTTATTGGACTCCAGACATTCATGTGCCATATGGATATATATTCCCTTCAATATGAAAATTTCTATATAAATACCACCATCTTCTTTTCTTTGGATCATTTGCCCTGAAAGTTTTAGATTTCCTGTCCAATATTAAGTTGCATAGCAGCAAAATGGCTTGCAAAGTATCTCACTGCTTGAATGGGGTAATTCTGCTTTCCATTTAACTTGAACTAGTATGTCTTTTAATTTTTATTAAATTTATTAATTATTCCATTGACATAGCAAAGGAATTATAGTCTCATTAAAATGTTTAGTCATTCATTTTTAGTTTGTTTGGAGTGGGATTTTTTTCTGTTTGCTTGCTTTTCTTTTGTTATTTTTTATTTACCTGGAATTCCAAATTAAAATAGTTCAGCAACAACAAACTTCATCTGGCTCAGAAAAAATGCTGCTGGGGCCTTCTTTCTTTGCAGTCAGTGTTTTGCTACATGTCACAGTGATTCATCAGCTGCAGTGACTGACAGAAGGGATAAATTACAGATTCTTTATCACTGCCTTGGGCACACACACATCTAGAACGTTTATTTCTGTCTAGAAAAGGTGCTGGGAAAAACTCTGCTGTTCATGTTAAATACTTGGTTTTGATTTGACTTCTTGGTTTCTGGTTCTTAGGAAGGTTATTCAAACCAAGGTTCTGCTGTGGGCACCTCTTGGTTTACACCACAGTTCTGCATCTAAATGCCTTTATAGAATATCATCAGAACTGGAGTGATGGAACACATCTCATGGAGTGATAATTGGTAATATTTCAGTTTCCCTGTTGGTTATTTAGCTTCCCTCTGTGCTTGGTGAATCTTACTGAGATGTGTGTGAGCAGTGAGTGTTTAGCTCATTTCAGAATTATGTTATTTATGCAGCCAAGTCCTGGATGGTCTGGGGCCACCCAGACTTAAAAACAAATGTGGCCAGGTGAGCCAAATGAGGCTCAGCTCCTTTGCTCCTGGGGCTCCTCTCGAGAGCAGCTGTCTTCCTCAACAAATTATCTTGCACCAGCTGATTTGTGGTACCTGATGTTTGCATATTCTCACCTGCTGTTTATAATTCAGGACTTTCCACTCAATCTTCCTTGGAGTGCTACAGCTCTGGGTATTGACCTTGGTGTACATTTGATTGGTACAAGAAGCTTAGGGAGCTGCTGTGTCAGATACAAATTCTACCTGAACACTGGAAAAAGTGATTAAACACTGAACTTTTTGTTGCCTGCAGATCTATGTGTTTCACACTTGACACTCTTTTAATTTGCTCCTGATTAATTAGGAATTTTGTCCTTATTATTTATTTGTTCCTGAAGATGGTGTGGGCCTTTTGTGTCTGGTGGAAAATGAGGACATAACATTCATTTAACTTCACTGTAAATTTCTAATTGGAGGAATAACTTGATCTTTTTAATGCCATTTCTCCCCTTGGAATGGTGTTGTGAATTGTTTAAATATCCATGTTCTTGATCTACCAATAAAGGGTTGTGGTTTTGTCCAGTAAAGAGAATCTCTGTCAGCAGAAGTTGCAGGGGTTTAGTGGCTTCTGACTTTTGCCTTTTAAGATTAAAACTCACTCGTGGTCAAGATGACAGCCACTCACCCCTAGGCTGGACAGCAAGTGTTAGTTTTATTTTCTTTTACTTCTCAGCCCCTAGTGGCTTCAACCTAATTTGCTTTTTCTTTAACTTTTACAAGAAGTTATCAAGATCTCCATCCTAAGTCCTTGCAGAAAGGACACGCTGATGGAGAATTTGATAAATTACTTCTTGTAACATGATTTAACTTTCTGAGTATTCTTCATTCCTCCAGTGTTTTTCTCCTCACTTGCTCCATATGTTCACTTTCTGTCATCAACAGCTGTAAGAAATGTTTTTGGCTCTTGACTCCAAGATATGTCCAGTTACAGCCGTTGTCTTCCAGGCTGAACAATTTAAAATACAGCCTTGATTTTTACTTCTCCTTTGCCAGTCATGCTGTTGACTTACCTGTGTGACTTGGAAGTTGAGTGTTACACTGTTTACTGTTTCTGAAATAAATTCTATGTATAGAGGAGTATTTTTTCTCTGGGAAAATTGTATGGGAATGGAATAATGGCACACAATAGAAAGAGGCTGCCAGGGAGAATGAGCAAGAAGGGACCTGAAAAATGTAAGGAAGAAATAAAACAAAGCTATTTGAAAAGTGATGGACAAAAAAAGAGGTGGTGTTAAGGAAGGGAAAAATTTGTTTTTGATTTTTAGATGTCCATGGAATAAAAGTCAGCTCTTCAGTGGAACTTTTTGATTTCTGAAGGCTTACAGCAGTTACTTGGTGTTCCACCTTGGCTTTGTCACTATTGGGTTCTTAGTTAATCTAAAAAACCAAGTCTCTATGTTTGTTTCTTTTTTTCCCCTGATACTCTGCAAATCCTCTCTCTGAAGTGATTATGAGAAAATGGTATTACCTTTTTTTTTTCCATTGGTAAATTAAAAAAAGTTTAATGTTTGTTTTGTCATAGTACTGCCAGGGGTGAGTGATTAGGCACCGACTCTTCAGTCTCTCTTGCCTAAGGTTAATTTATGGAGATTTTCTAAATCCCAGCCTGAAGATTCTTAGCTCTCTCACCACAATATAATTCCCATCAGTTTAAATGCTATTAGCTGGTGTGTGCTCTGGTTGTCAGCACAATTCTGAGCAAGAAAATTTGGGGTAATTGCATGATTCAAGTATTATACCTGTGTTTTTATACATGCTGTCCAGCCGATTTGGTTCACACAAACAAGACATGAAAAAAACTATATCAGATCTTTGGAAATCAAAGAAATTTGGAAATCAGCAGTACTGTCTCTTCAGAGTGGAGAGTAAGTGTTCTCTACTCCTCAGCTATTCTGCAGTGGCTGCCATACGCTTGCCTCTGGACACTGATCTGAAGGTGTTTATGTATCTACATAAAAAAGTTGAAAATCTTCCAGTGAATTGCATTTTTTTAAAGGGCGGGGGAGCTGGAATAAACTGCAGATGAAGGAAAAGAGAGATATTAAGTATTGGAATAAAGAGCTGGTTTGAAGTGCAGATATTTGCTGAGACTGAAGAGTCTTCTGTAGCTGATTTGGACCAGAGACTATATATTCAATTCTAAAAATTCAATGAGCATCCTTATCACTAAGCTGTTGAGTGCTCTGAAATATAGGCCATAAACAGAACAAGTGTAAATGCTCCTTCAGACAGCTTCAGATAAATAGCTGAATTGGATGCCTTTCTTCTTGTTTGGACAAGAAATCTCACTCTCAAATACTCCCCATCTTTGCTGATAAGGGTTTCTTTGCATGCCATGAAAGATTTGCTGGTGTTCCAGTGGTTACAGCATTCAGCTGTCTGGTTCAAGCCTCTGCACTCTGGGAGGCTGAAATTGGGCATTAATCTCAGCCCAAAGTTCGTCCCCCACTTTGTGGTAAATGCTTTAAGTGCCTGCTCTGAAATAAGCATTTATTTCAACCTTAGAAGACCTTAAATTTCTCTCTCTGCAGTCTATGAAAATGTTCACAGCCTAGGAAAATCATTTATCACCCTACTAGGCAGCTGAACAATCTGCCTCTGCGTTCTGACCTGAAAAACTTGATCTGAGGAGTTGCTGTGGGCTGGAGTTTCCAAGGAGAGTGAGCAAGGCTAATCCAAATGCCTTAACCTTTCAGTTTAGGAATTTACTGCTCTTTGTCTGGCAGGAGTCCAGCTAACCCTGCCCCATTAGAATTAACAGTGTTAATAGCATTAATTCAGCTGTGCACAGTCGGAGCCACAGGTGCTGTGTTGTTTACCCAAACTGAACCTGGAACAGAAAGATTCAAAGGAGTGAGCTCTTGTGCCAGAAAGGGGAATTCATTTACTGTTGAATTCATATCTTTCATAAGAGAAGTTTCCCTGAAGTGGGGTTGAAACAGGAAGATTGTCAGGTTGGCAAGGAGCAGACAATGAAATAGCAAGTCAATTCTTCCAGTCACCACTGCAGAGTTTAATTTTCTTCTGCAGTACTGAAAATGTCAAGTGGCAGGCTTTCTCCAGCTTCCATTAGCTGGTTTTAAATGGTGTTATTAGCTGAAGAGGAGGTCAGGGGGAAAAGAAGCACAAGTGGAAGCTATCTTAGCTCAAAGCTCCAGGTAAAAGCAGGTTACAGATGAGGAAATATATACATACATTGTCCCAGATTACTGAGCAAAGAAGTGAGCCAGGACAGAAGGAAGGATCCTGACTTTTATATTCAGTCAATTTCTGTTTCAGTAACCAACTCTTTCTCCATCTCTGTGTAGGATGGCTGAGTTTGCTCTCATTGTAAAATGTCAGAAGGTTGATAACCAGATTTTTCTGAGGATAATTGAACCTCTTCTGTATAGAAGTCTGACACTCTTTTAATTAAAGCAAAGAGGCAAAGACTAGGCGAAGAAAAAAAAAAAGTTGTTTTTTAAGGAACTTCTAAAGCTGTGTAGCATTTTCTGCCCATGACTCATGTTTTTAAACAGCCTGTGGTACCAGATAGCTGGAACCCTCCAAAGAGTGCCAATTCTGATGGAAACGACCTCATCCTACTGGAACAACCCATTTTGCAGCTGTAGCGGTGGCACTCGCAGATTCAGCTGCAAATTTGTCAAGAGTTAAGTTCAGGGATAGATAAATTCCAAACTGAATGAATGAATCAGAGGGTATTGGAGCCCACAACATTTATGTAAATACAGCCTTATATGGAAATATTTTAAGGTATAGGAATATTTTAAGAACCTGATTAAATCTTCAGACTATTAAGATGATGTGTGTTGAAATAAATATTTAAAGACATTTATTTCTTCAAGAATGCACTCAAGTATTTTGTAGTAGCCAAAATCAGATTGTTAAAGACATAATGAAACTTTCTTGTGCCAAAATTAATAGTAACTAAGTTGAAAAAGTAAGTTTTGCTAACAAATTTCTTTTCATTTTACACATGGGAAATGAGTCAGAGATTAAATCCCAAAAATTATGCAAGAATAGCATTGGTGTTTGTTGAAGTGAAATGTGAAAGCACCAACTCTGAAGGAGGATTATTCTCAGCTCAGTATCTTTCTAAATTAAGAGACACTGCTCCCATTCCTTGCTTCTGTGTTGTGCATTTTGTAGAGAGGGAAAAAATCCACAATTCAGACATCTGCAAGGCAACAGATTGAAAATAATTATTTCATGTGAATCTTTCCTATAAAGTTTTGAAAGGCGTTCAGTGTTGATCTCAATTTCTTATATTTATTTCAAAACAAAAACTTAGAACAAACTGAAGATACTCTTGTTTCATCCCTCTTTGAGAATACCTGAAATGAAAAATATTATGAATGTTTGAGGATTCTCAGTCTGTTTTTTAAATGAAATACACAACACTGACACCCAATAATTTCAGTTCTGTTGAGAGTTTTTTTGGGAATGGCCAGGGAAAGAAGTAGAATTTATCAAGCTGCTGGAATGCATGTCCTAATCAATTTGTAACAATAAACCTTAATCTGAGAGAACCTCAAGTTTTCCTCATCATGTATAGTCAAGAAACATGCTGTGGTCTTCTCAGTTTTATGTACAATTAAGAAAATCAAATACCTTCTTCTTCAGGAGTAAGGGTGACAGATGTTAATCATGATACTTTTAGTCTGTTGGTAGGTCTTGAGATACAAAATTCGAGAATGTCTTAAGCACTAAAATTAGTGCAGTAAATATGTATTTAAGAATATCTGAAATACTTATTTCTTCTCCAGGGCTACTGAAATTCTTTCCTATGAGAGGCATCCAGGTGGTAACCTAAAGAAAAAAAACTAATTTAGATTGCAAACTTTATTTGAAGATGCCAGAATTGAATATGTAAAATGTACAGTAGGAGCTGAAAGGGTTCATTTATGGATGCACTTTGTAAAGTCCAGATAGTTTACAGGAATTTTGGGAAGGAAGTAAAAGTTAGCCATATTATAGTTAAAGTAATTCAGTGAGTGAGTTATTTATTTACAGACAAAAAAAAAAAAAGGGATGGAAACTGCCTTATTGATGGGATGGATTAGAATCTGAAAGTACCAGACTTCATAGGATAGAACAAATATAACCTAAAGCCAACAGGGACCTAAATTTAAAGTGCTTTCAAACTTGTCATGTTATTCAGTTGAAATCCAGCAAAATCAGGTTCTTAATGACAGGATAAGAAATAAATATTATTGTATGTTTTCCAGATCAAAACATTTTAAAGCAGAAGATCAGTAGACAAGTAAGTCAAAGCTGCTTTTTAAATCGATCTAAGTCCAATTAAGTTTGCCTGGATTAGTCAGGGAAAAGGGAGGGAAAGAAATCCCTATTGATGTGCTGCTAAGAAAATACAAACATGGTACTTTCTAGTTCAGTGTTTTTAAATCCTTAGAGGTTTTTTTCAGATAACCACTTAATGTTCTTGTGTATTCCAGAGCTGTTGGTTTGCATTCTGCATTAGAGAGAATTATTAGTAGTGGTTTTGTCAGCTGTGTGTGTGGATGTGCTCTGTGTGTGCCCAGGTTCCTTCTCCTTGACCATCATTCTTGAACTGATTGGCTTATTTCTGCCTGTGGTGGGAGAGTGGGAATAAATTTAAAAAAAAATTTAAAAAAAAAGTTTAAAAGTAAGAAAGATTGTATACTTGAAATTTTAAGGTTTTTTCCTATGTGAGTAAATAATAGGGATCATTCAAGATCTCTACTACAGTATTAGTATATAGTAATGTAATAATAATAACAAATTCATAATATATAATAAAAATAATAAATAATAATATTAGTGTATGTAATATAGTAATAATAAATAATATAATATGTATTATAGTATAGTCTATTACAGTACCTGAGCCTTTTCCCTGTGCTTTAGTACAGAACCTGCACTGGGGAGGGAAAGCAAGGGAGGAAGATTTGGGTAGAAATATGGTGATTATCAACAGCAAAGAGAATTTCAGTCAGCTCTTGCACAAGGATAATTTAATAGGGGCTCATTCACAAACAAAAGAAGAAAAGCTTTACCGTGGTCACAGCCTGTGAAACTTTTTCTATGGTGACATGAGGTGGAAGTGCTCAGCACATGGGGCTCAGTTCAAGGGGGCCTGGATGCTACAATACACATCCTAAAATATTTTCTTGTTGTTCATTTGAGACTCACTTTCCACCCTGAATCGTGCAGTGGTTAATCATGTATTTTCCCAGTGATTTGCATGTGTGTCATTGCACCATAGTTGTACATATGGCCTAAATTCTAATTCTTAATGAGCAATAATGGGGAGATGACCTAGAAAAGGAGGAGGAAGGGAAGGATTTTATCTTTTTAGAGAAAATGTTCAGTTTATCCTTACTATTTCAATTCCTGCTTATGTAAATAGGAAATGTCTATTAAGATTGGAAAAACAAGAATTTGAGGTTGTGATAAATAATACAAGAAAACTGCTCTTATAGGTCAGCCTGTGCATGCAAAGCTGTGCCATCTGATGTATAATTTGAAGTCCTCTCTCTAATAATCTGTTCCACTACAGTTATAACAAAAAAAAAGGCAAAAAAATTTTCCCAATCCACAAAAACTCAAGTAAATGCTCTTTATCTATTGCTTTGCACTGGAGCAAATTAATGGAAGAGTTTGTCATGTTGATTTTGGTGGAGGAGTGATTAAAAGAGCAAGGATTCTTTTATTGGGTATAAGGAGACATAAAAAGCAAATGGGATGTTTTAATTATTCTCCTCATAAACATTTTCCTGTAAAAGTAAGAGGCTGTTGGACAGAAAATTTGTCTTTGCTATGGATTTTAGTAGTGCAGGGAATTTTCTAGTTGTGTTGGTCCATCTTAAGATGGAAAGCTTCTGAAAATGCTGGAGGCATGAAAATAAAACCATATTTATTAGTTCTGGTGTTCCAGTTTTATTGGGACAACAGGGAATCTGTAGATAGATGAAGTTATGCAGAAACTGTTTGCTCATTGACACTAAAGTCTATATACTTCAATAATGAAAAAAGCTATTAAATAATAAATAAAAAACCCCAATTCCCTAGCAGAATTTTCACTCTAGCACAATGAATGTAGTACTAGTTATTTTTATGAAAGAAACATAAACTCTTTCTGTTTTACTTTTACTGGCCAATTTCCCAGCAGTGAAGATAAAACTTGCTTTGTATTGCAGCCAATTAATGTGGAATGTGGGGTTGCTTTTCTGAAGGAACAAGACATACCCATGTGCTTCCTTTGCTCTAATCACTTCTAGATTTTACCTATTTCAACCAAATTTAGTAAAGGAGTTCAAGACAAGATGTTCCTAATGGGCTTGAAGTAACTAGGCAACCATGTAGCAGAGATCTCAGACCATATTCATGGCCTTCACTGCAAAAACTGTCATGAAATTATCTAAAAACTTTCTGAGAAATTAGGAAATACAGTAGTGAAAAATAAATTACTGTCCTAATAATGAGAAAAGTTTAAATCAGAGTTTACAGACTACTAATCATATGAAAATCTATTGCTGGAATACAAAATCAGGAAAACAAGCTTCACAAATACACCTTGATATGAATAAGTTTGGCAGAATGGGAGAGAATGGGAAAAATAGCACCAACTTTGGTGGCTTAAAAAGGAGGTTGTCACATGCAGACAAGAAGTGATGTGCTGGAGATAAAATGTTATAAAGTAGGTGCTGAAGAAAAATGTGTGTTTAGAGGAAAAAATGTTGAAATTTGTGTGATATTTGGATACCTACCTCAGCATCGTGTTTCAGCCAAAAATTGGTGGTTTAGGTGAAGCAGAGGAATGAAGCTTTCATATTTATTGCTCCCTGCTTGCAGCTGATTTTAAGTCAAATTCTTCCAGAGAACACAGTGGTTTCTGTGTTTGTTGCAATCCTCATCAAACTTTTTGTTCAAAACCTTGCACAATCCCTGCTGGAGTCTTTGTAAGCTTCCAGCACCTACAGCCTTCTTTAGAAGGGATTCCCCAGCTCAGGTGAATGCACAAAAAGCAGCTTTCTGTCTTGTTTTCCCTGCTTTGCCATTAACCCGGATTGGGCTGTCTATGCTCAGTAGCTCTTCTGTGGAAGGAGCCAAGATCAGTTTTTCCCTTCTCACCTTCTCCTTGGCACTCGTGTTTTTATGCCTTTTTAGCATTTCCTGCCTCAGTTATCTCGTTCCAGTATGAGATGGAATAATAATGCCTCCACACCTCTGACACATCCTCACTGGGATTCTTTGTCCTCATTTTGAAACTCTGTGGGGCAGGAAGGGACAGGAGATATTTCTGTCCTCCAAGGGTACATTTACTGCCAAAGTAGTAATTATGGCTTAAAAAAGAACTAAAAAACACCCCAGTTGGTTTGATGCTGTCAAAATATTTTGCTTAAGCATCTAATATTACATTAAATGGCTAAGTTGTATCTCATTCTATAGCAGAAAGCTGGGAATAGAATCCAAATGGATTTAAACAGTAAGATATGAAAATTAGTCCTTCCAGCCTGAGGTATCAATGGAAAAATAAAATTAACTTCTATTTTCAAACTGAAAGAGCTGAAACTTGGGTTTATTGTGTTGCTTAGGGGATTTTGTTTTTAAATTGGTAAAGCAGCTTCTGTCCAGCTAAAAGATTTTACTCTGGAAGTGGGCATGAAGAAATCTGACAAATACACCAGTGTATTGCATGTGTACATGCACAGCCACTTTGAGAAGTGACAGGAGAAAGCTTAAAAATAACCAGTGAGAAAAACCAAAGCACAAAAGGAGACACAGTCACTGAGGGACACTGAGAATTACAAGTAGGTTAGTACTAAGAAAAAGGTTGGTAAAGTATCCAGAAGATATTCAGAAGAGGGGCACAAACAGTAAATCCATGTGCTGGTGTGGCTAAAGCATTTTCACCATTTTTCCTAAGTTTAGGGGCAAAAAACCCAAGCCGTAATTGGGCTGTTACACAGAGGCATCCACTGAAAAACACACAAGCCCTCAGCACAGAATCCATTAACATTTTCTAATTATAATTTAGAGGCTTTTAAACATCTGCACCCAGTAAACTTCATTCTGGGTACTTAAGAGGCACCAATGATCTCTAAAAGCAGTTTGGAGAATAAATGAGTAACCAGAGGATTGGCAAAGGGAGAATTTGCTTTTGATCTTTGAAAAGAGCTGGGGAGGGGGGGAAATCTTGGGAGTTGTGGGTTGATTCACTTCAGGTCATTTCTTAAAAAAAAAAAAAAAATTGTTGAAAAATAAGTTATCATTAGGAGAAAACAAAGAGGTGAATAATTGTTATGGATTTAGGTCAATTGATCCAGTTTCTCTCTACAACACATTAACAAGTGCTGTAGACAAAGGAGAGTGTCAAAACTGCAGTTCTGTTCACATGAATTTTTGCCCTTTAGTAAGTAATGATAACAATTTTAGTAAATCTTCTCATCTGACATTCTCATAAAGTACCCAGGGATCCATTGCCTACCGATAATTTGAAATATGCCAAGGTAGATACAAAACTGTCTTGAAAAACATATGGAGAGTAGTTCCTGAAGATTTATTATCAAAACAGAAGAATGTATTAAGAGAAGTTTCTTGGAGTTCTTGGATTTCAGACCAATCAATACTGTAGTCAGTTTTTAGCTGATAGATCACAGCTTGTGGTCATTTGATTTTCAGGGCTGCAGGTACACTGGAAGACCGAACAAAAATTCAAATTAATTTTGCCAATTCTAAAATAAAGCCTGAAAACATTTAAAAGATGTTAATAACTACAGAAAAATGCCAGGTTTTTCTTCTACACACAAATAATATGTCAAAAATGAGCCAGCAGCCCTGCACCACTTCATCCTGTGTGCCAGCATTATGGTTTGGGATGTGGCATTTCAAGATGGTCAGAGAACACTTGAGTCTGGAGAAGAATAATGGTCTGGAAACCACTAATTATGAGGAGTGACAGAATGACCTGAGGCTGTTGTAATTAAAATGTGATAGAGAATAGGAAATCTTCAGTGGTACAGAAAAGTGATTATGGGATGATTATTCCACTTTTGTTTTTTGTGCAATGATTAACCAAGCTTCAAACCTTTCAAAGGATGTTTTGCAAACCAAAACCATTATCAGGTTGGAAGCATGTAAAAATCTTGAAATTAATCTCAGGAGTGTCTGGGCTGCAGTTGCTGAAATTTTGGAGAATTCTACAGGAAAGGTCTCTCTTTCCCTACCAGTTTTTACATGATTTTTTCTAACCCATTTGTCACTGGCAGCTATTGGAAAGAGAAATATTATGGCAGCTGTGTGTTTGGTCTGACAGCGTGGTCTTGTAGGTGTTTCTCTGTTGCAGACATCTTTTCATGAAAATCCTTTCCTTAGGACTTTTTCCTCCTGAGAAGCTGAGAGGCCTCAGGAACAAAATGTAAACATTGATTATCTGCTGCTGTGGAATGCAACAGGTGCATCTGTGGTTGGCCCATGTTGGTTGTTTATAATTAATGGTCAATCAATGTCCACCTTTCTCAGACAGAGTCTGAGACAGCTGCCTTTGTTATCATTCTTTTTTTTCTATTCTTAGCTTAGCTAGCCTTCTGAGATGAAACCTTTTCTTCTATTCTTTTAGTATAGTTTTAATGTAATATATATCATAAAATAATAAATTGAACCTTCTGAAATATTGTGTCAGATCTCCATATCTTCCCTCATCCTAAGACTCCTGTGAACACCATTAAATTTCTCTGCTCTAAAAACAGAGTTAGTGGTGCAGGGTGCAGTAAGTACAGAATTTCTGCTTGTGGACATATAAAAGAATAATGTTTTCCCTACTCATCAGGTGTTGTTTGCAAAGCAGTGACTCCAGTTGGTGGCTAGGAGAACTCACATTAGGCAATTGCAGGGGGAAGAACCACTAAAATGAAAGGCTTGTATAATGACCTGCTAGAAAATATGCAGCCTTGCTGCCAACTTGGAAGGGTTTTGAGAAGAGGTTAGAAAAATAACTTTCATGATGAATTGCAAGTATAGTTGGTGCTGCTTTGGGGGAGGATAAACAGCAAGATCTTGAGTGCCTTCAATCCTCTCAGTCTGTGATGAATTTCTGCCTCAGTCTCAGTGAGAGTAGCTCACAGACAGTGTAATCAAAACCTCCACATTTTGGGGGTTTTCAGTGAGCTGGTAGCTGAGTGATGACTTGTCAAACATGTCCCTGACCAGTCTCAGTTGGCTGCAGTGCTGTCAAAGAGCTCAGTTCCCCTTTAACACCAAAGTGGATATCTGCATTATTCCAAAGTGTGGATTGTTTGAGGCCAAGCTGTGTTCAATGGTCTTAGTCTGAGGATGAGAAGTGTTTGGGGCTGAGCAGTTCTACACTCAGATGTGAAGCTGATGTACAACACCTTTATATTCTCCTTGAACTGCAAAAAGAATTAGGAGTTCTGCATTATCCATGTAATGAAGTGATACAGGTAGTGAGACTCTGCTCATAAACTCCCATTTTCTCCCAAAATGTGCATCACACATAGATTAAATATGTAAAAAGGACTCCAATTACATTTCCTTCCCCATTTCTGAGGATTTCTCCCTATACTTACTTTTCATGGGAGTCAAAAGCAAACAATAACAAAGGTTGAAGATGGATGTCAATGGCTCACACCTATGTTAACAATTAGAGTACAAAAATACACACTTTAGTTCATTATGGAATCTCATGGCATAGGAGTGTCAGCAGGAGAATACTTCAGATTAATTCTGTAGATTCTTAACTGTGCAAACGTGAATTTGCTGTTTGCTTTGAATTTTAATGCCCTCAAAAGATTAAATAATATTTCTTCCTTTTGGAAGGCAGAGATTTTATTATAAAACCTGCAGAAGAAATGAACATACAAATACTCACCAAGGGCCTGCTTTAATTCACATGAAAGTTGAGACAAAACCTTTTGTTGTCTCTGCTAGAAGTTGGCTCATTGCATACAGTTTAGTCATTTTCTGAGTCAATTGATGTGGGACTACTGTGATCCTTTGGAGGGCTTGGCATAAAGATGCATTTCAGGAGAATGTCTTGCTCTTGGATTTCAACTTGCTCTGATGAGCTTGGCTGAGTGGATCAGCTACTGATGTAGCTTCATGTCAGGTTTTACATCTTCCCTAAATCATGTTTTATCATTTGTTTGGATTAATTTCAATTTTTGTGAATATAAATCTTGCCTGCTGCTGGTAACACCAGCATAGACTGGAAGGGTATTGGGGTTGCTCAGTATTGCAAGATATCTACAGCTGGATCTGTGATCTTTAAAAAAAAAAAACCAAAAAACACCCCAAACCAAAACAAAAACCCCAACAAAACAACCTAGAACCAACCAAAGAACCCCCCAAACAGCCAAACCCCAAAACTCCACAAAGCCACACACACAGAGGAGTAAAACCCCATTGTTGTGTGCATAATTCTGTAGCATTTACAAATATTTAGATTTCTCATGCTCAATCCATCTATTATATATAAATTTGGAAAAAAAGTGCTCACATAACAAATCCAGCACATCCTTCTCTTTCTACCACTACATGTCAGAGGAGCCTTAAGTAAAAAATAAAATTTTTGAGGAAAACTTTGCAGTAGGACCAACTCTGTATATGCTAGATTATTAGTCTGATATTTGAAGGCTGTGGTCAATTCATTACTATAATGTATTGCCAGGAATACAGATTTATTTAATATTTATATATATTTATCACACAGGTTGCTCGACAGCAGCTCAGGTAATAATTGCACACATGGTCACTGTGTGATCAGCTTTATGTTCCATCAGACTGTGCTTCACAGCCTGTTTGATTTGGGATTCAGCCTGTCAATCACATCTCAGCTGCACAGGAATGATCACCAGATACAGTTCTTATTGATGGCCAAAATAATTAGGAGTGACCACTTCAGTGTGAACACTGCAAAAAAAGTAATGTCTCCCAGGGTGTACATCAGGGAACAGCAAACTCAGGAGAAGGTACCCTGATGCTGAATCTAAAATACAGATGTAATCTGTAAAATTATATGACAGGAAAAATATTGGAGTACAAAATGTTGTAACACTTGAGAGAGCAAATGGCTGGCCTATCTCTGGGTAGAATATTTCATAAGTCCCTGAATTTCTTATGCCTTCAAAGAGCTAGACTAAGCTATTCCTCTGCTAAAATGAGCTGTCTGCACAGTATTGAAAATACTTGGGAAAAGTTTTGCAAAAGCAGAGACTGGCTTTAAAAATATACCTGCAGTTCTCATATTTCCTCAAAGATTTGAATTCTGCACGACTTCAAATTTTTGTAAGCCTTTGTCTCATCTGAGAGGGACAAATATGTTTTGGGTCAGTAATGTGAGCTGCACTGCATTTGAAGGTGTTTGTGGTTTTCCTCCAGTAAATTAACCTGGAGTAAGACAATAAATGCACACAGGTGCTCTGGTCCCTTACCTGACCCTTGAAAAAGTCAGTTCTTAACCAGCTGAGGAGAGAGGCCAGGTAGATTTACATTTAAACAAAACTAATGACAAATTAGCAATGTTTTACCTAATGTTCATCCTGCTCACTGCATCTGACCATGCACTTGTATTGTGGGGTTCCTTTCTTGAGGTTTAAAGACTAAATAAGAAAGGATAATCTGTTAAAAACCAGTCACCAATGGTGTTTGTGAACAGGTTCTCATAAGAAGAAAAGTTTGTAGTCTCTGTTTGCTCATGTTCCCACTATAGTTTGCTGAATACCTTGGAGTTCTTTTTTTGTTTGTCCCTGCAATACCCTTCACCTAAGGAAAAAAAATAAATAATCCTTTTACAAACTATCTTGTCAGGCACAGAGCAGATCCACATGGGTGGGATATACCTGAGCCTGTTGAGGTGTTATTACAAGCAGAAGAATTCATTAACAAGGAGCTCCAATCTGTCACTTCTCAGCTGTGATACAGGGTCTGAACCATCCATGTAGGGAATTGTGCTCATATTTGAGCCAGTTCAGTTTTGCAAACTGTTGAATGTCATGCTGGCATTCACCATGTGACTTGCCAGAAACTTTAGTACAGGAGAAATTCAAATGCAGGTCCCCCCACCTCACCTTTTTTCACCAGAGATTAATAAGCAGTAATTTGAGGTGCAAACACTTTTTCTTTTCTGAGGATTTCTGTGAAAGAACGAGCTTTCTGATGGGAATGACTAATGATGGCAATTTGGAGACAGTTATGTAATTGCCTTTTTTGAAATATTTTTCACATTGGTTTTTTGTGAGCGTGGAATTACTATTGGCATATTTTCTGCTTAATAAGTAATTTTTCAAGACATTGCCTGAGCAATTAGACAATCAGTTATGCATCTCTTGAGAACAATAGTAGTAAAACTAATGGAAACCTCCAGGTATGATGCTGAAAATGGACTGCTAACTATTCCTTAATTCTCCTTCCAAATTGCTCAGGTTAGTGGATGCCTTTTTGCTTGATAATAGAAGGACAAAATTATTTGATTTTTTTTTTTCCTAACCATCGCTTGTGAACATTCTTATGTAGGAACATAATGGTTTAGAGACATTATTGTGGTATGTAACTGTGTGCCTGTCTGCCTGTTTCATGCAGTTCTAACAAATTCTTCCCTGTTTGTAGACGAATTTTTCATATTTTTAAGTTTCCATCTAAATCAAAAAGGGAATTGGATATAGCATTTCCTTCCGCAATACAAATTAAGGACAGAAAGTCTACCTGAAAACGTTGGAATTTTAACCTTAAATATTCATGAAAATGGGTGCCTGCTTGCCTATTTGCAGGCCATTCTCCCATATAGGGGGATGAAAGGTCAGAGAATTGATCATTGTCTAGGGCAGTTAAAAGGAACATTTCCTACAATACCACAGAATCTGGAAACGATTAATCTGTGCAACTGCTGAATCAGTGCTTTACACCCACTGGCAGTAATTACCTTAGATGCTAAAACACCCCTCTGCCAGAAGAACTGCTGCTGGCTGGAGAGGCTGGGAACCCTAAATTCACGGTGTTATAAAGGGGTTCTGCTAGTCTGTGGGAGCTGTTTCTTGTGAATGATCACCTCCTAAACCCTCTCCAACTCCTCACTGCCTCATTTGAGTGAGGAGCTGGACCAGATGCCCTCCAGAGATCTCTTCCAGCCCACGCCTCTTTAAGCTTTTATGATTTCTAAGTGCGTGTCTATGCTTTAAGTACTTGGAGACTTTACAAGTGTAAATGGATTTCTGGGCTGAGTGAGTTTACAGGAGGAAATGACACCTCCAGCATCTTATCTGAGATGATGCAGAGGGGGTTTACTGGTGAGGAACAAGTTCAGCAGTGCTTTCTGTCAGAAAGGCACTTGAGAAGATAATTATGGTTGAGGAGCAGGAAAATGCTTGAAGGAGAGGAGGATATTGTGATATTTGCGGGGTCCCCAGGACGAGGTGAGAGATTGAGGATCTGACTCCATGTTCTCAGAAGGCTGATTTATTTATTTTATTATTATTAATGAGTTATTATTTTATGCAGTTATATTAAAGAATGCTATACTAAAGCTATAATAAAGAAAGAGAAAGGATACAGACAGAAGGCTTAACAAGAATGCTAATGAAAGGTCATGACTGACTCCTCAGAGTCTGACACAGCTGGCTGTGATTGGTCATTAAGTGAAAACAATTCTCATGAAACCAATCAAACAATGACCATTTGGTAAATAATCTCCAGACCACATTCCAAAGCAGCAAACACAGGAGCAGCAATCAGATAATTATGGTTTTCATTTCTCTCTGAGGCTTCTCAACTTCCCAGGAGAAGAATCCTGGGCAAAGACGATTTTTCAGAAAATATGAAATTGACAGGATATGACTTGACAATGCAGAAGGCAACTTTCTATTCTAAGGACAGAAGAAATCTCACCACACGTTTACAGTAGCTATCTAAAGGTGAAATAACCTAAGATAGTTTTCTAGAGTCCCTCTTTAATCAATAGATAATATTTTAGAGTACAACTTGTCCTTTGTTAAAACAAATCTTACTCACTGATAGTAAGATCTGTTAGAATCAAAGTCATATTTTCAATTACAAACAATTTTTTTTTTCCTTAACGGTGATATCCATG
The DNA here is from genome assembly GCA_024362935.1 of Setophaga petechia. NCBI lineage: Eukaryota > Metazoa > Chordata > Aves > Passeriformes > Parulidae > Setophaga > Setophaga petechia. The sequence continues at coordinate 1,853,176 of JANCRA010000001.1, read as the reverse complement.
CCAAGTGTTACATTTAATTTAAAATATTTTATAAAATTAACCTGATTTCAGTTTAATTACATTTAAATATCCCACTAATCTAAGTTGTAGAAACAAATTACTCAATGACAGATTTGAAGTTGGAAATCATTGGAAGAATTCTACTCAATAAACAAATCTCACAAACAAATCTTTTTCTGTTGCTCAGGTAGCACTAGGAAGAGATGATAAATTCATGTCTGGTGGTATATTACTCCTTTTTATCCTCCCCTCAGCTGTTTTGAGACCCTGAGCCTGAGTGCACAGAGGCTCCAGTGCCTTCATATTGTATTTGTGGGGTGCCTGGTGAAAAGGAGGAATGATTAATCTGACTCCATGTTCTCAGAAGGCTAATTTCTTATTTTATGATACTATATTACATTAAAGAATACTAAATTATATGAAAGAATACAGAAAGGATACTTACAGAAGGCCAAAAAGATAATAATGAAAACTCGTGACTCTCTCCAGAGTCCTGACACAGCCTGGCCCTGATTGGCCAAAGAGTGAAAACAACTCCCAGCAGAATCCAATGGAACAATCACCTGTGGGTGAACAATCTCCAAACACATTCCACATGAGCACAACACAGGAGAAGCAAATGAGACAAGAATTGTTTTCATTTTCTCTGAGGCTTCTCAGCTTCCCAGGAGAAGAACCCTGGGGAAAGGGATTTTTTCAGAAAATGTGAATGTGACACCTTCATCCTCTTTGTTGTCCCTCTCTGCAGTGTGTCCATGTCTCTGTTCTACTGGGGAGCCCAGAACTGGACAGAGTCCTTTGCTCATGGCCTCACCAGTGTTGAGAAGAGGGAGGGGGATGATATCCCTCAACCTGCTAATGAATGTGTTAAAGGAAATGGTACTACTGTGATTTTAGTATTTTAGATAATGTTGTCAGATTTTATTTTTTGGTTATGTAAAATGTGTAATTTGTGCTCTCATTCTTAAGCACAGCATCTTTAAACTGTGCAAACTTTTATCAAAAGCTGGATGACTTTTGTAAATCTTTATTTGCATATTGGTCAGGCAACAAGGCAGAAGAAATTGTGTTGAATATCAAGAAATATTTACCATCAAGAGATGAGCCTGGAGAGACCAGAAAGCAATAGAATTACCAAAAATCACTTAGGCTGGTACAGCAGAAAGTAGAAAAAGCTTTGAAAGTAGAAAAAGCTTTGAGTACTGCTCAGAAGAAACTTCTGTTTCTGTTACTTCCCATCACTTCTTGAGAGAAGTTAAATTATGGGGAGAGAAAATTCCTTGCTTCTTGGATTATTCGAGAATTTATTCAAGGTTGGATCATTTTGACTTTCACAGCTTTCACTGAGACACATCTGATGATTATCTTGCAGCTAAAAAGACTAATAATGGACAAATAATTAAATCCAAAACGTAATGAGTGCTGAGAGTTAAAACAGGTGTATTATGGATACTACCATATGTTTTGAACAGCATCTCCATTAGAATTCCTATAAATTTCTTCTGGTATTAAAAAGTAAACTGTCTCTCACCTGTAACACTCTGACATGCTCAGATAACAGATGGCTTGGGAGCCCTTACAGGTTCTTCTCCCCTCTATAAAGAAGAGCTAAAAATGAAATGTATCATCTATTATTTTTCTGTGCCCTTTTTTATCACTTTCTGACTAAACAGAAAAGTGATGTATGGCAGGGCAGTTGCCCACATTTCAGATGTGGGCATTTCAGATGTGATTATCAACATGAAGCACCCTGGGGGTTGAGGTTTCTCAAAGGAATGTGACAGGAGTCAGCATTTCACAAGTGCACGCTCCATAATCTCAGCACTCAGTAACTCCTGGGTCCTCTGTGTGTCAGACTGGAGCTCCTGCTACTCCATGGCACAAGTTTTTTATTTCTTAATCTGTATAAACCTACAGGCTGCTCTGGGTGACCTTCTCAAATTATTCTTAGAAAGTGTGTTTGAAGGGCAGCAAAGTTGGCAGACTGGAGTTTTTATCTAAGCTGAAGTTCACTCAGCTCCTTGCATTGTGCCCCTCAGCTGCTGCTCTCATCCTTACCATTTTTAAACTGTTCAAATTTTTATCCAAAGCTGGATGACTTTTGTAAATCTTTATTTGCATACTGGTCAGGCAACAAGGCAGAAGGAATTGTGTTGACTATCAAGAGGTGATGACTATCACGAGAAGAGTCTGGAGAGATCAGAAAGCAACAGGATCACCAAAAATCACTTAGGGTGGTACAGCAGAAAGTAGAAAAAGCACTTCTAGTGCTGTTCAGAAGAAACTTCTGTTATTGTTACCTCCCATCACTTCTTAAAGGAAGCTAAACTATGGGGAGAGAAAATTCCTTGCTTCTTGGATTATTCCTCTGTAGCCGCATTTCTCTTCACAGAGAAAAGCAATACACAACTTCCTGAGAATATTTCTGGGATTCACATTCTCTGAACCTCAGAGAAAGAAAAAAACAATTCTTATCTCATTTACTGCTCCTGTGTTGTTCACAAGTGGAATGCATTGTGGAAGATTGTTTACCTGAATGGAATTGGTAATTGGATTCTGCTGTGAGTGTTTTGATTCACTGACCAGTGGAATCCAGGTGTGTGTTGGGACTGTGGGCTGACAGTCACGAGATTCTGGGCAGTGGAGTTGAGTTGGGTGCTTGTGCAGTTTAGATGTAATGTAATATAGTATAGAATAACATAGTATAATAAAGTAATTATTTAACTTTCTGAGAAGATGGAGTCCTCCTCATCATTTCTCCTGGACATTGGGCAAAAATATCACCAATGTTCCTCTGCCTGAGGAGTAATTGGTATCTGACCTCCAGGTTATACAGACACTCCTAGCACAGATCTAATGCATCAGCAGTGGAAAATAAAAGGAATATCTTGTGTGTTTATTCAGGTGAGCTGCTCACAGGGTAAAGCACAGGCTGGCACATTCCTGCCCAGCCTCAGTGTGAATCATGTGCTGACCTCCTTGCAGAGACCTGGGTCTCCTGCTGCTGTATCTCTCCCTGAGTTTCTTTGCTTATTCTTGTTTCTCAAACTCTGTCTGTTGCTTGGCATTCCCAAATAACTGGTTTCCAGCTGTTTAATGGAGTGAAGGAGTTGGAGCACACAGGGGATGAAAGTACCAAAATCTCACCAATATCAGCTGTGTCTGTGAGTTAAAGTCACCTGTGGGCTACTTTAATCTTTCATTTGTCTCCATTTGTTTCTCACAGGATGAAGGCTTTTGCACTGAGCTAACAGTGATATTATTTTAATTGTTTTTGTCAGCAGGGTAGGTCATTCTAAGAAGACTCAGACATAAGTTGGTGCCAATTTCTTATGTCAAAATGAGTAGCTTTTATCTTTTATGCTTTGATTAAAATATAAAAGCACAAAAATAATTTCCCCATTTTAGGCTAGAACTGAGTCAAGATATATATATATATTTATACAAAGATTATCTAGTGCTTCCAAGTGTTATTATTCCATGGTAAGAAATAATTTCATAGATCTTCTACTGTCAGGGCTGTTTGCTTCTAGGAATAAGACAAAGTCCGGCAGCCAAAGAAATCAGGAAAACACATTTTGTTATTATTAAATGGACTTTATAAAAGTAATGTTGTAGATTTATATTTAAACTGCACTATTTTCTTTAATGTGTTAAATGACCATGATAGAACTGTTCAAAATCACACAAAAATGCATTGCAAAACACAGAGGAGGAGAAAGCAGTGAGGGGAGCTCTGTGAATATTCAGTGTATCATAAGTAACAGACAGGTTTCTGTTAGTGCTGCAGCCCAGCACCAGTTTTATGGGGACATTGAGCTTTCTGGTAGTGGTTTGGATAAACTGATTTGTTGCATTGAGGAAATCCTGACTACAACAAAAAAAAAGTATTTGAGGAAGATGTTGATCTGCTAAAAGCATAAAATAAGAGTAAGATTAGACAAATGGTTCATGTGTCCTCCCTTACCTTAGGAATAACTGGGCACCTAATTCATTTTCTGTGTTTGAACAGCCTGAGGAAATAGAATCTTTAACCTTCTGTTTTATTCCTGGTGCACCATGTACTCTACAGCTACTTTGACAATAAAATTATAGTTCTGCTTAGATGATGAAATCTTACAGAAATAGCAATTTTTTCAACTCTTAAACATAAAGGTTACCTCTGGAAGTAGAATTATGGAGGGTATATATGCTCTTGAAAGATTTTAAAGGAATTGAGATTTTCACTGGAGAAAGTGACAGGCGTTAAGGGATCTTTCCTGCCCCTTTTCTCCTATCATAATTCTTTCAATTAAATATATCCCCAATTGTTATGAATTGTCCTTTCCAAAACCAGCACTTTAAAATGAATGTCTGTGAGGTTGGGTTTTTCCTGACTTTTTTTTGGTGGGTTTTTTTTTTTTTTTGGCGGGATTTTTGGTTTTGTGGTTTTTTTGGGGAGGGGAGTTTGAAGAAAAGTGTTGTGTGAATTCAAAACTTTGCAGCAATAGGAGAATTCTTTAACAACGTTTTTAGGTATAATGGTACAGTATATTGTCTACTAAAACCTCTTAAGATGCTGCAGTGTGCACATAAACATCCAAATTTTGATATCTCTAATTTTTCACACGGACACATCATAATCTGTTTGAGTTTACAGTTCAGCAAACTGAGAGCATCCATTCTTCCCCACTGTGAGAAAGGCATTAGCAGCTGGGGAACCCAGGCTCCAAACATCAGTGCTGTAAATTATTGAAGGAGGGCTGTGTGTGCATTGTGATGGGCTGGCACGGTGTGCCTGAACCCATAAATCAATAAGTTCTGTCAGAATGACTTATTCATGAACACAAGGCCAATTTCTGCCTGGAATCCTTATTTTACCTGGAATCCTATGGCAAGCAAAATGATTTCCACTATTTGGATATTGTTAAACTGGGGATTTTAGGCTGCATCATGTTTTTTCTATGTGTGTGTGGCTGAAAAAAAACATTAGAAGAACATCTTCACACGTTATAACAGGTTTGCTCCAATGTGGGGAATGGATAATCATGAATTTCATGTTGGCTTGTGAGGATTTTTGTCCCTCCTGTGTTGATTCCCATTTTTGGTTTGGGTGCTGGCTGTCTCCATTCCAGCTGAGAGCTGAGCTCTTGTTATAATGTTATTATTCAGGTGGGTGTTTTGCTATTTCCAGCATCAAACTCTGCATTTGTAGTGTCCCCCTGTAGGCACCTGTAGCATCTGAGTAACTGAGCACACTGATAGGTGCTTTGGCCAATTTATTTTTTAAAATTTATTATCTTTCAGCAATGAAAGAGGCATGGGATGTATTTATTGTATTTTTATTTTTTTCCTGTCCTTTTACTAAGGGCAGGAAAAAAATGAAAATACAATAAATATATCTCTTTGTTTCACAAGCATTTTTTTGCTAAATCTTTTCTGTTACAAAAAGGGAAAAAAAAAAAAAAAAACCTGAATGTGCACAGATTTCTGGTTTCTAGTACACTTTCAGAAGCAAATACAGTGACCACAATCACAAATAGTGTTGGTGTTGTTCACTGCATTACAACAAGGTAAATGCACTGGGAGATGCTGATACACGTGCAGCACATGAATGGGAACTGAGACAGGGATCAGAATTCCCTTTGCAGGTTGGCATTACAGCCAGCAGAACCCCAGTCAATGATGCCAATAAATACAGTTCAGAGAGGACAGACCCTGACGATAAATCAACTTTCAGCTGACTGAGAGCCCACTGTGGCAGCCCTGCTGCTCCCAGGGTCTGATGATAATGGCAGCTTTGGCACTGCAGTGTATTTTGCTGAATTTCAGAGATTTTTGTCCATGGTCAGTAACAAGGGGAATAAGGCCTTGCTCTGCATTCATCTCAGAGTTGGTGCCTCCAGTTATGTCACCTTTTGTCATGGGTTTTGGCAGATGGGAAAGGAAGAGGAGTTAAGGGGAATACTCATGCCAAAGGGGGAAACCAGGCTGAGTACCATGTGGCAAAGTGAATAAACAAAACCCTTTAAAAGGTTAAAATTATCCAGCAATCTTGTGGCTTTTTCCTTCATCTTGTCCAAAATTTAAGTCCTCGAGGCAAGCTCCAGTGCAGAATTTAGAGAAATTACACTAAAGGTTTGGGAGCTGAAGCAGAATTTACACTAATATAAATGATAGTGTTCTTTATAAAAGTTTTTTTTATCTGTCTTTATTCTCTTGTGATGTGGCATTCCCTCCCTGTAATTCTTACCCATCATTCACTGAAATGATCCTTTACAGTGGGAACTGAGAAATGCACATTAGTGAAGTGAACATGCAGCAGGTTACTTTATGAAATTAATTATTCAAGCGAATGTGAGGCACAAAGCCAACCTAGTGAAACAATCAGGTAGATGAGCAATTTATTTCCTGGGAGAAGGAGGTTTAAAGTTTGGCTCTAAGAAAGTGAGCTCTTCCCACAGCAGCAAAATGTAAGAAATTTTATGTTTTCTGCTACTAACTCTCAATATAAGAGCAGAAGTTAATGTGTGGGAGCTAGAGTACATCACAGAGTTGTGGCTGTGTTCACAGGGGTTCTTGGATGAGGGAAGAGAGGAGAATGTTGACTCCATGTTCAGAAGGCTTGATTTATTATTTTATGATATATATATTACATTATAACTATACTAAAAAGAAAAGGAAGGAAAAGGTTTCCTCAAAACCTAGCTAAGCTAAGAATAGAAAAGAAAAGAATGATAACAAAGGCAGCTCTCTCAGGCTCTGTCCGAGATAGCTCAGTTCTTGATTGGCCATTAATTATAAACATCTAAGATGGGGCAATCCCAGGTGGACCTGTTGCATTCCACAGCAGCAGATAACCCTTGTTTACATTTGTTGCTGAAACTTCACAGCTTCAGCAGGAAAAATCCTAAGGAAAAGATTTTTCACAAAAGATGTCTGCAACACAGAGTGGCTTACTATATGCTCCTTTATTGCTGTAAATGAAAATATAAATGGGCTAAGAACTGAAGTGTGGATGTAGATCTGTCATTTTCATCTCTGGAAGAAGGGGAATTTCTTTTTTTAATGCTTTCACCCTCACTAGAAAATAGTGCTAAGTACATATGTTAATATATATGTGTACAATTTTCTGTGGTGGAAGTTTTTGTAAATGACTGAGTCCATGCACTGTGGGAGGAGAGCCACAACACTGGCAACAGAGAATACAAATTCCTTCTGATGGAATTGCTCCTTCCTCACCCAGGGCCTGCTCCCTGCAGAGGAGCTGTCAGGGCTTTGCTGGCAAGGCTCTCGATTCCTCTCAACATGCAAACACTCAGGCCCATTGTCAGCACAGCTTCTGCACAGGATCAGTGGCCAAAATTACCCCCTTCCTTTTGTTTTTGATAGACAACTGAACATAGGTTGAGCTTCCCCTGTACTCGTGGAGTTCAGCATTTTCCTATGAATGTTATCCTCCCCTGGCAAAGGCTATAAAAAATCCTTTAAGTGGGGGATTACAGGGTTTGCCTGCCTTTGCTGTAGAATCCTGAATCCTCTTCTGGCAGGATTCAGACCCAAAGGACAGGCTGTGTATAAATGTCATGGATTAAGATCAAAGAAAGAAAAAAATCTCTGGATGACATTGAGAGGGAAACTGGTCTCTTCACACTAATGCTGGCCTGGATCAGGAGGTTTGATGTTCTGAAGCACTTGTCTCAGGTTAACAGCACTCTGTTTGGAAGGATTGACACTCAGTCCTGCTGCTCACAAACCTAAGCTGTGCTGCTGCTGGGACTCTTGTTTCAGAGCTGTCACTGTGAAGGCAACAAGCAGCACAAAAGTCCCACCAATCCAAACCCTAAGCAGGTAGAACGTTTTTCCTCTACTTTTCCAGTTGTGTAAGTGTTTGGGATCACTAAACTGGTCCTGATCATCACCTGTGAAGTCCAGCTTAATATTAAGTCAATAATATTGATTTAATATTAATTCAATATTAATTTTGACTTAAAATTTTTGTGTTCAATATCAGTATGGTAGCAGGGAATCAGCCTTGTGATCACACCCACCCAACCCAGGTCCCTACACAGGGCAGTGACAGTCTCAGGTGTGGAATGACACCAGATTGAAAAGTGCTGGAGCAAATCCTGTCAGATCCTGTTAGGTCAAATTGTGACAAAGGTTTTGCAGGGCCGTGTCATGTTCTGTTTGACAAAATGCCATTAGCAGAGCTGTTACCTCCACTATTTGTGAGCTGTCCTGTTCAGCCCATGTGCTGAGCAGTACAAACAGCAGTGGCACACATCATTACTCCCAGTAAGGGTGTTGGTTACCTGGATGAACTCAGAAAAAAGTTGCATTTTTAATTTTGTTCTGAAGGAACCTGGATTCTTTTTATACATTTGTATCTTATGTGATGTTTAGGAGTTGTTTTCTAACAGGAAGGCTGGATTTGCTGAGATTCCAATGTCTTATCCTCTTCCCATCTTAGAAGAGTGCCAAATGTGTGCATACATAAAATGTCTTTTATTCCTTGCTATTTTTTGGCAAAATAAATTTTAAAAAACAAAATTAAAGAAAATTCCTAACCTTCTCTTCAATTATATTTATTAGCACCACCTTCTGTCTTCCAAACTTAAATAAGAGTTTCAAACTGATGTCTTGTTTTCCAGACCCATCTAAGACATGGCATTGGGAATAAGAAAAACTAAACAGTTTTGGTAACCAGTGGATGCTCTTGGGTGTGTGAAAAGTGCTCTCTTGCACATGAGATGATTTAAAATAAAAGCTGTGTTCTGGGGCAGGATTTTCTGGGAGGTTTGCACTCTGAACCAGCACTAGGATGGGTCAGCAGCAGAGGGGATCCTCCTCAAAGGGGAAACCTTTAGATGTCAGTAGATAATTACATTACTTTACAAATGTCTTTCAACCACCACGTAATATTATATTAAGTTCACGTGGAAAAGGAGAAAAAATGGTGACATCGGAGTCATTGGATTGTTCCAAAGTTGCATGAAGAGACACACAAATAGGGAGCAGTCTCTGCTTGTGAAATAGGAGCATTTTTGTAATTCAAAGGAATTGAAAAAATGGGGAGATGAAAGTTAAATTTGTTCCTTCTCACTGGGATCATGTAAGTGAAAATTTGTAGCAATAGTGCCTTTTCCACCTTTTTAATTGTAATACTGGAGCAGCATTGATTAGCTCCTCACAGTTTAAGAGCTGACCTGACACCGAGCCAGCAGTTGCCACGGAATGTTTTGTCACTTCACCCACTGAGAACATTTTAATAAATGTCACTTGAATCCCACACAAAAAGCCACAATTTGAAGAGGAAAATGGGAAATTAGTGTTTGAAAACTTGTTTTCCTATGTCAGATCAGAGTTTCCACGAACCTTAATGGTGTAACCTCACTTCAGGCCATTCCCTGGGGTCCTGTCACTGTCACCACAGAGAAGAGATCAGAGCCTGCCCCTCCTCTTCCATCATGAGGCAGCTGTGAATGCAGAGAGGGATCCCCTCAGTCTCCTCCAGGCTGAACGGGCTCATTGCCCTCACCTGCTCCTCACACAACTTCCCCTGCAGGCCTTGTAGATGTATAGATATGTGTCCCTATAGAAATACACCCTTAGATATAGACTCATTGTATTTATTTCCCAGCTACAGGAATTCTTCCTTTAACCTGATGGATGGGCACCTGCCAGAGAGTTTGGATTTGGTGTTCATTGACACTGCCTGAAGTGCCTGGAAATCTGATAATAATCCTGACTTTGTCTAAATTTTTGTTTGCAAGGTGATTGTTCTTTCTTTCTGTTCCCATCAGGAAGAATTCTCAGTAACAATCTGGCATGCAAAACCTCTCTTTTTGACTTCCCCCTCTGCCTACCACCCACAACTAAAAAATAAAACTTGACTATCCATGGCTAACATATAAAATTAAGAGAGTGACTGCCAATTAATGATTTTATGAATAGTTGTCTACCACTGCATGTCACAGACATCCTTTATGAAAAATCCTTTCCTTAGGATTTTTTTCTCCCGAGAAGCTGAGAGGCCTCAGGAACAAAATGTAAACAATGATTGTCTGCTGCTGTAGAATGCAACAGGTGCATGTTTGATTGGTCCCATGTGGTTGTTTCTAATTAATGGCCAATTACAGTCAGCTGGCTTAGACTCTGTCTGAGACACAAACCTTTGTTATCATTCTTTGCTATTCTATTCTTATCTATCCCTCTGATGAAATCCTTTCTTCTATTCTTTGAGTATAGTTTTAATATAATATATATCATAAAATAAAAAATCAAACCTTCTGAAACATGGAGTCAGATCCTCATCTCTTCCCTTATCCTAAGACCCCTGTGAACACAGTCACAAGTGTAATAAGTAATTATATCTGTTGTTTTTATGAAATTCATTATATATGTCAGCTTAGACCAGTGCACTTCCATAGCTACAGATTGAGAAGCAGTGATGGTTAAAGGGCAGGGATATCACATCCTTGCCCTATCATTTACAGATGGAATGAGCACATTTAAATTGCACTCACCTCTCCTTTCCTGGAATAGCTGTCTATTGTATTTGTGGGGTACCCTCGTGGCAGGAAGGAATGATGAATCTGACTCCATGTTCTCAGAAGGCTAATTTATTACATTATTATACTATATTATATTAAAGAATACTATACTAAACTATACTAAAGAATACAGAAAGGATACAGACAGAAGGCTAAAAAGATAATAATGAAAACTCCTGACTCTTTCCAGAGTCTCAACACAGCTTGGCCCCAATTGGCCAAAGAGTGAAAACAACTCCCAGCAGAATCCAATGGAACAATCACCTGTGGGTGAACAATCTCCAAACACATTCCACATGAGCACAACACAGGAGAAGCAAATGAGATAAGAATTTTTTTTCCTTTTTCTCTGAGGCTTTCAGCTTCCCAGGAGAAAAATCCTGGGCAAAGGGATTTTTCCAGAAAATATGAATGTGACAGCTGTCCACTTAAAAACATCCCTTACAACACCTAGAGGCACTGAATATGAAAAACCCAATGCTGAAAATGTTGACACCTAACTTTCTACTGGAAGAAAACCCATAAAATTTGACCAAGTGCTCTGGGAATAATGGGTGATTTAGATTCCTTCAAGCTTGTGACATAATCACACAGAAAGATGTAGCATTGCCAATGTTTCAGGCATTTAATATCAAATACTCATAAACCTGTTAAAACTGAAATTGCATCCCTAATTACCAAATGCATCTCATCAGTTTCTGTCACTCCCAACACAAATGGGAGAAGCTGGCAGAATTACTGCCCTGTTTGCTGATAGGCACTCTTTATGAATTTACCTCTGGAGAGTAAAATACTTCTGACTTTCCCAGTGTTTCATCAGCTTCTACCTTCTACTGCTGTATACAAATACTTTTCCTGATGCTTTATTATGAGGTGAACTGCTTTAGAAGTCACCATCACTTTCATATGGGTAGCAGTGCTGAATGATTAAATCCTATTGTCTGCACTTTCTATAAAAATCATTAAAGTGGAAAAGAGCTACGTCCAAATTGAAATTCTGTCTTCAAGGTCATTGCCATTTTACCTCTTCTGCCTTGTTGGACACATGCAGGTGGATACTCTAATGGTAGAAAAATATGTCCAATTTTCAATTAAAAAAACAAAGCAATACAATCTCTGTCAAGTCAGAAAATGGGAAAATATCCATCAGCACATTTCTTTCATGGCCTTTACCTTTTGTGTAAGTGACCCATAAAGCTATTCTCGAAGATCAGTCTGATTCTGTATCCTTCAGCAGAATAATCCCAAAACCAGAATGTGAGATGCAGGGAGGCATTTGTTACTTTAAGCGCTAATTGTTCACCTGTTTCTTATTCTCATTACTTACCCTGAGTGCTGATTATAGTGATAGCAGTGAGATTTGAACAGTTTTGGTGGGTAATACCTGATTCAGCACTTAAATGGAAATGATCCCGTGTATTAGCTGACCTGCACCAGCAGCTGATTTTTTCCAGTATTAAATATGGATTTAATAAAGTAAAGAAAAATAAAAAATTCCAATGGCCTCACTCACCAGCTCTGTTTCTGCAGAAAATTGCTGGTACCTGTTCAGTGGAACTGGTCTGTCTGAGGTGAGAAATGCCCTTTGTCATTCTGGCAGAATAATCAGTCAAGACCTGAAGTATCCTGTGCAGATGCTCCACTCCACAGCACTGGCTGAATGTAATTGGAGAAACCATATACTCAGCTTGCCTGTACCTACAGGAATAGCCTGAGGGAGTTCACTCTCACAAGGCCTTTATCATCTTTTTCTATGTCTAAAAATCATAGAAATAGCACAAGGAGAAGCGGAACTATTCAAATGGCAATACAAAATTAAATTAAAAAAAAACAACCAAGGCCATCTTTAAATTTATCTCAAGGCTTAACTTGTATATATGCACACATTAAATTTAAATAAAATTCTATATGCTTGCTATGGTCACTGTTTTCTGCAAAGGAAAATTCTGACCTCTGGTATCTCAACAGGCATAAAAGAAAGCATAACCCTTGGAGTGAATTACAAATGTTGCAAAAGGTAAGTAATTTATGAATAGCAATTGGTGACAGAGCACATTGAAGATGTACTTCAGATCTCTAAAAATCTGAGAAAATAAAACACAGAATTATTGCTGATGTGAATAATTACACATTTCCTGCCTTAGCATGACTTTTTATTTTTCAAATAACTGCCTCCAGTTGTTCAAACTCTTCCTGTAAACGACAAAATGTCCTTACCTACATGATATATGTTTAAAAAATTATCCACAAAATGGTGCGAAGTTTACTAAAGCATTTGTCATAAGGTCCTTTCAAACATTCACAGTTTGACCTTGCTTTCCTCCATCCAAATTCTTGGGAATTTTGCCATGATTTCAACAACAAATATCTTGAACTTTCTGTACAAAAGGAGGGGGAAATCAGACCAAGGCCGATAGCTCAGAAATACTGCGGTTGTGAATACATACACATTCCTCACAACTGAGTTTCTAATTAATAAAAGGAATTCATGGCTTATATTGGCCAGTGCATGGAGCTCATGGTCCAGAGTGATTGGTGCATCCCTTGCCCAATTCCACTTTTCCTTTTTGAGCACCCTTGGGCATGATCAGATCATGAACTCTGGAACAGGTGAATTTGTCCTTTAATCCAGGCCTTTCTACCTCACATATCAAGCTACAGTAAGGAAATATATGTTTTCTCTTACTCAAAAAGTCTCTAAGATCTACTTCAATCAACATAGTTTATCTCTCACTATCAGTTGTTGTGAGTTTAATCATCTGGAATGGACTTAGTGTTGTGAGGAATGTTTGAATTTAAATCACTCCACAGACATCTCTATGAGTAGTATGACAGCACGAAAGATAATTTCACCTCCAGCTGTGTTGGTTCCCCTAATCTGACCAAAAACCCAATAATGCTGATGTGCCCCACAGAGATACTCTTTGGCTTGCACGAATAAGTTTTTAGAAGATTTACTGTGTACAGATGAGAGAGTAACTAGACTGGTTGTTGAGTGGTACATTATTTATTCTTATTGAATTTCAATCCCACATAACACAAGTATGCAAGAAAATGGAACCTGACTTTATAATAATGCAATTATAATACAGTTTCTTAAACTTCAGCTTTTGGTTCAGACTAAAGTGATTATTTCCAATGGGCTACATTTTGGTATGGGTTTGTCTGGGGTTTTTTGTTTGTTTGTTTCATTTTTGTTTGTTTTTTTCTGAGAAATTTATTAATTTCTCTTGTAAGTGGGATTCAACATTTGTATGTTGGAATGTGGAGATGGTTTGGTTGATTTTCATATGAGGATTTCCTCTGTAAGGCATGGTGCTTTTGATATTAGATGAAAAAAATGGTGCACAACAAATCTGCTGCAATGACTTTCAAACTCTCCAAATGCAGCAAGGACTTTATAACAGTTTTAACCACCTGGTTATTTAAAATGCCATTTCACATTCAGCTACCACAGTTAAAACAGAGATGAACAGGGTTATTTCTGTACTTGTTGCAGAACAGCTGAGATTACACCTGGCCCCATCTGCAGAGGAGTCTAAATATTCCCAGACACCAACCAGCTGTGGCTTCTTTCTGGCATTATGGCTTTTTCCAGATCTGCTGCTCATAGCAGGACCTGTTTCTGCTTAAATCAAGGCCTGACTGACCTGTTGACAGTATTGAACTGGAACCATTGAGATCTTCATAAAATGCTTGAGTTCTTTGAAGTCTGTGCACATGGAAGGATTTTTCTCCTTCCTCTTTTTTTTTCTTCCCAGGCAAGTATATCAGTACTTGTTTATTGTCAGATTTATCTTTGGATTTTTACAGTCTCCCATCCCAACTGCATACTTTTATCACCTCTTTATGCTAATGCTCTCCCTGGCTGCCTGTACTATCACCTCTCCATTTATCTCTCAGCCCGTGTGATCTACGGTGCTCATTAGCTTCCTGTTCTCAGATCCCTTTTTGCCTCCTCAGCATGCCAGATGACCTCTTATCACCCAGCTATGTTTCACAATCAGCCCAGATAATAATGTTTCATACTTCCTCACTATTCCTTGTCTTTATTTTTTTTTTTTTTTTGTGCTGCTTACTACCTCTTGCCATTTATTTCTCCCCAACAAGGCTTGTATTAATGCTCACCCAATTACACCAGACTTTTTTTTTTTTTTTTGCTTAGTACTGTATCAGTTGTCTTCGTTGCCTGGGTAGTACTTCATTGATTTCCATGGTTCAATATATCAGAGTATATAATTCCTAGCAAATTTCTTTCTCCATCAAGTTTATTTAACCAACCCTCTTCCCAGTCTCCCCCTCAGACCAGACTTCATATTCATGAGGCCAACAGTGCATTAACTGCTTAACTCATTGATTCCTGCACTTTACAAAGAGCTTCATCCATAACCTTACACATTCTGCCTGAATTCAGCCAACTTGTAATTCCTGCTCTGGATATGGCTACTTAGAGCATTTCTTGAATGTGTATTTTAGACAATTTATATGCCTCAATTGATACTTTTGCAGCCACCACATAAAATGCTTTCAGCTCATTTGCTCCAAGGTACTTAAACTTGTATTTCCCAAAGCTCCCTTCTGGTTTTATGATTGCTCATGTTAAATGATAAATTAAAAAAAAAAAAAAAAGGAAAGTTGTTGTTGTTGCTGTTGTTTTATTCTAAAGAGCTTTTCATTAACAACATGACTTTGAGGAGCTGGGAGACTTGTAGACTTTCATACATTATTATTTTTCAGAAAGAAACCTTCCTTGGTCCTATGTAAAAACCCCTTCAGTCTCATGGGAGTTTTACAGATATCTGTAAATTTAATCTTCCCTCTCAAGTTCCAATTGTCAAGTGCAAAATACTGTGCATTTTACAAAAATACATAATCTATATAATATAATGACAGAATAAATGGAAAAGAAGGTAAATTAAAGACATTTTTGGATAAGCAGATCAGTTATTGGCTGTGAAGTTTACATACTTCATGGGGTATAGAACTCCAAAGAACAATCCCAGGAACTGATAGTGTGGCTTTAGTTTTCCTGTAATTTTACAATATTCCCAAAATAGTTGAAGTTTTCCCAGTTCTGGACAATGCAGAAATGGGGTAATGGTCACAGACTCTTCTTAGGAGCTTATAGTTTTATAGTTACCCTAAATATTGTTTATAATACATCAGTTTATAGTTGCCCTAAATAGTTAGTTATACTAGATATATCATCTTATAGTTACCCTAAAAATATTTTGAATCTTCTTGTTTTGAGAGTTTTTGTGTTTGATCAACCTCCTGGGTTTGGCAAACTACTGTGGTCACAGAAAGGACATGGTTGAGCCAATTCATAATTTTACTGACAAAATAAATAAGTTCTGCAGCAAAAGAGATTCCAACAGTGGGAAAAAGTGTTGACTAAATGGCTCCAGATTGAAGACAATTCTTTTCAATTTCAAACTTCTGACTCTGCACACACAAAGCAGTCCAGCCACAAATCAATTTCAGTATGTCTCCTTCCTCTCACAAAGTACAATCAGAATAGAGAGAAAAAAATTGCTACAAACTATATTTGAGGATAAATCCTGCATTGTTAGGGTTGGACTACGTATTTGTAGATATTTTTATAGTGTTCTATATTCTCTGCTGTATTTTATCTAGAAGCAGCCTAACAGGGGTCAAGAGGGTGTAAGAGAAATTCAATAGTCATTTCTTCATCTTCCCTTCCTGTCAGACAGGCAACACTTGGGGTTTTCTGGCCATCTTCATCATTAGTCACCTGGAATATATTGCAGATTTTCTAACACAGAAGCATTTGATTCTGTGATTGTGATGATTAGGAGGAGAAGTTTAAAAACCTTAGTTCATCAGAGGGGATAAAGAGTTTGAGGCTCTTGTTTTGATGTCAGCAATGGAGCATATCCATGATGACTGCAGAGAGCAGTTGCAATCCAGAGGGGTACTACCACTGGGGAAGAAGGAATTTCAAAATTCCATAGAAGAAATATTTCAAAATTCCATAAATATTGCATGACTTTGTGCTTAGAAGCAGTCTTGGCACTCTCACAGGATGAATTTACAGGCTGCCCTCCATGGTAAAAACCAGCCTAACCTTGAGGCTATTTTAGTTCCAAGTTAGACACTTATTCTGGATTCTTCTATTTCAGGGTAAGAGGGAGGTAAATTAAATCTGGTTTAGAAATTGGCAGTATTTTTACTCATTGGCAATATTTTACCCTCATCCAGGGAGGCAACCCTCTACACCTAAATCATCTTTTGTCTTACACTTATTACTGCCATGACATGATCCTCCAGCCATTGTGGATGACCTCATGAGCATTGCTGTCCAAAGGAAGGATAAAAGCAAACCTCATTTTTTTTAAAAGCAAACCTCATTTTTGCAGAGAAAATAGGAGAGAGGACATCTGCTGTTGTAAATCTGTGTTTTTCCCATCAGCCACAGTCTTTCTGAAATTAAAGTTGAAATTTGCAGAAGGGAGGTGCTTTGCATAGACTGGGGGGTTCTTTTCCCCCTTGAAATAAATGCAGGTCATGGTTAATGAAGTGCATATTTGTATATGGCTGAAAATCACTGCAAATTCCCATTTCACTCGTATGTATTATTTGATTTCTCACATTAGCTATGGATTAGTAAGTACTTGTGGGACTGCTCTTGTAGACAAAGGTTCATAAATCAAAACAGAAATTCAAATGTGTTTTGATCCCAGTAGTTTCTCCCAGTACATACATATATTTCCTTCAGAAGTGTCACATGTGCAACAGCATTAAAGGATTTCAGTTAATGTTACATATTTGAGCATCAAATGTGTGAATAATAGGTCTAGTTCTTATCACCATGTAAAATATATAAAGGATCAGATGTAAAAAAATGGAAAATTATCATGACAGACACTTTTATTTTTTATACAGCTGCTTGTAATAAAGACTGGAAGGGATCTGTGGGATAATTCACAGGCTAATATACAGGCCATGCAGTATTAGAACCTGCTGTGCTCTCATACTCTTATTGAATATTCAATATTGTTAAATATTATTATTTATAGATGCTGAGATTCCCAGCTCAGTTAGAGGACATGCAGCTGTATTATAGACCTATGGAGCTCTGACAACACAGGTCAAGGGAGTGAGGGAAAACCAGATTATTCATATGCCATTCGACTTTTAACCTCATTTGAGCTTTCTAACTTAGAGATCAATATTTTGTACCTGTTGCCATGCAGGTCTTACTGATAGGAATCCATCCTCTGGGTGTGGAGGGATGCTGGAGCTCAGTCTCACCTGTGGGCAGTGTTCTCACACCTGGGGGCAAATGAACACCAATAGCACTGTCAAAAGCAGAGAAAATAAAGTTGTTTGTTTTCAAGCACTCTGGTGTTATAGATGGATAATGAGATGATTGGCTCTTGCAATTGAAAGATAATTATTGTGTGAATATTAAGAAAAGCTTTAGTGATGTATGGTTATGTTATTGTGGTTTAGATGTCCTCTGTTCTCCCCACAGTTCCCTTTCCCCTGTACTGTTGCCATCACACAGCCTGGGCTGTCCAGGACAGGCACAAAGGAGCTGCACAGGTGTCCCTGGCATGGGGCAGCTGGGAATGGAAAAGCTTGGGGGTGCTTAGGGGGTGAGGCAGGGCAACACCTGAGCTCCAGTCCAGTGACAGGAAAGCAGTTTGCACTGATAAATGGCACAGAAGAGCTGAGTGACAGACTTTGGGAGGGGCCAGGGCTGGCTGATGCAAACCCCAGGGGTATAAAAGACTGAGCATCCATCTTGAAGATGAAGTGGCCATGTGGTGTCCACAAGGACAGTTTCCAGTGCTGTGAATTTTTCCTTATGTAGTCCTTTGCTGTATTTTCAGCAAGGTGTAATAAACCTTTATAAATTTTCAAAGTGAGCAGTTGTTTCTCATGCTGACATGCAGATGAATTGCCACTCTGCCAAAGGTGTCTCAAAATGTTGTGACTCCAGCCAGCCTGTGCCATCTGAAACTTTTCCCTGTCTTTTTGTTCCGATGACTTTCCTAAACCTTTTCTTTGCCCCAAGTTCTATTACTGCTGACCCTGTTGTACATGGAGGTTGTATAATTCATGTTGTACATGAGATAAATCCATTTGGTGTGTGACAAAGATATTGTAGAACAACACCCAAATGGAGTGGAATTTTTCCAGTGTGCTCTTCTGAATTTTAACTCTGCTCCCATGGAAGCACAGGGAACATTTGCCTTCAGCATTAGGAGAGGTTAGAATAGATAAAAACAAGTGAGTTGCTTTAATAATTAGGCAGCTGATTTTTCCAAGTGTTCTAAATTCAGTTTAGACTGCTATGTGGAGGAAAAGAAAATATATGAATAACCATATACCTTGAGGAAGGGTATCCATTAAAAAAATCAAAAGCTAAACATGGGTGAATACATCCTACAAGCCAAGATTTTAAAGAGTAACATTGTGTAATGGAGCAACACGTGTATAAAATTACACCACTTCATCATACCCACAATTTTTAAATTAAATAAATCAGCACTGCATTTGAAAAGTCTATAGCACAACTAAACACATGCAAATTAGGTTCCTATATTCCATATAATACCTCTTATTGGGACCTTTGAACAAGAGGTGATACATAGAACATCCCAGGGGTGTAGAGAAACATTTTCATCCCTTTTCTACAGAAAACTGCCTGAGGTTTGGAAAAGCCAGGAGCCAACTCTGGACCACTGTAACAGAAAGTCCAAACATGAAGACAGGGTATGCTTAGCTTCAAACATGTTTTCTATTTCCTAGATCTGAAAATTCAGATAACTGATAAAAGTTTTCTGTTTGTTTCCAAAGCTGCTTGTCCTGAGAATTTAGTTGTTCAATCTCACTAGAATTCTAGGTGAGATCCCCCCTCAGTCCGATGAGGTATTGGCACAGCTTTACACAGCATCACAGCAAACTCCTTGTAAAAAGGAAACTTGTCCTGGCAGCCATCTCTGAGACAGAAAACCAAAAAAGGCTCCCACTGTGCTTAGTATTTCCTGTTGGTTATTTCTAGCTGACTTTTATAACTGCTAGAATATTTTTTTTATTCTTATTTCTACGGGGACTGATTTTGATTTTTCTCATACAATATTTAGAGAGTCATGGCCCTGCAACTTGCTTTTTTAGTTACCTCTTTCACCTGAAACCAAACTACTGAAATATAGATATTAATACACATGACAGATAGAAAATTAATCTAACCACATGAGACACAAGCAATCTGTGGCAAAGGAGGAAGGTGAGCTTTAGTATTTCTCCTTGCCTGTACTTTTTCTTCTCTTCCCCATGCTAGGGAGGCTTCTGGACACATCTCATGCAGGTAAGGAGGAGCTGTCTTCAATGCCTGATGCCAAATTGACATTTTTCAACTTACAGGCAGATCAGTGCAGCAGAGCCATGCAGAATGCAAACAGATTTAGAAATAGAAACAAGGCCATGTTTTACAAAAATGCAGCAGGTGTTTCCCATCCTTTACATTTTCCAAGTACCCTGAAGCTCTTTGAAGTTGATCACATATAAGTCTTTAAAATAAACCTCCTTACTCTTGATTTGTGTTTCAGACAGAGGATTTATCTGTTGATATTCATTCTCTCTCCATCAGTGGGATTGTTTGCAGTACAATCAGCAGGGATTAACTAACACCTGTTCAGGCCCAGAACGAAAGGAATTCAGGAGTGAGCTCAAACACAAATGAAAATAAAAATGGAAATCGTGTTGGCACTGCTCACTTATTTGACCCTTTAAGCTAACAGACATTTTGTTTCACTGGGACTTGAAAATGGACCTTGAATGGGATTCCCAGTGAGTTTTGCATTCCTTGGCAGGTAACCAGATGATATGCTCATTCTGTGCCTGGTAAACCCATTTCCACACTGCATTAGGAATTCATCAAAGCAAGTCAAATCACTTTTCTACAAAAATGAAGGAATCTTGTGAGAATTTTGTCTCTGGTCCTTTAGTAGTTCTTCTCTCTCTCATTAGAATTTATAATTTGCCAGGGTATTTCCTTGAACTGATATTAATTTAATGATCTCACCTCATCCATCATAAAAAATACATAAAGTTTCTTTTTTTTCTTAGAAACAATAACTATGGAATCACTTTACTATAGAGCTCAAGTAAATTGAAGCACTAAATTGCCATATATGTAATTCACAGCTATATGTCACATCTCTGCAAACTAATCTCAAAATACCCTCAGATCATTGTCAGAAACAGAACTTTATGACTTTACATTTTCTTCTGAAACCAGCTCCATTCTGTATTACAGAAAATGGGACTAAGATTTATTATTCATATCTTAATAGATTTTCATCTTTTTCAAAGTCTTGTAAATGACATTAATATAGTAATTTCAGAAAGAACAGAAAGGTAACCTACACATAGGTTAGTAAATGTACAGCATTTAAAGCAGTGTTTTCCTGCATTAATTGCAGTTTCAAATACTTGGATGTTTCCATAGTGTTTTGCTGACTAGAAAATTCCCACATTCATTTTAGGTATGTCTGTAAATCTTGCTTGGAAAAGGTATTTCTGGCTTGCCATTTCTTAGTCTTCAGGATTTTCCAGAGAATGAGCAAATATTTCAAGAAGAGTTTGGTTGTTTTTTTTTTAGCTGTGTGTGTGAAACCATCTTTGTGAGTGAAGCTGTGTGTTTTATTTTATTTTGTTTTCAGGGAAAAAAATCTTGTCAGAGAGGAAGGAATTTCATCTTTGAGTCACTCATACTGACTGACAGAGGGCAGGTATAGAATAGAAATTCTTTTCTGTGAGAGTAGGGACCCCTGGCACAGGGTGCCCAGAGCAGCTGTGGCTGCCCCTGGATCCCTGGAAGTGCCCAAGGCCAGGCTGGACAGGGCTTGGAGCACCCTGGGTTAGTGGAAGGTGTCCCTGTGTTGTAAATTAGGGCAACCCCAACGAGGGGAGAAAATGAAGAATCTGACTCCATCTTCTCAGAAGGCTAATTTATTACTTTACGAGACTATATTATATTTAAGAATACTAAACTAAACCATACTAAAGAATACAGAAAGGATACTTAAAGAATGCTAAAAAGATAATAATGAAAACCTGTGACTCTTTCTAGAGTCCTGACACAGCTTGGCCCTGATTGGCCAAAGAGTGAAAACAACTCCCAGCAGAATCCAATGGAACAATCACCTGTGGGTGAACAATCTCCAAACACATTCCACATGAGCACAACACAGGAGAAGCAAATGAGATAAAAATTGTTTTCCTTTTTTCAAGGTCTCTGGCTTCCTTTCAGCTTTCCAGGAGAAAAACCCTGGGTGAAGAAGTCTTGTTCAGGGAATGTGAATGCCAATTCCTGCCCATGGCAGGGGGTTGGAACAAGATGGACCTCAAGGGTCCCTTCCAACCCAAACCATTCTGTGATTCTTTGAACAGTAAAATTATCAAAACCAAGCAAGCATCCTCCAGCTCTCTAGCAGAGCAGCCTCATTTTCTCATTTCTGTGGGGAAGGAAGAAAGGTATTGAAAGGACAGATGGGAAATTGGGAAGGAAACAGGGCACAGCTTTACAGGATAAGGCTTGTAGATCCCAGCACTGCAAAAAATCCTTCAGATTTTGCATTGCCCATCCTGCCCTGCCCCAGTAGTGGTTTCCATTCCACACAATTGTTTTTAGTATTTTGGGTTGATTTTTTAAAGGACCTGAAATTACTGCACAAGAAGTGCTGTGTTTGCATTGCTGTCCTGAGGAAGTGCTTATTTTACCTAAAGCTTGATAGTATTTTATAAGGAGTTTCCAAACAGTTAATCCAGAATGAATAGATTAGAGAAGTTTGCTGAATGAATTACTACCATCTCAGCAGGTCTCATGCAGTCTGGATTCTGCTCCATGGCAATTAAGAGTTCTGATATATTAGAGAAGTCTATTCTCTGATTGAACCTGTATCATGAAATTATAAAATAGTGTGAATATGTGAAAAAGTGTGTATTACACAGTTTGGGCTGTGGTGGGGTTTCTGTGACAGAAGTAGAGGGTGCTAACAGAAACACTCTGTGGCAAGGAGCTGATCAGCACTGCTTTGAAATGCTCTGAAATGCAGGGCCTGAATTCCTCCATCTTTCCCTTCCTTTTTCCCCCTGACTTTGACAATCTGCCTCTGCTTCAGGCAAAGATCAGGTTTATGGCAGAGGCAAATGCTGTATTAGGAATTGCTGCAAGGTTTGCCTTTTCTATCTTAAAATCTATTTCTAGTCTATCAAATCAGGCTCTTTTGGTTTTTGTAAATCCTTACAGTTGCAAAATCTGTTCAGGTTTTACTACTTTTCTCCAGCTTTAAGCCATGTTTTACCCATTTTCTTCTTTTGAGCTATATCTCTTTTCTCTTCTTTCTTTTTTCTTTGTGTGTGAGTTGTTTGTTTGTTTTTTTTTTACTTTTAAAATATTTTTTATTCTCTACCTTGTCTTCTTGTCTTGATGGCTTTTTTTGGTGGCTTAAACCTTCTCACTGACCTTCCTTCATGAGTCAGATTTTTCTAAAAAGGCTGATTTCTCATTGGTAGAATGAAAAAGTGCTCAGTCCTCAATGTTAAAACAGCAAATCTCAGAAGACAATTGTGATTTTGAACTACCAAGGCTGCCAACGCCTCCCCTATGCACTATTACTCAATTGGCAAGCATTATACAGCTAAAAGGGATTGAGAAGTAAAAATTACATTGGGTACATGGGTACAATGGGTACAGCACAATTTCTCATTGCTTCTTTCAACATTACTTGTATGAAATCTTGAAAACTATGGAAGTTACAAAGTTTATTGCAAAGAAATCTGCCTGTCCTCAGTGATCATCTTGAAGGAGGGAGACTCCACAACCTCCATCATGGAGTTGGATATCTTCATCCTTACCTAGTGACTACTACATGTGAGGTCTTTAAACATGTCTACACATTAGAAAATAAACAAAAACATTTTTTGGTTAAATGTTAGTGATTTCATAGAGTTCTCCACTATTTTCTTTCTAATATTCAGTAAAGGAGTCATTCAGATTAATACATTTTCAGCACAGCTTTCACTATTGTAAGCACATTTTTCAGACCTCAACTTAGTTCTGATTTATCCTGTCTGCAGTTTGTTTTCTTTGTTGCCCAGGATATTGCCTGTACAAGCAAATGTGTCACTGTACTTCCTTGCAGAAAATCTGTGATGAGATCCTAAAAATGTCCTTTCCAGACTGAGTGTTAGACACAATAAGTATTGCAAATATTGTGACTTATTCTTCCACAATTAATGAGCAGGCTATGCTTCCTTTTGTATGTAATGTAGATAACAGGGTACTTCTTATTAAACTTTTCCTATGGAGAAGTATCTATTTGTGCTTTGAATTTGGAAAAAGACCCTACTTTTCATAAGCTGCTTCACTTTTTTAGTTAGCAGCAAAACTGGCCTCAATTCTGTGCAAAATAGGTTAAGATTTTCCTTACATCCAAATGCTGCATTCCTGGAGGGGAGCAGGCATTGTTGTGGCCATTGTAACTTGGCCACTTAGCTGACATCAACTCTGGCACCTTTCCTCATCTCCTTGCTCCAAATTCAGCAGGGTTAAGAAATGTCTTCCCTCCTTTAAGGATTTACCTCTGAGCAGATATCTCAGTGTAGGCACACATTTTGCAGAAAGGAGTTCTATTGTCAAGCACAGGGTGAGTTTCTCAGGTTTTCTTATTTATTATCTTTTCCTGGTTTTATGCATTCCTTCAACTTGAAGTTTTTATACTCAGACTCTTCCAGTAAACATTAAGTTATCTCTCTCTGTCTTTACATAACATTCTTCCACCTCATAATTCTTACTTACTACTCTCAAAAACTGCATCCTGGATTGGAGATTCAGTGTTTGCAATGAGGAAAATAAAGCCTTATTCAATAGAAAATAAGTCAGGGTTTTTTTGTTTGGTTGGTTGGGTTTGTTTTTTTTTTTTCCTCATCTAAATCCATCTGGTCAGCACAGACTGAAAATTAAACTCAGGCTTTAATGCTGGGTTTCTGCTCTGTGCAGTAGAACTATAAATAATGGAACAAACGAGACAGAGAGAAAAAAACCAAACTTCCCAGCATTTTTGTAGATATATCACTATTAATTTTGTTTCTAAATGAAGAAGTATAATTAATACATTATTAACAAAAAGAAACCTAAGAGAAATCAAGAACTCATTGAGTTCTGCGCCAGGGAGAAAAGAAGGGAAGGAAAGGAAGAAGAGGAAAAAGAAAGAGAATATACCCTCATGTCACTCAGTCCATGTAACCTGTTCTGGAAAACTTCCAGGTTTTGGGGCTTGAATTCTGCAGGTTTGGCTTCAGGCACCGTGTCCTGAGGCAGAGGCCAGCCCGTGCTGCTGCTCCTCCAGCCTGGGGCTCCTCCTCTAGGCTGACACAGCAACAGAGAGGCCCAGAAGGAAATAATTTACAGAATATTTCCTTCAAGGACTCTCCATCACAAACAGGAAGTTTTTGTAGTGTTATCAAGTGTTTGAAAGCCAAATATAAAAGGGGATGACTGATTTACAAATTCCAGCTTACTCCAAGGGACCTTAGAGTCACTCCTAAACCACTTCATGCACACATAGGAACTTGAATCTCAACACACTCTTGATGCTGTTAACAGTTTCACTAATTATAGAAAAAACATTGCCTTTCAGCACCATCATCTTAAAAGATCCTTTCACTTTATATTTAAAAAAAATCAATATTAAAAAAAATATCTAAGAGGATTGCAACTAAGAATTGAGCCCACAAGTGCAACTTTCCTCTTCTTTTTACTGCCTTGCTAAAGCATTTGGGATTCCAAGCAAAACAGATGCAGACAAAGATGTAACTTCCAACTTAGACTTACCTTTTTGCGTGCTAACATTATTGTCCCTATACTCTGCACTAGTAAAATGTGAGTACATACAACCCAGAGAACAATCTTTCATTACAAAACTAATTTTTAAAAAAAGAAATTTGGTCATGATCTATTTCTGGAAAAAGCAGTATTTTCATACAGTATTTTTTCTAATTTATCAGCTAGGATATGTTCCAGTCAGAATGTTTAGAGGAATTTTATTGGCTATTAGCTCACTTGCTCTCTCTTCTATCCTGAGGAGAAGCTGTGTGAACAATTGTCAGGTGAAATTAAACACCAGTTGGGAAGTTTTGTCTGCAGAGGCACTCAAATGAAAGGTGAACAGCTGTCATTTAATTCTGTATTTTGTAGTCCATTTCACTTGAATTAGTGTCCATCTCATTTGGGACTGCTGCCTTCAGGATCTCAGAAGGTGTTGTCGTGATTCTCCATTTAGTCCAGACCCCGAAACTATCAGTGAGCTTAGCAAAACACTAATGACATAAATGGTCTATCTGAAAGCAGCATGGTGGTTTGCTCAGTCTCATCCTAAAGCATTTTTGTTTCTGTCCACTGAAGCATGTGGAGCTCAGATGGAGCTGGATTGAACTGCAACATCTGTTCTGAAACCACATATTCTTGCCTCTACCCTCACACTGTCCTCTCTGAGAACATAAAAAACATTTTGCACCATCCAGATTATTCTGCATTACTTACAGTTTTCCAGAATGTGTTTATTTGTGTTTGGGTTTTGTTTTGGTTTTTTTTCTACATTGTTCTCTGAATACAAAGTTTAAATGTCCAATTGTGCATTATGACACTTTACTTAAGGGCTTTATCTTGTAATCCCAAAAAGAACTTAAATTTATCATCTGTTTAAAAGGACTGATAAAGAGACAATAGAGAGCAACATTTTATTCTCTCCTTTTCTGCAGAGTTGCTCCCTGGTCATGGCCCTCTCATTTGCTTTGCTCATAACTGTCTGAAACTGGTCATCCGAATATGAGTCAGTTTTTAATGCTTTTTGTCTCTCCTACTGGAAAGGCAATAAAGAGATATGGAGCAGGCTAAAAAGTACTGGGTATTGGCTATTTTAAATATGAATATCCACTGAAGACTGTATTTATTTAATAGCACTATTGCTGCTGTGGCAGTAATAAAGGCTATTTAAGACTCTTCTAGGTGGTGATTTTGTTTGTTCATCCCTTCACTTTGTTTCAGAATGACTGTTTCTTCTCTCAACCCATTTGGCAAGAGCTATTAAATAGCTTCAAGCATATTCCAGCAGAATCACTGAGGCTTTGATTCTTATGTCCTTGATTTATCCTTTAGAATTCCCAGAGACCACTGGGATGTGACAAACAATTTGTAATTTTGTTTTCAGCCCTATTAATGAGATTGTGTTATTCAGTTAAACTAATGGTAAATTTTTGCCTTTTATCATCTTCTTCCATCAAGTCTACCTGCTGAATGTGATGCCACATTATGAGTTTAATCGTGTGAGAAGAGAAACAAAGAGAAATATATGTGTGTATAAATAAATAAATAGGAATGAACTAAACAGACTCATTTGATTCTGTTCCTGCAAGTCTGGATTCAGGTTGGGAGTTACATTTTTGCTGTCTAGATCCAAAAACATGGATCCTCATTATTCTGGATTCATGATACTTGCAAAATTCATCTCTCAGTTGTCTGGTTTGGACTTAGCAATTTTTTAGCTCATATTTCAGCCTTTTCACTTTCTTTGAAGACACAAGTTGAAGTAAATCCTAAGTTTTGAAGATGGAGTAAAACCTGTAATGCTGTTACTCCATTTCTCATGTATACATGCTGCCCAATTGCTTGCCAGTACTTATATTTTTTAGAATTCCTGTGATGATTTTTTAAATTTATTTAAGGTCATTTTCTTCTACAGGAAGGGCAAAAGGGGGCACTGTGGGTTGCTCCATGATGTCTTACACCTTTTATGTATCATTTTTACAGCTGTAAAATGAAGATAGAAAACTTTTGCTCTGAGCTTTTGTGGTTTCACTCCCTCTGTAAAGATGTAGAATCATCTTCAGAGTAGAAGTAAGCTGTCAACTCAGACCCCAGCTGAGTTAACCATAATATGGATATCAATCCTTGGAAAACTCAGAAGTTTGTGTTTGGCTTCTTGAGGACAAGTTTTATCAAAACAAAAACCATGCTGTTATAGCTTGAGATGAATATTCTATTAACAATAAATATTTTCTGTCTTCCTTAGCTCCCTGCATAATAAATGAAGATGCACTTACCCTGTTCAACATCATTTGTGTTTGCAAGCAGTTCAAATATTCATCTTGCTTTGGGTTGTTAGACCTGCTGATATGAATAGTCAGTATCCAAACTGACAGTGAGCTCTTTTATCCCTTTTTCTTCTTGTCTGTGAGACCCCCCTTTAACTGCCTCTGCAGATGGGACTGAAATGTCTGATACTCAATAATAAAATCTTGGCCCTTGTTTGAATCTTGGATTAATCAGCCCCAAAAAGCAATGCTGAGGTCTGACTAAAAGAGTTGCTCAAGTGCAGAGGAAATAGCTTTCTGCTGGAATTATTTACCTGAAAATAAAGCAGCAGAGTAACTCTGGAGTGACTGAAACAACTGGAAGAAGAGAAGAGATGGGCATAAAAAATTTCTTACTCCTGCTCTGGGCCCCAGTGCACAGATGGATGCCATTGGTACATGACACCTGCATGAACAGGTACACAGCCATTCTTTCTCAGGTCATTTTTATCCCTTTTAATTGTCACCATTTCAGTCTTACTGCACTTCAGAAGATTGCAGGCAGGAGGAAAAAGTGGGACTTTTTTCTCCAAGAGAAGTGAGACAGTAGTGTAAGAAGTCTTAGAGGAATGAAGTAAAACTTTTAGATAAAATCCACTGAACAGGTCTCAGGAACCTGAATGTTTATTCTACTTTTTATATATCCATGCAAAGATTTTAAATGAAAATATCAATTCAATTAATCTCTTTTTTTTTTTTTTTCTTGGAAGGCACCATGTCCATGTAAAATTAGAGGGAATTCACTTTTTGTTTCAGTGAATTCTGGAATAGTTTCATAAATCTAAGTAGTTTTGATATCTGACTTATACAGAGACTCAAATTCCTTTTGGGCTGGACTTTATCTTTCTTCTTCTACTTTTGTGTGGACCAGCTGCCCTTAAACTGTACTTGCACTGATCAAGGCCCTTGGTCTGTCCCACAGGGAAGGAAGTGTCAGATGGGGATAAATACAGATCTTTGTCTAATGTTTGGTTTCTTGTTTATGTTTCTTGTTCTCAGGCATGTAGGCCCAAAGCTGCAAACCAGACAATAAACCAGGGAATTCTTTAAATAGGGATTAAAAGCTGCATGAAAAGAGAGAAACTGCTCTGAGTACTTTCATTGTTCCTGCCTCCATTTGCAATCTAATGCTTACTACTTAAATCTGTCTTAATTAAGGATGTTGCCATTGAGGTGCAGAATGGCTTCATCTGTATTTCTGTTAATCACAGCACCATTAACAATTATAAAGATGTTTGCCTCAAACATATTAGTGGGTTGTTTTTTTTTGGTTTTTTTTTTTTTTGTCTTGAAGGGGATTCCTATAGTCCCCCATGTCCCCCTACCCATAGTGAGCAAACCACTAAGTAAAAGAATTAAGTGGAAGAATTAACATCCAGAAAAGTTCTTTGGGATCAACTGTTACCTCTTTAAAAAACTTTGAAGCCTTTTACATGCTGTCAAGGGACCAAGAATCAGGAAGCAGTTTGATAAATGAACATGGCCAGTGGAAAAAGCAAACAAACTAAAATAAATAAACAAAATTAATAGATTATTAATTAGAGCTATTATGACATGATGCATAAAATAGGCCATAGGGCTTCTCCTGAAATAATCCCTTTGTCTTGGTAATTAGCTAAAACTGCATTTGGCAACTATTTTATATTTCTGTATTCAGTCCTCTTTTTAAAATTGTTTGAATGAATGGAGAATCAACCACATCACTTATTGCAATTTTTTCATTATTACCTTCCCTATTAAAAATACAGATTTTTATCCATCACCTACATGAAATTAGCTACAACTTTCATTCATTAAGCCTTGTCATTAAGGAAATGCCTTTAAAAGGATTGCAAGAGGCTTTCTGGTCCATCCTTCCTCTTCTTGGCAGAAGCAAACTCCAGAAGTTTTCCTTGCCTCAGGGCAGGATTGACTCTATCTAAAGCATTCTTAACTAGAGTTTGTCTAAACTGTTCTCCAAAGACAAAAATGATTCTGTGATGCATAATCTCCCCAGGAGATCTATGCCAGTACTTTACTTATCTTCAGAAAGCTTTTTCCTCAGGCCTAAGTGAAGCTCTATTTCAGAACTATAAGCCTCTTACTGCTTGTTCTATCCATAATGAAGAAGGAAAACAGATCAGTTCCTTTTCTCTTCCAGGTGTCTCATGCAGTTAAAGATCTTGAACCTGCTCTTCCCCCCACAATGATCAGCTGAGAGTCAGATTGCCTGTACCACAAATATTTACCAACTTCTTAATTGTGTAATCATTATTCTGGTCTTTTTGGGATTCTCTCCATATTTCCAATGCATATAACAAGCCAAGAGACTTGTATCTATTATCCATAAAAAATATGGACCTAATTTCTACTGTTCCATATATATCTATTATATATATATATATATATAATATATATACACACCTATATTTATTGCTAATTAGACTTTTGAATTATAATAAGATACTTAAATGACTACATTAGCCAAAGAGACCAAGTTCCCTTTTCTATAAATAAGGTTTCCCTTCATTGGGTGTAAATAAAATATAGTATTCAGAGAACTAAATTCAAAAATTCCTTCAGAAGAGGGATGTAGACTTCTATTTTATCTCAGGACAATCATGAAAAGAAACAAGATCCAAGTCCTTATGAATTATTTCTTTGATGATGTTGCAGGTCTGAAATTTGTTTTTTCTCCACAGTGCAAGAAAAGCTTACTGCCAAGTTGCCATCAAATTTTGAGAAGTGAGAGCTATATTTTTCACTAAAAGCACCATGCAGGTGGGCTTACAGTGGCTGAGAAATGCCATAAATATCTGCCAAGTTCATTAAACAGGCCCACCCTCCAGCCCTAAATGTTTTTGTCATTCAACTTTAGTCATTACCAAGATGTTCTACATTTTCACTTTATGGTCCTACATGAGCTGGGAGAGGACTGACATATCTTTGGGAAGAGCTATTTCTAAGGTGAGATAAACCTTATCTGATACTTTAAATAGTGCTGTAAGAGGTGAAGGAGGGGGAGATGAGTCTTTGGAAGTTCCTTCTTTAGACTGCTCTCAATTTCTGAAGGTAACTTCAGAAGTTCTTGCAAGATTGTGGTCACGATCAAGGATTAGATTGAACGCAGGGTCACAGAAGGAGCAAGAATAGCAGGAGAAGAAGGTGTCTGGAGCTATTTGAATAAAGTAGGAGTATTTTTGAGGAAGCATTCAAGTAAAGCAAGATGTGAAGCAAAGGAAGGAAAATGAAGTGTCTGTTCTATGAAGCATTTGAATCAAGAACAAGGATAGATGTGATATTTGGAAGTTGCTATGGAAAAGAGCACTTGGATCATCCACAGAAGTTGGTATCTCTGTAACACCTCCAGAAAGAGCTATAAACATATTTCTTCTAACTTCCCCATGATACCTCAAAGAGATCAGCTTACCTCAGGCCATCAAATATTTTCCCTCCCTATATAACCTGTGACCAATTTCAAACCAGCAGCTCAGTGTACAAACGTGTCAGAAGCTTAAAAGCTGCCTGAGAGGAGATCATGAGAAATCAATGGCAGCTCAAGTTCCTGAAGTAGCAGGAGATTTTTAGATGAAAACTCACAAGTGAAACATCTCTTTTGCTGTGAACACCCCATTTCAGGGTCAGATCCTGACTGTCACATTTCCTGCTCACTGTTTCATCTCTTCCTACAGCTAAACCTTTCATCTCAACTTCCCTCTTAGGGACAGGCCTTACCTGCCAGCCTGCATAGTTTGAAATGGAATAATTTCCTCTTTTTATTTCTATCCTCACCTTGATGATATTTATAGACTAAGACCATGTTGCCCCCTAGTTTTTACTGTTCCAGACTCCATACATTTAGCTCTCTCTTCTCTCTCTCACCTTTATGTCTTATGATCTTCTAGTTCTTAGATTGGTTTTGTTTCTTGATTTTGTATTTCCCTATATTTCTTCTTCATTCAGAACATCTGGTTTTTTCATTTTTTAACCCAATTTGTTACAAGTAATAATTATTATGAAGTTCTTAGTTATGAAGTCTGCTAAAATCTCTGTGCTGAGGGCTTCTTCACAGCTCCTTTATAGTTCATGTGCCCATATTTGTGTCATGAAGTTTTACAAAAAAGTATATAAATAGAAAATATTAGGATCTTTGCAAAGGATGTCATCAAATATTTCATCTGTATTACACAGAAAACTGCAACCATTATCTAATAGTCTCTTCTACCTTTAAATTCAGTGAAAGGTATCAAATCCCTTGTATGAAAACTCCCATAGCGAATTTAACAGTTTAGATATCATTTTTAAGCTTCAAAGGTTGTGATAGGAAAGATTGGTCTTCCTCTTGCTTGTTTAATGATGTGTGAGAAGTTGATGAATTCTGGTAGTGAACCAGTTGATGATGCCACTTTAAGGTCTTAAACATTTAGCTCAAAAAGTAATATTCCATTTTTATAATGTTGTTTACACCTGACTAAGATCTCACTGTCAGACTGAGAAAAATTGACTTGCTACAAGAATAGGGAGGTTTTTACAAACAGGTAAAGAAAAAATTTAAAGAAATTTAATATTGAACAAGGGTGAAATTAGCATTACATCTTAAAGTTTTAGTTTTAAAAATATTCTTCACAAACTTAATAAATTTGAAACAGGAAGTCTCTAAACTCTTATTTATGAGATACATTTGGATCACAACTTGAGATTGGAACTGTGTGAATTAGACTACAATTTCATGTTTCTTTTGTTTTCTGTGACACCTGACTGGCTGTGAATAACCCAAGTGTTTACATGAAAAGATTGTCTCCCTGCTGATAAAGATGATTGCTTAATGATAAATGCTGAGATCTGAAATACATGAAGCAGCACCTCACAAGGGTCATGCAAAAATGCCATCAGAAATGTCCTGCCCTATGTGAGGGACAGTCCAGCAGGTCCCACACATAAAATCAATTCTAATACTCATAAAACAAATTTCTACACTTTGCCTGTCCATCAACAGATTCAAATGAAGTGGATTTTGAAGCATAATGCAGAGAATATAGTGGTTAAGTAAATAAGCACTGTATGGCAGACTTGGGTTCTCCTGTAGTACTTCATGTCAGGAATCTTTGAGATGTCTGTGTCCTTTTACCTGTGACCTTTACAATACTGAGAGTTAATTTATTAGAGCCAGGAAGTGTAATTATCACTATTTGTTCATGTAGATCCAAGACTATTTAACTAGAACAAATAATAATCAAGAAATTAAAATCATGGGATAATAAAGTCATGCAGTGGTTTGGGCTGGAAGAGATCTTAAAGATCCTCTCATTCCAATCCTCTGCCATGGGCAGGGACACCTTCCATTGGACCAGGTGACTCAGAGCCCTGTCCAGCCTGGCTTTGGACACTTCCAGGGATCCAGGGACAGCCACAGCTCCTCTGGGTACCCTGTGCCAGGGCCTCACCACCCTCACAGAGAAGAACTTCTCTTAAGTTCACTTACAGTCTTTCAAGAAGTGCCTCAAGTGTGCTATGCAGAAAAATCAGCTCAGGTCATTGCCTAGGAACTCAATAACATATTTTGTGGTTTATCTTGGGCCCCTTTGGCTGTGCAAGGAATTCCCAATATTAGTACTGATGAGAGCAGCACAGGACTGTGGAACAAAGAGTATAAGGCAAACATTGAATATCTGGTTGAATACAAAATCCTGATGATGTGATTAAACCAGTCATTTGTTTATGGGATGTAGTTTTATTTGTGTGGTTAACTCTGATAGATGGCCTGTCAGCTTGATAAGGTTACTTTTAAACTTTATTTTAGCCATAATGTATTCTGTTCTAGGAGTTTAGAATATGATTGAGAACTTCAAAGTGTAAACCCCTTGGAAGACAGTGAAGGGTGAAAGAACATAGAAAGGTGAAAATTGGTTCATGGATGAAGCCATGAATGCAGGAGACCTGGTGCAATTCTAGCTCTGGCACACTTCTTTGTGATTCTCAGGATGACATTTCCATCAGTGTCTGTCTGTCCATCAGTGTCCACTTGCAAATGGAAATAATAATCCTCACATCAGTCAAATCCTTCTGCCTTTCCCTTACATATTCCAAAAACATTAGAGCAGGACAATATTTGAAGATGTGTTTGTGCCTTACTCATCACAGAGAGTCCTTCAAACACTTCTGTAATGTGAGTGCAAATTAATAAATACATCCACCTCATCTTTCTGGGAGGGATCTTAATTGCAACCTTTTTCAGAAACCTCTGTGTTTTTCATTGGTGTGAGTACAATCAGGCTTTAAGGACAGGAAAAAAGAAAATAAGGGCACTTTAGAAACAGCCATTGAAAACTCTAAGTGGTGTTAGAGGAAGGCAGCCTTACTTAGGAAACTCGAGTGAAAAGAAGCTTTCTGACAAGAAAAGGGTTTCAACAGGATACTTCGGTTTCTTTTTTCTGTTTTTGGTAGCACTTTTTCATAAGAGTTTAATTACCAGGTTGATTAGAAGGAAGGAATTTGTGTTCATAAATGGCACTTACACAAATCATCTTTTTCTTCTTGGCCTCGGAATGTAAGATGGTCTCTGATGCCAGCATAACTATGAGCAATTGAATAAAAGAGCAAAATATACTACCTGGTAATGGAATCATTGTGGTCTACAGAACGCACATATAAAATAAGCTGAAATGTATTTCTTCTGCTCAACAAAACCAAAGTTTTATATATTTTATAATTATAACTTTGCATCTACATAGGGATATTTTTATTAATTATGAAAATGGCATATTAATACTCCGTAGAGCAGTGTTATAATCAGTGTTCAGAAGTCAGCAATTATGTGCAGTTGGTCTTTAATAATGTAATTCTCCTGAAAGGGACTCTCCATGAGAGTTTCAGTGTTTAAAGCAGCTTTCAGTACACAAACAGAGAAAGTTCCCTCTACATCAGATGGGATGCACTTACTGTTGACAATTACACACCATTTTTTTGCACTAAACACAGGCAGCAGGTCAGGAAACAGCAGAGAAGCTGATGGGAGGAGCACGGGTGCCTCCTTACCCTGAATATGCGCAGTACCTCCAGCAGTCTTGGAGCTAACTCTGAGTTTGTGAGGTAACAGTGACACAGCCAGAGCAGCCCAGATCATTGAAAATTCATGAAAATTGCAGAAAACAGGATACAGCTTTTTCTGTATCCATACATTGTTATCTTTATACTCAACTCAAGACAGCAAGAGGAAAACACATTCCTTTTTCTCTCTGCTGTGCAACTCACACCTACTGTTTCTTTAAATGACTGTGTGACACAGTGACATCTATGAAAATCACCAAATCAGAATCTAAAACCTAGTTTGGATTGATAAACTGACTTATATTTTTCCTTATGGTCGATGCTTTCTCATTACCTTGCTGTTTTCTTTCACTAAATGGGTTTTGTGAGTAAGTGTTTTCCCCTGTTGGGAACAATGTGATATCATTAGAGCCCTTGATCTGTTTTGTCTTCAGCCTCACATTTCTCTGCTTTCTGATTGCCTGGTTTTGTGTGCACTGCTGGGTGTTCTTTCATCATTGCCTGTCTTGGATATTGTCTTATTCTTTGGATTTTTTCATCTTCCTCTTCCCCCTTCTCATATTCAAACAGTGTCTGCAATGTTATTCAGTTAATATTCTGTTTCCCACTGTGCCTGAATTTCCACTTCTTAGGAAAACAATGGCTCCCTTCTGCAGGCAACCGTTGGTTTCATATACACAAAAGATAAATTCAGCTTTCAGCACAGCACAGATACTTTCTTCTGCTGCTGTGGGGCAGCTGCTGTAATATCACCTTAATCTACCTGAGTCTGTCCAGTGGTGGGCATGCAACAGAAATTTTTATTTCATTTTTTGGAAGTGTCCCCAGGCAATTCTACCAGCTGGAGAAGGACAGGAATAAGAATATGGACTGTCCAGAGAGTGTCCCACTTCTCTTTTCATTTATAAGTGTGTGCTGCCTCTCTTCCACAGCTCTGTTTCCCAGCAAGGGGGTTGCTGAGATGAAGAATCACGGTGGTGGCTCATGGGGAGTAGCTTTAGTTTAGGGAAAATATGGGTGGGAGAGACAGTATTGTGATTCAGAATGTGAAAAAACACAGAAATTAAATGCCTTCTTCTTCTTCTGGGAAATGCCTACTCCAAGATATCTCTGCCTACCAAGAGGATTTAGAAAAGAAAAGAGGCAGCAGCAGTGTGAGATTAAGGGCTAACAAGGGAAGCTGAACATACACAAGACAGTGAGGTGCTGCAAGAGTTGGCCAGTGTGAAAGCTCTCCCTCCTCCATGAAGAAAACAGCAGTCAGAGTAGAAAATATCAATGTTGCACTCACTTCACTCAAACAGTCAAGAAAGAAATTTGAAAGAGAAAAAGGTGATTGAAAAGGGTGAACACCATTTCAAAGGACAGCTCAGGCTTGTTTATCCTGATCTCCTTGTGTGACTGGAAATATGAACAAAGATCTTCATGACATGTTTGTATGCACATGTTTTATCACTGTATTTGTAGTCCTGTACAGCTCAGATGACTGTGAAGTCACATGCTGGAAAATGAGTTGTGTGAAAGTTGAATTTAGGTTACCTTTGGAGGCTTGTTTGGTTCAGTGAATTTATTTTGCTTTTTGTTGCCTTAGGCCTGGCTGGAGTTTGGACCTGTATGTTCAGCTTTTGCTAAAATGTTAGTCAAAGTGTACCTGATGGAAACAGTAACCAACAGCTGAGATATTAATAAAGCAGGAAGAACAGGAGAGGAAAAGAATAAAACAAATGTCATTATGGGATATTGTGGCATTCACATTCTCTGAAAAAATCCCTTCACCCAAGATTTTTCTCCTGGGAAGCTGAGAAGCCTCAGAGAAAAAGGAAAAAAAATCTTATCTCATTTGTTTCTCCTGTGTTGTGCTCATGTGGAATGTGTTTGGAGATTGTTCACCCACAGGTGATTGTTTCATTGGATTCTGCTGGGAGTTGTTTTCACTCTTTGGCCAATCAGGTCCAAGCTGTGTCAGGACTCCGGAGATAGTAATGAGTTTTCATTATTGTCTTTTTAGCATTGTGTAAGTATCCTTTCTGTATTCTTTAGTATAGTATAGTATAATATTCTTTAATATAATATAGCTTTATAAAGTAATAAATTAGGCTTCTGAGAGCATGGAGTTAGATCCATCATTCCTGCCTTCATTGGGGCATTTCACAGCAAATAAAATAGTCTATCAGGTGTTTCTGTGACCATGCAATACATCTTTGTCAATGTCCCAGAAAAATTACAGATGTAACACTTCTACAGAATTGTACTGATCAATGGATGTAAGAGAAGTTAGAGATGTCATATATTCAGTTTCATGCTGAGGAGTGTCAGCCTCTGTAGAGATGAGTGAGTGACTCTTTCCATCTGTCCAAGCACTGTTCCTGTGTGCTCCCTGTAGTGCCCTTTGGACCCAAAGATACCATGAGAAAATTTAATTCAAAGTTCCCAAGGTAATACAGAATGTGTGCTGCAGTTGAGCAGGCAAGTTCTTTTCTGTGTGACAGCAGATCTGCTGTGGAGCTTGAGGGCATGGGCGCATAAAGGTGGCTGAGTGATTTTAGAGATGATCTAACCTGTTACAGTCAATATCCATAATCTTCTTGGGATAGAATGTGTAGAAAACCATTTTGTCTGCTGTGTCTAGGTTTAATCTTGAAGAAAACTAGCTGGTTTCCCAAGGAAATTAGCATGTACCCAGCCAGGTACACCAGGGTCAGGAGACCAGAACTCAGGAATAAAATGCAAAGTTCCCCACGCACAGTCGATGCACAGCTCTGAGCATATCTTTTGGAGGAAAACAGATTTGAACTTTGCCCATTTTCCTATTACATGTGGAAAACACTGCTAATAAAAATAATTTGTCTCAAATTTATTTCCTGAGATCAGCAAATCACCAGAACACTTCAGTTAATACAGGATGAGTTCAGAATTTTTTTTCTTTGGGCAAAAAGCACAATGAAATTCTCTTTAAGTTTATCAAAAAAGTATTCACAGAATCAAAGAATGATTTGTGTTGGAAGGGAGTAGAATATCATTTACCATCAGGATCCCTTATTACAGCTCAGCCAGGTATTCTCAGTTGTGCCACCAAAGTCATGCCCTTGTCAAGTCCTCTAAAAGCAGAATGCCACATGTTGTCATGGCAATATCCAGCAGCATGGCTGAATGAAGGAATGCAAATCTGGATGTTCATGCAAGACTGAGCTACACATTGTCGCTGAGTGAAATCAGGTGCTAATTTAGCAAGGGAAGTGCAATAGGTGAGGATTCTGCTCTGCGTGCTGCGAATTACGGATCGACATTTCTCAGAGCTTCACCCCTGCCCATGTTTGTGTTTAATTGGAATTCCCCACAGGTGTGACTGCAGTCACTGGAGCCTGTGGGACCACGCTGAAGTGCCAAATTTAATTATGGCTTAATGTGACCGTGTTATAAGTTTCTACATCTGTCAGACATCTTGCTTCCTTCCTTATGCTTCTGCTGGTTTTAAAGCTTTCTAAATTGTCTTTGCTTTGCTGCAGAATATGTTCAGAATTTTTATATGCCTAACAGAGAAAAGAGCATTTCATTAAAATCAGCAGCGCAACTGGCCTATATTGATTCAGTGGCACTTACTATTTAGATAATAATTTAAGAGACCTTGCTGTAGTTTATGAAGGAAATATTTATCAGAATCCTTAATTAATGGCTGATGAAAATGATGTGCCCAAGGCTCGTAGCACTTGGCCATAATGTAAAAAAGAGAAAGCCTCATTTAATTTAGCTTGAACCAGAGTTGCTGGTCCTTGGGATGTACTGCATGTAATCTAATTATTTTAAACTTTGCTTTATAGGGCAGTGTACTTTACTTAAAAATAGAGCCATATTCATTAATGAATATGAGGGTTTTTTAATCTCTGTTTATCTGAGTATCATCCCCAATTCATTACAAATGTACTCACAAGAGTTTTCCTTGTGCAGTTTGTTAGTATTGTATTGACACCCTGTAGTATCAGGACATTAGAGTAAAACATTAAAAAGTATTATCTGGTGATAAGGATTCCTCCATTTCCTTGTTCATCACAGTCCTGTCCAACAGATGTCATAGAATCATTCATTTTACACAAATTTTCCATGTGCAAGTCAGGTACCTACCAAACTAATAAAAAAGCAATTTGGGCTCTTTTCTTAATGTTGCCAGAGATGGGATTGTTTGGATTGATAGAGTGAATTTATTCCATTCTAAAATAAATATATGGAGTATGTAGCTCTATAATTTAATGGCTGAAGCTTGATCCAAATAATTTTATATGTTGACTTTGATATTCTAATCACATGTATACAGACACAATCAATAGCATTGGCAACATACCAAACTCAGAGGGGGTCACAGGCCTTTGAGAGGAATCTCATATTGATATCAAACTGTGTGAATTTCTCTCAAGAAGATCATATATTTTTCCCTGAATTGTAGAAAGAGACTGAGAATAGAGTTAAAAGAAAATATTTCAGGTGGTCAGAGGGGAACACTACTGTGAGTGTCTAGAATGAAAAGGGAAACTCTGGAGTAAGGAAAAAAACATGAAATATTTTCTCATTGTCTTTACATGATTTATTGCATCCTAAGGGTCCTATTAAAACTTTATACACAGATGCCATCTCACTTTCACTCTTATTTAGAATTCCCACAGATACATTCTTTTTTTTCTTCCCACAATTTTATCCAAGGAAGAATTAATGGATTTTGTACATTTTCTGGAATTTCTGGATGTCCTCCTCATCAGACACTGTGATCAGAATGAGGGAACTTTGGAAATTGTTGATTTAGCTGCTACAAATGCAGCCTGAAAGAGAGCATCTCCAAACATTCCCTGTCAAAGATTAGCTAAAGTGGAAGTGCTGCAGGATTTTGAGCTAACCTTGCTCTTTCTCAGGTGGGAACTGGAAAAAGCAAATCTGTTCTAGGTCCAGACTGACACACCCTCACTTTTTTGGTACTCCTGCAGTAGGCAAGTTGAATTTGTGTCAGAGTAAATCTGTTCCTCCTTTGCTTTCAGCTGTCCATTAGAGATCCTACCCAGCCACCTCCTCCAGCATAAAAAAATGTTATTCATACAATCATATTAATGGAGGGATTAATAATACGCTGGGAACTCCTGGAAACTGCCTGCCCCAACTCTCCCACCATGGGTCTTCCAGAATCCTCTGCCATGAGAAAATCCTTGGATATCTGATCAGATGTGCAATATCTCCAGCCACCTTACAATATTACAAATACCTCCTTTTTTCCATGTTTGTTGCTTGGTTGGTTGGTTTGATTTAGTTTTGTGGATATTTTTGTTTGTTTCTTTTGGGGCTTGGAGTTTTGTTTCTTTGGCTTTTTTTTTTTTTTTTTTCTTTCCCCTGTGATATGTAATAGAGTTAATTCATGCTATATAAGTGGATATATGTAGGTATAAAATATTGTAGAAATTATGTTTCAACCTTCCTAGCCAGGAGCAGCGTTCTATTCAAACTATAACTAATTCCTGGCAGAATCGAGATAATTCAGTCCTGTTCAAGGTCTGAATGGAACCTTCCTGGACCACCAAGGGTGATTTCCTTGTCTCCTGCACCTGGGAGATAACATCAGGGCCTTCTTGCCTCATGATTAATTGCAGTGTACCAAGAATTTCACAAGACTTGGACTCGCTCTGATTGCATCTGGAGTACTCAGGAACCGATACCAACTTATTACATAGGAAAACAGACTTCTGCCTCTGTGCTTGGACTTCTGTCTGCAAGCTGGGACCTGTTTTTGTCTATCTCAACATGTGTATAGAACTGGATTTGCATTCGAAGAAGTGAATAGAAAGATGTGGTCATCTGTGCCTCAGGCAGAATAAACTGCATATGAGCTGGACGCTGGAAACACTCGGGCTGAACCCTTGAGGGGACACCGTCCCTCTGTCGGTCGAACCTCTGGTCTCACCCAGCACCTGTTCCCGGGACCAATGCTGTCTTGATTGTGGTAGTTGCTCGAAATTCTATTTTTTTAAATTGACTTAATAAATCTTTGTCGAATTTTTTATAAATTTGGCTGCAGATTCGATCATTTATAACATCCCTTTGTTTTTTATTAGAGCTATTGGGTGTGGGGGGATAGAATGTAAGAAAATAAAGGTAGTGCAGAAGGTAATCTCACCCCTGAACTGTTGCAGCTGTACTAATCACCAAACATTAGGAACAGGCCTGCCCTTAACAGGCCACAGCTGTGTCCAATAAGGATGAGTGCTATAAAAGAGGGGGTTAGCTGGGTGAGGAGAGAGTTGGAGTTTGTTGGTTGTGCTGTGAAGAAGGCAGAGTCAGTGCTGTGAGGAGCTGCCCTTGAAAAATCATCAAGAAGGTATGGAGTTTTTGCAATAAGATGACAACAATTGGGTTTGAATCTATGTCCTATGGTCGCATGAACAGAAGCAGTAATAATAATAAGAACAGCCCTGGTATCTCTCAGGGGTTAATCTGTTAATTCCTTAAAGTTTGCATTCTCAGAGCTCTTTTCACTCTCAGTTTTTTGAGTCCTCAGTGTTTCTCTTGGTACTTTTGGGTCACAGTGGCAACACAGCAGCTGCCTTCCCAGTCAGTGAAAACGTTCCTGGCCAGAACATTTGAGGCAATCCCCTTGCTCTCATGTGGATGATGCATCACAGGCAAATAGCCCCATTTTTGTTGCCTTCGCCTCCTGTGGGCTGTTCACAGAGATGAAATATTAAACACATGCAAAGACAAAAACAAGTGTCTTCCTCTGCTGGGTTTCGTCTGTCAGTAGTTAAAATAGGTGTGGTTTAACTGAGGCTGGCCCAGGGCTTTGTAAGGTCTGTCTGGTTAAGCCTGCACATTTATCTTAGAAGAAACTTTAACTGAGTTGTGGAATATCTTTTTCTACTCACAGGCTATGGAATTTAGCCAAGAATGGGCTTTTTTTTTTTTTTTAATCCCTAAAACTAGCTCCTTCCTGAAAGATTATCACAGCTACACTGAGGAGGTTTGCTCTGTACAAAGGGAGCAGAGACATTCAAATCCCTACTCCTGTGCTAACCCAAGACCAAGTGGCAGGGACAACATGGGTGTACTGAACTGTTCTGGAATACCTGTGTTTGGAATTTTCACCAGATTAAGCAAAGGGATTTTGTGACAGAATGAGTATAATGTTATTGTGGCTGACAGATGTCAGGCCTAACTTGCTTGTTACAGCCATGCACTTGGTGAAATTGTCTGTTTGAGCACTGGGAAAGTGGGATATTTCTCTGTCAGAGATGTATCCTTTGATACTTCGCATTCAACCTGACAATAGTGTGTGTTCTGCATGGATGAGGGCTCCTTTGGAAGCTTCCCTTTGCCTGATAAGGGACATTCTGCTGGGAGTCTAAGGCAAGATTTTTGCCAGAAAAACTTTCTAATCTTTTAGTTAAAATGAGAATTTAAATGGAAGCTATATTCAAATTAAAAGTGAAAGGGTTTAATCCCTGGGCAAACTACCAAGGTAAAGGCAGATTCTCTATATACTGATAGTATTTGCATCCAGGACACCTGGATGTAAAAACCATAAAAAACCCATATACAATAAACCAGGACACCAGGTTTCATTGTGTTCAGGAATATATTTTAGACACACAGTATTTCCTCACTGAGTTAAAAAGTAGCACAAGTGTTCTTAACATATAAGTAATCAAAGTAAATTTTAAAGCTATTTCTTATGGCTTGTATATCCCTAGAGGCACGAGAACTACTGACAGTATTTGTATACTCATTCCAAAAACATTCATACAGAATTATGTGGTTATAAATTGGT
Source organism: Setophaga petechia (assembly GCA_024362935.1). Taxonomy (NCBI): domain Eukaryota; kingdom Metazoa; phylum Chordata; class Aves; order Passeriformes; family Parulidae; genus Setophaga; species Setophaga petechia. The sequence continues at coordinate 1,810,651 of JANCRA010000001.1, read as the reverse complement.
TAATAAAACATTCTGGTCTCTGGTTGTTTTCTTTTTCTTTTTTTTTTTTTTTTGTGCATACTTCAACTTCATGTTCTGATTCTTCCTTTTGTAAAACAGTGTTAAAAACTTAATTCTGATATATATTTTAAATGTATTTTAATATTTATCTCATCACATACCCTTGTTAGTACTCATCACACATAATGACACCTTTCCACAGTTCAGCATCCTGCTTAAGAATGTGTTGAATTTGAAACACTCCAAGAGTCCCAAACCAGATGAGAATGAAGTTGAATTTCATGCAGAATCAGGACCATAATCATGTTTACATTAAATGAAGTTATGCTTTCACCTCTTGTGCTGCACAGGCATTAATCGTCCGTGAAATCTTTCCGTTTCCCCCAGAATGTGATTTTGTGAAAGTGCCTTGCATCAATTCATGCTCTTGCTGCTTCCTCATAAATTCAGGGTAATTTCTTTGATCAGTAATAGCTTCTTCACACAGCTCCTGCCTTCTGTTTAACTAAGATCCATTACCTTTGCAAAGGGGCTGCTTGGTTGACCAATTTATTTTCATATTCTTTACAGTCTTTTCATGTTTTTGAACTTGAGTCCATCCTTATCACTCATCTGTATTTAAACATTTTCACTTGATGTGTGCTATATCATTTCTGGTTGGAAAATGTTGCAGCACATGCAGCTTGATGTATCAAACATAGATACTTGTGAATATTTTAATTTTTTGCCTCATATTTGATAAGTGAAGGATTATAACTTGTTTTGTAGAAACTTCTCTAGTGTAAAATGTTGGGTTTTTGGTGGTTCCCATGAGTAGCAGTTTGTTTTGATTGCTTTACTTTACATTTATGTCATATTTGAGAAATGAGAATTAAAATTGAGAATGATAGCTGGTGTCATCAGATTAACCAGCTGCAGTGTGGAAATGCTCTTGATGGCAGTGCACATGTGAACACGACCTTTGATGCTTGCTGTAATATATAAATACACATTTGAAAGCAGCAAGAATTACAACTGTGGTCCTCATTTTGGGGAAGCAGTTGAACAGTCCTTCTCTGGACATCTGTCTCTCAAGTATTAATTCCTCCACATCATCAAGAGATGCCATTTAGACAAAAGCATAAATTGGATGGAATATTCCTTTTCCATAAGTGCCATAACTCCAAGTGCCTCCTTGATGGAGTTATTTATAGAGAGCTCCCCACCACTTCTACTTTTGCGTGAACAGAAGAAAAAATAGAAATTAGTAATCACCCTCTTCAGGATGGGGTTAAGAGTTTGCCTAAGGAAAATGATTTCTAACAAAATCTGTTTGGCTGCAAGTCAGAAGGAATAGAATTTGATGTTACTGCAAAAAAATTACTACAAGCCTTGCTGCTTTCTTTTTCTGTTCAGAGATGTCCTCATTAGCACCATCACTAAGATACATGGCATACAAATCACAGCTTTATATCTATATGAAATATTTATATGCAGGATGTTTTCCTCCCATTTTAATTAGAGGCACTTAGCTAATCATCAATATATCTATGCCTGTGTGATGCACAGTGGCCCTCCCAGCCCCAGGTGGGTGGAGGTTTGATGCTGAAAGGTTGGCTCCAGTAGCTGTGATCAGCCAAAGCACCAGGGTGATTGTACAACCCTCAGAAGATCTTTCCTAGGGCCTGAGAATTCATTTCTTCATCTCCCATTTCCCTCCTGAGGCAGCTCTCAGGAAGGTCATTGTAAAATGTTCAATCTCAGTGACACAGGATTTATTCTGGCCACAATGCACAGAAATCACTCAGCCAGCCTCAGACCAATTAATTTCACCTGGTTTTCATCTTTCTGCAGAACTAAGATTAAGAAAAAAAAAAAAAAAACCAAAAACATAGAAGTGTTAAAGTTAGTTACTGATTTTGTGGTAAGTGAAAATACCCAGAATTATGAAAATGAAAACTAGCCATCTTCATTATAAATTAAAAGAGCAAAAATTATTGTGTAAGGTTTCACCCAAGAAAGAGGAAAATATGAGAATAGTAATGAGGAACCAACCAACCAAACAAAAAAGAATGGCCAAAAAATGGCAGTCACATATAGAATGAAAAAAATTCACCAGATAAAGCCAGTAAGAACTACAGAGCATTCTGGGGGAAAAAGGCTCTGTCTGAAGGGACACCATGTACACATCTGCAATATGAAGCTACAGGGTGTTTAAAATCAAGTTTATTGTAACTATTAATATCTTCTTGTCTGGTGTCTGTTTTATAAACAATTAACTATGTGTGCATTTTTGATATTCTAACCATGCTCTCTCCTGTAATTGGTGTGTTGAATACACTCCACTCATCGGGTATAATCTTTATTTGCATTTCATCTTTCATTTGGAAAGAGAGTTTGGATGACATTAATTGATGTTTTCAGGGACTCCTATATTCCTGTTTCTTTTGAAAAACATAGGCTCTGGAGAGACACTTTTAGGGAGATACTTTTGAGTTGAAACAGTGACAGGCACAAAAAGAGTGGAAGGTGGGATTTAAGCTGTTAAAGTGAGCGATTTTTTGCTAGAAATCAAGTTCTTTATTTGGCAGAGGCAGCGTTGGTTCAAGTAAAGGTGCAGGAGTTCTTCCTTCAGCTCATGCTTTTCATACAGATGCCTGCAATCTGCCTAGCAAATCTAACTACTCTGTGCCTCAATTTACCTCTATAAAATGTTTATTAGTTACATTCTGCATGCATATAATATTTACAAACATAAATAGAGTAGACGCATACATATGCAAATACATGCATGAAAATAATGGATTTCAGCAAAACTGATGGAATTCAGTGACTGAGTGAATGTTCCTGTGCATTTTTACAGAGTGTTTCATGTGTTGCAAAACATGTTAGAACAGGGGAGGTTCCTGTATGACAGGGAGGCAAATCTGCACCTTGAAGATTTAACCCTGAAAAAGGGCTCCACAACTTTTCAGTTTACAGATTTGGGATTTGAACTCAGACATTTCTTGTCCAGCTTTGGATAATTGGTTCCCCTTTGGTGTAGAAGTAGTGTTGTACCTGCATTTAAAATATTCTCATTCTAATTCATGAGAATCCTCTGCTTCACAATCTTTTCAGTGAGCCAGTTCTTCCCTGGACATGGCATTGCACAAGGATAGAAGGAATCACAAAATCAGGTTTACAGCCTCCTGCACCAAAATGCTGCTCCACATAGCAAATACTAAACAGGGATGCTCAAGGTAAAGCAACCACGTTCTGTGGACAGTGCAAATGTGAATTTTTCTCAATTCCAGTTTGAAAAGATGGGCTACATTTTAACATGTGTGAGAAATGGATTTGTAAGGAATTCTAAAAACTGACTGAAAGTTCACACAGTCTTGTACATGTGTAGGCAAACACTGAGATTAGGCGTGCTGATTTAGGAAGGCCATGGAATTGAGATGACATAGTTGAGAGATTAAGCTAGAAACAAGTTTCAACAAGTTTCAAAATATGGCCTTGCAAAAAGACTAGATATTTTAGAGAATTAGAACTGTGAAAGATGCGTTGTAGCAGGACCACATGGGGTAAAAATACAGGTGATTGTTGTTAGAAGTGTTAGCAGCATTGTGTGGCAAAAGCTAATAGGCTGAAAAACATTTACAAGGTACTGTAACCAGGAAATAGGTTGGCTTCTGATAGAATGGCACAGAGCTTTACATCTCTTATGTCTCACCCTTCATCCAGACTGATAATGGAATAAAATCTTTAAAAACAATTCTCAGTTGCCCTGTGGTGGTGTTCGCAGGGGTCCCAGGACCAGGGAAGAGACTGAGACAGAGTGAAAAATCCCCCAAAGTAGAAATCCATTTTGAATTAGGTTAAAAGTCTAAAAAGGTAAAAAGTCTGTAAGCCAAAGCTGACTCCATGTTTCATAAGGCTTGATTTATTATTTTATGATATATATACTAGATTATTTTAAAATTATTCTAAAAGAATAGAAGAAAGGATTTTATCAGAAGGCTAGCAAGCAAGATGAAGAATGATAACAAAAGCTTGTGTCTGACCAAAAGTCCAAGACAGATGGACTGTGATTGGCCATTAATTAGAAACAACCACCAGGGACCACTCACAGATGCACCTGTTGCATTCCACAGCAGCAGATAACCATTGTTTACATTTTGTTCCTGTGGCCTCTCAGGGGAAAAATCCTAAGGAAAGGATTTTTCGTAAAACATGATGTTGGTGACATTGCCCCGTCTCTAAAAAGCTGGGAAAACCAGCAAACATGTACTTATATTTCAAAAGGTGGAGGAAAACAAACTTTGTTTAAGAGTGTGGATGTGATGGAGGACACTGAAAATCCCATTTGTTTGATACCATGTTAGAATTTTGGTCAGCCAAAACTGGTACCTAAGTGATGTTTCAGTTCAACAACTTTTAATCTAGCTAAATTTGATCAGCAGACTGAAATATTATTCCCCATTCCCACTCTCAAATCTGATGTGTTCACCATGCAAGGACTGATTGTAGAGTTCATCACTGACATATTTTGTCTCTGTGCTGGATCATCACCTGGTGGTGGCTGTTACAGGTTTGCATTCCACAGGCATTTAAAATCTTGGCTCACATTTGAGAGCCTGAACAAGCAGCTTGGACTAATCAATAGTGAAACATTTCAAGTACTTGTTTCTATTCACTGTAATAGCCATGGTAGTTGTAGGAAGAAAGTCAGTCCTGACCTTTTTAATGGATTATTCACTGTAGCAGAAGGAATAGGACAGCCTTGAAATGGGTGACCACAGATTTCACATTTACACAATTTCACTAAAATGTATGTATTCATTAACTGAAGGGGAAAATGTGGAGATTTAATAGCAATAACATATGTTTAAAGAACTTTCCAATGCCATCTAAATCCTGGCCAAATTACTCTGAAAGTCTAAAGTTTAATAGTACAAATTTCATATGCTTCTACCTAAATTCAAAATATAACAGTAAGATAAAATTAAGTGAACTCATAAAAGACTGTAATACTAATTAATGTGCACTCTGGTATTTAAATCTGTAAGTCTCCACGACTTCATACTATTTGTGCTGGAGATGGTTTGATAGTCTCATGGTAGGAATAAAGCAGTATCAAATATAAGCATTTTGAATATGATTGCTAACAAGGCAATAGCAAAACTTCAGGTGAAATATAGCATCTGGGAAAATACACAGAAAGCTGTAGATATAAATACAAGTTTCAATATAATATTCCTCTGTATCTGGGAGAAAATCATGCTGATAAAACTGGGGATAGTGGATGATGTGGGAGAATTACTCCAGGATGAGACACTAAACAAATTGGAACAACGTATTTAAGCAGAAATATTCTAATTGCTTACTGCAGTTTTATGTTATTGGAAAGTGTCTGGTCATTTCAGCACCAGACTTAGCACATAAAATTTTATTGGAGGTTTTTATACAGCTGGTGTTAAAAAGGAAGAGAATTTATTGAAACCAATGAAGTATACTCCTCTGGATGGCTTTTTTCCCCCTCATGTACACCAGTTTTACATCATTGTAATTCCTCAGGTGTCAGAGGGGTTACTCTTGATTTCCACTGGGATAAAAGAAAGAAGACTCATGACCCTCCCTTCCTGTGTTTTTATACAGCTGCAGAATTCTTGCTATTTAAAAGCCATGATGGAAAAGAACAGTGAAGGGCTTTTGGTTTATTACTTTATTCTCACATTAAAACATTTTCACATTTTATGGACTTCAATGGGATTTTTGTTAAGAGCGTTGAGTATCTAAACCAGCTGATCTCATTCTTTGACTTTGAACAGAGTCCCTCCTAGAGTAAGAAAAAAAAATGTAATGTGCATGTTTTAGCACCATGCTGAAAATGCAGAATAGATCTTTCAAGCTGTGGATGGTTTAGTTGCTTGGAAAAAATTGTTATATATTTAACTGAATTAATTTGTTTGTGTCTTAGTATCAAGCTGTGATATGAATGTAATTATTAACAACAAGCATTCAGAAACCTGGTTGGATGCTGTCATGGATGGAGTGATGCACTTCACTCCCAAGAGAGAAATAGCAACACATTTATTGATAGAAAACAGGGATTTAACAAAGTCTGATAATAAATGAGATGGTGTTTTAGCAAGGTGTAATTGCAAGGTACACTGGATTATTCACTGCATAGGGGACAGGGTGAGACAATACAGTCAGGGAGATCCTGCCATTGAATTATGAGGCTCAGAAAGGATGTTCTTGCTTTCTGAACACCTTCTTGGTGAGGAGTTTAGGTTTAGCTGGATGCAGACTTAGTCCCAAACTTGTCCAGTTCTTTATGTCTAAAGAATTATTGACTGTGCCAAAGATACAGTTTGGAGGATGGAAGGAGGCAAATGCTGATGTTCTGAGCACTGTCTGAGATAGAAAACTCAGATCTTATCACTCAGTGTAAGCTCCACTCGGTGACTTTGACAATTCAGCCTGTAAGAATGTGAAAGGTTTTTTTTTCCTGTGGCTATCTTGAGCCAAACTAATCCGACAATGTGTGTAATTTTAAAATTATATGTATTGTTTAAAATGGCAAATTGTGGTGGGCTCGCTAATCCTGGGTTTCGTGTCCCCTCTTGTTGTCAAATTCTTTTCTGCCTTTGATTCTCCTGCTATCCTCAATAAATTTGCTGCCCTTTAAGATGCAATGTGACACTAAAATGCAGCCTCGAGTAACAGAACATTTGAAAGGACCAAAAGTGGAATCCAAGAGCAGTTCATCTAATCTGCCCTGAACACACACACGGAATGGATAAACCATTCTGGGGAGATGCCTGGCTTTCTCTACCCATTCTGGGGAGATGCCTGGCTTTCTCTACCATAGTTACAAAGCTGGATTACAGTACTAGATTAGACAGGTGGAGTAGATGTGTAGAAACCAGTTCTGACTTGGAAAGTCTCTGGGCTAGAAGGAGTTGGCACCTGACAACACACTGGTGTATTTCCTTGCAGTGATTCCTTTTGAGAATCTGTTTTTGGCCATTGAGAAAAGCCAAGTTCTTGCACTAGGCAAAACATCTTTAGTCCTTACTAACTATTAGATGGCAGAAATTTGCAGATGCAATCTGGACATTTAGCTGGGAATACCAAAGAAGAGAACTGAAGTTTCAGCCGAACTAGTTCCACCAGGAATCAATCCTTTTTCTTGACTAATGTTTCACTGGAATGCCTTGGATGAGAAGAGAAAAATAGTATTTAAGTCTTGTCTGCCAAAAGGCTTGTACTTCCTAAATTCAAATATACTTGGAAGTGATTTGCATCTCAAAATTCTTCTGCACCATGTGAAGGAGCTGTACTAAGTGAGCTATGTGTAACAGCTCTCGTGTGACTTTGTACTGCACATTGAAACAGCAATCCCTGACTACTATTCCGCAAAGTTTCCATCTTTTCCAGGGAAAATTCCATCTTTAACCAGTCTTTTTTACTCAAGAGACACTCCTTAATCTCACATTTAAATAACCAGCAACTATCTAATTATGTGCAAACGTCAACTATCTACAATAACACAATTCACAAATCAGCATCAGTGCGCAGCGTTGTGGTGCTGCTCATTCTGATGTTGCAGTGCACTCTGCAAACCTACCCACACATCTGACTGTCCTCTGTGAAGAGAAAAATATTTCATGAGCTGTGCTCCTGAGCATGTTGCCTGATCAAATTTAATCACAGCCGTGACCTGTGCTCCTGCTCCTGTCTCCTATTAGCACTCCCTCATTTCAGACTGCCAGGACATATTCTTAGTAATGATCTTCCTTGAAAGGTGTATGGTATGCAGCATCATTACTTCCCTAATAATATAATGTTTTGCTGTAACGTGTCTGTCTGCATGCAAGTCTGTGCCCATTTATTTCTCTTCATCACTGGATTTGCTGTTAGCAGCAACATTCCCTCTTCCATGCAGTGAGTACTTCCCTCTGCCCTCCATTACGTGATATTAATGCCTGATGGTCTGGCAATGATTGCTTAAAATTTAACTTATGAATGCTCTGTGTGTAAATGTATTCAGACCCCCTATTGCTCTGCCTACAAGACATCAGCTTCCCCTCCTTCCTCCCAGTGTCCTGCAGTCGAGAGAGCATCTAACAGAACAAAAATGCAAATATGGCTTCTGCAGTGCATTTGCATTTTTTGCACTCTGCTCTGGTCAGCAGAGCTGGGGGCTGGCGGAGAAATCTGGCTGGGTCAGAACAAAACTCAGCTGTCATCAATACCCGTGGATATTGATGAAAAAGTTACTTGTGCTGGTCAAGGGCATTTTAAGAGGAGTTTGTGAGGAAAAAGAAGAGCTTAGCACCATGGAAAAGATCAGAAGTGCAGTACTTAGTCACCGTTAAATGTACTGAGGCCTGAGGAGCTCAGCAATAATAGCAGGAAGGAGCCCATAGAACAATCCTGGTTTTCACCCCTTACATGTAAATTGGCTTAAATGAGAAGATCTTGGACAATCCATCTACTCAAATAGTGTCATTTGTGTCAAGCACAGTGCTATCAGAGGGGTGGGAGAGGGCAAATGAAGAGTGACCACAGCCCAGCAGGGCCTTCCCCAGCCCAGGTACACCTGAGCAGCAGGGCAGGGTTTTGATAAGGTCTCCTGGAAGTCTCAGAAAGGCAGGCTGAGGACCCCAGCTGCAGGTCCATTTGGGAACTCCCTCACTCAGGAGCAGTGGGAGATGGGCCAAAGGCATATGAGAGACAAGTACTCACTTTGAAAATATATAAAGGTTTATTAAACCTTAACAAAAATACAGAAAAGGACTATATAAGGAAAAAGCTGCAGCCTGGGAAGCGCCCTTGTGGATACCACATGGCCATTTCATCTTCAAGATGGATGCTCAGTCTTTTATACCCCTGGGGTTTGCATCAGCCAGCCCTGGCCCCTCCCAAAGTCTGTCAGTCAGCTCTTCTGTGCCATTTATCAGTGCAAACTGCTTTCTTGTGACTTGGAGGTCAGGTGTTGCCATGCCTCACCCCCTAAGCACCCCCAAGCTTTTCCATTCCCAGCTGCCCCATGCCAGGGACACCTGTGCAGCTCCTTTGTACCTGTCCTGGACAGCCCAGGCTGTGTGATGGCAACAGTACAGGGGGGAAAGGAACTGTGGGGAGAACAGAGAACATCTAAACCACAATAACATAACCATACATCACTAAAGTTTTTCTTAATATTCATACAATAGTCATCCCTTAATTGTGAGAGCAAATCATCTCAATTTCCATCTATAACAGGCAGAACTGGAGAAAAGGCTACAGCTTTGGTGTCACTTGTTCATCCAGGAGGCAGTGCCAGAGATGTGACTGGAGGTGGGTGCACTTCAGATACAGCCAGGGTCCATCCAGGAGACAGAAACAGGACTGCTTAAACCAACAGTGCAGATCAGACAAGGGCCAGGATTGGGATTAAACAGATCTCCAGAGGCCATGGGCAAAGGCTGGGGTAGGGCTCCCAGGTCAGGCTGGCCAGGAAAATAAAGATCCATAGCCACATTTATGGTACTGTTACTGCAAACTCCCTGGAGCACAGAAATGCAACAAACAGACCTCAACCAATTTGCTTTTCATCATTTTTGCTCATTTCTTGCCTTAGGACATTTAACTCAACTCTTTAGTATTTGTACTCTGCATGATGTAGCTAATCTGGACACATAGATTGCTCCCACCACAGTAACACTCCATTAGCATAATCCTGTTGTCTTCAGGTTTATGATTCTTCAGAAGAGCATGATAAGGATCCCAGTGCATGTGACACTGCTCCCTTGTTGATTTCAATGTGTGTTACATAAGCAGATTGTTTTTGGCAGCAGGTTAGCCTGCTTTCTCCTGCAAAACAAAAACCAGCTTTTCACATAAATCTGGGAAACTTTTCCTTTCACTGAACCATATTTAGGATTTTGTGTCAGAGTCGTTCTCTATTCTAAAAAACTGGTGATGCATGTATTTATTAAATGGTTCTGCCTCTTTTTTTGCCTCTTGCCTTAAACTGTCAGCGTGCAGGAGATGAGTATAAACCCTTCACTTCAGCCATTGGTGCATTTGTTTTAGAGCAAAGCATTTGTGTAGACAAGGCAAACCATGTTCTGTCTCAATGGAACTTGTTCTTGTTTAGAACTAAGGTTAGGTCTATCAGCCTGAATCATCTCAAAGGCTTACTGAGCTGCCAACACACTGGCAGCTGAAATGGCAGCAGAGGAGCTCAAAGCACTCACTGGTTTGAGCTCTGGGTCCATTATCAGTTGCCATTTTATCATCTTAATGTTAGTGAAGTGTATTGAATATTTTATCTTGCCGCTTTCTTTATTTACTTTCTTTATTTACCAGCAGAGATCAGTGCATTGCATCCTTCCCTTGTGGCCCCTGAGATCATGCTCTGTCTATTCTGATCCTGTGTTGAGGTGAAACCACATTATCCACCACTTTACCAGGCAGTTTAATTTAATGTGGAAGGAATTCAGTTATTCAGTCAAGAAGTGAATTTCCATGTTGCCCCTGTGTGCGCTGTCAAGGCACTAGAACTTGTAATTCCTCCAAAAACTCAATACCAAAATACAGGCTTCATCTTTTCCTTCTCAAAGTGAGGGGAAGAACTCTATTGCATTTCATTGGTGTTTTCTAATTTTACATCTATGATGCCTTATATGTTCAAAGGTACAGAGAAGCCTGTTCTGCATAAGGTTTGGGGGAAAAGTAAATTTCATGCACAGAACTGTGGAAGCTGTAACTGTTTATTTAAAAAGCCAAATATATGTTTGCAAAACTGCTTTTTCAGAAAATAAGCATCCTTGTGGCTGCGGTCACGAGGTCCTGACCATTGTCATTTGGCACCAGATAAATTATAATTTTCTTCTAAGTTTTTCCAGAGTTCTCACTAATGAACATCTCCTGCAAAGTTCCTTGCAACATATAGCATAATTATTTGCATTTTATTTCCTTACTTCTAAAGGAAACCTAGCTGTTAATAGGACCATAAACCAGTTACCAATGCATTTTGTTCATTGTTGAATCATAATTCATAGATTATTTTGCAGTGACTGAGGATGAAGTTCTTGTGAATTCACCTTCTGTCTCTCTATCAGCATTTAACAATTCTACAAACCAAGTAAATTTTTATAGCCTGAGGGAGAAATATTCCAAGACAAATACTCATATTTTCTTCACCCTTTAGAATAATATGTTACAGTGAAGTTGAAATGTCAGTGACTTGTTTGTGGACTAAAATAAAAGATACTGCATGTTTAAAGGGATAAACTTGCTATTCAGAAGGCAGCTGTGATCAGTATATCTCCCTGAATATCAAACCTGGCACATCAGCCTAATCTGAATTTTATATCTAATTCAGTATTACAAACTGAGCAACTTAGTTTGTGAAAAGTTGTAAAGTTGGAACAACAAAAGATATTCTTCTGTGTTGTTTATGAAAAGTCGGATTTGTCATTGCTTTGTGTCTTTGGCAGTGTTGTTCACATATAGAAAACAAATTAAGTAGCAGTAGTTTGTAATACTTGTAAGAATAACAAAAAGGTGCAACACAATAGACAGTCAAATTTCAAATGCATATTGAAGAAACCTAGTGATAGGTCTCTGCCATCCTTCAGGAATATTAGAGTTTAGGAGGTTTATTGCTTGAAATAGTCATTAGTTTCTCTCATTAGGCCCCCTGGATCTTTCTTTTTCTCACTTTTCTAAGCTGTCTCCCCATCTCTCTCACCCTTTCACACAGAAGTCCTCTAAGGCCTTTTAGCATTGCCCATGGCAGCCCTGGAGCTCTGTTGGAGCCAGGCCAGGTTTATACCAACTGAGAATTTGTCCTAATGGCCTTCTGGTCACTTTTGGGACCATCCAGTTTCAGCCAATTTGACTGGGAGACAACTGCTTAATCCTCCCTGAATATTGGGTATTTTCTCCCCTTCAAATGCCAAGATCCCCCAGTATTCCCTGATGGTGCCAAGGAGCAATGCACTGTATCCAGAGAGGAGATCCAGCCAACAGTACTAAAATGCTGTAATCAGTTAAGGAGTCACAATTCCAACAGATTGAATGCAAAATGGACAATGGTCTGTTTTCCTCAGAGGCAAAAATCAAGGATATCAAGAACCTGTGCTGCTAGAAGATGGAATCTCAGTAAATAGCAAACATATTGTTCTGCTCCTGCCCCCAGCAGAGCACAATAAATTCACTTATCCAGTACTAGGCAGGATGAGTCAGTGGAAACCCAAAGATTCCACACTGTAAAATCTCAGGGGACAGGAATTTTAAAGGAATCCAAAACAACAACAACAAAAATTTTTGCAAAGTTCTAAATATCAATGGTTCTTAGGGTAGATACTTGAAGTGCACTCAATTATAACAGATCCTTGAATTGGCAGTGGAAAAATCCAAGTCCAGCAGCAGAGATGAGTTGCAGCTGCAGCTGATGGTGAGGGCTGGGAATACAGAGAGCACTTAGTGAGGAAGGCCAGGCCGGCAATCAGTTGCGTGCTTCAAAGCCAAAAAGCACAATCAGGGTGACAAAAGGGCCCCATTGTTGACTCTGGCTTTCTGCTGAAAGCACTTGCACAGGGGAAGGGCCATACAGCAGAGCAGCTCTGTGCCCAAGCCATTCATTTCTTCTGTGTTCTCCTCTGTGTTCCTTTCTTCCCTTTGTCTTTTTTTTCCCCCTTTGGCTTTGGAGCTGAGATTTCCTCATTATAGGGGTGGTTCTTCATCCTGGTTAAAATGCTCAAAGTTGCCTTACCTTGCTTATATTTTGTTTTGCCATCATGCCAGTAGTTCAGGTGACAGAAATGCCTCATTGCAGGGGTGGCTGGCAGCCAGTAAAGCAGGGGCAGCTCTCCAACCAGCAGTGGCATTGTGCAGTGGCCACATGAGCATGCACTCAGGCAGAAGGCACCAGTGCATTTTTCCAAGGTCTTGGTATGCATGGGTTGAATGCAGAGATCCCCGTTCAGGTCTATTATCAGGAAAATTAATCTGCAAACATCAGAGGTTTATGTCCAAAAATGAGACAAAGGAGTCCATTTACTTTATTTGAATAAAGGGAGAGGCCATGGGGCATTCCCCTGGGTCTCTCCAAATTTTGGAGGACACAGCCTCCTTTTTATCCTAATTTTCTAACCACATTTCCCTTCTCTCTTTCCCCATTTCTGAGGTACTTGAGAGCTACAGACTTCCTGATACGCCTGATACCAAAGATTCCCCTCTAATGTATAACCCTCCCTTTTAATTTTTAATTCTTATGGAATTTAGGGATTTTCCCCATTGTTTCTTACATCTGTCAATGTCCAATTTAATTTATCAGCAAACCTAAAGTTTATTTGTAAAAGAAAATCTCTATTTCCATTCATCAATCAATGGAATCCTTCCCATTGTTTCTTTTATCTCTCAGTGCTAGTTTAATCTACCAGCAGACCCCCAGCTTGTTTGTAAAGACAAATCTGCCATTCCTCTCAATATTAAGAAGAAAGTGTTCTTTTTATTCCTCCCCAAATCTTCAGTTTTTTTACCAAAACTTTCTCTTCACCACCCCTGATATTCCCCCACTGTGGACAAATTGATAATCTTGGGAGCCCTAACTATTTTCAGCTCATATAGTTTTTCAGAATAGTACATTCTTTCCCTAATAAAATTGCATATTTTTAATTTCTAAAGCTTTGGAAATGTGTCTTTTCTTTTTCTGAAAGACCCATCATTTAGAAGTTCCTTAGAACTTCACACTTTTTAGTGTCTCCTGTCCCAAGCAACCACAACTACCTGACAGGTACAAGCCTTTAAGTTTTGATAGGTTTATATTATTCCTGATTTCGTTTTTGCAGCACATAGAGACATCCCAAACCTTTACAGAAAAATAATTCTTTGCTAGCTCCTAAACTGAACATGTCACTGAACAATTTAAACATGGGTAGCAATACAAAGAAAGACTTGACAGGGACTGAAAGAGCACATCACAACCAGGCAAATGGTTGCAAGAGATTGAAATCATGAAGATGAAAGCGTGGTCACTTATATATGGCCTGTACAGTAACCTAAATTGTGGTTCTGCTGTCACTGAAATCAATGGCAGAACTCCACAGTCCTTAATTACAGCAGGGAGCAATTGGGGGGGGGGGGGGGGAATGAGATATATGAAAAAGACAGGGATTACTAATAGAATTGTAGGATATCTGGAGTTGGAAGACACCCACAAGCATCTTTGAGTCCAACTCCTGCCCTGTACAGGACCATTCCCAAGAGTCACCCCCTGTGCCCCAGAGCATTGTCCAAGCACCCCCTGAGCTCTGCCAGGCTGGTGCTGTGACCACTGCCCTGGGGAGCCTGGCCAGGGCCCAGCCACCCTCTGGGGGTTAGACATAAACCCAGCTCTCTGATATTTTCCCAAGTGGATATTGCCCTAATATCCAACTGTCCTAGGGTTACGTTATGATGCTTGTATCCCCAGCTGACTGTTCTATTTATGCAGATTATTATGTTCTGTGCTTTCAAGACTGGCTCTGAAGAGCGAAAGTTTTGTTTTGGTTTTGTTATCAGCCTGCTCCCCACAGCTGGTGGGACACAGAGACAGGACAGTATATGGTGCTGCTTTTGCTTTTTGCTTTGCTTTTCACTTTGCTCTTGAGTCTGCTTTGCCCTTGCTTTTTGCTTCTGCTCATTGGTTAGTTTAGCTAAGCAATCCAAATGTTCCCTGGACTGTTTCTCCTTTCCCTTTTTTGGAACCACTCGAACCTGCTCTGGACTGGGGCCTGGGAACACCGAGAGTTTGCACCCTGTGGCCTAGCGGGGCCTATTCTGAGCTGCAGCTGCCCCAGTGCTGGAGGGACTGATAACAGAGCAACCACTCCCAAGAGAGATTTTCTGAATTTGTTGTCTTTTACAGAGCAATGAAAGGGTGGTGTCATCTGGTATGGTTCATTTTGTGTGATGGAGGGTGCTCTGCCTGTTGAATAAACAGGTTCTTTCCACTTATCCCCGAGGAATCCTTCCCAAACTGATTGTGGGGAGGAGCCATGTGGGTTTGCTTTCTGGAGGGACCCCCTTTGGAGGTTTTCTCCCAAATTTTCCCTAAACCAGGACACCAACCAAACCCTCCCCTGATAGCTCCAGCCATTTCCTTGAATTCTGTCACTATCACATAGAGCAGAGATTGGAGCTGCCCCTGCACTGCACTTTGGGAGGATGGTGAAAACCAGGATGAGGTCTGACCTCAGCCTTCTCCAGGCTTGGCCACTCTTTATACATCTTCCCCTACAGACCCTTCACCATCTGCTGTTCCAATCTGATGAACTTTTTCATCTGATTTAGATTCAGTGCTCTTACACTGGCACTGGTAGCTACCCTGAATGCAAAGTAAATGAGAATTAGCTATCAGTGTTACAGCAAGAACCTGACAATGTTTGCCTGCACTTTCTGGACACGAGAAAGAGAGATTGAGTTCCTCTTTGTATTTTAGAGAGCCCAAAAGATTTTAAAAGCCTCCATGGATTTGCCATGAAAAAAATGTCCTTTACTAAGCAAGTAAAGTGAGGTAGAGAAAAGTGTCAAGTGCCCCATGAGCTCTGAAGGAGAAAGCTGAGGCAGTTTGCTCTGTTTGGTGCATTGTGGTAATCAGGCAGCTTATTTTCTGACCTTCAGGGGTCTGCCTCTGTATGAAAAGGAAAGTAAAGGCAATATAAATCCATGTGAGGAGATGGTTTCATAGAAACATGTACATCATGTACATGTACAACATGTACAACATGTATTTCTTGTTCAGAAATACAAGAAGCCATGCAGGCCCAGAGGGAAGGACAGATCAAAAATGGCAATGTCCATACCCATCTATGTAGATATATCTAGGTATATCCCAAAACTCATCCAACTGCCCACAAAGATCTGTCCCATATAAAAGGAACAGATAAATGACAGACTCTCCTTAAAATGGTAATCAAACTGTACAAAATTCAAAGCAAAGTTAAACCTCACTATTAAATCCTTAGATTAAAAATAGCATCTGTGAGGATACTCAAGGTCTCTGTGTGTGTGTCCTATGCTGTGGCATTGTGCACTGGTCTCTGGACATCTGCTGTTTACCACTGCATGTGCAGGCATTTGTTTTGACCTGGTACACCCATTCTCAGTTTCTCCTTTAGATTTATATCATATCTGTTTAATCATGACTGGAAATTATCATTTCAGTTAAAATGATTTCAATCATCCTGCTCTGTGCACTCTTACAAGGACCAGGCTTCATAAATTTTTATTTATTGGCTGAAAATACAAGGACTTTGATGCATTCATATTGAACAAATGCATTGCTTTGAGCATAAAAAAAGGGGGAGGGGGAAGTATTTTCACACATAAAATTGTTTTAACTTTAATCCATATATTAATATTTTCTCAATTTTTGTCTTCCAAACTGTATCTAATTAATTTTTTCTCTTCCAATTATTTTTTTAGACTGTCAGGGAAAACTTGAATATCTTTTGTTGAGCTATGATGGATTATGCTAAGCAAAATCATGAAATCCTCAAAGTGAATAACATATGCCAGTGGCATACTGCATACATTATTTGCACAACTGGGCAGTTTGAATCAGTCTCCTTCCAATGTGCACCTGAGCCTGCTTTGTAGGGATTGCAGAAAAATTGAAATTCCTCAGGAATGTTTGGTGCACCATAGATCAGTTAGAGGTCACCATGTTATTTAGTGTTTTATGGTGAATAAATCAAATGCTCGCTTCCAAATCCCCCTTTATATGAGCTATAATACATCGAGTTCTTTATGGAAAAGGAATTTTTATGAACTGAAACTGAACCACATTATCCTGTAAAGTAATGGGGCAGTGACACATATAATGAATAGGACATCACTCACTTTTTTGTATTCTCTGCATCACAATGAGAGCACAAAAAAGCTGAATCAAGTGGATGCTTCTTGCTGTGTACAAACACAAGACTTGAGGCAGTGAGGTGGGAGTTTTCACATCTAGTTTAAACATCAAGATGATTGCTTAGATTCTCTGTAAAAAGGGAGCCTCCACAGCCTTCTAAATAAAACCCACTCCAGCAACAAAGCAAAATACCACCAAAAAAATGCCCTGTACTAAGAGAGGCAGGTAAAGCACCTATTTATTGGCCCTCAGGGGAGTTTTCTGTGGATGAGTGTTGAGATGGTGAGGTCAGTCTTCAGAGCCCATTTGAGTCTGTCCCTTAATTTACAACTGAAGCTTTTCTGTTACATCATGCACTTAAATACAGCTTTTGATTGGTACAACTGTAAAATTCTTCTATGAGTATAATCCATTCCCAAAAGTTACAAGTGAGTCACCAAAGTACAGGAGTCACATTGTCCAGCTTGATTCATCACAGACTTCAGCCTCTGCACCCATTCATCCACAACCATCAGCTGAATGCAGAGCAGCATGTGGATTATGAAAAGCTTTTGTAACGTTACCTGTTTCTTAGAACTTGTGTCATTGTTTTCCAGATGAAATAGGTTTAAGGCAGGTGAGAAGGATTGTCTTAATTTTCATAATAACTAATTATAACATTATAGTGTTTATTTATTTTCCTTTTCCTCTATGATAAGACAAAAAATTATAAATGGAGAGTTTTAATTCTTATGAGAAATATTCTGTAGGGCCAGGGATTCTCAGCCAACTGAGACTTAAAACACTTTTTTGACTGATTCTTTAATAAATTTTGGTACATGTTGTAAGAAGGCTATAAATTATTTTATTAATTTTCATATGCCCATTCCAGCCTCTCATTCTTAAAAAGAATGAACATAAAATTACCTTCATTAGCAATATAACAGCTGATTGTTGCTTCAAATATCCTTTTTGTTACCATTTCTTTTCCCTCAGTGTGCAGCTCTGAAGTGGCAGGAAGTTCACAGTGTAAATGGGTCTGGTAAAAACTTCAACTTTCTAGTTTGGTCAGAAAAAATTCCAACTCTGCTCCATGCATATTGAAAGAATTTAGAACTATGAGATGATCTTTTTCATAGTTTAGTGTAAAGGCAGAGACTAAGGGGATGATTCACTTATCTTAGAATTCAGGTGTTTGAAATTTAGGTGTCTGTCCTGGTTTGGGACAAATTTGGAAGGGAACTTCCAAAGGAATATTCCCCATAAGGCAAAATTCAGTGGCCCTTGTCCTCACCTGTTCAGAAGATAAACCTCCTTTGAGAAAAGTGGAAAAAAACTGTTTATTTAAAAGGCAAAGTGTCCACAAACATGAGAAATGAATAATATGGAACAGTGGAACCTCTTGCTGTTCTGAAGAGATGGCAAATTCAGAGAGTCCTTTTGTAGGTCAGAGTCCTTTTGGTGGCTGTGCCCTCAACTTTCTCTCAGTCTTTCCAAGACTGATGTCCTGGATGATAGTCCTGGTGTTCCCAGAGACCAAACAATAGCTGAAATTCCAAAAAGAAACTTTCTGGCCTCAGCTAATAAGAGAAAAACCAGTGAAAACAACAAGGGAAAACTCCCTGTCTGCAGAGAGGAGAACTCTGAAGACTTCTTATCATTTTTATAAATAACAATATAGTATTGGCTTTTGCATTAATGTGTTGGCTTTTGCAAGTTATTTTTAACAACAAAGATTTTGATATGGTACAATTTGTAATTCCTTTTAACTGCATTTTGGTGTAGTATAATCTGTCAGTTTATGTAAATAGTAGTGTGGTAAATAAATATCTTAGGCCTTAGCACAATAATAAAAGAGAAACTATGTAATGTTAAAATGCTTTTGTTTGTGTAACTAACTCAGATAATACTGTGAAATAGCTATGTTATTTCTCATATTTGTTGACTATCTCTTCTGAATGATAAGATAGCAATGACAAAAACCAGAATAGCAAGAGAAAAATTTACTGACTCTCCAGTTATCAGGAAGTGTAAAAAACCAGAATGGATGCTCAAGAAGGAATAAAATGTATTGATTTAATCATACAGGATGTCATGCAGACAATTCAAAGGTTAAAACAAATCAAAAGAATTCCTGGAACACCTAAACTCACAGGAATGTTTGAATATGTATAACTCTAATGAATCTGCATTTAACCCATGTAATGTAAAATATATGAGGACATGGTTTTAAGCTGATGGTGTATTGTATTTGTGTTGCCCCCAGACAAAGGAAGGAATGATGAATCTGACTCCACATTCTCAGAAGAGTAATTTATTATTTTATTATAATATATTATATTAAAGAATACCATACTAAACTATACTAAAGAATACAGAAAGGATACTTTCAGAAGGCCAAAATGATAATAATGTAAACTTGTGACTCTCTCCAGAGTCCTGACACAGCTTGGCCCTGATTGACCAATAAGTCAAAAAAACTCAAACAAGAAAGGAATCACCTGTGGGTAAACATTCCAAAGGAGGAAAACGCAGGAGAAGCAAATGAGATAAGAATTGCTTTCCCTTTATCTCTGAGGGTTCTCAGCTTCCCAGAAGAAAAATCCTGGGTAAAGGGATTTTTCCAAAAAATGTGAATGCCACAATGGTGTTTTGGCAGATTGCCAAAGCACCCCAGCATTGGATATTGTCCCTTTTATCCCTTATTAGACATCAATTAAAAAATTTAAATAGTGATCTGGGTTTCTCACTGTTTTGAATACAGCCGCGAAAAAATTCCATTGCTTTTCCTTCTCCCCCGCTTGGCTCTCAGATCCAGTTTTAAAGGTGCAGAACTTATTTCTAGGCTAAACAAATGAATGGGGATAAAATTCAGCATTATAAAGTCACCCCAGGACAGGTGGCTCATCTGAAGTGTCTGTCTGGGTATCCTGTCAAGGGATGCAGATAAACAGCTGCAGGAGGCAATGCATCTTACAAGGTTGGAGAACATCCCAGGCTGGTTTTGGATTTCACTGGGCTTCAGAGAAAGTTACAAGATATAAGAAAACTGTAAATCTTTTGCTTTCAAGCATTTAACAGGCAATACCAAAGGAAGAACATTTGGAAAAAAACATGTGGCTGCTTTAAGATTTATCACTTAGTTTTTCAACTTTATTGCTGTGTCAATGCTGGGGTTTAAAACAAACAAGAAAAAGATGTTTTATAGATCAAATATTACCTTCACAATAGGCCCTAAAAACAGATTTGGTCTTCTTTTCTGGTCTTCTTTTATTACTCAAATTTAAAAGAAAATATTGTTATTTTGGCTTTAAATAGCTTTAAATATCATTGGTGAAAAGAAAGTTTTGCACAAGACCTTTAAATAGAAGTTTTCAGATTTGAAGAGTCCTATTTTTCCATTGTTTTGTTTTCCTGCTTTTAAAAATACATTTAATAATCATAATATATAATAATATTTCCATCCTATGTGAGGTAGCAGAAAAAAATCACATTTTGTCAGACTTTCAGAGAAAGTAGAATCATGAAAGGGTTAAAAAATTATTGCAGAGAAAAAGTGAATACAGTAGAAATTCATTGCTCTGTTTTCTTAAAAAATATTTTGGAGATTTGTGTTATTATTAGTGCTGCACCTGTTTTGCTTGTAGCTGTTTCTGAGCTGATATTTTGAAGGCATTTCTGCTTGTTCCCAAATCAATCCAAAACACAAGCATAAAAGACCTCAATTGATGAATATAAATATTATAAAATCAAACTAATCCAAAAAAGATAATTGTAATGAATTCAAATTCATAGAATTATTTTTTTTTCTGAACTGATTACTTGTATTTCTCTTCAGTGGATATTCCTTGGGTTTTTATTTTATAACCTTGGTGCTGTGGCTCAGCAACAGATGCCACAGCCAATATACCAGTCTTGGTGTCTTTTAATCTCTTTTAATCTCTTCAGTCCAGTTATAGTTAAAAGACTCCAGGATACAAGTACAGATAGAGCTTCCTGCATTAAAAACACCTGTACAAAAGTGGTGGGAAGCATTGCTATTCAGACAGTATGCATGGCTTTCCTGAGAAATTCGTGAGATAAATCACAAGGAAGAAGCTAAAGAGCAGCTGGCCTTGCAACAGAGAGTATGTCTGAACCTGGTTTGCCAGTAGCATAAAAAGACTTTTAAAAAGTACAAATATTACAGCAGATAGAAGACGTCAGCTGTCTCTGGCAGGTATGTGTTATCCTTGAAAAAGCTAAAAAAAATGGGGGTTTTGCCTAAACAGGGGCTTATAAACTCATGGGCTGAAGAGCAGGGGAAAGAAAGGACTGAAAAATAATGTAACTTAGCTCACCTGTGAAAGGTGTGGGGCTAATTTGACATAACCTGCAGGTTTGCCAATGAAGTCACATCTCAGATGACAGGGTCTGTCACACTATTTGTGCTCTGGATCAGTGTGGGAATCTCTCAGTCGCTGTACTCAAGATTGCCCTGCCCTCCTCCTTTCAGGACCAGGAGTTAAATGGACAAAATCGTTTCCTTACACTAATTGAGCCCACCTTGTGAAATGTCAGTGGCCTTTAGCTGGCTGTAAAGTGCACACCAGTCCCCTCTGACAGTGATTTTTGGTTTATTTTCTTGGTCACCTCTATCTGTGACATGAGAGTTCACCGTTCAACAAGGTCACCTCTCTAGCAGCTGTTAGTGCTTAACCCCCAAACTCCAGCAGCTTGAGCAGCCTGAATTTTGCTGTAGTTTTATTTTCCTGGAGTAGATTTGCTACAGGATTACATAGAGTTGACAGAAAATATGGTAAACAAGAAAAGAGTGGTAATTTTCGCAGTAAAACAAGAAAGAGAGCATTTTTAGGCTCTGACTGTAATGGGGTTTGCACTGTTGTGAGAGTCCCTGCCAAAATCCATTAGAGGCAAATCAGGTCTCAAATTCCTTGATTTGAGCTGCTGATCATTGCTGATGAAAAACAGGAATCAGTTTACAGGGAGGACCCTAAAAGTATCAAAGCTGTTTAGTAAATTGTTTTATAGTGAGAATATGACCTACTGGTGAAGAAAATGAACTTTATCCCAGCTGAAATCATTACACCTCATTTGACAAACTATTCCTACTAACCATGAAACTATAATCCAGGCCTTTGGATTAATATTCTGTGTTGGGTTTAAGATTTTGGTTGTGGTTTAGAGGGTTGTCCTGCTTTAACAAACCTCTTCTATCTTTATGCAACCTCAAAAATTTCAGTCTTCCAGCCCATCTGAGAGGAAACAGAGCTGTGCATTGAAAATAGCATTGGCAGATTGATGGAGGCACATACAGAGAGTATTTCATGAGTAGCCTCAGGGAGCACAACTTGGTGTAACTTGTGTTTTATTGGGGCCTGGAGGAAGTGCAAATTGCAGCAACTCAGATTCCTCTGATGTTACCCACTGTGTCTAGATATAGTTCCAGCCCTTTTAATATAGTGCTGCCTGTTTTCTGCAGAGTTGTGAGTGCTAATTGTGTGACAGGACACCCAAAGGCAGCACTGAGCAAACATCTGTGTGCTCTGGTGTGCTCTGCCAGGCTCCTTCCCTGCATTCCCAGGTAGGCAGCTCCGGACCTCAGCAGCTGGAATTTGGGAATGTATCTGACTCAAGAGTGTCTGAAATGGAGCTGCAGCAAATCTTAGGTCACTGTGGTTTATATAAGTTAGAGTCCTGAGATACAATTTCATGGGTAGTTTTGTCTTTCTGACAGTGTTTCCAACAAGAAGGGGATGTCTCCCATTCCCTTGATCATCCTTAGTTCTGTTTTTCAGACATATGAGTTGCTGCTGACCTCCCAACCCTATCTCCTGCCTTGCTCCATTTTCAGTGATTGCTGGATCACTCCATAAAGTCACTAACATGAGAGAAATCCACCCACCTTTTTATTTCCTGGATTTAGTTTCTGCTAAATCAGTGACATAAAAGAGCTTGTAAAGTGTTCAATGTGTACCAATACCTGCCAGGAGCATGAGTGGGAAGAGGGATGGGTGAAAAGGAACTTCCAGTTATAATGGACTGGTAAATGGAGTAACTACAATGGCTCACTATGTTGAATTGAATGCAATTCCTGCTGCCATCCACTTCTTGTAGTAAATGTTCCTCATAAATTTATTGCATGGTTTTTTTGGGGAGAAGGACAGGCACTCTCCAGCTTCTGGCTGGGTAGGGCAGCGAGTGCTGATAACCACAGGCAACAAAATGTGAGCAGGAGGCAAAACTCAAAGAAATGATGGCCACAGAGGGCTGAAATAACTCAGTGCTGACTGAGTAGGTTAAATTTATCAGTTTAGTAACAACAGCCCATTTTATTTCTGTTTACAGAACATTTCTGAAGTCCAGGATGGCTGATCACCACATTGTTTTTTGGGAGTGTACTGTTTGTCAGAACCTGGGTTGGCCATCTCTGCTTTTCACTGCAGCCTTTCTCTGAACATATTAAAGACATTTCCTTTAAAATGTTAGGCCCAAATGCCAGACTTTGAATTTAAACTGCATTTCATCTTACTCAAGGTTCTTAGTTCTGCTTTTAAACCATTACTTAACTTTCAGACACTTTACAACTCATAACCTAACAAGGATTCTAGAACTCATCTTTTGGGATAGGTATTTTGTCCTGCTGCTCTTAAAATATTTATGTATTTAAAAAAGGTTTTTTAAAGCTAAGATAAGCTGCAGAAACGATGCTTAGATTCCATGTCTCAAGCTGGAAAGGATTTCATAGTTTGCTTTTCAAACCTCTACCAGCAGAGAATTTCTCTCTGTTGTATATTATATGTTGTATATTTTTAGCTGTCAATATCAGACTCGGTGTCAGTGCCAGGCAAACTGTGACACTAACTAGACTTTAAGTGTGATCTGTAATCCAACCTAAGAAGCTCTAAGCTGAGACTTCACACTGCATTATAGCTGTATCCATACATTTATCATTTGGATTTTTAAAAAAACAGCCTGTAATGTTTATTTCAGTAAACTGAAGTGATAGTTTTCAACAATTCTGGAACAAATCCATTCAGTGCATAATTCCCAGTGAGGCACAAAAAAGTTTACTTGAACATTTTCAAAGTTCTTGGTCCACCACTTTTATTATTTAAGAAACATTCTTAAGCTAATGATGCTTGGAGAGTCTTTTAAAGGAGGCTGCTCCTGCAGGTTGATGGACACAGGCACTTCCTTCCTACATTGTCAGGCCTTGAGGGGTCTGGCAGCAGAACAATTAATAACAAGGAGGGAGTGCTTTAATTAGGGAAATTAGGATGTGTCTTCCACTCTTCTCTACACATTTGGGGCTGCTTTTATCCCCCTCTTTATCTATTCCCTCAGGCAAAGCCAAGCCAGATAAAGCACATGGGAGAATCTTGGTTGTTTTACTTTCTAAACTTCTAGGTAACTATTTCAAAACAGGGAGATGAAATAAAATTCTGCTCTTTTGAGTGTTGAAAAAATGACACCTCTTCCTTTTTCTTAATGCTGTTTTTGATAAGGCACCACATTTCATGGGCTTCTTTGACTGTCTGGTTTAGAAAAAATTCACTTCAATATTTGGCATCATATATATATGGTTTATGTTGTTTTTCTATAGATGCATTATTCATAACTACATAAAGCACTTGGACCACTTTTTTTTCATGATTCACTCAGATTTATGAGGTCTTTTTGTTGCTCCTAACTTTCCTTCTGACTTTTGGTTACCAGAACAAGATTACAAGCATCTGGATGTAAATATTTATTTTTCTGTTCATTGTTTTTAAGTGGAGTTTGTTTAGCTGAACAAAATCAGCAGCAGCTCTGTTTCCTGGGGGACACCTTGTGTGCCTTTTGGCTTTTCCCCGTCCCTAGCTTAAATGTTTTTCTGTGCCTTTCAGTGGGTACATTTAGAACAAGTACAAGTATCTTTTCAGTACAAGTTCTTCAAATCTCAGAAATTTCCCCAATTCTTAGTAAATTTAAGTTTCCACTACAGCACTATCTCATCACAGCTTTGAGACTCTGGATCTCTGTCTGCCTTTGTGTTTGACAGCATTCTGAGAATAAGAGTGTGGGGATTGTAACTTACCCTGAGGTCTGATTCCACCTTTCCCCTCCCACACAGGATAGTTTACTCTGCAGCCTCTCACAAGCCACAGATAGAGATGTCCTTGCACCTAAAAATTGAATCTTCCATCCTTAGTGCCTGCAGCTTCCTATCCAGGAAAGTCCAGAAGGTCCTCTGACATCAGCCTGTGCCTTCTCAGATATTGCATTCCCATTTTCAGCTGAGTGCCTCAATCCCTGAGCCTTCATGGGCTGAGTGTTGTCAGGTTTCACCTGAAAGCTCATGGCTGTAGGACAAATCTTGCAACAGGACACATTTCCTTCAGTTTTTGCAGACAAGGTTTCAGTTATTTGCTGGCTATGATGTGCTGCTAATACTTTATAAGTGGTATTTTAGAAGATCAGCTCATCTTCCTCTGGCAGACTGCATAGATTTCAGGCTTTTGCCTGTCTCTATTTTAGGAAGTGTACAGCTTGTTTTGGGAGCTACCCCAGAATAGTGTTTGCTCATATGCATATGTTTACCTGTCTGCCTAGTGTTTCCATCTCCTTGCAGGCTGTGTTGTTCAGTGGCTTTGGTACTTAAAATAATGCAGGTAAAGCTGATGTCTGGGGGATTCACTAATTCTTCACATAATTGCCTTCATAGATATATGGTTAAAAAATTCCAGTGCTAAGCAACAAGAATTACAATTAACTCTGTCAGTGAAGGGCTTGTTCCTTGAACTTCTCTAACATCCCATGTATTTGCAGTTTTTGTGTTATTTCCTTGCTGATTCTAACAAATGATAATATGGCCTTGCAGATTTAAAAACTGAGAAAATAAAACCTACGTGAAGAAACAGACTTTCTTTTCAGTGCATCAATATAAAGTCTGTTGGTTCTACAGAGGTTCAGTGTGAAGTATTGGGCACACAGAAGGTACAGAGATGATCACTTAGTGGGCAACTTGAATATTAAGTCCAGATTCTGATAGTCTGACCCGAAGATTCATTTGCATGATGTACTCTTAACCCCTTTTAGTGAGAATAGGCTTGTGCAGGATGCAATTAACCTTCCTGCTCACATCCAGACTGGGTTTGCATTGCATAAATAAAGCACAGATGGGAAGAACACCCTAAAATACCATCAGGATCAGCTGTTTCTTTGATTATATGGATTACATGTGTCATGTAGTTGATTCATGTACATTAATGTACATTCATGTCCAAAATTTTTGTATGAATTCTTGGATAATTTTTGGTAAGTTAAATTTTACTGGTTATTATTAGGTTTTTATTGCAAATGGTACAGTGGAATCAAATCCATGACAGAATCTTGTCCTACAGTTGAAAATTTAAGCTCCTGGTCAGTGCTGTAACACACAATTTGGATGTGTTGTAATGTGAAAGAGAAGTAGTTTCCACAATCAACATGTTGGGCTATGAAAGAATTTGTGTTCCTAATCCAGAAATAGTTAGAGGAACAGTAAATAACTTTGTTGTTCTATCTCCTATTGCAGTCAGCCAGAGTTAAGTAACCAGATCCTTAGAATCCCTTGATTCCATCTCCTTCCACTCCAGTGGGAGCACAGGCAAGTAATTCACGTGTAGGTATTTACATGAAAATCTCATTTGAGATGGTTTAATCTTTACACACCCTATGAGATTTAAACTCCTCATTCCAAACTCACAGGAAATGTGCATCCCTGTTAACTGGCTAATCAACACCTCTAAATATCAGGGTATTTTGCAAATGTTCTGGAACAGAGTTTTTAATGAATTAATTGAACTCCACATCCATCCTTTTGTAAAGGGCTCCTGTGCATATGCAAATTAGTACCTATAGGTAAATAGATGCAAGTGAAATCACTCGAATATTTAATGATTGTGTCTGAATGTTCAGTTTGTGTTATTGATACACCGTGCTACTGATTTGCTCTGTGACCATTCACTCTTCAGGGTAGCTGCTACTGATAAAGCTGATTCTCACCAGAAAGATTTCAGAATAATTTCTAAATATACTTCCACCTCTTGGAAGTCTGAGTTGGGTTTTTTGTTGTTGTTGTTGTTTTGGCAGTTTTGTTTGGCTTTATTTTGTTTTTTGTTGTTTGTTTGGGTTTTTATTGTTTGTTGGTTTGTAGTTTTTTGGGTTTGGGTTTTTGGTTGTTTTTTTTTTTTTTTTCAGGAGATAAAAATAGCTTTCAAATCATTAGTTGCAAGAAAATCTCTCAATGCAAAAATACCTCCTGTGGTGGTGGGTGGGTTTTGTATACATGCACAATATGCCTTCAAATGCAACAGCTTCAATTCTAGATTAAGAGAATGAAAATGCTGAAAAGAAAAAAAGTTAAATGCTCAGAATACACCTAAAATTCAAATAAAATGGAAGTGGTAATAGTCCTTAGGAACAAACTAATCAAACAATTATACTTAATGGAAGTCTTAATTGACTCTGTGCATCTCCTAAAATTGTAAACCTTATCTCTTACACTGTGTTCCTTTTAGGTGAGCAGGTTAGGAATTTAAACACATGCATCCAAGTTTTTATAGTGGGGGGCTGAAAAACAATATTTGCATGGCATTTACACTGTATTAAGTTCCTTAATGTTTTAAAAGATAGATTGCTTTCATTTCTCTTTGGAAAAAAAAAAGAAAAAAGCAACAAAATTACCATCCTGAGCTGGAACAAATCACAGTTAATACTGTGTGGATGAATTCAGATTTTGCTAATCCAATGAAAGTCATCTATAATGGAGACTCAAAACAAAGAAAATCCACTTTTCTTCTTAATAAGTCTCCTCCTGCCCCAAATAGTTAAGCTCTTTATACAAGGTTAAAATTTTAAGAATATGGAATCTTTCAGACTTATAAATATCTTTTTATGAAAATACATTCTAGTAGAAAATGTGTGGAATCTAGTGGAAGAAGTGTCAAAATAAGAATCTTGTAATTCCCATTCTGTCACTACCAGTTGTCAGTCCAAGACAGTTCAACATTTGAGATATGGATGGTATCAAATCCTGTTCTCTGAGTTGTTTTTTTTTTTCCCTTAGTCAAAGCTTTAAAATATAAGTAAACTATTTCAACCTTGACATTGACTTTTGCTGTGATCACAGAACATCCACATTCTTGTCTCAGCCTGTGGAATCCAAATAGAGTACATCAAAGAACTTTTCTTCTCTGAGGAAGAAAATATGAAAATTCCTATGTTTTGTGAATGTTCATTGTCATGAGAAATACCTTTAACATTAATAGAAATACACTGTCAGACTGGGGCTATGGCATAGCCTCTGCTAAGCAGCCAGATTATTTTTCTTGAAAGAGGATTGTTCAAAATCTATTTCAAAAATCCTTCTCTTCTTGCAAGAACAACTTTGGGTCTTGAGGACCAGTAGACCAATAGGATGGCACAGACAGGAGCATGTAAAAATAGCAGCATGTGCAAAAAGTCCTACATTTCCACATAGCTGTGATTAGAAATGATGAATGTTGGTCTAGAGACCACAGATCTCATTGGAAAAATATTCCAATTCTACAAATATTTCTACAAATATTTATTTACATATTTTATTTATGTATAGAAAGTCTTGAATTCAAGCTGGCCTTACTGGCTGCTTTTCCTCTAGTGTTGGTCAGGAAGCTCATCGTGGTTTGGGGTCAGTCTGTGGACCAAGACACATTTAGAATCATGAATCATTTAGGTTGGAAAAGCCCTCTGAGGCCACTGAGTCAAATCATTTCACCAGCACTGCCAAGGCCACCACTAAACCATGTTCCCAAGCACATCTACACATTTATGTTATTCTTTAACATTTCCAGGGATGGTGATTCCACCACTGCCCTGGGCAGCCTGTTCCAGTGCCCGATCACCCTTTCTGAGCAGAAATTTTCCCTGTTATCCAGTCCAAACCTCCTCTGGCACGACTTGAGGTAATTTTCTCTTGTTTTATTGCTTCTTACCTGGGAGAAGAGACCAACCCCCACATGGCTGCAGCCTCCTTTCAGGTGTCTCTGTGTAGCTGTCCACATATGAGTTGGATATCTAAGCTCCCATTGCAGTCAAACAGATTTAAGTCATCAGATCCTTAGAATCCCTTGACTCCATGTACTTTGACTCCAGTGGGAGCACAGGCAAGTATTTCATAAATAGATATTTACATGAAAGTACTCTTGAGAATTTCATTTTACATGGAAATCTCATTTGAGATGGTTTAAACTTGAGAGGCTATCTCACACCATGCTGAGATTTAAATTCCAAATTCACAGAAAACATGTGTCCCTGTTAACTGGCTAATCAACATTTCTAAATACCAGGGTATTTTGCTAATGTTCTGGAACACAGTTTTTAATGCATTAATTAAATTCCACATCCATCATTTTGTTAAAGGGCTGTTCTCTGTCATTTTGAAGCCATTCCTCCTTGTCCTATTACTACATGTTCTTCAAAAATCCCCTCTCCATCTTCCCCAGTAGGCCAGTTAGATCTCCCCAAAGCCTTCTCTTCTCCAGGCTGAAAAATTCCAATTCCCCATGTCTTTCTGAGGGGAAAAGTACATGACAACACATTCAGGTTCCACAATTTCATTCCCCACAAATGTGAGCACATAGAGGAGGCACATGGAAATTTTTATATGGAGGCTAAACAGCCTCTGTATCAAAAGCTTACTAAAAATAGACATATTGGAGTTGTTCTTAGCCCAAGCTAACGGAGAAAAACGTATTTAGAAAGATTTCTCTTAAATGTAAGTTGAATAATTAACCTTAAGTGTGCTCAATGTTGCATTAATGTATAAAAGATTGGCATTTTCAGACTGTCAGTCAAAAGGCAGAGGAGAAGGTGGAAAATCTGCTGCAGCCCCTGCAGAGCTCCAGACCCATGGGCTGAGTGGTGTGAAAGCTGCCTGGAGAAAAGGACCTGGGGGTGCTGGTGACAGTGGCTGAGCATGAGCCAGCTGTGCCCAGGTGGCCAAAAAATGCCATTGTCACCTGGCCTGTGCCAGCTGTGGTGTCATGTGACCATGTTCACAGGGGTCTGAGGATGAGGGAAGAGATGAGGATCTGACACCATGTTTCAGAAGGCTTGATTTATTATTTTATTATATATATTATATTAAACTATATTAAAAGAATAGAAGAAAGGATTTCATCAGAAAGCTAGCTAAGAATAGAAAAAAAAGGAATCAATAACAAAGGCTTGTGTCTCGGACAGCCAGTCTGAGCCAGCTGACTGATTGGCCATTAATTACAAACAACCACATGAGACCAATCACAGAGGCACCTGTTGCATTCCACAGCAGCAGATAACCATTGTTTACATTTTCCTCCTGAGGCTTCTCAGGAGGAAAAATCCTAAGGAAAGGATTTCTCCTAAAAGATGTCTGTGACAGTGTGGCTGCAGGACCAGGGCAGGGATTGTCCCCCTGTGCTGGCACTGGTGAGGTCACACCTCGAATGCTGTGTCCAGTTCTGGGCCACTCATGACAAGAGAGATGTTGAGGGGCTGGAGCTGTCCAGAAAAGGGAATGGAGCTGGGGAAGGAGCACCAGGAGAGGCTGAGGGAGCTGGAAAGGGGCTCAGACTGGAGAAAAGGAGGAACAGGGGGCTCTGCACCACTCCCTGACAGGAACATCCATGAAAAGAGGGCAGCTGAGGGTGGGCTGAGTGTCCAGCTCAGTTCCCTTCTCTGGATATCCTCCAGCACCTCAATGTCTCTCATGAGCCTCAAGGATCAGGCTCAGACCCTGCACTGTTGGTGTCTCTGTGCTTTACTGACACTTCAGGGTCCACTTGTTCTCTAAACATCCCAACTCTCTACTGACACCCCAACAGTTATTGTCTTACCTTCTTATCTACTCAAAAAACCTGAACTGCCCACACTGTTAAACTATCAAAAATATTTTTGGCTTTGGCCACTGAGCGTTCTTCCAGATGCTTTCCAGAAGAGTGTGGCTGTTGGAAAGGGACAGAGAGGATTTGAACAGATAGCTCATCTGGTTTTGAAGCCAGCAGGGTTCACTAGCACAGATCTGGATTCTGGATGACCATAACTATTGAATAACTCTGAATAACTAAAGAGCAGTCCCAAGGATGGTTAATTTCCTATTACAGATGTAGTCATTATGCATCACTGATCAAACAGAGCAGACCAGGAAAAATTGTTTACCACCTTGGAGTTAATAACCCAAGCCATGATGCTTGTTTAATATGTATTTAATCCTTCTGTTGTGTAATGTCTTATGCACCTTCTAATGGCTTTCATCTTCTCTCTCACCGTTTTAAAGCTGTTAATTAGTCTACCTATATAATTGGCATTCACACAAATTCCAGTCTTTAGTATCCACATCCACACAATTCATGAGTTTTTATAGGTCAGAGACATATTTGGGCATTTTCCAGTTTCTGTGTCATTTCCTACTGAATGCCATATGTATCTCCTCTGTCCAGCACTATGTAAATATTACAAAGACCTCCACAAGTTCTTTGATGTGTTACAAATATCCAGCTTGTTAGTCTAAAGTACAGCTTCTTCTCTGTTACTGTGTTAAGCTCATTATTTCAGGCACACAGCTATGACAATTAAACTTGTCATCTGTTCAGCTTCCATGGTATTAATTTCTCCTGGGTGCCTTGCCTTTCCTTTGTGTCCACCACCTACTTAAAGAAATTGGAGTAATTAATTTTGTCTGGCTTTTGAGCCATGTTTTGCTGACCAGGGTTCTCTTTCTCTTTGACTCTATTTTGTAAAAAAAACCCCACAAAATAACCAAGAATGGTGGTTTATAATTATAACATCTGAAAGTAAACAGAATAAATCAGCATTCAGCTCTTAATTGCTCTCTCTGCATTAAAACTGCCCACTGTCATTTACACTTCCCTAAAGATTTCAGTTCTAGGGCTGTTTTACATTTCTTCTGGATCATGGACCAAGGAACTGCCCATCCCAATTATGCAAAGGATTATATTTCAAATTTTCTTGTATCATCAGCTCTGCAGTTGACTTATTTTACAGCACTTGGTTGTAAGACAGACAAGCAAATGACAAGGGAACAATGTACAAGAGACTCATATTCAGTTTAGCCCTCAAGTGTGAGATTATCCTGCAGACACTGCTGAAGAGAAATCATTGTGTAATGAATGTCTCTGGATCCACTCACATATAATGTTACTACATAATCTTGCTAATAAGTACATGAGGGTCCCTTTTAAAATATTTACATTTTTAAAATCAAATATGGCTGCTGTGGGACTTGTTTGAAAACTCATTGTTTCAGTGACTGGAGAGGGTTTTGTTTCAAAGTGAGTGCAGTCATGGTCAGTTTATTCATTTCAATACCAGCACTTTTGTTTAACTTCTTTCCATTTTTTAAAAATAATTTCTGGTTAAAAACAACTGATCTTGCAAACCCCGTTTTACAGAAACCCTGTGTTTTACAAAAGTGAAGAAAACAAATTCTGGTTATATATCAGACTCTATTTCATGATTATTGAGCAGCTCCTGTATACACTTGTCTCAGTGCAATAATCAAGATAGGAACTCTAATAAACTGGCTGAGAAGCATAGAAAATTGCATGTGGGGATGAAAGGAAGATAATCACACCCAGAGTACAAGGCCCAGTGATCAGGCTTGTTGTGAAGATAGAGATGGAAAATATAAATGAAGGAGAGGAAGGGTAATACTTCAGTTGTTCTAGCAAATATAGAAAGTCAGTGTTGAGAAAAAAAAAAGATGAAAGGGCCAAAAGCCTTCAAACACTAAAAATAGGAGAAAGAAGTAAAGGATCTACTGACAGCAAAGGGAACTGGGGCAAATATCATAGCAAATGCAGTAGTAAGAAAAGGAGTAGAAAGAAAACTATATATTATCAAAATAAGAAAAGTTTATAGTATTATTCACATAAAAATGTTCATATCTGTATGTAAGGGATTAAGAAATGGCTTTTCTGAACCTTTACAGGGAGAAGACTCTGAAAGCCTATGCAAGGCAGTGCAGAATCAAAGCAAACCCCCTCCAAAAGCTCTGAAATAAAACAGTGGCAAAGTAAATATATTCAATAGCAAACCCAGGTGTGTGGCTCCCTGAAACCTGCACTTTGCACAACACAGTGCATCAGCTCCCAACCAGCACAAGAGCAGAACTAACACCAAATAAATGCAGCAGAACCCCTCTTTTTTCCCTACCACTGAGCCAAGCAGTAAAAATTCAGAGCAGCCCTGAGTGATAAACATCTCTCCCTCTAGAAATGCCTGGCCCGTTGCTAATGGCAACAACTCTGCTCCTAAAGTTAGCTGAGCTCTTACAGTGGCAAATTCCATGTCCTCATGTAACTTGCAGGATTCAGCTCATCAGTTTTGCCAACTCCCGCAGCCATACAACTGCATTTAAGCATAAACTTTTCCCTTCTCTTTGCATGATATTTATCAAAGAAAAATGCAGTTAGAGCCTGAGTTATAGGATCCTGAACATGAGAGTGAAGCCAATATTTTATTATGTCATTTTATCCCATTCTGTGCCATTTTTTGGTTTTTGTTTCAAATAATTCCCTACAATACTGTAGGACAGATCCTTTAATTCCAGATACAGATGGGTGGAAGTAATTCATCCAAATTATGGGGCACAGCTAAAAGAGGACTTAGGTTTAAACCATGTGTTACTTAGGGTTTCAAACTGTGGTTAGCAGATGTTTGCTGAGATGATGTGATGTGAGAGGCAAACATTGCATTAATTTATGGTTGTAGTTTTGCAGAAAGATACACACCATATCCATCCTCTGGGGTAAATGAGATGTTAAAAATAATCCCTGATTTGTGAGCCTTACTTTCGGTTTTAGAGACTCTTTCATCAAAGTCATGGAGGAGAACTGAAGTTTCTTACACAAGAATTATTTATGACCAATTCAGAATGAGTTTTGTGAATGTCTTATGGTATTTGGATTTAAGTTTTGAATTCCAATAGCTTAGAAAATTGTGAGTCATAAACAGGATATCTGAATTGTTGTATTAACCAGTGCTTAAAATTTCCTTTTAAAAACTAATTTCAAATTTCATGCTGAATTTTTTTAAAAGAAAAAAGCTGCATTTCAGAAAATGACCTTTTCCTTGTAATTACAAAACTATGGAAGCAATTAATTCCAGCCATGTAGAATCTTATAATCATTGAATCATTTAGGTTGGGAAAGGCCTTTGAGTCCATCAAGTCCAGCCCTTAACCCAGCACTGCCAAGGCCACCACTAAACCATTTCCCCAGGTGTCACATTTAAAAGGTTTTTGAACTCTCCCAAGGATGGTGATTCCACCATGATATGATAGTGACAAAAAAGATAGATGGGGAAAATGTCAAATTATCAGTTCATAACCTTTACAATAATGCACTTGGAGCTTCATAAACCGTAGAGATAAAATACAAATTATTGCTTTTCTTCCTTTATGGCTTTTCAAAGGAAGGCATAATTATCTAAAGTCAACACTGCTTGTCCCTCTATAAAAATTATTACAGTCACAACTTGGAGCCCTAAAGAGAATGAGGAGCTGTGACAATAAAAAGCTCAGTATGCAGGGGTATCTGCTCACATCTGACTTAAACTGATTTCAGGGAAAAAACAAAACAATGTGCTTAATAACTCCAGGTTGGACACGTCTGTTCTATTCTGGGCAGTTTTGTGCCATAGAAATTGCAAGAGTGTCTGGGACTGTTTTGTGAGGGTACTTTTATATGGATGCTCTATGGGTGTGGGTGGAAGGATGGTGGCACACACTTCCAGCTGCTGTTCCTGACTGTGAGACATGGAGATGGGAGCTGGGCAAAGGGAAAATGAATTGGAAAATCACAGAATGGTTTGGGTTGGAAAGATGTTAAAACCCACCTCATTCCACCCCATACCCTGTGCAGGGACCCCTCCCACTATCCCAGGGTGCTCCAAGCCCCATCCAGCCTGGTCTTGAGCACTTCCAGGGATCCAGGGCAGCCACAGCTTCTCTGGGCACCCTGTGCCAGGGCCTCACCACCCTCACAGTAAAGAATTTCTTCTGCAAATCTGCAAATCTTACCTAAATTCCCTAAATAAATAAGGAAATGCTCTTTTTTAGTGTTTCACTGTTAACAAGGCAGGATGAGTTTTTATGCAGGTTTTCAACCAGCTGAGATGTCCGCACTTAAAGAAAAGGAGCTGATAAATAAAGTCATGGATGCTACCAAAAAACTCTGTGAACTTTACAAGCTTTTACCTCTTGTCTCTGAAACATTTTGCAGCTGTTACTGCTTGTGCAGCACACTTCCTGCCAGGTAAATAGAAATCTGCTTCCTATAATGCTTTGCAAGCATTATTTGCTGCCATAAAACATGAATAAAAGCATAAAATATGGAGGAAGATATAATTTTATAGTGCATTAAAAATAATAAAAAAAATTAACAAGCATGACAGGTTAACATTTTACAAGCATCAAAGGAGCAGGTGAATTATGGCATTATAGGCGGCAGAAAAAGCTATCCTGGGTTTAGCCTTGGAGCTCTTTATTTTTCCAGACCATTTCTAATTAGAGTCTTGAAATTAGATCCTAGCAAGCCCCTAAATTACAGGGAGTAAACAGGAGATTCAATCCACATATTTTTCCAGTACAGGAATTTGAGCCCAACACACTCTGCTCTGAATACAAAGCGCTGGAGTTGTACAGGTACAGAATGATCATAAAGAGTAGAAAAATATGTAGCTGTTCAAAAAAAGAGAGAAAAATAACAGTTCCCCATGCAGGCAACCTTTTGGGTTCATATGCCAAAGGAGGAATTGCCATGTTGTGCATAGGGCCAAGAAAACAAGGGTTTTTTTTCAGAAAAAAAGGTGAAATTCCACATCAGTGTGCATAAGAACAGAGGTGCTCAAGATCAAGAACTAGAAAAATAATATTCTGAGCCAGGAAAGGGAAGAGGAAAAAAAAAGGACAGATGAGACAGGGAAAGGGTAAAGAGTGACTAAGAGGAGAAAAAAACCCAAAAGCTTCCTTGTGTCTAGAATAAAAACCATGAAACCTTACATTGATAAAATATAATCTGGGCCAATACACCATTCCAACATTGATAAAATATAATCTGGGCCAATACTCCATTCCAAGCAACAGGCAGGGTGTCTCGGGCAAATCTTTCTTTTTACTGACATCTCACAGAGGGTGTAAAGATTTACATGCACCCCTATGAAGAAAGAAGAAAACTTCTGCCTTTAGGTGAAGTTAAACAGATCCAGGGTGATTCCTTTGGGAACTGAGGTAGATTGTGCACATGATTAAATCCCAGTTTTTTAGCAGAGACACTGCAAGGAAATCAGTCACATGAATTCAGTGGCACAGGTTGTCCCTGTGTTCAGTTAAGTGAGGTCAGTGCTTCTCCAGGATTCCAGGGGGTTCTTTGCTTTTCCCACTGACCTGTTATTTTACAGTCAATGAATTTACTGGTGTCTGTAAGAATATATAGTCTGTAATGCTGGAAAGAAATGGGGACTTTTCCTCCCAATTTTTTTTTTTTTTGAGAGTTAGTGATACTTTTCCACTATTTAAAAAAAATAGGGAGGACAGGAAATACTAGAATAAAAATAATTAAAAGGAAAATACATTACTGAAATGCTGAAAGATCTCATGTGGGGAAGATGTAATAGGTAGGGAACTCAGGAAGGGCAAGTCAATTTCTGTCCTTTGTCCTCTTCCATCTGAGAAGCAAAAATAAATAACAGACTCCCAGAGCAACAAGAAACACAAGGACATAAAGGTAGAGGAAAATTGAGGGGAAAGATCCATGAATTTTCTGTTAACAAAGGAGTTATTTCAGTACTGGAACAGAAATGGGAAATGGCTCTTGGAGCAATTCAGTCTTGAGATTTTGGACATCTGGCCTGAGTGGGTTCAGAGAAGAGAGGAAGGTTTCTGCTTCAAGAGGGGACAGCCCAATAATAACTGCATCTGATGTTTGTCAGAATTGTTCCAATAGTACCAAGCTTTATGCTCTGAAACTGTCAATCAAAAACAAATTGCAGCAATGACAAGCTTGTGATGCCCATTTGATGGGCAGAAGTGATAAAATATATGAAGGGTTTGAATGCAAGGTGTCACTATTCTAGTGAGTTGAACCAAACATTACAAAAATGAAATGGTAAAAGGAGATGAAGTCAGGACAAGGATAATTGCTGGTGCCAGAGACACTGGCCTATTAGCACAATTTAACATTTAGATCTCACTCCTGGTAGAAGATCCAGTAGAATAAAAAAAAAAAAAGATACTTTTTTTTTTGGTAGCAGGAAGGGAGATAATCTCAGACAACATGGATTGAATAAAGAAAAATAGAAATAAGGAAAGAGTTCAAAGAGTCCCATTGAATTTGCTACACTAAAAATTGAAAGACCAGAAAATTTCAGTAGGGCAGGGAGATGGAAAATCTGTGAGAGTTACAGTAAAACACAAAGTACAGCTGACACCTGAAAGAGGATATAGCTTACACCAAAGGCAGAGCATTGTACAGGACCATGCCACTTTCCCAGAATAATAAAATTTATCTGAGGAATTTTAGCCTTAGGTAGAAGCAAATCCTTATTTCTGTTATAATAGAAAAAAAAATAGCATGAACAGAATGCTAAAAATCTTAACCAAAAATTGTCCTTACAATTTAGACAATAATTTTTAGGCAATCTAATAATGGATATTTGTAAAGGCAAATGAAAATATATATAGGAATGCATCATAGGGCGTTTGTGGTCAGCATCCAGATGAGCTGGAGAAAAATAAAGTCCTTGGAACAATATAATGCAAAGACTGATGTTTTCCCACTGTGCAGACAGCAAAAGAAGGTCAAGGATGCATCAATAGCAAAAAGACAAATTACTGAAGAGATGAGGCCACATGTCTTTATGGGAACAGAAGAGCAGCCAAGAGAACATGAAATCAAACTTGTGACATCAGCAATTCCAGCAGCAGTCTCTGACCTCTGCATTTTCCTACTGGAGAAGGTAAAAAAGGAGAATGAAAGATATGACAGATAAAAGTGCTTAAGGACTCATATGCAATGAAAGCCCCAAAGCTCAGCAGAAAATTAGCATATGTATGTGGAGAAATAAAACAAGCTTCTTATATTAGCTTGTTTATCAGAAACCAAATACTCCCAAAGTTATATACTTTGAAAGTCCTCTTGGCCTTTCTCCTCCCCAGCTTTTTCATGGAAGAATCTAAGCATTAACTGTATTCATCATTCTATTTGGAAGATACTGGTGTCAGCTGGCTCCCAGTCAGCATCACTCTAGCAACAGAAAAATTCTGAAAAAGAAATCTAGGATGCTGCCAGGGTTGCTTGGCATCCTCTGCCAAGCAGAAGATGTGTTGGTTTATGACAGAAATAAAACTGAGGATGATGGATTTTGAGATAGTTTCAGCAAGCTGGCCTTGCTCTGAATGAGGCTGCTACCTGTGACAAGGAGCAGATAAACGTGTGCTGTTTATTATTAAGAAATGGAAGTTCTGGTGAACCATCGTGTTTCTGCAGCTCCAGAAAAAGCTCAGCAAAGTCTGTGAATGCAGCAATGTTTCAATCACCAGAAAGAGCAGATTTTGGAAAGGAAGTAACAAGGTCATTTAGCCTCATTAAAGAAGTATTGATACATCTACCTCTTCTGTGCAATATTCTGTATTCTGCCTGTGATGCAGAGGTAATGGCAAGGGATGCAGAGTTCTTTGGTATGTCTATATCTAAATCTGCTCCATCAAAGAAAACCTGTCTGGAGACAAAGAACTCACACCCATATAGTATCTGTATTAAAAAAAAAATCAGAAAAATCAAAAAAATGGTACATTCCAGCATGTGTAGGCTGCTCAGAAACTCACAGAGACCTGCAAAAGGCCCAGTCTTTACATACTTGGCAGTTTGATAACACCCAAACAGATTGAAGCATCTCTGCCCTTAGAGAATTCATATTCAACAAACAACTTTCTCTTTTAGGTTCAGATACTCTGATCAGAGATAGTTTATTCTTTTAATCTTTGTTAGCAGCAAATAGTCTCAGGGAAAGTCTTTGCTAAGCAAAAACTCACGTGAAAGAAGAGACTTTTTGAGGAAGGTGTTAAAGAAAATGTATACTAATATTGACCTGACCATACTCTTTCAATCTATATAAATCACATTTATTAATTTTTAGTTGGTTAATCATTTATTCAATGTGGATCAAATGTATCCAGTGCTGCCCAAGAAGAAGGAACCCAGGGGAGGAAATGGCCACAGTATTAAACACAGGCTGGCACTGAGATTATGGGATGAAAGAGTTGTGAATCCTCTGAGGTTTCAGAGGTTTTCTCCTTTCA
Organism: Setophaga petechia; assembly: GCA_024362935.1. Lineage (NCBI taxonomy): Eukaryota > Metazoa > Chordata > Aves > Passeriformes > Parulidae > Setophaga > Setophaga petechia. The sequence continues at coordinate 1,771,439 of JANCRA010000001.1, read as the reverse complement.
GAAGGTCTGTTCCCCAAAATCCTGCAAGAGCACAAACAAGGACATGACATGAGTGCAGCAGTTTGTAGGGTTGGACTAGGATGGTTCTAAACTAAGGAACAGCTGGGAAGAATATAATGTGGGAGGAAAAATAAACAAAAAAGAATGAATATCCAAACACACCCCCGTCCCCAGGAAACAGTTGCTAATATCATGAATTTCTGCAAAACTGCCCGAGAGACCTGGGCAGCAGGCAGCAGCAGCTTTTTGTTTTGTTTTTTTTTCTATGTGTTAGTCTGATTTTTTTGAGAGGACACACGCGTCCATCCATCACCCATCCATCCATCCATCCATCCATCCATCCATCCATCCATCCATCCATCCATCCATCCAATATTGTATGTATTATTTTTCCATACATAAAGACCTGGCTGTACTTTCATGGTTGTCAGCTGCACAGGTCATGTAAACAAAACTAAAGCTAATTCGTGCAAGGTATGAAATTCCTAAGATATTCATAGAAGGCTGCGAGCCCTTATTAGCACCTCTGAACTCCTCAGCAAAGGAAAAGCAGAATTGCACATACCTAAGGGAACCAAAAAGGTAAAAATCAGGAGAAGCTGTGTGCACAACATTTATGATGTATTGATCACCTCAATTCCTCGCCAGCAGAACTGGTGATAAGTATATTAGGAATGGCTCTAATTGAAGTACTCAGTAATCTTAAATTTCACAAGTGCAACCAGAAGGAACTGTTGGAGCAAAATCCCAAGATATAAACTTGGCCACTGTAATGATTGATAGTAAAAAAATAAACTGAGAACCACTCCTAGAGCAAAAGGGGGCCAATTTTTCCCCTTAAAAATCTTAGAAGTCTTTTGGAACACTTTGTCAGAGCTCTTACTTGTGATGGCTGCACAGGTATTTCTTCAAAGGAATGAAGAGCTGCCTTCTTACTTCCTACTGCAGGTAAGAGAAAATAGTTAAGTTAGAGTGGTGCCAGGAGGCAAAAGCAAAGAGAGGTGTCCTGCCCCCAGTCCCTCTCCCAGTCTCAAGGAGCTGCACATAGAACAGATTCAACCCAGTCTAAGTTAAGAATTCAATTCAGATTTATTTCTATGGCTGGATGAAAAGATACATCAATGGAGATAGCTTTGAGTCATTTGAAATTGTTTCAAAGCTCTTGCTTTGAAAAGGCAGAACACATTTTGGTGGGAAAAAATAATATCCCAGTTTACTTCATGGTAATCAGTTAATATTATCTGTTAATATTATCTGTTAGTTGTACCAGCCATTAACTCCCTTATAGATGAAATTCCTTAGGCTTTTTCTTTGAATGATGAGATGTAAAAAACCTGTTCAAAACTCCTGTCATCCTCTAAAGTAAACAGAACAGTATGCACTTGAATTTAGAGCAGCACACAAAATGTCAATCATCGAAATTAGAGATCTGTTGCATGCAAAATTTTATGCATGAAAAGAAACTGTTCTGAAGCTTTGGATGATATAAAATCTTCCCCTGCGTAGTCACACAGTAAGAATTTTGTGATTTAAATGTATTGTTTCTTCTTTGTCTTTCTGTTTGGTATAAGTATCATATTCAGTCTAATTCTTACATATTTAGATGCTTGGCTCTGCATGGGTTTATCAATATTTCTCTTCTGCTTCATGGGAATTTCCTAACAAAGACTGATGCAAAATATACCTGCTGTCTCGATATACACATTTCTATTCTTTTTTAGTATATTCGATTTTATGTCTTTTCTCTTAGCTTTCAGACTGTGTAGGCATAGCTTTGCACTGTTCCAAGAAATTGAAGTGCATTTCCTTTGTAAATTTTGTAACCCTTGGTTTTGTCTCTTTGGGAACAAGGAAAGGCTAGAGAGTTCCTCCAGAGAAAAGGAAGTTCTCTTATAAATGACATACAGAGAGATCGATTTGCTGAACTATTTTCTTATCGGCTAAAAGAGAATATATGTCCTCATTTTTCACTTGAAATCCACCAGCACATGCAAATCCCAGTCCTGAAACAAGCCCCAGCTCTGTTTGGCAGTGGGGAAGATCCTTTTTGCTCTGTTTTGGAGAACTGGTGTGAAGCATATTTGGTTATTGTGCTTCACGACAATTTTGATATTTGTCAACTTTCTGTAATAGCTCAGCCTCAGCAGCTGCTCTGCATGGAGCCACTCTATGTAAGAACAGGTAGCTACACCCATCCCTCCATCCATCCCTTCATCGATCCTTCCGTCCATCCATCCCTCCCTCCGTCCATCCATCATCCATCCATCCATCCATCCATCCATCCATCCATCCATCCATCATCCCTCCATCCATCCATCCATCCATCCATCCATCATCCATCCATCAATCAATCATCCATCCATCCATCCCTCCATCCATCCATCATCCATCCATCCATCCATCCATCCATCCATCCATCCATCATCCATCCATCCATCATCCATCCATCATCCATCCATCCATCCATTCATCAATCCATTCATCATCCATCCTTCCATCCATCCATCATCCATCCATCCATCCATCATCCATCCATCCATCCATCCATCCATCCATCCATCCATCCATCATCCATCCATCCATCCATCAATCATCCATCCATCCATCCATCCATCCATCCATCATCCATCCATCCATCATCCATCCATCCATTCATCAATCCATTCATCATCCATCCTTCCATCCATCCATCCATCCATCCATCCATCATCCATTCATCCATCCATCCATCCATCATCCATCCATCATCCATCCATCCATCCATCCATCCATCCCTCCATCCATCCATCCATCCATCCATCCATCCATCCATCATCCATCCATCCATCCATCCATCCATCCATCCTATCCATCCATCCATCCAAAGGCCTAAGAATGGAGCCTGGGCCCTGCTCTTCACTCTACAGACAGAACCTGTGTGCCCCCAGTCCTTGGACAGCCACAGGTTTCAGCCCAGTGTGGAGCAGCTTTACCTTCATTGGGCTCTAGTTGCAGATTCCTGCCTCAAATGCACAAATTCTGGCTGGGACTGGTGTTTCAGACCTCCAGGAAGGGTGAGCTGGGCTGAGGTGGCACAGAGAGGGGGTGAGTGGCTCCCACTCCCACATGGATTATGGCTGGTGCATTTCAGAGGGTGGCTGAGCTGGGGCAGTGTGACTGTCCCCTTCTGTCACAGACCTGAGCACATCCCGATGCTTTTCCTGGCCTTGGGTCAAATATTTCCTTTGAATATAAGCAAAGAGTCTTCCTCCTTCCAAAGATAAGAGTCTCTATATAATATTTACTTTTCATAATCTTCTACTTTTATGTATTTCGAAGTGCCCAGCCAAAGGTACTCTTTGTTTACCTTCATTTTTTCACACTTTTGCTATTTCTGTCACCCTTTCTAAGTCCAGGGGTAACTAGTATAGCCCCTGAATTTTCAGCAAGCTGATCATCCTCTGGTCTCAGTTCTTTATATTCCTGCTGGGATATTCAGGGTACTCACAACATCAGGTCTTGCAGGTTTTCCTTGCATTCAGAGTAAATGAATCTGGATAGGTACCAGTAAAAAACTACAAATGGCAGCACTGCTGAAAAAAAATCTCTAGTTTCCATAAACTCCCCTGTTTTGCTTTAATTCATTTTCTGTGGTTTGCAATTTTCATAAATATGTCCTTTATGCTTTCACATTGGATGTCTCACAGGTGGTGTTAGGGAGGAAGGAGTGTGAGTTATTTCCCCAAGATGGAAAGACAAAGGGGTTTTTATTCTTGACCTTGTTAGTTTAAAATATTTATAACTATATGAATAATTCCTCTGAACAATATCCCATAACTCTGGGAAAATATAAAAAAAATTTCTCACATTAATTACATTTTGGAGCTCAGCATTTTTTTAATATTATTTTACCTCAAGTAATCTGACTGAAATTTAATTGAAGGATTTTTTAATTAAAAGTGGAGAAATGAAACAATTGCAAAGTTTTTTCCAACCTCAAAAAATCTATAAATATATTTATTTTGTCTCAAGAAAACGAGTGAGAGGGAGTTACAAAAAACATCATCCCCACATGGCTATTTCAGCTGTGCAGCTACACAGAATAATTCACAATCAAAATTTCCTCATGTCTTGGAAAATGCATCTCATGTTTCACCTCAGGGATCTGTATGAGAAACCAGTGCCAGCAATAAGAGTTTCCCAGCTGCACAGTGGTATCACACATGAACCCTTATTTCCACGTGCCTGCCCATTGAACACTGGCTGTCACCTGTAATGGTTGGCAGATATAAATGAGGACACTGATGGCTAAAATTTGGGGTACTCACAATTCCTTTCATAAATAATTATGCATTTCCTATGTCTGTGGAAAGCAGTTTGTGCACAGTTCCTGCATTTTCAAAGTGCAGCTAAATCTTATCCTCATAAACTTGGGTTCTCTTGATGGGACTCACAGCTTTTGACTTCTGTTTGCTTTAGAACTTATTGGGCTTCAGCTGTTGGAGCAGTGGAGCACATAATGATGTGTAATTCAGTTATCAAACCCCAAAAAGGAGTATAATGCCAATAGCCCCATTTTATGTTCTAATCCATGGCATGAGAGTTCATCTTCTGGTCTAAGCACCACAGCTGGAACCTGCTGGAAGCTTTAGACATCTCCTGTGGCAGCTGTGCAGGGGTGGGTCAGTGTTCAAGAAGACAGCCAAAGGAGGGGGAAAGAGAGTTGGATATGAATCCCTTTATTTGAGGAAGACACACACCAAAACCAAAGGTGTTCTAAGTTTGAGCTCCCCACTGGAGCTAATCTGGATCCTTCCATATTTCAGGTGTGTTCATTAGCAGAAGTAGAAGGAATAATCTCTCTCCTTTCTTCTGGCTTTGTCTCATTTCTAGGAAATAATTTAAAATTCTTTTTTAAAGAAAAAACCTAACAGGTGTCACTGTCATATTGTCTGAAAATCCCTTTTGCCCAGGGATTTTTTTTCCTGGGAAGCTGAGAAGCCTCAGAGAAAAGGAAAACAATATTATCTCATTTGCTTCTCCTGTGTTGTGCTCATGTGGAATGTGTTTGGAGATTGTTTACCCACAGGTGATTGTTTCATTGGATTCTGCCGTGAGTTGTTTTCACTCATTTGCCAATCGGGGCCAAGCTGTGTTGGGGCTCTGGAGAGAGTCACAAGTTTTCATTATTATCTTTTAGCCTTCTGTAAGTATCCTTTCTGTATTCTTTAGTATAGTTCGCTTTAGTATTCTTTAATATAATATAGTATCATAAAATAATACATTAGACTTCTGAGAACGTGGATACAGATTCATAATTCCTCTCTTTGTCTGGGAACCCCACAAATACAAGAATCAAGTTCATGTAAAACTAGTGTTTTATGTTGAAGGTGTTTATGTGGATTAGATGGGACTTAGAATCAAAGAATCACAGAATAACAGAAGGGTTTGGGTTGGAAAGGTCCTTAAAGACCATCCAGTTACAAACCCACCTTGCATGGGCAGGGACACCTTCCACTGTCCCAGGCTGCTCCAAGCCCTGTCCAACCTGGCCTTGAACATTCCAGGCATGGGGCATTCTCTGAGTCCTAGTCTCTGTGACACATAGTTCTTAACAAGAAATGGAGTCTTTGGACATTTTAATGTGTGTGCCAAATATCATTTTACACACACATCCCCTTTGCAGCTTCTGCACTGATTTTTCAATGAGGTTTCTCATCCACTAGTCTACACAGAGCAGTGATTCCGTGTTTGACTTGCTGGGGGAGTCACACAGGGCAATAGTTTTTGTGCCTTTTGCATGAAAACTGACCCTGTGCTGAGCTTAAATTCATCCTGAACAGCCCTTGGGGAACAGATTGCTGAGGGACAGCAAATCCTGAAAAGGAATAAGGGATTGATGGTGCTGTATTGTAGAAAGAAGAAATTAATTAGAAAAACAGAAGGTTATGAAGAGATACTGAGAGGGAGGATCAGCACAGAAGTCATGGAGGAAGAAGTTTCCTTGAAAAGGTGTAAGGCAATTGGGGAATAATCTGAATCCTACATACAAAACACTGAAGAATCTTCTCCTTCTGGTGATGAGAGGATCCAAAGGTTGCCTGGTAAAAGAGGTCAGCTCCACTTTCTCTTTCCAAGAGAAAATTAAACTTTAAAAAAAGGAAGTCTTACTGGCATATGCTACAGAGACTTGTTGCCTCTTTTAGGTTTGTGGTAGATTGATGCTTTCCATGTTTTTGGAAGCCAGAGAATGTCTCATCGTCAGATGCTGAGATTATTTTGTACCTAAAATAATAGTTATAAAAATAGCACCTCATAAAGCACAGATGTCTCCTTGACTCCCACTCCCCAGAATGGCAGGGAAGCAGCTCTGTGATGGCTCCAGCTATGGTGTGACTGCTCCTGAGAGCCCAGACACACTCAGCCTGCACAGCCACTCGGCTTCGTCAGCGTGACTCAGATTTTAAATTACGAGGGATGCATTTGCAATGTTCCAGGGTGCATTTTAAAGTCAAAGCAAGCCTGTAAAATGTCCAAATTTGTACATGCAGAGCAGTCTTGTGTCATGTACTTCCTGCTATCTTCAATTACACTAATAAAATTTTCATTTAGGAAAAGAGGTTGGATATAAAACCGGATAAATTCTGTGAGTTCTTTTTTTTCTTTTTAGATTATTTATTAGTGATAACAACTAATGTACTGCTTAAGGGTAATGAATCTTATTAAATGCACTTTAAATTATCTCCTAAATTAATACAAGAGTGCAGTTCCTGTGCTAAAGACCCACATAGGACTGGCAGAGGAACTAATATTTGCTTCTTATGAAAGACTCCACATTGCCTCCAGCTAAATTATGTATATCCAATCAAATTCTTGTCCCTAATAGAGATGTAACATATCTAAGCAGATTCAAATGTTATGTACTACTTGCAGGAGATGTCTATAGATTTCATTCAGAGAATCTGCCTCTTCACTTTGTGTACCTTCCATGTGATAACTCAGTTGTTTTTTTTTTTTTTTTTTTTAATCTATTTCCCAACATATTTATCAGGCATTACTTGCTCCATGAAACACGTCAGTGTAATCATGCTACATCAGGATGAGTGAAGGGGTTTTGTCTTCAGGGATAGAATTACTGTCTTAAGATGAAAGTTTATTTTGGAGGTGAAAGTCGGATTTCTAAAATTTCAGCAGTGTGTGCACGTAGCTGCCTGAAGAACACACAATTTCATATATTCCCCAGCTTCTCCAGTTCAGCACAGGACATGCCTAACTCTCAGCTTCTTTTCTCCTCTCCTACCTCTGCTCTCATGAGCTTGGCTGTGGCTCTAGGGAAGTATTAGATGTGACTCTAATAAGGGAATACTCGGTGGGATTGCTTATTTGCATTCCCTTTAGCCTGGGTATCCATTAATATTCTGGCTTTCAATCACACTGCCAAGTTTGAATTTAGATGCATCTCTGTGTCTCCTGTGCACTACCAGAGGTGAGCTACCACAAAAAGTCAGACTCATTTCAGCTCCTGAACACGAGAGAGAGAGATTTAAGGGAGGATTATTAGCAAAGAAGACTGAGGAAAAAGTCTGGGAAAGTGAGAAGATTAGTGGTCAGGTTTTATGCTCAGGAAGGTTTCCTTTCCATATTGATGGAGTGAATAGTTTCCTTCATCTCCCGTCACATGCAGTAACATTTTTGATGAAAAAAAAATGTAGTTTTTTAGCCAAAGTCTCAGCAGTGTGGAGGTTTTCTAAAACTCCTGTGACCAGAGGAAGGCTGTGCCTGCTGCCCAGGGTGCTGCTGTCTCTCCTGTGACACTGAAAAAACATTCAGGTACTGCAAAGGAAAGGCTGACAAAATCGGTGAACACAAAAAAAAAAATAGTAGAAAATACATCAGGTGCAAAAAGATCTGAGAATTTTCTTCAGAGGCCACAGTGGTCCAAAACTTTGGTATAGTATGAGATTTCTGGACTGACTTTAACTGTAAACTAGTAGTTAACCATAAAATGCACCTTAGAAATTCACTGAACCCATTTCAGTATTTGACTAATTTGTATAATTTCTAGTTTTTCTTGATGCTCAAAAATTAATCTTTCCCTTTAATATTTCAGAAGCAAGTTACTACCAATATTCTTTGGAAAAAGATTGAATTATTTGAACAGTAGTAAAGTTTTCTTTCTTTATTTTAAAGTTTTCTTTAAACATTCTTTCATGTTTTCACCTTTTCTTAGCAGTTGATATATCACATTCAAACTTGTTTTTTTACGACCATCACTGTCATCAGCAGTTTTTGTATTGAACTGCTGCTTTTTCCTCTTCATAGTTAGTGCACAGAGAAATTTATTTCCATCTTTAGCTGTTCTAGCTGTACACATTTAGAACTGACTAATTAGAAATACATGGGCAAAGCAGCTGATAGCCAGACCTCTGCTAGATCCCCTCCTTTAAAATTCCCTATTTCATTTTCCATGATATATTTTGCACCAAATTAACCAGTCTGTGAGCACTTGCTCTAAGTCCTGCACTGAGCTGCTTTCTGAGCTGTCATATCTGATCACACACAACCAGGCCCCTCAGTTTTCATGGGCTCTTGGTTTTCTTGACTGCCTGACATGCACAATTTTGTCACATGGTGAACTCCTGTTAAGGGCAGCTGCAGAGGCTCAGTGACCAAGGCATGGGAAGATCATTAGATCATGGAATGGCCTTTCTGTAACAGAGAGCAGAGGATTCCACCCAGGGATTCCACTGCAGGGCTCAGCACTTCAGAGCATCGCATGGGGACTTCTGCAGAGCCTGATCTGACAAACAAGAAAACAAGCAAACTCAGTGATTTGTTATCTTTTATTATTATTTTCCCTTAAGACCAGCTGAGGAATTTGGGGATTGTTCAGCCTGAAGAACAGAAGGTTTCAGGGAGATCTTTTAGCACCTTCCAAATGCCTAAAGGGGCTCCAAGAGAGCTGGACAGGGACTTGGGAAAAGGGCCTGGAGAGACAGGACAAGGAGGAATTGTCATCATGATATTTTCTGAAAAATCCCTTCACCAGGATTTCTTCTCCTGGGAAGATGAGAAGCCTCAGCTTCTCCATGTTTGGCTGCTCTTGAATGTGGTCTGGAGATTGATTATCCAGACATGTGAATTGTTTTTAATTAATGGCCAATCACAGCCAGCTGTTTTGGACTCTCTGAGTCAGTCACGAGCTTTCATTATCATTCTTGTCTAGCTTTCTGATGTATCTTCTCTCTTTCTTTAGTATAGTTTTAGTATGCCATTATTTCATATAATATAATATCATAAAATAATAAATCAGCCTTCTGAGAACATGGAGTCCAATTCTCACCTCTCACCTCATCCTAAGGACCTCACAAACACCTCAGGGAATGGGCAGAAACTGACAGAGGCAGGGAGAGATGGGATACTGGGGAGAAATTGTTCCCTGTGAGGGTGATGAGGCCCTGGCACAGGGTGCCCAGAGCAGCTGTGGCTGCCCCTGGATCCCTGGGAGTGTCCAAGGCCAGGCTGGACAGGGCTGGGAGCACCCTGGGACAGTGGAAGGTGTCCCTGCCTTCCAACCCAAACCATTCTGTGATTCTGGGGTTCATGGAGCTGATGGGAACGAGTAGTTCCACCTGATCTCCAGAAGGAATTGTCCATTTTCTGCAGTTCTGAAAATCAGGTTTTATTTAATAGCATTACTTCCATACAGAAGTCGGTTTTCATGCACAAAGAAATCAAATTTCTGTGAAAAAATAATAAATTTCACAAAACCTTTTATTTTTCTGTAAAGCAAGATAACATCAATCCACACAAAAAGTGCCAAAAGAATTTGATGTCAGCATCATTAGGTTATAAGTTTTTTATTATCTCCACACTCTTGTACTTATGAGTACATTGATAATTTTGATTTATAGTATTGGTATCAGGCAGTTGGAATAATGCTAATTTATTAGGATTATCCTGTAACTAATAAAATAAATATTAGGGAAAAAAGGATCTCCTGGATAAAAAAGTACCTTAGGACAGGCCCTCCCCTTCAATGCTACACAGACTGTGATCTGTCATAATGATTTTATCAATAATATATCAATTAATAATTAAAGCTTCATCATTTATAAACTGGAGACTCAAATAGGTCTTTCTTTGGACTATAACGACACCTTGGCAATGAGAGAATGGATGGAGAATAATGATTGATCAAATTGTTAAAAATGTGGAAGTGCATTAGAGCAAGAAAACAAGTTGCAGTATAATTGCAAGGGACTCATGCTACAAACTGTCACCTAGCTTTTGTGCCTAGAGAGGAATAACAAGGATAACAAATATGGGTTTATTTCCTCCTCAGTGAGGAGGCTTTTGATTAAAAAATGCTCTACTTTTTTTAAAAATTATTATTATTATTATGCTATACTTTTTAACTCCCTTGCTGCTGTGGACCAAATATTTATAATATGCTGTTTCTGCAGATTTGCATATGAAAAGCCAAGTGATGACTGAGTGATTTTTAGTGTGGACAATCAAAAGAATTTCTTTTGATTAAAGAGTAAGAGGGTTGACTTAAAACATCGAGTTTGGGAATATAAAATGATTGCCAACAGATAGGAGTAAAATGTGGAGGGGGAAGAAGAGGGGAGGGAGGGAAGAGGGTGGGGGAAGAGACACAGATATTTCTTAGCAGGGTCAGCATCCCACACACCACAGTGTCATTAGCTTTGTCTAATTCATCAGAGGTAATGTTGCATTGCATGAGCTCTGTTAAATTTCACTTAGGCCATTCACAGACTCCTCGAGCAGACATGACTAATTTTATGGATTTTTATTAACCAGGGTGTGGAGATTGGATAAGATGATGCTGAAGAAAAGCCAGTTGTTTTATCTCTCCATGTAGTTTTTACAGAGCAGTTGCTAACAGTGAGGATCTCTAGCAGGGTGGCAAAGAGACACAAAGACACCTCTGAGTGGAGAATTCTCTCTGGCTGGAGCAGGTGATGCCATGGAGGCTCCTGTACTCCAGGAACAAGATGCTCCCTGAGGATGGGGTGCCCTGTTGGAATCCTGGATGCTGAGAATTCTAAACTTTCTGTGCTGAAAGACACAGACCCACAAGAGAACACTGCATTTGACCTCAGGCTGTGGAGAAGGCTTCCAAAATTGATTAATAGCACTGGGATTATGGGTGTGGAGTTGGTTAGAAGTGTGTAATATCACAGGGTGGAAAAGTTAGAGTTTGGGGTTTTAGAATATAGAAATAAATATGAAGCAAGATGGAGAATTTAGGGTAGAGGCAGGTTGTTCTTCTTTACCCTCTTCCTTCCTCTTCATGGATTTGGGTGACGTTTTGTAATTGGGCAGAAAAGTCTGCATTTCGGGCTTCAAGGGATCAGTTATTGGTTTAAAAGGGAAAGTAATCGAGGTGTCATTTCTTAATTGGACAGTTTAGTTTTGAAAGACCTTGTAACAAGAGAAAGCCATTTTGTACCTTGCTAATGAAAGACTGAAGAACTGTTGTGAGGCTGATTTACTGATAAGAAATAATGAACCCCTGAGTCAGAACATGAACTACTCTCTCAAGTGCCTTCAATACCAAGCTCAACACAGGTAGAAAATACAAACAGAGATTCCACATTTCCAGCCAGATCTCTTATTTGGCTGGAGCAGGCGATGCCATGAAGGCTCCTGCACTCCAGGAGGAAGATGCTCCCTGAGAATGGGGTGCCCCTTTTACCGTTTGCTCAGCTGGGCTGTGCTCAGTGGTCAGCAGGGAGAGCTGGACTTCTGGCTGGTCACATGTCTTGGCTGAACATCATTGTCTCCTGGTAGATCAGCTGGTCACTTGTGCTAATATTTATGATGAATTTATACTGTCCAGGCTCTGCATTCAGCGTATTTTTCATTCTTCATGGGTTGTAGAGGGATTCTCAAGCCTTACTGAAACTAGACCCCTAATGGTAATGGGAAAACAGCACCACTGGTTAAGGAGGTTTTCACTTTTTCTTTGCTGTGGCTCACACTGGATTTAGACAAAATAAGTTTGCAGTTCAGGATGTACCTTTAAAAATTCTGTCCTTTCCTAGAAATCTGTAGAAAAAATATTTGCCAAACTTACAGCAGTGCTTTGACCATTTCACAGAAGACCTTAGACACAAAATTTAAATCATGTTATGTGCTAGGGGTCTGCTACATCTGCATTTACAAGAGATAACAGCACTGTGCATGCCCAGAGCCCTACAGGATTTTCTCCCTTCATGAATTCAGGCAGTTTTTCAAACAAAGCATGTATTATGTATGCAGCAAGGGAAGTGTCTGCTTCAGAAAAGCTGATGTCTCGAAGGTAAACATGTATAAATGTTTATACATTTTTTAACACATATTATTTACCCAGAAGAGCACAACAGCTGCTTCGGAGTTGTTCTGGTCTCAGTGGTAAATAGGTATTTTGGCAGAAACTGAAATGATTCTTAGAAACAGAAATTATTCTTTGGTTCCATTCCATTGTAGCCTCTCCACTTGTTATTCTAATGATTGTTCCAAAGGAATCAGGTGTCAGAGGAGATTGATTTCACTTTGCCCAGATTAGATTGGCACCTCCATGAAAAGCACTGAGTAGAAGGCACCTTTTGTTTTTCATTCCGCCTCGTAATTTAGTCTCTGCTCCCCCTTGACCTTGTGATTTGCATGGCCTTCAAACAGAGATGAATTCTTTCCTCCTCAGCCTCACCTGGGAGTATTTGTGTAGGTGTTCACCAGCTACCCTCATCCCAGCTAGCAGCAGCAGTCCATTTGGAATGGCACTGATGCTGATTATCTGCTAGCACTGGTGTCACGATCCGTCCTTATGGATGGGGTTTGTGATGGTTCATGGGTTGATCTCAGGCTGCAAAAAAACCCCAATGCAGCACAGGGGATTTGCAGTAATAATCAAAACAAATGCACCTTTATTGAATGACCACAGCAAAATGTGATAGAGGGATTAAGGGGGAGAAAAAGATAGAGAAAAAAGAGAGAGAAAGAGGATATAGCTATCCTCTTTCTAAATGTAGAAATGAAGTCCTTTGGTCCAGTCCAGTCGAGGATCCACCTGTTACACCAGGGAGATCTCAAAATCTCTAGCTAACTCAGAGGTTTTTATTATAATAACTCTACTGGAAATTGCGAGGGGGAGGAAACAGAATACAGTAAGAAATAGATGTAACAGATAGTCCATGTTCTCAGCAGTAAGTGAGAGCCATTGTCTTCTTGGTCCAGTGGTCACAGCCTGCAGGCAAACATCTCGCTTTGGTCAGCTTGCCTCCCCCACACACCTCCCCTGGCCTGGGGGGTTCAGTCCCAGTCCTTGGAAGGAGCAGAGGGGCCTTTTCACACAGGGGTTCCATGTCTCGGTCTTTGATGGAGAGGTTTCTCACATCTCAGTCTGTCTGTCATGGTGGGTGTAGACAAGGGAGGGGTCTTCTGTGGGGGACCACCTGAAACTCAGGAGAAGTCCAGCCAGGCCGAGAGGTGGGACAACTTCCAAGGCTATTGTTGCAAAAAGGTCAGAATGCTCTTCTTTTCTTCTCATTGGGTTCAGTGTAGCATACAGCAAACACACCTGTGAACAACAGTTAGCACTGTGCTCAGGTCTCGGGGCCCTTGGCATGTAACTTTCTCCAACAGGACCAGACATTTCAGACAAGAGTCTTTTCTTCAGTGGTCCCCAGTGATGATCATGAGGCAAATGAGGGATATTTCAGACAGACTCTCACAACTGGTGATCTGATTCCTTGCCCTAGTCACTCTCCAGAGCACCAGATGAGCTTGAAAGAGATCTCATTGCTTTTGTCAGTGCTCAGGGAGAGACCAAATGCTCTCCCACGTGCTGCAGTGAGTGCACTGCTGGCTGGATAGACAAGAATTGGTCAGATGCTTGAAGACTTAACCAGACTCTTCCTCATGCTGCAGGAAAGAACCTGCCCCCTCCAGCACTGGGACACAGGGCTCCAGTGCCTCCCCAGTGGGTAATTCACAGCTTATTTTTGCATTCAGGCCTACAGCCAATCACTAATTAAGCCCCAAGTGCACACCATGTGCATCACTAATGCATCTGTGTGTTATATTTTGTGATTCTCCTGGCTGTGCTCATTTGTTACAACATCAGCTCGCTTTCCTAGCTAAAATCCTCTGCAGCACTAGAGATGGTTGTTAGCTGGGATTAGTCCTGATGTGTTCTATGCCCTGAAGTTTATCTCAGAGATCTGATTTCTCAGCTCTGTAGTAGTTGTTTCCCCACAGCTTTCCAGCCTTCCAGGACTTACAGGAGCTTGCAAGAAAACTGAAGAGGGACTTTTCCCATGGGCACGTAGGGATAGGACAAGGGGGAATGGTCTTAAATTAAAAGAGGTAAGGTTTGATTAGATATTAGGAAGAAGTTCTTTACTGTAAGAGTGGTGAGGCCCTGGCACAGGTGCCCAGAGAAGCTGTGGCTGCCCCTGGATCCCTGGAAGTGTCCAAGGCCAGGCTGGACAGGGCTTGGAGCACCCTGGGCTAGTGAAGGTTTCCCTGCCCATGGCAGGGGGTGAAACTGGATGGTTTTAAGATCCCTTTCAACCCAAACCATTCTGTGATTCCACGACCTTCAATGCTCTAAAAACCACTTGAACTAATGGGAAGGAGTAGATTATACCACCTCTTCTGCCATTTGTGTTTATCTGTGCCAAATACAATTTTATTTTGTGTAGAAAAGCAGTTATCTGTTTTTCTCCACTTCACAGACCACCACACCAGTGCAAACTCATTTTCACTGTGATTATAAATTCAGCTACAGAGTATGCATTGGGATGTTTTCTCTTAGCCTGTGTTTAGGGTGTGATAAACTCCCATAGATGGAGACAGAGAGAGCTGAGGGCTCCTCTGTGTTAAGCTGCTACAGAAGATTCTCCAGAGCTCATCTGGAGAGCTCATCTTTGGGAATAAACATGATTCATTAAATCAACCACCAGAGTAAATGTTATGAGATTATCTATTAAAGCCAAGTTGCTTTCTTACATATCAGGACACAGATGAAACAGAAATGTCACTGAATTTATAAAAAATGCACTTTATTGCTATTTATTCATGCACTGTCTTAACATTCAGTGGTTTCCTTACAGATTTGAATTATGTTGGATTTTTTTTTTAGTTTTGCACTGAGTATGGCAAATAATTAATTAAAGCAAAAAGGCTCATAATGTTCAAAGGTCAGATGGCTCTGACCATTGATGGGATGAAGAAATGATCATTGTGAAGTCACAGACTGAACAGAAAGTCATTGACCATGTTCTCACACCAACTGCACTCTCAGGATGTATTTTAATTTCATTTTGTAGCCCTTCTTAGCAGTCAGTGAAGAGCAGTAGCCACCTCCAGGAAGTAATTCATCTCACCCTTCCAAGATGTTGAGAATTAATTAATATTGTTCCAGGAGGTGAATGCCACCCTGAAATTAGTTTTCCAATCAGAGCTCTTCAGTAGCCAACTGATAAGAATGGGGAGTCTTCAATGTGAGTTCATGCAGCATTCTGTATTCACAAACCAACGTTACCTTTGCTGACAGCCTTAGATTAGATGAAAAGACAAGGCAAAGTGAACAAATGAAATATTTCACTACTGCTAGAAGACAGAGATCAGGAGAGATTAGTTCCCCTTGCTCTTAAAAGAGAGCTGTAGTCCTCTGTGCAGTTCTTGACAGGTAGGGTAGATAGCTTAATCAGTTTATGCTAGCTAGAGAGATTAATTTATTAGTGTTTTAATTTTCCCTGCACCAGCAGCACATTTACTCACAAAACAGTATTTGGAGGACTTGATTTAACAGAGTGGTTACTGGAAGTTGGCAAACAAGGACAGCGCTCATCAAATGTGAAAGTGCCTGGGAGTGTCTAATGACTGATCTGCATTTCAGGAAAGAATGTGCACTGTATAATTATTGTTTTTATCTGGATTCAAGTGACAAAAATCCTTCTAGGAGATGTTTATTAGACAAGAACTGAAGGAGGTGAAGATGTTTGGGTGGGAGATGCAGTAAAATATCTGCATTTTCTGTACCATACTGTCAGCATCAATATGGAGGTGTAGTCTAGCCTGCTTATGAGCATCTTTAATGGAGATTTTATTGCCTTTGCTGACTTATTAGTTATAAATGTCTTCAAACACTTTCTGATGCATTTCAGTTTGAAGACTTCTCGATGCTATATGTCTTAGTTTTTTATGGAATTCTAAAAACAATTTCTATCCATATCCAAAAGGAAATTCCAGTTACTGCAGTCTCTTGGAACTTGCCACACCTGACTCCTGCAAGTCTTCTATCTGAATACATTTCTGCTCCTGCCTCCATCAAATATCCAAGCTTCCTATGGCTTTGAGATGATCACAGCTTCCTTAACAATCCTCAATCTTTTCTACAATTTTATTTTTTGTCATTTGGATCAATAAAATGGTTGGAACTCATGCAGCATTAGGTTGAATTTATGTGTCTTCAATATTTTATTCTGTGTTACAGACAAATTATCTTTGTTCCTAGAAACTTCTCACCAGTCTTAATAAACCTTTCTATTAATTCATTAATCCTAAAACTGCCTCAAAATATCTAATGTTTTCTTCTGAATTCCTTTCTAATGAAGTGGGATCACAGTTACTGAAATGTTCATTACAGCCCTCTGAATTTTGAGTTCCTTATCCCATCTGACAGATCTTTTTCTCATGTGTCACCCCTTTCACCCATTCTGACTCCAAGTCCCATCTTCTTTGAGCTTTCTGCCATGGAATGAAAAAATACTCTAATTCTTTAAATAGTTTGTTACTGCTTTATCCATAAAAGATAACAAGGAATCAAAACTCTTCTCCTTTGGAAAATTTCAAAAGAAAATATTGCTGGTCTGCAGCTCAAGTTTAATAGCCTGGTCATCACAAATTAAAGTGAAGACATGGGCAAATTTCCCAATAGTCAAAGAGAAGGATAGGGTAAGGCTCTCTCTCAACTTTATCTTAATTCATCCCATTCATTTACTACTTAGTACTTGAATACTTGAATCTGGCTTTTATCCTTATAGGCTTTTAGAAACGTTCATCACACAACTTCCCTGAAATAGAACCAGACTATTTCTGCTTTACAGGAAAGGATTCATCAGAGAAGCTAAATGAATACATGAAGATGAGAGATCAAGATGAAAAAAGCAGGTTGACCAAGATATCCAACCTCTTTCAGTATTCCTATTTATTGCTATTTCTGCTCAAGCATTGCACTTTCTGAATAGTGGCCTTTGTTGGAGTATCCTGCTTGATTCTGTTGTCTATGATAAATGCAGCTAAACTGCAGTAGTAAATAAAATACCACAGTAGGATCTCCAGTAACTATTTTATATGTTGAAAGAATCAATAACCTCAGAGCTTAGGGCTTGTTTTTGCTCACTTGAGCAAATCAGTTTACTTTTGGGGAAGAATCTTTCAAAGCTGCAGAGCTGGAAGTACAGTATGGGGTTTTGTAGGAGCTAAGCTTGGCTGTGAGGAAAAATACCAGATTTATTTCCTTTATTTCCTTTCCTTTGTTTCTTTGATGCGGGTTTCTCATTGGCTACTTGGATCTTAAACCCTCATTCCTTGTTTATCACACTCTCCTTTGGTCTTTCCAAACACAGGAAGCTACAGAGAACCCTGGCCAGGGGCCTAGAAAGGGACAACTGGAGATGAGTAGCAAAAATGCTGATTCTCTTTGACTCCTACCTCCCCTCAGCCCACACACCTCCTTAGTTATTACTTTGAAAATATGTCTGGTTTATGGTCTTGTTAAGACCTTGCACAACTCACTTTTTTCCATTCAGTCATTTATATCCAGCGAGTCCCTTTTTTAAGGAACGTGCTGTTGCTACGCAACCAGAGGAACCATATAGAAAAAGGAAGCAGGAAGGATGAAGGCAAGAGGGGGGTAAAAAAAGAAAGATGTTCTTGGGAAAAAAAAGGGGGAAGTCACAGACTGTGATTTGAAAATCAAAGATAAGAAAAGCTTTTCCTTCAGCTGGATGAAGGCAAGACACAGAAATTGAGGAGATCTTCCTTTCTCCTCCACGCCTTTTCTTGACCTTGTCCAATCACTTCAAGGTTGTGGGACATGGCCAGATGATTAAACAGTTGGAGAAATGGCAATTTGAGTGGTTGGAGTGTCTGACTGGGATTCAGGAGGTCTGTCAGATATTCCCTGCTCACCGAGTGTCTTAATGGGTCACCTAAGGCAAACTCTTTAATCTCCTGTCCTATTTTCCTTCCCCTAATAAAACACCTTTGATTTCTGCCTTGTTATTTTAGACTAGAAAACTTTCTTAATAAGCAATGAATAAACACCCAAGTGAGGTCTCAGGGTTCCTACTTTAAAGGATGGATATTAGTACTAAAATAAGGATCATCACACCTCTCTCACCTTCCCACTCTGATGGTGGAAAACATCTTCCAGCCCTTAATGTTGGCACCTTCCCATTCTGACTTATCTTCCACATTTCAAGGCTGTGCTTCAAATGCAGGAGATCTACTCCAGCTTCCTATAGGCCTGTGCAAGGAAGTATTTTGTTCCTTGGAAACCCAGGCCACTTCTGTATCTGTGGGTACACTTCTAGATCTAATTCACACTTCAGAAATGCCCAATTTACTTTCTTTTGAACATCTTCTTCTAGCAAAAGTCTAGGATGAATAGGTGCCTGAGTGAATTCTCTAAAGATGAATTGAGGCCAATGTGGTTTTCATCTCCTTTATATATGTGTTTTACTGTGTGGTGTCTCCACACAGTAGAAATCTTGCCTTCCCCCATGAGAGAAAATTTCCAAACAGAGTAAGAAGAGCAGCAGAAGGTAGAACTGAGCCCTGCAAGAGAACTGGCAGGATGATGCTGCCTCATTTAGAATTAATTTGTTTGTGCAGGCTTGTTAAAATGAAAGTGGCATTTTGTTTGCTCTGATGAAGGCAGAATTAATTTAACTACAATTAACATTTCTGCTTCTTCACTGGTGCTCAGCTTTTTTGCCTGTGATAGAAGATCATTTACAAACACAACTAAGAGTAAAAGCCCCCCTGAAGAGGGATTTCTATGTACTGACATGACAGTGTTTCCAAATACTGAGGTTTTTTTGTAGTGCTTTGAAGTTTTCTGCAGTTTTATTTTAATAATCAGTGTGGTTGATGTGCTGGTCACTCTCCTTGCAAAACAAGGAGCAGTTGTCATTGGCCATGAAATCAGCCATGGAGATTTTTGGTGCAGATTCCTCCTTGCTGTGCCTTGCAGTGTATCTTCATGGATCAGGTCAGCTCATTCCTGATCACCTGGAATATCCTTTGTCTGGTCTATTCAGAAAACTAAATTTTGGTGGAACCTTAAAGCTCAGCCCTTAGGCAAAGGATTGAATAGTCAAGCATCTAAGGGGTCTTGGATCAGAAGTTTTAGATTTGTTTCATATTTATCCATCTCTAGGTAGGTCCTGGTTAGGATGCCAGCTAACCTTAATCTGACTAACTCAGGGGAACACTTGGTTCTGCATTAAATTGATCTTTGCTGTGTGGTTTCACAGCCACTATGATAATGGAGAAATTTCACTTCCAGACAGAACTGGAAATGTCATATTCACATATTTATACTGACTGTTTTCTAAAATTCTTGATCTTTCCCTTTCCTTTCCTTTCCTTTCCTTTCCTTTCCTTTCCTTTCCTTTCCTTTCCTTTCCTTTCCTTTCCTTTCCTTTCCTTTCCTTTCCTTTCCTTTCCTTTCCTTTCCTTTTCCTTTCCATCCCTTTTGAAATCATAAATAATTTTGGGTATAGAAAGCCAGATTATTTGAGGTCATTAGCAGGGGTGGAGCATCAGCAATAAGCAGGTGATTTTAATTCAAGCTTCAGGTAGCTCACATTAAATTTTGTATTATCTTCCAGTAATAAATAAGTGGGGTCAACAGCCTTTGACTAAACACTGCAAGACTACTAAATTGTGATCCTCAGTGTACATAATATATTTTCTGTAGGTATATCATAAGTAGGTTTTAACAAAAACAAAAATCTAAATTATCTGTCAAACGTACCTCGTGCCTTGAAAGCATGTGATACTTATGGGAAAAAGATAAAAAAAGAAAAAGAAAATGGAAACCCAAACTCTTTGTTCTCTATTTGAATTGCCAGTTGTTTATGTTGGGCAGGGGAATGACCATAAAATGCATTTTTTTAGATATACATTTCAAGTTTTGTAAAGATATCCATGGGGATTTTTTTGTGAGTGAAGTTCTTGCCACAAGCACAATGAAGTGTATCATGTAACTGCTGTGATGGAAGGAAGATTGACTTGCTGCCACACTGTTGTTTAAATAGCTGCCAAAACCCATGTCTGATGAATGCCTTGCTATAAATGATCTCCACTTTTCACATCCTTCCACAAAGACCTTGTTAGACAAAGAGCTTATCTCCAATACTGCAAAGATTTAGTAATTTCTTAGTCATGTGTTACACTGAATCATAAAAAACACTTCATTTCAATATATATTTAGCTTTTATGAAGTAAAAGACTAAGGAAATTTGACAGTAGGTAATGCAAGATGCAGCTTTGATATGAAAAGGTAACTTTGATTAAAGAAAAAAAAAGGTAAAAATTGGCCTATATTTCAATTATCTATTTATACTGTTGGATGCAGAAGGAAAGATCACAAGCAGAACAATCACTGCTGTTTTTAAATCTGGACTGATAAAAATTCAAAAACTTTTTGCTAATAACTGAATATTCTGAGAACAATTCTAACAAGATCACCTGAAGTCTGTTCCTTCCAGTACCTAAAGGGACTTACAGGAAAGCTGAAGAGGGATTTCTCATTTTCACATGCAGTGACAGGACAAGGGGGAATGGCCTTACACTGATGGTGGTTTGATTAGACATTAGGATGAAAATTTTCCCTGTGAGTGTGAGGAAGCCCTGGCACAGGGTGCCCAGAGAAGCTGTGGCTGCCCCTGGATCCCTGGAAATGTCCAAGGCCAGGTTGGACAGGGCTTGGAGCACCCTGGGATTGTGGAATTTGCCCCTGCCCATGGCAGGAGGTGGAACTGGATGGGCTTTAAGGACCCTTCCAACCCAAACCAGCCTGTGATTCTCTGATTATTTGCAAGTAACCATTAAGTTTGTAGACTAGAATTTACTTCAGAGAGCTGCAATAACCCTGGCATAAGCTAGGGCTTAACAGCGCAAAATTGTATGAGGCAAGAGAAAATGGCCTCAGGTTACACCAGGGGATGTTTAGATGGGGTATTGCAAAAAAATCTGTTTCCTGAAAGGGTTGTCAAACCTTGGAAAGAGCTGCCCAGGACAGTGGTGGAATCACCATCCATGGAGGGATTTAAGACATGCAGATGTGGTGCTCAGGGACATGGTTTTGTGGTAACCTTGGAAGGGTTGGGTTAAGGGTCAGACTCCAAAATTTTAGAGGTTTCTTCCTAGCCTAAATCATTTATGATTCTATGAAGTTGATGACCAAAGATATTTCATCTATTCATAGCCTCACTCAAAATTCCCTGTCCTGGGGCAAGGGAAAGTTGCACATACATTGAACAAGCTATGGATTCCTGAGCAGAAAATGTCACAAACTCTGAGCTGGTACAGAGCCAGTAAAGCAGTTATTGAGATACCATTTCAAAAGCAGTCCAGAGTGAGTCAGGCAGCCTTGTCTATTTCCATGAGGGTCTAGAGGTAAAGGGGAGAATGAAACAAAAGATATTTTTGCTTAACAGCTCTGTGTCTTTGGTCTGTTTTACCGCCAGTATCTTGGCTGCATCTGCCACGTCTGTCAAGTGTGGAAGAGAACATTTGCCTCCCACCTCTTCTTCTTTGATCCATGCCTTCAAGTTGTAGCCTTTCATCCTGATTTTCTCATGAAAGAGAGCTCTTTCTCTTCATGAAATTTCCTCCCCTTATATGACTGGCAGGGATTATCCTACACTCTCTGCATCTGGTGAAGTGACCTTTCATGGCACTGAGGTGCATTTGGATGCTGATCCCACTGGCATGCCTTGACATGCTGCCTGGTTGCAACCAGGAGAGGTGTATGGATCTCAGGGAGATGTAGGGAATGGGAATTGCCCAATCCTCAGCTCACACATTTTCCTGAAACATTACAGACCTCTAAAATCTTGTAGTGCCTGAGCCAGTGTGAGGGAAAGGTGATTATTGTAGGGGTCAGATGAAGATTATTAAGAAAAGAGATGTGCCTTTTGCAGTGACCCTCTGAGATGGATTCCTTCTCTTAAAATCATTATTCAGGACTAATATTTTAGATTCATAGAATGGTTTGGGTTGGAAGGGACCTTAAAGACCATCCAGTTTCATCCCCCTGCCATGGGCAAGGGGCACCTTCCACTATCCCAGGTTGCTCCAAGCCCTGTCCAAGCTTAGATGCTTCCAGGGAGGGCTCAGCCACAGCTTCTCTGAGCAATCCATTCCAAAAGGAACACATAATAATAAATAAAATAACATATGTTTTAACCCATTTATAGCTGCTGTGTAATTTATAGCATATATCTTTTCCTGCAGTGAGCTAAAATGTAAATGTAAATGAGAATCTGGGCCCTAGTTCCCTGGTTTTTAACTAAATAATTAAGAAAGTTGCTTCAGTTAATGTTTAATTACTTAATGACTGTTAAAACTTTTAGAGACTGTGAATACTTACCTCTTCCACTAATTAAACAGAACATATTATTGAACAGGCCTTCAGAAAAACAGAACATTCAAGTGCCTAAATTTGGAAACCAAATAGGACTGCTATGTTCTCAGTTATGTCTCAACTCACCTTCTAATTTATAATGAATAAATCAAAATAAATGTATCCACTAATCTGTTAAGATGCTTTCATGACAGGTATGACTAGCAACATGATCTTGTTCCTGTCCTTCTTTAGCAGAACTTGCCACTGTCCTGTTTACTTGCCTGGCTCATTATGTGATGGCTAAAATTAACCTGAAAATTATCTGGTACAAGCAAGTCCAAGCACAGATTTGAATCCTGTAAAATACTTGAAGATGCTAATGCAGTGCTAATAATTAAAGTGAGGTGCTGTGAAACTTAGTGACTTACTTAATGTTTATAAATTATTTTGGAATACTCAAATGGGGATTGCATTCCTGAAATGGTAATAATAATGTTTATTGCAGTTGTGCTATTTGTAGATATCAATGCCCTCAAAAAAATGTGATAAACCTAAGAGAGGAAATTCGGTTTTTAAAGGGAAACTGAGATTACTGTTGGGAGATTTGTTGTGAGAGTCAAAGACCTTCACAGAATTTGGTATCCAAGAAGAAGGAGCCTTGTTGCAGCTGCCTCTGTTGCACTCAAACACGGATCCCACCTCCAGAGGATGGTTCACCCCAGTGAACCCACCACGGTGCACACACTGAGACATCCCCCACTCATGCTCCTATTTCAGTTTTGGGGTTTTTTTCCCTCGGTTCTGCCCTTGTGCCAAACACGGTTGTGTGCCCGTGCTCAGCACACGGCTCCTACCCTGTGCTCTGCATGGAAGTGCAGTCAAGTGGATCTTCAGCTCAGCTCTGTGCTGTGCATGATCCAGTGCAGCACTACAACTTTAGTAAGATACCATTATAGGCATAAAAAGAATCTTTTTTTAAAAAATTCTCAGTGATTTAGCTCAATGCAGTGGGACACAAATTATATATAAGCTGACTGGTTTTATGAGCTAATCAGGATTAATTTAATATCATCTATGAGCTCTGTGAGATTCCTCACATTTTTGATAAGTATAAAACTGTGTCCATCTTTTCAAACTACCAATTTCAGCATGGGCTGATTTCTTTTACAGCACTTATTATGTGGGAAGAAAGACTCCATTCCATATATTGCAGGATAATACACGTCGTTGTTCACATTACTCTGAAACAGTGGCTGGGAGCACTGAGCTGCAAAATGTGTATTGTTAATCATTGGGTCATTAACCTTAACAATGTCAATGCATTCCCCTATCAGATCCAACTAAATGACTGCCCGAGGTAATAGTTAAGAGAACATTTCACACAGATGAACATATTAATGCTTTATTTGGTTCTAAATGCAGTGTGAAGGATTTAGGTAGGAGCTAATGTATGTGAGGAGGAATAAGGAAGATGAAGCACAATTGGAAAAAAAGAAGGTTTAGCTTCCCAAAAGAAGGAGGGCAGTCCTCGGTTTTCTGCAGCTGAGAAGTGAATACCTAACTCTCTTTAGTTGCAGTCATTCAGGTAAAAAATTGTGCTAATTTGAAGAGGACCTAAAGACTTGAGTTTTCATTAGAATCCAGAGACTTTTCTAATGTCTAGCATCCAATTTCTATATCTAATGTGAGTTCTGTGATCAAAAGGCAGATGATGAGACTTGATTTATTGGGCTACAGCTTTTGGGCTTCTGCTTGAGCTGTGCTCTGCCTCCACCAGGCAAATCAGGTCTTAAATATCCCTTTGAAGCGAGAAGATGCCCACTACTACCCACCAAAATCTACTGCACATATCCAGTACAGCTGCCCACGAGGCATAAAACCTGTGTTCAGTGGCTCTTTGGGCCAGAGGAGAGCCTGGGAAGATGTCACCCAGCAGCAGACTTCTGCCAGTGACTTATTTTGCCAGCTGCTCTTTGTGTTACGAGTAGAGAAGCTGCCCATTTTTGTAAAAGGTTGCAGAGTTCACAGGTTGGGCCAGTTGCTGCCAGGGTGGAGTTCTGACTGTTTGTTATTGTAATCACCTGTCCTTTTCGTTAGCTACCTGTTGTTGATGGTTAAGGATTCCCCTTTTGTCGAGTGACACGCTGCTGCTTCCTGGAGGATGGCACCCGGAGGGTGGAGAGGAAAGGACATCGAGTCGGCATGCAAATGACATCGGATCCAGCATGCAATGGGAGGGACCCCTCACCAAACCTAGCCAAAAACCCCTAAAACAACGAGTCAACACCAAATGGATGAATCACAGTGATGTCTAGACATGAGAAAGAGAATCTAGTACCTGATAAGACCCTTTTCACCCCTCACCCTAGCTGTTGGCTAGACAGAGGACCTCAAATGTTAAACCGGAAAACTAGGGAATTTTCTGATGCTCTCGTGAGGATGGAACCCCCAGCTCTGCCCACAGACCAGTGGACAAAGCTCCACTCTTCCTCCTCCTCTGAATCGCTCCTGGGAGCAGCGATGGCATGAGCGCGGACCCATCAGTTCTCCCCACCCGAGCTGATTGCTTTTAATAAAGGCATTAAAAAGGAGAAAGGTGTCCTGCCCGTGTTTATTTCAGCTCCTTGGACCAGAGCAGAGTCTGGAAAGATGTCACCCAGCAGCAGACTTCTGCCAGTGACGTATTTTGCCAGCTGCTCTTTGCAGACCTCTGCCCAAGGCAAATCCCTCAAACCCAGGCTCAGGCTGGGTGGCAGCCTAGGGTGAACCTGGTGCTGCTCCTGGGTGCCATCATTTCCAGGGACCCGAAGGAAGTCTGTAGTAATTTCCTCCTGGTCATTTCCACATCAGCATCTGTCACTTTGTGGGGTGGCTGAGAAAGCCAGTGGCACAAAATAGCCTCTTGCCACTGCCTGAAAAATCCATGTAATCAGCAGCCATTTCCCAGGTTGCACTCAGGAAAAGGGCTCTAATAATGCACTGGAAATTGGATGATTGGTTCTGGTGGCCTGCAAATGGCCTGGAGGGTGTATAGAAAAATATTCAGATTAAAGGACTTCTGAAACAACTGCACCGAGCTTTTTCACTGCAGGTACTTTCCAACAGCCTCAGTTCTGGGGTTTTCACACTTCACTTGTGAGATTAAATACACAAAATTACACATTTCAAAGTCAGTTCCTATTAAGCTGTTAGATAGCCTAATGACTTACTGCTGTAAACACACAGTGTGGACTCACATTTCCTACAGAAACCAGTCCATTAATGCTGCCTCACCTGGCAATGAGCAAGAGCGTGGTGCTCTATAAATACCTGACAAGTGTTATCAAAAACCTGACACAGCAATTAATTAGGGACTCTATAGAAAGTGTGATATTGCTTGGTGGTGTTAAGAGGATGGGGCCACTGATTTTTCTAGTTTTGATTGCATTCCCTTACTTTCAGTAATGCTCCCCTGAAGGACCTAAAATTTTACTCTCCTTTCCTAATATCCATTGCAGTTATCATGTTCTCTTAGTCAGCACTTAGCAAAATTACACTGTTTGAAATGGCTGCTGAAGATGAAAAGTGGAAAATACTATTACACAAAGGAGTTTTGGTTGTTAATGTTATGGTAAAGTTCACCTGCTAGTTTTGTTGCTTCTGTCATGTTGTAATTCCTGGTGAATAAACACTGATAATTCTGCAGGAGTTGGGCCTCTGTGGTTGCATAGGCATGGAAGGAAAACTTTGGTAGCATGTTAATTCTAAGGAAGCTTTTAAATGTCCTATTCCTTTTTGGGATTAAGGATTTGGATGGTGATGAGGGGGAGTGAGCTTTTGTCATCAATTTTAATGAGACATTTATAATCTCTGTTGATTGTATTTAGGGTTTTTTATTGTTGCTATTTTTTTTTTCTTCACTCATTCAAGCAGTCACTCTGTGAAAGCTTTTTTTAAGTACTCCAAATCTATTCTGGTAATGAAGAAATGAATGTCAAGCAAAGCAATTTTTTCTAAATTTACAACTCGTTCTCTTTGACAAGACCGAAACTGACATAAAGAAAATATCCTTTATGTGTAAAAAGAAAAAGACCAAACTGCAGCTCCCCAGTCACATCCACTGGGATATAGTGAGGTGGCATCTTTTTCCATTACCATTTGTCTCATCTCTCCCAGTCATTGCATGTCACATTTGTTTATCTGAAGATGAAAAAGTAATAATATTTTATAGAAATTAAGCTTCTGCAGCTGGTAGGTCCATCAAGATTCAACTACTATTCCTGTCCATGTTCTCAGCCTGCCATCCCACTTTCTCTCTCTCTCTCCAGGTAATTGGAATTTGGCCCAGTGAAGCTAAAAGAAATGAAGAGCAGCAGAGTAATGTGCAAGCCAGGAATGTGAAAGGAGAGAGCTACTGCAGCAGAGCCAGCTGGGTATGGAACTGGCATTATAGTCTTAATATTTATGTGTACCACTGGCATAAATGTGTGTGGGACAAATTCTGCCTTCTCTCATTTTTCAGCATAGTTATAGTATTTTACTTTTATTCCTTTTTCCAGAAGAATTCAGACTCTCATCAACCCTTTGGCATCATGCAGCCAGTGTAACCTGGCTTTTAGAGGAGACTTGAAAAATCATGAGGTTTTTCAAGGCAAATCTTTGCCCCACTAGGCTCATTTTCCTCCCTTTTTACAAGGAGGTACTCAAAATTACTATAAATTTCATTCTGGAAGATATCATGCTCTAGAAGTGCAGTAATAACCAGGTCTGACTATTCTGGGATGAGAGTGGCTTGGTCTGGGACTACTTTGCTTTCCTTCCATGCTGCTGTTTATCTATCCCACAGTGGCAAGAAAGAAGCTGTTGCAGTAGATTTAAGCTTCCAATCCCATCTAGCCTTGTGGATAAATTATTAGGGCCTTGTTCCAAATCCAGCTTTGTTGCTACAAATCATCTGTCTGCATGCATGGCAAGCTTGGCTCCTGAAGATGATCTCAGATGCGCTCCTTGTGGAGCAGAGATGTGCTCAAGAAGCATAATGAATTGGGTTGTGACTGGCAAACAAATACATGACACTGAGGAGAGGAAGCTGTAGCCATACCTACACCGTGATAAGGAAAAGGATCAGAGATAACAAAGATGATGCTTGTGGGTTGATGTTCTGATAGAGCTGAATCTGAGTCCTGGTGGCATTATTTGAAAGGATATTGAGATAAACTGTTCCAGTTACTGTCATTGTTGAAATATGGGCTTTTGCCTGAATTTTTCAAGCTTCAGGTTTAGATTGGATATTAGGAAGAAATTTTTCTCTGTGAGGGTAGGGACAGGGTAGCCAGAGCAGCTGTGGCTGCCCCTGGATCCCTGGAAGTGTCCAAGGCCAGGTTGGACAGGGCTTGGGGCAACCTGTTGCAGACATTCTTTGTGAAAAATCCTTTCTGTAGGATTTTTCCTTGTAGAGCTGAGAGGCTCGGTAGCAAATGTAAACAATTATTATCTGCTGCTGTGGAATGCAACAGATCCACCCATGGTTGGTCCCCTGTAGATGTTTGGATCTATTGACCACTCACGGTGGAGCTGCTATCGCTCTCTGCCGAGACACAGACCTTTGTTATTCTTTCTTTCTATCTCTTTCTTGGCATAGTCAGCTTTTGAAGAAGCCTCTTTCCTTTCTCTCTCTATGTAGTATAGTTATAATGTTATATATGTATCCTAATATAATAAATCAAGCCTTCTAATAATAGAATCAAAATCCTGTCTCTTCCATCCTCTAACAAACCTCTGTGACCGCCGACAACAGCAACCTAGAAAAGTGTCCCATGGACAGGGGAGTGGAATGGATGATCTTTCAGGTCCCCTCCAACCCAAACCATTCTATGATTCTGATGGAAGTATAAAATATATTCTAGTTATGTGTAGTTAAGCCATTAACATATCTCTGTCTAAACTACAAAACTTTTCCTGAGCATTTACATAACCTCCATGTACTTATAACTGTCCCTCTTCACTGATGATACTTTGTCCCTGTTTTTCTTGTAAGCAAACAATTGTGATTGAACAGCTTTTATTTCTCTATATGAATATTTATAGAGTGAATGACACTGTAATGCATTGCTGATAATCTGGTGTGCTGTTGATTGGTTCCAACTGCTTGAGAATATCTGGGCTGACCAATTTGTAATTTGTACTCCAGATAACTTTTTGTTATTCTACTCCTTAACCTTTGATATACATGGTTCAATCTTCTTTCTAAGGTAGTAGAGAGAACAGGAAAATAATCTGGAAAATCAATAAATACTATTGCAATGTTTCTAAACTTAGCAAAATACCTAAATTCTAGGCCACACAACTAGGGTGAAGGTATCCATGCTGGGTTTTTTCCCAAATATTCCTTCATCCTGTAGTTACTTTACTCTTCCAACAGTTCTCCAAAAATACAGCCATTTCATGTTCTTTTGCTTAAGTTAGCACATTTCTCACTGAAGGCCCTCAAGGGAAGTGGAAACTCTGAAATTCGAAATGCGATTTATGCTTGCCTTGTAAAATGCCAGGGAAACTGCTTTAAGACTGTAATAACCCTTGCTGCTCATTCCATGAACATGCCTATAGAAAATGTTAATTTAATCAACAAATTACAGCTTCACACAAAGCAAGAAGTGTGGAAATACTGGCAGAGGAGGAGTAAAGGTCTCTCATAATTTTTATGTCTAATCATGAATTTGAGACTCTTTATTATTTCTGCATAAATGAAGAACTTCTCCTAAATGGATTATGCTGCACTTCCCATTCATTTTCTCCCCTGATTTACATCTACACACATGTCCATTAAAAATCTGTGAGAACTCACTCATGCTGACAGGAATGCATCTTAGCAAAACTGTTGATAATTTATTTAATTTTTTGCTTGTCAAATATGCTGTTTGAGAGGGAGCTCAAACAGAGAGCTCGTACTTTTAGAGGAAACCCTGCAGCTTTCACACTGGTTTCTCCCAACATTTTTAGCCCATGGATACTGATCACGGGATGCCTGACACAGTCTAAGTGTTCCCTGCCAAATGTTGAAGCAATGAAGTTAGAAATAGGAATATTGGAATGAAAAGGGCCAGAAATAGATTTCTACAAGTCAGCTTAAACATCCATTTGCAGTAGGGCAATATTACATTTTTCAAAGGCATGTATTAACTGATTAGATCACCTGCAAATGGAGTGTTAATTAATAATATCCATAATGAAGTGCAATACAGTTACATTTGCAGGAAAAGCTGACAGATCTATGTCATTCAGGCATTAATCCTAAAGATAATGGACCAAATTCTGCTCTGTGTGGGTTTTTTCTCAGCTTATATATGGAGTAATTCCAGGAGCACAGGCTGGCTGTACCTTCATGTGGCTGAATATTGAATTTATCCCATTACCCTTTAATGAAAAGCTCTCTGAAAATACCTGTCAGTGAGGCACGCTTGGGCTCTTGCCATCTGTTTGGCTGATAATAATTCAAAAGACAAAATACTCGATCTCGTGGAATGAGAGGAATGCCATGAAAGGGAAGACAGCAGCTCACAGTCAGTTTTACTTTCCTCTAATGCTAAACTCAAGTAATCCTTATTTCATGTTGTTATTATTATTATCATCTAATTCATGGCACCTACAGGAAATCTGCAGGTAAAAATTTTACAACAGCAGTAGATGGACTTCAAGGACCAATAGCAAAAAAAAAAAAAAAATTAAAATTTATAGATTGCATTGGTACTCTGATAGCAAACAATCCCATTTCCCTATTCAGGGATATACTCTACAGTCAGCAGGGAATGATCTGGTCTTTGTGGAAAAGGAATTTCAGTGTGTACATCAAAGCTAAAGTCAGGTCAGAGTCCATCACTCCTGTGGCACAGGAGATGCCACCTTGATTGACAAAATGGGAATACAACTAGACAAATTTTTGGTGGAAAATCTGATTTACTGCAGTGGGAGATTTTTATTAGGGTTGTAAAGGACTTGTGCACTCCATAACTGGTATAGCAATAGATCCAATAGAAGAAGAAGAAGATTCTGTTTTAAAGCCCACGTGTGCCTTTCAAAAGAACACAGAACCAGATGTTCTAACTTTTACTGTGTTTGGCATTGAGGCTAAAGGGATGTGAGGAAAGGGGAGGTGGGAGAAATTGATTAATGCAGTTATTTTCCCCAAAGAGATGTTTTTAGACACAGAATCAATATCTACCCTGCCTCAGTCTGGAAATGGAGCCTGCAGCAGTGTTGTGAGGGTGGGAAAGGGCAGAGGAACAGCAGGGCCAAGCGTGAGGAGGCAAGTGAAAAAGTGACCAAGGCAGCAAGGTCTGGTGGTCATGACTGTACAACTTCCCACAGCCAATAGGAAATGTTGATTTAGTGTGCTCTGGAGGCTGCTGGTGGCAGAAACACTCCAGCACAAGTCAGCACTGCACCACAGAATTTCTTGCTCACCAAACATTTATTCCAGCCCTAATCTGGGTGTACAGCCAACAGCACTAGTGATTAGGAGTTTCCTGCATCTTAACTAGGAGTTTCCTGCATCTTAAATTTTTGTTGCAACCAAAGTTAAATGATTTTAAGACTCTAAGGTCTCAAATTTGTCTCTTTCCCTGAGCTATGCTCACAGTAAATTTCCCATTAAGTTCTTTCCCAATGAAAAAAACCATGGAAGATCTCTCTTGATGTATGGAATTATTCAATGGGTAAAAAATGATGGGTTTTTATCCTTAAAAAAGCCACTAAAAGAGTGCATTCCTCACTCTACCCATTTCATACATAGTCTAATCTGTGTTTCTTACAGAATCACAGAACCTTTTAGGTTGGAAAAGGCCTCTGAGATCACTGAGCCAAACACTCACCCAGAACTTCCAGGCCACCACTAAGCCATGTCCCAGAGCACCACATTTATGTTTTTTGGATATTTCCAGGGATGGTGACTTCACCAGTCCCTTGAGCAGTCCATTCCAATGTTTGACCAGCCTTTTCATGAGGAAATGTTACTGTCCAACCTTGTGACAGAGCAGTTTCACTTCTTGCAGTGTATGCCTTGAGCACACACTGTGTTTCTCTGCAGGATAATCATTTATGAGATGTGTATTCCAGTTGTTCCCATCCACAAAGGTGGGAGAGTACAGAGTGGGATAGTTTGCTTTGTTCTGCAGGGGGCTTTGTAGCTCCAAGATCTCCTTGGTGAACTCCTAGAATTATTCCTGTAATTTCTATATTAACACCTTGTCCCACTTGACCTCCATGGAGGATGTAGGCAATGTAAGGTACAGGAGAAAGATGATTTTGTCTGTTTTATGGTGAATTTTTTAATTGAAGCAACCAGGCTGGAAGTGCCCTGAAGCAGCTCTGGATAAACTTAACAAAGTGAGTACATTGTGGTTTTATCTGTATTGAAAAGGCACTTTTTAAACTTTTTGATGTCTTAAGAGCTTTATGTGTCCCTCCCACATTTTTCCTCCAGAAGGAAGGAATTTTCTCCACCTCAAAAAGAAAAAAAAATAAAACTTCCTATTTCCAACAGAATAGTTAAACAAACTGAATAACTGCATAAATGCTCTGGCAATAATAACTGGCAGGTAACAAGGAGATTGCTGAAGGTGTTTGCAGGAATCATGAGTGACCAGCCTGCAGTTGTGTCTGGTCTGGCTTCAGCTTCCTGGAATCTGCAGCTGCTCTGGGTTTGTTTACCTTGCAGAAGGAAACACATATTTTCCATCACATGAAAGGAACTGCAATCTTTTGTTACTTGGCAAACACATCCCACAGATCTGAATGTGAGTCTGGTTCTGAGGTGCTTTTTCATCCACACAACTTTAGAAAGCTTCCTCAGTGCTTTTACTAGAGTATCTATTTCTTTATTGTCTCAAGCAAATAACCCAGACCTCTCTGATATATGTCCCCCTGCATCACTAAGGAACTCCATGACAGTTCCCCTCACTGCCTGGGTGGTTTTTTATGACAATTCTCAGCTTGTTTTAGTCCATTTCTGCTTTTCTTCTTGCAGCTGCCTTTTTTGTCATACCCTGCTGACCACATCACAGGTTCCCATGATGATTCTGAGCAGTGCAGCCCTTCAAGCAGAGATTGCTGGGCTGAAACTCAAAGAGCACAGTGTGCTTTGGAGCAAGGCTTTCTCCTTGCCAGCCCCTCCAGAGGATAGATGCCAGGATTTTTATTGAAACTCAGGCTTTACATTCAAACAGCCATGGAGCTGTAAGGACTTGTGCTGTTGTGTCATAAATCACAGAAAGGAATAAAAGTATATCCAGCAAGTGACTTGGTCTGGTCATCATCCACTGCATTATTCCTTGGGACAGTTATTTCATTCCTTGAGGGAGCTGAGATTTAAATATTTAAAGTCACAGGACTGAGGCAGCTGGGATTTAAATATCTGAAGTTGCATGTGTTCCTCCAAAACAATTGGTAGTTTTTGCTAGAGGCTCGCTATACAAAAATTGTTATAAATATTAATCTTAATTGCATCACTCAAGCCTTGATTGTAGCCTTAAGAGCTCTAATTAAAGATCAGTGCATAGGAAAGAGTGGTGCAAAGGAGAAAAAGGATGGTGTCTGTGGTCTTTAGGTCAACAAGGAGTATATGGTGAGTTATCCCAGCAGTAAGACACAAATTTAAATAGACACTGAGAAAGCTATGTTTAAAAAAAACAAAACAAAAAAAAAAAACCACAACTTTCCATGTAGCTGCAAAAACTGGAGGAATAGGTAATCTGAGACAAGGCAGGTTTTAAAAAAACTATTTGAAACTGATAATAGAAGTTCTTCACAAATGTTTAGAGTGACTTTTTCAGCAGTGGATGTGAAGGGTAGAAGTGTTGATAGGAAGAGCAGCTGATCAATAATAGTGCAAAGTTGAAGGCTGATACCTTGTAGAAATCACAAGTCTAACAGGAACAGGGTAAATGATTTTTTTAAAGCCTGGCACTTCCTAAAAGCTTTTTTGGGTATGCAAAGGATCAAACCCCACACATCGTGGAGGGAAGGATGGCAATCAAAGCAAGGTGCCAAAACCAACACCTTGAATAGTGCTGCCTGCAGGGATTGAGATCCCAGGCAGGTGGGGTGGTTGATTAGTATCGAGGTGAAGAACCAGCCACGCTTGATGTGTATTTATTTCTACCTCTCACTGATGATATAGTAGTCAGATTCCAGCAAAATTTGCCAAAGTCTGACATAGGAATGACAACCTGATGAATATAAAAGGTGTGAATTTTTTAAATCCTTAGTTTTTCCCTTATTTTAAAATATGTGTTTCTTCACAAGGCACTGTCATGTTTCCGAGTCTAGCTAGTTTTGAAGGATTTAAGAGTCAAAGCTCTCAATTTTTTACAGATTGTGTGTATGACAAGTGATTTTGTAATGGATAGGTGGTGTGGGGTCAAAAAAAAACCCATCTAAGCCACAAAACCGTGAAGGAAATGAACCTGCATGAACCAAGATAATTAGCTCATAAAGAAACTGTATTTTGATGAATTCCATTTACCAGGGGTAAAAACCGTGCCATCAAAATATGAACTTTCCTGAAACAGTCATACTGTGATGCACTTGGAAGAAATGGAATATTGAGGAAACACTGGAGCAACACCTTGGTAATCTTTAGGGTTTATGAACTGCTAAAGCAACTTCCCTAGATCTGCTAATTCAACAGGTAAACAGCAATTAATGAAAATTATGGATTATAAATTTATATAATGAATATAGAGAACATTAGGGTCTCCTTCTGCATTTTGTCTGGCAAACCTTGAATTCAAAAAGATTTACAGAACCCAGACTTCTGAGTGAGAGCTTCAGGTCTCTTGCTCACATTTCCTCTATAACCATCCAAAATGCTGATTGCAAAAGTTGAATTCCTATGGTGAGAAAAAAAAATTACACACAGTTAAGGATTGTATGGTAGCAAAAAGGATTTAGATCGATTATATCACCTTCATTTTGGCACAAGAAATATCTGCATATGTAACTTCAGAAGAGTTTGGTACTGCATGTTACTGATATGCTTTTTCCAAGTGGGCATTTTTAAAATTAAAAACAAGTTAAAAAATTCCCAATACTTGATAAGCAGAACTATTTACAGGGAGAAGGTGATTACTATCTTTCATTTATGTGTGCATGATAGGATGATTTGCAAGAAATAATATTCTGTTACTCAGACAGATGTTGATAAACCAATGACTAAAAGGAGAGCAGAACTTAGTAATATGTGGAAGGACTTGCTTTTCCATTAGCATAGCAAGAAATAATTTCAATGATTTAGCAGTTATGTATAAGTTTCCTCTTCTGTTTAACTTTCTTACCTGATTAAAAACCATAAACTTCTAGGCTGTGATAAATGGTCTCATACATCCATCACAACTGCTCAGAGAAAAATAGTTCTTAGGCATTTTAAGGATTTTTTAGCAGTTTTCAGGGTTTCATTTATAAATTTTATTTCCCCTCATGGGCATGCCCCATTAATCAACTATACATTGTAATTTTAGACCAAAAGTAGTCCCAATAATTTTCCTTTAATAACAGGTAATTATTTCAATACTGTTTCCATACTGAACAATGTGCTGTGCCCATGAACGAAAATTCAGTTTCTTGAACAGAAAGAATTTCCCCAGGACTGCAGACTTTGAAAGTGCTTTGGGACCTGCAATTTGGAGTTTTGTTTCTTTGGGTTTTTTTTTTTTTAGTTTTTTTTTTAATCAAGCAATTACTGATTATATATTTTTACTAGCACTTACACCTATTATGGTATCTATACTGATAAATTGGTTCACTGCCTGTCTATCAGCAGGGTTCTAGATCCTACGTTATTGGACTATAAACACATAATTTCATTCCCAGAGTCAAGTATGTAGGAAGCCAGTTAGTTTCCCTTGCTAGAAAACTCAGCAGCAGGATAAATGAGATCTGCATTTAAAAGCAAAAAAAAAAAAAAAAAAAAAAAGAAAGAAAAAGGAAAGAGGAACAATTATTTAAAGGTAAAAAGGATGCAAAGAAAAAATACCCATCAATGTAACTAGTCTGGGGTTTTATTAGCCAGGTTTTAGCTTGGTGTCACCATTTGGGGCAAGGAAGAGAAGAGTGATTGGATTTAGGAATGAGAGATCCTCACATCCACCCGAATCCTACCACTGGCACCGTTTGGTCAGTGGGATTCTGTGTGGGCTCAGGGTGGCTGGGTCGTGGTGAACATGAGAAGCCATCAGAAAAGAACACTTGGGGTTAGACAGCCTCAGTCCCCAAAGCCCCAGCTGACCATGCAAGCAGCATCTCCTCTGCTGGGGTTAACATTTAATGTGAGAAATGTGGCCTCACTGTGCTCTGTGAAGGACTCTCATAGGATTGATTGATTTTGGGGACAGGATTTCAGTCCTGTGTTCTGAGGTGGAGCTTTAAACACACTGTGACAACCTGTGAGTGCCAGCACCACTGTGCCAGCACCACTGTGCTGGTGAGGACAGGGGATGGGGACAGGGGATGGTGTGACAGTGTTCACAGGGTTTTTGGATGAGGGAAGAGACAAGGATCTGACTCCATGTTTCAGAAGGCTTGATTTATTATTTTATTATATATATTATATTAAAACTATACTAAAAGAATAGAAGAAATGATTTCATCAGAAGGCTGGCTAAGAATTGAATAGGAAGGAAAGATAACAAAGGTTTGTGGCTTGGACAGAGAGCCCGAGCCAGCTGACTGTGATTGGCCATTAATTACAAACATCCAACATGGAACAATCACAAATGCACCTGTTGCATTCCACAGTAGCAGATAACCATTGTTTACATTTTGTTCCTGAGGCCTCTCAGCTTCTCAGGAGAAAATATCCTAAGGAAAGGATTTTTCATAAAAGTTGTCTGCGACAGGATGGGGACAGGGGATGGGGCTGCCACCTCTGTGCTCTGCTGCACAGAATAACAAGGCTCACCCTGAGCACTCCCTGCTCCAGCCGTGGTTGTAGTTACAAGAAAGGAAGCAGCAACCCTTTTATTATTCCCTGTTGTAGAAAGGGAAGGTTTTATGAGAGGTGGGAGTAGGACACAGGACTCACGATTCATCACCTGGACATGCTGAGGTAAGATATTTTATTTAAAAGGCCAAGTCATTTACTTCTCATTCTGAGAAAGGAAAGCTGTGCACAGGCAGCATTCTTGGTGAGCAGTAATGAAATTCTTTCTTCCTGGGGTGCTTGCTTCTTAGGGAACAGCTTCTGTGGAGGTGACACCTCCTGGTGGCTCCTGTGCCACTCTTGCTGCCTGCCCCAATCTCATCCTGCCCAGTACCAGCCTGCTTTAGCAAGAAACAGGGACAGATCTCAACTTGCCCCTACTTCTGTAGGAGCTGAGGGTTGGTTTGGGATGCTCCCAGCACCTCACTCTCAGATC
This sequence comes from Setophaga petechia, assembly GCA_024362935.1. Lineage (NCBI taxonomy): Eukaryota > Metazoa > Chordata > Aves > Passeriformes > Parulidae > Setophaga > Setophaga petechia. Next base: position 1,734,413 of record JANCRA010000001.1, on the reverse strand, counting down.
TTATTGTGTTTTTGCTATCATCCTTCAGTCTCCATGGCAACCCTCCCTGCAGCACAGCCTCCTGTGCATTGCATGTGGGCGACATCCAGCTCTTACACACCTTATTGGATTTTTTGGGGTTTTGTGGCGGTACCAGTTGTGGGTTTCTCTGGGTCTGGATTGAAAGCATTTGAGATGGTAGTTTCATGTTGGGACTCAGGTGTTTATTATTTCTTATCAGTAAAACAGTCTCACTACTGTGAGTTTGGCAGCTTTTCATTAGAAGGCACAAAATGGCCAACAATCTCTTGTTACAAGGTCTTTTAAGACTGAGCTATCCAATTAAGAACTGACACCCGGATTATTTTCCCTTTTAACCCAGTAACTGATCCCACAGAGCCCACAATGAGGACTTTTCTGCCCAATTACAAAATGCCACCCAAACCCATGAAGAAGAAGGAAGAAGCAGCATGAAGAAGAAACCCAGGAGGACACCCTGTGCCCTCCATCTTGCTGCCATCCACAACATACTAAAAATCCCAAAACCTCAATTTCTCACCAAGTGATACACCTACACTACTCTCTATAATCTATTTCACACTTTTGTGGGTTCCAGTCTATCTTGAAGTCTGGGAAACTTTCTCCATGAATGAGGGTCAGAGTCAGTGCTGCCCTGGGGGTCAGGGCACCCCAGAGCAGACAGGGAAATATTCCCAGTGCCCTGGGTTTCCACAGGTTTTCTCTTCTGTTTATATTTTGTTATGTTTTCCTTCAGAAATAGTTCCTTTATTACAGACAATGAGCCTGCTGTGCTGCCACATGAACACTTGGGAAGCTCTTTCTGGGTCAAAATCATGCACTAATAATCAAGCATTGTTTTCCCACTCTGTTTCCTGAGGTTAGTTTAGAAATCCATGTTGGTAGCGCTCACGGCACGGCACTGGTGTTTGCACTGCTGAATCTACACACAAACCAAGGACAATTAGGATGTATGCAGTCATGCATGATCCTTTTGGAGCCATTGTACAATATTTATGGGTTTTTATGCTTCATCTGCTCTGAATTACATGTCTCGTTCAGCTGGAGCCCTGTTGAAAGCCTTGTGCAGAGGGTAAGGCTGTTACTGAGCAGTTCATTCAGGACAGCATGAATTTTGCAATATTGTTACCAACTTCAGATTCTTATGAATACAGTTCTCCCAGTCCCCATGATGCACTGTCAAAAGATTAAAAAAATATCATAGGGCAGCCTGAAGCAACCAACATCTGCTTTTGGACGTGTCATATTAGCAGTGACATTGCCCCCAGGAAATCGCTTCTTTTCTTCTGGTGGGATTTTATCTCTCAGCTTCCTAAAAACTGTTTTTGCAAATAAGAAAAGGGAAGGAAGAGGGATGAGAACAAAAGAGAAGTTGAAGGAAAAGAAGAGGAAAAAAAACCCACAATAAAACAAAAAGAAATTAGAAACAAAATAAAAATAATAAATAAAATAAAAAGAAAAGAAAAAGGGAATGGGGGAAGGGAAGGGAAGGGAAGGGAAGGGAAGGGAAGGGAAGGGAAGGGAAGGGAAGGGAAGGGAAGGGAAGGGAAGGGAAGGGAAGGGAAGGGAAGGGAAGGGAAGGGAAGGGAAGGGAAGGGAAGGGAAGGGAAGGGAAGGGAAGGGAAGGGAAGGGAAGGGAAGGGAAGGGAAGGGAGAAAAGAAAAGAAAAGAAAAGAAAAGAAAAGAAAAGAAAAGAAAAGAAAAGAAAAGAAAAGAAAAGAAAAGAAAAGAGAAAAAAGAAAAGATTCCAGTTGACAAGTAGCTCATGGAGAGTCTTTGGAAAACAAATAAAAACTGACTTTGCAGTTACCACACTGTTTCCCATTGCCCGTTTAAAGGAACTCAAAGTGTGCAGACCTGGCATTTAACGCAGGCTGACCTTCTTGTAACCAGTCCATGTCTTACCTCCTCTGGTCTCTTGATCCTGTCTGAGTGTTAGGAATATTGTTTCCAGGAACACTTAAAGGGCGAGGCTCCACAAGTAAACAATGACATCCAACAACTTAAAAACCTGGGGATTCCCAAGCTGAATTTGTTGATGGTGTCCAGTGGAACATTTGGTCTGTCCCAGTGGTGCTGGCTGTGGCACTCGGTGCCGTGGTTTCCTTGACATGGTGGTGGTCACTCAGAGGATGAGCTTGATGATCTTGTAGATCCTGAGGATCTTGTTGGTCCTGATGTCTTGGGGTCTCTAGCTGGTCTAGAGATCTAGTGACCCCGAGATGTGTTAGAAAATCTTTTTCCAGCCCGGCGGTGGAAGAAGGAATCAGAATTCTTCATTTCTAGGTCTCAAGGTTGTTTATTGTTTCTTATATATTACATTCTTTCTCCTTACCTGCCAAGGTCCACTCAGCAAGACAGTTAGAGGCACTCTGCCCACCTCAGAGGTGGTGTTATCTTTTTATACTAAAAACTACATGTACAATATTTATAATAACTTCCCAATACCTACCACCTATGTTAGACAGTGAGTTTCAACTCTAAACCAATCCAAAAGTGCCACCATCGCAGCAGAAGGTGGAGGCCAAGAAGAAGAAGGAGAAAGGCTGGACATGCCCAGATTCCTTCTTCTTACCTCCTGAACCCCCATTCTAAAAACCCCAAAAAATCTTTTTCACCCTGTGATAAATTCACTATCATTCTACTTAAACTGTCATGGCTTGTAATCCTTCATATAAAGGTTGGTAATTGTTTTTTCCAAGGGCTAAATCAAAGGCACAGGGGTCTTGGGCTCTGTGCCAAGGTCTCTGTGCCCCCTGAGCAGGGGCTCGAGTCCTGCAGGGCAGCCAAAGGAATTTCTTGGGTTCTGACACTGATGATCTCCTAGGTCCTGATGATCTTCTAGGTCCTGATGATCTCGTAGAGCCCTGATGATCTTGTAGGTCTTTTCCAACCCTACGGATTCCACGATTTCGTGATTTTGTGCAGCGTTCCACTGGAAAGAAATGAGTTTTGGTTGTTTTACATCACAAAGATTGTGTGAGGATAAAACTCCCTGACACTCATGAAGCTCATTGAGTCATCAGTAGGACAGCTTGGAAATAATGTTTTACATTACAAAATGGCATTATAATTTATTAACATTTTAAAATCTGATTTTTTTTTTTTTGGTGAAATTTCCCGAAAGAGGAGAGTTTCTTCCAGATGATTCTGGATGAAGTGAATGGTGAAAGTAGCACAAGTCTTTTCATGAGAGTGTTTCTCTGGAGAGTGGAAGCTGGAAATCTGAATGCTCTGCAACTGAAGACAGGCTGGAACAAATGCCTTCAGTTCTTGGACTCACAATCCAGTCTCTAAATGATAACTGACTTGTGTTTATGTTAAAAAAACCCCACCAACTGAATGAGTTAGTTTTGTCCAGAAGGGTGTCTTAGAGCTGAAATATGGCAGGAGATTTTACAGACATGAGCTCTCACCTGATGCTGAATTTTGGGGTTGTAGATGAAATCCATTCTTATACAAAGGAACCTAATTGTTCCAAGGTACAGGATAGTAAACATAAATAATTTGACATTTCCAAATAAGTAAATAAAACAAAGGTGTACTAAAATGCTTTTCCTTTCATGGAAAACATGCAATGAAACAGTACCTGGGAAAGACAAAGAACAGAATATTCCTTCCTTAATCAGGAAGATATGATATTTTGCAGAAAGAACATTTTCAGGAATTCAGGGTACTTTTTCTGAAAAATGAAGCAACACTTCCTCCTAAAAGAGAAAATTTTCTTCTACTCTTTTGAGTTTGTCCTTAAAGATAAAAAAATCTTTGTACAAATTAAACATTAGTGAAAATGGTATAGGAAAAAGAAAGTTTTACATACAGAAGGATAAAGCCAGGAGACAGATAAAGCAGAATAATTAATAGAAATATGCCTAAAAATTCTTCCTCTTGTTTGTTTTCCTGAAAAGTCATTGCCTGTCTTATCACAGTAAGGTAGCATAAATGTCCACTGCTAAGTCCCCTGACACAAAATGTATTTTATTTTGGGACTGTAATTTCTTTTGCACTGAGCCAACCAGCTTTTTATGAAATGAAAGCTGAGTGCAGTTCTCAGGAAGAGCACTCGGGAGCTCTGCTGTACTGACAAAAAATTACATTACTGTCCTAAAAGGTCTTAAATCCTCAGTTTGGCAGACTGAGCCACAGATCTCACATTATTGCTTGTATTTGATTGGAAAAAGAACTAAAACTCAGCTTCAGCAAAAAGCAGTTGAGGGCAAAAGTCCAATGTGATGTGGGCATTGTAGTGCATGGACCACACTGCCATTAACACTTTGAACAGCTACAAGCTGTAACTGTTCTTCCCTCATATTTTAATTCTCATAATGAAAAAACATCCTTTTTTACTCCTTCAGGGGTTTCCTATGAAGAGTCAAGGAGTATTATTTCAGCATGGGTGAGTTACATCTGCAAAACCAAAGTGAACACCTAAAGCTCTGGAAGAAGATTTGTGATTTTCAACTTTGCTCTTTCAATGAAAACATTTTTTCTCTCACATGGAATACCTTAATATAATAAGGAGACAAAGATTTGTCTGCAATCTAAGAGTCATCAAATTCATTGACGTCCTGTGTTTTATATCAAGTTAATGCCTTGCACTGATTTCACCAACACAGAAGACTAAATATTCTGTAAGAGAAAAGAAAATAAAAAATGGTAAGCAATTCCTTCAAACAGAACCTTAGAAATCAAAGCACTCATCAATCCACACACAATTTTTCCTGAGGAAAAAGAAGAATAGAAATGAGCTGCAAGTGTTGTGTTTTATTCATGTAGCTAATTCTTGAGTCTTAATCCATGGATTTATCTAGACTAATACTACTGTAGAAAGCAAAAAAAAAAAAAAAAAAGGAAAAGAGAGGTGAAAAATGTTAGTCACCCCATTTGAGGCTCTCTGCTACTGAATGACTCGTTACAACCTTTAAGGCTTCTGCTCTGATCAGAGAACAAAGAGAGTCTTTTTAGGTGCATGGTTCAAAGCACAAACAGCAGATTTTTGCTTGAACTGCCCTGTAAAGGAGCCTGTATCAATGGGCAGGAGCAAAAGGAGCTGGTCCCTGAACATGACTGAGCTGGGTATCACTGGATAACACAGAGATGCCCCAGTGACAACATGAAGTAAAGCTTCCACACTGATGAATGGCACAAACTATTCCCAAGATGAGTGGCTGAAGTATTAAATTATAACAGTGCTGGATATCTGCCCTGTGTGGCACCATATTCTTATTCTTTTGTTTCAAGTCAGAGAGTGGAGTTATTGCAGATGAGTGAGAAGGCTTTGAGTTTAAGTGCCAGAGGCTAAAGAGATTTTGCCTCGGGATAAAATACAGGAATTATTTAAGAACTGAAAAGTATTGTAAATTTAATAACAATCATGAATAAATTAAACAAGTCTAATTAAAAAATTATAAAATGATAGGTTCTGTAAGAAAAGCCTGACTGTGGAAATTGTTCTGCTCATGTGGAAACATTTAACTTTTCCCATCCCAGTGCCTGCCTTAGAGATGATATCGTTACCTTTTTTAAAATTGTGCTAACACAGTGTCTTTATTCTCCATCTTCTTTCAGTAAATACCAGTTACCCAGTTCAGTTGTAATTATCTACATCTTATACCCCTTGATTCACCTTTCTCTTCATGGCAGTCACATGGGAGGAGCACAGAGAAATTACCTGAGCAGCCAGGGACTGGGGCAGGAAGATAAAGCCCTGATGGAATTAAATGTGGCCAGTAACATCAAGAGTAACATGAAAATCTTTAAAGTCTCATTCAACCCAAACCACTCTGTGGTCATAAGCAAGGAGTAACAAACAAACCTCCCAGGACTGTCTTCTATTTCCCTGGATATTTCTCCCTGAATAGCCACAGATGCTATTCCAGGAGTTCACTCCTATTGTTTCATGTAGCAGCTTCTCTGTTAACCATAATTATCTGCTCCAAACTCTGTTTCTGGCTTCATCTCTTCTGGTTGCTCTTTCCCTGTGTCTTGCTGAGATACAGAACTTTACTCTGTGTTCGGTTCATTGCACAGAATCCATTATTTCACTGGCAATAAATGTGAAATGATGTGTTGTTGATCACAGAGCTTAATAAAATCCAGGTGTTTGGTATCCAGAGTGAATTGTTCTTTCTATACCAAAGGATTTGACTTCTCCTAGAATTGCATTTTCCGTTATCTTACCATTTATTTTCCTTCTATCATTTATTTCTAATGTATCTGCCATTTGCATATATTCTGCCATCACATTTACTATGTAATTTTTAATTAAATTAATAAAGCTGTCATACCTGAAAGTGCCCAGAGATGATCTGAGGTTCAGCTGGGTTTGGTGCTCCTTTGATAATTCTGGTGCACACTCAGTATTTGCTAAGCCAGACCCTTCCTGCTTTCCTGTACGTGGTCCAATGTTAGAAGCAGAATCCTCTTCTATTTATTTACATGAAAATAGATCTTACTAATCAACAATTGCCATTTAAGTGGCTCATTTCAGACTCAACCATGAAACTATTTAAACAGGCAGAGCAGAAACATACTTTAACATGGTAAGTGAAATAATAGGATCACAGAACCATGGAATAGTCTAGGTAGGAGGGGATCTCAAAGATCATCCAGTTCCACCCCACTGCCATGGGCAGGGACACCTTAAACCTCACCAGGATGCTCCGAGCTCGATCCAACACCTGAACACTTCCAGGGATGGGGCAGCCACAGCTTCTCTGGACAACCTGTTCCATGTTACTGGCAGTTAATGTTTTAAAACTCCTTTTTCCAAGTGGTTGAACAAGTTTAAAACTTACTGGCTTTTTGGTTTTTTTCATTTCATTTTTGTGTGATGACATATTACATGTGTTTTAATCTCATTCTAGAATTTCCAGCAACTTCCACTGGAAAAAAACCAAAACGTATTTGTAACCATCATATTTTCTGAAAAATCCCCTTTGCCCAGGATTTTCTCCTGGGAAGCTGAGAAACCTCAGAGAAAAAGGAAAACAATATTAACTCGTTTGCTTCTCCGGTGTTTTGCTGCTTTGGAATATAGTTGGAGATTGTTTATCCAACAGGTGAATTGTTTTCACTTAATGACCAATCACAGTCAGGCTGTGTATGGACTCTGAGGAGAGTCAGGAGTTTTTCATTAGAATCCTTTAGCTTTCTGCAAGTGTCCTTTCTCTATTCTCTAGTATAGTTTTAGTATAGCATTCTTTAATATAATATAGATAATAAAATAATAAATTAACCTTCTAAGAGCATGGAGTCAGATTCAGTTTTCCTTCCAACGATGGGAGTCTCAGAAAATACCACACATATTCACATAGATTTTTATATATATATATTTCCCACTCTTCTGCAAATCCAAATTTCCAGTGAGGAAAGATGCTGAGGAAATGATCTTTCAGCTGTTTCAGGGACAAGAGATTCTCTTCAACACAAGTCTCTGCTTCTCATGCAGATGAGCCTGTGCCCTCCCCAGCACAATCCTGCTTTCCTCCAGGGCTCTCATCTGTAGCAGCTCTCCACGAGATGAACACACACAAATGGACAAGGCTCTCCAAGGCACTGGTAAGAATTACATTTACTGTGAGATAATGTGCCCCGTGGTGGTTATAGCTCTGTCTTTTAGGAGCAAGCTGGATGCACCTGCTGGCAAAAGTGGGCACAGACTCGTAAAGGTTTCCATCACTAGAGATTAATTCTCTGGTATGACACCTCCTGCTTCAAATTAGATGTAAACATTTAATGTTAAGGAGCAGCATATTCTTCACTTGATAGTTTTTCTATACCAAGTATATTCTGCTCCTTGGGGCTGTTTTTTAAATGGTGTTATTTGTTATTAGCTTCATAGCTGGCATTTTTAAAAGTCATATGTTAACATATGTGCTGCTAAATAATTCCTTATATTCACAGAATATATAGTTACATAAGGAATGTGATGTATAATACTTGGTGTAAGCACACACTTCTCCATCTGCAGTTCTTTCTACCTTTAATGGAAAAAATCCCACAGAAAGTATAATATTTTAACTCTTTAAGCCATTTCTGATCTGTATTTAATGCCATCATAATACATTTTTATTGGAAAAATAATATGTTTAATATTTTGCTACAATTACTCCCTAATGTCATATTCCCTAACAAAATTCTTAGCCCATTATTTCTTTGAAAAAAATCACAGCCTTCCACTCTGTAAGTGTATTACCCAACTGGGACATGTTTTCTTGGCTGGATTTCTTCCTTTTCTTTCTTTTACTTACAGGCAGAGAGGTGGAAGGCTGATGAGGAGCCAACTATAAATCATCCATTTTCATAACGGTGTTTTGATCAACCTCTGGAACTGAGGAAATGATCACTGCAGCCTTTGGATGTGGTCTAAATTATGCCACAGGCTGTGGTTCCCTAAGTGACCATACAACACCTGCAAACTTCACATTCCTGCCATTATTTTCTTATTACTCTGATAATCCAATCTTTTCCAGTATTCTCATCTGGAAGGTGGTAGCTTGAAAGGCAGAAGATAAGATCAGGAATTTAGACTTTTATTTTACAGAAATGTATTTGTGTTTTTTCCCTTTCCTGTTAATAAAGCCATGGAAATTCTGAGTAATTTCTACCATATCCACAACAGGCCATTTCACTGGGTTTTTCTCCATTCAGTAGACATTATTCCAGCACCAACTGGAATAATGTGTCAGTGGGGATCCCTTTTTCTCCTTCCCCTGGCACAAGCTCCTCTGGGACAGGATTGCCTTAAGCACCAGCAGCCAGCCAGGGATGCCATAAGGAAAGCAGTGACTTGTGTTGTCATTGACCTTTGGGAAACTGTGCCTCTGGAAATGCAGTACCAAAGCCTATAGCAGCAAAAATGAGACTACACAAGGAACTATACAAACTTAGTCAGCTGGATCTTATCACATTCATGTGGAAGAGATAAGCACAGTCTGAGGCACTGAGGTACCTCAGAGAGCAAGATACAAGGGACACCGATTCCCTGATGACTCAGGTAAGTCCACAGGAACCCTCTGGTTGTGAGAAGTTGTTTTCTGGCTTTTTTCATTAGATATTAACCCCCATTTTTCCAGACAGTGACACTGGCTGAGCAGGAATGTGTGCACGAGCCTGTTAAAGGTGTGTGAACCAGATCTGTGCAAAAAGCCAGGTTTTGCATGGTGTGGAGGCACCAGCTGCCACCAGTTCTGGTCGTTGGGAAATATTTCTTCACCAAAAGGGTGCTCAGGTGTTGGAACAGGCTGCCCTGGGCAGTGGAGGAGCAGCCATCCCTGGAGGGGTTTAAAGGACATGCAGATGTGCCACTTGAGGACACGGTTTAGTGGTGGCCTTGGCAGCGCTGGAATTCATCTCAAGGATCTTTCCTAACCTACATGATTGTAGGATTCTGTGTTCCCTCCACTTGGGACCTCAGGTCCTCAACACCTTGACAAGAAATTCTGAGCACAGGGTGTGCATCCATCCTGCTGACATCCCCCTTGCTCCTGTTGTCTGGAGAAGGCTGAGGACAGGAGGCCCATGAGATGTACAGCTCTGCACATGGTGAATGACACAAACCTCAGCCCTGCCAGTCCTGGCACATGTGCAGCAAGGGTAAGGAAAACTTCTGAGGTGTCTAGAAACTTGTATTTGGAACTGAAATTCTTAAGGGATGTGAAATTGTCCCCAGAAATCCTCACTAGAACTGCCTGTAGTATTTTCAGAACTGAGTAAATCCAAGTCAGACCTCTGTGAGAACCCAACTGGATTTATAGAATCCATTGAAATAACTGACCCAACCACAGCAAAGGTCAAAATTTTAAAGATATGGTCAGAGAGAGATTACATGTGATGCTTCTTTAGGTGGGGCAACCGTTGGTTCAAAGGCCACGGCTCTGTCCATTGGGTTGGGATCATGTAGCGTGTGTTTCCCTGGTGCCCAGGGTCTGTCAGTCCATCCCAGGGTCAGTCAGTCCATCCCAGTGTCTGTCAGTCCATCCCAGGGTCAGTCAGTCCATCCCAGGGTCAGTCAGTCAGTGCCAGGATCACCCTTGGGGCTGGGGACAGAGGGGCTCAGGGTTCCTGGGGGGTGCCAGGTGCCCAGAGAGGCTTTGGGGATGTTCCAGGTGCCCAGGGTTTTGTTGCACACTGCTGCAGGGATGGGGCCTCGGGGGACTCTTGGTGTCTCTGGGTGTCTTGGGTGTCTCTTGTCCTTCCATGGAGCACAGCCCAGCCAGGGAATGACCATCAGGGTGGCTTGGGCTGCCCACTTTGTCAGAAGAGCCCCAGGAACTCCTGCCCAGTGTTTTGTACTTGGGGTGATGTTGTCCAGAGCTCGCTGAGAGGGGATGGGGTGGGCTCTGGGACTCGTCAGCTGGGTGATGAGGCTCTGGTGGCTGTGACATCACAGAGGGTGGGTCACAGTGGGATCTGTCCCTAAGGTCAGCACCAGGCAGCCCCACTGCAGCTGGACTGGGGTGATTCGTGTGTGCACGAGCACGGGGAAGGCTGGGCTGGATGGGGCACTGGACAGAGGCCCAGGGTGTTCCCAACCCTGAGTGAGGGCTGAGCCCTTCAGAGCAGGGCAAGGCTCTGCCCTTGGGGCTGGGGACAGTGGGACTTGGGGCTCCCTGTGCTGGCTTTTGGGCCTGTCCCTGCTTTACCAAGAGACCCCTTGGGACCTCCTGCAGTGGGGTTTGGACTTGGTGCAGATGCCCAGAACCCACTGAGAAGGGGGTAGGGTTGCAGTCTGGAGTTTGTCAGCTCTGGTGGCTGTGACATTACAGGGAACAGAGACAGTGGGAGCCATCCCCAGGGACAGCACCAGGCAATCCCCCTGCAGCTGGACTTGGGCAATTGGTGAGTGCACGTGCACAGGGAAGGCTGGGATGGATGGGGAATGGGACAGATGCCCAGGGGGGGTTTCTAACTCAGAGTGAGGCCTGGGCCCCTCAGGGCAGGGCAGGGTGCCACTGGTGGGCTGGGAGGCAGAAGGGCTCAGGGTTCCCAGTGGTGCCAGAGAGACTTTGGGGATGTGCCAGGTGCCCCTGGCTCCATGGAATGCACCGGCATGGCAGGGATGGGGCCTCAGGACAGTGCTCAGGTGTCTCTTGCCCTTTCATGGGGCACAGCCCAGCTGGGGATGACCATCAGGGTGGCCTGGGCAGGATGGGCCCTTTGCTGTCTCCAGGCAGGGTCTGTGGTCCTTTCAAGCCTGTTATCTCTGTTGGATAAACCTTTCTCCCATCTCCTCCAGGACATGACTGTGACAACCATTCTTCTCCTGGCTGTGCTGACTGTCCTGCCTGGGCAGACACAAGATTCACAGATTGATATGGCCATGGTCCGGCAGATCCAGCAGCGCGAGCAGTTTCTGAAGCAGGAGGTGATGAGGCTGCAGCAGGAGCTTGAGTGGATCAGGTCCTCCCCACAGGAAGGTCCACTCCTCTCTGGGTTGCAGCTCTGCCTCTTCTGGGCTGCTGCAGTAACCCTGGTCATGGAGTTCTGCTGGCTGGCCTGGCAAATGAAGCTTGCCCCTTGCAGCTGCTGTGCACAGGACAGCTCTGGCAGCGAGGAAGGAAATGACAGTGAGGATGAGAAGCTCAAAGGACCCCGCCAAAGGGTCAGGCTGTTTTCTGTGCCCAACCTATTGCCCATGCAGGAACTGTCTGAAATCTGCAAGGATGTGAAGAAGATGATGCATGATGTCCTCCGCGTCTGCCGAGTGCTTTCCAAGGACACCTTCATGCCGGAGATGCACCCGGCCACCGGGAAGAACGGCATCCATGAATCCTGGAGCATCTTTGAGGACAGAATCTTGTACCAGCTGCTCGTGTTCCTGCAGCCACCCCCCAGGCACTCTTTCAGGCTGGAGCTTTACTGTGAGACATATCTGCCAGAGAGGTGCTCCAACATTCGTGTGGTGCTGGAGTGCACCTGCTCGAAGAAAACGGAGAATAGTCCATGTTTTGCCCACCCCTCCAAGACCAGTGAGACCCACCACTCGTCCCTGATGCAGAACCTCTGCACAGGCTCCTACTTGGACGTGGAGGAAATCGCCTGCTGGGTGCAGAACCTGGTGCAGACAGCCTGGGAGCTCCTGCCCCAGTGGCAGGACTGGCAGCTGACGGTGCTGCCCAGCTCCCACTCCTGCCGGCTGCTGCTGAGCGGCCCCTTCGACATGCAGCTCTGTGCTGTGCTGGTGTTTGCCGTGGAGCAGGGCAGCCCAGGCACCTTCCTCATCCTTCAGTAGGGGTGGCCAGCGTCCCCAGGGGCTGCTTTGGGCTGGGGATGGGTGGGAATTGGGAGCAGACACAGACAGGGACAGCTGAGCTCAGCTGCCCAAAGGGATCTGCCGGACTATAGAACATGGGATCAGAATATTGAAAGGGGAGGGAGAAGGAAGAGGAATGGGACACGTTTGGAGTGAAGGCATTTATCTTCCTGAGTCACCACAACAGGTGATGGAGCCCATCTTTCCTGGAGATGGGTGAACACCTGCCAGCCCATGGGCAGACAAATGCCATAACTCCAAACATCTCCTCAGAATCACAGAGTCACTCAAGTTGGAAAAGACCTCTGAGGTCCTTGAGTCCATCCTATGTCCCAACACCCCCATGGCACTAAGTGTCATGTCCAGTCTTTCCTTAACACCTCCAGGGAGAGTGTTAAATACCTCAGCCTTTTCCTTGCTTTTGGTGACTGTGTTCCCTCCAGGGTCCAGTAAGGAATGGAGGTTTTCCTTGGCCCTCCTATTGCCATTAATGTATTCATAAAACAATCTTTCATTATCCTTGACAAAAGTGGCCAAAGAAGTTCTGAGCTTTTGCCTCTCTAGTTTTCTTCCTACATGACCTAAAGACATCCACAAACACTTCCTGAGCTGCTGCCCCTTTTTCCAGGGGTGGTTCCCTTGCTGGGCTCACCAGCTGTGCCAGGAAGTGAAATTCTCACCCACACACTCCAGGGCCCTCCCAGGCTGCCCCTGCTGGGTTGAGTTTCCAGCAGGCATCCAGCAGTTTCCTCCTTCTTCCTTCTTTCTCCCTCTTTATGAACAGATTCTGATGGCATCTGGTACAGAGCATCCCTTTGGGGTGCCCTAAGCCTGACCTTGGGCTCAGCTGTGCTGTGTCTACTCCCAAATCCCCAGGTACCCTCTTGTGGTTCCAGCCCCAGCCAGAAATTAACACCACACAGCCCTTGCTCAAAACCCTTCTCTTCCCCACCACCCTGGTGGAGCGGGGAGGAGAATCAAAAGTAAAACTTGTGGGTTTAGAGGAGTTTAAAAATTAATCATTTAGAGAAGCTTAGTAACTGAAAACAAAGTCAAATACCATAATAGTGGTAAAAATAATAATAATATTGATGATATGACTGAAAAGAAAAAACCTCCAAACATGTGATGCACAATTGAAGTGCTCACTACCTACTGACCAGCAATGCCAGAGCTGCCTTTCTGCACCAGATCAGGGAGTTCCAGATAACTCCCCCAGTTTATATGCTGGGCATGCCATTCTCTGATGTGGAATATTCCTTTGGCCAGTTCAGGTCATCTGTCCTGGCTGTTCTCCCTCCCAGTTCCTTTTCTGCACCTTCTCACTGACAGAGCATGAGACCCAAAAGAAAAAAAAGTATCCTTAACTTAGGATAAATAGGACTTTGTAAAAACAAAACCATCAGTATTTTGTCAACATTTTTCTCCTTATAAGTCAAAAACACAGCGCTGTACCAGCTATTGAGAAGGAGTTAAGTCTATCCAGGCAAAGCCAGGCCATCCCCAGCCCCCTCAGCATCCTGGCAGTGTGAGAAGCAGAAAAGGCCTTGATGGTGTGCAAGCACTGCTGAACAATAAGAAAAACATCCCTGTAATATCAACACCCTTTTCAGCAGAAACCCCAAAACAGCCCCACTCTGGTCACTAAAGAAAATTAACTCAACCCCAGTCCAAACCAGCGCACTGAGCAACAAGTTTTGAACTATTTTCTATGGTACAGAGAGAACAAAATTCAAGCACCAAAGCCTGCTAGCTAGTTCCAGTAATAGTACAAAGGTCATTTTTCCAAATGGCCAAACTGCACCCCCAGGCTTTCAGAATTATGTGCTGTGTCATTATTAAGAAAAATCTCATTGCATTAAGAAGCAACCATTGCTTTTAAAAAGACAGAGGCAGTGGGTTTTTTTAAAAATACAAACCCAAGAAAGCCTTATCACAAGAACAGTGTGAGCTACATTGGAAAATAAAGTTTGTAGTCCAAATTGAGATTTCTCTGGCTCCTGTTTCTGCCAGCAGCCATCTCACTGAGGTCTGACAGGTGTTTGCAGGGTTGCTAAGCCCCTGGGTTAAGTCAGTGCATGAGGAACAGTGAGATTAAATTATTCCTGTAAGTAGAGTTTTGAAAAATTAATTGAAAAGGTGAACTACTCTCCCCAAATAAAAATATATGAAAGCAGACCTCAGACATCTTATGGTATGGGGAAGTGGACAGAGAATGCCCCAAGTCTCAGCTTAATATTAGCTGGAATATCAGACTTCAGACTTGACTCTAAGTCAAAAGGGAGGACCTGTACCAGCAGCTGTTGCAGTGTGTCGCATAAGCAGCCATGCACTAATTCAGCACTGAGAGTTGTGAATAAGCAGCACATTTCAGGGCTTAGAAGCAACTTTCCTCAGGAGGACTACACCTAGACAGTCATAAATAAACAAGTTCTCATGGTTTAACATCACAATTCAGCAGATTTGCTCAAGCTCAGCAGCTGTGGGATCTAGATGCTGAGATTTCCTGGTGGGCCATTTGAATTCTCTTTCCACAACTGTTTTTCCAAGTCCACAGACAAGGGGCTGGCAGATTTTACTCTATGTTTGCAGGGGGGTGTCATGCCCAGAATATTAGTGCCGCTGTTCATGTGAGAAGAATCAACTTGATCACTTGTGATGATCTCTTTATAACCCCATCGGGGCAAAGCAGTGCTAGAGCAGAGCTAATGGAAAGTGCAAAACCTCAAAACATGCACAGTGCAGACACTCTCTCCTCTGCAGGTTGTTCCCACTGAGCTGCAGAGCTGGATTTACTGTGTCAGTGTTGGGCAGAGGGAATCTCATTTCTCAGCATCCCTGGCTGTGCTCACAGCACTGGAGGCAAAGCAAAACCTCCCACAGCAGAGGCCTCCAGTCCCTCTGGCCAGTGGCAGCAGCACTCCCTGAGCTGCTTTATTTGCTGTGCCCTGGGTGCTGACATGAAACATGCCAGCTCTGTCAAACTGAATGGATTTTTATTCTATTAGCAAAGATTTTGAATCTGCCGAGGGCCTTTCAGCTGTAAATCACAAAGTGTACTCAGGTCACATCCTATGTCCCTGAGCTGTGATGCCTCTACTAAATTTTGTTATCTCCAGGCTGGTACATTCACAGTCACCTGCATGCACCTCTCTGTGTGAGCTACTTCTTTCTGACTAAACACAATCAGCAAAAATAGAATTTTCTACTCATCCCATCTCTGTGGGACTACAGAAACCCCTGACATTTGTCTGTAAGCTATATTGTACACCTGGCCAGAACAATTCAGATTCACCAAAGACTGTGTGGGCCTGCTGTGTCCCTTCAGGACAGTCAGGGTCTGCCACTGACCTCTTCAGGTGTCAGCTAAACTTCAGTCTTGAAGCTCAGGACAGGGCTGGACATCTCATCCACATCCCACAGCATCACTAATACATTGTCTTATCTCTTGCACAAAGTCCTTTATCTAGGAAGTTTGCTTCAGTAATAAAGCAAATAGGCAAGTCAGTGTCTCTGCTGATTGTGGATATTTATTAGACATCACAGAATCCACAATAATTGAATCTTCTACCAGCTGCTCTTGTTCCTGCAGGCACCCCCTGGTCACTCCTCCATCCTGGAGCAGGACATGGTGGGGCAGCACCAGAGAGGTGCTCTGACATCCCTGTGGTGCTGGAGTGCTCCATGGATGATGGGATGAGTTTTTCCTTGTGTTTTCCCCACTACTGGGCCAATGAGCTGCCTGAGGATCAGAGCTCACTGCTCCTGAAACCCTCTGCACAGGCTCCTGCTCACACCTGGAGCCAATCTCCAGCTGGGTGCAAAGCTGGCTGTGTTCAGCCTGGCTGTGTTTGCCTCAGTGGTGGCTGATGCTGCTTCTGCTCCTTGTGAGCAGCCCCTCTGAGGCACAGAGCTGCTCTGAGATGGTTTTGGAAGCCCCTCTGAGGCACAGAACTGCTCTGAGATGGTTTTGGAAGCCCCTCTGAGGCACAGAGCTGCTCTGAGATGGTTTTGGCAGCTGCTCTGAGGAGCAGAGCTGCATCAGTGTGAACTTGACTTAGCCATAGCAAATCTAGGGTTGGTAAAACCTATGCCAGCCACCATGGTCATACAGGAGACCCAAATTAACCTTATAACAGCATAAAGACTGGTCACATGTAATCCAGGTAGTTAAGATTCAAAAGCAACTGAGCTGTCACAAGCCCAAGATGCCAATAAGGCCTTCCACCAAAGAAGATCTTAGAACAATGATTAATTGAACTCCACGAAAGCCAGGAAGCACCTCTGAGGAGCAGAGCTGCTCTGAGCTGGTTTTGGCAGTGCAGGAGGGCAGCACAGGCTGATCCCAGGGTAGGCACCAGCCAGCATTCCCAAGTTTAACTGGGGGAGAGTCAGACTGGGAAGGGCTGAGGCTCATGTGGGTTTGTATTTTTACTTTGTTCTTCCCCAAGGACTGGTTTATTCTGTGGTAGAGTTAGACTTCTATTAAACTCAGTATGGAGCTACATATACTACATCTACCCAATGTACACATTTTTTATGGTTTGAGTGAACTTTTTCTATGCCAGTTGTGATTACATGCTCATGAAAATGATGGAAGAGCTTAGGAACACCTCATTCTATACATTCTGGCTGCTGAAACCCATAACAATTAATATAAACCAGTTGATAACCCAGGTAAATATTTAATTCACTTTTCATAACTAAAAGAGTACAAAGCAGCCAGTGCCTTTTGAAATCGTCAGCACAGGGACAGGAAATTGGATGGGTCCTGTTGCTGTAAATCCAACATCCCCCCCAGAAGGCAGGCAGCAACAGTGCCTGGAGGCAGGACACTTCTCTGTGTTCCAGCCTTTTTACCTAGCCTGAGGCAAGGCACTTCATTTGCCTTGCTCCATTTCCCATGTGCAAAACTCTGTAAACCTGGGCTGGCTTGTGAGGAAATAAGTCCTAAGCAAGCACGACAGGTGTATAAGTTAGGAGGGACTTAGGGTACTGCTCTGAGCTTTGTCCTGGACTGAAGTGGCGTGGCTGTGCAGATCTTCCCTTGGGGTGTTTCAAAGGTGGGGTGCACTACATAAAAGCTCCATACCTGTAGGTGTACCCGGGGTAGGACAGTCGGGACAGATGGAGATGAAAAATCTCTGAAGCCAGGTCAGGAATTTGGGGTTTATTGCAAAGGGCCTGAGGCCAGGGCCCTGCTGGGAGCTGCCAGCCACAGCTCAGAGCAGGCCTGAGAGGAGAGAGAGAGGTAGAGAGAGTGGTAAAGAGGGTCAGAGAGCGAGGTTCCCGTTACAATACCATAAATCTTCGTCTGTGTTGAATATTCTGATTCTCACTAACCAATCTAGTACAATATAAAATTCTTACAGCATTTACATACAGCCTGTAAGAATCATTGCATTACCATACTGTGTTACATTTTAAACCCTAAAAACTCCTCTTTGGACCCCTTCTGCCAAGCTGTAGGGTCTGCTCTGCCCCTTGGAGCTGTCTGCAAGCACAGGGTATTGTTTCATCAAGAGGGGATTACCTTCAGCTGGCCACAATATTGCTTTCCAGTTGTTCAGTAACTAAGATATCTCAAAGCTTACTTTCATTTCAATCTCCCTTATAGTTTCCATATTCTCAAAATCTTTTGTCAGGCAATCATATTTTAAGGCTTTCCTGTTTCATCTTCCCCAACACATAACATAACCTACAACTTCTGCAAAAAATTGATTAAGCCTTTTATTTCCAATGTGATGGTCATTTATTTTACTGGCAAAAGATCTGGCACCTTTTAAACAACTTTTGATGCTTACCTCCTCCTCTACTTGCCAAATAACTGACCTGGTTAAAACTTCATTTGGTCCTTTTCACAGCAAAAGAAAATAAAATCATTTAAAATTTGGTTGAGTGTACTCCAGGAGCAAGAGAATACAGGATATTTCCAGACAACTGAGTAGGAATGGCTTCTTAAAACAGTTAATATTTCATACATTCTTTACACTCACTTGTAGTCTCATTCTCACTTTTTATATTCCTTTCTTATTAAAAAAAAGGGAAAGCAAATGCTTTTTATTTATTTTATGTGCATTGGCCATGTGAAATAATCAGTAATCACCAAAGTTGTATTTATTAAAGAAATATATTCCAAGAAATATGTTTCATCTATAAAGAGCAATTAACTGGTGCAATCACTGTGTACAGTAAGACATTGATTCTCCTCAGTTCTGCATTGCTGTTAGACTCCAGCTGCATGTGTTAACTAACCCAGGACTGACACATTAGACAGGAACAAAATGTGTTCATTTCAGAGGAGTCTGAACCACTTTCAGTTCCCAAATGATTAGAGAAAGGATGCCCACTGTAAGGAATTGACACTCTTAGCTGTACATTTTATGTGATTGATTTTCATAATAAGTCTCTTTGTAGTGTTCAGATTTCCCTTTTCCAGTAGAAATTGAGATAATTTAAGCCCAAATATGGTTGATATTCACAAACATATTAATTCACAAAATCTTATTTATTGTAGCTAAAAAAATCCTGGCAAAATAGATCTGTAATAAAAAAGAGTGTTAAATATTATGGCTGTGAAATCCTGCAATAAAAAGTTAAAGGCCACAAAATATAAGGGTCAATGTGTGTCATTAATTTTATGTTCATCTGCTGTCTTGTATTGGTTAATTTTAGTAGGCAGGTCTAGCAGCTACTGACCAGAAATGAGCAGAATGAGTAGGAAATATAAATCTTATTTACTATATAATTTTATTAAATTTTTTCATGTATGTGTGAGCCATAAACTCCCCCTCCCTTTCATATAGATATATACATATATATGTACATATAGAAATGCCACAGTTTTCTCACTTGGAAATCTCCAAATCTGTCATTTTGGGCAAGTTTAATGCCAAAAATCTTGTTCACTATTTTTTGGAAACTTTAACCAAATCTGCCTCCTGCATGTGTCACAAAAGAGTCTTTTTGTGGAGCACTCACAACTCAGCCATCAGATCTGCTGGAGATTCTAATGGTGAGAGAACAAAGGCCATTCCCAGTCATTCAAACCATTTCAAATCAACCAAAACATTCCAAGAATTGAAATATTTATTTCTTTCTGGGACAGGTTCAGGCCCATCTTTTGAAGAAGAAGCAGGAGGAATAGGAAGAGTGGATGAGAGAAAACTTGCCAGCCTTTATGGGGTGTTATGCTATAACAGGGCTTGGAGGTTTCTAAATCCTACACAGTTTTTAAGGCTATAAGCACACAAGAGAGGGGTTTGCTGAAATCTGAAAAAACAAAAGAGTTAGGTCAATTATGAGTTCAAGCTGCTGCAAGTTACACAAATGATTTCATCATTTCTTAGTGGAGTAGCAAACAAAGACCAATGCATCATGCCGTGCTACCTCCCTTATTGCCAAGTTACCACATCTCACTCAGAGGTCACAGCTTTTACTCCTTATGATTAATTTGCCCTGGCATGTGTGAGTTAGAGTCTTTAAGTCATTAGTTTCTAAGCATATGCATTTTCTTGGTTCCTCCTCATTTGCTGCCCATCATCGTGCAATTGATTGTCTAAAAGCCTAATCAGTTGGTTTTCAGCAATTTGCAACGGCCAATCAATCATGTCTGTGAAAAGTTAGCAATTCTGTCTGGATCTTAGTAGGGTTTGGATTTTAATAGCTTTGACACAGCAGAAGAGATGCCATTTGGGGCTGAAAAAGACACAGCACAGCCACTGTTCCTCACTTGTTACAGTCTTTAATTATGCCATGTACTCTTATATTAAACAATGAAAAGTGTGGGTCACCTTCCTGCTGCTCTATGAGATGTGACATTTTTGATTCACAGTAAGATTGGATAAAGTCTTGCTGTGATACTGCAGTTATCTGATGTATAAATGAATATATACATATATATTCTTATATATATTACATATATACAGACACATCCATCTGGAGCTGGATGGGGCAGCCCCCAATCTCTCCTGACAGAGGATTCTCTGCAGGCCCTGCTGCCAACACCTTGCCAGGGACACCAAATAAAAAAAGATAACTAAATTCTACTAATTATGGCTAACTGCCAGTGGGTGAGAGGTTGACGGGAGTTGCAGATTCCTTCTTTGAGGATTTCACCTTTATCCATACCTACAAACCTGATCCAAATACTCTTTGCAATGCCAAGAAAGAAATCCTATGGCTCCTGTAGAGAAATCAGATACATTCTGATATATCAGAATTATTCCAGATAAAAAAATACATATATTTCTCCTGAGCTGAGATTGTGGTGAAACACAGGCTTTTCTTCTGAGGCCTGAGGGATAAGGGCTGTTGTTTCTAGTGTTGTAGGCTTGTACATTCTTGTTAACACAGCTGTGGCTACAAATATTTTTCTCTCATCTCCTGGAGAAAAGATGAGAGAAAATATGGCTCTGTTTTCTAAAAGATAAATCTGTAGCCTGTGTGCTCTGGAGAGGAGATCTTGCTCTGCTTGTTCATTAATCTACCAGGCATCATCACAACTGTGGGGAGTCCCAAGCACAGTTTATTGGCTGTGCTCTGTTTGTCAGCGTGGTGAGAATTGTACGTGGAAATTTCCAGCTGCTGTATTCAGGAAGAACAAGTCCTAAAAACTGTTTGTCTGTGCAGTGAACAGAACCTAAATCATATTCTCTCTTAAAAAGCGTGACTTGACTCATTGCAGCCTTCAAGTAGGATTTTTGGAGGCTCCATTCATGGTTGTGTGGAAGATAAATGGTTTCTTTGGTGCACAGGAGGTGACTGGTTTCACAAGGTTTATTAAATGATAGTTAAAGGATGAGGCATAAAACTTGATAAGAACATTAACCTAAGTTTCTAATACGGAACAAAACAAGTGTCATTTGGTCTGCCTTAGGTACTGAAGCATTTGAATGGTTTATCCACAAGGAAACAAACAGGAATATGTTCTGAGATTATTTAAACTTCTTGGACTCAGGCTATTGTTTGTCATGTATTGTCTGCACTTCTTAGGGATGGATATTGTAAGGAGAGAAAACCCCATACAGCAGGTTGTCAGGAGGTTCCTTGGTGAGAACAACTACACAATGAAGTTTAATACTTCAACTTGTAGGACTTTAAAGCAGGTTTATTATTTTCTAGAGCTTAAACTGTTCAGGATAAAGTATCCTCCTTCAGACATCTGCTTCACAGTACATGTGATTTTTTAAGTTTCAATTAATACAGCTGAACCTTCTCCAATAACAGGATTCAGAGGAGTGAAAGATTTTTTTAAAGGTGTTTATAGTCTAGTCATATAGAAATACAAAAAAAGAGTAAAGCTAAGGCAGAAAGAAGTGAGAAAGGTAACCAAATATTACAAAGGCATATAGAGTGATTAAAAAATATATATATAATTAGAATACAAACAGATGTACCCTGAAAAAGGTATTTGAAGGGGAATGAATGGAAGGAGAAAAATATCATGACCAGGGAAAAGTATAAACACAGAGAATATTAGGAAATGATGTGCTGTCCAGAATTCTTTTTCTTGGCCTTCTTTCTTTGTCAGTCAATGTCAGCAAATGCTACCACCAAGTTATATTATTATTCTTTTTTTAGTCATTGGCCATGTGACATAAAACCACCTCCTACAGCTGTCTGTCACTGAGGCAGCTGAAGTGACAGATGTTTTCTTCCGTTTGCTTCTATAGATCTGAGGTCTCCAGTCTGTCCAACGGCCCAAACTGGAACCTTACTGATGCCTTGTGAAGCAGTAACACATGCCAAAACCCCTTCAGATATTTGATTATGAAAAACTCTTCCACAAAATATTCCCCAAGGCTGTAAATCCAAGCACTTGAAGTTCACTGAACGTCAGAACTGACAGCTGCCTTTGTGACCTGCTTGGAGTGCTCACACTATGGGAGTCTCCCAACAAAAATTCCCTGGCATTTTTCTCACAAGACACTTGCTTCTATTAGCTCAAAATCTGTAAGGAATTCATGGCATGGATTGTGACAGTGAGGTTAAATGTTAAAAGACATTGAGGGGCTGGAGCAGATCCAGAGAAGGGAGCAGAGCTGGGGAAGGGTGTGGAGAACCAGGAGAGGCTGAGGGAGCTGGAGAGAAGGAGGCTCAGAGGGAAATTTGCCATTTTCTACAAGTCCCTGAGAGGAGGGTGGAGCCAGGTGGGGAGCAGTCTTTTCTCCCAGTAACAAGCAATAGGACAAGAGGAGTTTGCCTCAGGTTGTACCAGGGGAGGTTTAGTTTGGATTTTAGGAAAATCTTGTTCTCAGAAAGGGCTGTCAAGCCCTGGAAGGGCAGTGGTGGTGTTACCATCCCTGGAGGGACTTGAAAGATGGGTGGCCCTTAGGAACAGGGTTTAGTGGTGGCCTAGTTTTAGTGCTGGGTTAAGGGCTGGACTTAAAAAGTGATCATAAAAATCTGTTCCAACTTAAACATTTTATGATTCTAATGTTTTTTTTTTTTTTTTTTTAATTCATCACTAACTGTGTGGATTTATTGCCTGAACAACAATAAAAACACCATTCATGTTTCCTAAGTTTTACTCACGTTTAAAACCTTCATTCTTATTAAGATTGTTTCACTTAAGTTTGTTTCACATTATTTTCACTCGTTGTTGTTTCACATTATTTGCACTCTGTTTTCTTTTTTTTCCCCTGCTTTCTCTTAAGTCTCTCACAGATCGTTCAGTGTGGATAAGGAGAAATAATTGCAAGTGATTGAGTTTCTGTGACTTAATGAGTAAGTCTAAGACACCCAAGTGAAGCATTTTCTAGTTTACTGAATACATTAAAAAGAAAAACTGCCCCAGAAAATGTATTATAGTGGCTTGTAAGGACAATGTATGCAAACATATAGCTGTGGTTGAGATGAACTTGATTTATGCAGTTATGTTGCTCAGTTGGTGGTGAATCCTATTGCATTTTGAAAGGAGAATTCTGTTGCTGTAGAACATTTGTCCCTCATTCCTCACATTTCAATCTATGATGATGACAAACAGGGTCAGGAGCACAATTTGATCCCCTCTTTCCTAAATTCTGCAAAATTTCATAGCTGGTGTACAAACAAATGATCTATTAATTTGTGTGTTCTGAAAAGCATTTTTTAAAAAATCCATTAATTACTATGAAAAGGTTATATTTTTAAAAAATTAAAACAGCAGAAAAGCATTCTGCAAATGGATTTTTTTTAAACAGATTTATGCATTTCCATTTCTCACCAGGACTTCTTATCCCTCATGTTGTTGCTACCTGTGATCTCTCCACCTCCCCTGCTGCTGCTCCTGCAACTGTCCTGGTTCTCTGTGCTGCTGAAAAGGGAAACCAAAGCAAATGCAGAGCCCAGGTGCCTCTTCAGGGAGGTCAAACAGCAGACCCCACATGAGTCTGACCCTCTCTACCTCTAAGTAATTTTTTCTCCCCTTTCAGGCAGTGAAACTCAGCTTGATTTCCACAGCTGGCCTCTCTCTGGGTGACAAACTGATATTTATTACCTTGTTAAAGAATAGACACAAGAGAAAAGAGGGGGAATTACACAGAAAAATAGATTTATATATCCTATAAACTGAACGTGTTTAATGTGGTCAAGAGGACAGGTGTGATAACTGGCATCTTGCAGTAAAAAAAACAGCAACCAAAATGAAAGTGCAAGTCTTGCTAGCAGGGATTGTTCTGGCTAACAAGAGGTTATTCCCTACAAATAAAGAGTGGCACAGGTAGTGTCTATAAAAACACACAAAATAATTACTGAGATTTTCATTACTCTTTTAATGTGATCTCAGTAGTATGAATGCTTTCCTCTCTTTCTCTCGTAACCTACTCCTAATTTTTTCTTCTTGAAATCTGGGTAATTTAGGGTTGGATGGGTTAGAGTTGTTAAGTCAGTGCTTTGTGAAATGTTGTGCTTTATTTTGATTGAATTCATGCCCTAAGTTTTGCCAAATTCCTGACCTTCTAAAGTTTACCAGTAAAGTTTGGTTTTTAACCTCCTGGGGACTTTTGTTGAGTTCTCCTTTGTGTCACCTCAGGGAAATGTGGTATCTTAAGCCCCTTTTAAATAAACTTATTGGGACCAGGGCTTTACACTTCTGTTCCAGGCAAGGTTATGGAAGAAATCATCCTGAGTGCCAACACACATGGAGGACAGCCAAGAGATCAAGTCCAGCCAACTTGGATTTATGAAAAACAGAAGGGTCCTGTTTGACCACCCTAATCTCCTTCTATGAAAAAGTGGCCCACATAGTAGATGAGGGAAGGGCTCATTGGATGTACCTTGGTTGATGGTTGTGACGCCTTAAGTTTTAGCTTTTCTAATTTTCAGATTGTGTGCTGCTTTTACTGTGTGGTTCTGAGCTTCATGTTAAGTGCAGTGAGCTCTCTTCATAGAGCAGGGAGACAAAACAATTCCCTCTCCAGCTGGGGACCAAGGACAAATGATCCAAATCTCAGGCCCAAGAGCACAAACAACGTGGACTGGAGAGAGAAAAACAAAAGAAGGATGGGATTTCATAACCTGAAGCTGTAATTGGACAATGAACTCCAATAAGCAAATGGAGCAGAACTTATAAAAGTGAGAGACCCAGTGACTGGTTGTCCATTTTGTGACCATTTTGGTTCATCTTGGGTGCAGCCCTGGCTGGGCTCTTGTGCTGCCCAAGGTGCATCCATTGAAGCCTTTTAATAAATCTCTGCTTTATTCTTTAGCTCTGTCCAGCCTCTGTTCTAGGTCAGCCTCTCAAGGCAATCAGTTAGACTGGGTGATCTTGAAGGTCTTTTCCAACCTTCACAATTCTGTGATTCTTTGTGCACTTATGAAAAACCTGCTTTTTTCACTCACAGTGCACACTGAGAATTTTCTTGAAACCAAAGAATTCCCAACAGGAAAACAGCTGAAGCAGGACCCAGGAAATTTTTTGTTATTCTTTGTGATACCATTGAATTTAGAGCAGTTCAAGTCTTTCATTCCATAAAATATCAAATATCTTGAGATCTCTTTCTTGGCACTAGAAGACACCTATATTATAGTAGATTTTAAAGTTTATCTACCTAAAGTCAGAGGAATTCAAGAGGTCACCCAAGGCAGACTGGTTATTTCAATTCATGTATTTTTTAGAGCAAATCAGCACTTTACTTCATCACCTGTGAAACACTGAAGATTTTCAGGGTCTGTGACAGGTTAAGAAGAAAATCAAGTCTCATGTCTGTAAAGTCATACAAGGCACTACAACTTCCTTGGGAAATGTTTAACAGGTGAAAATCTGAAAAAGTGTAACACCATCTATATTGGCAGGGCACTGAGTCCTAGTGTCATTAATCTGACAAATGAGTTAGCCTTCTACTACTATTTATGTTTCAATTTTTGTATTTATAAAATATCACAGAAAGACTTGACAAGAATCCAAAATACTTGACAGCAGGAAGCATACATACATGTTCTCATTGGTTTTCTTTAAAGTTTTTTTGTTTTTTTTTTTCACATTTTATGATTGGAAATTTTCTAGAATTAAGCCCTATCTAAAACAGCCCTTGATCATTAGGATTCTTTGCTCTTAATTAATTTTCTAGGAGGTTCCATTGTTGATTTGCTCTTAATAACACAGGTATAAAATTATTTGGCTGGTGGGCAGCAAGACACCATGGAGGTGTTTCACAAAGCTTTTCTATCTGATTGAAAATATTCTGTTTATAGGGCTTGCCTTGAAACAACAAAATACTTAAAATTCAAAACTCATGGATGGGTTTGGGAATTCATTTTGTTATCTTCTTTTATTCATGTTGTTAAAGCAATCCAGGAATTGAGAAACACATTAGCCTAACCCTGGGGAAATGCATGGATATGCTAAAGGCTGGAGGAAAGCTGAAGGCTGGATGGATAATAAATTCACTAAAGAGTTTGTTTTTATCAACTCTATCTCAAAAGTTATTTCAAACCATGAGGAAGTAACCCTTGCCACTGGTCCAGCTCACAGACCAAGCTGGCCAAGAGACCTGTTTGTGTGCAAGCCTGTCATCAGGTTTTTGCTACGTGCTTTGAAACAGAGCAAAAGGGCCCTCAAAACAATGGTTTAATACTGTTTTATCTGTGCTGGCTGTCACACAGGTGGCAACAAAGGAAAAGCCAGGCACTGATAGTCTGGAGCATTTTTCCAAGACTGTTGTGCTTGTGACACCAAGAGCTCCATCATTAATTTTTAACACTCTGCAGAAGTGGGAGTCACAGTAGTCGTTCAAAGGGCCTGATAGTACATGTGAGATTCAGTGCTGAAATTGGTCATGACCTTTCTTTTCATGTGTTGGATATCACTGAAGACAGAATTAAATGAGGGGAAGAAAAACATAAAAAAAAAAATAATCAAGAAGCTTAGAAACTCATTTTGTTTGATTATGTAAGGTACCAAAATTGAATTTCTTTGGCATTTAATGTAATTTCCTATTTTTACTATATTGGTTATTTGTCTCTAATGGTCCTCTCCATTTATATTTTCCTGGGTAAACATAAATTTTTACAATAGAAGATATACCAGAAGTTTAGATCATGCTGGCATGCATCTTTTATACCCTTTTCAGCTGAAAGCACAGCAGCATCATAGAAAACAATTAAAGCCCTGTTGTGGCCTGTTATGAAGTCACCTGTATTTAGGATCATTTATTCTGAACCAGAAGATAAATCTTTGATTTCGGGTCAGCTTGAGGCTTCCCAAAGTTGGGGTGAAACAGCACCCACAGTAAAATTTTAAAGCATTCTTTCTAACTTCTTACTTGCATGTGTAGTCTAAATATCCACACACAGGGAAAAAAAAAAAGAAAAAAGGGATTACGTCCTAAAAATATGCTTCTTCTACATGATTAAAAAGTGTTGGCTTCTGAAATTAGGTTTACATAGTTTGATGGAGTCATATTTGAGGCAAATTAACTGACTAAGCTTTATAATATGTGTTCCACCCAACTAGACATTTGGGTTTTTTTTTTTTTTTTACTGCCTTTAATTTAATAAACCATCACCTGAAATCAATAAATATTTATAAAGATGGTGTTCAGGAAACAGGGCATAGCAGTGGCTTGACACGAATTGAAATACCCTTTTTTAAATAAAACCACAGGATTTTATTTAAAACCTATGTAAAATCTGTTAATGGAACAAATACCTTTCTAGTTTGCAGTTCATTCAGATTTATGTGTCTCTTTTCTGGCTTATTTCACAAAATAATCTTTTCTACTTTGTGACATTCCTTCCAATCCCTGTATTACTGAGCACTATTTATTTTAAAGCTCCTAGCGTTCAACAGCAAAGTAATTTGATTTGGTGAGGATATGTTTTCCTCTAATTTCATCATCACTTTCTACTTGTGATAAAAATCAGCCCAGCACTTCCAGGAATAAAGTTCTGCAGATATCTGGTGAAATTGTGTCTCAGAAAAATCAAGGGGAAAACCACTTCAAAATTAAATTAGAAGAGAATTTAATGAATTTTTCCCTCTGAGGGTGGGCAGGCCCTGGCACAGGGTGCCCAGAGAAGCTGTGGCTGCTCCTGAATCCCTGGAAATATCCAAGGCCAGGTTGGACATTGGGATTGGAGCAACCTGGGATGGTGGAAGGTGTCCCTGCAGATGGCAAGAGGTGGAATGAGAGGAGCTTTAATGTCCCTTCCAACCCAAACCATCCTGTGATCCAGTTCTTACCCACTGAGTCTCGATTTCCCTTTTCCTGGTGGATTGAGGAGCAGTGGAGGGAACAGACCTGGTTCAGTTCCCTTTCCCTCCCTTGAATATTGAGTTTTGCCCATTAGGGATGGCAGGACATGTGGAACAGATCTACTGATGTTTCTCCTGCCAAACACTTCCCATAAGGAGGTGGGAGGTCGTTGTCTAAGGGAGCCTTGTGCTATGGAATTCTTTATTCCTGTATGACAGAGTAAAAGGAGCAACGCTCCAAGGCTGCAGTTTCTTTTTGCACCAAGGAGTTTTTCTACTGTATTTTCCCTAACCTCAGATGGTCCTGCCACCACAGCAGTCTTTCCAATACAAAAGACTGTGCCTTTATTCCTCCTTTCTAGAGACCCCTGTAGTGTCTTTGGATTGTTTTTTTTTTCTTGTTTGAAAACCCTTCTTTGAACCCTTAAACTCTTCACATATCAGCTCAGTCCCTCTGTCCTACTTGAAGTATTTGTGGATCTCAAGACCGTTTTTATTTCTCAGTCAAGAAGAAAAAATTCAGTATTCCTGGCTTGTTTCAGCTGCAGTAAAAGCCCAGTTAAGATTTAGTGACCAGCTATTGCCACTGGTTTGACAGTAACTTAGCACAGCCATTACCTGCACTATTTGGCACGCACTCCCATAGATATATCCAAGACTGCAATAGGCCCTTATTAACAGCCTCAGGAGGCTGACCAGAATTCATTAATGTGCATTCAGAACACTCAATTCATCATGGTGGGGCAGAAATGCAAATTTTGTCCCTTGTTCTGTGGCACGTGCTTGGGTGAATATATCTAGAGATTCTTCCAGAACAGCAGCCATTCTCATTTTTGTGTAAAACTTGTCCCAGCTTTGCATCTGCAGTGACTTGGAGATGTAGAATCTTTAGCCCTGTAAAAAAATACACTTTGCTGAGGAGGACAGAGTAGAAGAGGTTGAGAGAATTTGGTTTATTTTGCCTGAGCAATTAAAGAGATCATATTGCTGTCCTGAGCTGCCTGGAAGGACAATATGGATCCAGACTCTTGCATGAGAACAGGGAAAATACAAGGGACAGCAGATACCAATTGAAATGTAGGAAATTTCAATTTAATGTGAGGAAAAGCTTTTTCTTCATGACCGGCTATAAAAGTATTTATCCTTGGAGATATTTCAAAGCTTGATTGGACAAGTGCTTGTGCAGCATTTGCAGCTTGCTTGCAAGAGAGTTGATTCCATGATAAACTTGATGTGAATCTGATGTCATTGCTTCCTCTGCATGGCCTTTCTGTGTTGGAAAGTGTCCTGGGTTGGCTGTATGATGCTTTTATCCCCAATCGTCTTGTTCTGTTTGTGCCAAATAGTAAGTTTGCACCTTTAAGACTTATTGCAGACAGTGAAGAGGGAGAGAAAATGCAGGGTTTTTTTTTCCCTCCAGATACTCCTGTCACTCCCCCACATTCCTTCTGCGGGCCGGCGGTGGTTGTCTGCAGAAGACGACGGACAGAGCACTTCTTAGCTTTTTAGTTAGTTTTCAGCTAGCTGAAGCAAAGAAGTTCCCTGGACTGTTTTTTTTTCTCTTTTTTTTCCTTTTTCTTTAGACCTTTTGAAACCTGCTCTGGACTGAACACTCAGGGAAGCACCGGCAGCTCACATTTCTGGCCCACCAGGCCGGGCCTGGCCTGCGACAATTCCAGCACTGGAGGGACTGATCAGAGACTGAGTGAGCTGCAACCCGGTGCAACCCGGGAAGAAGGTTTTCTCTCATTGTTTGATATTGTTTTAGTTTTATTGTTTAATAAACAGTTTTTTTCCACCTTTCTCCAAGGAAGTACTGTTTTCCTCCCGGACCAGTTGAGGGGGGGAGGGGCCGATTAGATCTGTTTTTCTCACTGGAGCTACTTTGAGGAATCTTTTCCCAAATTTACTCTAAACCTGGACAAATACATAATTGGTGCCCAGACGTGGGGCTGGAGAATGTGGAAAAAAGCTCTATTAATTGTGTGTTTGTGGTTGTTAAAGCAGTTAGTAGACATGCTGTTTGGATCCATAATGTCCTTAGAGGTGAAAGCCTTCGTGTAGCTCTGGGCTCAAGATCTTTTTGAGATTTCAATGCCTTTCTTGTCACTAGGAATATGGTCCATAACACGTAATTTTTGCGGTACAGGGGTACGGATTGGAATAGCTGTTGTGCTGGCCTTGGTGACGATGATTTATAAAGCGTTTACAAAGATACTGGCGTCTGTTTACAACATGTATGGTTTATGGTTCCTTCATCCTGCCCTGCATCCCAATTCCAGTAGTACATTTTGGGAATTTATTAGTAATTACACTCAGTCTAGTAATTACACTCAGTCTGGTACAGGAGGAGCCGAGAATATGGCTTTCCAGCCTTTCTTTTCCTTCTTCTCCTCTGAGTCTGTGATGTCACTTTTTGAGAATGTTCAGTTTCCCCTGAATGTTAAAGAGACCATCTTTCTGGCATTTAATCTAGTAGGCTTCCTCTATGTTGTCTGTAGCCTCTCTAGAGTGAGGGCTGAGATATCCAGAGGAGCTAGTGAGACCCCTGACCCAGAATCAGATGCAGGTGTGAAAAATCCTGAGTGGTGTGGAGAATAGGAAAATATAAGCCAAACCCTGAAGGAATTTTCTGATCCTGTAGACTGGGATTTTCCATGGGAACAAATTCAGAACCCAGCTGAGGTGGGGAAATACCTAAAAGAGAAGTGCCATGACGATTCTAAGGAAAAGAAGCTTATTGCAATAAGCTGAGCCCTGGCCTATGCTTATCGCACACTGCTAGATACTGTAGGGCAGCAGACAGAGGCAGGGGGGCAGGGAGATAAATCAGCTATCCCAGTCACTCAAGCTGTAGCCAACAGCCCAGACTCGAAGCCCGCAGCCAAACCAGACGGTGAGCCTAAGCCAGCATCTAAACCCATGGCTGTTGCTACTAGTACTAGAAGTAAGAAACGCACAGAAAAAACTAATCGACCAGCAGATGATGACGATGATGATGGTGATACAGGAGAAAGAACCTCGATGCCTCCTGACGTAAAATCAAGAGTCAAAGCAGCAAGTGCAAGATCAGACGCAAATACTGAGACCTTTTCCCTGAAAGACCTTCGTGGCCTACGGAAAGATTACACCCGACGACCTGATGAATCCATAATTAGTTGGTTAGTCCGTCTCTGAGATGCTGCAGGCGAGGCTACAATTCTGGATGGCACTGAAGCGAAGCATTTGGGGTCCCTGTCACAGGATCCTGTCATCGACCAAGGAGTGATGAGGGGGGCTAATCCACGCAGCCTCTGGTCACGGGTCTTGGATAGTGTTGCACAAAAATACCTGTGTGCAGATGATCTTTATATGCAACAAACTCAGTGGAAGACCATAGAGCAAGAAATCCAACGCCTGAGAGAAATGGCAGTAGCAGAGATTATCTTCTCAGATGACGAGACAACTAAGAACCCAGACCTTGTACCATGCACGCCTGTGATGTGGCGAAAACTTGTGCGACTTGAGCCACATAAATATGCCTCTACCTTAGCCATAATGAAGAAGGATGAGAAAGAAGAGACTGTGCTGGATATGGCAAGGAAGCTCCGAGCATATGCAGACGCTGTGCATAGCCCAACACATGCCAGAATCGCAGCGGTAGAAACACGTCTGCAGGAATTAGAAGATAAGATAGAAGAGAATCATAAGAAGCTCCGACAAGAGATTAAAGAAGACCTTCTCCAAGTATCAGCAGTACAGATCAGAGGTTCTGGTATCCAAGGCAGACGTTTCCCAGGTGGTGAGAGACGGTACACCCCACGAAATGAGTTGTGGTTCTACCTGCGTGATTGTGGAGAAAACATGGGGAGGTGGGATGGAAAACCTACTGCTGTTCTGGCACGACGAGTGCGTGAATTGAAGGAAGCCACCAAAAGGAAAGCAGCTCCAGTTGCCCATAGCCGAACTACCAGATATGATGATGATGACATGTCCGATCCCCTTGAAGGAACATCCAAGACATATCCCCAGGGAAAGAAAGATAACCAGGCTTAGAGAGGCCCTGCCTCTAGCCAGGTAGAAGCCAGGGAAAATCGTGTTTTCTAGTCTGTGTAGATTCGTTGGCCTGGCACATCGGAACCACAAGAGTATAAAGCTTTGGTTGATACAGGTGCGCAATGTACATTAATTCCGTCGAGACATGTGGGGACGGAGTCTGTCTCCATTGCTAGTGTGACAGGGGGATCCCAGGATTTCACTTTAGTGGAAGCTGATGTGAGCTTGACTGGGAATGAGTAGAAGAGACATCCTATCGTGACTGGCCCAGAAGCCCCATGTATTTTGAGCATAGACTACCTTCGAAGTGGGTATTTCAAAGACCCAAAGAGACTCAGATGGGCATTTAGAATAGCTGCTGTAGAGACAGAAGGTATCAAGCAGTTGAACAGTTTGCCTGGACTGTCAGAAAACCCATCTGCAGTAGGACTCCTGAAAGTAGAAGAGCAACGAGTGCCAATTGCCACCTCAACAATGCACCGCCGACAGTACCGAACGAATCGAGATGCTGTGATTCCCATCCACAAAATGATCCGTGAGCTGGAGAGCCAAGGGGTGGTTAGCAAGACCCACTCACCCTTCAACAGCCCAATTTGGCCTGTGCGTAAATCTGAAGGAGAATGGAGACTGACAGTAGACTATCGTGCATTGAATGAAGTGACTCCACCACTGAGCGCTGCTGTACCGGACATGCTAGAACTCCAGTACGAGCTGGAGTCCAAGGCAGCAAGGTGGTACGCCACTATAGACATTGCTAATGCATTTTTCTCCATTCCTCTGGCAGCAAAATGCAAGCCTCAGTTTGCTTTCACCTGGAGAGGCGTGCAGTACACCTGGAACCGACTGCCCCAGGGGTGGAAGCACAGCCCCACCATCTGCCATGGACTGATCCAAGCTGCACTAGAAAAAGGTGAAGCTCCAGAACATTTGCAATATATTAATGACATCATTGTGTAGAAGAAGACAGCAGCAAAGGTGTTCGAGAAAAAGAAGAAAATCATCCAGATTCTCCTAAAAGCTGGCTTCGCCATCAAGAAGAGCAAAGTCAAAAGACCTGCCCAAGAAATCCAGTTTCTGAGAGTAAAGTGGCAAAATAGACGGCGTCAGATTCCCACCGATGTCATCAACAAGATCACAGCAATGTCTCCACCATCCAGTAAGAAAGAAACACAAGCTTTCCTAGGCGCCATAAGTTTTTAGAAGATGCATATTCCCGAATACAGTCAGATTGTGAGCCCTCTCTACCTGGTCACCCGTAAGAAGAACACTTTCCACTAAGGCCCTGAGCAGCAACAAGCCTTTGCACAGATCAAGCAAGAGATTGCTCATGCAGTAGCCCTTGGCCCAGTCAAGACAAGACCAGAGGTGAAGAACGTGCTCTACTCTGCAGCCGGGAACCATAGCTTGTCCTAGAGCCTTTGGCAGAAAGTGCCTGGGGAGACTCGAGGCCGACCACTAAGATTTTGAAGTCGAGGCTACAGAGGGTCTGAAGCCAACTATACTCCTACAGAGAAAGAAATCTTAGCTGCCTATGAAAGAGTCCAAGCTGCCTCGGAAGTAATAAGAACTGAAGCACAACTCCTCCTGGCACCTCGATTACCAGTACTGAAGTAGATGTTCAAAGCGAAAGTTCCCTCTACGCACCATGCCACCAGTGCTACATAGAGCAAATAGATTGCTGTTATCACACAGCGCGCCCGTATTGAAAAACTGAATCGCCCTGGGATTCTGGAAATAATTACAAACTGGCCAGAAGGTGAAAACTTTAGTCTCGCTGATGAAGGGGAACAAGAAGTGACACGGGCTGAAGAAGCTCCACCATACAACCAACTGCCAGCAGAAGATACACAATACGCTCTCTTTACTGATAGTTCTTGCCGCATTGTGAGAATGAACCGGAAGTAGAAAGCAGCTGTATGGAGCCCCACACGACAGGTCGCAGAAGCCACTGAAGGAGAAAGTAGATCAAGCCAACTTGCTGAACTCAAAGCCGTTCAACTGGCCCTAGACATTGCTGAAAGAGAGAAGTAGCCAAAGCTCTACCTCTACACTGATTCATAAATGGTAGCCAATGCTCTGTGAGGATGGCTAGAGAAGTGGAAAGAAGCTAACTGGCAGCGTAAAAGAAAACCAATTTAGGCTGCTGAAGAGTAGAAAGACATTGCTAACAAGGTAAGAAAACTGCCTGTGAAAGTCCGCCATGTAGATGCCCATGTTCCCAAGAGTAGAGCTAATGAAGAGCACCAAAACAATGAGCAAGTAGACCAGGCTGCAAAAATATAGGTGTCAAAGATAGATTTAGATTAAGAACATAAAGGAGAGTTATTCCTAGCTCGATAGGCCCATGATGCCTCAGGGCATCAGGGCAGAGATGCCACCTATAAGTAGGCACGAGACCGAGAAGTAGATCTAACCATGAACAGTATTTCTCAGGTTATCCATGACTGTAAGACGTGTGCTGCCATCAAGCAGGCCCAGCGAGTGAAGCCCCTGTGGTACGGTAGACGGTAGTCCAAGTACAAGTATAAGGAAGCCTAGCAGATTGACTACATCACCCTGCCCCAGACACGCCAAGGCAAGCACTATGTGCTGACAATAGTAGAAGCCACCACGGGATGGCTAGAAACCTACCCTGTGCCTCATGCTACGGCCCGGAACACCATCCTGGGCCTTGAAAAGCAAGTTCTGTAAAGACATAGTACCCCTGAGAGAATTGAGTCAGACAATGGGACTCATTTCAAGAACAGCCTTATCAACACCTGGGCTAGGGAACATGGCATTGAGTAAGTGTACCATATCCCCTACCATGCACCAGCTGCAGGCAAAGTAAAGAAGTACAACAGACTGTTAAAAACCACATTGAAAGCATTAAGTGAAAGAACTTTCAAAAACTGAGAGCAGCATCTGGCAAAAGCCACCTAGTTAGTTAACACCCGAGGCTCTACTAACCGAATAGGCCCTGCCCAGTCTGAGCCTTTGCATAGAGTAAATGGAGACAAAGTCCCAGTAGTACATGTCAGAAGTTTGTTAAAGAAGACAGTTTAGATTAACTCTGCCTCGAATACTGACAAACCCATTCGTGAAGTTGTTTTTGCTCAAGGACCAGGTTGCACATGGTGGATAATGCAAAAAGATGGAAGAACACGATGTGTACCTCAAAGAGATCTGATTGTTAGATAAAACCTATGTGTAAATATCACTGTTTGCTGAATGCTATTGCCATTGTCTGTGTATAGCTGTATAATGGATGTATAATGCATGTATTTATAGAGTTAGAATTTATATTAGTTTTGGTAATAAGCAGACGATATGGAGATAAGGGGTGGAATGTCCTGGGTTGGCTGTATGATGCTTTTATCCCCAATCGTCTTGTTCTGTTTGTGCCAAATAGTAAGTTTGCACCTTTAAGACTTATTGCAGACAGTGAAGAGGGAGAGAAAATGCAGGTTTTTTTTTTCCCTCCAGATACTCCTGTCACTCCCCCACATTCCTTCTGCGGGCCGGCGGTGGTTGTCTGCAGAAGACGACGGACAGAGCACTTCTTAGCTTTTTAGTTAGTTTTCAGCTAGCTGAAGCAAAGAAGTTCCCTGGACTGTTTTTTTTCTCTTTTTTTTCCTTTTTCTTTAGACCTTTTGAAACCTGCTCTGGACTGAACACTCAGGGAAGCACCGGCAGCTCACATTTCTGGCCCACCAGGCCGGGCCTGGCCTGCGACAATTCCAGCACTGGAGGGACTGATCAGAGACTGAGTGAGCTGCAACCCGGTGCAACCCGGGAAGAAGGTTTTCTCTCATTGTTTGATATTGTTTTAGTTTTATTGTTTAATAAACAGTTTTTTTCCACCTTTCTCCAAGGAAGTACTGTTTTCCTCCCGGACCAGTTGAGGGGGGGAGGGGCCGATTAGATCTGTTTTTCTCACTGGAGCTACTTTGAGGAATCTTTTCCCAAATTTACTCTAAACCTGGACATGATGATACAATTTTGAAAAATGAAAAAACACCTCTGTGGCTGCTGCTGGGGAGAGTGCTGAGTTTACCTCACTTTTAGTGGGCCAGCACATAATGGGGTATATTTACTTCATGCAGCATATGACTTAAAAATATAAATGTAAAACATAGTCTGTTTGTATTTCCTATTAACATGTGATTTAGTGAAAATGAATTAATCTATTAATGGCAAAGCAGCTTTATAGAATTTTGATTCCCCTCCAAGTCTTTTGAAGGACTCCTAATTTTAACTTATTGCTCCAGCTTTCTAAAAAACCAACCAGTAAAAGAATTTTTGACCTTTTCACTCTCTTGGTTAGCATTATGCCAAAATGCTTTGCAGAATATTTTAATCAAATGCAGAAACTTGTGTCAAGATTAATAGTTTACAATTTCCAATGCTCTAAGTACCATTATGTTAACAAACATTGAAATGTTAATTACAAGAATAAATTAGATGACCTTAAATATATATTTCAATAAATTAAATGTAGGGTTGGTTTTTTTTTTCAGAATTATAAAACAAGGGAAAAAAAGAGTAGACAATAAATAACAATACACAAAAATCGAAGGCAAGAGATGTGAATAAATATCATCTGTTGCCTTGCAGTTTAGGAGACTTCAAATTTCACCTACTGACTCTTGCATAAAACCTAAAACTAGTTGCTCAAATAAGACATAAATAGGTTAAAATGAAACAATAATTTCTTTTCAATGTCTGTTGAAGCATTATTTCAAAGCCTCACATGACAAAAAAAAAAAAAAAAAAAAAAAAAAAAACAGCCATATCCCCAGGCAGATTCTTTCAGTGGTTAATTATTTTCACATTAAATTGTAGAGGGTTGTTTTGTGTTTGGATGTTTGTAGCTCTCCAGTAAAACAATGCAGGCACTTGTCCACCCATGGAAAATGAAATAATTCTGTCTCACTACCTTGTGCTGCAGAGCCCCATCCTTCAGGCTCTCACGTGGGAGGGGGGATCAAGGTTTAATATTCTCATCATGCTGAGAATGCTTTGTTCATATAGTGAAGCATATTTTATTTTAGGGCATTCACAATCTTCCCAGTCAATGCCATTTATTTAACCAGTGTGAGAGAACAAGGGAAAATAACTCCATAAATTAGGGATTAGGAATGATGCCGAATTTTGCCCCAAAAGGCGAGAATAACTGTCTAAGAGACTCAGCTTAAGTCAAACAGACAGGAGGTATTTTATTACGACGCGTCGGAGAAATCTCAAAATGGATTTCTGAGTTTCCCATAACAAAAGCAAACCTTTTATACAGTTTTGAATGCAGGATTACATCAGATCATATACATAATCATATTTCTGCATGAATATTCATATGGGGCGTGGTGTAGGCGGAGCGTGGGCAGGGACATCTCTTTTGAGGATGATCTTGGTGGTCATTCCTGTGGCCTTCCTCATGGGCGAGGGTCTCCTGATGAGTCTTCCTCCTTAAACTTTTGAACCCTTTTCTTAATTTGGTCATTTCCCGGTGTACTTGGCTTAGTCTCCATGGCTTGGCAAGGTTCTTAGGGTCAGTTTGACATCGTTATCTCTGAACATGTTTAGCTCATCAGTTTCCCTATCCCTATCTCTCTCTCCTGTCATTGTGTTCCATATCTTAGCTGATTTATTGCTCTGTGTGGTTTCTATGCTTTCTTCAAATGCCTCACATTCTATGTTTCAACTCATTATTTCTTGGAGGGCTATCTGTTTTGGGGCTTCAGGAACTAATCTGGAGTGCCAGGATTTGAGACCTAATTCCAGTGAATATGAAAGCCCCACAAGAGTAAGTGGAACACTGTCAGTGGGATAACTGCAGAGAAAGGCACAGTCACACCTTGCAGGTTAACTGGGATGCACTTGTGAGTAATGAGAGATCTGTGATTGAATCGCCACAGACAGAGAAGGAAATTGAATTTCCTTGCCCTATCTCTTCTTTGAGTGCCTAAAACAGTGGATTATTGACTAAAAAATGGGTGATGTTCCTTCCTTACCTGTGCCTAGTTGGTGCCCCCAGAATTTAAGCCAGGTCTAGGTTGCAAATTTCACTCAGAACTCGTTGTTTCCTTTTTGCAGGTGGTGAAAGAAAGGAAGAGCTGTTTTTCATCTTTCTCTGTTGAAATGTGGAAACTCTCTCAACAAGAAGCTGAAATTACAGTAAATGCAACTCTTCAGCTGAAATTTAGAGCAGGTTTGATAAAGAGTATTAAAAAGTCATGGAAGGGAGATAAAAAGTTGATGATAACATGGCCTGGGAATGACTCTCTGCTATATTTTTATAGCATTTATATTTTATTATTAGTCAAGTGAGACATAGCAGATTTCAATGTGACTCCATGCTTTTTTTTATTTCTCTCCTTGATTTAATTTTAGAACAGTCCATTCAATTCCAATTTCATGCAAGTGTGAGGCAAAAGCTTTTTTTGCCCACAGTCCTGAAAGTGCAGATGTATTAACTGTTGCTGAATTAATAAAGACCTAAAATCTCATATACAAATCATGATAATAATTTAAGATAAGTCCTGTATAAATTGAGTATACAGTTCTTATTTATATATGACAAAAGGAGAACAACACCTCTGTTTTTTGCATATATTTTTCCTTTTTCTAACATGTATTTTAAATGTAAAATTTATATCTGAGTTGCGCAATTTCTATTTACCAATCTCTCTTCTCTCATTAGCATGAACCTACATTAGAAGTTCAATACATTTTCTTGTATTTTAAAATCAAACATGTTTCCAACAGAATTCATATGTTCTATGGGACATGGGGAATATTTCTTTAATGGACTGGAACAACAATAAGTAGTGAGAATAAATAACACAATCTGCTTTGCCTTGCTGTTGTTTAAGCTATTCCAAACTTAACAGAAGTATCCTGGACTGAGCTTCCAGCAGGGCACTGTGCATGGAATTCATAAACAAGAAGGATTTCAAAGCTGTAGAGAAGCAAAGTAGAATATCTGTGAGCTGTCCAGATGTGTCAGATACTGAAGTAACCCAAATTTCAACTTAAAATATATTGATGCACACACAAATACCCCTCTCTCTTTCCATAGATGCATATGTTATACATATGGTGATGTCAAACTGAATGGAATAATTCAGATTATTTCTCTCACCCTGACTTCTCTATAGAATATGCTAATGGGAATTGTAGCTCTGCTCTAGAATTCTGAAAGGTTTTTGCCTTTTTTTTTTTGTTTTAAACAGTACACTTGGTGGGGGGTTGGTACATTTTCAAAAGCCTTACTGCATTTTGAAAGAGGCCAGTTATTTTTTTCCTCAATAAGGTCCTGATGTCATCAGTAAAATACAGACAGCAAGACACAGATTATTGTACAATGTAAAAACTAAAATGTGGACTTCTCTTCAGTAAAAAAAAAAATAAAAACTCACAAAAACCACTAAACCTTGGTTTCCATGTAATTTAAACCACTTACAGCCTTCTCCCAGTACCAAGTATAACACTAGATGCAATTATATTTTTCCTCTGACCTTTTCACTGATATGTAGTGACATTATCATTTTGACACATCAGGGTAGGATAATTAGAAAATTAAGTGGATTTTTTACAAGTAGGAACAATCTTAAATTAATTTAGCCAATGCAAGAGAGCTTTTTTCAGAATTGTAATGACAGAGACTGACAGGGAAGTATCCTGCCTTGAGTGAAGACCCAAACATAACATGCTTTCACATGAAAGAAGATAGGCAATTAGTTTCAGGGCTTCTGAATTATTATACAGCCACGAGGAAATGGGAAAAATACACACAGATTTCTCCTGTTGAATTGTTAGGGTGTTAAGTCTATCATATTCTCTTCCTATTTGCAAACCAGTGACTATATTCCTCCACACAGATGGAAGAGTTAATGTGACACATTGAAAAAAAAAAGCCAAAACAACAAAATCAGAACTTTCCCCAAAAGTTTGGGCAAAAGTTTCAGTGAATGTGCATCAGCACACCCATTCTGGTTAAACCTCCAATGTGAGGATTTCACATTATGGAGGAATAAGAAGGAATATGAAGGAATAGGAAGAGGAAGAGAAGGTTTTATCTACAAAAAAATCATAGAGAAGTTGAGTGAAATAGGCCCTCTACCTCCTACAGTGTCCTTAGCTTTGCTTGAGAGGCTCAGGGCAAATCACTGCAGTGAGATAAAAGAGCTCCACAATGGCTCCCCTCACCCACAGCAAGGTGATATCCCAGCAGCGTTGACTCATCTCTGTGTAATTGGGAAATGATGGAATGGTTTGGTCTGGAAGGGACCCTAAAGCTCATCCTGCCATGGCAGGGACCCCTTGCACTGTCCCAGGCTGCTCCAAACCCCATCCAGCCTGGCCTTGGGCATTCCAGGGATCCAGGGGCAGCCACAGCTGCTCTGGGCACCCTGTGCCAGGGCCTGCCCACCCTCATGGGGAACAATTCCCTCCCAATATCCTTTCTAACCCCTCTGTCTTTCAATTTGAAGCCATTTTCCCCTGTCTTATCACTACAGTGAGCAGGTATATGCAGACAAAAAAGTGGGAACCACAGGTGGATTAATTTCCTACCTTTTCCCTTCATAATCCTTTTTTCTGTAAATAATATGCAGTGATCCAAGTCATTTAGTCCAGACAATCGACATCTGATTTATATTTAGTAAAGTTTATTATAAATAATTACTTCAAACATATTTTATTTCAATATCAATATACTGTCAATTTTTTTCGCAGCATACCCACCTTATGCAATTACTATAAAAATGCTGAAATTTAATATAAAAAATAAAAATTAAAAATAATATAAATATAAAAATAAATATAAATATAAAAAATAAATATTAAAAATATAATTCAAAATAAAATTATTTTTTCTGATCAGTAAATCAAATTTAACTGTGACTCAAAATACTGATTTGTTGATGATAATAATATTGCAGAAATGAGTTTGTCTACAGAATCTCTCTTTATAGATTCCTGCATGGAAAATAATTTCTTTGAAAAGTTAAGCAGCACAAAGCAGCACTAGACTGTCATAGTGAAGAAAGCTGCAATGGTCATGAAGTGTTACAACATTTAAGATTTAAAAAAAATAGCATAGGCTTTTTTAGTTTGTTTTTTTTTTTTCTTAGTTCAAAACTTTTTGCTTGTTTCATTTTTTAAAATTTTGAAATATGTGTTTAAATATTACTGTAACTGAGTTTCTTACTATGTGAAATATCTAACAATTATTTTGTAATTTAAAATATGTGATTTTAATGAAAAAAATTGTGTCCAAATAAAGGTTATTTTTAAT
Organism: Setophaga petechia; assembly: GCA_024362935.1. NCBI lineage: Eukaryota > Metazoa > Chordata > Aves > Passeriformes > Parulidae > Setophaga > Setophaga petechia. The sequence goes on along the minus strand of JANCRA010000001.1, from coordinate 1,693,151 downwards.
TTCTACATTCATTCCCTGATGGTATTAGCTGTCATTCACCTGTGGGTCAAACACACCTAGGCAAAAAAACCCTCAATCTCTACACAGGTTTCCTATCTAGGTGCATTCCACTTTTATATGTGGCTCTTTATGAGGAGATGGGTTGATTTATTCAGGCATTTATCTTCGGCTGTGCATAGTTTTCAGCAAAACTAAAACATAGTTTTAAATTCTCTGTTGAATTTCTCCTTATCGTGTCTTTTTGTGTTACATAAAATAGTAAAAGGAAAATGTTCTATTGTCTCTCTCACAGTGGCCAAGCACACAGATCAGTGCCACCACACAACTCCATTCTATAAAGTACTTAATAATTTCCAAGTTGAGACAGAAATTACCATTTTTTGGGTTGTGTCAAGTGACATTAAGGCTATATGGCTATGAAAATAAGTATCACTCTACTGATAGATACACTATTTATATTTATTAGTTCAGAGACCTGTGGAAAGAAAAAGAAAGTTGCTGAAACTCTGGGGGAATAATTTATCCTGTTGGTCCATCAGCCTGAAATGTTGAAGAGCTGAATTATTTGATCCAGTATCCCTTACATCAATGTTGAATGGAACCTCTTCTGTTCACCTTCTCCTGGGTTTCAGAATGGGCACATGGCTTTCAACACAAGCTGCCTGATAAATAAAGGATCTCAGTTATCACAGTCTCCCAGGCACATCAAACCACCTGCCTCATCTTGTTGAAACATCCCAAACCATGGTATGTTCAAAGAACATCCCCTCCCAGCCAAAACCTCAAATGGGAAGTAGCCAGAATTGATTGTCCTAGTGCTACTTCATTTTTCCAAGAGGCAGTTTTATAATTCTCATTATTTGGCACAACCCTTGAGGAAGAAAATCCCCAAAGAAGTTCATTACAGCATGATCATACCAAAAACGCCTCCACCTGCCTTTCCTACCTGACAGAAATGCCTGACAGATTTAGGAAATATTGACTAATGCCTTAGAAATCATTCTCAAAATGAAATTCTTCTTAGAAATTCCCCTGTTTTCATGGACTCTTTGTACTTTCAGGCTGTTAAAAATCTCACAGCTCTCTTTTACTTCCTGCTGAGGGAGCTGAGGTTGTGTAGCCTGAATAAAAGGAGGCTCAGAGGAGACTTTATTGCTCTTTGCAATTCCCTGAAAGGAGGTTGTAGCCAAGTAGGGCTTTTCTCCCAGGTAACAAGGAACAAGAGGAAACTGCTTTAAACTACTCCAGGAGAGGTTTAGATTGGATATTGGGGAAAAGTCTTCACAGAAATGCTTGTCAAGCACTGGGAAAGGTTGCCCAGGGAAGTAATGGAGGGGTTTGAAAGCCATGTGGAGGTGGCACTTGGGGACAGGGGTCAGTGGTGGGATTGGCAGTGCTGGGGGAATGGTTGGAATTAATGATTTTAGAGCTGTGTTTCCCAGCCTCAGTGATTCTGTGATTCTCTGATTGTGAGGTGTCATTCAAACATGATAAACCAGTGGTGGAGCAGGCCACCAGTCTGTATGCATTGTACAGACATGAAGATTTTGGTTAAAATTTGGTGTACTTTATGTTGGCACCTACTTTGTTCACAAATATCTTTAAACAGACGGATGCTGAAGCCCGGGAACAATTTTCCAGTTAAGATCTTACTCCACCCATCATCTGCAGGGAGGGAGAAGAAGGCAGGGCTCCTCATTCTGTGTGAACAGCTCTTAAGAAGGCCCCTCTCTTCACCAACAATGTCCAGCAGCAAATCCCAAACTGGACAGGACAGAGTTAAGGTGGGAAAGTTGCAGAAAACCTAAAGGCAACATAAAGCTGCAGAAAATGGCTTGACCGAAATGCCTGAGAGATGAGGCAGAAACCGTTCAGCAAATTGGAAATTGTGAGTCATTAATGATGCATATTGTTCAATTTACAAATTAAATTAATTGTGTTAAAAGTTCATGGTTGTGAGTCAAGCAATTTTTCAGAGTATGCACATATTTCGAACCATTAAGGAATTTCTGTGGATGGAAAGTGAGCTGCTTTTGATGATTATGTCTCTTTCTTAAGAACCCTAAATTAAATTTTTAAAATGTCAGGCAAATTACCCGTGTGAGCATTTCTGAGGCACAAAACCCTTTTAAGGATGTTATTTCTTCATCTGGTAAGACCCACTGTGCCTGAACATACAGCACACGCTGCAGCATCTGGCCTTTGAAGCATTAAAAGCTTCTGAAACTTCTCAGAGGCTAAAGTCATTATGAGGTGTATTTTTAAATTAATCCAATAAATTAAGCAAGAGCTTATTAAATTCAAGTTACATTTATGAGGGGTTTTTTCTGTTCCATAGCTATGAAAGAAAGAAGAAAACACTACTTTTGTTCCCTGTTCATTAACTGTTGTACTGCAGTTGTTTAGACAACAAGTATGTAGCTTGCTCTTTTATCAGATTTATTTTTCTAGACATTAATTTAAGAGATTATTATTATTATTATTATTATTATTATTATTATTATTTAACTTATGGGGTTTTTCAAAGAATAATACAAAAGGAATATATTCTTTGAACATTTCATTATTTTACTGATGTATTTATATTTTCTGCACGCAGAAAATAAGATAGACAACAAAAGGCCTTACCTGAGAGGAATGTCTATTGATTGGTGCTCTGTTTTTGTGTTACATTTCACTCTGTGATCCTGGCTCCATTTAGGTGATGTGGTGATCTCAGTTTAGAATGCAGATTTTCATCTGGAAGCTGAAGGAAGCCTTTTCTCCAAGTTCATAATCATGTTTCTGCCTCTGCCAGAGGAATTTGGGAAATTTCTAGAAGTACTCAGACCAAAATTGAGCTTCAAGCTGGGGAAGTTTGCAGTTGCATGATTGAGTGTCAGACACTGGGGAGATGCAGGAAATTTCCTTTACCAATATACAACACATAGGTCACCCCAGCTGGTGTTTCTCTCTAACCCCCAGGCCTCAGTCTCTGGGGAAATTCTCTGGTAGAGAATTTGAAATTATGGTTATATTCCAGCTTCATGACTACCATGCTGATGATTCCTCCTCTTCCCAGGCCCTATAAGCAAGAGACAAAGTGTAGATTTTTATAAGTAACAGGAGTAACATCAAGTTTCCATGATAAAAAATAAGAAATACTTCAAACATCCCAGTGTGAAGAGTCCTAAGGCAGAGGAGTCCTTGCCAGAGGCATGAGGTGGAATAAGAAGGACATTTATGATGAATTTTAAACATAACCAGGATGAATTATCTTTGAAACCCATTAAAACCTTTACAAGTATGGACACTTCCATGAAGTTGGTCAAGTTTCTTCAGCCTCCAGCAAACCCTCTGGAAACGATACCCAACTTCCATGGGCTTATGGGCACTGATAGTAAGCAAAACTGTCCTGAAAGAAGTATTTTAATGCCTCTCAGTGGCTTTTCTTTTCCTTAAATGCAGAATCCCTGGCAGCCCTGTGACTGTGAGCAGCTCTGGCCCATGAGCCATGAGATGACAGCATCCAGCATCCCATCCCTCTCCCCAAACCTGGCACTTCTCTCCCTCTGCTGAGGGACTGTTATTCCAAACCAGAGATTTCTGTTTTGCAGGGGTGACTCACAGCCTAGTGGAAGGCTATAAATATTCATTCCAAAAATGCCAGAATCTGTCTGTCTCACCAGCCTGCTTCAAATTAAAGCCTCCTGCTTGTGTTGAAGGAGAGAGTCTGGGAGGGTGGGTAATGAAAGCTAAACAGGAGCAGATCTGAGCAGCCCCTGCTGCTGTGACATCCTGACACAGAAACTAAGATGCTTCACCTTAAACACATCTTAGGAATCTTTCATGTAAAAAACCACAGTAGCATATGCTAAAATAGGGTGGTATGAGCTGTCAGTGCATGAATTGAGGGCTAGGGAGCTATTTTGGATTAGGTATGACAAGCAAAAAGGACAGACACTGAGTTAATAATCAGTTCCAAGATTAAACACACCTCTCTTTCCTAGCTTCACAGTGGATGGCATGTTCATGTTTTATAAATTCCTGCTGTCTAGATCTCAGGAGGTGTGGATTTTTATTTTTTTATTTTCACCCATGTCTGTTTTGAGTAACTTAAGGGGAAAAAAAACCCCCTATTCTACTTAAAAAAACCTATTAATTCAAAAAGCAATAGCTATAGGTAGACTTTATATATGACTACTTAAAAAATGGGAATAAAAACTACATTGTTTAGCTCGGTGTATGTATTCTGTGCATACTATGAAAGTGACAGTGTTTGTCTTTAGACATGTTCTCAATACCTTGTTTTCCCTGGATCAGCATGAAATTTTCAGAAGTCAGGATTTGGGATTATTAAAAACTAAACTTAGCTCAGCAAAGAAAAGTGTCACAATGGTTCAGTAACAGCAATTTAAATTAACGTGCTTAGTGGCATCAGGTGCCACTCCAGAAAGACAGAGGAATCCTCTCAGCTCCACTTGGAAACCTCAGACTCCCTACAAAGTCTTCAGTGGCCCAGCCATTAAATGGGCAACAGAATTTGGCACAAGGATTACTCTTTAATCTTTAGGAATTTTAAGCAATTGCTGAGATAAGTCCTATAAAACACCAATGTCAAATTTGCCAACTCCTCTTAGATGGGCGCAGTGTCACTCAACTGGAATGGAGCCTCTTTTCAGGCTGCAGAGTTGTGTGACAGCTTTATGAAATTTAGTAGCAGGATTCCAACTTGCTGTTTGAAATGCCTGAATCCAGGAATGTCTGTGTGGGAGCAATGTGTGGGCTGGGTGATTACTACGTGCAGTGTCTCCTGGAAGTACTCTCAGAGGGGGTTAGAGAGCTCTTCACATCACCCTGAAGTCAATTCTGATATTCATTCAGCCTGAAGAGTTCCTCTTGTCAGAGGGTAAGTCAGCCAGGAGCTCGATGACATTGTGGAAATATCAGCTTCAAGCACCATGTGATATTTCCTAGACTTCCTCAGGTGTTTTCTCAGGCTGTTAGATGGGATATGAGAAGTTGTTGATAGCCTTCTGGAATAAAGCTCTGTTAGAGACCTGGAGAAGAAGAAAAATGGATTTTTTATTCTTCATTATACTTCCATCCATATAAGTGGATTTATGGAAGCAATGGTTCTCAAAGCTCATAGGACCAGAACCTAGCTTCAATGACTTCAGCTGAAAATCCACCTTATGCCAGGTAAACCTTGGTATGATAAAATGTGGGAAAAAAGGTCCCTTCCCATCCAGATCATTCTGTGGTTCTGCTTCCCAGTCCCCCACTGTCCCTGCAAATTCCAGTGATAAAAAGTTAACCAGAGACAGTCCTATTGCAATACTGCAAAACCCAGACACCATCCAAATTAATATCCCTTGTCATTTGATCAGTGTTCATGTGATATTTCCTAGACCTCCTTAGGTGTTTTCTCAGGCTGTTAGGTGAGATATGAGAAGTTGTTAACAAACAAAACTTCATTGCCTTCAGGAATAAGACTCTGTTAGAGTCCTGGAGAAGAAGAAAAATGGAATTTTTGTTCTTCATTTTTCTTCCATCTGTATGGGTGGATATATGGAAACTGTGGCTCTCGAAACTCACAGGACCAGAACTTAACTCCAATGGCTTCACATAAAAATCTATCTTATGCCAGGTAAACCTTGATATGATAAAAAACGTGGGGAAAAAGGTCCCTTCCCATCCAGACCATTCTGTGGTTCTGCTGCTCAGTCCCCCACTGATAAAAAGTTAACCAGAAACTCTCCTGTTGCAATACTGCAAAAACCAGAAACCATCCAAATTAATATCCCCTGTCATTTGATCAGTGTTTTGCTTGAGGTGACAGGTTTCATGGTATTTCTCTTTGAAATGCTGTTCAAAGCATCCCAGAACAGTGTGAGCTGTCATCCATGGGATTTTATCTTTGTATGGGATGTGGTACATTTCAGGCTGCATCCTGTCCCTTTGTGGGTTGTATTTTATAGCATTTTATCACACCATTCAATGTGTGTGTTTTGGGGTCATTTATGTAGACATTTCATCCAACACAAAGCTTGGCCTTTTAGCAGCAGGTAGAACTCTTCAGGGGAAATATTTCAGAGGGGAAGCTTGAACACATGTGAAATTACAGGAATTCAACAGAGTACAAATGAGGGAGGAACCTGAGGACACCACTAATCCCCCTGCTGCTGACAGCATTTATTTCACATATTTGTCTGTGGGAAAGATGAAGAAAAAAATTGTTCCTTGGTTGTTTTTCCAGCACAGAATCATAGAATCATTAAGCTTGTTAAAAGACCTCCAAGATCATCAAAAAGATGAGCTAAATCCTGGTAGAATCTCACTAGGGACCATTTTGGTAACTGGCAGCCAAAGTAACTTCTAGTCATCTCTCAAGATTCATTAAAAAAAAAAAAGTATTTTTCTTTGTTCCAACTGATCAGGGATTTGCTCTGCCACCATAAAAAAAAGTCTAGACAGCTTTACTTTTCTTCTGCAGGTCCCAGCTGCCATTGCCCCAGAAGGCCAATTTAACACTCAGTATGCAAAGCTTTTTCCCAATCCCATTCTGCCCATTTCCCAGTGGGAAAAAAGCCACAAAAGTGGTGTTTCAGAGTCGATGGAGAAAAATGTTCACATTTTTATTCTTTGATTTTCTTGATAATCCTTTTCCTCCAAAGCCCAACATCTCCAGGCAGCATCTGGCAACAGAGCTGCTGAGAATTCAGCTGAGGGATGAACAGAGTTTGCCTTCTGGAAATCAATGCATGGGTGTCTGCTCTCCATCCCTGGATACACCTCAGGCCAGCAACACAAGGAGGTGAGCAAGATTGGAAACCACATTCAGATCCCTTCAAACCCAAACTATTCCATGAATCTGTGCTAAAGATAAAGATTGAGGAAGAGAGAGTAATTTATATTAAAGATTAGTACTTTTACTGAAATGTGATTTGTTATGATCACATTCATATTCTTATGAGTGCTTCAAATAAGGTGTGTTGTACAGGTGTATTTCTATATAAACATAGAAGTTAACTTCTGTAGAGTTAAAAAACTCCTAAAAATAATTATGAAGTAGTTCATGAAACACTCAGGAATTGTCTTCTGAAATTTTGATGGAATATTACATAAAAATTAGGGAAAGTATTCTAACCATAAGTTTAATAAATATATGATTAAGATCCCAAGAATGGTTCCCATAAAATTCTCTTGAAAGATATAATTAATTACTTTGTTATGTTGCATAGAATATTAATGAAATTATATTCCTCAGACACTATAATTTTCATAAAGATTCATAGAAATATTATCAAAAAGTCAAAGCATAAAGTAATCACAGACACAAAAAAATTACATGAAAGTTACTTTTTCATATGAAAAACATGTCCTTTAAGAGCACACTTCTTAAACTCATATATAAATACTAAACCTGGATTTTCAAAGAGCTTTTGAAAACCCTTCTCTTCAAAAGAAATTTCGTTGTCATAGGATAAAAAAGAGAAGTTGTCCTATGGATTAACTAGTGATTAAAGAATGGGGGAAAGAGAGGAAATAATTAAAACTTTTACAATGGGAAGGGGAAGTTGCCAACATATGTAATATAGAAAAGATACAGAGAGAGCTGAGAAATGTTGCTGATTATTCAAATTTACCCAAAGAAGCAAAGAGAGACTTGGCTCTAACACCAGCTGAAGGAGATCATGGGTATTAGTGACAAGAAAATAAAAAGTTATGTTAGATGTTGATAGGAGCATTGGAGAAACATCTCAGAATCACTTGAGATAACTCTGAGAAAATATTAATGAGCAGTAGTAAGCCAAAAAGCAAAATGATGCTGGGTTATTGGGAGTGAAATAGAAAACCAAAGAGGAAATCCTTAAAGCCACTGTGTAGCTTCTGGGAGTGGTCACATCTTGAGTACTACCCCTGCTTACATCAAAAACCATGAAGTAAAAATGAAAAAGGTGTAAAAAGGAAAGAAGTAAATGGCCAAATGCAGCAGTGTCTGTGTGAGAGATCAGAATGAGTTACAGAATTCCAAAGGGAGCAATTGAAGTTCTACAGGGAGGGATTTTACAAATCCAGCATGTCCATCTTGGTCCATTAACTGCTTTACATCCATCAGGTAGGGGTTGAACTTAAATGAAAGTAAGGACAAACTCCTTTTCAAATTCATAACTGAGAATTTCCCTGCTCTTCTGCATCAGTGACCCTCATCACTGAATTTCATGATTATGCTCATTTTTATGGTTGCAAAATGCCTATTCTCAGTGGAAATTTCTGCATCAGTTCCATGGTCAAATCTGATGCCGTTTTATTTTTACCTGGAGAACAAAATCCAAATAGATTTTAAGTATTTAACACAAGTTATAGATCCAACATCTGGCCTTTATGGAGGGAGTTTGCAGAGCTATAACTTCTGCCCTCCACACAATGTTATAAAAAAAAAGGAAACCAACCAAAAAACAACAGGATCACCTTGCAAAAAAATCTGTCACCACTATTTAGGCTTCTCTGAGCCTGGAGAAAGCAGAAGGAAGGGTAATTGCTCAGCTGATGGAAAACGAGGATCAAGGCTACAATTATTTAAACAGTGATGCCTGCTGGCCATGCCTTCAGCTACTGAGCAGGGCTGCTTCCCTCCCCTGCAGCAAGTAAATTTACAAGGACTGATATATTGTGCACAAAAATGGGTCTTTTCTTTCCAAATCCAGTGGCAGCTACGTCTCTGATGAAAGAATAAATTTGTTTGGAAGTTCTGCAAAGGCAGTAGAACATCTACTCATCATGAGAAACAAATCTGAGAGTAATGTTTCAGTCTTTCAGATTATTCCCCAATGAAAGTTTTTTTAGGTTTTTCTGTGTGGTGAGATTTCACCATCCTTTAGTCATCCTTGAGGAACTTCCTTGGATTCAGTCCAGTATGTTTGTGTCTCTCTTGTACTGGGAAGCCCAGCATGGACACTGAAATCCTGGTGCACCTCCCCATTCCTCCAAGAATCCCCTCCCATCACTGCTGGGAATGCTCTGTCTGAAGTGAATGCATCAATTTTTAAAAGGGTTTTGTGTTATTCTTATGAATGCAGAATTTATAAGCAGTTCTGGTTTGTTATCTAGCTGCACATCAACAACAAAAAGCACTGTTTTCTTCAAAAGGAAGATTGTTGTCAAATGTCTGTGCTGCCAAGAAACAGCACCTAGATCTGAAAATCTATTCTAAAATGTTTTCTTAATTTGTTACTCTTCTTCCCCCGTTCTCTTCCCAGTGAGCTTAACATATTTGTGGAAAGTGTTTCTTTTCAGAAATTCAAAAGTATAATTTTTGTTCTTTGGAAGGAAAGGAAGGAAGATAAATAGCACACTCAATGTGACAATGGGAACAGTATGAAATGAAAGTTGAGTAAGAGTCAACATCAAAACATTTGATTTACAAACCTGAATCAAAATTACATACAGAAACAAAATGCTGCAAGTTTTGTATTCTTCATCTGCTGTCATCTGTGCTTATTTTGTGTTCTGCTACCACCTCAGGGTTCTCCCTGTGGAGTATGCAAACTCTTAATGTACACAAAATAACTTGGATGATAAAGTCCATCAATTCTCTTTACTTTTATAATTACAATCAGTGATTCAATGGCTATTGAGAGGCAAAGGGCAGGAAATTCTATATCTTCATAAAATTTAAAGATAAAGAAGGTAAATGTGCTCTCATGATCACCTAGACTGACCTTTCTGCATTGACTGAATCATTTCTCTCAGTGAGGGACCCCTGTAATGACTCCAAGGACTCGAGGTTAGATGAGAAAGGATTATCTCAAAGGCCTGGATTCCATCTGGATCTGTCAAAAAGGCGTCTAGTACAAACCACTCAATTATGGGCTCCTTCTTACAAACAGGGAAATTCAGTCATTTGGAAACTCATGCCTAGGCTACATGGAAAAAAATCATCCAAGAAGTAAATATTTTTCTAGATAACAAAATTTCTAAAGTCTAAAATGAGGTGAAGGGCATCCTTGAAAACTGGATTTCTAAAACCACAATTTTGCCCTCTGTATCCACGGCAGGATAATTGATTATCTCCTTCCACTGACTGGAACAGAATAATGAATTCCTAAGTGTATTGGTTCCTAAAATAAGCTGGAGGGAAAGGTTCTACAGCATAATATGGAGATTAAAGAAAACTATCCCGTGATCATTTGCTGACTCCACACTGGTGCTCATCATCAGCCAGCTGGTGATACCGCATCCATGTGAGGGGAAACGTTCAATGTATGAAGTTAAAAACTCAGGGAATCAAGCAGCTCTCTAATAAATGCATGCAGCCAGCTGAGCAATAAAAGCTGCAAGTAAAGAAGCATCCACAGAACAATTTGGGTTTCCTTCAATAGGTAAGAGAATGGGAGAGGGGAATGACAGGAAAGGGACTGGAGCACCTACCATGACTCTGGCACAGCCAGATCAGGACAAAGCTACTGTTTGACAAACAAATATTTTGAATTAACAGAAAGTGTACATATATTTGTTTATAATTACACCAAGTTCTGTGGTTCTTTTGCAAAATGCATGTTCTTCTTAAGTGCATCTTCAACCTGGATAAATAATATGAGATTTCTTAAATGTTAAGAGTTCAAGGGTAGCGCAGCAGGAGTTATAGGGGAATGTGCAGAGATGCCTTAAAATTAACCCCAAGCTCTGTCTGGAGTTGTTTCTTCATTTGCACTTCAGACTTTAGTCCATGGGATTTTTTCCAATTTTTTTTTTTTATTTCATACTGCATGAAACTTAAATATCGATGAAAATATGAAGGAAGCCTGAAGTGAAGCGTGGGTTTGTGTATAAGCAATTCCACTGAACACCTGTGAACTGTTGGGTTTAACTGGGCTAGAACTAGGGCTGTGATTGAAGAGAGGGAGAAATATGTGTGAGGAGGTGTTAACTGAGTTATTTCCCATGCATTTACAGTGCAGTAATGCTGGTTTTAGCCATGCCTGTGGCATTCACATTCTCTGAAAAAATCCCTTTGCCCAGGATTCTTCTCCTGGGAAGCTGAGAAGCCCCAGAGAAAAGGAAAACAATTCTTATCTCATTTGCTTCTCCTGTGTTTTGCTTATTTGGAATGTGTTTGGAGATTGTCTACCCAAAATGATTGTTTCATTGGATTCTGCTGTGAGCTGTTGTCACTCTTTGGCCAATCAGGGCCAAGATGTGTCGGGACTCTGGAGAGTTATATAATATATAATATATAATATATAATATATAATATATAATATATAATATATAATATATAATATATAATATATAATATATAATATATAGTATATAATATATAATATATAATATATAATATATAATATATAATATATAATACACTATATATTATATATTATATATATAAAGTAATATAATAATATAATATATAGTCATAATATAATAATACATAATAAAGTAATAAATTAGCCTTCTGAGAACATGGAGTCAGATTCATCATTCCTGCCTTTGTCGGGGCACCCCACAAATACAATACATCCCCTCTGGTCCCATCTCCCATTTTCAGAGCAGCAGATTAGACCAGTCTGGGCAGCAGAAAAAGCACTTGGAGCACCCTGGGATAGTGGGAGGTGCCCCTGCCCAGGGCTGGGGGTTGGAACAGGATGGTCTTTGAGGTCCCTTTCAAGCCAAACCATCCTGTGATTCTGCTCCTCCTTTGGGCTGGACAGCATTTTCATGGCTCAGGTCCATACAATCCACTTCTGGGCTCCAGGACAAGAAAATTACTTCATTTTGCAAGTATTTTTATAAATAATCTTAGCACTAGAATAACTGTGTGCAAAATTTAGTGCTACACAAAATGTGAGTTTTAATAATGATCACAAGGCTTGCTGGTCTGAATGGAACACTAAGAAAATGCCTGCCAGAGGCTTTCAGGGCATGATCTATGTCCAAACCTGCAGAAAATTGACAAAGGCAGCAAGAAAGGACCATCCTGAGAGAGAGAATGCTGAGAGGATACACCTGGTGTGACCACACATCACAGGGACAGCATTTCCATGGCTCACGTCATACAATCCACTTCTGGGCACCTCAGCACAAGAAAAAAATTACTTCATTTTGCAAGCATTTTTATATGTAATCTTAGCCCTAGAATAACTGTGTGCAAAAATTAGTGCTGGACACAATGTGAGCTTTAATAATGATCACAAGGCTTGCTGATCTGAGAAATATAAGAGAATCTGAGAAACTAATCAGGGCAAACTACAAAAATGCCTGCCAGAGGCTTTCAGTGCATGATCTGTGTCCAAAGCTGCAGAAAATTGACAAAGGCAGTAAGAAAGGACCATCCTGAGAGAATGCTGAGAGGATACACCTATTGTGATCACACATCTCTGCTTTCAAAAGCCAAACCCCTCCTGCTCCTCAGCCAAAAATCCGAGTGCCAATAAGATGAAATAAGAGCTATTGGATTGCTGCAGAGATGTGCATTTTGTCTCACCATTTAACTCCTTGTGCTCATAACCACGAGAGATTTCATAATGAGCTGATTGCCAAATCATCCCACAGAGATGGGTTTTCTGAAATAGGCAGGCCCTGTGAGACATTTATGGAGAAAACTGACATGCAGTTTGCTGCAGTTTCACTTGCTAAAATCATCTGGGGTCTGAGGCAGTGTATGCAGAGCAAAACAGCACAGTGCCTTTCAAGTATAGGAACATTGTCAAAATCTGCCAGTTTTAAAGTAAAAAATGAAGTGGTCCTCTGGCAACTAGGTGAAAATCTAACATAGATGGAATTTAAATACAAGTGGGAGATAATAGGTATTCCTACTTTTGTTCAGAAATAAATTAAATCCTCACTTTGAATGTTCCTTCTGATTTGCTGCACTTTTTCCACTTTCTCTAAAACTTTAACAGCCATTCAATTCAGATTCCACCCTGTACTGAGATGAAATAGACACAGAACATGTTCTGATTATGTTCTTAAGCTCAATCATCATGGCTTAAAATTATCCATTTTTAGACTTACATCCCATGTTAATCAGGAGTTGATCCTCACAGATTTTGAACAAGCCAATCTAGAGGCAATTGGCTGTGTCTTAAACCATGCATGTTCCTAGAAATTCACTTAACCAAATGAAAACCTGGCCTCTCAGGAGGCAGGATCATTAGAACACATCCTTTTTGAGGGGTGAAAGAAAAGCAAGAAGAACAGTAAGGAGGTATTTTTAAACCTTAAAACTGCAAATACTGAATTTAAAACGTTTTCATTGAGTGCAGTGCAGTTTATAAGATTCTCACTCTGTACCTTTGTACATGATGACTTCTTAGCTGAGCTCTGCCCTTTCTCACCATAGCAAAGCATTCCACAGACAAATAAAAATCACATTTGTAATATGGAATAGAACAGCAAAATTTCTATTTGTTTCATCAGGAAGAGGAAAAAAGGTAGCTTTGCATTTGGAGATGCATATTGATAGTAAAGACAGCTTAATGTAAGAAATTAAACTACACTTCAGTGAATTAATTTAATCCAGGTGAACACGACCCTTGTCAGAGCATCTCATGTCTTTCATGAAGGGCACCAGTTCCATTTACAAGCCCAGCTCTGGCTTTAAGAGAGCTCCTGATGGAAGCACCTTGGCTTGCTTTTCTCCCAGGATGCAGAGCACATTCTTGGCATTTCTTCACACTCAAAGGAATTGGATTGAACTTTATCCCAAAGGGAAGGGACTTAGTTATTACTGAAATAGATTAGTGCACAGGAGGGATTATTTGAAGAAAAAACCACATCATTTACAAAGAAATAACAGATATTGACATTAATTGCCAAGCTCTGTTCTGCCTGTTAAAAGTTGAATGAGGCAGCTTGACAGATGATTTTGTTATGATACACATGGGATGTTTTTGGTGCTGGTCTTATTTCTAACATACTCAGGATCTGGTTGGTCTCATTTGGTTTGAACCTTTGTACTGGGCAACAAGGTATCCCCAATCTGATGGCCTGACCCACCACCCCAAAATTCTATCAGCTACCAATAACTAACACTTAAAAAAATACAGAAATTACTCTTACCAGCAATGCTGTCGCTTTCTCTGATTTCCAAATTCTTTTCTGTCGTCCTGTATTTTGAATAAAAAGTTTTTAGAGACATGGTTAATTGAGTATGAAAGGAAAGGATTGTATTTAATAACCCAGGGAATCTTTCTCAATCCCACATTCCTCCTTTGGTGTTGCACAGGGCAGTTTTCAGCTTTATTTCATGGACCTCCTTAGAAAAAGCAAATTTTAATATTAACATGGCCATGAGGAGATTTTCCCTCTGCCCAGCCATCTACAGCATGAAAAAGCCAGATACCAGGGAGTGGAGGAATATGCAGGGTAACTAATGTAAAAATTCTAGTTTTGGTAGGATTATTATGATCTCCTAAATTCTCTGTGCCCATGGTTTCTTTCAAGCCTTGAACAAAATCCCATCCTGGTCAAAGGTAGTGGTCAGAAAGATGGGACTTGAAATAGTAACCTTGGCTTTAAAATACCAAGAGCTTCCACTGAAAGGAATGGAGCTCCCATCAGCCTAATGCAGTTTGCCTCACTCTTCAGCAGAAGCTATAAGAAAGATTTCAATGAACGTCTTGCATTTAAAATAACATTAAACCATTAAAGGGAACAAAAAACACACCAAAATCAAACATACAAATAAAAATTCACAAAGGACAAACACATTGGAAGAGTGCATTTAAAAATAAAAACCTAAAGGAGTCTCTGTTAAGTTATTCAGATGATAAAAGACAGTGATAATATTCCTATGAAGTTATTTTTATATTAAAATATGGTGCCACAATTTTTGTTTATCAGAAGCAATTTCTAAGTAACGATATGAGGAGGTTTTTGCTACAGGTTTATTTCCTGTGTAAAATGCTTTTAAAGATATGGTTTTAAAATGAAAAGTGTTGTGGAGGAGTGAAAAAAACCAATTTGGAAGTGAGTTTGTAAAATATTTATATTTTTTCACTTTTCCCCACCAATTTTAAGATACAGAATTCCATAGGATCACAGGATGGGTCAGGATGGAAGGGACCACAGAGACTCATCTGATCCAACCTCCCTGCCCAAGCAGAGTCATCCTAAATCAGAATTTTATCCTTGTGTAGGTCAGTCTTTCACAGCTGAAGGTCTCTCACTAAGAAACATGAAGCTAAAATGATCCCACAGCCAAATTAACAATTTTGAGAGTTATCCATTTTTCTGGTGCTCTTGTTTCACAAAACCAAGGGGTTACCTCCACGCAGGAATGATTATACACCAAGAACTTATACAGGTTATAGTTCATTTAATTACAAAAAAACAAATCAAACCAAACCAAACCAAAAAACAAAAAACAAGCAAAACCAAACCAAAACAATAAAAACCACCAACAAAGAAAAAACAAACAATAAAAGAAACTCAAAAACACCCAAAGGAAAAAAAAATAATAAAGAAAACAAACCAAGCAAACAAAATTTTAAAAAATTAAAAAAACAACCCACAAACCCAAACAACAACAACAGAAAATACCAAAGACACCCAAAGAAAAACAACAACAAAGAAAACCAATCAAACAGAAAACCTAATTTGGGACTACGATAGTTTTCCATCAAATATCAAACTTCTTGTCTGCACAACCTCAGCAGTCACAGACATAGCGACCCCTCTTTCTCGGTCTCTTACTGATATATTCTCTTAAATGTGTGGATCTAAATAACATTTATTGAAGAAATTTATCTAAAAGTTGAGCAGGGATGGCCTGTGTAGAGGAAAATCACTTTATCAGAGTTCCTAACTTGATGAGGGGTCTCCTGCATATGCCCTCAGTGCAAAAGCTCCAAAAGCAGGCACAAATGTTCTTGGATAAAAAAGACACAGCACTCAAAATTCATCCTGCCCAGGTTTTCTTCCTGCAGTGATTTTGATCTTAGGAGATCGTGTTCTCTCATGACTAGAAAGAGAATATTTTACCTGAAGGTCATTCCTATGTACATGATCCTACATGGCACTGAACTAATGAAAAAACCAAATTTGCCTCACCTCTACCACATAGAAAGGGTTGACTGGGAGAAAATTGTGTGAATTCAGTTTTGATGTCTTATCCCCAGCAAGTTCACAGCACAATCCCCCAAACAAACTGTGCTCTGCTTCCCTCAGAGCAATATAGCCCAGCAGGAAGCTCCAGTGTATTTCTGTCCATTTGTCCCTCAGTTTCGCCTTCCTGGAGCCAGTTCTCTTCATTCATGGCAAGATGGATTCTATTGCCATCTGTATGGCAGTTGTCTTTTGTCAATTGGGCAGTTTGCCTTATCTCTCTCTGAGTGATCACAATCACTCCTCCCTCCAGGGGGGCATCTGCTGATAACAGCCATTGAATGTCACTGCATGATTGATAAGAACTGCAGCATCCCACTGAGAGATGCTCCACCCAGAGGGAGGAGCCAAGCATTCCTACCCAGATAAAATCTGGAGATTCTGGAACACCAGCACAGCTTCTGCACTGGATTTCCCAGAGGAACAGCATCTGCCTCTTCCACTGGATCTTCAGAGGAAGACTGCACCTTTCTACAGGATCCCAGCTCCAACAGAACCACCCCTGACACTGCAGGAGGGCTGAGCCACAATTCCAATGGGACTGCCACCAACACCCTGACCCACAGGGTGTCAGGTTGGGTTCTGATTCTGTCAGTGTTGTTCTAGTGCACTGTATTCTTGATTTTATCCTTTTATTTTCTTCCCTATTAAAGAACTGTTATCTCCTGCTCCCATATTTTTTTGCCTGAGAGCCCCTTAATTTAAAATTTCTAGCAGTTCGGAGGGGTGGGGAGGGTTTACATTCTCCACTTCAGGGGAGGCTCCTGCCTTCCTCAGCAGACACCTGGCTTTCCAAACCAAGACACCATGTTTGAGCCATTCCTCACTAAAACCTCCATATCAACGGTACTGCACTACAACTTGGAGTTAAAAATCCAGGTGGCTCAGTCCTCCCACAATTCCTCTGGTGTTGCCCCGTTCTTCTAAGTTCTTCTAAGCCTTCTGATGTTTACATTCTTGTAATGAACTTTCTCACACACTTTTATGTAAATAATTATTGTTTTACATTTTTCTCTGGAGGAGGAGAAATTTGCTGGACTGTTGTCTTGTCCAGTGTCATTGGAGAGGTGACATTTTCATCCTCCAATCCACTGTCACTTTTGAAAATCTATAAATGTTGAATCAGAAAATAAACTTCCCTTCTTTTTACCTTGGAAGTTCCAGCATGTGTATTGTTTTATTTCATGTCCTACAGTTGCACTCTGGCATCTCACCAGCCAGCTCCATGCAGATTTCTTGTCCATAGAGACATTTAATAAAGATTTAGGCACTTGTGCCCCTCTCTGGACCTCCTTCAGCAGGTACTTGTGGCCAGTGTGTCCCAACCATGCAAGAAGAAACACAGGCAAAGGACAGCTCATAATGACCTTGACTGAGATTTATAAGATTCTCTAAAAAACAACAGGGGAGTTATCCACTGTGCAAACCCTGAAATATATGTCCGAGCAATATCTGGTGACAAAAATCCTAAATTCAGCCTTTAATCACTGCATTTAGCAAATTGTGAGTTATTTACACATACCATTGCTGGGAACATGGGCTCCATTTGAATTGCCTTCGGTGCTCGGTGGATTTCTGCACTAATAACACTCAGTATAATTTGTTCTGTCACCACCTGTAGTGTACTAATTTAATTTTGGTCCCATCCAAGCATCCATCTGCTCACAAACATCAGCTACAAGAGCCTGAAGGCTCCTCTGTGGTGTGCCAAGCCCAGGTGTGTACATGAGTGTCCTACAGCAGAGGCAAAATAACTGATGGAGAATATTTGTCTCTGCTGGGGTGAGATGGTCCCAGTTTCACTCTCTGAATGAATAAAACCTTGCACGTGGAAAGTAAGTGAGAAAAGCAAGTTCAGTGACATCTAAAATCACATGTAAGATTCTGTTGATCCAAAAGACAAACTGTTGCATGATACAAAAAAATCTTAGCAAGAACAGTGTGCAAAACCAACTGATTTGAACAGAAAATGCTGAATTACAGTGAAAAAGTACAAGTCAGCCTCTTGCTTTGAAAGTAGAATTAAATGGAGTGCACAGGAAGTGCTCTAAGGTCTCTCTCCTTCTCAAAGAGACTCTCTCATGGATAAGTTCTAGAGTTTGAAATTATTATTCTGTTAGATGCTCCACAACCAAAACAGAAAAGCAGAATACAGTAAGAAAGGTCTCTGATACTAATAGAAAAAATGAGGGACATGCTCTGAAATTTAATTTTCATTCTGCAGAAGACAAGATAAAAGTAACACTATGAAACAAAACTGAGGGATGGAAATTCAGAGATTGAAAATTACCCTGAAAAAACCTGCTCTTTTTATTTGGTAGTAAATCCCTACCAAGCAGGAGCTTTAACTTTCTGCTAGACACATCAGAAAATATCTGAATTTGCAGCTATAAGTAGACTACCATATCAGTATGCACACTATACTTGGTTTTATGTGTTTCTTATGTAAATGTGTTTCTGACTTTCTAAACAAAACTGTAATCTTTCCCATTTTTTCCATAAAACCCTTTTACTTTGTGCTTTAAGCTTACACAACGTTTAAAGTGGAGTCAAGTGCATTTTACACTCACAGCACAGCACTCCTGTAAAAACAAAGATTTCAAACAAGTCAGCATAGAAACAATCACTCCATGTCTTGCCTTCATATCTTAAGAAGTGAGGTATTTTCTCATTAAAGTGAAAGAATCAGTTTGCCCATGGCTGTTAGCAGGCAGGAAAAGGAACACAGAGGTGCAGCCAGGCATGTTCTGTGTCATTTTGGCCAGGGGCAAACCCATAATGTCTCAGTGAAGATACTCAGAGGAAAATGTAACAGGAGTACACGGGCTCATCCTGGGCACAAAAAGTGCCACTAATTTTAGAATATTTACTGAATTGTCACTTTTTGATACATACAGAGTTTTTACAGACACCTAGAGAGCCTAGACTTGTGAATTTTGAGTTCTGAGCATCCTTAACCTGCTGCAAAGCTGAGCACATTTCACAAACAACTTCCCAGATGATGACACAGGTTTCTGACTCTGTTTAATGGGTTTAAATTAGTTTTACCCATGTTTTATCTGTCATCTTCCACTGATGGGAGTTCAGTGCTGTGAACTCCAGCATTAGCATTCTCTGTCCAAATCTCCCTGCACGAAGCACTGAGTGTTTAACATTTATCATTTGTCCCTCTTCAGCAAAGCTGAACACAAACACTCTTCCCTTGACACCACTGAAATATCTAAATGCAGGACAGATTAGCCTCTGTTAGTTTTGTATTTTCTGAATAGAAGGTGAGTTCTTTCTCTGGGTTTGTTTGTTTGTATAAAGAAGCACTCTGGGCTCAAAGGAACGGACTCTGAAATCCCAGCAAGATATAAGAGGATTTGTGTGTCAGCTTTAAAAGTTGACCCCATCATCTCCATAGAATTACAGAAAGTTTCTAGACTTAGCATGTGAAAGCAAGTGAAGTTGTAAACAAACAAAAAAAAAAGGGCATAATAAACTGCTCACCTTCAGGGTTCTATTAATGATCAACAGCACCCTTGAATTTTTTGGGTCCTTTGACAGATGACATCCTATGATAGATGACTTGATCTCACTCATATGCCAAATTGCCTTTAATGTGATTAATAAATCTGTTCTGTCAGAAGTATGGTGAGCAGTCGAGGAGATGCCATTCCATAGGAACCAACAGGAATTCTCACTCTTACACGATATTTTGTGCAGGGATAGAGCTTTGTTGGGAGTATCGCCAGCTATGTACAAATCACAAACAGGACAGGACTGCTGGGAACGTGCCTTGAGTGGTTTTATTTTCCAGCATCAGCCTCATTCCATGGTTATGACAATGGGAAGATGTCAGCAGCTCACATCCCAAGCTGCAGACCAAGAACTTAATGTTACAACTCACTTTATAAGTTTTTTGACCAATCACACAAAGCAAAAGCACATTGACAGTAGTTCCACCTGTCACTGACATCTTTTGTGAAAAATCCCTTCTTAGGATTTTTCCTGCTGGAGCTGAGAAGAAGCTCAATAACAAATGTAAACAATTATTATCTGCTGCTGTGGAATGCAACAGGTCCACCTGTGATTGGTCTTCTGTAGATGTTTGGATCTACTGACCATTCACAGTGGAGCTGCTCTCGCTCTCTGCTGACAGACAGACCTTTGTTATTATTCTTTCTATTCTTAGCTTAGCCAGCTTCTGAAGAAGCTCCTCTCTTTTCTATTCCTATGTAGTATAGTTATAATGTTATATATATCATAAGATAATAAATCAAGCCTTCTGATCATGGAATCAAGATCCTTGTCTCTTCCTTCCTCTGAAAACCCCTGTGACCACCGTCACATCCATCCAATCTCATTTCCAAAGGCTTTTTCCAAACTCTAAGCACAGTTACCTTTGGTTAAAACAATGCTTGCTTATTTTGAATACAATACCTGCTTGTAAGCCTCAAAACACAATGCACAGAGCTCCATTATTAAGCTTAGAACTTCCTGATATCTTGCTAGATAAACTTTTCTGTAGTGTAGGGAGTCACTCTAGGCAAACATAAATACACAGACCATTGTTCTATTTGTCTTTGCTCTTCTACATTTTACATAATTTTTCTGCTGACCAGTCTCATGGCTACTGCTTAGCTCTAATCACAGTTCTGCTGTCTCTGAGGCCTGCCTTTTGCAGCTTTCCCAAAACCCTCTGATTTTATGGATTCCCACAGGGAGAGAAATGTGTTAATCACTGGTCTCAACAGTCATCTCTCTTCCCACTTCTCTCAACCCCTGAAGCTCAGGGGAAATGAAGTTATGGAACAGAATATTCCATTTGGAGCGGTCCTATCTTGGTCATCTGGTCCAGTGGCCTGACCAGCTCAGGGCTGACCAAAAGTCAGTGTTGTCAAGCATTTCCAAAGGCTTTTTCCAAATACTTCTTAAACACTGACGGGCTTGGGGCACTGATCCCAAAGTTGCTGGTGGGATCAAACTTGGTGCCTGTGGGACCAGGGTCACAACCTGGCCTGTTGTCTAATGGGGATTTCAATAATTTACTTCTAATTTGCACCAGAGCAAATGATATATGAATCTCCATTTCCAAAGGGTTATTTATTATTAGAGAACTTTCAATGCTAACATAAATCTGCATTTTCAACTCTGGGAACTTTCAATTTTTGGTGTTGCTATTAAATTAGCATTTGATTCCTGAATTCAGTGAGAGAAGATATCATTTTGGTCAGTCTCAGGATTCAAGGAGACATAGCTATGCTTCCTATTGATGACAAATAATTTCCACAGTTATATTTTTCCTAGCATCAAATTCCTGAGTTCATCTGGAATGAGTATTGCACATTACCCCTCGGCTGAAAATGAGGACACACAGATGTCAGGTTCTGAACAATTCTTGTAGTCATACAGTTCCCAAATGACCAATGGCCTTGGGGGCAAAAACTAAAAAGCTTGTGTCTAATTCAAATATACCAAACTTTCTGAAAACTTAAATTTCTTGATTAATGTTTCCTGTTGTTATTCAGTAAAAAAAAAAAAAAAATCAGTGTCCAACAAAGACTGGCTCCTTCTAAGAACAGTGTTAGTGTTGCAGTGTTCACTGCTGCCATATTTTCAGATTCCTGCTGCCATCTCTTTGAAAGCAGAATTGGAGCCTTTGGTGGGTTTGTGCCATAGATTCAGAAAAAGCTGAATTATTTGAGCCAAATAGAACTGCTAAGAGCCAGGTCCCATTCCATGGCACTCAGACCTCAGTGCTGCATTAACTGAGGGAAGTACAGTGATGGGATACTGCAGCCTACAGGGAGAGATCATGACAGAAAATAACTCATGAGACTTCAAAAATTTGTTTCTGAGAATGGTCATGAATGCACTTTAGGAAGCAGGGTCCAGATGAAAGATCAAGTAGTTTTTCCCCTTCTCATATCTTTGGTTGTCTACTATCCTGCTATTCATTCAGAAAACATGTATGGTTTTTTCTCTTGTTTTATTTAATTTATTAATGTATGTATAATGTAAATCTTCATTAAGATTTCCTTTTGTTTCCTTCATTGCTTTCATCCACAACAGGGACACCCAGAGTTATATAAAAGGACAAAAAACACCTGGGCAAAATAATATACCCTCTATATTTGCAACTGGCTTCTTATATATCCTCTTTTTTATCATACATGATCTTGTTTTTTCAATTTACTCCTCACAAATACAGTTAGTTTGACATTAAATATGGCAATTTACCCTAGGAGAGGGAAATTACAATATTAATTTTTTTTCCTGTATGGCTGCACAATTATTGTTATTATTATACTAATTCTCAGCAGTCCAGTGATAACTCTGAAAAATGGCATCTGGTATGAGCAGAATTCTGTTTTAAATATACATTATTCATATATGTTCCCCTTTAAAATTACCTGGCACAGAGCCAGGAAGATAAGGGTGACTAAAGAGTCATGCTTTAGGATGATATGCCATTGTAGCCTTTGCTAGCTTTGTAATGAATGTTTTAATTAAAGAGCAGCATCAGGCAGGCCAACAGCTGGATCAGATTGAGCTGTGATTCCTAATTTTCACAATTTGGGCTCTTCAGGTCTGAGAGAATTGGAACATCCTCAGCCAATTATCTCTTGCTATTCATTATTCTGCAAGTACATTATAAATGTAACCTAATTTTTTAAGGTACAGTATTATGTAAAAGGGAAGAGGACTGCTCAGTTCAGGTTAGACAGCTAACAGTGTCCTTTAAAACAGGAAAATGCCAAATTTATTAAAATAAACGATGAAATAACGAAGTAGAACGTGACCTTAAAAAGACCTGTCTTCAGTGACATCTTGCAGTCATTTGTCTGCTTAAATGCAGACAGATATTTATTGTAAAAAGGACAGTGCTGGCTCCAGAAGGCAAATTTGTTCTGATGCTTTACCTGTAGGAGTTTCAGATCCATGTCTGTCTCCTTTTATGGGCTTCAAAGTTGTGTGGAAAAATAGGATAGCTGAAACATCCTTGATTTATCTCAATAAATTAACCATAATAATAATAATTGAGGTAAGGGAGTTTTCTGATACTTGCACATAACTAGATAAAAGTTTACTCTTTTGCACCAGCCTTTCATAATATCAAGAATCTTAGGGAGAAACCTGGAGCAGAAACCCAAGATTTCAAGTCAAACCTTAGTTGATGATCTGATTTAGACCAGCATGACATAAAAATGTTTTTACTGCAAGCTATGAGAACAGGTTTGCTTTACCAGCTAAATGCAGGGATGTAATGCAATGTGCTGCATCCAGTCAGCTCAAATCTGCATGCTTTAAAAAAGCAAAAACAAGTTTGGATTCATGTCCTACATTCAATAGACCACCTTGAAGTTCCTGGGGCTTGTCAGTTTAACCCTTCAGAAATTTGAGCTTTTACTGGCATTTCTAAATAAGAAGCAGCAAGGCTTGTTAGTAATGTAGGCTAAAAGCATGTTCAAAGGGATTCAAGAAAGAAAGAAAGGATTTATCTCTCTCAATGTGTCAAAAAAATCTGAAAAATCCTCTTCCCTGCCCTGTCACCTATATATTTCTATTCTGTTACCTCATAGAAGGTGGTCAATTAGTGGGGAAAAAAAAATCACTCCAGAAAGGCAAAGTTTGAGCAGAAGGGAAGGGAAAACTTTCCAGTTGTACTACACAACTACAGGGTGTGGGGTTTCTGCTCTGTGGTTAAATTAGAATGAGAAAAATAATAACATTGAGGAGACAAGATGAAATGGAAACCAGGGTGAGGAAAAGGAGGCTCAGGGGGGACCTTGTGGCTCTGCACAGCTCCCGACAGGAGGGGACAGCCGGGGAGGTTGGGCTCTGCACAGGGAACAGGGACAGGAGGTTTAGGTTGGTTAATGTCGAGATCATTTGTTTGTCAGAATGACCCCGAGAAGAATTCCAAAGTCTCTTTTCCCAGCCCGGCGCTTAAAGAAGGAGTCAGAGCTCTTCATTTTTCGGTCTTAACGTTGTTTATTCTATCTTATCTATAAAAAATTTTCTCTTGCCCTGCCGAGGTCAGCTCAGCAGGGCAGCCACAGGCACTCTGCCTGCCCCCGGGGTGGTGTTATGTCTTTATAGTGCAAACTACGTGTACAATATTTACAATTACTCCCCAATACCCATCACCTATGTTAGACAGTGAGCTTCTACTCTAAACCAATAAGTAAGTGCCAACATCACTACAGAAGATGGAGGCCAAGAAGAGGAAAGAAGAAGCACGAGGCACGCCCCGATTCCTCC
The DNA here is from genome assembly GCA_024362935.1 of Setophaga petechia. Taxonomy (NCBI): domain Eukaryota; kingdom Metazoa; phylum Chordata; class Aves; order Passeriformes; family Parulidae; genus Setophaga; species Setophaga petechia. The sequence continues at coordinate 1,668,812 of JANCRA010000001.1, read as the reverse complement.
ATCTTGTCTCCATAACCCCCCTGTACAGGGATATAACCCCCCTGTACAGTAATCTTAAAATACATAATTCACCCTGTGATAATTTCACTAATATTCTACTTAAACTTTTGTGGCTTTCTATCTTCATAGAAGGTTGGTATTTGCTCCACGGGCCATAATCAAACTCACAGAGGCATTTTGGGCTCTGTGCCAGGGTCTCCGAGCCCCCCGGCAAGGGTCTTGGCTGCTCAGGACAGCCAAAGGTATGTTCTGAACCCGACAGATTAACAGGGAAAAATTCTTCACCAGAATGGTCACCAAGCTCTGGGACAGGCTGCCTGTGGAAGCTGTGGAGTCCCCATCCCTGGAGGGCTGTAAAAGCCACGTGCATGTGGCACCTGGGGACATGGTTGCCATGGTTTAATGAGGGCCCTGGCAGTGCTGGGGGGTCAGTTGGACCTGATGATCTCAGAGGGCTTTCCAAACCTAAATTTGTTGCAATAGGATATGAAATTCACCTCACATGCTGAGGTTTCCAAGGCAAAAAAGGTGCATTTATTTCTGGACCTTGATATTTATAGAATTCCAAAGGTGACCATGGACTGGAGGATGAAATTGCCACCTCTCCAACCACGCTGGTCAAGCCAACAGTCCATCAATTCTCTCCTCCTCCAGAAAGGAATGTAAAACAATCATTATTTACATGAAAAGTGCATGAGAAACTCCATTACAAAAATGTAAATATCAGAAGGCTTAGAAGAACTTTAGAAGAACAGGGTGACATAAATTATTCTATTTTTCCATAATAAAACCTTAGATTTTATGTTCCTACCATATTGTGTGAATTTTGGATGACTGCATGAGCCAGGTTTAGAAAACGTGCCCAGTGTTCTTCCTATATTGCAATTTATAGAATTAGTAGGCAAATTCTTCTTACCCAGCCCTTAAATTATGCATTTGTTACTAATTTCTAATAGATGTTTATCTCAGGAGTAGCTGCATTTTATATTATCATTAAAATCTCATTGAAAAATATCTCAGGAGACTTTGGGACAGAACAGGAGATATAAATGGAATATCCTATTAATATTCCATTAAGTTAATAATATCTGTCTAAGTGAATCACAGTTGTACTTCCTGCCAGCTTTTAAATACAGATTATTTTACTTTGGTGTTTAAATTCCCATTGTGTGCAGCTGTGCTAGTTTCTATGAGCTTTTTTTTTTATTATTGTTTATCTTGTGTTCTTTTAAATGTGTTATAGATAAATTATTGAGCTGGAGGCAGAGGTATAAGAAACAGAAGATTCCAAGGCAAAATAATGAATTTGACATTGTGTCCAAAGCATAAGCACACGTCTCAGTGAACACCAGACTCTATCTGATTACACATTCATGCACTGCTGGGTGGTTGTTTATTTGCTTTGACAGTGGGTCCAGAGGAGTGCTCAATGAGCTTTAATTGCCTTAATTTTTACAGAACGGAGGGTTTTTCTGGGATTACATTTCTCATCAGCTTCCAGCCACATCTCTTCACACTGGTCACTTCACATTTGCACAGAGTATGTGCTGTTTCATCAAAGGCTCCACTGGGTTTAAAGAAGAGAATCATTTTAAAGGCTAATAAGAGGGGATCAAATTGTTTCCTCCTGTAAATAGAATAGAAATAAACATATAATAGAAATAAATATAGAATAGAAATAAACATAGAGCTTTGCATCATGTCTGTGAATGCATCCCACACAAAACTACCACATTGTGGTGAAAACTTGGAAAAGGTTGAGCTATTATTGTCACCTCATTTTATCGTGATTTTAAAATAATTGTCAGTATTATTGTTAGGATTAAAAACCTTCACTCTAGGTTTTCAGTGGGACCTATTCCCCTTTTTACAGATATACAAGAAAAAAATCAAATCAGCCAGAGATTTGTCATGGACCTATGGGCTACATGTCTTTGGTTTAAATATCCATATACGTCTGTAGGCATTTTTTGTTGTTAAAATTGGAAGAACAGCAGCCCTGGTAGATTCATTTTGGATCAGCTGTACCAGTCTTGCTATGATCTCATGGTTCCCCAGGAATTTTCCTGATATCAATCTGATTGTACTAAAGTAAAATCAAAATTAAAACTAGCTAGATTAACAAATCAAAGCCTTGAAAAGGAACAGAAATTATGATAGAAGTTCATTGCATGAGGGGACCCTGAAATTGTATCTGTTGTATAAAGTGATACAGTAAAAGAAATGCAATGTGAAAAGCCAGAAGTCCTTCTGGAAAGGGAAAAGTAGCTATCAATTGCTTGAGAAAGAAAGGGAAAATGGTAAGCAGATAGACAAATTGGGAGTGATGCCAGAACAGAAGTGTTGAAGGAAATAGTGGTTGCTCTTCTTCCTCAAGCAGCTCATCAGTTCTGTGCCGTGGGTGTTCTCATAGACCAGCAATCATCCTTGGATGCCACCAGGCTTTTTCCTTTTCCTTCACTCAGTGATCTCCAGCTGGAAACCTTGATGTTAAAAATGCAGAGTGTTGTGTAGCTGTGAGTCACTGAAGTCAGTAAAAGCAGACTGAGCTTGCAGAGGGACCCCAGCACAACCTGCAGATGGTGGGAGCTGTGCAGCCAGCGGGACCTCGGCTCCCGAGCTGCACTTCCCAGAGCAGGCTGCTCTGGTGTCTCTGCTGAGTCTCCAGGGAAGCTGATGCTAAACTGAGCGTGCACAGGCTGTTCTCTTGTCCGATCCCCCTGCTGACTCTGCTGGGACACGCACAGGATGGTTCAGGGCAGCCGCGGTTCAAAGGATGAGTCCGGACTCTTCGACATTTCAGTCTTCAGATTGTTTATTATTTCTTATCTTACAAAGTTTTCCTCTCTGCCAGCTGGGATCTGACCAGCAAGGCAGCCAAGGGCACTCTGACCACCCACGAGGTGGTTGCGTCTTTTTATAGTAAAAACTATGTACATCATATTTACCTTTTATCCCCAGTACCTTTCACCCTTGTTAACAAGTGCACCTTCACCACAAACCAATTCCCAGTGCCAGTATCACCACAGAAGATGGATGACAAGAAGAAGAAAGAAGAAGCATGAGACATGCCCCGATTCCTCCATCTTGTCCCCATAACCCCGCTGTACCAAAACCCCAAAATACATATTTCACCCTGTAAATGTGTCATCCCTCCACCACTCAAACTCTAGTGATTCTCATGTCCTCATACACATCCTTAGAAGGGTCAAAGTCCAGCCACCAAGAATGTCTGGCAATATTCCAGGACCTCTGAGCCCCCCAAGAGTTCTCTCAGTGACTCTGGACATCTGGAGCAATGTGCTGAGCTCCCACATTCTCTGAGGTGGAGACATTCTTTTCAAAGGTTCACAGCTCCAGATAAAATTTCCCAAAGGACAGGTGAGCCAGAACAAAAGAGCTTAGATGATTTTGCTGAGATTTCAGTGGCTCGTGTTGGTGCAATTATCAGCTTTGCCAGCTCACCTGTGCCACAGCACAATAATCTAAAGAATTTGGTGTTACACTCTACTATATGGCATCTTTAAGAGTTCTTTACATACACTTACATATTTTATAAAGAGAGAGAAAAGTTATGTCTGAGTTTGAAGAGCACTTTAGCATTGTGGAGGACAGAGGAAGTGTTCAGGGACAGCATTATTAACAACTATTCTTCAGTTTTGTTGACAAGTAACATAAGCTCCAAAGGCAGATGTCTCTGCAGAAAGTGAAAAGATATCACTCTGTTCTTCTAGAAGTTTTAAGTCTTGTTTGCATAACCAATATTTAAAAGAGATCATGAAGATCTCATGCAGAATAATTTGCTATTGTTAAAGAATCCATAGGTAATTTCTCAGTCAACAGGTGCTTCCAGTCAGTATATTTGTCCTAAAACCTCATCCTTATCACAGCAATAGAATTGAAAACTTTATTTTATAGCAATTCTACCCCTATACCATGGATAAAAGAGTTTAGAGGGCACTGCAGCAAAGTTCATCCTTTAGTCATCCTTTCCAAACAAGGTACAACAACCATCAGGCTACACTGGTATAATAAAACTGTTTGCTTGTTAACATAAAGAAACTTCAGTAATTCTGCATGAAATTAAAGTAGTTCATTAAGGGAAATCCAAAGATATTTACCTCCTGACACACAGGAATAGCTCATTTGCTGTGATTAGAAGAAACCTGAAGCAAGTAGGAGTTATGGCATTTAAGTCCCTGGACAGTCAAAAACCATTAAATCCACACCCTGCATTTTGTTTCCATCACTGCTGGCACTGGTGACAGAGATATAACAAACCCCAGTTTGTGATTTGGAGGGAAAATAGGCATCTGGCAGATGGAAAAAATCAGTTTTATCAAGAACAAGATGGGTTTGGAAATACTCCTAAGGAAACCTGGGACTCCTGGAGAACCTCTGCATCTCGAGACACGTTGCCTGGAGATCTTGAGTTTAGGAGACACAGGGGGGAAATGTCCCAGGGAGATGTGGCTGGGAGTTCATGCCTTGAATGCAGGAGTCAGACTTGACACTTTAATTTCCTTTATGGATTCAACCCTAAATAGCTTCCTTTTATGATTAAGCTGTGCTGCTCACAGGAATCTTGTTGCAAAGCAGCAACTTTGACATCACATGCAGGTAGTGATCTACAGATGGGACGGTGTCTCCTTGTCGAAGATGCTGAACACATTAATTAAAAAAAAGAGACACAGAGAGAGAAAATGTTCACTTATAATGATAAAGCTGATTTAGCTTCCTGCCAGAAAGGCCATAACATATGATATGAAATTAATGCCAGCAAAGAAGGAACTTCCAGTTGTTTTATGACTGATTTAGAATTAACATTGTCCTTCAGAATTTGAAAATTAAAAAAAAAAAAAAATCAAAAAGACAAAAGCCAAGCCAAGTAAGACCCAGTACACAAAAAACTGTGTGAACCAAATTTCCTCCTATCCATAGTTCTCCCACTCTCCAGTCCTGCATTCAGGATTTTTGGATATTTTTTATAAATATTAATATTTCTGACACCTCTGTTTTTTCTTGCACTTTTTTTACCTTTTTTTTCTGGCTGGGAGGGGGGCATTTTTGTTTGGTTAGTTGATTGTTTTTCTTTGTTTGGGGGGTTGTTTGTTTGCTTGTTTTTTGTGGCTTCAATTTACTCTATGATATTACAGTATCACTGACCTTGAGTCTGTAGGCCAAAATGTAGATCAGATAAGCCACTCTGTATTCAGAATATCAATGTGATTAAGGTTAAATCAGACTCACAAAAGCCAAAGTAGAATGAGAACTTAACTTGCCAAGGGATGCACCAAACTTGGCAACATGCTTAATGAAAAAAATACTATATTAATCTGCTCAGAATATAAAATATTCATCAGCAACAGTTACTGCTGAAAAGAATTGCTCTGGAACTTGAATTTAAGCCAAAGTGACTGAAGTCTAGTTCAGATGTGTGACAGAAAGAGGGAGAAGAGATGGATATAATTTAATCGCACTGTAAAGTCAATATCTGTCTGCAGGAATATTTGCTGTTTACTGCAATTTCCACAGGCACCTTACAGACTTTTCATTTTTAAATGGAGGCTTGCATAGGTTTTCTTCTGCATAAAGACTGTGAAGTAAATGCTGCAAAGCATCCTAGAGGCTCTCAGGATAGCTAAATATAAGGAAATACATATGCAGAACAAGTATGAGAATTTATGTTGCTATTCTAAAAAATTATGCAGGGCTGAGAATGGTGAATAGACACAGGGAAACTTTACCAAAAGAGAAAGAAATAAAATAGGAAAATAAGGTTTTGGACTTATTACTTTTTAAATTTATGGTCCATGAAATGTATTCAGGAGTTCAAGCCATATCTTCAGGTGATTTGAACTGCTAAAGTTCTAAGAAAGGGAGAAATCTGTGCTGAGTTCCAGTGTCTCAGGATCCTCCTCACACTGAGATGCAAAGTTTCCATCTCCACGTTGCTGCCACAGGTCACACACAGCGGGAGAAGCTGACTTTCCTGAAAAAATCAGATTATACAAGGAAGCTGATCTGAGCTGACATGATTTGATTTGGGTTAGAAGATTAATCCCAACTTCAGCTGCCAAGGGCTTTTAGATAAATAGCACTTAGCCCACTTACACTGAATGGATTTTTTTTTCAAAGAAGGAGTATTAATTAGAACAGCATGGAAGTGTAAGAAATCTGCAAAGACTTAGGATTCCTGTGACAAAGGCTCTGAAATACTGCTGCCTTCAGAGATTAGAGTGTCCATGCTCAGAATGGGATGTGTGCTCCTGTGATCTGCCTAGCTGCTGTACTTGCAGCTGATCTACTGAGGAAAAAAATATCAAAATCACCAAGGAGAAAACAAAATAGCCTGGCCTGCTTCAAAAGGACTCACAAAAAACCTTTTGTGAGGACAAAAGGTTTGAAATTATTTCAAATACCATCCCTGGCCTGAGGCTGAACAAAACCTTAATCCAAGGCAGGACAAGAATTGTCACAAGTGAACATTGCAGTGCACTGCATGGGTGACAGCAGTTCTGTGTTGTCAGCAGTCAGATGAGCTCCTTCCACGTGTTCCATCTGGTGTGACCTCTCTGAAGTATTTTTTAATTTGGCATTTCATTAATCAAGTTCCTTCTTAGAGCTGGTTGTTCCATACATAGCAGAATGTTTGGGTAGGTTGGCCCAAATTTAAAGCTGTGGCACAATCAGAATTCTGGTTTGCTAAAGCTCAGTGAACAACCCATTAATAAAATTTTGGATGGCTAATGAATATTCTCTGGGATTTCCAAATGAGGTTTTATTAAAACACTGCTCCAATGGCTGGAAATTGTGCAGAAAATTGAGACTCAGCTTTGTGTTTCCCAAATGTCAAGGGTTTAGTTTAAGCTACAAGAGCTCCCTGTGGGAAATCACTGCAGACAGGTGACACAAGGACAGGCACCCATCCTAAATGTGTGTGATAGGTGGGCAGGTGTGGGGGTGTGAAAAATGTCCAGTAGAATGGCAAACTTCTTTATTGATATTTTTAAATCCTACCTAATACCTGGACTTGCATATAGAGATTGGATCACCCACACTGAAATGATGCCATTTAACCAAGCTGAGGTATTGCTATGTATAAAGAAACTTGATATCTATAAAAAAGTAAAATAACTCTTTCAAAATAAGAACTCCTGGAATCCATATTTAGACAGGCAGAAGAACAGTCCTTCTCACCAAAAATTATTCTGTGAGTTGAAGAGTTAAGTCTCACTCTTTAACGTCCAGGCCTTATGAATTTTCAACAAACAAGTGTGGTCCAGCTCTTAGGACATCTGGTTATTTGGGGAATTTGAACAGATCCTATCCCACCTGGTTCTTTGTCTCCTCTTATTCCTCTAATTGTCATTAACAAGAAAATTACTTAGTAAATTCAAGTTTTGTAGCTGCATGTGCTCCTTTTCCCTTGTTAATAATTACTTCTACCATAACCTATAGGAAAAAGGGAAGATTTCAATCCCATTTCAATTATTCAATGGCATAATTATAGCAACAAGTTCCTAAAATACTGGCTTATTTCCTCTCAGTTTTAATTTTGTAGAAACATCTCTATCCATCTAAATACACACAAAAATTATTCATATATATATATATTTATATGCATATATACATATAGGTGTGTGTAATTGTGTGCAGATATAAATATATAAAACTATACAATATATATTGATAAAAAATCTTGGGTAAGAAATATACGATAGCATTTCCTTTCCAGAATCTTATTTTCAGTAGTTTATCCCATTCACACTCATTCTCCTTACAGAATAAAATGTCATCTGTAACATCCCATAGTTTTCTGCTCAACTAAATTGGGGTTAAGTACTCCAATTTTTAATTGGAATTTACATGTGAAAGAAATAATAAAATAATCTTTTCCCTTTATTTTCTTATTACAGAAAACATATACTCTGCATTTCTCCCCCTCAAGAACCCAGATATGGAACTAATAGTTAAGTTTTAAAGCACAAATAACTTTAAAGCCAACAAAATTAAGTTTTTGGAAATTGCTTTTGGAATGGCTGCTGAGTTATGACAGGCTCTTTCTGAAAGCTTTGGCAGACAGCCTCACACATTTTCCTTTTAAGATTGTTTATGATTAGAGCTCTGGGTGTAAATCAAGGAAAAAAGGTGACAATTTTCATTGGCTGGAGACTGAAAATAATCAAGGTTCTCTGTGGTCCACCAAGATAAATACATAGGTAAGAGAAGTATTAAACTGCATATTTTCACCATTAACAGTGATTGGACATTTTCAAGCAATAGAAGACAAATGAAAACAGAAATATGTGGTGTTCTTCACCATAAGAATAAGGCAGGAAATAATAAAAGTTTTACAGATCTCCTGTCTGATGTGTTTATAACAGTATTCAGCTACTACCTGGTGTGCTTTTCATCAGTGAACTTCAAAGCACTTTTCAAAGCAGATAATATTTAGGGAGATTTGGGGAAAATCCAGCTAAAACAAATTTTGATCAGGTTGTGCATAAGAAGGAAAAACAAAACAACTTGATTTCCACCAGCTTTCCAAGGCATCAGGTAAGTTTTTCACAAAAAGTAAAACTTCACCCCAGTTTTTTATGGTACAACAGTGGCACTGGCACCACAACTGCCTGAAGCATTGTCTGAGAAGGAATTTGCAAAGTGTTCACTCCTTTAAAACTGTTGTTGATCCAGCAAGACTGTAAGGAAATAAATTGGTTTTTAATCAACCAAGACATGGGTGTTGCTGGGGGCTTTGCAGGTTCACTTTACACATCTCAGTCATTAATGCAGGGAAAGGTTGGAGGACTGTGGTGTTGTCAGGTCCCCAGGATGAGGTGAGAGATGAGAATTTGACTCCATGTTCTCAGAAGGCTGATTATATTATATTATATTATATTATATTATATTATATTATATTATATTATATTATATTATATTATATTATATTATATTATATTATATTATATTATATTATATTATATTATATTATATTATATTATATTATATTATATTATTTTAAAACTATACTAAAGAAAGAGAAAGGATACATCAGAAGACTAAACAGGAATGATAACGAAAACTTGTGACTGACTCCTCAGAGTCTGACCCAGCTGGCTGTGATTGGTCATTAATTAAAAACAATTCACATGGAACCAATCAAAGATGCACCTGTTGGTAAACGATTTCCACATCACATTACCAAGCAATCTCAGATAATTATTGTTTTCATTCTTTTCTGAAGCCTCTCAGCTTTCCAGGAGAAGATCCTGGGCAAAGAGGATTTTTCAGAAAATATGGTGACAGAGGACCTGTCACAAAACTGCTTAGAGGGGATAAAGAATGGCCACAATCAGGTCTCATGGGTAAGAGTGAGATAAAATTCCCTTCTTGAAGAGGCAAACTCATCTCAGCTCTTATTTGCCCAGAGCAGCTGTGGCTGTCCCATCCCTGGGAGTGCCCAAGGCCAGCTTGGAGCAGCCTGGGATAGTGGAAGGTGTCCCTGCCCATGGAGAAGATTTTTAAGGTCCCTTCCAACCCAAACCATTCCAAGATTCTGTGATGTTCATGGAGCTCCCAAAGCATGGACAGTTCTTGTGGCAGGCTTATCCTGCAAGTTGTGAAATATTGTTTCTTTGTTCAAGGTCTGAATATTTTATTGCTCACGTCAAGGAATTGAAAGGTGAAAAACAAACTAAAGCCATTCCCTAAGGTCCTTGCCAAAGCTTTTTCACTGACCCATGTGATGGCTGGAGAGGATTATTGCCAAGCAAAAAGAAACGACAAAATCTTCTTTATGGGAAAGGTTTTCAATGCATAAAAGAGATTTTTTCTGTGTGTGATATGGATGCAGAATGCAGTGTTTGATGACCCCAGAGGTGGCCCCTTCTCCTAAGATAGATGACAGTGTCCCCTAAACTTGTCCTGGTGGAGTAGAGGAGTCTATTTCTGCTGAGCCCTTGCTCTGCACAGAGGTGCATTAGTGATGGTGGCTTCAGAGCTGACTCTGTGCTGCAAACAGAGACTCAACCAAAATCTCCATGTTCATTTCACAAATGTCAGCAAACAGACATCATTGCACTGCATCTTTTAAGCCTGAGGGATCTGATTTTATGTTGTATCATTTTAAGTTTATGTCAATTTACTTCTCTGAAATCAGTGGTGTTAGAAATGGCATAAAGCTCAAAGAAAGTAGTGGTGAGTCATGACTTTTATTTTCAAATAGAGGAGCCAAGTGTTTATGGTGGTTTCATTGTGAAGCCAGAATAAAAGGGGAGATTTGGAGTGGGTTTTGATGGCTTGTGTAAACCTGCAGCTCAGCTGGCATAAATCCATGCAAACCAAACCCAAAATGCAACATGCACACATCCCAGCTAAAAACCTGCTGACTTTTACATGGCTTTAGCTGCAAGGTCACTGTCATTTGAGATATTTTCCCTTGTAAAGTGTTCACAAAAAATCTGCAAGTGTAAGTAATCTGAGAGTGTTTGCAGGGAGGAAGGGCTGCACAGAGAGAATGCAATCAGAAAAGAAATGCTGGTCTACACAGCAGGTAAAAGAGAGTACATCCAAACAAAACACCCTGAAAACCAAAGCAGTATTCTCTTCACCTCTTTGTGATCTCACAAATTGATCAGGCAACTGCTCAGCTTCAAGCCTGAGCTCCTTCTGTGGATTGTTGTCTTTCTGAATTAGTGGTAAAATCTCCAGCCTGGATTAATTGAATCCATACATTTGATGATGTGCAGCCAAGCATGGCAGCTCTCTGCAGAGCAGCCCAGAGGAGTTGTCCTCTTCTCAGTCCCACAGGTGGTGATTTAGGGATGAACACCAGTGAGCCCTGAGTCAATATCCCCCCAGTGAGTATTGCAGTGCCACCACATCACCTGGGGAGGGATGGAATTCCAAACCCCTTTTTACTCCTCTGAAATCCAGGTGGGTCCTGGCCTCAGAACTCTGCAGTAAAGGAGTGCAAGTGGTGTGCCCTGCACCAGTGAACACTCAGTGTGTTCTAAGGATTGTGCACTGCTTCACACCATAGCAGTAAATCTGGATTAATACAGGCAGAAGCCCTCATGTTTTGGAAAAAAACCAAACAAACAAACACTTTTTTTTTTTCACATTTCTGGATGGAAACTCTCTTGCATTCCTTCTCCTCTCATACACCCAAAGCACAGTGTGAATTTTAATAAAAAAACAACTTACATGAAATTAATCTTTCCCTTCTAGTTTATCTATAATTAATGACTTAGGCTTGATCTTGTCTTTGCCATCCTAAGACTGAAAAATATTTATAGGTGTATTTTTACCCTAGAATTCTTTTGTATCAATTCTACTGTAATTGTTGTAGAAAGGCAGAAACCCAGGAGCAAATCTTTTCTGAAACCAGAGGAGAGCAGGGAAGAGATGTTTAGAGAATTGGGAACTGCCAAATCACAGTCCCACTGTTTTTCCCTTGGAAGAAGATGCAATGCAAATTATGGAGTCCAGCAAAGGGAACAATTTGAAAGCTGTGAAGGCTGCAGGGATGGCTGGACATCACCTGGAACAAAGAACTTGCCCATGTGAGCAAGGATTGGGGAAGCATTGAACAGGGGGGCCCTGGAATGTCCAAGAAATGGGCAGATGAGGTGCTTGGGGACAGGGTTTATGGCCAGACCTGGCAGTTTTAGGTTCATGGTTGGACTCAAAGATCTTAGAGATCTTTTCCTTAAAGATTCTATGATTTTATGAGAAATTTTTACTCATGGGAGAAAATAACACTACAGCAGGACTGTTTTGGGGAACATAAATATATTGAGTTGGCAAATGTAGAACTGCATGTCCAATATCTATTTTTTAAAGTACTTTTGTAGTGGCAGCTTAAATTAACAACTAAAACCCTTAAAAACCCTCACCAAAACTAAGCCAGGGGCTAATTCTCTAATACAAACATACCCAGACTGCTGATCCCACTATCTACTATAGATAATTAATTTAAATGTATTGCAAAGTAAAAGTTCAGATCCACATTCCCTATGCAGCTAATCAAGAGAGAGATCTTACAAGGGAATGCTGCAATGCAGAACACCTAGGATTTGCTAATGTGAGGTAGTAGAGTGACCAAAATTTTAAAAAGATCCTTTGGAAAGAGAAATCTGCTGTCACACAGGCAAAAACATGAAGATACAGCACTACAGGGAAATTATTGGTAAATGAACACCATATCCAGGGGCTGTATCTTTTCAACTTTGAACAGGAACCCAAAAAAAAAAAAAATTGTGGCATATCTCTATAGTGAGCAAAAGGGAAATGGCAAAGAACAAATGACAATAAGAAGGTACCAGAAGCCTCGTAATTGAGTGGACTGTGTGTTCTTTTTTATAGGAATGCCACCATCATATTCTCTGAAAAATCCCTTTGCCCAGGATTTTTCTCCTGGGAAGCTGAGAAGCCTCAGAGAAAAAGGAAAACAATAATTATCTGATTTGCTTCTCCTGTGTTTTGCTGCTTTGCTGTTTTTGGAGATTGTTTACCCACAGGTGATTGTTTCATTGGATTCTACTGTGAGTTGTTTTCACCCTTTGGCCAATCAGGGCCAAGCTGTGTTGGGACTCTGGAAAGAGTCAGGAGTTTTCATTGTTATCTTTTTAGCCTTCTGTAAGTATCCTTTCTGTATTCTTTAGTATAGTATAGTTTAGTATTCTTTCTTATAATATAGTATCAATGCTGTGAATGAAAGCAAAGTACTTGAGAATAAATTACATTGCACTTGCTGGCCTTCTTTTGTTTTTGTTTATTTAAATTTTCAGATGGTTTCCCATTTTATCCCAGATCAGACAGAAATATGGAACTATACAGTTATAAGGGCCAAAAAAAGCAGGGTTTTGTATTCTTTAAAGTAGGTTCAGTTATTCATCATTCTTAAGAGGTTTTGTATAATCTGTTCATGATGATCTTCCATGTTGGAACTCCCCAGCTTGCCTGGTCAATATATCCCAGTGTATCTTAGCCCTGATAATCTTTTTGCTCCTGATATTTAACCCAAATTTTCCTTGCTAGAAATACAACAGCCTACTCTTATCCCAACTTTCAAGAAGATGGAGAAGTGATAATTGCTTCTCTCTGCTGAATTTTCCTCAGGATGGGGTCTGTGAAGCTGTGTTCTGTGAGCAACACTTGGATGTGAACAAGTTCTGTAAATATCTAAAAGGTAATATCAGACCAGAGACCAGGGCAATTCCCTTATTCTCTTTTATTCTCTTTTTTTCCTCTGCATATTTAAGCAATAATTAAATTTGCATTTTTGCTATTCAGGTATTAAAACTTATGTCACAAGATGAGCCTCAGTCAACATGAAGAAACATTGTATGTGATTCTCACCTGTCTGCTCCCTTGGTTTTTATGATGTTACAACAACTTTCAATTTATTTCTCCCTCTGAGTTTAATATTTTCGTTCTTATCTTATGCCAAATCTCTCCTGCTCTGTTGCTGTTGGTTCCCACAGGGCAATGAGGTCTCAGAGGATCTACAATTTCTGTGTGAATACAGATTAAAATGCCAATGTGTGCATTCATCCCTAGTGCTTGGATTTCCCCCGTTATTTTCAAATTAGAATTTTGTTTGCTCACAGCTCCTGTAAAAGTGAGTAAAGTTGCAAATGCTGACAGAATAATGCTTTCAGTTTTGTTCCAATTCTTTGCTACAGTTTGTTTTTGTTTTGTCTTAGTTTGTTTTTGTTTTCCTTTATTTACCTTTCTAACTCCTCATCTACAGCACTGCAAAGAATTGGATATGGCACAATAAACTCCCCCATGTAACTCAAACCACACGAGCTCTGAAATGCAAGATGTTACTTGCAGAGCTGAGTTAGAAATAGAAATGTCAGCCTTACTCTGAAACTTGCTGGTGTACACTAAAACCTGTCCTGCCTCTTCCCCTCATTACCAGGTAAATGAAATTGAGTGGGAAAACTGCAGGAATAGACCAGGGAGAAAAAACAATTATCCAGGCTGGTGGTCACAACCTCACAAAAACACAGTGTGACTCATCTCTGGGAAAAATGAAGGTACAGCAAGAGGAAATCATCACAAATGCAGGGTCATGCTGGAGAAGCTAGATTTATCACTTGATTTGCAGGGTTGGGGTGCCATGGCCATGACATCTCATGCTGGTTCATGGATCAATCATTCCTGCACAGCACAGGAGCTGCTGCAGATTCCCCAGGGCCAGAGTTGGGTACAAAGGATGGGAAATAAAGCACATTTCACTCCACCTTCAGGATGATTTCACCAAGAAGTTTCTTTAACAGCACAACGCCAATGTAGTGACAAACCTGACTGAAATTCCCTTTCAAGATTTTGAAAGACTGCTGGAACATTTCCTCTTCCTTTTCCAACAGGAAACAGCTACAGAAGCTTCTGTGCAAGACTGTGCAAGTGGTTCCAGTGCAGCTGGACCAACTTTCCTGTCCCAAAGCACCTGATAAGCTGCCAGAAACTCTTTATGACTGCATTATAAACTAATTGTTCTCCTGGCTGTGAGCAGGATGAGAAGAACATACTTTAGATGCAAATACTTTTAGTGTAATATTGAAAGTTCTCTCTCCTTTACCTGCAGCCACAGTAAATCTCTTTAAAATACACGAGGCAGCAGGACTGTGTTTACTACATTCCTGCTTAGCCAGGTACTCCTTTTCCAAGGGAGGTGTCAGAATAGGAGACAGCACTTGTCAGCAAAGATTGCAAAACTGAATCAGAAATATTAATTCATACATCCTTAGTTAAAATGGATGGTGCTGCAGTAAAGCATCTGTTCTGACAGATATCTCCTGCTCTCTGTAGCAACTGAATTAACAGATCCTCTCACAGTGTAACAGGAAGAACTACCTAAAAGCAGAGCTGGGATGAGGGTTAAAAGAGAATACAAGCTTCTGCTTTCAGTCCCAGTCATGTTATTAACTGCAAAGTCAAGCTGTGTTTTCATCTAGGTATTGGTCTGAGCTCCTGTCTGATTACACTGCCAGGAACATGTGAAACACAGCAGCTTCCTGATGAGAAGATCACAGAGCAGAGTAATGACAATTCCAGGAAAGAACTGCCCCTCCTGTGCTGAAAGCTGCACCAGGCCCTGACCCCTGGCTCCAGCAGTACAGGAATATTGGCTGTGCAAATGAATATTGATCACACAAACAGCAACCAGGAGGTTCAGGTTCTGTCATGATTTAGCCACCATGCAGTGAGGAAAGGTGAGCACCAGAGAAGACAAAGAGCTTTCCCAAGCAGGTGATGTTACTGCCTGATAAAACACTTGGGATGATGTGGGGATCAATACAGAACACTCAGAAGGTTTAGTACACAGCTGGGTATTTATGTGAACACTAAAGGTCAGTGCTCGTCAGCCCAGAGACAGGCACAGCTTGTGCAAACACCACCCAGGAAAAATCCAGGGGCAGGAAAGCAGAGGAACTGGGTGTGGGTCAGTCCTGCCCAGAGCTCACCACACACCCAGCACCCAGTGGCCTCCTCCCAGGATAGAAGGAGGAAAGGTGTGGTATTTTTGGGGTCTCCAAACGGAAGAGGAATGAATCTGACTCCATGTTCTTAGAAGGCTAATTTATTAATATAATATAATATAATATAATATAATATAATATAATATAATATAATATAATATAATATAATATAATATAATGTAATATAATGTAATGTAATGTAATGTAATATAATAATATCTATACTAAAGAATAGAGAAAGCATACAGACAGAAGGTTTAGCAAAATACCAATTAAAAACTCGTGACTCTCCAGAGCCCTGACACAGCTGGCTGTGATTGGTCATTAAGTCAAAACAATTCATATGTTGGATAAGCAATCTCCAAATCAAATTCCAATGCAGCAAAACACAGGAGAAGCAAATGAGCTAATATTGCTTTCCTTTTTCTCTGAGGCTTCTCAGCTTACCAGGAGAGAAATCCTGGACAAAGAGGATTTTTCAGAAACTGTGATGGTGACGGAAAGGAAAGGAAGGAGGCAGCAAAGGCAGCAGCAATTCAGAGCAGCACTGAGCAGCCCAGTTCTGCTTGGTTCCCTTTGCTTTGCTTCCCTGGCATCCAGAGATGGAGCAAAGACTGAAAGGCAAAAATGCTGATTTTTCAGAGCCCTGTCAACCACCAAATTAGTAAGATCTTTGTGGGCCCATTATCTGCAGATACAAGAAATCTTATGGACTTGGGAGGAAGGTGAGTTTTGCTTTGTTCCAGAGGGGGAATGATGTTTTGTGAAGGCTGATCTAGAACAGAGGTTAGACAGAGTTAGAGAATAAAGTTTATTTATTCTCTAGCTAACACCATAATTTTCTTATGGGATTTATTAGGAGGCCTCAATGGATGCACCTTGGGCAGCACAAGAGCCCAGCCAGGGTTGCACCCAAGATGAACCAAAATGGTCACAAAATGCACAACCAGTCACAGGATGTCTCATATTTATCAGTTCTGCTCCATTTGCATATTGCAGTTCATTGCCCAATTCCAGTTTTAGCCCATGCAGTCCCATCCTTTTTGTTTTTCTCTCTTCAGCCCACGTTGTTTGTGCTCTTGGGCCTGAGATTTGGATCATTTGTCCTTGGTCCCCAGCTGGAGCAGGAATTGTTTTGTCTCCCTGCTCTGTGCAGAGCTCACCATCCCCTAATATGAAACCCAAACCCACACACTAAAGCAGCACAGAATCTGAAAAATAGAAAAGTCAAAACCTGAGGTATCAGAAACATGGACAGACTAACAGAGCATTGAATGGACAGCCTTTCCCAGAAGTCATTTTTCTTCCTTCAACCAAGAAAATAATCTGGTTTTTTTTTTCTCCTCCTGCATTTCTGTGAAAGCTGAACACATTCCAGTTAGTGTGGATCATTGGTCAATCTTAAGGTTTCCATCAAGTGAGGAGACATTTCCTTGACAATCACACACTGGGGGAGTGGAGTGAGAATTTTGCTGGGGGATAAATAGTACATTGTATGGGTTGTGGAAGGAAAGGTAAACTACTAAGGAGAATATGAAGGCCTGAATAAATTGGAATAGCTTAAATTGCAGACCAGTATTTCTTCATGTATAATCCAACTATTGTGCAGTAGGCAAAATACAAAATGTTTCACTGTTGCTTTAATGTAAGGGCAAAAAATTAAATAAAAATAGCACAAAAAATTGATCAAAAAATGAAAATATATAAAATAATGCTTCACATGAGTGCATAATGCAGTCTACTTGTTCTTGCAGCTCTTTTAAGAGATGTGGATCCGAAGAGCCTCCCTAAATGCCTTGGGCCATATAGGTAAGAAATCTGATTTTAAAATTAATTTCATAATTATATTGTACGAGACTTATAATTGATCATGAGCAGGTATTCCTGACAGTTGTCTAAGCTCTTTCTTTCTCTAACTGGAACTTAAGAACAGATTTTATTGTCTTCTTCAGCAATATCCTCTTTTGACTTTGAACAGTACCAAGAAACCATAAGAAAGATAAAAGCAAGAGAATTAACCAGACTTTCCAAAATCTAGGTCTAAAGAGAAGGACAGATATAAAGACTGCAAAGTGAATATAGAATCTTACCTACCTCATTAGTGCTGTATTTTTTCCAGTAGACAAAGATCAGAAATTCTTTAAATAGCTTTGATCTAAATTGAAACAGAATCTCAAAATTTCTAAAAACTAAAACCAAATAAAACAAACCCAAGGCAAAAAAACCTAAAAGTTTCCTAAAAAAATTAAATAAGTGTAGGCATTTGTTATTTTCAGGAAGAGGAACAGGCTGCCTGCTGCATGGTAGCTCTTTAACTGGCTTAGGTAGAGTTCTTTGGAGTGAAAGACTTCCCTGCATAATGGGAATTACCCAGAAACCAGCCAGCCCTGCCTTTGAATCATCTCCCTGCCTCATACTTCAGAAACTGATGAAAGCTTGGGATACCTGGAATGACCTTTGAAAATTCATTCCTTGCAAGTCAAACAGATGGGCACAGAACACTTTGCTGTTTTGGAAAACATTAGTTTAAATCATTGCTTCAATAAAACATTGCCTTTATTGCAAATCCTGGTTTGCTATGAATGCACACAGCACAAGGTTCCAGATCAGCTCTGGCTGTAGCAGGAACTGCTCTGTTTTCTCCCATGTTTTCAAATTCCAAAAAAAGATGAAGGAAAGAGAAAAATTACCTAAAGCATGGTGAAAGCTATTTAATGGTTTGCTAGGAGAACAGATATCTGTAGTCAGAAGAGCAAATACCAGCTGAGCTGAGTTAAAAATTAGGTTGCTGTGCTGCTTGGCACAAGTCTCACACTATCACATACAAAAAGTCTGCCATGAAATTGGCATTTCTGGAGTATTTCTGTAGCACCTACAGGCATATTCATGAATGACACTTTCTTAAGGTGAAGCCTTAGCAAATATGTCATTTGCCCAATTTAGAACCGAAGATGTACAGAAAAGCTCTGCACAGAACTGAAATTTCCAGCATGCTGCTTCACCCCCAGGCCTGTGCCTTGCTTCTCTCCCTTCTCAAACACTCTCTGGAATCTGATGTGCAAAAGGTGAAGGGAAGCCCTATTCATCAAGCACAAAGTACATTAAAGCACCTAAATAACTTGTTTATACAAATGATCTGCTCCCCTGTAAGTGATGAGGTCAAGAGGCCCATTTGTTGTGTGGTGCCATTTTATTGATGTGGCAGGAGGCAGCAGCAGCTGCGGCTCTGTCACGCTCTGCTCTCCACCCCTCCCAAGGATCATCACTCCTGGGCTGTCAGAGCCATGGAATATCCCAGTGCCTGCTGCATGTTTGATAGAGCCCTGCCCGGGCCATTAATCATGCAGGGAGTTAAATTTCCTCTGTCAATATGGAAATTCTGCAAGGGCAAGAACGTGTTATCAATTTTTATTGAGGGGATGACAGCAAGAAAGTGGGTCAGTGTGAGGTTGCCTTCAAGCAGTTTCTTCAAAATTAAAATTGTACTGACTAGCTGAATTTCATAATGTGATTTAACTTTAAACTATTTTCCATGTCCTGTTACATACCAGGTCTCAAGGACTGACCTTTTTTTTTCTAAAGTGCATCCCTTTTAAAAAGTATAATATCACTTCAGGCAGAAAAAGGGGGATTTTAAACATTATCCCATGACAAGGTCATTGCCTATGGCAATAAAAAGAGATTTTCCAGGGTCTTGCAGGCTTTGGAAAACATTTTAGAAAAACAATTTTACTGACAGGGACATTTAGAAATCCCCTCAAACTATCAATAGTTCATCAGGTTGTCAAACAGGTACAGAGACTAAAATAAAGCAATATGAAATTTGTCAGTCATTTCTGAAATTTGTCAGCAACTTAATATTCCTCTATTCATTAAGTGCAAGAATTAAAAATAAAAAAAAAAAAGAAAACTCAAATCAGCTTCAATAACACCAAAATTCAACTTATAGAATTATGGATGATCAGTATTAACATAAAAAGATTTCTAAGGGAAGAGATCTCTTTGATCTATAAGACAAAAGTATAATGAGACACCATGGCTGGAAGCTGGAGGGAGATATATTCAGAACAGAAATAAGGGAAACATTTCAAGGATGAGTGAAATTAGCCATTGGAACATTATCCCTGGGTGGACAGTGAATATTTCATTCTCTGACATTCTCAAATCAATAATTTTCTAAAAGAAATGCATTGACACATTTACAAATTGTTATGAGTTTGATATAGGAATCACCCAGGTAAGAAGGAAAATAAATAGGCAGATGTTTATATATTATATTATATAAATTATAATTTATATATTGTATTATTATATAAATATATGTTAGATATATGTTCATAAATGCAATCTATTATAATTATAATGATAATTAAATTATAATTACATATTATCTATATAATTATCTTAGATTATATATAATAATAATATAATAATCCAAATTTTTTTCCTTGTACATTTTCCTCCTTATAGTCATGACTGCCCATGTTTTTGGCTGGGGGTTTTTTACCATTACTCCTTACCTACAGCAACAGAATAATTGTTAACTCTGCTGAAGATATTTCCTGCTCAGAGAAGGAGCTGTGGTAAGGGGTACAGGCTTTTTTGTGGGGTTACTCTTCCATGACACCAAAAATAGCAACTTTCATTTAGTACTGGGGATGATGGTGCACAAACCTCAGAGGATGTAATTCTTGTTTCCAAGACAGAGTAGTAACTATTTTGTATGATGGGCTTGGGAGATAGAGATATGGTAAACAACATCTGCAGTAGTTAAAATTAAGGATATCATTCTAGCAGAATCACTTCAAAAAGTTGGATTTCTTCCTCAAAGAATGATTTACTGGTGAAATTCTCTTCCACTGAAGAACCTCTCCCTCTGTTCCTGTTGAGCATTTGAATAATCTCAGCATGCAACATTTCATTTGCAGCCTGTGAAGTTACACATGGAAGAAAATTCATGTGTAACAAATGAAATATTTATTTTAATGTTTATTCCTTCTGACATTCTCTCTAATTTTGAAATACTGGCCAACACTAAAGAAATCCCTCAAAAATAAAAGGATACTTTAACCTTACCTGTAGTCGATTTCCCCATGTACAACGCTGTGTATTTTTATATGAAAAAGATTGAAATTGCTTCACTCAGATTGAGTGCCAGGAAAGACAAACAATACATCATCCTTGATTTACTTATATATCTGATCAGAATTTCACATGTCATGAAGAAAAAGAGGGTTTAATATTCCCTAAACGTGACAGGAGACAAATGAGAACCAAACGTGGAACTGCTTATTCTGGGGAGAACTTTTTATTTCACTTTTTTTCTTCCTTGCCCCTGTAAGCTGTTCTTGAACCAGAAGCAGCACTTGAGAGGGTCACAGGCTTGAACTGCTTTCTCTTTGCATATTTCACTTAATGTTTCTTTGAGTGGGAAAAAACCTGA
Organism: Setophaga petechia; assembly: GCA_024362935.1. Classification (NCBI taxonomy): domain Eukaryota; kingdom Metazoa; phylum Chordata; class Aves; order Passeriformes; family Parulidae; genus Setophaga; species Setophaga petechia. The sequence continues at coordinate 1,647,872 of JANCRA010000001.1, read as the reverse complement.
GTCTGCTGATCCCAGGGTTGAGCAGGCTTAGATTGATGCCTCCATTCTTTGTGCCAGCAAGTGACCTTAATTCACATATTCCATCTATTTTAATATATGGGATTATTTACTGCACTGACTCAGTGTAGTGCTTCTTAAATATTTATGAAAGCAGCCTTTACATACGTAGCACTGATGTTTATCCTCTGGCTGGTGACAGGGAATGAGCAGTGCATGGTTTGAACAATGAGTTTGGATTATGCAGAATTTATTGCTTTTCTTTTTTATCTCTTTCGTGCCACAGACAGAAGCTTTCATCTGTTATAAAGTACAATACTGTTTTCTCCACATGATAGCATTACTGCCTTACCAGATCTCTTTTTTCCTAACCCACCCTGTCATTCCTCCTTTTAATCTCCCTTTGTGCACCTACACGTCTCTTTTTTTCGTTAATAGAACACAAATATTTTACTGTATTCTTGATGTCCCATGTTCTACTAATATTTTAAGAGTGTCATGCTCTATTTAAGTGTCAGGATGAAGACATCTGGTGTAATCTCTTTTTCCTGTGAGTGCTTCTGACTTCTTTTTTGTCTGTATAATTCTGTCTTGCAAGGAGCCTTTTGCAAACTAATGTTCTTAAGAACACTGGAGATGAGAACAGCTCACCTATGGCATTACAGAGAAATGGAACTGGCAGTGGGTGAATGGCTGGGGAAGTGAGATATTAGAAAGAAAAAAAGAAGCAATCTAACCACAGTGAAGCAGTCAAAAGCTTATAGCTGAAATGAGGGATAATGAATTTAAAATGGGCAATGTGTGTTTCTTCTGGGTGAGGTAGATTCTGGTTGGAGCTGGAATTGAGAGTTCTGAAGGACTTGTCTGTGCAAAGGATGCTGAGACTGGAAAAGTGCAGGTTTGTCCTCATCACTGGGCATTTGATCTGCTGTGGGGAGGTTTTCTGCCTGCATTCAGTCTGTCTCAGGGATTTGGATCAGAAATTATCAATTATTTCAAATAAAAATCACCTTCAACGTGTAATTGGTGGTGGTTATTTACACCCTACTTCTGAGGTGATGCTAAACCTGTTTTGAGGTGCAAAGCAATAGAAACAAAGTTAATAGAAACAACAACAGCAACAATGATAAAACCAATAATATATTACTTTATTTAGGAGAAATTTTAGGAAACAGCCTCTCAGGTAGAAATTAATGTGGGTTATATTTGAAAACTACAATTTTAGCTTTACCTATTAAGTTTGTTTGCCAGACTGATGTTGGACATTTCAACAGAATCTATTGCTGGTAACACCTCAAGTTTAAACATTTCACCATAAAAATGTCCAAATGCCTGATACACTAAATAAAAATGTCAAAATGCCTGATATACTAAAATAGCTGTCCATGTATGGAAACCAGGAGCATTATGAAGCAGTAGTAGTAATCACATGATGAATCCTACATTTTACAGTCTGAAACTGTGGGTAATTATTTCATTTAATTTGCAGAGCTGTGAGTTCTGCTGTTGCTCAGCAGTGCTGTGACCATTTTCCAGATTCAACTGGTCCTCAAATCCCTTCCCATTGGGAACACCAATAATTTTTTACATGAGGCCTAAAATGCCCCAAATAGTTTTCCTTGACCTGCTGGATCACAATTCTGAACAGTTGATTGTTCTATTGGCAAAAGCATAAAAGAGACAAGCTGGAGAAACATATTTAAAACTAAAATCTTCAATTATAAAAAGAACAATATTTTTTCCATGAAAAATGGCATAACCCTGCAACTTGCAAAAAGCCATTAAGGAAAGTATAAGCTAGTTTCATTTTTATTTGTTCTGTTTTATTCCTTCTTTCTGTTTTGGTAGGAATCAATGTAACAACACAAATTCATTCTATACTTACATAAATTGTTCACAAACTTGATTTTTAACCCTAGAATTGAATATATCTTGCAATTAGGAGTAACTGGACTATTATTTCTGTATGTAAATAGGTAGTAGATGAATTATTACCTACTTTATGAGTAAAAATTATCAAAACCAATGCATTTATTCTAAAAGGCCTATACAGCACAAATTTTTGATACATCCTATGCTTGTAAAAATCCCATCACCATGCAGATAATTTTTGGATAATTTGGAATGTTAGCTGTTCATTCTGCAAGTGGAGTCATTTTTTGCAGCTAAAGGAACAAGGACATCTAGGAAAAAAAAATAAATTTCAGGATCACAGATAGAACAAACTTAGGGTTTTCCCTTTTGACTTATTCACTTTTTGGTTTCTTTAATTTGGGGAATCCACAAACTTAATCACAAAGATTTCTTCTGGTCTGCAATATTTGATTCTTCTTTGAATATTTGTTTTGTTTGTTTATTGGCCTCCTATAATTAAAGCCATGTAGTGAAACAATCACCTAAATTCCACACAATTTCACAATTTGCAGTGTGTGTTCCAACTGTACCTGTCTTTACAAACACAAGTTCAAAACTATATTTATCCACAATCCTGTAAAGCATCATAGAATCATAGAGTGCCACTAACTTTGACCAGTTTACCTAAAATTTAAGAATTTGTTTGCCAAAAAAGTATTAAGAATATTAAGAAAGTAAAGCCTCAGCTCCTTGTACCCAAAGCCTGTTCCATGCATAACTAAGGTTTATTGACCAGAGGCACAACATTAATAGATTCTGATCTCTCTGCTGGTAGTTTGGGGGAAATCTGAAAAAAAAAATTAAAAATATATGTGTATATATAACTAGGGTTAATAGAAATTTAGGTGGCATTGGAATATGTTATCATATTTAAAGCAATATCTGCTTCAGACAGCTTTACTCTAAAATGTGCTGGCAAGAGAAAAGAATAGCTAAAGCCTGAAAATTGAGCTCTTTTCTCTTTTTTCACTTTATAACTGATAAGAAATGCCATCAACTGTACAGGAAAGCTTTGGAAACATGGAATTTTTTTATGGAAAATCTAAGCATCATCAGAAATCATCATTACCTTGGCTGCCATAGTGAACAGTATTACTGCAGAAGCAACTATATAAAAAACCAAGTGAGTTTCCCTGAAGACAAAACCCAAGCCTTGCAATTTCCCTGTCAAATGCAAGATTATCATCTACTCATAAATATCCTGCAGGGAAGCCAAGGGATCTCAGTCTGGGCACGTTTTATGGATATGCACCATATGGATGGAGGGGAAATGTCTATATTGACAAAAGAAACCACTGAACAAACAAAATGTTATCTCTGGGGTCCAAAGACAGACAAATTTACATAAGAAATGAGTCCCTCAGTTTAAAAAGGAAGGTTAATTCAGCGTTTCAAAAGTTTTATCCAAGAACATGATCAGTTCCATGAGCTAAAGTCTCCAAGATTAAAAGGCTTTTTAAGTGATATTAGCAGGTTTAACCAGAAGATTTTAGGGAATTAATATAGGCATCACTGAATAAATTCTATGAGCTGTGAATTCCAGATTAGATTTAGATTCTTTAAATGGAACAAAAACAACTTAATGATAATGGATGCTTTGAGAAACCAGAGCCCTGCTCTTAAAGAAAATGACCCCAAAGTTATTTGCAAGCATGAAACACTTTGTAGCTCTTGCCAAATCTTTGCCCAAGAGGTGTCTGTGCTTTGGACAGACTGCTTAATATCTCACTGTGCTGTCTTCTACAATTCATAAATAAGTACCCAGAAACTATGGAAATATGGATAAATTACCCAAAAATTAATCTGAATCCATATCTGAGTACACTCAGAATGAGAGGGCTCTATCTTTTCATGTTTGCTTATCACTAAAGATAAAGATATGTGATTAAAGATATCAGTGAATCTGAGAAGGTTTGAAGGTCTAATGATGCAAAAAATGCAAAAACATTTGAGCCTCGTTGAATCTGCCCATAACTATCAGATCCATAATCTGGGTTGGAAACCTGATAAACAAGCTTTCCCAGGAGGGCTTCAGATTTCAGTTTCCTCATATATTTTTCAATGGCCTATTTAATATAATTTCCATGCTTAATATCTCTAATTCATTTTCTTTTTGAGCTTCTTCCTTTGGGAGAGTATTTTTTTTTAAATATACACTAACAGATCAGTGTGTTTGGACATGGAAGTTTTATCTTTCCCTCTGTTGTTCCAGATGCATGACACAAAGATCAATAAATGTCATCTAAATCCCAAAGGGCCATCTACTCTGGATTCTGGAGCCTGAAAGAATGACAAATTAAGATTGCTAGAAGTGATATGAACAAAGAAAACAAAGGCTGGATAGCCTTGTCCACAGAACTGTGTGTGAGCTTTCAGCAACAATTTCAGGCCACTCACAGAGCAACACTTTGGCTTTGGAATTGAGTTTCAAGCTGCTTTTGTATTCTCAGGGATCCACAGGCTTGTTTCAGCCTGCCTGAGCCTTGGTTGTGCTGCCAATCTTCTCTGTGGTTCATCCTGCCTTCGTCCATCTTTCTCAGCAAAAGAGAAATTCCTGGCTCAAACTTCCTGGTTCCTCTGTTTCTTGGTATTTTTGAAGATCCAGCATGAACTGTTTTCATGGTTTTAAAAGTTTCAAGTTATTAGATGGCCCAGTCAGATTCTGATATATCACAGACCACTTAATGTCATCAAATTATCTCCTGACAGACAGCAATCACTTTATATTCATGCTCTTGAATGACTTTGAGGATTTCAGGAGGCTGAGGAGTTGTCACAGTTTTTGTACTTCGCTGTAATTATTTTCCATGTTACGGATTTGTGCTTTGTTTTGAATTTATGTCAATCCATTTGTAGATTTCAACAATTATGCATGATTAAAGGTCCTTTAGCACTTGGCATTTTCTTCAGAGAGAGTATTTATGTGCTCTAATGAAGTCAGTTCTCAATCTCCTTGTGAAAATCCAAATATTTATCACTCCCTGGCATTTCTTATGTCTTCAAAAGCCTTTCTTTGTCCCTGCTCTCTGCTCATTTTTTTCATCTTTTTAATATCTTTCTAAAATCACTGAGCATTCTCACTGAGAAAACAGTATTCCAATACTGGGCTCACAGATATCCAGGAAAGCAACTGTTAACCTTCATTTTTAATGAATTAATTCCTGCTTTGTCCATCAGGAATCACAGTCACACCATTGCACAGAAAGCTTGATTTTCTTGACTGTAGAACTCATAGATACTTGTAGCTCCTAAAATTTCTAGTACTCACTGTCCATAACTGCCTTTCATTGTTCTATGGTCTCTAATACTTCATTCGGCTGTGCTGACACAGGATTTGTTTGAGAGATCCAAAATTATCAAGTAAAACAAAGCTCTTTGTGCCACTGGTGCCCCCCTTTTTTATTTAATAGAGCACAAATCCTTGGGTCATCTCCAGGTTCCACCAGGAGTAAATTCAGATTTGTCTCTGGGTGACTGAATGGCATATTCCCCATCTCTCAGGAATATTTCCCCATCTCCATCTCAGTGTTTTCTTTCACCTCAATCTTTTTAACTGTGAATTTAACCTAGAGGACCTCCAGGAGCTCCTCCCCAGTCTGACAGGAGAACAGCACAAGGGATGAAGCATTGGTTGAGGTCTTTGGATAACACCACAATGATGGATTTACAAAAATGCACATTTGCATTTTTGTAAAGACTAAGATGAATTTTGTCCTTTCCACTTGGCACTGCTCTGACAAACCAAACCAATCAAGAACTCTCCTGGATGAAGTAACGTGTGACATCAATAAATACCCAGAAGAAAATTTTCTTCACCATTCTTAAAACCTTGAGAGAGAAAACTGCAACAGCAGCAGCTGAAAACAGGTGGAATCATGACTCAGTTATGTTTCTCCTGAATTAAATTTGGTTCCATTAAAAGTCCATCATTGCTGTATCATTGCAATCAGACCCGGTAAAGATTCTTTTTCTTTGTTCCATAATTTTATCATTTACACCTCAGTCATCAGAACACAGGAATGACCTTACAGATATGCAAGTCACAGAGAGCATCTGGCAGCTTTGTGCTCAACCACCCTTCACAGCAGGTATCATTCACAAAATAATATAAGCACACCTTGGGGCACTGCTGTTTGCACCAGCAGCTGCATTAATCTCTCTATAAGGAATAAAGATTTTCATGGATTTTACTTGGCTGTAAAACTTACTTTCATACTGGCACTGCCCAACTGTTATGAAGTTTTTAAAACATATTTTAAAATAGAAAATAAAATTGACAGATTTCAAAGAAAAAGAGCACCAGCTGTATGCAAGAATTGAAATCAGGCAAGTTCTTGAATTCAGTGCACAGCCTGAGTTATAGGATATTTCATTTATTTTCTGTGCAAAGTGACAAAATCATAGAACAACAGGATGGTTTGGATTGGAAGGGAACTTTAAGGTCATCCAATTCCAACCCTGTGCCAAGGGCAAGGACATTTTCCACAGGTTGCTCCAAGCCCTGTCCAACCTGGCCTTGGACACTCCAGGGATCCAGGGGCAGCCACAGCTGCTCTGGGGCATTTTGTCATGTTTTATTATCAGCTGTTCTACAGTCACAGAGTAATTTTACATTTGCTACAGCAGAGTTCTTCTCTTGACTGCCATGACATTGACTTGTCCAGCAAAAGTGGGGTCCATCTGAGCCTGAATTTGTTTCTGTAATTATGACGCTGATTAGATCTGCCCTGGCTGTGATTTGGCAGAGCCCTAAGAGCTGTTTGCTGGAGGTGTCTGCTCACCAGCTCTTTATAATGTTATTTTTTTCATTTCTTTATCGTTGCCATGGGGTTTATGAATGCCAAACCCACCTGGTGTCACTTGGGACAGTCCAGGACACTCAGGGAGCCTTGCAGCCCCACAAGCCCAGAGGATGTGTGGTTTTTCTGCACCCTGTCTAAATCTGAGGAGATGCCACAGCTCTGCTGCTGTGTTTGGAGAGGCTCCAGATCCCTGGTTTGCAACAACTGCCTCCAGACTCTCACAGAAATCCACTTTTAGATGTAGTAGAATCTGCAAGCTGAGGCCCATCCCAAAATTTGAATGTTTCACCTAAATCAAGAGAAGTACTAAACTGTACAGTGATAAAAATAGCAGGAACTTTGGGCCTAATTCTGGTTATAGGCTGGTTTTTGAGTCAAAAAGTGTTTTAGTGTTCATATTTCCCCACTGAATATGTTAAAGAGGGGGATATTCCAAATACAGATGACTGTTCATTGCTTAATTAAAAGCTCCAGTTCCCAGTGGCAATGTGTTTGTACATTTATTCTGGTTGGAGTAACTAAAAAACAGTCACCAGCAGGTGGAAACCACAATATATTTGGTTTCCTTAAATGACTAATCTTCCTGGGACATTTCAAAATAATCACATAGTCACAGCCTCTTATTGTGAATAGTGAAAAAGGTTAAAAGAACTCACACTTAAAAATACCAGAGCTGTGATTTGGATTTTTTTGCACAAGCCTTTTTTCCAGGCTGCTGCATGGCTGGGATTTTCCCCAGAAAGTCTTGATATAAATGAGCTTCAAAGTCACCTGTGAATAAAGAGATAAGAGACAAGGTTATTTTGGAGAGTTGAAAGTAGTGTATTGCTCTTCCCTATATAAAATCACAGTTCAGCAAATCAGGCTATTGGGGTCTGGAAGAAAAGTCTTTATTTCCTTTCTCCCTATTTTCTTCTCACTTGCCTCTCTATAAAAATCCTCCAAAACTTCCCTGAAGTTAATGAAATGTCACCAGAGTAAAAGGAATCAATTTCAGGCCATTTATGTTGTCTCACATTTGATCTTTTTCTGGATGTTTTACTTGTCTTTGTCTTCCTTTCTTATTTCCCAGGAGAACAAAATAAGCAGGATCAGAGCCCAGTTCATCACTGGATTTTTTACGCCAGCACAAAGCCATTTATTTCAGTGCTTTATGCAGGTATGAAATTTGATTTATAATGTTTGGATGTGCACATCCACGAAGTGATAAGTTACAAAGGAAGCACATTAGAGAAAAGGTAATGAGATGAGAATCATGATGTTATTTTTCAACTTAAAGTTTATTAAAGATTTGTTTCTTATTAAATGCCTGAGAGGCAGTGTATCAAATTTAAGGTTTCAGAATTGAAATATAGAAAGATCTCTAACTGTCATAACAGCAGCAGATAAAGTATCAATAATTTCTGTTTTGAATGCAATCTGAAATTGAATTTCTTTCATTCTATGACAAAGTTGATAACAAAGCAAAATGAAACATTCCAATAATGTACAACCCCATATTTCTGAGAATAAATATGATTTCTTTGTTGAACAGCCTGGAAATTGTCACATTTCATATACAAAGACATTAAGGTATTAAAGTAAGCAGTGATTTGCAATCAGAGTCAACTAGAACTTCAATTTAAAATTACATTATTAACGTGGTCCATTGCCTCTGCCCATTCCTTATGTTATTACCTACAAAGTTCCTTCCTCTTTTGGTTTTGTTTATGTAGTTTTTGTTCATGTTCAAGTAATTTAAAATGTGAGTTCAGCAATGTATTCCAGACACAACCTAGCTTTGGTATTCCTCAGATGCAAAACTCCTCTGAAATGTTTTTGAATAATCTTTCTCTCTAAAGTAGGTACAAGCAAAATCCCTTCTCCTGATGTTGGCTGTGCCAGTAGTCACTCCCAGCAGTACTCCAATGGTATCCACAGGAAAACTCTGTTTGGTTTAAGAAAGACAGAAAAACTTAACTACAGCTATAAGACCTAGCTTTGATTAACTTCTGGAGATCAGGTCTGGAAATATTTTAATAAAAATGTTTCAAAGGAAAACACAAGTCTGGAAAAAAAAAAAAAGAGTACATATTCTGAATAGGTTTCACCTTTAGAATCCAGTGTGGAGCATAGAGTCAGGAAAAAATGACTTTTAAGCATACTTGTTTTGGGTAGACTTTTGATGAAGTGCTTTACTCTGTATTTCTAAGAGAAAAGACAAAACACAAAGTTTAGAATTCTCATCACCAAAGCATGCTTGAATAATACAGAACAATCATCTGCAAAAAATAATCCCAGTCTCAAAGGATTTGGAGAAATTATCTGGTGGCATCTGCTGTGGAGCCACTTGCAAAAGGTGAATAATTTAGCATTCTGCCAATGCAAAGTCTGTAGAAAACTTTCTTTGAATATCTCTGTTTAACTGGTGGATATGTTTTGTTCAATATTTAAAATATATCAAACAAATTTAACCTTTTTTTTTTTGTTGTTATCATTGGGGGGTTTTTATTTTGTTTGTTTCCCCTGCAGGCAAATCACTGGTACCTTATTTAATATATTCTGGTCCAAAAGGAACTTGGCAGTTAAACATGTGCATAACTTTAAACACAGGCTTAAAAACAATGACTTCTCACATGCTTGGGTACCTTACTAGGCTGAGATCTACAGGCCTAGTCCAATTTCAAACTGTCTTTTCATTCATTTTAATGAATATTAGATTGGATGCTGTTTGAATTTATTTCACCATTGTCATCTCCCAGTATTTCTCCCTGGGGACTGAGTGCAAATATTTGAGATTCAGCATGTGCTGCTTATCACTTTCATTTAGAAAATATGCCATGTTTTCCATCTTCCTGCTCTTTGAATGGGTGAACACAGAAGAGCTTCCCACAGGATGTCTTTCAGATTTAAATCTCACCTTCTAGAGATGCTCTTATGAGGATTTGATTTTCATTTGCTGCGAACATTTGTGCCAGTAAAACTTCATTGTCTGGATATGTGCAGAGAGTGAGCTCAAAAGATGTGAGAATTTGAAATCCTTTGCTGCTAAATCTCTTTTACATCTTTTACTATGGCTGGTGAAGAGATGAGTGTTGGCTGCGAGAACCAGGCAGAGAATTTAATTTTGCCAGTCATATTTTTCAATAGATTAGTTGAAATTTCTCTAAATCCTAGAGTGCTGAGTATTTTAGGAAGGCCAGTAGAGAAGAAAATCTTTCAAGATCCTGGGATTCAGTTCAGAGTGACAACAGAAATGGCAGCCAGTGCACACACACAAAAGAATTGAGGGAACTAAATGACAGCTGACAGAAAATGTTTGAATATGCATTAAAGCTGGGAAAGTAGTAAGGCCATTTTCTGTTTAAACTCTCACATTGAACAGATGAGAATTGTTAAAGAGCTGCCACATTCAGCATCGGTGGTTCAATTTCAGTGGTGAGAAAAGTGCTTGTGAAGTGTTATAAGCATACATGAGTTGTATGCTAAATGGTTACATTTGATGATAAAACTTGTGAGTAAATACATAAAAATGTTTTCAGGAGAAAAATTTCTCTCCAAGCTGGGATTAAATGAGATAGAGTTTATATTTATCCCTAGGCACAAACTTAACATACCACAAAACTCTATAGAAACAGTTACAAGCCTAAATAATCAGTTCACTTCAGAGACAACCTTATAAATCATGTGGTGAGCATGTTTGTGTCTAAAAATGAAGGAAATTCCCTTCACACTTGAATAATTAGAAGGGCATAGATGGAGAGAAAAGATGAAGATCTGCTTCCAAGGAAATAATATCCTAAAAGCTGGGTTATCAATCCAACAGGACAGATTCCCTAACACAAGAGCTACCTTTTAAATTAGCTCCTGTAAATTAAGCAGCTCAACTAAACATTGGCAGGATCTTATCACCATAATGCACAATCAAGTCTACACTATTAAAATTCTACTGGAGAAAACTTAGTGTGAGATAAGGCAGACATGAATGATCATTTAACATTAATCCTGATGACAACCATTTCCACTTTGCTATTGAAATTCCCTCCTTCCTACATTTTCATTTCCAAATACAATGCAAACAACATGCTCTAATCAATCACTTCTACATCCACCATAATTTTTATTTAAAGCCCTGTATCTTAGGTATATAAGCCAATGAAGATAATTTATCTTCCTTCTTGCTTTCCAGTCTCACTGAAGGGAAGGAAAGGTAGAGTAAGGTGGCACAGAGAGGAAACAGGTAAAATATGGAGTTTTAGGGTTAGTTGGTAGTTACAACACTGACTTTTGCATTCAAAATTCATTCAGGGGTGAATCACAGATGTTGACAACAATCAAGGTTTGTCCCAAACCAGAGATATGTTTGTCTGGCATCACCTGGATGTGATTATAATTATAGATATGATTATATGTCTAAGTCAGGACGAGCCACCTTGGTCATTTCTGCAAAATGATTCTGAGTTCAGGTTTGTCATAGAAACACAAAATGGTGTCAGGTTGTCATAGAAACACAAAAATCACTGAATGGTTTGGGTTTGAGGGGATCTGAAGATCATCCAGTTCCCACTTCCCTGCCACTGCAGGGACACCTTGCACTAGACCATGATCCTGCTGCCCATGGCCCTGAATTCCCTTCACCCCTAAGTGTAGGGAATTAGGATTTTAATCATCCCTGGTTTTGGATCTATTTTCTGAAAATGAGGACTTTATTCTGAAATCTCTCTCACAGATCAGTGTAATGGAACTGCTGAAAATTTTGCTTAGAACATGATTTGGTAAAAAATGAGAGTTTCTTTACTTTTTTCTTTCCTTTTCCTGGAAAAATCAACCTAACACACCTATTGCATGGAATAATTTTCTAAACAAAGGCAGCATTTCATTCAGTCTCCATCAGAAGATGCAACTGGGGATTTCAGAAGATGAGCAAGCTAATAAATGAGAAGAGAAGAAAATAAAGCCAACATTTTAATCAAAATTCACAGTAACAATAGAAAAAGATATATTTGTAAAATGATTTGAAAATTAAGCCCATATAACAGTGGCTCTGAAAGAAACATGAACTAAAAAGTGCAGTGGAAAAAAAAAAGGATAAAATGCAATCCTTATGCATGGAAGTAAGAACAAGGTCTCCATCAACTCCTGCAAATGCAAATCAAGACATTTAACATTTTGAAGAAGAGCAATATAATGCAGCAGGACAAATTTGTAGACAAGAACACATTTTGGGGACCTGATGGATTCCACCTGAAAAGCAACTCACTTATGCTAACCTCAAAAGAAATATTTAGAGTGATTCATGGCTCCATCTGGCTTCTCTGCATACAGAACAGGTACTGGTAGTCATGAACTTTTCATCTTAAAATATCAAGAGAACAAATCCCTGTCAGAGGCACTCTGAGTGTACCTAGGAGAGGAAAACTGTGTTGCTAGCAGAGTGCTTTTACTGGCTGCAATCATGCTCCAGGAATTTAGATCCCAGGAATTTAGGTTGTACATTCTTAAGTGGTGTCAGAATAAAACCAGAATAAAAAAATTCCTATAGCTAAGAAGATTTTGGATAGGATTGTCATAGGTATTGTAGCCAAATATAAGAATAAGAGAAGGAATACAGAGGCTGATTAAAACAAATCCCCAGCACTCTTCAAATATTTACATTTTTAGTTATTGATAGACCAGCACTTAGTCAGGAAATTTCACATGTCAGAGTCACACTGACTTGCTTTGTGACAAAAGATGAGATAATTGTATTTTGTAATAGACAAAATGCCATTAATACCCAATGAGGATGAGATGAATTTGATATGTTTGAATGAACAACTGTGATCATCTCCATAAGCCCTCCAAAATGAACAGTGCTGAAAATCTCTTCCTCCAAAATGAACAGTGCTGAAAATCTCTTCTCTCCTTCTCTGCAGACCCATGCACGAGGAAGTCTTGCTGGCAAGAAAATGGGAGAAAGAGCAGATAAGACATTTTCACAAGGGATGGCCAAAAAAAAAAACCCAAAAAAGAGAAGTGTCCAAATCCTCAGTGAACAGTTAAGATCTATGTCCTCATTGACTGTCTTTGCTGAACACATGCCTTAAATGACAGAACACTTGACCATCTCCCTGTCTGCCAGGTGTCTCTGTGATTCTGCATCCTCTGGCAGCACTGTCAGGCCATTGGCATTTGGGTCCTGATTAATCCCACCCCAAGCTGCCACCCTTCAGCCAGCCATAAATATTGCAGGGCTCTAAAGGAATATTACAATGCTCTTCCTCCAGGAGAGGCATGTGCTTTTCTATTCCATGCAATCAGACCATTGTGAATGCAAAATAATTTTGTTTACAACCAGACTTATTTTCTTTCTCGCTGCTCAATAATAGGTCTGTGCACACAAGGAAAATTTCCTCCTTATTTGTTGTGTACATTTGCATCCTGCCTGAGTGTTCTTCTCATTTTTATGAAGTTAGGTCATGTCTTTCAGATAAGGTTGGTAAAAAGCTCATATTACAAGGCTTTGCAATCCTTTTAAGAAGAGAATGTTTCACAAGAAAGTGGCAGTTTCTGTGGAACATGGTTTAAAAAAAGTGTTTCAGATTGACATATATTCTTTTTTGTCAAAATGTAAATTGCTTACATAAATAAACTAATATAGATACATATATATTATATATATGTAAGTGTATTTATTTCATATATGTATACATTTGTCAACACACATTCACATAAATAAAGAGCAAAAAGAAGAAAAGAAACTGAACTATTTTGCATAATAATGTCACAGGCTATGAAAACTGCATTTCTAAACTTCTTGTATATCAGACCTATCTATTCCAGGACAAATATCCATGAATGAGATAAGGTAATCTTGACTGCTGCACTTTTATAAAAAATTTATTCATTCATGGCAAACTACTACTATCATGATAATACTACTAAATACTAGTAGTATTAGCTAAAATACTTCTAATTTTAGAGGCAAAATTATCCCTTCTGCATTGACAGAATTATCCCTTCTCAGTGCAGAAGGGATAATTTTACCACTAATTGTCATGACAATGAAAAAAAAATTCTTTCTCTACTCTTGAGTAATATTAATGGCCAGCTTGGCCAACTTTGACCCCTTCCAATTGCACTCATATCTTTTATTCTCTTCTTGCTATTTTTCATTATTAATTTCTATTTTCAATCAACAGTTACATGTCTCTTAAGGTACATATTATTTTATAAAGTACCTACATATATACAGCAAATTTACTTCAGTGTGTGGCTTCATGAAATAAAAGGGAAACAGGTCATGGAAAACAAACCAGGAAAATGAGGATTATTTAAATAGAAATAAACCAGATAACTGTCTAAATCAAAAATTGAATAAAATAACAAAGCAAAGCAAAACGAAACAAATTAAAAACAACAAAAAAACCAAAATAAAGCAAAACAAAAATTTGAAGGTACACTAAAATTTGGCAAGACAGAGTTGCAAAACTATTCAAAAAATACCACAGGATTCTCTTCTGTGTGAGAGGCTCCTGCACTGTCAGGGGTGAATTTGTCTTGCTGCTACCAATGCTCATTCTCACAGGAGGCACCACAGCAGGGAAAGATGCTGAGGTGTTTGATGCCAGTGGGAGTGAACCAAAGTAATTACTGCAAGCAACGTGTTCCCCTGTTTGATTTCTCACTGGGATCCATAAAACACCAGCCAAGCCACACTCTCAGAGAGGTGCCCAGGAGTGAACCCCAGACCTTGTCAGAAACACGTGGGGGGCACCTGACCCCAGCCACTCTCAGGAGCATCATCATAGATGGTGATATTTGATATTTGGAATTAATCCATCATCCTGGGCAGTGCAAACTGAACAGGGAGAAGACAAGAAGAAGGTAAAAATTGCATGTAGACCACAGAATTATTCCACCAATTCACAAATTAATACACAAGGTTTGAGGTAGAGATCTAAAGGAATTTGATTTACTGGCCCCATAATGCTGGAGAATAGTGAGGCTTAAAGTACAGACAGTCTGAAATCTTCATTTAGACAGCATTAAATAAATTCAGCCAAGTGTTATATTTAAGTATTAGACAAATATTTTAGGTTTCGGTGTCTCTTAGGGCTAGTAAAATTCATATCTACAAAATCACTGAGAACATTCAATCAATTAAAGGCAGATTTGCAATCTCCATCAATAACATCTCCCTCTCCTTTATCTTCAATTTTAGAGATTAAAGTTTCCCCTGTGGAAACAAAAAAAAATTCTCCTCATCAGCCTCATGATAAATATTCTCCATCCATTGTTGGCTGCTCAGTTCTCCAATCAAACAGATTCTGTTGAAACATATTTCAGGTTGTTTTGAAATCAGCATGCAGATGTGGAATTAAAAAACCCCACATGCTGTTACTCTTTGATCACCTCTCTGTGGGTATTTTTCTAGGGTCACACAGAAGGTCTGACTTGGTGAGGCAGAAAAAAAAGAAACCATGAAAGGGATTCTATTCTGGCTGGGAGCACAGAAAGCTCCTGAGAGAACTGGTTTCATTTCCCCCTTTACTACAATCTGGCCTTCTTCCTGTAGGCAAATCCTTTAAATGAGACTTTCTAAAAGTGTTTTATTACCAACAACTGGGGACAGACACTCAAAAGTGCTTCAAAAATGGGAGGCTATAAACAGACAAAAATCCCCCAGCCAAGAGGTCTTTTGTAACTTTGGTTCTTCAAACTCAGTTTTGCATTCTTCTCTTTTGAAATCAGTTGAGAATAACTGGGTTTAATTCAAAATCACAGGCTGTCCCTATTTGTAAAATAAAGATAAGAAAATATACTCCAGCTCTGGGCAAGGATGACATCATTAATGCTGGGAAAGCTGTGCAAGATTTGTGCACTGAAAGCACCTACAGGTATTCTTAACTCTGATATGTATCCAAACCCAGTTGATTCCCTAATCCCTAATTTAATCCCTAATTCAATCCCTAATCTTCAATGTCCTAGGGTGCTTATTTGAAATCTCTTTGAATCTCTTTCAAGACCTTTGACACGGTCCCATAAAACATCTTGGTGCTAAATTGGAAAGATTCAGGTTTGAGGGATGGACTGATGGATAAGGAATGGGCTGGATGGTGACACCCAAGGAGCCGCAGTCAGTGGCTGCTACAAGCAGCAAGTGGAGCCTCTGAGGGTCATTCCTGAGACCAGATCTGTCCAATATCTTCATTAATGGCAGGGCCAGTGGGAGCTGATGACAGCCAGCTTGTGGTGGCACCAGGCTGAGCAGTGCAGCTGGTTCTGCAGAGGGAATTGCTGCCATCCAAAGGGACCTGGATGGGCTGGAGGAGTGGAGAGGGTGAACACTCTGAAATTCAGCCAAGCCAAGGACAAGGTCCTGCACCAAGGCAGCTCCAGGTGCCCAGATGGATTGGGGGATGGATGGATTGGGAGCAGCCCTGTGGTGAAGGAGCTGGGGATGTTGGTAGATGGAGAACTGGGCCTGAGCTGGCACCTGCAGCCCAGAAATCCACTTGTACTGTGGAAAGAAGCCTGGCCTGCAAGTTGAGGGAGGGTTTGCTTGAAGAAGGCCTTAACTTTGGTTTTGAAGGCTCATTTTTATTAAGTTCTTAGAGGAAGAAGGGCATTTGTAGATGGAGGAGATTCTGCTTGTTTCAGATGTCAGCTACCTTATATGTATGGAATTTGAACAGTGCCTGAGAAAATAATGCCAGGGCTCTGTTCTATTGTCATTTAATTAGCATTATTTTTGACACAACAGAATTGCAAATAAAAGAGAAAGAATCTATCCTATTAAAAATGGATCCCTATATTTTTGTGTGTTTACCTTCTGAATGTTGTGGTGAATTGCTCTAAAACAAGGAGTTCTGTAACTTATTTGTTACCCTTCTCTCTGCTTTTATGCCCTTCTTTCTTTTGCAATTAATTTACCTAGAATAATTTAAAGATAACCCAATGAACAAAAAAAAACCAAAATAAAACACCCCAGCTTTAATAACCTCAATAGATTTATACCATGAAAGATCAAAATCATTAAGCAATATAAAATTGCACTATATATTATTAATGTATCCATAATTAATCCAGCCAAGCAGTGCTAACCAATGATAAAAGTTTTTCCACCACAACCCTTGCAAACAACAAAGGTTGCTCTGTTAATTAAAAGCAGCAAAGGGCTTTTGTAAACTTTTGTTTTTTAATTCTTTAATCGAGACAGTTCAGTTCTGCTCTAATCACAAAGCAGGGTGTGTAGCAGGAGGTCTCAGTGTGATGTTTCTCCAGAGAGAATTTCTTAGGATGAGGTGTATTTTTTTGTTGCACAGAAACACAGCAGTAAACTCCAAACCCATGAGCAGATTGTAATGCACCCATCTATGGCCATTCAGTTAAATCATAACAAGATCTGTATGGCCCTTCAGAGAGTTTTACAAAAAGCAATTCCAATATGAAAAGGCTTTAGTCTGTTTGTTTCTCTGATTTAAAGAAAAAAATCTGAAAGGTTTAGAAGTGTTGCGGTGATAAAACAAAAATATTGGCATTGTTTTGGGTGCGTTCTGATATTCCCTCTCAATATTCCTATTTGGCATCCATTTTTGGGATAAAAAACTGATGTTATTGTTTTTCAGCAATTGTATCTAGTTCAACATATTTCCCTCTGCCCTGGGGAAGACACAGCTCGATATACCATTCATCTAGAAACAACACTGCTTGGCCTTGCACAGCTCTGAATGTGAAATATTCAATTCCTTTCCTCCAGCTCAAAAATTGCCCATTAAGACCCATAAAATTAGAAGGAAATGCACTTGGGGAAAAAAAAAAAAGGCACAACAAAAGAAGAGCAAGGTCCCAAAACACAGAGATTTGAAAAATTATTTATAGAACTAGTTTTAAATTAAGTGTCCTCCATTTAGAACTAGATACCAATCTGGCTGCCAAGGTGGGATGCAGCCTCTTCTGTGCTACCACAGTTTAATAACACGATGATGGTAATTAAAACAGAGTGAAACAGTAAGCTTTATAAATAAAAAGAAAGCAACAACTAAGTTGATTATATTTCCTCCTTTTATTGTGATTTTGACACAAATGAAGACAAGATATATTTTATTCATTTTCTATTTTCTCTTCAGGTCTTGTTTTATGGCCCTCAGGGATACAGGAGTGTGCATGTAAAGAAGTCCATAAATTAAACCAAACTGTGTTTATGGTAATACTACTACATCTTTACTATGTGTTAACTTAATGTGAGCAAACTACAGTTTTCATGGTAGCTCATTTGCATTTCCAGCCCTGCAGTTTCACAGGTATTTTGAGATATCAGTATTTTGCTTCTGGAAACCACTACAGTGAATGGAAAATTGAAAAGAAAAAAAGGAAAGGAAAGGAAAGGAAAGGAAAGGAAAGGAAAGGAAAGGAAAGGAAAGGAAAGGAAAGGAAAGGAAAGGAAAGGAAAGGAAAGGAAAGGAAAGGAAAGGAAAGGAAAGGAAAGGAAAGGAAAGGAAAGGAAAGGAAAGGAAAGGAAAGGAAAGGAAAGGAAAGGAAAGGAAAGGAAAGGATAACAACAAGCTCTAGGTCTTCTCATCTCACTAGTTTCCCTTCAGGTAATTTTCATAGACTCATAAAATCATAGAGCAGTTTGGGTTAAAAATCACCTTAAAGATCATCTTATTTTAACCCCCTGCTATGGGTGGGGAAATCTATTTTGTATCATTCAGATACAGTTCTGACAACAGGTGGAGATGGGGAAACTGAATCTGTCTGCAGCTGGCTCATTATTGATTATCAGGACAGTTAGATTATGAAGAAAAACCCTAGGTTTGGGTCCTTATTAATGGAATTACAATATTTTGAACATCAGATTTTAAAAGTTATAATTTTACATCTGTAACAATGTGCTACTCTCAGTGGGCTATGATAGAAAATCTTCAAAGAGGAGAATCATCTGGTAAGAAAAAAATTTCAAAATATACTTTTCCCTCTTCTCCAGAAGTGTTTGTACCCTCTGGGTCAAGGATGTGGGTAGAAAGATTTTCTTTTGTGTCTTTGATTTCTTTGTTTTAGTGAGTGAGCAGGATGAGCATTTCACACCAACAGGCACCAACCTGTGGCTCTCAGCTTTCATTCTGCTCCTGCCTTTGCTCTCCTTAGGGCCTGAGCAATTCTTTTCCAAAAGAGAAAACTGCAGGTGACAAAAGCCTCACCAGAAGCTGTTCAGTGAAAGTTGCCAGATAGAGCCCTTCAGCCCCAAAATTTGTTATGCCATTCAAATGTCTGGGTGATGCCCTAAACAGAATGAAATTAGTGGTTAAGCTACAGCGATGGCAAAGGCAGAAGGAACCATCCTGGGCCTTCTCTTGCTGGAAGTTGTTCTCACCTATCCAGGGGAGCATCCAATAATGTTATATATGGAATCATGGAATACCCTGAGCTGGAAGGGACCCAGAAGGATCATCCAGTCCAGCTCCTGGCCCTGCACAGACACCCCAACAATCCCACCTTATTCCTGAGAGTGTCCAAATGCTGCTGGAGCTCTGGCAGCCTCGGGGTATTGAATTTACAGCGACCCCTGTGGCAGGGAGGAATGATGAATCTGACTCCATGTTCTCAGAAGGCTAATTTATTATTTTATTATACTGTATTATAAAGAATACTATACTATAGAATACAGAAAAGATACTTACTGGATGCTAAAAAGATAATAATGAAAACGTGACTCCTTCCAGAGTCCCAACACAGTGTGGCCCTGGTTGGCCAAAGAGTGAAAACAACTCCCAGCAGAATCCAATGGAACAATCACCTGTGGGTAAACAATCTCCAAACACATTCCACACAGGAGAAGCAAATGGGATACAAATTGTTTTCCTTTTTCTCTGAGGTTTCTCAGCTTCCCAGGAGAAGAATCCTGGGCAAAGGGATTTTTCCAGAGGATGAGGATGCCACATCAGGGCTGTGCCCATTCCCTGGGGAGCCTGGGCAGTGCCCAGCACCCTCTGGGGAAAAAACTTTTTTCCTAATTTCTAACCTAAACCACCCCTGACACAACTTCAGGCCATTCCCTCAGGTCCTGTCACTAGAAAGAAAATGAGAAAAAATACTGCTTCTTTCATAGGTGCATTTCTCCTTCCTGAAATACTCTCAGATTTTCACAGATGTACTTTCATGCCACAAATATTGATATTATACCTCACTCCTCCTATAGAGATGATGGGAAGAAACGCAAATGTTTCATCTCCTTATTATGCAGAAATTAATTGAGTGTAAGAAAATTCTATTGAATCCAGCTAAAAATACTGTGCTTTCAGTTGTCATCCCCAAGTCATATGCTTTTTAGGTTCTCGTGCAAGTGCAGGAGATTAGTACACACCCCATTTAATCTGATCACAATTGCCTGCCATTTTAATTAACCTTTATTGGCATGCCTATATTGCCAAGAAAATATACTTTGAGAAGCCCCATTAATAACAGTATTATTTGTTAGGCTGAGGGGTTTTTTTCAGTTTTACCCATCAAATTCTTCAGACAGATAATAAATCTGTGCAGCCTAGTTTACTGGTAGGCTGTTTGTTTTGCTATGTTCTTTTAACAACACATTTCAAAGTTAATTTTCTGAGAAAAGGGTACTTAAGAAAATAATTTCATCCTTACCTTACAGAGACAAAACCTGAGGCAGAGGTTATATGGTTTGCCCCTCACTTTACAGCAGGTCTAAATGCTGGGTTCAGTCTGGGTGATAATACAGATAACCCAGATAATTCAAATATTTATTTAAATTAAAATTGAAATATTTATGAATATTTAAAAATTTATTTTATTTTTTAGAATTTCAATTTAAATATTCATGCCATCCCACTTCCCATCCTTCCTTGCCTCCCACTGATCTGTCCCTACCTGATTGTGGCTCACACAGGCTGGGGGCAAGGAGATGGTCCAGATCCTTTTATCCTCATCAGGAACATGTCAGTGAAGCCATTGAAGCACCACGTGGCAATGGAGCATTTATTTCCTTATTTCCTGCAGCTGATCACCACTGGCCTGAGCATTCCAGACCAGGGAAAAAGTTACAGCTGAACTGACCCCTGTTCCTTGAACATTCAGTTAATCCTCTCTGTAATAAGGCAGGCTTCTGTCCCGAGCCTGCCCGCATTTCCTGACCCACAAAATGAGCTCCTGAAGGCAGCATTTCAATGTATTTTCCAAAATCTTCCAGAAATCACATTTTCTTCTTTTCTGCTATTTTTCTTCTTTGGAATTACACTCTGACTCCATATGTTGCTTCCTTCTACTATAGAGTTATTAAAGAAATCTCAGCAGAACGTCCCCCACTCTTAATTGGATCCCTTCCACTTTCCATGGGAAGACAGAGCACTAAGGATGATTTGTGGCTGATTAGTTGTTCTCAAAGGAGTTTGAATGAACCATCTTTACTACCACCTTGCTCTGCAAAAGCACAGACAACCCAGCAAGAGCAACATTTGCCACTCTGCACCCACTTTAAAGAATTATCCTGGTTTCACTTTTTCGAAGAAAAATTTTTATAGACCTAGTAGAACACACGTGTTGAATTGAGATTTTCCACTTGGTGCTATTTGAATAATAAACACTGCCCTCCATGCAAGTGAAAATCACAGCTCTGGCCTTATGGGCTTCTCCTGCAACAGCCTTGTGAGTGAGAAATCACAGCACATCATAAATCCTATCCAATATTGAAACTCATGCAGAGATAACAAGGTGAGAATGAGCCCTGTTTGTTCTCAGTTATGCTATCACATTTATGGCTGCTTAGCCCTTGAAAAACAAGTAAAACATTTTGTATCTGCAAGCAGAGAAAAAGACATACTCTGAGAGAAAAATACCACAGTTACCTCTTTAGATTTTCAGAGCTTTTTATGTAATGTTGCTTATGATCTGCTGTATTTTTATTTAACATGGAATAAGACATAAGGAAAAGTAATAAAATTTCAAATGGCAGTGAGAATGAAGTTTTCCCTAACTGCAAATGTAGGGAAAATTGGAGATGACATGGTGGGAACTGAAGAGAAGAAGGAAGCAGTGAGAGTTAACTTTGGACATTTCATGTTCTAAATTTTGGAAATTTAGAGTCCTTTATACATTTATTGTTCTAAATGTTTTTTGTCAAAATTATTTCTACTTCATTGCTGGTGCTATAAGACACATCAAATAAATACTAATGGAAATGTATTGTTAGTTTCAGAAGAAATTTGAATACCAAATCAGCAAAGTCCACTAACAAAGCACTGAATAACTCTAAATGTTTTTCCCATACAGACCAGGAGCTTGGTGCATTATGATAAGAGGAAAAAAAATGTTATCCTACTGATAAACAATATGTTTGGTAAACTAAGCAATACTCCTCCCTAAAAATGTTTTTTTTTTCCCCCTCTCCTAATTATCAAACTTATGGCTCAAACCACCCTCAGGTATCCTCTGCCTGGACACCACCTAAAGAATGTTTGTGTTTAATTTTATACGCTTGTATTTGCTGCAATTCAGTGTACAGAAAAAGAAACCACCTGTGTTAAATCATTATCCTTCAGAGGGAATTAATTCATGGCAGCAATTATGCTTCTTTTGTCCAATAATTCTGGGATTTTCCAAGTCCAGCTTGCCCCTATCAAACAGGGGAATTCAGGAACATACAATATGCTTGGCTCTGGTAATAAGGAAGTTGCCATCTGATAGTAAGGACTCCTTTTTTTCTTCTCCTGTAGAAGCTGTTACCATATGATCATAAATTACCACTGGACAAGGACCTGTGAGATGGCTACTTTATTTCATCAATTCTGTAGCACCAAATAAAAGCAATTGTGTTCTTTCAGAGCAGCTTTTGTGGAGTTTGTAGCATTGTATTTCTGATTTTACAGACAGAGAAAATGGCTTACAGGCAGTAAATTGCTTATGCATGGTCAAATAATGTATAAAACATTAAAACAGGAAGAGAATCCAGAATGTCTCGTTGCCATACGGAGTTTTGACCACTGGAATGTGTATTTGGTATTTGAGCCTCTTGAGCACAGCACTGCATGAAACTGAGATAATCAACCATATGCAGTGCTGGGTAAATACCTTGCTGCTGAACTCCTTTTTACATTCTTAATTCCAGAAGAGAAAACATTTTTGATTGGGCAAGGCCAGCAGGACCCTTTTGGAATAGCAAGGACTGTTGAAGTGTTTCCTGGATGGACCATCACTCAACTATAGGATAGGTGTTCACTTGCTCAATTCCTTCTCCTTTCTCCTGACATTAATTGTTTCCTTTTCTGCCAAATACAGATTAAATTTTATGTGTCTGAGGAGTGATAGATAGTGACTTCAAGACAAAAAACTGATTCAGAAAAGCTTGCACAGTGTCCTACCCCATGGATAATTATTGGTCCCACACCAGCAGCAACCTGAAGAACCCTTCATCTGTTCTAGAGATGCCTTTAACCATGATTTACTGAAGGATTGTTTCACTTCTGTGCATGCATATCTCTAATTTATTGTTTAAGTAGATAAATAGAGAATAGCCCCAAACTGCACTTTTTTTAGTAACAATAAGTGGAGGAAAAGGTTAACTCAGTCTGCAGGGAATTATTTCCTGTGTATTAAACAAACACATAAAATAGTTTTGTTTAATCAAACTTCACCATTATTATACAAACTGGGAATCTGAACATTCAGAAATTCAGGTCAATTTTCTTCCTTGTTCTTCCTGATACCTCACATTTTTTACCTGCTACTGCAAGTCTCCATAAAACTAAGGAAAGAAACTTCCATAGGAGACATTTGTTAACAGCAGTCAGGTCTAGAAATGTCATACACAATGGGATAACTGCTGATATGAAAGGAAATCCTACCAAAGGTCCTTTCTCAGAGAAAAAAAATGATGTCCATATACACTCCCACAAATATATATGTATACACACACACACACTCACATATTTGGGTGTGTAGAGCACAAAAAAGCCAGGAGTAATTCAAGCAGAGATTAGATGAGATCTCAGCAGCTAAGCAGGACCAGCTCCCACAATTAATTTGACTGGGCTCAAAATTAAAGTTGTGTAGCCTTGGGCAAGGCATGATCACAGTTTTCATGGAACTGACCACTGGAAACATGTGGTTATGTTGATTTTCACAGCAGATGCCTGGCAGAAGCATTAGGATGGGACAAAAATATTCCATGGCTCTATTTCTGTGTGTTACCTGAAAGAGGATACCAGCACATGGATCCTGGATCCATTCCCATCAGTGCTCCTCTGGGGCTGAGGGATGCTCTCCTGCTCTCACCTGGCAGCAGGAGCCCAGCAGGACATTCCCCTTTCCTGGGAGCCCCCACAGGTGGGTGCTGAGCAGAAATTTGGCCACTGAGCAGAATTTTGGCCACTGCCACGTTCTGAGTCCCTGCCCAGGCTGGGCTGGGAGCCTGAGGCTGGTTCCACTGTAAAATTCTGCATGAGGCCTTGTGATAATTCCACAGTGCAGCATTCAGTTCAGTTTAGGATTATTCAAAGAGCTGATTGCAGTTAAAATACCAACAGAGAAGGGCAGGAGTGGCACAGAAAGAAATTACTATTTTTCATATTTTTCATGCATACTAATGAATTATTTTAATTAAATCCAGATAAAGTTCCAAACAGAAGTGTTGTGCTTCAACATCTTTTATTTCAGAAGTGGTGACATGAATCCCTTTGATTTCTTCATCTCCTCCCCTTCTCCTGCTACCAAGCTGAAACAATTATATTAATTCACTGTGAATTTGTGATTAGTTTCGCTGATTCTGAAACCCCGTTGACTTTTTTGACAAAAAAGCCTTTTCAGCTATTCATCACATTCTACTGCAGAGCTGTGGGGTGGTAAACCACAGCACAAAGGTGCACAATTTATTAGAAATACTGGATCAGCCTGACAAGCACCAACAGAACAGACCAGCATATTGTCCTGGCTATGTCTGCATTGTCAAAGCTGCTCCTGCTCATTGAAACGCTGTAAATATTTAAATATTCTCCTGCAGCCACCACTTCTCCATGGCTGATCTGGAAGACTTGGGGCACCCAATTAAACTTATCAGAGGTGGGTTCAGGGTAACAAGTTCAGATAGGTGTCTTATTGTCTACATGTCACCACAATGTAAAATGTTTCTTCTTGAGGAACCCGTTGGTATTCTCAACATAACATGAAAGTCTGTAGCTTTTGCTTTAGTCTCAATTGATGCCCATTTCTCAAAAACCTTCAGTTATACCAAAGTCCCCTTGGTTACCATACCAAGACAGAGTCTAGAGCAAAATCATCCTCCCCTTAGCCTGCCATAACCAGGGGCTGATAAAATGTTTTCTGTGATCTCCACTCTTTCAAATTCCAAAAATGGGTGATTAGAAGATAAAGGCCTCCAGAATACAAAGGAAGGAGGCACATGACAGTATCATTCACAAATTTCTACTCTCTCACCAAAAAAATGACACCCCCAGCCATATCATCAACTAAAATAGCACAAATACAGATCTTTATCTGTCACCATCATATTTTCTGAAAAATCCCTTTGCCCAGGATTCTTCTCCTGGGAAGCTGAGAAGACTCAGAGAAAAAGGAAAACAACATCATCTGATTTGCTTCTCCTGTGTTTTGCTGCTTTGGAATGTGTTTGGAGATTGTTTATTCAACAGGTGCTTGTTTCATTGGTTTCATGTGAATTGTTTTTACTTAATGACCAATCACAGTCAGGCTGTGTCGGGACTCTGGAAGGAGTCACAAGTTTTTCTTTATTATCTTTTAGTTTTCTGTCTGTATCTTTTCTGTATTCTTTAGTATAGTTTAGTATAGAATTCTTTAATGTAATATAATATAAAATAATAAAGAACACGGAGTCAGATTCATTCATTTCTCCCTCCGATAGGGGACCCAGAAAATACCACACTAATCCACAAACATTCAGACCTTTATCAGATGTCAGAGACTTCTACAGAGAGCCAAAGAACTCTTTCAGATAATGGCAAGCAGGACAAGTTGTTCAGTTTGGCTAAGAGTATGGAATTCTGAATTAATGACAAAGATTGCTGTTGCTGGAAAGCAGATCTCAAACCCATGGATTCTTTCATGGTAAATCCCTTCAAATAGGAAATTGTTTCCCACCCAACCCTAGGAAGATTTTGAGATTTTCTTCCCATAATGTAAAATTGACCATTAGACAGTAAGGGTTCCTTGTCCTCTACCTGCAGAAGATGAGGGTAAAGCAATAAAAACAACAGTAAGTTCATATGGAATCAGGTTTTCTCAAGGAACAGGCACTTTTCTCAATCTCCCAGAAGGAATGCAAGTTCAGGAAAGATTATAGGAATGCGAAAATTTCCAATCATTTTTTGCCCCTAAGATCCTAGAGGATTTATCTAGGAAGAATTGCATGTGTGGATTTCTTCAGCCCCTCTAAGGCTGATCCTTTGTTGTGTTTGGGGCTGAAGAGGTTGACTCCATTTCACCTGGGTGTGAAATAATTTAGCATTTAGCTGCTTTCTAGTAGTGCTGGTTCCAAATCTGGCAGAGCACCAAGGTCTAGGGAAAGAATAAGGGAACAAATGATAACCTTAAGGGACTGTGGACATAAAATGCCACACAATATGTTGTTATTGCTGTTAATATTTGTGGCTATCACAGTGCCCTGAAATCCTAGGTCTGGACTATGATCCCAGCACACTAAATACTAGTTTATACAATAAAAAAGGTAAAAGATGAGTAACTTCTTTTTAGGGACAATAGATGCTGCATTATTCCTCAGGGAACATTTTCTTTCTGTTAGTAAAATTGACTGCTAAACCACCAGCATCTTGATTTGGGATGGATGGACTGCTGAACAGTGTTTCCATTGTCACAAGCTCTGGGAAATCCATTTTCATGTCAATGCAACAACACCTCAAGTCCCAGCTGGTTTCTCTATGTTCCTGTTATCTGGGACATTTCAGCTTCACAGCTCAGGAAACTGAAATATAGAAAGGAAATACTTGTCCAAGGTTACAGGGCAAGTTGTGGCAGGAACTGGAATAGAAAATGTAGTGGCAAGGCACATCACCTTTCATAAGGAACAGAGCAAAGTATCTTTTCATTCTCCAGCTTTCCCCAATGTATTGTTATAGAGCAAATTCAAGGTAAAAGGTCTTTTTAATTCAAGTTCTTTGTTTGATTTTTCTGAATTTAGAAGAAAAGACAACTTTGTTAGACGTCATTGATAGTTATAGAATATACTTTGGATTTCTTTTTTCAAAAGGTAGTGAGGACTCAAAACAGTTATTTCTAATTGCTGCTATAATTTTGCTTCCTTAGCAGAAAAGCAGTTTATCATGTTGATGGAGAAGGAATTTAAAAACCTATTTGTGTTACTTGGAATACAAAAATATATCACTTCACAACAAAACTGAAAGGAAAGTTCTGAATTCTTAAAATTTTTAAAAAGCCTGATATATAATTGAGAAATAATTAATTGTTTCTAGATTTCAATAATGACATTCCCACTTTTCCATGCTAATGACTACTGAAGGAAGAGTATGTCATCAAAGTGTAATCAAAGCTGGCTTGGTTTGTGAATGATTTACAGGGGCTGTGGCATTCACATTCTCTGGAAAAATCCCCTCACCCAGGATTTTTCTCCTGGGAAGCTGAGAAGCCTCAGAGAAAAGGAAAACAATTCTTATCTCATTTGCTTCTCCTGTGTTGTGCTCATGTGGAATGTGTTTGGAGATTGTTCACCCACAGGTGATTGTTCCATTGGATTCTGCTGGGAGTTGTTTTCACTCTTTGGCCAATCAGGGCCAAGCTGTGTTGAGGCTCTAGAAAGAGTCACGAGTTTTCATTTTTATCTTTTTAGCATTGAGTAAGTACCCTTTCTGTATTCTTTAGTATACTATAGTTTAGTATTCTTAAATATAATATAGTATAATAAAGTAATATATTAGCCTTCTGAGAGCATGGAGTCAGATTCACCATTCCTGCCTTTGTTGTGGCACCCCACAAATACAGTAAGGGGCAGAAGCAGAATCTGGGGTTTTTTCAATCACCTCACACTAATAATTAATTGAGACACTGAAGAGCACTGCATTAACAAAGCCAACACTCCCCCAGAAATTATATAAATGCAAATATACAACGCATCTCTCACTTCATGACATTAATATGAGCTCAATACATCAGCACAAAAGTAAAAACGTGCGTAATCCGAAGTGGACTGCCACAAATTAACACAGTGGGACAGGAAATACAAATTGCATCATGTATTTGTGCCACCTGAGTGGTGTTTAACACTCCATGGGTGGGGGATGATCGACTGGCAGGCATGTCAGAGGCACACAGGCTCATCAGAACCCTCATTAGCTGCACACTGAAGTAACTGGGGAGGGCAATCAATAGCAGCTCAGCAGCAGGAGGAGGGCAGGGAACCTCCATCTGCAAATCCTCAGCCGTGGCAATTGAGCTTTCTCATGCAGCTGGTGCCTATTGAAGTAGAAGGGGCTGAAATCACAGTAAAGATTTATAGGGCGAGAGCCACAGCGAGGTTTTTGTTCTGGTTTTGCCCAGAATGGAGGTTATTGAGCTTTGAGTAATGATTAAAGCAAACTGAGCAGGTTGTATCACAAGGACAGTTCGTTTTCCCTTATTAAATGGAAAAAATAAAGTGTAAAAGGTACCAGAAAATTCAAGGAACAAAGCTGGTCAATCAGTTGATACAGTCTTGCCTGGGCAGGTCTAAATGAGAGGAATTAACAGGAAAGGATGAAGATATCTTCAAGAATCTGCTATAGTCTGGCAAAGGAGATTTGTGGTAGAAATTAATGCCATTCCTGTCACCCTGATTGTGCTGCCTTGAAGTACAGAGAGTTTGTCACTAGAATTTGTATTAAATTCTGAGCCTCTCTATGGAAACCTACAGAACAGTCAAAATTTACTCTGTCCCCTCACTGACCCACAGTAAGAATTAGAGTTACAGAAGTAGAGGTAAAATGACTTAACCTCTGAAAGGCCTTGTCCTTCAGAGATCTGGGCTTGCACTGTATCATACTTTTTCTCCAGAAAAAAGGTTTTTTGTATTACTTTTGTATTACTGTATTATTGTTTGTATTACTCACTCTTTCTTCTTGCTCACACTGTGGTTTTTTATATAGCAGACAATTGAGAATTGGTTTTCCTCATTGGAAACCAGGCCATGGTATTGCAAAGCTTAATTCTCCCCTCATGATGTATAATTAAAAGTTGACCTATCAATAGCAACCTCCATTTTACTTTGAATAACTTTTTTATTAACTGCCTTTGAATTTGAAGCTGAGTTGATTATGATCATTAGATTGTTTTAGTATTAATGAAATGATTACTCCTACTTTATTTGTCATAAACAATTTCTAAAGGGAAAGGCAGATATGCCATTAGAAGTTCTAATATATCTGACTCCTCAATTCAAAATCAATCCATTTTTAGTTCTATATTTTTTATTTCACTTAGGATATTCACAAGGTCACATTTCCAATACTTAGAGTAGTTGCTATCTATCTCCTACACTGCATTATCAAGTGGAATACTGAAGGTAGAGTAATATATTTTTAATAGGATAGGTAAAATTCTTAGGCCAAAAAGAAAAAAAAGAAAGAAGGAAGGAAAAGAAAATCAAACTGTATGAAAATGTGATCTGGATTCTTTAATTCTACAATTGCAGATCTGCCTGTGCACAGTGGATTTCCATGTTGCAGTTCACAGTCCATAAGTCCATAAGCTGTCAGTTCATTTCATAAATCAGTTACCCATCTAACTATGTACAAAATGCTGTGAAATCCTGTATATCCATCCTGCATTAACCACTGAGCTGTGCAACACATTACAGTGTGCTCTTTTTTGTGCTTTCTTTGGCAAGTACAGACAAACACTATTGAGAACAGGACATGCTCAAAAATCACAGAATTTTCAGCTATTCTTCCATTACTTTCAGTGGGAATAAACCACCTGACTTGTCATATCTGAAGACACAGAAATTCACATTTATATAATGCCTAAGTATATATAATTTTATACCTTAAGATACCTGGCTTCCTTTGAGGAGATGCCCTCTCTGCTTTTTTGAAAGATCACAGAAAAAGATCAGGTAAAAAATCATACGCCTTGCTAAAAATAAGTACTTTACTTCATTGTATTGTACTGTTCTAATTCATCATGAACTGCCAAAATTGACAGTTTCAGATTGCAGAAATAATATCTTCATTCTCTAATTTTTAAAACTGAAGAACAGCTTGATGTATAACTGGGAGCTGGAAGAAAAATTTTGTATTAGTTTTGTGTGAGATGGGGATGTTCTGGCAAAAAAAAAGTGTCTGATATTGTAACACAACAAGAAATTTCTCATTTTGAATACTTTTAGCAACACTTTTAATATCTGGTAAGAAAATATTTGTTAGAAACCTTAACATCCTGTCAGAGTATTTGTCACTGTGAACTCAGGAGTGTGACTACTTTTGACTGAATGATTTTTATGCTACAGAGAACTGTGAAAAAGGAGACACCCTCCTGTTACTCAGCCATAGATGCTGAGGGCTCATCTTTTCCCAGAGGATTTGCAAGAGGGACAATTGAATTTTTACTGGTGTAAAAGGGGGGAATCAATCAAGAGGTTTTACTTAATAGCCTCATGAAATGCACAATTTAGTATTCATTTTCTTGATGGGAGAGGATGGATGGTTGTTCAAATAACACATTTGCAAGAAGTGATTTGTCTTTCTGCAACTGCAAAGATTATTTTGTTGTAGCACATTTGTTTTGCTTAGGACATGCAATAAAAGCATAAAGGGAAAAATAAAAAGAAAGGCAGTTAAGAGAAAAGTCTGATAAAGTTAAGTACAAATTTCTGGTCAAGGTTCTAATAAGAATTTGGAAGGTTAGAAAAATATTATGAATTCCTGATGAACTGTTTAATTAAAATCACCTCTTCATTGTCTTTGAGAAGTTGTATTCTGAATTTTTAACCTAATAGAGCTATTTCTTGGCCTTCACACTTTTTTTTCTCCATTTTTATCAGTAAAAAGTACTAGAATTTTTTCAATTATCTAAGAAAATGTTTATTTAAAGCTAAATATTTCACCTAAATAGTTTTTTTTTTCATTTACATTATTATATATTATCATATGTTATATTACTTTATTTTTAAAAGTGCAAAATTAAAGGAAACCACATAACCATGATGTGCAATTAAAATTATCATTATAATAATCTGTTATCAACACAGTCCCAGTTGCAACTCAGTAAAAAGTTACTTTATAACTTAAAAATATAGAAAACAGTTTCAAATTAAACTTTTTCTTTAGAAAAGAAGAAAAATCTGAAAGATCAAACTTCTATTTTCTTAATTTAGACACATCAAAATGTGTAAAGATTAAATGATGTGACAGAAGCTGTGCAAGAAAAGTGATTGTGAATTTAAGTTGAAAAGAATTGTCTTAAATTTTCACTTTAATAGATGTAATTTGACATGTCAAATTCAGGAAAGTATGTATGCATAATGAAAGTTCATTAAAACATGTACATGCTCAAATTTGGTCTGGATATTGGTGAAATTTACTCTCAAATTTTAAATTAGGTTATAGTTAGCCAAGGATTTCTGTAAATCCCCTCATTAATCTCACAGCTTCCTGGGACAGGCAGATTTCACAATTCAGACTATGGGCACTAAACACAGGAAGGTCAGTTTTACTTTAGTTACTCGTTTGTATCTGTGGTGTTTCCATCCATTTCAGGATGAGAACTTTGATTTTGGCTGCTTTATCCATGAGGAAGATTGAAACCAAGGGCTTCAACTCTGAGACCTTTCCCTGTGCAGAGATTTCCCGTGAGGTGTTCCAGGCTCAGCTGGGACCTGGGGGTCACAGCTCCACTCTCTGCAGACCCAGGAAGCTTTTCTGGGGTCTAATTCTGAGTTTAGGAAACCTCATCCACCCCCAGATCCCCCTCTGGGCCTCCTTCTGTCCCCCTTTAGAAGGGGTCAGGGAGCTGAGCTTTGTGTGAGACAGGAGATCCATCCCTCTCCTGACATCACAATCTCCACTTATGACTCATCTTGGAGCCACTTTTGGTGAAAACAATGAAAATTTACCTCCAACATCAAAACAATGAGGCAGCAACAAAGATTTATGAAGACAAAGGGAAGAGGCACGTGGGGAGGGGGCAGAAGAAAAATAAAATAACTAATTATGATTAATCTAATTATCATCAGATTGAATTCCAAACCTCTCCCTTTCCCTCCTTGTGTCTGTCTGACATATTGTCAGCATTTTCTTTACTTCTGTGGCCAGCAACCTGTTCTGCTGCCCATTCCAAGAGCTCAGGTTGCTGCATCAGGAAACATTCTTTCCTTGGCAAAATGTTCTGGTTTTTATGTCCAATCCTTTTCTTAAATCTCCCCGGGGTTCCATTTAGATTAAAATCCTCCTTTCTCCCACCAAACACTATTGATCCTTAATTTATTTAGGAGGCAGTTGCAGCACTCCTTCTTCCAGATATTGACTGCTCTTACTGCCTTGGAAATGATAATGGCCCTTCAGAAAAAATAGGTGCTATCTCTTACACTTGAGTAGGCATTAGAAAAATATTAACAGCTCTCCCCCACTTGGGAAGACAAGGAGTAAATCTCCTTTGGGAAGTTTTTTCTGGACACTGAACCTTGTATCTCATATTAATGTGGAAAGTCCTAATGATACATCTGCAGAATTGATGCTTGTAGGTCATTAGTGGGTGTTGGTTGAGACAGAAGTGAAAGCAAAAATATAAAATAGGTCTTAGTAAAGTTGACTGAACAGTCTTCTAAGGAAAATGAAATAAGCCAGGTCTCTCAGTTATTTGCATCAGGATCTGTACAAATAAAAAGCTGTTACAATTGCAATTGCAAAAAAAAAAAGCTGTTAAAATTGCAAGGCTAGCATTTATCTGGCTGAGGTATCTGCCCAGACTCTGCCTCACAAGGCACAAATCCATTATCCTAAAAAAGAGCTCATGACAGAACAGTAACACCTGCAGGTTTGCATGTTCTGTCAGAAATCTTAATTACATCCTACCATGGTTATGAAAGACTCTCTCTCATGTGTCACCTGGCAGAATGTCAGTCACCCATTTAATAGCACTTCTAACCCCAGAAAGACCCCTTAAAACAACCTCTAAGAACCATCAGAAAACTTTAGATGCATCACAGTAGACAGCAAGTGACTGTGGAGCTGCATTACCCTGGAAACATTCAAAGGGGAGGAAATTGTGTTCTTCAACATCTGTATGGAGGAAAAATTGCATTTGAAATAAATAAAAGCTCTGCAGAATGGTCTGTCTATATTTTATATCCCTCTTTTTCCAAATCAGGGACTGTGATCTCATTAATGAGTGTTAATGAACTACACCTCACACAATCTCCACGTTCCCTGGACTTATGGATGAAGAAATGATTGAGACAAACCAGGAGTGTCCCCACTCCATGGCACAGAGAAGGACTTGGGTGTCTGAACACAATGCATTGGCCATATTTTCTGGATTCTCTATATTTATACACATAGCTGGGAAAACAGACACCCTGACCTTAAAAAAAAAAATCCATCATGAAAATTTCCTCAGTGTTTTCACTTTGCCTTAAATGAAAGGCAGCTTCTCTCCATGACAAACTCTGCTGGATAATTACATTTGCTACCAAAAAAATGTTTGTTCTCACCTATTGTTCCACGTGTTTATTAAAATAAATCAGGCCTAATGCAGTCATGTCTCAGAGTAAATTCATCTCCTGGCAAAAGATTTCATTTCCAGTTTAGACGTTCACTAAACAAGGATGTGGACTTCAATGCATAAAAGCAGCATAGATGGAGTCTGCCACCAAAAATGATTATTAAGGCAATAGGCATCATGCCCCACTAATTTTAATATATTTATTAGTAGCAAGTATTGCAACCTTTGCATAATAATTTTGGAAAGCAATAAATGTGCTAATATTTGGCTTGAAAAAGCAAAGCATTTCTTTCTAATTGTTACTGTTTCCTGATCAAATACTTGGCAGAAAGTGTCTTCCTTTAACCCACACATCCTCTGACTGCCCCAGACTGCTCTCAAGAAGGAAGAAAATTAATTATTTCTTATATGTATGGTGCCTCCTTCTTCTCTACATACAGCTGAAGGAATGTCTTGTCCTACAGCAGAAAGAAAATTGGACATAAGCAAGAAAACTTGGTCCATTTTTCCCTCCATGTCTTTGAGTATTCATTACAGATACAGGGCAATACCTAGAGGATCTCTTGCTGCTCATTTCAGATCACTCATGTTTGATTCAGCTGCCCAATTAAAACACTTCTGAGTGATGAATCACCCATCTCAATGACTGAGAAAGTGAGGGATTATATTTATATTCTGAATTTGCTAAGGCAAAGGTGGAATCAGGAAGTAGAAATTCCATTCATCTGTGCAAGAAAGGTACAGGAATAAAAAACCTACTTGTCTTGCAGCTTCTGGTCCACCTAGCCCATCTTGGACTTGATCTTAAAGATCTTTTCTGGCCTTAATGATTCTATCTTCCCAATCAACATCCAGTATTACATTAATGGAAAAACAACACCAAGGAAACCAAATCCTAATAATCTGATATTCTGCCAACATGCAAAGAAAGCTATTTGATCTAAAGGAGACTTTGAGGTAGAGCAGGATAGGATTCAAACCCATGCAAAAAACATGTAATTTAATGTGAGATTTTAAGGCTTAAGCCTAAATGTGGTTCTCCACTGGAATTAGATGCTTCTGTAACTTTGAAGGTCTTTTTTAACTGCAAATTGGAGGAAAAAAGTGAAGTCCCATGTCACACAAATTCTGAGCATAACCACACTAAAAATTACAAAATAAAATCGTGTTCTACAACAGTGGATTCCAACTAAGAATTGTGACAAAATGTATTTTTCAAACTCTCTCTTGCATTTCCCACAGAAAGCAGACATTATTCTTCAAACTCCAGGTAAGAGACTGAAGCCCAAAAATGAAGAGGCAATCTGCAGCCCCACGCTGAGCACAGAGCCCTGGCTGAACTGCAGCGTGCAGCAGGGATTTAAGAAGAACACACAGTCCAGTCAGTGATAAAATGTTTGTTGCTGCCTCCCTGGAAGTTGTAGAAAATCAATATCCCCATCAGTACCAGGTCCAGTGGCTCTAACAGGCTGAGCTTTGCAGCAGGCTTGGATTTCTTAAATTCAGTCTGCAGCCTGAGCAGGGAGGGAAATAAATGAGTGCGTGTGTGTCAGTGCCTTGTGTGTGTGCTTCTGAGGGAGAGGGGTGTGCAGTGAGCTGGAAACCAATTAAATTGTAGTGTTAGATAGGTGATGAAAAGGGCTCTGTAAAAGCAGGATAGTGCCAGAAGCTGGAGTTTATAAAGTACCTGGTATCCAGTGAATAATAATAACATTAGACATGTTCTGAAGTAATTTACTTGTAGGGAGAATTGGAGTAAGAAAAGCAAAGCTTAAAAAAAATGTGAAGTCCAGGTGACAAACCTAGAGGAAAAAAGGAAAAAGAGTCAGATCTGATGTTTTAAAAATACACCTAGTAGTACAAAAGAGCAGTTAATAATGAAAGGCTTGAGGACGACCCATAGTGGCTGCCAAACCTCACAGAAAATAACCCTAAAATGTGAAGTGGTTGTGATAAGGACTCTCATTGAGGAGATGGGAAGGAGGTGGGGAAAGGTATGAGTCACATGAACCACTTTCCCAGACCTCTTGCATTTATCATCAGCATCCTCAAAGGATACTCTGATCCTTAAAGTCCAGTGTGGCCTTTAGGCAGCTGCCAGTGGAAATGTGGGGTGGTTGGCCTGGAATCCCAACTGACCCCACTGTGCCCTTTGTGCTGCTGCACCTTCACTTCTCCCTTGTGCTGATGCCTCAGATTTCAGCTTTTCTATTTTTCAGATTCTGTGCTGCTGTAGTGTGTGGGTCTGAGCTTCATATTATGGAATGGTGAGCTCTGCACAGAGTAGGGAGACAAAATAATTCCTGCTCCAGCTGGGGACCAAGGACAAATGATCCAAATCTCAGGCCCAAGAGCACAAACAACATGGGCTGAAGAGAGAAAAACAAGAAGGATGGGACTGCATAACCTGAAGCTGTAATTGGACAATTAGCTCCAATATGCAAATGGAGCAGAACTGATAAAAGTGAGAGACTCCATGAGTGGTTGTGCATTTTTTGACCATTTTGGTTCATCTTGGGTGCAGCCCTGGCTGGGCTCTTGTGCTGCCCAAGGTACATCCATTGAGGTCTTTTAATAAATCCCTGCTTTATTCTTTAGCTCCATTTGTCTCTGTTCTAGGTCAGCCTCCACAAGGCATCAGTTCAGGGAGGGAAGAGCAGCTCCTGCTTAGGAGAGAGTGCAGACGGAGCTCACCTGCCCGAGGTGATGGTTTGAACACTCCAGCCTTGGGGCTTGACCTCCAATGGAGACATCAGTGCAGAGTCACCTCCAGAGGCTGAATGAGGTTATGGGAAGAACAATTCCTCCTGCTTTTCATGGTTTCTCTCTCTCCTTTGTGCACCTTCTGCTCTTGCTTTGCTCTAATCTCCACCTCCCCTTCCCCAGCTGTAGCCCAGCCTAACTTTGACACCAGGAGAGCTGCAGCACCACTCTGAGAGAGAAGCTTCACCTCTCAGACTACTAAACCCATCAGCCTGGCATGACCACCACTTAATTTTCTAAGGAATAACTAAAATAAGACTCTTGATATGGCCCCAGCACTACAGGATGAGGAGAAGGGAGGAAGAAAGTTTTCCTCAGCACTTTCAATCTTTACCCTGTTGAAAACAGGATGCTCAGGGGAAATATTTAAAAACAGCTTCCAGCCTTGATCTGCCTCTGGCAAGAAGCTGAATAAAAAACTGAACCAGCACAGTCTCCCTAAGATGGTTTCAGTATTCAAAAAAAAAAAAGGCAAAAAGATAAACATCCCCTTGAATGTTTGTACAGCCACATCTCCAAGTTTGGGCAGAACATACAGAACTCTGCAACAAGGGAATCTCTGGAAATTACTGAAGATTTTTGCCATTAGAGCAATTATTTGGAAGCAAAGCCACATTTATGCACATGTTAAAATCAAGGCAAGAAAGAGCTCTCTGTATAGGGAGTAAATGGAGCTATAAGCAAACCAGTTGGAAACTATTGTTTTTATACAGCCAGACTAATTAGCACTGGTTTCAATTTTTGAATAAAGGAATAATTAGGAAAAGATAAGTCAGCATTCCTAATTAGCACTTTGCACTGAGCAGCAAAGACAGGTGCAGTGGTCATTTTGAAATACAGGAACAGGATAAAAACTTCTTGCTCTGAACATCCAATTTCACCTGTTGGAATCTCATTATTTCCTAAAGGATTGCACTGTCAAAGAAAGACAGTTAAGCACTGAATTAAGCTCAAAGCTATTTTCAAATTAGGGTGAAATTGTACACCATATTGATGCATTACCCTCTCCAGTTTTTTCTAAATGTCAACAAATAGTCAAGGCTTTTTAGCATCTCTCCTTCCTTCCTTCCTTCCTTCCTTCCTTCCTTCCTTCCTTCCTTCCTTCCTTCCTTCCTTCCTTCCTTCCTTCCTTCCTTCCTTCCTTCCTTCCTTCCTTCCTTCCTTCCTTCCTTCCTTCCTTCCTTCCTTCCTTCCTTCCTTCCTTCCTTCCTTCCTTCCTTCCTTCCTTCCTTCCTTCCTTCCTTCCTTCCTTCCTTCCTTCCTTCCTTCCTTCCTTCTCTTTCTTTCTTTCTTTCTCTCTCTCTTTTTCCCTCTCTTTCTCTCTTCCATTCTCTCTTTCTCTCTCTCTTCCTATTGTGCTACAACTTCTGTGTTGACAGATCTGCTTTGAGATCAAAGCTCCACTGATTTTTATTGGTTCTGTTCTAGTATTGATACCTCTCACCTGATGTGTGAGGGAAATCACTGTTACTGAAATCAGCCAGCTAAAAAACCAAAACCCTCAAACAGAAAGAAATTAGAAAGAGAAATGGTCTAATGGTCTGTGGTGTTCCAGCAGTAGTGAAATGAGGATCAGGTGTCCAAGTTTAAATTTGGAGCACTTGCAATCAATAAAGGTGCTTCAGATTTGTGCCCGCATGAGAGCAGCATTGCTTTATGAGATGAGCACAGAATTTAAGAATTGCCATATCCATGGGTCCTGCCGTGGTTTCACTGGAGGAGCTTCCACATAGAGCTGAACAGAAGCAATTAAAAGTGGCACTGGCAGGTGATAACTGTAAAACACCTTCAGAAGTTTTTTGTCTTTTTAGGATATCTTAGTAGTAGTTTTCCCATTGGGATATCCATTGAGACATCCTCTGTGGATTAAAGGCATAAACAATCCCATTTCACTCCCACAGGCTTGCCAGCTGAATACCTGTCAGCCTTAATGTGAAAATACAGGAAAAGAGAAAAAATTTCCTTCTAAGTATAACAAAGATCTAGTTGGCAGCTCACAATTCAGCAATAACCACCCTATTCTACATCTCTCAGCGGGAACTATGGGGCTCAATAAGATTTCACCAAATTTATTATAATGGTAGAATTATTGGAATAAGTCTACCAGAACACCTGAAGGGACTGATGGAGTATAAATACAATTTCCATTAGGAATTAGGTACAAGTCAAGCTCACCTGCCAGCCAGCCAAAAACCTCTCACATCTGCCTGGGATGTAGCTGTGCTTGGGGCCTCCTGTTTGATTTTCCTGACAGTCAGGCTCATTTCTCTTTGCACAATATACAGGTGTCTTTTGCTCTTTCCTTTCCTTTCCTTTCCTTTCCTTTCCTTTCCTTTCCTTTCCTTTCCTTTCCTTTCCTTTCCTTTCCTTTCCTTTCCTTTCCTTTCCTTTCCTTTCCTTTCCCCTTCCCCTATTGCCTTCCCCTTTCCCTTTAGCATATGGGTTATTTTTTATGCATTTTAAGGAACAGTGCAGTTATCTGTCCATGGAAAGAAAAGCATAATTCATGCAATTTGACTGATCATAACTTCAATATGGTTGGTGTAAACTGCTGTAAGAGGCTGTCAAATTGCTGTTCCTTCATCAGCCCCATTTTGCATAGAGTAAAACAGGAAAATATTTCACTTCTCTTTAGCTGTAAATGTTCTCAAGCCAGTCCTCCCTTCCTCTCTGTTACACACAAAAAAATAATTTAATAAAATATCACAAAGCACAACAAAGAATGGGGGGAACTAATTTTGAAAATAACTTTCTTTTGAGAATTTTTCAATGCTAAGACAATGTAAAGATCCAATGCAAAAAAAAACTGTTTGAAATGTTGTTTGTATAGTTAACCCCAAGGTCTCAAGAATTCATTGATATTTGAAAATTTCTCCTGAGCACAAAACCAAAACAAAATCAAAACAAAACCCAAAAGGAGAGCTATTGCAGTCTGTTGTTGAAAAATCAATTGCTGCAGTTTGCTGTTGAAATGAAAAATGAGAAGACTGTTTGAGGCAACTCTTAAATCTTCTCTACATCCCTGCTCTCCAGGAGACTTCCCTATCCTGCAGGAAAAACTGAGTTCTGTATTTCCAAATGTACCACTGCATCCAAAATATATCAGAATATATTCTGGTGAACTGTGACCATTTTCCCA
Source organism: Setophaga petechia (assembly GCA_024362935.1). Lineage (NCBI taxonomy): Eukaryota > Metazoa > Chordata > Aves > Passeriformes > Parulidae > Setophaga > Setophaga petechia. The sequence continues at coordinate 1,608,584 of JANCRA010000001.1, read as the reverse complement.
GGCATCTGAGGTCATGCCAACATTGTTTATCTGCTATACCAATGGTTTGATGAGATCTAAGATGTTGGATAAAGGACAGGAACCCACGAGGAAAAATTTCTTTAATGACGTCTCCTGATTAAGAACTTAATGTGAGATCTGCCTGTTACAAAGTTATAATCCACCTAATGTTCTTTGTTCATTCTATGTATGGAAATTTTCTTTTATTCAAATGACAGCCAGTCATACATCAAATGCTCTGAGAAAGCCAAAGTTTCTCTATCACAAACAGACCTCTTTGGCTAGACCTGAAATTCTGTCAAATAAAACATGCTCTTGTTTTTAAAAAAAACTTCTTTGAAGCTATGCTGACATTAATCTTATGGTTCTTTTCTTCTAGTCCTTTGCTGCTGGTGTCTGCCTCCATATTTTACTAGTTTTGCTACTTTATCTAGAATAAATCAACTGATTGATGCAGTGTATTTCCCCATATAATTCATTTTAGCCCTTTTCCATACTGATATTAGTAATTTTCCAAACTCTGGAATTGAGACTTGGTTACTAACAAACACTCATGCTCCAGAGGGCCCTTTGGCTAACTCCCTCCATGCTTATTACCCTGGTTTGCTGATTTATGTCAGAACCCAGGACATCCCTCTGGCTGTCCTGGATTGCCAGGACTCTGCCAGGGGGCTCTGAGACCCTGGCACAGAGCCCAAGACTCCTGTGGTTTTGATTATGACTCATGGAAAAAAATTACCAACATTATATGAGGATCTGGGAGCCACGAAAGTTTAAGCAGAATGACAGTGAATTTATCATGGGGTGGATTTATTTTGGGGTTTTATAATGCAGGTTCAGGAGGCAAGATGGAGGAATCTGGGCATTCCAGCCTTTCTCCTTCTTCTTCTTGGCCTCCATCTTCTGCTGTGATGGTGGCACTTTTGGGTTGGTTTAGAGTAGGAGCTCACTGTCTAACATAGGTGATAGGTATTGGGAAGTAATTGTAAATATTGTACACGTAGTTTTTAGTATAAAAATAATAACACTGCCCCAGGGGTAGGCAGAGTGCCTGGTCTGTCTTGCTGAACAGACCTCAGCTGGACAGGACAAAATATTTTATATATAAGGAACAATAAACAACCTTGAGATCGAGAACTGAAGAGCTCTGACTCCTTCTTCAGCCGTCGGGCTGGGAAAAGAGACTTTGTAACACTTCTCAGGATCACTCTGAGCAGCAAGAGGCCCCAAGACAATTTATTAGGATTTGCAAGTTTTCATTCCACCCTGAGGACCAGGAAAGCTCGATCACCTTTGCCAGCAGGACAGGTAGCCTGGAGAGGACACAGGATGAGGGACCTGCAGCCTGTCCCTCATTCTGACACTCTTTAGGGTGATATCAGCAGATGCCTGCCCTTAGTGACCATCCACTCTCCCTACATGAGCAGTGTCAGCTGTTTTCCCTCTTCCTCTTCTCAAACTTTGCCTGAACAGCTTCTACCCCTTCCCAAACTGAGCAAAACCCTGCCCTTGGCATCAACATTTTCAGTTCATTTGCATCTGGCAGAAGCTGCTGCCCCATCAGTTTTCTTAAATTTCTTGACAAACTCCCCTTCCTGTGAACATCAGACTTAGGGAAAGGCAAATCTGCTTTTAAAATGTCCTGAATCATAATTTTTAATGCTAATACCTGTTGCAGTTAGTCACTTCCTTTGGTTTCATTTGTAACATTCTTACATTTTGTCATTTGCCACAAATTCTTTGCATAAAACAAACCTGACCAGGCAATAATCATGAGTTAGTTGCAGAGCTGCTATATTTTAATCTAGTGATTAAATTTTTACTGAGAATACAAAATTTTCCCTTGCTATGGGCTTTGTTGTATTTCTGATGTTTTGAAATCTAAGTGGCTTTTGTCACTATGTCAAATTAAAACTCCTCAGCTAAAATTGCTCCGTGTGACACAATTTTTGATGTAGTTGAGGTCATTCTTTATTGAGAATAAGGAGTCCACAATAAATTCCTCCCCAGCAATTTCATTACATGCAACTTTAATGAATTAGTATTTAGAGTCCTGTAACTCTCAGTGGTCTGTGATTTATGAACATCTAATACTGACCCCTGCAACTTTCCTTGCATTCTGATTTTTAACAATCACCAGCTCCATCAGGTTTCCTTTCTGGTTATGGTGTTGGCAACAATGCACACAGGCTTGTTCTTGACAGGTAATTAGGGGTTATTTTTCACACATAAAGGATTTTCAGCTTGGATTTCATGCGTGAGAATTCAAACATGACTGGCCTGTTTTAGCCTTCTCTTTCTTGTTTGTTTACAGGTCTCGACATGGGAGAGATTTAAATTACCACATTCATACAATCTACTCTCTCTATACTTGACCTAATATCCCTTGGTCAAAACTCTCCATCTGGTGCCATTTAAATACTCTGGTTTTGGTATCTCCTGAGTCCTTTCCTCTCTATACTGCAGGAAACCCTATCTCAGGATAGGTTTTCTGGGAAATTCATGGACAGGCTGGATATTTTTAGCTTTCATCTTTCTACCCAGATCAGTGAAGCTTTGCAGTCTGTGAGGAGCAGTGCCAGATCAGTGCCAGTCCAGCACAGATGGAGCCAAAGGTAGCCTGGTTTCAGTCCCACAGTCCTGCCAGCCCCTGAGTCATGGTGTTTGCTGTCACTCCCAAAAGGGAAAGAATAATCTTGACATCCTCCCAACTTTACACCAAATCCCATCCTCTTCCCCCAGCATCCCCTCCTCTGTGGCAAGTGCCACTGTGGATGCTCTGTTAGTGATGTCTGCACTCCATTCTGCTTTGAGCTGGGTTTTGCCTCCATCAGCCACCAAAGAAAGACCTCAGTGCCAAGAGCACTCCTCACATCCCCTCATTAACAGAGCTGTGCCTTCAGAGGGGGAAACAGGCTGTGACTCACTGCAGCATCTGCTGGCTCCAGAAGGCTGGGAATGGATGGATGGATGGATGGCTGGGTGGGTGGATGGAGCCCAACAGTCTCTCAGTCCCAGTGACAGCTTCTGAACACGCCATCTCCCAGCTCTGACCCATCAATGTGTTGCCCTCACACTGAAGTTTCAGGACAGCAGAAGATTGTGGGGCTTCTCACAGTCATGACTCTTTCACTTCCAGCCTTTCCCTGGCACTGTTCAGTGGGAATGAGCAGTGAAAATGAAATTAAATGAAATTACATTCCTCGTTCTCACACTTTCCCTTCTCTACCCTGTCAGGAGTGTGAACCAGCATGCAAGACACAAGGATAGTAAAAGCTGCTGAAAAAAAAATTCCTATTATTAAAAGGGACTCTTATTTAATTATTGAAAGGATTTATGAAGAGGTTGGTGGATAAGAGTCACTTGAAGGATAAAGTATGGGGCTTTCTACAAGGAGGGGAGAAGCCCTACACAGAACATCAGTGTCAGAGCAAAATAAAAAAACAGCCAAAAACCCTCTTCCAGTTTAACAGGCTGAAATAAATACTGGACATTGGTAAGACTGGACATCAGCAAGACTACAAAATTATGTAGATTTATAGCAGTTAATGTTACAAGTTCTGAGAAGTTATTTATGGTGTTTGTGAGGTCTTCAGGATGAGGTGAGAGATGAGGAATCTGACTCCATGTTCTCAGAAGACTGATATTATATTATATTATATTATATTATATTATATTATATTATATTATATTATATTATATTATATTATATTATATTATATTATATTATATTATATTATATTATATTATATTATGCTATACTAAAACTATACTAAAGAAAGAGAAGGATACAGACAGAAGACTTAACAAGAATGATAATGAAAAACTCGTGACTGACTCCTCAGAGCCCAACACAGCTGATGGTAATTGGCCATTAATTAAAAACAATTCACATGGAACCAACCAAACATGCACCTGTTGGTAAACAATGTCCAGACCACCTTCCAAAGCAGCAAAACACAGAGAAGCAATCAGATAATTATTGTTTTCAATCTTTTCTGAGGCTTCTCAGCTTCCCAGAAGAAGAATCCTGGGCAAAGAGGATTTTTCAGAAAATATCATGGTGACAGTTATTGAGCACCATCCTTTAGTTGTAATATAATTTTAAATAATGAAGACTAGCAGAAGACACAATGTAAAGAACAGATCATTACACTTCTACCCAGTGTGAAATTCTTGTATCTTTTTATGGAATATCTAATCCTATGTTCTGCAGGACCCTGGTTCTGTACTGGGCATCTCAGGTTTCTGTGTTCTCCCCACTTCATCACTAAACAATTTATTTCTTTGCTAACTTGACAGCAAATCTTCTCAGCTGTATGACAAACAGCACTGTCAGGCTTTAAAAGGGTATTTCTCCACAGCAGGAATTCCTTGAAAATGGAATTTCTCTGTAATTTCTTCCTAGATGTTTCCGTCTTTTGAGGGACCAGGGCAAAAAGTAAAAAGGGCAGGGGTCAAATCACTGGGGTTGTTTTTTGTTTGTTTTGGTTTTTTAATTGTTTGGTTTGGGGTTTTTTTTGAGTATGTTTGTTTGATTGGCTTTTGTGGGGTTTTTCTGTTGTTATTTTTTTTCAGGAAACCACACCTTGTACCCTTGTTCCACCTCCACTTCAAACCAGAGCTATCTCTTAAGAAGTTCTCTATCAGAGCACAGCAAAGTGACAAGCAATGATCAAATTTTCCATACCCTAATTAATGATGTTGTCTTGAGGTTTGTTCTTTCCTCCTAAAATTTGGAGGTCACTGGATCACTGACACAACCAGTGGTAGCAAAAAAAAAACATTTTATCCCTGTTCTAACACCTGGTGTTTCTAACTGGGCTACACTGTGCAGATGAAATAGTGAAAACATGGATAAATAGGCTCCATATCTTCTGATTACACTTTTAATAAGTCAGAAATTTGCTTCTTAGCAAATTTGGACAAACTTGTTAAAACGAAGAAATTGCATATTAACTTTAACCCAAAGAAGAGAAATAGTTTTCAATTATGTCAACAGATTTATCTTGTACATTCTTCACATCTGCTGAAGTGCTATATCTTTAATATAAAATAACTGCTTGGTCAGAGCTGGGCTTCATTTCCCTTGAATACAGGCTTTGGCAAACCAGTCATGAGTTCTGCTTAAAGCTTTTTACATTATTTGCAAAATTTTTCCTTTTAAGAAACTCATAACATCCACAGAAAGTGAAAGAAATACTGTTGGCTGGAAAACATTTTGAAACTTCTGCATTTTATGCAGCAAAGAAAAATGTCTTTAACAGCTGATTACACTGGGCTCATAATTCAAACTGTCCCTCATTACAGACCTAAATTTATCTTCCAGCCCACACAGATTTCTACTACATCCCAATTTTCCTACTCAGAATTATTCACATCAGAAATGTAGGCCCATGAAATGCAGGGCAGCAGAAGTGTTATTTATGCTAAAGGAACCAATCCCACTCCTTATTTCAGCTTTCTGCCTGTGGGTTTGTTGTGTCCCCCCTCTCAGGGCTCAGTCCCATATGGTATCTCACATTTGCACCCAAGCACAGAGAATGAGGTGTCCTTGCCTCTGAGAGCCTGAATTAATCCACTAGGGCTCAGCCATGGAGTGCTACAAAGAGCTGGAGGCTTTATTGACTCCGAGCTCTCCGGATGCATTTTTTGCCGTGTGAATTATTTAAAGTCCTTCACGAGTTTCCCTGGGGCCTTTTCAAAAGGAACTCACAATCACCTTCAAACATGCTCAGGCCAGCCCTCTCTTCTAAATCTGCTTTCTCTAAACTCCCTGAATTCTGGCAGCATCTTCCCACCTCTTGTGGTGTTTGTGAGGGTCTTCAGGACAAGGTGAGAGATGAGAATCTGACTCTATGTCTTTAGAAGGCTAATTTATTATTTTATGACATTATATTATATTAAAGAATGCTATACTAAAACTATATTAAAGAAAAAGGATACAGAAGGTTTAACAAGAATGAATGATAAAAACTCGTGACTGACTCCTCAGTCTGACACAGCTGACGGTGGTTGCTCATTAAATAAAAATAATCCACATAAAACTAATTAAACACGCACTTGTTGGTAAACCATGTTCAGACTACATTCTAAAGTAGCCAAACACAGGAGAAGCAATCAGATAATTATTATTTACAGTTTTCTCTGAGGTTTCTCAACTTCTTAGGAGAACAAATCCTGGTGAAGGGATTTTTTCAGAAAATATCATGGTGACAACCTCTGGGAGGGGAGTGGACCCCACTTGTCAAAATTTTCAGACCACTCTGCAGTTACAGGTAATTATTATATTCTAAATTACTGGCTTTTTTTTTCCAGGACAATAGAAAAGATAGTCTAATAATTATAATAGTTCTGATGCCCTGTCATACTTCTAATACACAAGATTTATCTTCATAAGGAATATGACAAGTGATGTTATTTCAGAATTGCATATACATGGCTTTATACAGGCACACAAGTTCAAGAATACTTGATTTTAGTTAATTTGCATTAAACCTATTTAATAAAGCTATAATCATTCAGAAATGGCTTCAGAATAACAATAAGATTTTCATTTCACAGTCTTTTTAAAGAACAATTTCTCCATGAAAATCAACTCAAAATTATATGGGGCACAGGAATTCATTATGAAAGAGTTCTGTTAATGGAGTCTGATGATTACTCCAAACAATACTTCTGGGAAACTTGGTTCCCAAAAGCTTTCAGCTGATGAATCCAAGAGTTCAACCTGAATATTATCTGTAGGAAGTAAAGCAATAAAAAAAAGCTATAACACCACCAATAGACAAATGAATTATGGCTCTAATTCTTTTTGCCATCAGACTCCAGTGAGAGCATTTTTAATTTTTCTTCTGTTTCTGTAAGCTTAACCAACATTTTTGTTGTTGTTTATGGCTAATAAGGAAATCATGTTGTAACACATCAGCCAACTCAGGACACAGCAAAAAAGCATCTCTATCCTGGTTTAGCATCTCTGTTTCCTCCTTTTTCCTCTTCATCACCTGGGATTTTATCAGCCCCCATTCAGGCCCAGGTAGAGCTTCTTCAGCTGTCCATATTTACAACATAGACTCTGAATAAACAATTTTATTGACTATGCATGACCTCTCTTTTTCCATCTCCCTTTCTTATTTTTAATTTTTGGCTCAGTCAGGATTTATTTAATGAATTCATTCAAGTCTTACCAGGAAAACCTGCCCTGCCTTGTATTTTTTATGCACCACTCACAGTGACAGCCTTACAAAATAATAAGTATTGATAATAAGAGCACCACCATTACCCCAGCTCTTTTCTTGAGCTCACAACTGTGACACAAGCCACCAACAACATAAGAACTCACTTTATTCACCAAACAGTCCTGGCATTAACTTCCCCAGCAACAAATAATTATCTAAGTAATTTGTAAAAAATAATTATCTAAAAAATTTGTAAAAAAATTATCTAAGTAATTGTCAAGCAGCAACCTGCTTTTCCTTCTGCAGCTGCCACTGATGTGATGGAATTTCCATTTGCAACACAATGCAATATTTAAATTGGAGTGTCCTGGATGCTTGTAAGATGCTGCTCTTACCCTGAAGGGAGCTCCTTACCTGATGCACTCTAAGATTTCTTTCTCCTTTGAAGGTAATTTTAGATAACATCAGATGAGGATCTAGCCCACAGAATTATTGGGGCTCAAACCCAACAATGAGAAACTTTCTTGTTGTATCAGAATCTAAATATTTCCTTCTTCCCTTCCATGAATCCATAGTACACAAAAGGGCAATTCTGTAGGGTAATGGTCGTTTCAGCTGATAAGGAAGGTGGATTTTTTGATATTCCAAGATTTTGTGGAATTCTATACTAGGGCCAAAGTTCAATTGCAAAGGCAGGATCTGAAATTCCAAAGCAAGATCTCATTTCTTCCTAAACTGAGACAATATGATACTGCCATCCCCAGAAACCAAGTTCAGTTAAATCTATCATGAGGAAATTGCTTTCTACTGTATATTTGCAGTAATTGACTTATTTTTCTCTTTAATTCAGATTCTGAGTCAGAAAAATAGACAAATCTGATTCTCACTTCAATGCTGGAACTTTTATCGTAATTGAAGATAAAGAACCCTTGTAATTTGGTAGGTCTATATTTACTTATAAAAACCACCAACTTATAGATTGTTAGAATATTTCACACTGATTCTCAAAATAGCCCTTTCAGTTTTCTGAAAATCATTTATAACTGTGAAGAAAAATCAATCTCTCCTTTATATATTGCAATCAATTAACAGGTTGAAGATTTTTAAGCCTTTCTATGTTGTAGTTTCTTGGATCACTAAGATTGTGACACTGACCAAACAGTTATTAGGACAAAAAAAACAGTGGGAAGATATTTCCAGTTCTAACATTTTTCTGGCTGTTGAACTCTACACACATCTGCAGAAATATATGGATTATTTTTCTAATAATATATCTGTATCTGGGAAAGCTATCAGGGAAAGTCTCTGCTTGAAAGTATAAGAAAATTTTTAAAAAGCATTTTGGGGAGTGATTTAAAAGTTATAAATGTCACAATACCAAAGCCTTCATGGGGAATCATCAGTCAAAGTGAAAAAAAAATTGAAATCAAATAATTCTACCCATGTCCTCAATATTTGCATCTTTTCCCAAAAAATCCATCCTCACACAAACACACAGCAGCTCATAAGTGTTTCTAACTGAGCTCTCTTGAAGAACAGAAATTATTATCAGAACTTTTCCACTTCTCTCTGTGCCCTTCACTCCAAGGATCTGCCAAAGTAGGAACCAAAAATCTTTCACAAAACTTTTCTTTCTAAAAATAACCAGAATTAGGTTTACCTCTTACACAGAGAGGGGCATTATCTATCAAAAAATTATTTGCACCTAAATTAGAAAACAAATTTGTTTGGTCCTCAGTGGCACTAAGGAGAATAATTTCAAACTGATGGCAAAGGCAAAGCAAGATTGTTTCATAGTTAACAGATGAAAAAATTCTAATTTTTCTTTTGCTGCTGTGTTCTCCCCACTTCATGCCTAAAAACACAGGAATAACCTGATCCCTTTTTCTGCCTAAATAGTGATATCATGTTCTGAGCGTGAATACAGCAAATTCTGCAACTGCTTTGGTTTGAATTTGCTTGAATTAAGAAAAAAAAAATCCAGATAGTTCAAGAAATAAATATGTGAGTTCAGTTTCTGAGCAAACAGTAAATCAGTTAATAAATTGAATTAATTCAACCTTCCTGCATCACTACATCTTAATAAAATCAGGACAATAAAATTCATACAAGGTTACAAAAGTTTAATTTAATAAACAATGAATTCTGTCATGTTCTCAGTTCTCTCAGGATCATTTTTACATGGAGATTTTGCCCCAACAGTGGTGGTGTCTCATTGCACTCCATTTTAGGACATATAGAATCATGGAGTCACAGAATCATGGAGTTGTTTAGGATGGAAAAAATCTCTGAGATCATCAAATCCAACCATCAACCCAACACTGTGAATCCACTGCTAATTCATGTCTCTAATCACCACATTTGAACATTTATTTTACATTTCCAGGGACAATATATAAATCACCTGTTTAACTATTAAATAAAACATATTTTACAAACTCCCTGCCTTTACTCAAACTCCCTGCCTTTATTCAGCAGTTCAGTGAGCTTTCACTGAGCCTACACAGCTTCATATCCCTGGAAGTGAAGCACTAAGACTGGATCTGGTGATAAATTTGCATATCAAAATGGAAATGTGAGTTCAAATTGGAAAGGCACAAAAAGAAGTGATCAGAAATTAAGAAACTGTACTGATAAAGCCAAAGCCTGAATCTCTCAGTAAGAATTCCCTATCAAATCACACTGAAAATACCTATTGAACAGCACATAATCTCATTAACTAAAAGTGAAAATTACACTTAATTCTTATTCTCTGAAGGTATGAGTTACAATAAATCCTACTGACATAGCAGTGCCTGGGCCCAGGAGCTGGGATCTATTATAATCTACTTAACCTCTGAGAACCTAATTTCCACTTGAAATAATAATTAAAAAAAAAAAATCTTAAATACATTGACCTCTAATACATTCAAAAAGTTGGAATAAATCAAGTAGCAGAGTTAATAATTGACTCTTTACTAATGTGATGCTATGAAAGAAAAGAATTTAGTAAGCTTAATGCTATCCCTAATTTGAAGTTCTAATAGTCCATTTTTCATATTACTCTGCCTGCCAGCTTCCAAGATAAACCTTTTTAAGCATTTTGGAGAGGGACTAAAGATGGAGTAAGAGAAAAGTAGTTGCAGTGCTGTGGTCTGAAAATGAATATAATTCAGCACTTTATGCCATATTTCCCACATCAGACAAATGGGATTTGGGATTTACAGTCATTTTTAGTGACAGAAACTAAAACTGGAGCTTCATTGCAGCAAATGTTATGAGGTATCACACTTTAAATAGCAAAAGAGTGAAAGAAATCAAGCTACACTCTGTCCAGTTTTGAGGATGGAGGATGGAACGCACAGACAGAAAAAGCTGTACAAAAGTCACACTAAAAGCTTGAGACAAAGCAGGAATTGGAGACAATATGGTCCAGCTGTAAATAAAGCTAAATGCACTCCCTCCCTCCCTCCCTCATCAGGTCAGTGCCTGATTTTCTGCACACCAAAGGTAAAATGTGCCCACTCACAACCATTCCATTCCAAAGTTCCAAGAGCCACTGACAAAAGATAACCAAGCTTATCTGTGAAGGAGGGAATTTTCAGCATAAATAATCAACAGTCAGAAATGAAATATTATACTGTATTTATTTAATTTTTTTTTTATGGTGAATAGGAGAGAATATTTTTTGGAGAAATCTCCTTTTTATTAAACACAATATCAGGATTATTCCCAAGCTGTTTAAGAAGGGAAGAGGTCATCTACATTGGTTCTGCAACTGATTTAAATATCAAAATATGCTGGGATGCTGTCCCTGTGAGATCCATGTGAATGTATCACTGCCACGAGCTATTCGGGCTGCTAACTTTGACAAGAAAAACATTTTCAACATGTAAATGTCAATAGAGGTTCCAATTGCTACATTTTCTGGCTGAATAGGAACACAGCATATGTAAAAATCAATATAGCTGTATTCCACCATATCTATTTTTATATTCCAGGAATAGCAAAGTGAGGAATTAATTCCCTGCTCCCTGTGGGCAGGCAGGAGTTCAGCCATCTCCAGGAACTCTGGGCTCCCCCACACGTGGTGGTGATGGCAGAGCTGGGCTTCTCAGCTCCTGGCAAAAAGTTATTTTATGGAGCCCAGTGCCCCAGTGCTGCAGTAATCCCTTTATACCATTGGTATTTAATTAACTGAGGCATTTTAGCTCCTAGTTTGATTTCAACCTCTTTAAAATTCAATGCTTTCAGCAAATGATTAAAATGTATCATGAACTAAAGTATATTTCAAAAATAATCTAAACCTTATTTCCTGCATAAAGAAATAAGGTTTAGATTATTTTTAGATTATATTAAGGTTTATTTTTTTATTAAGATTTAATACTGAGTCATTCTGCTCACAATAGCCACTTGTCACTCTTAACAAGCATACCTGAAGACATATCAAATTATTAGTAGATTCATGATTTTTGACAAAGGATCACAACTTATTTTATATCAGCTGGGTAAACCTGCAACCCTGGTTTACTTGGAGCTAATTAATTTTGACTTTCCCTCAGTTATGCTGTTATGGAGATCTGGGTCTAATATCACAGGAAGAGCTGTCACAGCAGCGTTTTCTAGTTTAACTCTACTGAGTGAAAGTGGGCACTGGTGCATGGACACAGAGACAATGCTGGGAAGGTCTGGAGTGAGGAACTCCCAGAGAAAGCATGGAAGTGTGAGACAATGACAGATTCATCAAAATGTTTGTGTTGGAAGACCCTGAAGCCAGCACTGCCAAACACACCACTAACCTGTCCCCAGGTGCCACATCTACACAGCTTTTAAATCCCTCCAGAGTTGGGTACTCCACCACTGCCCTGGGCCACCTGCTCCAGGGCTTGTCCACTCTTCAGTGAAGAAACTTTTCTCTAATATCCAACCTAAACCCTCCAGGTGCAACCTGAGGTTGGAAGAGGCCTCTAAGATCACTGAGTCCAACCCTGAAGCCAGCAGTGCCAAACACACCACTAAACCTGGCCCCAGGTGCCACATCTACACAGCTTTTAAATCCCTCCAGGGCTGGGGACTCCAGTGTTTTCCTGGGCCACCTGCTCCAAAGCCTGACCACCCTTTCAGTGAAGAAACTTTTCCTAATATCCAACCTAAACCCTCCAGATGCAAATTGAAGTGATTTCCTCTTACAACAGCATTGACAGACATCAGCACTCAAGTCCAGAGCCAAACATGCAGATATCAGATGAAACAATTAATCATGAAACAGAGACATTCTCAATCAGGATCTGATCTGATGATCCTGCAGAGAATGACCTTCAGTATGGACAAGGTAATCAGGTCTGTGGGATTGTGGGCTTTGAATTGATGACTAGTGATGTCCTCTAACAGGTTAACATGTGCACATATGTTCAAAGGACTTTGCTTCCTGGAGCTTCTCTAAAATAAATGTTGTCCCCAAACTCCTTTTTTCAGCAATGCACAGAGTCATGGGCTAATCCTCAGTTATTCATGTAAAGGTCTGTTCCCCAATACCATTCTTTACACTCAGATTAATTCCTACTGCCCAGCTGAGAATGTCTGTTCCTAATTAAATTAAATCTACCACTATATCTAAGACATAGGGTCTTTATAATTTTTTGCCTCCCTGCTGTCTTTGAGGACTGATAGATAAATAATTTTGATTTCATACTTATCACAACTTCCTAATAGTTTCATTGAAATTCTTTTTGTCTTCTTTTTGTTTTAATGCTTTATGGGATTCCATTTCCCTTGCTACAGCCTATGACCTGCAAAATTACAGTGGTGAAAAAGGGACATTCAAAACCTGATTTCAGGTGATTTCACATTCATTTGCTTTTTTGAACTTGAAAGTTAGAGAGGATTAATGTAGATTCAAGTTTTTTAGAGCACTTAACACATTGCACAGAGAGGTTTGCTTTGCACCTGCCTCTTGAAACATTTGACTTTTTCCTGCTACATGTCCTAAATCTGTATTGTGATTAAACCCCAGCCAGCAGCAGCATCACTCAGCACTCACTCCTCATCAGTGAGGGAGAGACTTGGAAGGGTAAAAGGTCAGACACCACAGTTACAGCCAGCTAAAAGAGATACAATCCATTGGTATCTTCCAAAAAAAAAGTGATTTGGAAACACAAATTCTATGAAGTATAAATCCAGTAATCTAGGAACAGATTGCTAATTACTTATACAAAAGAAATCAAGTCAGTCTTCATAAATCAGCAGCAACTGCAGCTGTTTTGGGAAATGAAATAACAATTCCATGCTGTATTGAGGACATCATAATATTATTTTAAAGAAATTATACTATCGACCTATAGGTAAGTATTTGGAAGTTATTTCAGCTTGTAGTTAGAGCCACAGCCTCACTTTTCTCCTATGAGTGTACATAAGATGTACATAAGATGTTACAGCTGCTGTTTCACAGTTATCCTTGCAGTACTGCAGTAAACTTTTATTATTACATATGTCATTACTTAATAATTCATAGGCAGACCTGTATCCTGCTGCTTTTTAGGAGTTTTTATAATGAAATCCATTTGCTCTGCCTTGCTTGATCGATACTTCAGCACAGTCATCCAAATCATTGACTTTTCTCCCAGAATCATGCAGAAGGTGCCTGTCCAAGGGGACACAAGCCCAACCACACTGAGAAAACTGAGCAGGTTTTTGCCAGTATTTTTTATCCTTTTTAAATAATCTATTCCTCTGGTGACTTTTCCAAACCAGATGGGCTGGTCATGAAAACAGCAGCCGGACTGGTCAAGGTTTAGAGGACAGTGCTCCTTCCTTTGGGAAATGCCTCCACAGTGTTCTCATGGCAGCTGCTGGATGCCAGAACCACTGCAACGAGCAGGAAATGCTAAGAGGACACAGTTCCAATATAAGGTACATTCATGGCCTTGCAGAATCTCTGCTCTAAGGCTGCAGTAGGTTTTCAAGATTTGGAAGCTGAAGTTGGAATTTTGTAGAATATAGAGAGCAGTGGAAGTCAGAAAGTGAAAATGTAGGCCTTCCACAGCAATTCTTTGTGAAAATCATCACAGAGGAGATTCCTCAAAAGCATTGCAGACACTCTTTGTATAATCAGAGGGAGGAGTCTTTGCCAATGGCCATCCCAAAAGAACTGCCAAGCAAGGACATGAGGAGAAGATGACTTTATAATGCAGAATGTTTTTATCTGCATTTCAGTAACTCAGTGATAATTTGAATTGTATTAAAGACTTCAGCAGGTGGATGAAATATAAAATGAGCCAATATTCCACAGATAAAGTCTCTAGATGAAATTAGCTCTGCTTGTTACTGATATGGACACTAAAAATGACTGATAAGGCATAGAAGGGTGAGGAAAACAAATAGGTTTAAAATAGGAAAACAGGTCTAAAAAACATGAGAAACAACACAACAAGGGACAGGAATAGGATGTAAGAACATGAGAATCAAGACTCCCCTACAACAAAATAGGTCTTCTAAGACTCATCTTAAAGTGGTCCTCGTCACCACTGAAGAGCATCTAAGTCCAAAATACCGGAAAGTTTTTTCCTAGATAAGAGCTACAATGACCAGCTTAACATTTTTAGTGGGTTTTGTTTGCCTTTGTCCATTGGATTTGAGAATAATTTATGAAAGAGCAAAACTGGGACTTGAGCGAGGTACAATACAAAACAAGGATCAAGGCACTGCACAGATACAAACTGTTAAGGAATTCTGTGCTGCTTGAGATGCTTTGTCTCAATCAAACAATGCAAATCAGCCATGAGATTGATTTAACTGGGAGTGCTGCTTCTTACCCTCAGAGCAAAACAGCTGGAGGATATTGATGAACCCCACCCGTTTCTGCACATATTTTATAACCATTGTCTACTTCATCTGCTTCCACAGTTATGTTGGTGGGGTTTTATTCAAGATACTTTCTAGGTCTTTATTTGATTTTAAGCTGTTTTCTCAACCCAAGGAGTATCCAGCCCAGGAAATGCATTTTTCCTTCCCTGCATATGCATTTCAACATTTGCATTTGTCATTTGCTAAATGCATTATGACACACCATGGCTGCAATTCCCTAAAGAATCCCTCCTATGATAAAGTGATTTGGAAAGCAGCTGATCAAGGCACTGGGCTTGTTAAGTCTCTAGTAATAGCTGCATCCATACGCTCCAGGAAGGTAGCAGCAGATGTTAAAATGTGTTATTGCTGCTGGATAAGTACAGTTTGCAAAAATAATTTCCAGTAACAGGCTTCCAGTTTTCAGTTGCCAGCACATTTATCCTGGTTATAAAATACATACATAACGCTTTTGTAAAAATACATTTGGTAAGCATGCAGCCATTCCAGAGTGCTTTGATCACTGTGTAGCCATCAGGATGAATTTCTGCTTAGTCCAGCTGCCAGAGTCCCTTGGGACTGTCTAAAGAACAATGAGGCATAGCTTCACCTTAAACGAATCTGGTTGAAAATGAGGAGATACCAGGGGGAACAATTCCTCTCCATGACCTAATTGCACTTCTCCATTCATTACTCCTACAGTTAAGCCTGTGCTAATGGCAATCAAATGCTGCTGTCAAGTGTGACTCCAGGGTGTACCCAAAGTGACTCCAAAATTAGTGCACAACGACTGCAAAACAGCTCCTGCATTGGAGGATGAAATCTGAGATGCACATGAGGATTTATGTACTGCAATGCCCAATATTAGAAGCCCTAATTTTGGGGGAGTTCACCTTCATTACCCACATGAGGAATCTGCTTGGGCTGCCAATTGAGAAAACCCTTTTGATGGGCTCACCAAGGAGAGCTTGAACAAAAGCAAGCAGGGCATCCTCAGCCATGTGGGCAAATGCCTCCTCTGGCTCACTGTGACACTCTGAAGCAAAACTAAAGCCTCATGCCATTTCTCCACTATTTCATTATCAAAGACTACAGGATACAGTAAATTTATTTAACAACTACTGCAAATTAGCAGAGCTATAATTAAGAGAGATACTTCAAACATTGTCTCACCACAGGGTGAGTCCTTGTGCTGCTTCTTGATGTTATTAGGTCAGAATCTGCTTCCTTCCCTTTCTTCTTCACTTTCTTTTCTAATTACTACTTTTTATAGACTCCTAGTTACAACTGTGGAAAGAATTTCTCTGTTGAAACAGAGGCACTTTCTAATTCACCTTTGTCAACCTTTATTTCTCACTTCTTGTGGTTTGGACTGTCAGAATACTCTGCTCTTTTTTCTTCAATTGCCTTTAGTTTTATTATTTGTTTGAGTTTTTTTTCTGCTCAGTTTCCAGAAAACCATTCTCTGGCTATGTAAAAGTAGTTAGACAATTAAAGTTACTTTTTATTGGAGTGCAAGAAAAACTTGCAGGTTTTTGACTTTTAAGTTTTTCTGTCTAGTCCTTTGCCTGTCAGGAATCTTTGCCTACACTTGTACTTTAGTTCCTACACTGGAAATAGGTTATCTTTTAAATCCAATCATTTTCCAGGACTTTAGTATTGAAATAAATGTGTTTTTTTTTTTTTTTTTTTTTTTGTCATTAGGCACAAACAGAACAAAGCATTTACTAAATGAAGGTCTTTGTGATCTACCTTTCAATATCACAGCAGCAGATGGGTGTTTCTTTTAAAGAAAAGAAAAATTAGGAAGTGTGAGATGCTCACCAAAAACAGAGTGAGAAGGAAGGTGGGTTCAAGTACAGGTGTAGCAAAGAGAGCCCTTATCTACTCCAGCTTCTATTGAAATTGATCCATGACCATTAACCCACTGTTTCTTTTTAATCCCCACTCACACACAAAAGGGAAAATAATTCCAGCAGGTGAATTTCCTACAGCAGGACAGTATCCCAGACGTGGGATGTTCACATCCATGTTTTTGGTGACACAAAAGCTTTGAGGGTCTGCTCATGCCAAGAAGCAGAACTTCAGAGGCTTGGGGAAATAACCATTGAAAAATAGAGTTTAAGAGCATCTGGGGTAAAGTGGCAGCCGAACTTGAGGATTGCAGTTTTGGTTTCAGATACTCCAAAACTGGAGGTGGGCTGGAATTTAGGAATGAGGGAAACAGAGCAGGAGGGAAAATAAATACATACTATTTATATATGCCTGTGACATTAAATAATTGTGAGAAATATAGTAAGTGAATTCCATCCATCTGTCCCACAAACCACCATTAGTCAGTAGATTTTTTTATAAGTCTCTTATCAGAACAGAGTGTTGAGACTTTCCCCCCCTCCTCTTTTTCCACTTTCCCTTATGGATCACACTAATGAATCACTATTTTTCCAGATATTCTCATTTCTTCTCCAAAGAGGCACTTCATACTTCTTAATTCCAATTTTAATTATCTCTTTAGGAAGAGGCTTCACTATGTGTGATTTATTGTACACAGGAATTAAAAAATAGATAAAGTGCATTACCTAATTCTTTCCTTCTTGAATTTTCCTATGCTGAATTGCAAATTAGAAGGTGAAAATTGATAAGAATAGTCTTGCAATACATAAAAATTTCCTGCCAGCCACCCAATTTCTTAATGTACAAATTGACTGTGGTTTTATGAAATAATACATTAAAAGAGTCAATTGGCTGTTGCAAATGTTAATAACCAAAGTATTACATTGGTAGCCAATGTGCATATGCAAATAGCAAAAATACTATATTGTAGTAATATACATTATATATTACTGTATTCTCACCTGCTTTTAGTCCAAAATTATTTCAAAGACAGAAATATATATAATTGACAATACTTACAATTCTAGGTCTGATAAGCAGGTACATCACTGCTTATCTTTTTCTTTTTGCAATTGTCCTTAAACTGAAATACTAGATGGTTGTTCTACCATTTAGATGTCTTCAAACAAATACACATCCTATGTAGAAAACCGAGGTTTTGATCAAAAAAATATTTTTAAAATGAACTCAGGAAAACAAGGAAAGAATAGCTCTTGGCAATAAGTAAATTCTTATCTAGTTCTTAAAAATCTAGCTAATGCATATTTCTGTCATGTGTTGATGCAGGCAGAGGAGATCATCTGATTATATGACAATAAAAGGATCTTTTCTCCCCCTTTTATCTGTAAATGATCACTGTTTAGCCACTTCATTAACTCCATGTTTTGAATATTTTACTAGAAAATTTTCTCCAAGCTATTGCTACACCAAAATTAAAAACTTGTACTTGACCTAGAATGTCTTTTAGGAAGTCATTAATTTTCAATCCGAAGATAAATGATAGAGTTGTTGTTCTGATGACTAATTATGCTAATCGTTAAATTTGTGTGGTTTACAGTTTCTTATACTTCTTTTTTCTTCTGATGGACTAAAGTGCCCTTCACTTTCAGAAGTCTCAGAGGATGAATTTACACAGAACATCAGCAAGTCCTCTCTTAACCTTCATTTGCTGAGTTAAATGCTTGGATGTTTTATGTATTTATGCACTTATTAATGTTAGGCTGCTTTCCCAGAACAACTATAACTTTTTCATTTTCTAAATCTTTTTCATTCAGCAATGCTCATTCTTTACTACTTTACCTATAAGCAATAACAATTTTTTATTTTTAGTCAGTACTGCCTTGGTTTTGCACAAAGCATTGCATTTGCTATTTTAATGAGGACCTCATCCTCTAAACATTATTGCTTATCTCATACAAAGACAAAAATTATTTTGAAAGAATATGCATCTTTAGTTCAGCCCACTTTTGTCTGGCTCACATCAAAATTTGAAATATGTTTTCTGAAGTTTCAAAGCTCCCTAATGTAAAGCGACAAAAATATTTACATAAACATGGAATTAAGGAAACGAAGAGTGAGATTCACTCACAGACCAACATGCTCAAAATGTATCTGTGTGCTGGGGCTGGCAGACAAAATGCAGCATCTGGAAAGGCTCATGGCCCTTTGGACATCTTAGGGCTTCTCCTGGGGAATGTATGAATGGGAAACTGAATAAAAGCACAGATCATGGAATATCCTGAGCTGGGATCCACAAGGATCACCCAATTCAACACCTGGCCCTGCACAGACACCCCAACAACCCCACCCTGGGCATCCCTGGGATTGCTGTCCAAACTCTCCAGGAGCTCTGGCAGATTTGGGGCTGTGCCCATGCTCTGGGGAGCCTGGGCAGTGCCAGCACCCTCTGGGGGAGGAGGATTTTCCTGACTTTACACATCAACCTCTGCTGGGACACCTCCAGCCATTTCCTCAGATCCCATCACAGAACACCAAAGATCAGTCAGTGGAATGTAAAAAGCTCCAGAGCTCACAAAGTCTCTTGTGATAGACCTGGATTCCTGCACTGATGCTGTTGATTGGTCTCCTGCTACTATAACACAGAATTAAACTAAACTGGCAGATGTGCCCACACTGGCCACTGGTTGAGGTGTCTAATCTTAAAGCTGAACCCTTTTTAAACCAGCTAAATTACAGGGCAGAAGAAAGACACCTTTCCCCCCTGCTTTGCTATGGAAAATAACCAAGAAAAATGGTGTTTGAAGAAGTAGACATTAATGCAGCATTTTTTTCCTGCTTTGTGGTGTATTTGCTATTGTAACTTAAGGACCTGCTGTCCTCATTTTTCCTTGGAAGCTACAAAAAGCTTCTTAGGTAGCATTGCCTTGTGCTTGTTACAAAGCACTGCTGTTCAGATTTGGGTATAATCTACCAAGTATTTATGGTCCAAGCTAAAACTTGCAGGCAAAATTTCTTTTTTAACTGTACCTTTTCCATTTTGTGCACAAGGGGTAAGAAAGAGTTCCAAGGCAAATGACACTGTTCCTCTTTAAATCCTAGAGCTATTCTTATCACAGTGAATAGAGAGAACTGAAATTCTTTTGTATTTTTGGACTGTTCTTTAATTAGGAAAATGTTAAAATTATGAAAATCTGAAGGGGAAAAGGAAAAAGATTGGATTTTTACTATAGTTAACTAATTAAGCTCAGCTTGAAAATTTTACTCTGTGTTATTTCTGTACATGCTTGCCTGTCTAGCAATAGAAAAATTTTCGCAATTGTTTTTTTTTATAATACTCCAGAATCCATGGGTCCAAGGCCTGATAGACATTATTTTTCATTCAGACACTGAGCATTAAGTGACCAGAAAAGTGTAACCTGGCCTTCTGTGAGGTCCTCAGAAGCTCACAGCAGGGCTGCACCTTACAGTAGCTTATCAGGTTCAAACCTTCATCAAGTGCTGTAAGCCTCAGTGAGCAAAACATTGATTTGGTGATAGTCAGAAGGCTGGAATGGTAAAACTTGTCAGGGCACAGAGCTCCTGACAGTTTATTTTCAAGCTTTCTGGTTTCAACAAGGTATATAATTACTCACAGACCACAAAACCAGTTTATGACATCAGAATTAGCCCCTCTGTTCAGCTCCATTTATCAGTCCCACAGTTTAAAATGTTGGAATCCTGGATGATATTTAGCACCAGCATAAAAGGAAAGTAAAGTTTTTTTTAAAAAATGTGGATCTTGGGTGAAGAAGTAAATCATATAGGCAATATATGCAAGATGTTGGCTCTGCAGAAACAGGAGAGTGTGATTCTGTGTGAAAGAGGGATAGTTTCAACATTTTTCTCAGCCCTCCCACAAACCCAGAGGGGAAGCAGGAGTGTAAAATATGCCCAAGGTTCTGCAAATCTGTGAGTGTCTTTTTGCAAACAATGCAGGCATCCAAGTACTGCTGTGCTCCAGACATTTGGCAGGGCTCCATGAAAGAATGAAATGTGCAGATGAAAGATCACAGGAATCCCAGGGCTCCCAAGCTTCATCCACCCAGAATGAGTCACTGCCACCATGGCCACACCACAACAAACGGCTACCCCAAAGCAAAAGTGCTGCACTTCATACCTACAGCTGGTTCACTAACAAAGCATGCAAAAACTCAGATCTACAGACATTATAAAATATTTCATGGAGAGTAAAAACACTCTTTGTGTGCAGTGTTGCATTTCATTGATGATACAACTGTAATTTTAAAGTTTAGTGCAGGTTTTAATAAAAACCCTAAAGAATCACTGTTACCTGCTTTGAAATTGCTCAATATGTCATGAATTCAAAACTTTCAAATGGGAAATGTTTCTTACTGAAATTGGTTAAAATGAAAGTAGTAATTTCAGTCTTGAAGTGGTTCAAATCTGAGTGTAATTTTGAAGAAGATATGTTGAGATAACCCTGTTAAAAATTAAATTGATTCAGTTTATGAACATGCTACATAATCTTTTCGGTCTTCTTTTTAAGGAGGACTTCCAAGCAGACAGTGAATTATTAATAAGTGATTAGTATAGGCCTCAGAGTCTGTCCAAATTCAGCACCAGCCTCAAAATGTTATAGTTGAATGGTGAAATCTCTCAAGAAAATCTCTTGCTCTTGATTCACAATGATCCTAAATTGAGAGCATTTGATTTTTTTCTTGGTCTGTTCAAAAGCTGTGCTATCCTTCCCATAACTTACCCAGTTACCACTACTGAGTATTAAGATATTAAGATGCCTCTGTTGGTTCAAAGACCCTTCCAGTATCAGATATTTTCTCACTTTATCTAAATCTCACACGGCTAATTGCACTGATATTAAAAAACTCTCCAAGTCTTTGAGCAGTTTCTGGCACTCCATGAAATCTTCAGAATTGCTCTTGCATTTGAATACTACAAAATTTGCAATTTCAGGTTATATTATTGCCATGGTTTAACCCCAAGCCCCTCACAGCCCCTCACTCATTCCCCCACTATGGGGATTTTTGAAGGGGTTTTGAATGAGTTGGAGATGGGACCTCTGAGTTGGTTTTGATGATGTGTTTTATTTTCTTATTTTCTGCATAGGCAGGAAGGGTGAGTTCAGCTCACATCATTACAGCATCGTTCAGAAGGACACAAGGCTTTAATTACAAGACTTTTTAATGAGTTATTGACTAATAAAACACTGCTAATAAGGATATTTATGGTTTTGACCTAATCTTTAAATATTTATCTTTAAATATTTTGTCTTATGGGGACAGTGGGACTGGGAAGAGAATGAGGAGGATAAAAGCTGCAAAACTCTTGGGTTGAGATAAAGACAGTTTAATAAAGCAAAGCCCATACCAGCCACTGGAAAAAAAAAAGCCAAAACAAGCAAAATTATCACAAAATATATGGGTAGAATTGAATTTATAACCAGTCACTGGAGGACTGCAATGAACAGACCATCACTAATACAATGCAATACAGCAATTTTTTAAAACTACCTTTGAGATCCAATGTTGAGCCAATTTTTAACATGCTTTATGCCATGCTAAACTTAATTGCCCTAATTAGGCCATCAACTTAAAAAAAATGTCAGTGTGTTATTGTCTGAAAAATGACTAAACAGCAGCATAAAATGAGAAAGAAGTTGCAGAGCACTTTATAGGGATGGAATCACAACAAGACTGGCAGCCTCCAAAAAATATTTCATCTAATACAGCTCAAAACTCTTAAAATATGAAGCCCTTAGAAAGAGAATATTAGGTTACAAATGTGAAGCACCTCCTTCTAGAGGAGACCAGCATTCCAATCATCAGCTCCCAGTAATCCTTCAAACACAAATATCACTGGACATGGGTCTTACTTTTATGTGCCAAGAGCAACCTATTATTCACAATTTCAGTTTTCCTGGCAGAAGCACTCTAACTGCATTTCTCAGGTCTGTTATTCAGAGTGCTTAAAGATCACACTCTGAGCACTCAAGAATAAATCTATCTGGAGCTATAAGATGAATTATATTACAAAGCTGGCATCAAGTTAAATTGTTCAAGCAGGGAAAAGAGGTTAAAATAAAATGTTCAAAGCAGAATACCCACAAGTCTGCAGGTACAAGGCACAAATATTGGCACTGCCTTCTCAGGTAGGTTCCTTATGCTCCATTTTTATGAGGGAACCTGGAAAAACAAGAAGAATTTTTCCATCTTGAGGCAGCATCCTAAAGTATACAAGAGGACCACTGCTTCATCATGGAAAACCTAATTTAGGAAAAATATAAAGCTAGGACATCTAAATATAAAAACCCCACAAACCAACACAAACAAACAAAAACACTCAAAAAAGCTGATTTCCATTTAATGCAGAAGGAATTGAAAGGCAAAATCATGAATATCCCCAAGGCTTTTGTAATGCAGAAAGTCAGAGAGTTTGCACTTTTACTCATGACCAGCATTTAATTCCCAACTGCTCCCATCATTCCCTGTTTTCCTCAGTCATACAAGGATTCTGCCCATGAGCAAGAAAATGTCATTTCTGTACACACTCTGCATTATCTGGGAAAGGGAAGCACACAGACACTGGACCCTAACCTGAAGTGGGCATTGGAGACACTGTGGGTTCCAAAAGACAAACCAGGCAGAATATTGGACAACCTAGGCCAAACCCAGCAGTCACAACATCAAACGTCGACAAATAACCACACATGAACTCTGTATATCTTTTCATTTTTCACTTTATCATACACTTCATCCAAGCATCTCAAAACTCTTAAAAATGTTTATGAAATCTTGCAGAACTCCTGAGAAGTAAATTATCATGACTTGCCACTTTACAGATTGATACACTGAAATTAAAAAAACAGCTCAGCACAGCACTAGAGCTTGGGAAAGAATTTCACACATCCAACACCTTCCCTTCAGTCCTGAATAAAAATGTCTTAAACAGCCTATAACAAGTACTCAGAGACACTCTGGCAGCTGTGAGAGACACATTTATATTAAATTCTATTAAATTGCAAAAATAGATGTTTTGCATTAATTGATTTTCTTTTTTGCCATCCCTTCTAAGCAGTCAGTGCAGTGTTACAGTTCTCAGAACTGAGCAGGTAGAGATTCATCTCACCAAACATCTTGTATTAAACAGGACTTTTCCATACAGATTCACAGAAACAGTCAGAGAGTTTGTTGAGAAGGTGAATTCAGATAATCCTGAGAATCTTCCTGAAAAGCAAGTATCCAGACCTATTTATGCCTCAAGACATACTAATCTGAGCTTCCACATCTAATCAATTCCCACTCTTTTTTTCAGTGCAGAGGTTATGATCATTATGTCATAGAATTGTTAAATTTGGATGATCTGTAAGATCATCAAATCCAGACTTCAGCCCAGCACCACCACCACCATATTCCCCATTAAACCACATCCTTGAGTGCCATTTGCACATGGTGTTTTTGAACACTTCCAGGAATTGTGACACCAGCACTGCTCTTGTCAGTCTGTATCCAAGCTTTGCAACCCTTCCTGTGAAAAAAGTATTTTTTAAATTTCTAATCTAAGCCTTGCCTGGTGCAAGGTGTGATCACTTCCTTAGGTTTAGTGAATTTTCAGTGTTGCATGGTGACATTTTTTCAAAGATGTTCACAGAATAAAATGTTTAAAATCTATTAAATTAATAAGTTCATTGACATGGAATAAAACTGGGATAACTTCACAAGATTTCCACTGATTTAGCTCCTTTGTATTGTCTCAGTGTAGTGGCAGGGTATTTGGCCAACAACCCTGCTTTAATTTGGAACTGAGAACCTAAAAAGGAAGAATTCCACTGAGAAAGATGGAACATGCTACACTTCAGGCAACAGTAAGTTAATTCTGGCTTTGTGAACGTAGACTGCAAATTGATGGAAACATAAAGAAATATTGGACCTAATTTGTTCATTGTTATCAGCATGTTTTATTTAATGAACATTAACCCTTTAGGAAAGGGACATCCTCTTCCTGCATTCAGCAGGTGCACAGCCCAGATCCCCACGTCTCTGACTGAATCTCTGGCATTAAAAACAGGACTCACCCTCAATCATAGTTAAAGTGCTAAAAAACTTTCAAGCAGGCACTCTACATAGCCCCCAAAGAGAATTTTTCACTGATTGGCAGTGGTGAGGCTTTTGGGGGTTTTATGGTTTGTGGGTTTTTTTGGTTTTGGTTATTTTTGTTTGGTATTTTTTTGGGTTTTTTTTTTTTTGGTGTTTTTTTGTTTTGTTTTTGTTTTGTTTGTTTTTTTGGTTTTGCTTTTTTTAGGGGTTTTTTTTTTTTTTTTGTGCTTTGGTGGCTTTCTATTCCTTAAGGTGTTATTTGGACAGATAAATCAACAAAGATTAGATATTCATGAATTCAATGACAGTGAAGAAAAATTTTGATCTAGAGCTTCTTGGTTTCCTGTGCTACTTTAGGAGTGAACAGTGCAGAACTCAACATCCTCTCAGGCTCATTCCAAAGCACACAGCTGGGCTTTAATCCAGTTCTCAGTTCCAAAGCAAAGAGGGTTAAAATGAGGGGTTCTTGGGAAGGAAATACTTTGTGAGGTTATTTGTTTCCTTTTCCATATGAGATTCTTATGTTTTTATGGGACACCAGAAATGCAGATTTTGTCATGCCTTAGCATGGACTGGGAATCAGTGAGATGTGTAAAATTGCTGGGCACAGATTACCCACTATGCACTTTTCTGATTTAAGTTATGGTGAAAGCTGAGATCTAAAGGGTGAGATGGGGAAGTAGAATGTGCTTTAATCTTTCCTTTTTTAAAAAACTTCTTTCCCTATATCTCACATTTAATACTTACAAGGGAATTCTTCCCCTATTGTGATAGATTTATCTCATGAACACAATTATGTATTCTGTCCTTGAGGCTGAAAGTGTTCTCAAAGAGTTCTTCTTGTTACTCAAAGAGAAAAAAATCTGTGGAAAGTGCAACACTTTTTACAGTTTATGAATCCAAATCAGCAGGTCTAACTGTCCATTGATCTACTGACAAGCCCTAATAAATTTTTAAAAATCACATGTCCTGAAAAAAAAAACCCAAACTTTTCAGAATTTTTCAGTCCTGAAGAGCATGATTTTTAATATTTGAAACTCTGGAGCAGTCCTTACTATCTGTAGTAAGGCTCAATGTTAAATCAGAACTGCACACTTACAGACATTTTTGCTCTTGTATCAATAAATATGACTGAGAAATAGCCAATTAGTTTGCAGCTGTGCCACTGCACTGATTTAATTGGGTTTCACAAGATAAAAAAAGTTAGCTTTAAAAAAACTGCTAATATTTAGACAGAAATCTTCCATCTTGTTAATCCACACAGAGCTACATGAGTTGCACACAACACCAATGTTTTAACATTATGCTCATTCCGAGGGAAGGGGTTCCTCTCTCTGGAGCTCTACTGAGCTATATCCTCTTCTTAATTGCTGCTTATCATCCATTCTCCTGCTCTTTCTCAGTCAGTGCTAACAAGATCTGTGTGTCACATCCCCACTGCCAGGGGAACCTCACACCCTTTGAGAGGGAAGATTTCTCTTTTTGCAGAGAGATGAGCTGACCTGCCCTCCATTGCTCAGACAAATTGTAGACTGTACAAGTGACTCTAGAGGTCCTCAATCTGTCACAAAGCCCATGCAGTCCATGGCTAAACCTCCTTCCCCATGCCTGCCAAATGTTTCTCCTCACATGTTGACCCACGCTCTATGGATCTTCTCATTTCCCGTCTTTCAATCTTTTATTTTCGTTTCCTGTTCTGTCTCTAAATTTCTCTTCCCCTGTGCCCACTTACCATATGGTGTGTTCTTCCTGATCCTACCATCAAACAGAAATCCAGACTCCCATGATCAGAGCATCCTCTTTGCTGTGTCAGCACAGACCACAGAACCACGGGAGGGTTTGGGTTGGAAGGGACCTGCCAGCTACTGCAAGGACACCCCCAAGGGACCTTGGGAACAGCTTCAAACTGGAGGGCAACAGGTTTAAATTGGATATGAGGAGAAAAGTCTTCCCCGTGGGGATGGTGAGGCCCTGGCATGGATTGCCCAGAGAAGCTGTGGCTGCCTCATCCCTGGCAGAGTCCACAGCCAGGCTGGATTGGACTTGTAGCAACCTGGGATAGTGAAAGGTGTCCTTGCCCATGGCAGGGGATGGATCAAGATGGTCTTTGATGTCCTGTCCAACCCAAACCATTCCATGATTCCATGATCCTCAACTAGACTGATTTGCTCATAGCCCCATCCAACCTGACCTTGGATGTTTCCAGAGATGGGCCATCTACCACCTCCCTGGAAAACCTATTTTACCACCCTCGTTGTAGAAAAATTCCTTCTTGTATCTAATCACTGATGGCCTACAGGATCCCAAAGAACGTCAAGACCTCAGCTCACAGCCCGGATTAGTGTTCATCCAGCAAACCTGTGTCGCCATGATATTTTATGAAAAATCATTTTGCTAGGATTTTTCTCCTGAGAAGTTGAGAGGTCTCAGAAACTAAATGTAAACAATGGTTATCTGCTGCTGTGGAATGCAACAGGTGTTTGATTGGTCTCATGTGGCTGTTTTTAATTAATGGTCAATCACAGTCCAGCTGGCTTGGACTCTCTGGTCAGTCACAAGATTTTATTATCATTCATTCCATCTCTTTCTATTCCTTCCTAGCCTTCTGATGAAATCCTTTCTTCTATTCTTTAGTGTAGTTTTAATATATAATTTTCTTTTAATATAATATATATAATAAAATAATAAATCAGCCTTCCGAAACAAGGAGTCAAGATTCTCATCTCTTCCCTCGTCCTGGGACCCCTGTGAACACCACCACAAACCTGCCCAACAAAGGTGCAGAATCTTTCTCAGCTGTGGATCCCTGCTGTCTAAATGGAAGAATTTGACACCATGAGCAGACCTTCATTAGCTTTCTGTGTTAGGCAGGATTATTTCCATTTCTATTATAGAGCACTGCTACTTCACACAGCATGGTTTCTGTCAACAAGTGGTCCAGAGACTTCTTCAGCCTTCTGAAACATCTGCCAAACCATCCAAAGTAGTCCATGGCTCATGACCATCTGTTGCAGAGGTCCAGATCCTCGTCACCTAAATTAAGGATCCATTTGTCCGCTGTAATAATAATTGAGCTACGCTGACTTGAGGATGACTTGACTAATGGACTCTTCAGAGAAGTGCAGCCATGCACAAGGCAGGTGTAACTGGCAGTCATGAACATTCTGGTAAGCCCCCAACAGTGGGGATAAGCCCCCATCCAGTTTCCCACATCATCACCAAACTGGGAGGAAATAAGAAACAACCAACATCTGGCGCCCTATTCCTTTGCCCCTGTGAACTTTTAGAATTATGATGTTGTCATATTAATGAGGAGAAAGTATCTAATTTATTAATTCATCTTTAAAAATTATGGGTGAAGTTGTGTACCTAGTCATTACATCTTTTCCTAATTTGATGCATTGAGGAATGTTATATTTGGTGTCATCAAATGATCCCACTTAATTATGACAATGGGTAATGATGGCCATTAAAGTAATGACATTTGTCACCATCAGTAGTGACAAAGGTAATGAATAATGAATAAAATTTCCACAGAGACACTATAGTCCTAAATTCTACTCAGCAACAGGCTAGAAAAACACAGAAACAAGATAGTTCCCTGAGGACCTAAAAAGTTTAGGGAAGGTAGGAGAGAAGCTTTAAAACTTTTAAACACACTAACCAAGAAAGATATGGATTAATGATGTGGCATAAAAAAACCCCACTAAAAATTAAAACCCTCATGAGCAAATCCATCTTATTAGATCTGCAATAATACCACCCTATATATTCTTTTCCTAAAGAAACACAAACTGGTCTTTAATGTGACTGCCCACACCTGGAGCATACAGTTTTGGCCTCCACAATTCAAGAAAGGTGTGGATGGACTGGAGATGGTCTGAAAGAGACCACAAAAATTTTCAAAGGGCTGGAAATACAGAGTAAGTTGGGTCTTTTTTCCTCACCACACAATTCCAGTAATTATAAAGTGACAGCAAAGAGGGTGGAAGCTCTCAGGGAGCCCATGAAGAAGGTATGAGTTGTACCAGAAGAGGATTCATCCAGGTGTAAAAAATAAATTCTTTACACCAAACAACCTCCCCTGGAATGTTGTAGAGCCCCCATCACTGGCACCTCTCAGAGGTGGCTGGGCAGGGTGCTCAATAATCCTGTGTAGGTTCCAAATGCTGGACCAGGTGATCTTTCCAGCTCCCTTCCAATCTGTCTGATGGATTGTTCTATGATTCCACTGAATCCCAGAGGTTGTTTCTATCCTGATCTTGAACAGAACAAACCCCCTGAATTAAGAATGCAGGCAAGTATTTTGAGACTAAGGAGAGTTATCTTATTGCCCACTTACAAGAGCAGCAGTTAGTCAGTCTCTGTGATTAACTCTGCTTCCTAGTCTTGCTCTTCCATATAAGCATAGCGGATCCTAAATATAATAATATTTTATTTTCTTTCTGACATCCTGTGTGTATGCAGAAAAGTACAGCACATCTGTCTTGCATTTACACATCAAACTTCCATGGCAAGAGATGCAATGTGGCACAGAGAGAGTTTCTGCCAAGGAAACGAGGAAGTGACATGGGCAAGGAACAGCTCAGGTAGGCCCACAGTCCATACCACATCTGGTGTTAGATGTTTGTTTCCTCCAAAAGAAAGGAGAACAAGCACTTTATTTGTTCTCATTCTCTCTGACCAGATTATTTGTCAAACTACAGACCAAGCAGGGAGGAAATCTAACTGAGCTAATCAGTGATTCCAGCTAAACTGTCCTTATGCAAAACCACTTCCATTACCTGCAGGACTTACTGCCCACTTTAAAATTGGCAAGGACAACACTTAAGTCTTCTCTGACATCTGCTTTTCTAGGACATGACATAGTTCTGCTGAAATGAATGAGAGTACATTTTATAATAAGTGTCTTGGTGGCTTTTAATGAAATGATGCATTATTAGCAAAGATTAAAAGAAGTAATTATGTACAGAGTGGTTGAATGATGGCTGTGAGGCCAGAGATGATAACTATGTCTGTGCATTTGAAAACTGAGCATTAAGAAAAGAAAGGATTTTTAATTTTTAAGGTGGCAGAGATGAGACAGACTCCATTAATAAAACAACAACAACAAAAAAAAGCCAATCAAAAAAAAGAAACCACAGCTGGAAATTCAGTGAAGGTAATTTTGGACTCGATATAAAATGGCAATTTGTCTGCAAACTAAACTCTCCAAAGTGATTGTCAAATCTCCATGAGTTTGACTACTGAAAGTACAATGAGAAAAAGTATGTGAAAATAACCCAAAGAATTATTTCTTGAATATGGAAACCAGATTGCCTGGATGCATCATAGACAAAATGGGCAGCTGTGCCAGGAGAAAGGTCAAACTCTGGGCACTGAGAATGATAATTCCTCCTGGTACTCTCATATGGATGTGATTTAGCTCTTACCATGTGGGGATCCACAGCCTCAGATGAAAAACATCACAGTCAAAGACCATAATGCCATTTTCCTGGCATAAAAATCTGAAACTCAGGATACTTCAAGCACAGTTTTGATACCATTTAAAAATAACTGGTTTAGAAATAAAAATACTTAAAGCAGAGTTTAAATAGCAGCTGTGACCACCAAGTTATAGCATCTATTAACTGTGCTAGCAGGCTCTGTAACTGTATTGGAGTGTAAGAAAAATGCCCTCATGCAAAATAAATGGCATAAAAGCTATGTTGAAGGGAAATCTTTAAGACAGTAGATTTGAGTAGGGAGAGAAAGATTTCAATAATTTGACAAGGTATGGATAAAGAGTTTCACTAATTTCAAAATGCAGTTTGCTAAATTTATGTTTGCCTGCTGAAGAACAGGACTTAGTGCAACATCCCCGGAAATATCTACCTACCCTAAAACCCATGGGGATATTAAATGGAAAAAAATGTTCACAACTGGAGCCTCAAAAGGAATGGAAGCTCAAAATAATCTTCTTGGATGGAGTACTTTTATCCCCATGTACTGCTGGGCAGCAGGATAAGAGTTGGAATAGCATTTCAGTAAATGCTCTGCTCTCTTTATCAAGGGTAGTAAAAGACTTTAGTGTTTTTTCTCCTCCTCAGACTGTTGTTAGAGAAAAGCATGAGTTAATTCTGGTATTTCCCCCTCCTCACATTTCTCCTTCCTCCAAAAACCAGAAGTAGGGGGGAAATTGGTGATGCTACTGCTCCCAAGGCAGGCTCAGCCCATCAGGAAATCAAAACCAAGTCTATGATTAATGTGAGCAATTAAAAAAAGAGAAAAAGCTTCACCTGCTTCAAGAAAATCTTTAATTTTCCCCCATTATGAATGTCTTATTCAGCTGAGGACAGTAAACAGTCCAGGGTTCAGCAGCAGGTGTTACATTCAAATGGACTGGAAATGTGATGAACTATCCAGGTCTGTCCCACAAAGGCTGCACTTTCACTGGAGTGAAACTCTGAGAAAATGGCAACCAAACAGCCCAGATTGATGAGAAATACAGAGGACACAGGATATGGAACATGACCAAGAACATAAAACTCCTGAACTCCTTTAAAATATTGAACCTTTAGAACATTATGTTCACTAAATAAGACTTAGTTGACAAAAAAATGAACAGGTATGAACACTATGTGGATTAGTCTGGAAATGATTTAGAGTGCAGTGCACAGTCCAGAGTACATATTCCCTGCTCATTTGGCTTCTGTGTGCAAACTGCTTGTGCACGAGAACTAAAAAAGAAGAAAAATGAAAATTAATTAGACTAGAATTATTACTTTGCGTCGTTTTAAAAGGAATTAAGAAGCTCAATAGAAGCCAGATCAGAAAGGATCTTAAAACAAAAAAATTGATCGGGTTTGATGTGGAAAAGAAGAGCTCACAGACATGTGGTAAAAATGGGTAATAGGATCAGAGGAATGAGGTAGGAAGCCTTCTTACTGGGAGCCTCAGATGTAAATTGTAGAGTAAAACAAACTTTGTCCAGGGCATGAGAAGAAGAGGATGTGCTAGTGAATATTCCAGACAATGAAGCTTGTGAATATTACTTGCAATTTTAATCAGCTCTAGTGCAAATGCCATGAGGTGCCTTTTCCTCTCCTAAGGTGTGGTGATGGTTTACTTTTCACAGTTCAAATCCTTCCTAAACTTGAAGAGCTTGTCAGTAAATACAGCTCTTTGGTCCTCTGCATGTTCAAAAAATATTATTCTTTCTAAAAGAACAAAGCCAGACTTGTGGCCTCCTGTGTTTGGAAAATAAACACAGTGAAGTTGGGCTGACTTGTGGCTGCCCCATCCCAAAAAATGTTCAAGGCCAGGCTGGATGGGGCTTGGAGGAACCTGGGATAGTGGAAAGTGAAAGAGAGGTTGGAACCAGATGTTTTTTAAGATCCCTTTGAACCCTAACACCCCTGTGGTGCTATGACTGTATTTTTTTCCTTCAGTAAATATTGTAATACACTTAGCAGGTGAGAGATAAGAAGTCGTGTGCTTGTTTTCCTTTCTGTGGAGTTCACTTCCCCAACCAGAAAACTACAAACAAACCCCAAACCTACTATTTTATGGCAGAAGTCTCAAGCTGAGGAATTAGCAAATTTGAAGTCAGACCAGCAGCAGCCATTGTTTACTTTCTTATCAAGGTGTTTCCACAGTGAGGCAGAGTGAGAATCTCAGTTTAATCTCAGTTAGTCTCTTTCTAAATCCCCAGATCAGACACTCTCACATTGAATTTTTTTTGTTATACATAACAAAAGTTCAATAATCTTTAAAAATTTTGACTTAAAAAATCGAGGTTTTGTAAAAAAGGTTAAGAACAAAGATTGGTTCTCAATACAAAAGGAATATTTTATCAGGCATCACTTGTCTGATTTTGCTGCACAGTTTCATTAAAAACTGAGTGTTACAAGACAATTAGTTTCTGCTGAAAACACAAAATATAAAAGAACAAAACAAAAACCAATTCCCTCCCAAAAATCCAATAAACAAAATAAAATTATAAATGAAGAAACATGACCTAAGCTGGCAAAGGGAAATATTCTTGACTGATGCAATTCCACTAAAGACAGGAGTATCAATTATGAGCAAACACCACATGTAGAAATCTTTTGTGTATTACATTCTGTGATGTGGTAGAATTCAGATAATTTGTTTTTTAATGATTAATGAAGTCAGAATCATTAGCATGTGGGGTTTTTTCCCCTACAAAGAATGAAGCAGATGGATCTGTCAGGGCTTTATAAAGTTCAAATTAAAGATGTGGATTTTCCTCTCCACTGTTTGTCTTAATTCTATGGGGGAGGAAGAATTGAGAAGGAAGATAAACTGCTATTGCTTTGATCAAATCCGTTTAGGATTCTGCATGAATTCTGACTAAACCCCTAGGTGT
This sequence comes from Setophaga petechia, assembly GCA_024362935.1. Lineage (NCBI taxonomy): Eukaryota > Metazoa > Chordata > Aves > Passeriformes > Parulidae > Setophaga > Setophaga petechia. The sequence goes on along the minus strand of JANCRA010000001.1, from coordinate 1,575,249 downwards.
TTGGGGTGGGGTTTTTTCTTCTTTTTTTTTTAAGCAGTTGGGTTTTCAAAAGTGGGTAAACTGTATTTTACTCCTTCTCCAGAAATTTATATTCTTATTTCTTAATAAGCCATTCCCAACAGGCTTTCAAGGGGGTTTCACAGCAATGGGGGTTTATTGCTCTGCAGTTTTATTGTTACTAGAATTCAGTCTCTGACTCCAAGGAAAGGCCTATAGGCAAAACTAAATCAATTTAATCCAACTTAACATCCTCCAGGGCCTTCCAGCAGATGCATCACAGCTCAGACATTTGGGATCTTTTCAGTTTATGCAACTGTTAAATGAGAGCAAAGAACCCAGACTGCTCCTGGGATTTCTGGAACACAAACACTTGCCCAAGAACATCATCCAGAGCACGTGTTTAATGTCCAGCCTTCTTCACAGCTGCACAGTGGCTTTTCTCCTCCTTATCAGATTTTATTTCTCAGATTTTCATGACAATTGACATTCTTGATACACAATTGTCTCACAGTTGTGCTCCAGCCCTTGCTCTGTTTAGACTCTCAGAATTCCAAATATTTCCGTCCAAGAAAGGAGATCCTCACATTTGCTCTATTTCTTTTTTTTTTTTTCCTAAATGTAAATAAGAGTTGTGTAAAGACTTAGTGCACATCCAGCCATGAAAACTGCTTACTCAGGCTAATACACCTTTATCACACTCCCACTGTCCTAATTACAAAGTGGTTTTTAACAGCTTCCAGCTTTAGCAGAGATATATAACAATTGATAGGTATCAATTTGTCTGTCTCTGGGACTCAGGTGCCCACCTGGCAAATTGGAGGCACAAAATCCAGGTGGTGTTCTCTGGAATGCTGCCACAATGTCATCCAACCTTAACCCAGGGCTGCTGCTTCCTGGAGTTTTGAGAATTCAAAATTAGAAATACCAAACTCCATGGATCCAAACCTTCCTGTGAGTGCAGGTAAGCTGCAGGATTGCCCAAACTGTCTGGGAGCCAGAGAGAGGCATCATTGCACTAAAGCACCTTACAGTGATGATTTTTCTATTACACAGAGAAAACATTCCCAGGAGAGAGAGCTTGAACTCATGTTTCCCCCCTCTGTTGCAAGCTCATGGCTTGATTTCTCCAAAGAACCTTAAAATCTCTTTTGCACAGTGACACTGCTCAGCTTTGCTTGGATTTCATGGAATTTTTAACCTGTTCAGTCTTTCTAAGCTGAAGTGGCTGAAGTTCCAAGGGGGTCAGGTGTGCAGTGCTCACTCCAGCTGTGGATCAGCCAGGCTTGGAGGGACAGGATCTCACAGCTGACCTGAGCAGAAGGGAAATCCTACATGAACCACCTAGAAAAACCTTCTAAATTGGGTGTAAGTTTTGAGGATCACAACTGGGCAGCAAAATGCACACCAAGCACCTTGGTGCTTTCATGAATTTTGCCCCTCACCCCTAAGTCAAATGGTTATCTCTGGTCATTTGATTTGGAGATGTTGAGTCCCTTTCTGTCACTGGTCATCAAACAGTCACTCTAGCACACACCTGAAATTAATTAAATTTACCTCAGATTAAGGAAATCCTATGTTGTAATTAGAATGCTTTCCTGGACACTATCTGTTTAATCACACATCAGTCTGCCTGAATATAACTGAATGCAGCTAATTAATTTTCCACTGTCCACCACTCCACATTATTCTGAAAAAAGAAAGTCTTTCCCAGCAGATTGCAAACAAGAGTTGTATCATTTTTTCTGAAACTGCTCTGAAAGAAATCATCTTAATGAAACTTGGTACAAAATTTGAAGGAAAATATGAGCATGAAGATAATATCTGCATTCCTTATTGAAATAATGTGGAGATTTCAATTTCAAGCAGTTACCTAAAGAGTTAAGAGAGGCTTTACAGATCTATCTGTCTGCAGTACCAGCCTGTGTGTTACAAGTGAAAGAGAACTTGCTGTAAGAATATAAACCTCTAATAAGATGAGAGACTTTCACTAAGCCACTCATGCTTGAAGTCTATTGAAAGATAATCTTTGGTACAGTACTCCCAGAAAAGAAGTGAACTGAAATCAATATCCAGTAAAAAACAGATTAAGAGACCAAGCTAAAGAAATCAGAAGTTACTCAGCAGAGCAGACATATATCTTAAAGATTATCATTGATCATGAGAGCATGGGGTCCTTCTAGCTCTGAGGAGAGAACAATTTCTAAGGATAAGACCCTGTCTCCTCTTTCACTTCAGGTATAACCCCTGTAGCACAACAAAATTTTAATCTCCATATTTTAATTTAAAATAGATTGGAAAAAAAAAAAAGGAAAGTTCAGATATCATCTGATCATGGGGATAGTTTTGTACAAAAATGAGCTTATTTTCACTCACACATTTAAATATGTCTTTGTTTTTCCATGAAAAAAAGCCAACTCATTTCTGAGATGAAAGATGATCTTGCAGCTGGGAAATGAACATTCAGCAAACGTGAGGTCATTGCCAATATCTTCAGAGACCTCTGACCAATTTAATTAGTCCATAAATGCATTCCTGACTCCCAAATGTCAATAGTAATAGTGTGCAACCTTCCCACTCAGCTGGCCAGTGCTTTGGACCTGCCATAAACTCATTCCATGTAAATCAGCCCATAATTTCCAAATACAAAATGATCTGTATCACAAAAGCCATTTTTCCTCTGCTGTATGTTAACAGAATCAATTTGCATCTAGGAATGCATTTCTTTAAACTTTTAATTACTATTATGATAAGAAGATGCAAGGCCCAAAAGTTTAGCAGCAGAGAAAAGCCAAATATCTTAACAAGAACTGCAGGTGGAATGTTTGATTTCACATCTGAATAATTAATCTCAGCAAATTAAATAAATCTATTTTAGTGAACAGCATAGTAACTTATTTCCACTGTGACACAATTCAAATCCTGAACTACTCAGTACTCAAAAAAAAATTATAGAGGGAAAATAATACCAGAAGGAATTAACAAGATTTTCTATTTTCTTCATTAAAGTCTATTTAGTATTGAAAATTGCTTAATATTTCCAACACAAATCCAAAATTGTTTGAGTACTTATTCAGCAGAGAGTATCTCACAACCCCAAAACACCAAACATCAAAAAAAAATTCAAATATTCAGTCCAGTTTTATATTTTCACTGCTGTAAAAAGTTTTAAAACATATGCCACCAAATTTGCTTGGTTTTCTTGTCCTCTGGATTACTTTTTTCCTGATTAAATGTTTTATGCTGATGCTTTGTAAAAATAGTCTCACATTCTTAGGTGGATTTTTCATTCTCCTTCACTATTCTTTCTTTTACCATTAGAAGAAGTCTAAATATGTAAATACATAAGACCAACCATCCCAGAAGTTGACAACTTTGAAATCCTCCATGTGCTACAAAAACAGACTCTTTTTCTTTCCAGGACTAGTATTTAAGTTTCTAATGGTAGTCACTGAATGGACAAGAGGCAATGGGTACTAATGGAAATACAGGAAATTCCATTTAAACATGAGAAAAATCGAATTTATTGTGAAGAGGATTGAATGCTGAAATAGCTTGGCCAGAGACATTTTAGTGTCTCCATTGCTGGCCTCTTTCAATCCCTATGATTCTGGGATTCTAAGGTTTGCAGTAAATGCTGAACCTTCCAAAATATAGTGATGTAAATACCTCATTGTTTGTTTGGTCACACTTGATTAGGAGCTCATAAGCATATTGCATCCTAAGCTTGCTTCTAATATCCCTCACAGGGAATCCCAGTTGTGCCATCCCAATTGACAAAACCTCTAAGTTTTAAACAATTTTCCTGTGAAATCTTTCTTCTCCATCTGAAAAAAAAAACCCACCCCACAGCAAAAGAAACATTATCTACAAAACCAGATTTCTCTTAATCCCCAGCAATTTGCAGAGATGTTTCTCTTTCTTATTCTCACTTCTCTCTCCAAGTGAAGTTTTGTGGTTTGGGGCTTTTTTTCCCCGCTTTTTTAGTCTATTATCTCAGAGGCACCATCACCATCACTGGACGGGCTCGACCTTGGGCAGCAGTGGGTGTGGAATTCACCCCTTGGGAATGAGGGAAGTTTCCAGGAGCCACCCCTGTATCACTCCTGCTCCCAAATCCTGGCCACACAATCCCATAAAACCTATTTCTCACAGCTTCTGCAGCCTGGGACAAAGGAGGATTGATCCTGTGATCTTCTACTTGTTGGCGCTTTTTTTCTTCTTTCCCCCACCCTCTGTTCCTCTGCTGTGCAAGTAAAGCTGTTTTCATTGCAGAGCTTCATTTCTTGTTCTTGGTCTCTCCCTTGACCAACAACAGCCTTCAGCCTGCATTTGTGCTTTCACAGTTTCCCCTGCTGGAGCCTTGAATTTGGGACAGCTTGTTGGAGTTCAAAGCAATAGAATCACCCACTCTGAAAAGAGGGGAAAGTATCCCCCTGTACTGACAGCTCTCCAGTTGTTTACTCCATTTTCCCCTTGTGCTCTCGTGAGCAGGCACATTGCTGCTCCACCTCTTCAGGCTGACACATCCAAAGGGTCCCAGAAAGAGATGTGCTGTCTCAGTTGAACTTGGATTGCAGCTCTTCCCTCCTTTTTGGACTCAGCAGACGGGAGAGGGAGGCCCACACCCCCATTGTGGCTTAGCACAAGGAGAAAGCCAGATTCCTTGTGTGTCATCTTCAGGGTTGTCCTGGATTGCCAAGCAAATTGTATTCTATTTGCCATCTGTATGGCAGTTATCTTCTGTTCATTGGGCAGTTTTCCTTATCTCTTCCACAACCACTCCTCCCTCTGGGCAGACATCTGCTGATAACAGCTCTGGAATGTCCCTGCATGGCTGATAAGAACTACAGCATCCCATTGGGAGATGTGAGCCAGGAGGGAGGAGCCAAGCATTGCTACCTGGATATAATCTGGAGATTCTGGAACACCAGCACAACTTCTCCACTGGATTCCCAAGAGAACAGCAGCTGCCTCTTCCACTGGATCTTCAGAGGAAGATGCACCTTTCTACAGGATCCCTGCTCCAACAGAACCACCCCTGACACTGCAGGAGGGCTGAGCCACAATTCCAATGGCACTGCCACCAACACCCTGACCCACAGGGTGTCAGGTTGGGTTCTGACTCTGGCAGTGTTGTTTTGGTTTACTGCATTGTTTATTTTACCCTTTTATTTTCTTCCCTAATAAAGAGCTGTTATTCCTGCTCCCATATTTTTGCCTGAGAGCCCCTTAATTAAAAATTTATAGCAATTTGGAGGGAGCGGGTTTGCATTTTCCATTTCAGGGGAGGCTCCTGCCTTCCTCAGCAGACACCTGGCTTTCCAAACGAAGACAAGGGTGTAGGTGGTGAAGGACAGACCAGATTAACCAGCTGCTCAAATCTGGATGGTGATCACCAAAAGGGACTTTGAAAGGCAAACATTAAGATTAATTCAATTACAAAGTTCCCAGACAATACACACTAAGGAAATTGCATCCCATCCTTATGTTTGGGTGTGTCCAAGCTCCTTGTTTTTTTGGCTGACTAGCTCTCAATTAAAATAGTGTGCATATTATTACTGATGTCAGAAGGCAAAACATTTTAGAGCTTGTCAGCAGGGGAGGAGCCCTGAATGGTGTTTAAGAAGGAGAGTGGAAAGGAGAGGTGTATATGACAGATGCATCCAGGAAGGGCACTGTGTAATCAGATTCTAAGTGTTTCTGCTTCAGTACATAGTCATAAATGCCAGCTGAAAGTTAACTTTGTTGATTATCAAATGCATGTTAATAACTTAATTGAAAACCATAGCGCTCTATTGATTGCAAATGTAAATTGGCAATGCTGTGGTCTCTGCCTGCCAGTCAATGACAGCAGCACGAGCGAGGGAGGCAAAAACAGAATAAGGGAGCTGATCACAGAAGGCATTGAAGGAAGACATAAATTCTAAAGAATATCTTCATATTTCAGTATCAGCAGACTCCCTACAATACAACTTCCTGCAGCAGCTGATAAAGATTCAATCCCTATAGCCTGTTTCAATTTAAAGCTCGGATGAGACACACACAGACATCCCCACTGCCCCACCACAACCTCCTTCAGGGAAGAGCAGGAAGCAGAGCAGGGTCACAGGGGACAGCCCCTCAGGGAGCACTGTCTGCACTGACGGCTGCTGGGTGGGATCAAGGACTCCAGGAACATCTCACTCTTCTCCCCAGTTGTACTTTTACTGACAAGAATGGCATAAAACTTTCAAAAAGTGACCATATCCAGAGCAAATAGATGCAAGCAACTGGCAACATTTCAAGGGGGTGATCAAAAATCTTCCTTTGTGGGAGAGAGAGGGTAGCTTTCTTGTAAAGATGGGCTTTTCTGTACAGGATCTACAGAGGTTTTTGCAAAATCCTTTTTAGTAAATGTGAACACCTTAATATTGCTTGATTTTTGATACTGATAAAAATTCATTTAGTATCAACAATGACTCACTCAGTGCTAGAGTCAACAAGCACTTAAAATCTTGGGTTTATAATTCACCCCTCCCCGCCCTTAAATTCCCAGCTATCAAACAGCACAACATTATTTTGTAATTTTTCTGTGAATGTCTTTCCATATTGTTTACAATAATGAGACTGAAATTCACTTGAACTCCTCATTACCAGTGTAGCCTGAGTAACTCTAAATCCGACCCCTATTATTATATTATTATGCAGAAAGGGTCACAAGTGTGATTTGATTGATGCTATTTGTTTCCTGTACACAAATGAGAGTTTCCCTCTGAGCACAGCAGATACTGTCTGGAACAATATTTTTATGGAGATAAAGCATCTTTTAAAAGAGAATTAAAGTCATTCATAAGGAGCTGAACTAGAAAATTTGTGTTCCTCTATATTGGAGTCCTACTGCTACATCTCCTACTGCTTTCCCTCATCATCTGCTCCCAAAATCTTCACCCTGTTTTAATCAGGGAAAGCCACTGTTGTGCTGCAGCTGCCTTTCCATAGAATCACAGAATCACAGAATTTCTAGGCTGGAAGAGACCTTTAAGATCATGGAGTCCAACCCATGTTCTAACACCTCAACCAGACCATGGCACAAGTGCCACATCCAGTCTTGTTTCAAACACATCGAGGGATGGTGACTCCACCACCTCCCCTGGGTAGATGATTCCAGTATTTGACCACTCTTTCTGTGAAAAACTTCCTCCTTCATTCTAGCCTGTATCTCCCTTGGCACAGCTTGAGACCGTGTCCTCTTGTTCTGTCGGTTGTTGCCCGGAGAAAGAGACCGACCCCAGCTCACCACAGCCACCCTTCAGGAAGCTGAAGAGGGTGGCAAGGTCACCTCTGAGGCTCCTTTTCTCCAGGCTGAACAACCCCATGGATCTGGACTGTTCCCTGGGGAGCTGAGCCTGGTTTAAAGCTGCCCATGCATCAGTCAGGATGTGCTGCTGGAACACTGGCTGCCCAACCAGAACAGGCTGAGCTTATTTGGTTTGCTTTGGTTGGCAGCACTGGTTTGGGTTGTTTGCCTGTTCAGAACTCTCACAAAAATTTTTGACCCTTGTCTCTCTCCACTTGCCACTTCTGATAAATGGAGCAAAAGCAGTCAGCAGATTTAAAAAGCATAAAGAGGAAATGAAGCATCAGGTACATAAAAACCTTGGTCTGATCAGCCTCACTTGCACACAAAATTATTCTGCCTCCCTCTTCTTCAAATCTGTTTAAGGTTTATTTCCAACTCCACCAAAACTGTTAGGAGCCAGGCAAACATCTACTAATCTGATAATAAGTAATTTATATAAACACATAATCTGCTAATTTCAGACAGATTGCTAAAGTGAAGCCACATCAACCTTCTAATACTAGGGGGGGAAAAGGCACATAAAGAAAAATGGTTTTGTTAGATAACAATAAAAATGTTAGACACAATAAAAATGCTGTAAAATCTTATAAGTCTTAAAATGTCAAGTGACAAATTATTTTATAAATTACTATTTAAGTCAAGTAGTAGTTGACTTGATTTTTTGAAGAAACTATAATTGAAGTACTTTGAAAATTTTTGCTGCCTATATAAAATAAAATAATTGCATAATTAGCACATAATTACTTTCAGGAGTGACTAATTTTGGATTCCACTAAGTAGGCATTAATTGCTATGCTGGCAACTGCAATACAAAAAGTCAGAAAGTGAAAACCTTCTCCTATCAAGGTCAGCATTTGCATTGTAAAGCCATCAAAATAGTGTTAAATCAATGGATAGTCCAATATGCAGAGGCTGCAGGGCTCAGGGCAGTGGGATGGAAGGACAGCCAAGGCATTGCTGCCAGAATTCAAACTGACCTCACCCTCAAAGGTCTGGTTTTTCACCCAGTGAAGACAAATATTTCCAATGGCTTCACTGCTGCAGGATTAGGTCCATTGATCAATTATCAATTGGCTGGTGTTCATTAGCTCTGCAGAGTCCACTTTGAAACCTCTTCTCCCTCCTCTGTCATACCTAATTACTCCTATTGTTCTGAGGAGTTACAGACTCACGTCAAACAAGTGAGAATAAAACTATTATTTTATTTTATAATCCAGTGCTCCATTCTCCGAGTTACACTTTGTGAATTTTTGTGTTATTAAAATATTTATTATCAATTTTTTTTAAAAGAAAAAATACCAAACAGCTCACGCATGAAACAAATTCATTTGAATACCATATTCGTCTCCTAGGACATCAGGAAACTTTAATATATTCCTACAGCCAACAAAATGTATTAACACTGCAATCATTGTTGATAAGCCTTTCTTCAACAGGAGGTCAAACCCCATTTGACCTTTGAAACCTGTTCATACTTTTTTTGTTCCACTTTTGATATCAACATTTCTCATGATCCTGAAATCACCCAAGATAGCTGAGATACTGATAATATCAAACATCCCAGTTTAGTCACCTCCTATTTCTATCTCAGAAAAAACCCTACCAAATTTCTGGCTTTTTTTGTTTGTTTGTTTAATGGTGCCATACAGTGACTGTCCTTTTGCATTTAAACACACTTTAATTAAACCAATTTGTGTTTTTTGTCCGAAATATTAGAAAGTCTGGTTGCAGATTTTCATCCTGGTCCTGCTCACATTAACACCAGTCTTGCAAGGCCTTCAGGCAGCTGGTTTTACTTCTGTCATTCCTACATTTTCTGCTCTCAATTCCATTCATATTTCAGGAGTCTCAAAGGGATAATTAGCTGTATTGGTCAGCCTTACACACAGGTGGCCCACAAGTTACATAAAAGGCTGTGGAATAACCTAAACATCTCAAAAAAAAATCAAAAAACATTAGATAACTGCTGGAAAAGTTGTCTGTCTTTGGACAGCAACAATAGAAGGAACCAATGAGAGAAAAACCTTTTTGCAATTCTTTCATGGAGTGTGACCTTCAATGCACCCAGACTGTGTGAGGGAAGGCAACTCTTGCCAACCAGATTAAATTGTCAGAGTGTATGAATTTAAAGCCGAGGTTTTAACTTTCTACCTATTTACATATCACATGGAGTTTAACGATTAGCAAATTAGACACAAATCATGTGCAAATCAATGCAAATTACTGGTTCACACACACAATGTAAACTTCATTTTTCATGTTGGGATGTAGCCAGTGCCTGGTTAACAAGCATATGGATTTCTGATCTGGGGTAAATGAGCTACTCCCCCCTCCTCCCCTCTCATTCCTCTACTTGGCACAAACCCACCACACTTCTCATTCAATCCACATAATTCACTCAATGCTCTCCTCATGTCAGGCTTCGTGTAGGCAGGTAATAACTTCTAGAGTCATTAAATTAGGCTGTGTGCTTTCTCTAATTTGTGCTCCTTGGTTGGAGTTTTGTGGTCACTTACACTAATTAGAAATGCTCAGTTTATTAACACAAGATATATGCTTTGGAAAGCTCCTGGTGATTTCCAAGGTGTTTATAGATCCCTGCAACTTTTGTTGTCTTGACTTTTGAACTGTGTCATATTTAACTATTCTGAACTGAGCTGATGAAAGCCCTTTGATCTCATCCTATTAATTAAAACCCATTGCATTTGCTGCTTCTCCAACATCACTTCTTATTTCAGAAGGGAACTCCCTTTCCCCAAGAGAGATTGCACACAAACAGAATCACAGAATCAGACAACAGTTGTGAGCAGATGCCAGAACCCAGGACATTCCTCTGACTGCCCTGGAGGACTTGAGACCCTGGCAGGGGGCTCAGAGACCTTGGCATGGAGTCACAAACACCTGTGCCTTCAATCTGAGCCCATGGAAAAAGTTACCAACTTTGTGTGAAGAGTTACAGGCCGCAAGAGTTTGAGTAGAATGACAGTGAATTTGTCACAGGGTGAAAAAGTAGAATTTTGGGGATTTAGAATGGGGGTTCAAGAAGCAAGATGGAGGAATCTGGGTGTGTCCTGTCCTTCTTCTTGTCCTCCATCTTCTGCTGTGATTGTGGCACTTCTGGATTGGTTTAGAGACAGACTGTCTAACATAGGTGATAGGTATTGGAAAATTACTGTAAATAAAGTACTCATAGTTCTTACTATAAAAACCTAACACCACCCCAAGGGCAGGGACTGTGCCTCAAACCAACCTGCCAGACAGATCTCAGCAGGTCAGAGAAAGAATGAAATAGATAAGAGAAAATAAACAACCTTGAAAAGCAGAGCCGAGGAACCTCGACGACTTCTTCAGTCGTGGGGCTGAGAAAAAAAAGACTTTTAATACCTCAGGAGCCATTTCAGCCACAGAAATACCCAAGAGCCAGAAGTAACCTCTGGAGGTCTGCTCTGCAAACTTCTGCTCAAAGCAGGAGCAGCCTCGAAGATAAATCAGATTTCACAGAGTCACAGAATCACAGAATGGTTTGGGTGTGAAAAGATCTTATAAATCATCTCATTCCAGCCCTGCCATGGGCAGGGACACCTTCCACCATCCCAGGTTGCTCCAAGTCCTGTCCACCTTGGGCTTGAACATTTCCAGGGATCCAGGGGCAGCCACAGCTTCTCTGGGCAACCAGTGCCAGTGCCTCAGCACCTTCATTAGGAAGATTTTTTTCCTAATATCTCATTTAAACCTATTCCCTTCCAGTCTGAAGCCATTCCCCTTGGTCCTGTCTCTTTCTGAAGTCTGGAAAACCTACAGTGTCTGTGATTCTGCTCCCTACCTGCTGAGACTCTGCCTGTGCTGGAGGGAAATTGAATTTCCAAAAATCCAGGATGAATTTCCTCTGCAGAAACACGTGGCCTTTGCCTCTTGACCTTTCCTCGTGCAACCCCAAGACTCTCCTCTGTCATCTCTCTGTGCTGCCTCAGGCAGTGGAAGGAAGGTTGCTCTAATTCCCCTTGCAGCTTCTCTCATTCCTGTGCTCCTGCCTCCAGCCCTCTCTGCTGTACTCACACCAACTTCTCATTTTTTGGGGGACTCCAAAAGATTTTCCACAGACTCCTCAGCAGATGAAATAGCCAACTGTCCTTTGGTGTGCTGCTGCCAGTTAGCTGTGAATTTTGAATAATGAACTTTTTATGCAATTAACAACCACAATTTTTCCCTCCTCTCAGAAATTCTGTGGAGCAGAGACCTTCCTGTAAGGCCAGGTGAAGAAAAGGACACCTGGAAAATTCTGTTTATCACCTTCAAACTGATTTTGGACTGCTGGAGACAAGGAAGATCAAAACACACAAATCAAGGGAATGTGCCCACTGGCAACATATAATCCTTAAAACTCCAGTGTGCCTCACAGAAAATCCCACACAATGTGTACATGCAGCAAAAGTTGAACTAAAAACATTGCTGAAGTCACAGCATCCATTTAAACTGCCTCAGGCAGGAACATCTAGCTGGGAATGAGTGATTTTAGTCCCTATCAGATGTGAATAACATAAACAATCAAAGAAATATGTCTTCTCTGACATGACCCTTAATCACTGCAAAAGTAAAAGAGAGAGGCAGTGACCTTGATTAACATTGTGCTGCTGAGAGATCCCATTGATCATGGATTCCAGCAGCTGGGGACACACAGAGCCTTTGTTTTCATCCCTTCATTTAGCACCTACAGAATTTCAGGTGTGATCAAAATAGAGGAGAACATTATACAGGCTGCATCTGTAATCTTCTGCTCCCTGCTGAATGCAAAGCTCTTACATCTTTTGTATGAAATAAGAAAGAAATACTCCTGTAACCTGGGCTCAAGAGGAATTGCCAGTTAAGTTTCCATTTTAATGTGTGTGCAGGAGGACAGAGTTAAAATTCTGCAGGCAGCTGCAGGCAGTATGTTTTTGACCATTATTTATGTAGCTTCTGCAGCATAAATAAGTTAAATGTGCTATTTTTATTATTGTTATTTATTTTGGAGGATTTGGACCTTAAGAGTCACCTTTTAATCAGAAAGGTGTTTTGTTCTGTAGCAGTACAGTCATCTTTACAACATTTAAAATTAGATCATTTTTTTCTTTTTTAAAATGTTACAAGTAACATCTTTCCCATGAATATTTATTTTATTTTTTTAAGCTTGCTTATTTCACAGTTCATCCTTCTCCCATCTAAGCTGCTCTTTCCTTTGCTCCTTGCCTTGCTGCCCAAAGAAATTAATTCTGCTATGCCCATGGTTTTGCATGTATAAAACATCAGATACCAGCATTTTCTGACCTTCTGCTTCTTTCAGAATTCTGTTCATTATTCTGTGGCTTCAAACAACCAGGTATTCATATATTTTAGACTTCACAACCATCCATCTGATGTTTCAAATGTTTTAAGAGGCTTAGTCAACAAACATCCAGCAAGATGAAATGTGCAGAAAGCAGCTACAGTCTGAATCCTGGACAAAAAATGTCTACAAATAATTACAGACCTCTCTCATGAGCCCCAGACACACTCAAACAGACTGAGGTTACAGTCCTATGCTAAATCCAGTATCACAGCTGGCATTTACAGCCCCAAAAGTTAAGAGCTCTGGAAAGGATGTGTGGCTGTAGCTGATTGCAAACTGTTGGGAATTATCTCAGCAATGTCACAACTCCCAAATTGCGCTCAGAATTTGCTTCACAGGAAGTTATTTACCAGGTTCAGGCTGTCATGTGGATGTACCCCTGTTCTCCGGTCCTGAGGATAGCAAAGAGGGGGCAGGTAATGTTTAATTGTTTAACAGTAATTAAGAAATATTTTATAGTGAATTGGGAAGGGAACAGGGAGTTCCTCACAGCTTTGGGTACGAGTTGCTTCTGAAAGCCTGCCCTGCTACAGACATCCACCTCTGAAAACACCTCAGTGCTTTGGGTTTAGGAATTAACCTACATGGGCACTGCAGTGACAGAATTACTTCCTCAGCCAGGAGACTTCATTTACAGCCCTGCACTTGAGATTTTTGCCCCTGCTGCAGTATATCACAGAAACTCATTAAACGAGGTGGCTGTGAACCACTTGCTTTGTATCTAAAAATAAGTTCAGTGCCTTATTCCCACCATGGGATCAATCCAAGAGGGAGATGCTTTTCTTAAGGAATCCAAATGCACCATCATGAACACTGCATCTTTTTTCCTCAGAAACCATATGGATTCACAGAGCAAGTGAAAAGGTTGTGAGGGTTTTTTTTCTCCCCTCATCTTTCCCTTCCCTTTAGTTCTTAAGTCTGGGCATTGTGAAGGAGGGTTGAGCACTAAACTGCACCCACAAAGAGCTTAGAGCAGTACCAGGTCTGTCTGCAATGCCCCTATTGAATCGAAATAAGCTGACATAAGCTGGATGATAGGATGGCTGGTTTTGTGCTCTCAGAGCTTTTAAACCTCTGCTGAGCTCGAGTGGTGATCAGGCTGAAGTTTAACACAATAAAGAGGAGAAACCTTCCCGAAACAACTCTCTCTAGCTTTGGATGAATGCTCCTTATCACTGGCAAACTTAAGCCTTTCTTCTAGGTGTTCACTCTGTGCACTTTATCTGCTCCCAGGATTGCTCCATTGTGAAGAGGAGCACAAGTGTGATACTGCTCTGAGCCACAGTTCCCTTGGGAGGATCTATCAGGCAAAGCTGCTGCTTTCTCAGCTTCTGCACAAAATTCATTCCAAATATATATCCCATATAAAACACATTTGATTTTTTTTAAAAAATACACCTCCCTCTCTCCAAGTAAATGCAGCTTCTGTTGTAGCTCAGATGTAGAGCCTTGGATCTGAAGCAGGGATAATCATGATCACATTTACCAGGACACGATGGCTCTGAGTGGGGCTTCTATTCCAACTTTGCTACTTTTCCTCCATAGGTGTTTTTTTAATCTTTTCCACAAACATCACCTCCAGACAGCTTTTTAGCCATGCAGTTGTCTCTGCAGGACATTTGAATTTTATCTTTCCCTTGGTATGCATGGCATTCACTGACAGCCTGACATCAATAGGATGTGTGAGCACAAATATTTTTTCTCTTAGACCCCAAGACTCCAGTATGGGTCTTTCATTGCCATTGGAGGTATGGAAATTTGTTTTTTCCAATTTCCTATCTTTCCTCAGAATAGATGAACAAGAGGGGAGTGATTGTGTCCCAGTAAACACTGAGACAAAATAAAACTGAGGAGGTAGTATTACAATCACATAATAATTTAGGTTGAAAAAGACATTTATGAACATTGAGTTCAACTCTTAACCTAATACTGTCAAGACCACCAGAACAGAGGTTCAAAGGTTTAAACCTTCATCCAAGGAAACTTCCAATGTTCAACTGACAAAGTCTTGAGTAATGTGCTCTGACTGTGGCTAATCCTTTTTTTGCACAGGAGCCTTCACTACAGCCCTTATATATATTCCCTCACAACCTAATTTTTTTGTGATTTCATTACACAGACCAAAAAAAATTGTGAACCAAAGGTGGGATTAAATATGTGCAAATTAAACCCACAAACATAGTCAACAGCTTCTTTAGGCTCGCAGTTAACTCTGTGGACCATGCTGCTCCCTGGCCTCAGGGGAGGTGGACTGAGATACAGGACAGTGTCTGCAGGTGGTGGTGTTTGGTTGTGCTGATATTTAGCAGAAGAAAGGAGCTGATGGCTTTGATTTAGGGTTTGTGATTTTACATAACTGACAAGCCAGGCAGAGTCTGTGGATGGGTGTTTTCTATCACAGTCAAATCAAAACAAATAATATGGTTAAGGCACCATGCAAACTGTTTGGGATATTGTCATATCATTACATGTTTTCTATTTCTGACAAACATTACTTACATTTCAAAGCACTTTTTTCCCCCAGCTTTCCACATGTCAGCTGCTATCAAAATACACTATTTAGAGTTAAGTGGAAAGAAAATTAAAATTATTATTTTTTCTAGTCTCTGATCTTCAAGTGCTCAAAGAAAATCCCTGACACTGCAACATGTGTTAAATGTCCAGCTTTATCCATAACTCTAAGACCACTGTACTTTCTGCAAAGATTGTCCAAGCACTGGAGGATTCCAGCCTCAGCCTTGCAGCAAATAACAAACCTGTACCTTTCCCAGGCATTGTTTCAGTCACTCAAAGCTCATCTAAAATAGAGAGCTCAAGACTGGGATAAAGATTCTCCCATTTCATATAAATGCTAAATATGACTGTCTCTTTGGAGGGATACCAAGCTGTTCTATAGTGTCAATATGTGGTGCTAAAAAGCTAAAAATAAGAAATCAGAAGGAACAATACAGACTCTTACACAAAGAGTCTGTGGTGCTGTGGGAAAATTTGTCAGAGAAACAATCTTCTGTGTGACTATTGAGGCTCTATATCTGAAATACTGAATTAGGTTCAGAAGGTACAACCACAGAATGGTTTGGATGGAAGGGACCTTAAAGCCCATCTAGTTCCAATCCCTGCCATGGGCAAGAACCTTCCACAAGCCCCATCCAGCCTGGCCTTGGACACTTCCAGGGATCCAGGGACAGCCAAAGCTTCTCTGGGCACCCTGTGCCAGGGCCTCACCACCCTCCCATGGAACAATTTTTTTCCTAATATCCAGTCTAAAGCTCCTCCTCCTCTCAGCTCCTCCTCATGAGTAGTCTCTCCATTTTTATGGCATTTTCAGGCATTGGAAAGCTGCAGTGAGGCCACCCCAGACCCTTTTGTTCTCAAGGCTGAGCAACCCCAGCTGCCCCAGCCTTTCCTCCCAGCAGAGCTGCTCCATCCCTCTGACCATCCTGGTGCCTCCTTTATCATCTTATCACAGGGGTTCCATGCTGTTGTCTCCTTATCACAAAAGTTCCATACCTCCTTGGTGTTTCTCATGGGCAGCTCCTCAGAGCACTGACTCTTTCTTCTTCACAAAGCAGCCAAGTAACTCCAGCTCCCTTCTCACCCAGCCACCCCACTCTTTTACAGTATCTTCTTCTCATTGCTTACAGCTGTGGCCTGCTAAAGTCAGGCCTGTTCCCAATCTTTGATAATTGGCTCAGCTGCAACTCCTTAGGGGTAAGATTACTTTCTACAAAACCTTTATTTTCTTGTATTCTATTCCCCTACACCTTTGGACTTGCTCCAGCAGCTCCAGGTCCCTCCTGTGCTGGGTGCAAGGGCTGGAGGAGCTCTGCAGGTGGGCTCTCACCTGAGCAGAGGGGCAGAATTCCCCTCTTCCCTGCTGGGGGACCAGCCCAGGACATGAAGGATTTCAGAGATGGGTCATGTTCACCCAGCACCACCCACCAGCACCTCCAAGTCCTTCTCCCAGGGCTGCTCCACCTGCTCATGCCCTACCCTGGATGGTACAAAGCACTGGTCTGAGAAGTGACATGAGCTCATAATCCCATACAGTCTTTAAAGTTTCATCAGAACTGCTCCTAAATGGCTGCTTAAAGCCAATTTCAGGTCATAAGGAAAAAGGCATCCATCCAGCATGTTTCCATTTCATCTAAAACCAAGTTCCAGGTTGAGCAAACACAAAAAGGAGAAAGTGCTGAAAGCATTGCAATATTAAAGAAAAAAAAACGTTTTTGCATTAGCTGAAAGGATTTTTTAAAGGAGTTCTCTTGACCTATTATGGAAAATTATTTCTGCCAGTTCAGGTAAGGGTAGTACAGTAGTGGGCACAGTGCTAGGAAAGAGAAATCACTCAGATTAATTAGCAATATAAATGCAGATTTCAACAAGTGAGTGACAAGCAATTGCTGAAGCTTTCAGTCTTAAATTCAGATAGTGATGTGAGACTATGAGACAGCTATAGCATGTTAATGTAAAAAGCTACTCAAAAAGTTAAGATGAAGGTTAAAGCCTGCTTTGAGCACGTACACTTCAGCTCCAAATTTATTGATGGATGTGAATAGAAGAACAGTTTACTCATACAATGGTTTTACAGACCCTGATCTCATGTGTAGGGAAAGGCATTAGTGCCAACCTCATGCTAATAGATTGCTGGGAAACAAGAACAAAGCAAAAGATGATCTGTGTTGCTGAGACACTCAGAGTTTGATACCAGTGGGAAATTTACTTCAGACAGGTTTACACCATGCAGTAAATAAAGCACTGAGTTTGCAAGATTGTGTGTATGCCAGCTCACTAGGAAAGTTTGGCCAACAAATCAGTTGTAACCTTGAGTTTGTCACCAGCCTCCCATCCATTATCCTATTCTTTCCCCTCTCCAGCAGCACTTATATTACATATTATGTCTCCTATTTTCTACAAGAGATAACCCAGATCTCTCCAGTCTTCTTCAGAGGCAACATTTCTTGATTTGTTATCACACTTCCTGCTTTCTTCTTCTGTTGATCCACATTAGAGTTGATTATTTACAGCTAAACATAGAATTTTGAACCAAAGTATGTATTTTTTCCCTTACTCCATTTTCCTTAAGACTTTGGAACAATTAAATCCAGGTTTAAATGAATTGATTCAATCAGTCTTTGTTCTGAACAAATTACCATGGTGCCAATATTAATGGCATATGTTTATTCACATGGGTAATTACTGAAGCCTCAACACAAAATGCTTCCTGGCCTTGTACTTTGGTCTAAAATACCTGATTTTTTTTCAATAGACTTAAGTCTAAAATACCTGATTTTTTTTTCAGAAATGACTTCTCCCCTCCAAAAATGTGATATTATCTTTGTAGGCTTTATATTTACCCTTGTCCTATTGCACTGATCCAGCCAAATGGAGGCATCTGAGAGGCCTCAGATCAGAAACAAAATCCAGGCAGAAAAAGGCTGTTAATTCACTGGGCTTTTCTTAGAGCTCCAGATTTTCAATACAGTTACAGCTGACCTTGAAACTTTGGATTTGTGGCTGAGGAGATAATGGCAGAAGTGCTGATAGACTAACTGGTGTTTTGGGATATGAATCTGGAGTTTACTCCCACTGGCAGTACATCATTCTGCAGCTGAGGTATTGCTTATCCTGCTACTCTTACCCCTGTCAGCTCCAGGAGTTATCTCCCTCCATATCATTAAGGGAGAAAAACCCTGTAGAGTGGCATGAAAGAATTTACACTTTGGAACAAGGAAAAAAAAATACAAAAGGGAAGAGAAGGTAACACAATTTGTGTGCAAGCCGTAAAGTGTGTGGCAGGGAGAAAGGATGAGTCTCAAAGAGAGGGAAAACAAGAATGCAGTTACTTTATTACTGCAAGAGATTAAAACAATCCCAAAATCCTTCAATAGGGTGTATGTTTGTGTATGAAATCCTGCACAAACACACCCAAGTCCTTGGGTGCCTTTTTTTAAAATTTCAAAGTATTTCAAGAATACTGATCACCTCACGCATTTTCTCAAATAAAGGGTAAAAATAATACTTAAGGTTTTAGTGCATGGAAACAGGTGATTTTAGTGGCAGCTGGTGTGTTCAAATCCCTTAGAAAATGCACCACTAACCTGTACCAAAATCTAAATTGCTGCCTGCATTGAATCCCAATGATCTGTGCTTCCTGGAAGTAAAGGGAGGATTTATTCAAATGATGCTAAAGAATTGAAAGAATCCTCAAAGTAAAGGCAAATTTTATTCAAATGATGCTAAATAATCCAAAGGATCCTCTAAGAAAATGGGACTGGTGATGTTAAGAGATCTGAACAGAGGCAAAAATCTTCAAAATTCAGCCTGGAGTGAATTTCAGTAGCTCTGGTCATATTCCAGATTACTACAGTTGTTCAATATTAATCTTTTCTGTTGTGTTATGTCCAATGCTTGTTTGAAGAAACAATATTGGAAAATGAAATTGAAAAAAAATGGACCAAGACACAGGAAATAAATTGCAAGTTGGACATCAAAATTACCAGGCAGGGCAATTCTAAAGCAGCCAATTTTCACACAGACCTTGGTGATTCAGGAGAACACATTCTTAATCAATAAGCTTGTCTGACAAACAGCCAAAGATATGTTTTGTACTTACAGGCATTCTAAGAATGATTTGTAATTATTTTGCTACCAAGGTTTATTTTAAAACCTATATTATAATCTAAATATAGAGGAGGAAAGAATCAGAAACTTTCAAAATACTTCTTAAAATGAGATATGGGAAAAGAGTTGGTCTCAAATTCAGGGTCAGTTGGTCTCAAATTGTCCAAGTATATCTTAATGCTCTGGTGCTGGTGAGAGCCTGCCCTGGGCATTCATGAGTGAGGAGCAAATCACCCACCCCAAACACACAGAGAGGGGGGAAGGAGAACACAAAATCTCACAGTCCCCACAAGAGATTGGCTTGTGGAAGAATCCTGAAAATCACTGCAGAAGTGATGAGCAGGTGACATTAGTACAAATTTGAGTTTTCTGTTTCAGTCTGAGGAGAGGGAAGGCACTCAGGAGAGCTGCAGGGGACTGGATGCTGCTGGGGAGGTGTGTGATATTTGCTGGGTTCCCAGGGTGAAGGAGGAATTGATGAATCTGACTCCATGTTCTTAGAAGACTAATTTATTATTATATTATATTATTATATTGAAGAATACTATACTAATACAATACTAAAGAATAAAGATTCTTATAGAAGGTTTAACAAGATAATAATGAAAAACTCGTGACTCTCTCTAGAGTCCCACACAGCTGGCTGTGATTGGTCATTAAGTAAAAACAATTCACATGTTGGATAAAAAAATCTCCAACCACATTCCAAAGCAGTAAAACAAGGAGAAGACAATGAGATAATATTCTTTTCCTTTTTCTCTGAGGCTTCTCAGCTTCCCAGGAGAAGAAATCCTGGCAAAGGGGTTTTTCAGAAAATATGGTGGTGACAGAGGTGCTCCCACCACAGCTATCAAAGGGATGTGTGACTTTGCCCAGTTTCATTTGGAGAATGCCTTTTCCATCTCCCTCCTTGGCATCATTAACATAATTAATAATTGCTAGAAGCTGCCTGCTCTGCCCGTGCTGGGTAGCAATTTCCTGGGTAGCTGCAGATCCCTTGTGTCAAAGTTCCATGGAATGGTGGGGTGAGGATGGAGAGTGAGGATGTGCAGCCTTCTTTCACTCACATAATGTTGCTGTGCTCATGATGCAATATTTTCTCCAGTCCTTTTCCTGGCTAAATCTAGGGAAACTGAATTCTGCCCCATCCCTGCACATTCATTCTGCTCCTGTGGTCAAATAAGGGTTCAGACATATCAAAGCACCAATATTAACTATATTGCACCAAAGCCAATTGGATAAGGTTGCTGGAGTGGAGGTAGAATTACAGAATGCTCTGATTTGGAAAGAAGCAGCAAGGATCATCAAAGTCCAACTCCTGGCCCTGCACAGGGTCACACCAGGAATCCCACCCTGTGCAGAGAATATTCTGCCCTCACAAAGCAGCTGCTTTGCCAGTGAAGTGGCTGTTTAGTCAGCCCCCAAATGCCTCAGGTTTTACTTTTTGCTTTGCAGGGTGGCCTTAGGCAATTATTTTCCTCTTGCCCAAATTTCCCTTTCTCACTGTACAAAGGATGTGCAAGTGATCTGCTTCTACCAAGTGCTGCAAGAAATTAAGATATTCTTTAACTTTGGAAGCCAAGTACTCAAATTTTTCTTATCTCCCCAGGCAAATTTTCTTTTGCTGTTAAGAAAAAACAATAATCTGGAAAGGCACCAACAAAGAGCTTTCATTAGTGTGGAATAAAGATTGTCCTTATATTCTTCCAAGACTGTTGGAAGTAGTACTCTGCCAGCAAAAGAACACAAATTATATGGCAATAATATCTTGCCTGCACTTCTGAGGAGATCAAACACTTTGCTTGAAGATGATGCACTTTTTATGGAGAATCATAGAACAGTTTGGGATGGAAGAGGCCTTAAAAACCATCCAGTCCCACCCACTTGGAAAAAGCAGGGAAAGAGGTGGGGTCTCCTAGAGAAGAGGACCCACAATAATTATTGCTTACTATTTTGCCTTGGTTTGGAAAGACAGGAGTCTGCTAAGGAAGGCAGGAGCCTCCCCTGAAATGGAGAATGTAAACCCTCCCAACCCCTCTGAATTGCTATAAATTTTAAATTAAGGGGCTCTCAGGTGAAAATATGGGAGCGGGAAATAACAGTTCTTTAATAGGGAAAGGAAAAAATGAAAGGATAAAATAAACAATGCAGTACACAAAACAACACTGACAGAGTCAGAACCCAACCTGACACCCTGTGGGGTGTTGGTGGCAGTCCCATTGGAATTGTGGCTGCAGCCCTCCTGCAGTGCCAGGGGTGGTTCTGGAACAAGGGGATCCTGTAGAGATGGATGTGTTCTTCCTCTGAAGATCCAGTGGAAGAAGAGGCAGCTGCTGTTCCTCTGGGGAATCCCATGGAGAAAGCTGTGCTGGTGTTCCAGAACCTCTGGATTATATCCAGGTAGGAATGCTTGGCTCCTCCCTGTGGGCTCACATCTCCCAATGGATGCTGCAGTTCTTATCAGCCATGCAGGGACATTCAATGGCTGTTATCAGCAGATGTCCCCTCCCAGGGAGGAGTGATTGTGGTCACTCAAAGAGAGAGATCAGGCAAACTGCCCACTTGACAAAGGTAATCTGCCATACAGATGGCAATTAAGAACGTCTTGCATTGCAATCTTCAACACATTTAAATGCCATTTTCCTTGGAAAGGGAGCAGCTGTCCTGCCACAGCCTCAGTCCCTGGCTTTCTCCTGGCATCACCTGCACACCTCTTGTACAATCCCTGCCTGTTATTCCATGCTGTGCCCTCCTGCCCAACCCTGCAGCTCTGGCCTGTAAAAGTGCCACGTTTTACAGCTGACAGTGAGGATGGCAACACTCAGGAAATAAATTCTGAGCCCTCTGCTATCAACAGGCACCTTCAATCCCACGGGGAGGGCAGAGCAGCCCCAGCAGCTGCCGGCACAGCTCCCCTGACCTCACACTGCCCCAGCTGCCAATGGCCTGGTGCAAGGCAGGAGCACTTTGGTGACATCAGGAACAATTACTGGTTTGGGTGGGAAAATCTGCATTGCATTGTTATTTACCTGCTGGGTATTTTCTCTTTTTTAAACCTGTGAGTGTCACTGCTGATGTTCTGGGAAGGTAAACAGAATAATCTGAGCTCCACCTAATGAACTTGTGCTAATGAATAAAAGAACTGGGCTGTGCTGTGGTCTTTGAAATTTAAGTTGTTCATTTTTTTTCTGATAACAGCAATGGTATTAAAACAGTCCCTTTGTACTAAGAAAATGGAATTCATAGCTATAATCAGAATTTTATTTTCATTGGTGAGCTAGAAAGAGAACACAGTCTATAATATCATATTGTTGGTGCGCTTCCACATTCATTGCTTATTTATTTCCCAAGAGCTTAAAACATTTTTGCTTTAATCAGTAAAGAAGCAGCAATTTCCCATAATGTCTTTCAGATCATCCAATGCCTATTTTGAGGCTATCACGTGTTGTTTTTTCATCTGTGGTGGTTTTGTTTCTTTTGGAGGGGTGGAGGGTGTGAACAGGGAGAAGAGACAGCATTTGAGAAAGAATTGTATAGCTGAGACTACACCCTCAAGCTCTCAGTCAGAAACTCCCAGGCAACAAATTCTGCATCCAAGACACTCAGTTTTAAATGAAGAGTTAATCTCTGGGTTTATTTTAAAAGGAGGAAATAAAAAAAAAAATGGGGCAGGGATTAAAAAAAAGAAGGAAAAAAAAGAAGGAAAAAAAAGGCAGTTATTCCAATTTAAATACTGACCAATTCTATGATTTAAGGTATCCTATTCCTGCTTCAGCCTGGTCATGTGCTCCTGAGGGGATTTCTGTGAAAACTGGTGCATAATCATCAACAATTTATCTTCATCTGTCAGAAAACATCCAAGTCTCATCCACACCTCGAGTGATCTTCCTGTGGCTCTGTCTGTAGGTGACAATTTTCACATTCTGGGGCTTCAGGCAGCACAAAGGCTTCACTGGTGCTGTGTCTAAGGGATTCACACACCTCTGCCTTCACATTAATATTTACTGCTAATTATTGTTGCCAATACAGAGCAAATAAACCAAGTGTGAGGATTTGTTTGGGTTTCTGAGTGAGCCTAACATTCCACAGCAGTATCTTAAAGCTGCAATGCATCCCATGAAGTTTTATCAGACTTGTGCCACACAGCATAAGGGAAATAAATGCCAAAGGCATTAAAAATATAGGTTTTTACTGTTCTTTGAAAAAATAGCTCTGTGATCACATTGTAGCATAGAATATAACTTTGTATTTCAAATATTTTTGTTCCTGTCTGTGTATGAGTGCATTGATAAGATAATGAAACATAGAAAGAAGATATTACTGAACAGCTTTCCTGTGTGCAGCTATGCCAGTTGGAAAAACCACTATCAGCAGGAATAAAGCAGCCAAAAATCAAAGTTTAGGAAGGCTTAAGGAAGATTATTGCATTACCTCCAGTGCAGAGGAGATACAGATCTTAAACACATTCCAAATCTATTCAGGCTTTAGAATAGTTTGGAATGATCTGTTTTTGTCAATTTTATTGAGAGCCCATATATAAACACATACTGTAAATAACAGGGATTCTGAGAAGCATAAAATTCCTAAGAGTGCACTGTCATTTCCCTAGGCTGAATCAGCCCTACCTAACTCAGGTTTGGTTAGAGCCACCAGTCAGGGAAAACAGGGAAAACAGGGGATGGAAGCTGTGCAGGATTCTCCAGCAAGTTCCTGTCATGCCTGGCTGCCAGGGACTGTGACAGTGTTCACAGGGGTCTGAGGATGAGGGAAGAGATGAGGATCTGACTCCATGTTTCAGAAGGCTTGATTTATTATTTTATGATATATATTATATTAAAACTATACTAAAAGAATAGAAGAAAGGGTTTCATCAGAAGGGTAGCTAAGAATTGAATAGGAAAAGAATGATAACAAAGGTTTGTGTCTCAGACTCTCTGTCCAAGCCAGCAGGGCTCTGATTGGCCATTAATTAGAAACAACCAACATGGGCCAGTCACAGATGCACCTGTTGCATTCCACAGCAGCAGATAATCAATGTTTACATTTTGCTCCTGAGGCTTCTCAACTCCTTGGGAAGAAAAATCCTAAGGAAAGGATTTTTCATAAAAGATGTTTGTGACAAGGGACCACAGCCCAGCAGCACAGCAGATCCTGATGGAAGCTTTGGAGCACGGCTGTTCCATCAGACACAGAGCACACTGGCTGGCACGAGATGTTATTGTATTTGCAGGCATGCCCCAATGAGGCAGGAATGATGAATTTGACTCCATGTTCTCAGAAGGCTAATTTATTACTTTATGATACTATATTATAGTAAAGAATGCTATACTATTCTAAAGAATACAGAAGGGATACTTACAGAAGGCTAAAAAGATAATAATTAAAACTCCTGACTCTCTCCAGAGTCCCAACACAGCTTGGCCCTGATTGGCCAAAGAGTGAAAACAACTCCCAGCAGAATCCAATGGAACAATCACCTGTGGGTGAACAATCTCCAAACACATTCCACATGAACACAACACAGGAGAAGCAAATGAGATAAGAATTGTTTTCTTCTTCTCTGAGGCCTCTCAGCTTCCTAGGAGAAAAATCCTGGGTGAAGGAATTTTATCAGAGAATGTGAATACCACAAGATGCTGTGCTGGCTAGAGTAGGATGTGGACATTTCCAGGAGGTGATTTGGATCAAAGATACAGCCAATCACTTAAAGCAAGCCTGAGGGGAGTTAAAAAAGTCAAATCAATTTTAAAAAACAAACAGAACAAGGTAGGACTAGGGGGGGGGTTGGCTTTAAAGTGAAAAAGGGAAGATTTAGATTGGATATTGGAAATAAATCATTTATTTTGAATGTAGTGAGGCCCTCGCAGAGGTTGCCCATAGAAGCTGTGGCTGCCCCTGGATCCCTGCAAGTGTCCAAGGCCAGGTTGGATGGGGCTTGGAGCCAGCTGGGCCAGTGGAAGGTGTCCCTATCCATGGAGAAGATGGTCTTTGAGGTCCCTCCCAAGCTCAGCATCCTATGACTCTAGGATATTATCATCTTAAAGCATCTTGAACCATTCATATTATCAAATATTTCCTGCCAAATTCAATGAAATTTTATTACTAGCTTTGATTCAATTAGCTTTTCCATTCATGTGTCATTTTGCCCCGCTTCAGTCCCCAAATCCTGCAGAAATCATCACGTGGTTAATGACTGACATATCTTCAGGTGGAGAACATGATGTCAAATAAGTGTCATGGATCCTCATACAGATCCACCTACCAGCTCACCTCAGAAACACTTCAAGAGGAAATTTCACTTCCACTGATTTTATGGATGTAAGATTGGCTTTGAATGAATTACTGCAGTAGAAAAACAAATGATCACAAGAGAACAACGATTTTTTCCTCTCTCCAGAAGGAACACTGCAGAAATCCATTCCTGCTGAAGTACATCTTATCCTGAGAGGTTCACAAATAGCAGGTTTTATTCTTGACACTCACTGGTGGCAGGGTGGTTAGTTTTTAGATTTCATCTTCCCAGCAAGGTCATTTTCCCTGGTGAATCAGCACTTTGGCATCTCATTTTCTCTCTGAAATGGGGGAGACAACACCTAGCAGGAACACATGGACACAGAAATGTTTGGAGATGAGAGACAAGAAAAGGGTCAGACAACTTCCTTTGTGCCAAGGAAATGATTACACTGACTGGTTGCTTTATTTAGATGTAGTGCAGACAGCTTGCAGTGGGTCCATTAGAAGTGCCTTGCTCTTAATTACATTGACTTTTAAAAGCTTTGATTAATTATGACAGAGAGCAAAGGTTTCCAGCAGAGAGAGGACTGCATCAGAAAACAGCTCCTGATGCTGACCAGACCAGGTCAGTGTTTGAAGCATTTCATGTCCCATAATTAACTGGACACAAAGCTGTCACTAGCAGGATTGTAGATGTTAAGAAATATTTATATTGTTCAAAGAGATATATGATTGCAGAAGACTAGCAATTTCTTTATTTATTTAAATTGGTGGAATCACATGAAATGAAAGAGATAAATAACAGTTTGGGGGCTTTTTGAAAGCAAATCAGAATATGTATTTATTGTAGAGATGAATTTTTTTTTTCCCCAAATTGAACTAAAAAAACCTTAATTTATAAAAATAAATTTGTAAAATTCATTCACCATGTGAATTACAAGGTCTTGAAAGCCTGTGTAAACAGAGTCAGATGCTTTGCATCTTCCCACCTGATTTCCATCCAAACCCTCAGTGGCTTTCTCAGGTTGGTGCAGGAATTTTCTCATATCTATGGCACTATTATGAAAAATGATGTGCTTGCCTGAGTTGCATAAGGAACAAATTTGCATTCAATTCCCCAGAGAGCCATCAAAGGTTTACATGTCCTTGAAAGCATGGCTCAAAGTGGGATTCACTGGAAGCTGACTGATAGTGGAGCTCTCCAATGGCTCTGGGAAGGCAGCAGAGGGAAATTGAATCGCCCTGTGCCAGAGCTGCTGCGTCACCTGGAGCTCTGGCTGCGAGCTGGGTGACAGGGTCAGAGTGGCTGCACAGAGTTCCAGCACACAGGGCTCTCTGCCTCGTTCCCTACACCTTTAATTCAGTAATGGCAGCAATTCCCAGGGCTGCTCCTTCAGGGCATGTTCATTAACATCTCACGTCCTGCTACTAATGACAAGAACAGGTGACAGATTTAAGAGAGTGAGATTCTGCTTCAGGACTGATTTTGCAGTGCTGATATTTGTGGCTTCTTAAATCTTACTGTTGCAGACATCCCCATCTTCCCTGAGTTCAAAGTGTTAGCGTTCAAAAACACATAATCACGGAGCGATTATATGCGGTGCTTTTTATTAAAAGCTCTGGGAATCGGGGTATTGCAACCCAAATCTGATTCCGACCATACATTCGGGGTGAACATGTTTTATACTCTATCGTTACATAACTTTCATGTTAATTATTAAACTTACATTGTTCTATTGTATACGTATATTCTTACGGTATAATAATTATACTTAATAACTAAACAATCATCACATCTAACAATTATATCATTTATCATACTGCTTACGGCCGTGCAGTGTTCTGAGAAAAGTACAGAGCCTAACATCTTAGAGTTCTATCTTTGACATTTTCCAGGGTTCCACTATCAAAAGCTTTTTTTAAACCCCTGACAATTTCTGGCATTGTTTTTCTCCTTCACATTTATATCCCTGTCCTTTTTTTATCTCACTACAGTAATTATTTTTCTTTTAAAAGCCTCCTGGAAATATATATCCTAATTTTTTCCTGATAATAAAATTATTTCAAAATTTATTGAGTTATCAATTTATCAAAATTTATCAAATTATTTTCAAATTGTTTATTTAGTTTTTAGCGTTACTATTTGAGCTGTAACGTACAAAATGGGTTTCAATACTAAAATTTAAGTCTATTTGAATGATATTTATACAATATTTTTCTCTGACACTATGCAGTTACCCCATCAACCTCTACAGTAAAGCTTAGAGGGAATAGATTGTAGTACTAATAACACACATTTCTAGATAATTCTGCTTGAATTTCAAGATCTCATTAAATCTGAACTATTCTCCAGTTTCAAAAATACTGGTGGGAAATGTGTAACAAACACTCAGGAAAGAAGATCTGATCAAATGAAATGCAGTTGAAAAAAAATAAAATTTGCAACTGAAGTGACTAAAACTAAATGGACTAAGATGAAATGAGGTGCAGTGAAAAGGACAGCAACTTGCCAAAATTATTCACATGAAATCCTAAAATTAGGAAA
The DNA here is from genome assembly GCA_024362935.1 of Setophaga petechia. Lineage (NCBI taxonomy): Eukaryota > Metazoa > Chordata > Aves > Passeriformes > Parulidae > Setophaga > Setophaga petechia. Next base: position 1,547,142 of record JANCRA010000001.1, on the reverse strand, counting down.
GAAAGATAAATATAAAGCAACAGGAGGAGAAATTGGAGGAATTAAATGTAACAAAAGGAAGAGAGAAAGTTTTGGAACAAAGTGAAAAAAAAAGAAAAGTGAATCGGATGACATTAAATACACAGAAATAACCAAAACTTCGACCCATTGATCTTCTTTGAAATCACAAAATTTCATTGCCTTTCCTGAAAGGAAGAATTTGAAATCAGAGAACAAAGTGGAAAAACACTCTGGAAAGGATATAGGATAAAATCAAATGCAATAAAAAAAAAAACTTCTAAATGGAGTGAGTACACCAAAATGCACTGAGATGAAATGAGGTGCAGTGAGAAGAGGTCAAGTGGGGATGAAAGCAGCACCTCAGGAGAGCATTCATCAGCAGCCTTGGGGGTCAGGCAATATAACACAAGAGACACAGAGAAAATTCAAGAGTCACCTCATGATGTATTGCTTTCCTCAGTGCCCTCAGAATGGGGCTCTGTCACAAGCACCACAGTGACATTTCAGTGATATATTGGTGCTGCAGCTTCCCCACCCACCCCACCAACTCCCTTTTCACATCTGACACCACTCTGGTACAAAATACAATTTCTCCTAAACTAATCCTGGTCACTGGGATGTCCCTTCTGAGGTCACCACTAAGAGTCCAAGCTCAGAAATTCAGGTAATTGCCCTCCCTGGAGTTCAGGGCCAAGCAGTCATGGGGGCATTTCAGAAAAAATTCTGGAACTTCATTTCACAAAAATGAAACATGAATGCTTCTTTGGTGGGAACCACACCTTCAAAACCCTTTAAGCTGTTGCCCTCAGAGGAGGTGTCCAAACTGCAATTTTCCACTTGTACAGGGGCAACAAAGCTTAGGGCAGCACCATGAGCAGGTACATGAGCACATCCTGTGTGCTTTCCAAAGGCTGAGTACAGGGAATCAAGGACCCCTGGCACTGACAGTTTGGGCAATCAAAGTGGGAAGCACCACAAAACAAAAACAAAAACCCCAATAAACAAATAAAAACCAAACAAAAAAAGAAAAAACAAAACAAAACAAAAAAACTAAAAAGGACCCCCAAAAAACAAAAACCACCACGACACTCTAATAATCATTACCTGAAGAAGCATATTCCCTTCTTCCAGTCAAGGTCCCACACAAGGCATTAAACAGAAAGCTGGTGTTATATTTACTGTCTGCACAGAAACATCTGCACAGAGAGTGAACCTCAGGGAAGTGCACACAGCAAGTTAAAAGTAACTTGAGCACGTGCAAGGACATGAGAATGAAAGAGGAACTCAAACTTCTCTGCAATTAGACCTTCCCCTCACTGCACATATTTTTATCCCTGACATGAATGCATTTTCTGAGAGTTAAGAGGTCCAACCTCTCATCTACAGTCTTAATTATAGGGAAAACAATTTACAGCTTAACTGCAAGCATCAAAATTCATTTCAACAACAAGTTCATTTAAAAAAAATTGAAGTTTAATTACATATATTTGATTTAATAGTTGAATAACAAAACCTTCCTCTTTTCTGCTTTTCCTTGTGTAGACCTTTGCCAGCATAACACCCACCATCCAACCTTCTCTTCCCCTTCCTTTTACCAGGGAATGGAATGGGCAATTTTTAATTTTATTTTTTTTACAGGCCTGTCCATGCTGATTGCCCCAGTGTTTATTTTCTCCTCCTCTAACATGGTTGTTACATACTGCAGTTATATCCAATAGATTAAACCTGTTGTAATAAACAAACCAACTTTCCATCCTTTGGGTAACTTTGTACAATCTCTGCTGCCTTCTCCCCACAGGGTGAGAGGTTCATGTCACAGACATCTTTTATGAAAAATCCTTTCCTTAGGATTTTTGTACCTGAGAAGCTGAGAGGCCTCAGGAACAAAATGCAAACATTGATTATCTGCTGCTGTGGAATGCAACAGGTGCATCTGTGATTGGTCTCATGTGGTTGTTTCTAATTAATGGCCAATCAGTCAGCTGGCTCGGACAGACAGTCCAAGCCACAAGCTTTTGTTATGATTCCTTCTTTTTCTATTCTTTCCAATGAAATCCTTTCTTCTATTCTTTTAGTATAGTTTTAATACAATATATATCATAAAAAAATAAATCAGCCTTCTGAAACATGGAGTCAGATCCTCGTCTCTTCCCTCATCATCAGACCCCTGCGAATATGGTCACAGGTTCACATCAGAAAATAAAAATCAAAGCACTGAAGGACGTCTGGTCCTCAGGAGCAACTGAGTCAGAAATTCTCCAGTGGTTGTGGAAAAGGCAGACAGCTTTTCCTGCTGGCGATAATCCTTAAATTACTGCCTTAATTAAGCATTTAGAGTTCTTACTCAGAGATGTGAGGGTGTATTGCACATAGAGCTGTGCTGCAGTGGTAGCAGAGGAGTCTCCTCCTGGCTCCCTGTGTTGAGGGCACCTTCATCCCCAGCCTCCTCCTCATGGTTAGGGTTTGATTTGTTGATGTCTCTGTCCCCAAAAGTTCTCCCCCCTCACAGGAGCGAGTCCAGAGGAACCCACCAAGGGCACCAGAGGGATGGAGCAGCTCTGCTGGGAGGAAAGGCTGAGAGAATTGGGATTGCTCACCCTGGAGGAGAGAAAACTTTGGGGTGACCATTGTGGCTTCCAGTGCCTGAAGGGAACCCACAGGAAAATGGGGAGAGGTTCTACAAGGGCCTGGAGTGACAGAAGAAGAGAGAATGGGTTCAAACTGAAAGAGAGTATATTTAGATTGGATTTAGGACAAAGTTCTTCCCTGTGAGGGTGGGCAGGCCTGGCACAGGTGCCCAGAGCAGCTGTGGCTGCCCCACTCTCTGGAAGTGTCCCAGGCCAGGCTGGACAGGGCTTGGAGCACCCTGGGACAGTGCAAGGTGTCCCTGCCCTGTCAGCAGGGTTGGAACTGGATGATCCTAAAGATCCCCTCCAACCCAGGCCACTCCATGATCCCATGATCCATAACCCACTTTTCTCCATTTCTAGAGCAAATCAAATCTTAACACTTCAGAATTCTTTTTCCTTTTCTATGAAGTTTCTTTGGTGACTTTTGTCCTCATCTCATCTGTCTTGAGCCTCTCTCTTGCTAACCTCTGTGACAGTTCTCTAAAAACTTATTATGTCCCCATCAATTCCTCCCTTCACTGTGACACGATGTGGCCACTGTAATAAAGACTGCAAAAGTGACCAGGGTCCAGAGGACAAATCCACACCAACAGTTCCTTGGGGCTTGTAGGAAGGACATAAATAAACTGAAAATAAGATGGAGTCTTCTCGGCTGAGATGTTTGAAAAACTACCTTGTCCTCTGAGATTCAAACATTTGGTAACATAGGTTTTATTTTTATATATTCCTTTAATTAATAATCAAATTAAGCAAAAGGAACATCTTTTTTGCTTTGGATTTGCATAGGAATTAGCCCAGTGAAGTCTGGAATTGATGTCCTTCTGTACAACAAATGTACAGTCTTCTGTACAGTCTCTCCTCTCTGGAAGTAATTTATTTATATTTTTCCAAATGATCATTAGTGAAAAATTATTGAACTCATGAAAAAAAAAATCATAGACAAATTATATTCTGCTAATGAAGACACAGAGATTCAGATCTTTCTGGTTTATATCTCACAGCCCCACTGGAATCTGCCAGATATTTGATGTAATACCTCATGAAATTGTATTTACACACCAGCAGGTATATCTATGGTATGTAATCTGAAAAAAGAGGGAAAATAGAAAAAATTATTAAAGAGGAGTGGAGCAGGAGGAGCAGTGAGGCCTCTAATAGCTCTAAGAACCTGGGTCACGCTGGATCTTAGAATTCCTCAAGGTTTTCAAGTGTTAATGAAATTTCCCTGCTAGAATTCATTCTTTTCAAGTGCCAGGGACCAGGGAAATTTTCATAAAAGTTTCTTCCTTGTGTTGTTTACAGCTACTTTTAGATCTTTCACATGGCTTTCAAATTTCAGAAAGAAGGTGGAGGGTAAACAAATATTTTTAAACTAGGTGTGATTTTTTTTTCCTTTCCTCTTTAGTCAGCTTTGTTAAATATATTCACTACATAATCTTGAAAGGAAAAAAAGGGAAAAAATTTATCTAATTAATTCTGCTGAAATATACCAAACTTAGAGGGGTTTGAAAACACCCAGCAAGAACATAAAAAAGAATTTTATAGCATTTGTGAAATGATAAAATCTAAATCCTCAAATTTGTTTTTAGGCTTGTAAAGCAGTGGAAGAGGATTTTTTTTTTCAAAGTTCTTTTAAAGTAATTCACGTCACAATCGGTGTCTTGACTTGTGCCATCTTTGAACTCATGCAATGTAAGGAATGGCATCTTCAGATCTCAGCTCCTGTTTTACCAGTCATGCTGCACACATTGCTTTGATCTCAACCAAATTTAGCTGAACTTTCCAGCAAAACCAGGACAGAACTCATCCAATTGCAGGAAAATTTTAGTCTCCTCAACCTAATTAAGGAGGAGGCAGAGAAAAGCAACTTCGTGGAGAAATATTTGGATAAATAATGACACCAAATACTCAGTAGAAATTACTGGGCTGTAGCCAGCCCTTTTCTTAGTAAAACCTTCTCTACAGTTAAAATCAATTAAATATTTTGTTATTTTTTTATATTGAGGGAAGTGTTTCATCACTAGTGAATTTCTTTCATCTTATCTTTTTCTTATCTACAGGGTACCCACCCATCTTTGTTTCTGTAACTGAACTTTCCTACAAAGTTCATTGCCTTCCAATTTTTCCCTTCTATCAATGTAAATTTACTTCAGAAATGCTCCTTATCACTTCCAGCTCTCCTTTCTGTATATGCAAGAGGCTTATTCTCCTGTTCTGGGGTTACTTTCTTGCCTCCTGAAAACGTTGTCTGTAAAGGTGCAGGATGAAGAGAACTCAGCTTCACTTTCTTTCCATATTAAAAAAAAAACAAAAACAAAAAACAAAAAACCACACACAATAAAAAGCAAACAAACTAACAAACTAACAAAACCCCCCAAAATCTCTGCATTTACTCCTATCACAAGTCATTTTGAAAACACAACAGGAAAATCACACAGCCTGACTCCATCTTTCTCAGGACAGCCCATTGCATGTTGGGGTGAGCCCAAACAATGCAAGTCTGCTCATAAAAAAACCTTTGTCACCATCACCAGGTTTAATTCCATAAACCATACACATTTCTCATCCATGGGAACTCCCATCTCACTTTCAGACCATGATCTTAAAAGGATTTAAGAGCAGTGGGAGATTTGTTGTCAGTATTCCCACTCCCCTGTAAATTACTGGCTTTGGAGAGCAGTGGGGGACATTGACACTGATCCTTCTCTCCCTCCAATTGTCAGAAATGAGTTTAATTTGGTGGAATTGCATTAGTGGCAAACCAGATAATGGTCCTAACTCAATAAAGAACATTATTTGTTTACTTTTCTTCTGGCAGTGCCACTGAAGTTAGCCAGCCTTGAGTATATTCCAGAATAGCAATGCTTTTTGAGTGAGGATTGGAATATAAAAGTGCTCAGCCTGAATATTTCCTCTCTAATCTAATAGAGAAGCATATGTTTATAATTTAGGAGCCTGTGATATAGGACAGAGAGAGGAGCACTTGGCAGGAATAACTTCACTGATATACCTGTTACAGAGGGCTTTCTTAAAAACAGAAAATCATATAAAATGGCCAAATTCCCAGGCACTGTCAAAGGGGGAGCAATGAAAAAGCAGATTCCAAGTGAAGAACATCATGTAAAATTTGTAGATATCCACACTGCATTTGGACTGTTGATCATGCACACACAGAGATCTCCCCTGCAGCAGGATTTAAATGGTTTATTCAGCAGCTGCCCCTTGATCCCCCTCTCCCTCCTCTCATGTGCAAACGAGTCTCACTCGACTCCCAGACCCCGCAGCAGCTCCTGCGTGTGGCTTTGATCTTTCTGATAAGTTGTCAACCTGCACATGCCCTGGTCTCCTTAGAATCTGAGCAAAAATAGCAATCTGGAGAAAATCTCTGCCTTCATCAGTTACTCCTGATCAGTTTTAAATTCCTCTAACTTTATGCCAAAATTAAGGGACAATTATTATCAAACTAAGACCCCCATGGACAGGAGCTTCCACCCCCAGGCTGGTTTTGGTCTGTCTTGAAAAAAAAGAGCCATGGTAATTCCATAAAATCTTCAACTCACATGAAGAACTTAATTTTAAACCTTCTCAGCTAAATACAGCTGACTGGCTTATCTCTATAAGTACTAAGAATGTAATAAATTGTTAGCAATTTATGTGGGTGTCCAAATAATTGGGTGTAATGAAGAGATTAGAATGATGTAAAAACTGTTACATCCTATTTTGACTGAATACAGTCTCAAGACAGATTACCAAATTAAAAGAAAAATATTTTGATTGCATTCTATGTGATCAAGATTTTGTCTGCTTTGGAAATGGCAAGCAGTTAAACTATATCACTGAAAAGATAATTTGTGAAGGAGCTCTGAAATAATATGCATGCAAAAAAACCCAAAAACCTGCAAAGAAGATGAAAGATTTTCAGGTCTGTTTTTGAAGCAGAGAAAACAAGAATATAATTATACAGCTGATAGAAAAGCAAAAAGCTGTGATGGTTTAGAAGTTAAAATCAATATGTATTTTGGTTTTTTTTTTTAATAGTAAGTATTTAAAAGCACAACTGAGTCTTTAACATAGCAGAGATTTTAATTTATTTTAGGATAAGTGGAGGATGAGTTGGGCTTGGCCTTACAACTTTTAAGGCAGGTTAAGTTCTCTGCACCTCAACAGGCTTGCTCCCTGACTTTCAGGCCTTATGCCCTGTGTTTTAATTCCCTGTTTCTAAAACAGGGGAAATTTTTTTTTTCCTGCCTCCCAGGATTTCAGGGAGGATCAATACATTAAGGATGCAAGACATTCAGATATGGAGGTGATGTGAACTGTACAGCCCTGAGATGGATGGCTCTGAATGGAAGCCAAACCCTCAGTTTCCAGAATCTCAGAGAGATTTATCATTCTGGTCTTTACACAGGGGACAGCTGCATAAAGGAAATGTCACCTTGAGATTCTGTGTCTCCTGGTTTGATTGCCTCAGTGCTCAGTTAAAAAAACCCTGTAGATTGACCCAAACCTGCTCAATTTTCTGTTTCATTTTGGGGTCCCAATAAGTGACCAGACTCCTGCTCTGGCCAATAGCCTCTTGCACTGTTGGTTAAAAGGGAAGGAAAAGTATTATCCTCTCACAGAGTCGTGTACCTTGCCCTGATGTGATGGCTGAGACTGGAACCCCAAGTGCACTTTGGTGACATTCCAGGTCTATAAAAGACTGACAATCCCACCCAGGAGAGAGCTGTGTCACTTACACATTGAAGTGTCACTCTTCATATGTCAGTGACTGTCTCCTGCCTTTGCCTCTCAGTGTATCTCTTTCTGCCTTAAGAGATACAAAAAAACATTTCAAGAGAAATTCTCTTTTCTTCCATCCCATCCACCTGATCCATCAAGATATTGCAGCAAAGACCACTGCAAATGCAGACAAATGGAATAAACTTGTGACAAAATGGAGATGGATATGGTCCTCCTTGGTTTAACTTCTTCACTGCATTTCAAAATGTTAAAGCAAGTCTAGCAATACAACCTACCAAATTCAAAACGTGTCTGATGCAAGATAAAATCAACAAAAAAATTTCCTTAGAGTTAGAGAGCTATTGTAGCTGAGTAAGGATTCAGAAAGCAGAATTCAGATCAGTGTTTCCAAAACACATAAAGTGGAGGGCAGGGATGGAAAAATCTGTACATGGAAATCAAGAAATATGGCAAGAAGCAGCATTCAAGAACAAATCAGAGAGGGCAAGGTGCTAGAAGTCCAGGTTTTATACTCCTCATTTTAACATGAAGAGGGATTAGGAAGTGTTATTACTTCCCTTCTGTTCATTCACAGAACACAGCTAAAATAGGAGAGAGGATTACTTTTTTTTATTTTTTTTTTTTTTTAGCACTGAATGAACAGAAGCTATGGAAACTGAGAAGAAGTAGGGTACAGCATTTATTTTGGTCCTAATTAAACACTTTCCAATCTCACACTGAGGGCAAAGTTCATCTGGTTTGACAGAAAAACTGCCAGACAAAAGAGAAAAGGAAGGAAACTAAATGGCTGAAATCTCAGCTAATTCAGCAGGAGTGGTTGTGAGATCCATGTTCTTCATACAACAGCAAAGGCATTCAGTGTTTATTGATTCACTTGACCAAGAATTATGTTACACTCAAAACAAATATCAGGGAAAGCAGAACATGATTTCCTGCTAGTCATGCATAAGCAGTGCAAGAGTTCTCACAAAGCCTTAATATAAAATAATAAAGAAAATATTTCATTGTTTGGATAGCCAGTTTGACCACTAGACCATTTATAAAACAAAAACCATATAAATTACACCAAAGAATTACCAAAGTCACAACAATCACACAATGGGCTCCAGTGTGCACTATATTTTCTAATTATATATGTTTATGTTAATTCTCTTCTGTTTCTTTCCACAGAGAGGAGAGTGCTCAATCTCCTCCTGAATTCTTCAGTGCTTATTACTATAGTAACCAAATGCTTCAAAAAACATTAATTAATTTTCAAAATATCTCTGTGGAAAATGAAATCCATCTGGACATGGTCCTGGACAAATGTTTTAAGGAGACTCTTGTTGAGCAGGTGGTTGGACCAGATGATCTCCAGAGGTCTCTTCCAACCCCAGCCACGCTGAGATTTTGTGAAAAATAACATTGTCCTCATTTTATCAAAAAGGAAAAGAGGTAGAGGGTAATTAAGACTGCTTTTTTTTTGCATCTCCCTTTCAAAACACATTTGTATAATATTTTAGGCATATTTGCTTTTGTCTCTTCAAAGAAAAGCTCTTTCCATCTTTAGTTTAGTATTTTTGCATATGAGATACAGAATTTTCGTTGAGTATCAAAGAACTGACAGCCCAGTACTGAACCAGCACTTTAGGATCAATCAGTCCCAGATCTTTTGTTTTTCTCTCCTGCTTCCTCATGATCAAGATCATCTTTTTTTGTTGATCTCCAAATCTCAAGCTATGAACCTATCAAACTGCTTTCACAAGATAATTTTCCCTAATTAGTATTTAGTGTAGGGGGGAAGACAGACTCTTCTGTGGCTGTCCTTCCTTCTCCAAAACCTGCCCCAAAACATTTAGCTCAGAGAATTCAGCAAGAATATAAAGCTTCAGCTCAAAACCAGACTGAATCTTGTAAATTTACAAAAAACTGAACAGAGAGATTACAAGGAGAGTCAGGAAAAAACGTGATTGAGCCTGATGCAGACAGAAGAAGTTTAATTCACCAGGAATTTAACTGTATCAGCCTCAGAGGAGTCTTTTCCCCATTTTGGTTTAGATGACACAGAATTAGGATGGGATTTTGTACCAGCTGAGCTTTGAAGGTAAAGAGAGGCTTTGGGGTTTGAGTTTTTGCCTAAAGCTTGGACTCTCTACCTGGAAGTTTAGGGGTTTTAGGAACTTTTTCTTGCCTGACTATTGCAATAGGACATGAAATAAAATCACACACACACTGGAACCTCCAAGGTGAAAGAGAAGACATTTACAGATATTCAAAAGTGACAGTGGATTGGAGGATGAAAGCGCCACCTCTCCAATTACACTTGAAAAACCAACACTCCATACAATTTCTCCTCCTCCAAGGAAGAATGTAAAACAATAGTTATTTACATAAAAGTGCATGAGAAAGTTTGCTACAAGAATGTAAACATCAGAAGGCTGAGAAGAACTTAGAGGAAATTAGAAGAACTTAGAGGAACAGGGCAACACCTGACATCACAGCTGAAATAAACCCAGCTGGTATTACACCAAGAAATTCAGGGACTTGAGCAGATTCTGCCTGGGAAAAGCCTCCAGCCAAGGGTGGGAGTCACAAACCCAGCAGCAAACCCTGGGCAAAGCAAGCTGCAGTGCTGGGCTGGCTTTTTCCAGCCAGGAAGAGCTTTGCAGGTAGCTGGGCCTCAGTGCCATGAAACTGCAGTCATTTGGCAGGCAGCAAACACAGCAAATCAGCCCCACTGAGCCCAAATCATAACACAAACCCTCAGAAACCTCAGAGATTAGCTATCAAAAACTTCTAATTTTGTTGTTTAGAGCAACAACAATAGCTAAATAATCATGTACTTGGGAGCCTAGCAGGAACTCTAGTGGGCTTTTCAAAAATTATGCTGGTGCCAAAATGAAAATACAAAAGTAACAGGGAGGAAAAGTCGATTGTTTCCTACTTAATTTTTTTTTTTCTTGAACTTTCCATAAACTTCCTGGTGATTACCCAACACTACTCCTTGGTTACAACCATGCCAGCTTCCAGCAGGTCTGCCAGCTTCACTGGGAGCTGGGGGCAATCCCACCCAGCTGAACACTTCTCTTCAGGTGCTGCTCTCAGCTGAGGCAGGCAGGCAATGTCTCTGCAAACCTGGTAGAATCAGCAACTGAAGCAGAAACAGCTGAAGAGATCCTCAATATTGTCTCAAAGTGCAATTTTTAATAATTGTGCCAGCAGATTAATTAAATTTGAGGGGAATCTCAGAAGCAGGACCAAGTGAAGCAGATATGGTTGCAGTAGGAGGAGAGAAATACAGAGTAAAATCCTGTCTTTGGGTTGTTTTACCCCAAACTTTGTGGAACATGGGCAGGAGAGTTCCTATGGCACCTTTTCTTCCTGCATTGTCACAGGTGAACAAAAACATGAGGAGAGGGAGGAACAAGAGCTTGACCTCATTGGAAAATTAGCATTAATGAGGTAAATATCTGATTCCTTTGCAGAGTGGAACATGCACTGTTGGCTGACTTTCTTTCTGCCATGTTCTCATTCTTTTTTCATTGAGGCCACCCCGTGTCTGTCTCACACTCCTCAGGGAATGCTGCTCAGTTCATGTTAACTCATTTTCCTTGAAGTAATTCCTCTGCCAAAAATGCCATTTTTGCACCTTTAGCCTTTGTTCTTAACCATGACCAGCCCTTCTCTACTCACACTCTGCCCATCTTTCTGATTTAGGTGAAAATTCCCCAGTGCAGGTTTTGTGGGTGTCTCTGGGTTTGCACAATATTCAGCACCAGTTACCACGCATTTAATGGCAATTGTAACACTGCATAACAAAATACAAAAGCCATAAAAGGGGTGTGTATGTCAAGTTTAAAAGTAAGAACAGTTCTAGAAGAAAAGTCTTCAGGCTTTTTCAATCTTGAAAAGAAAGTCAGCATGGAATTTTATACATTAATTAGGACAGAAATAAATATTTGAAATAGGATTTCCCTTTATTTTTCTTTTTTCCAGACTGTCCATAATGATGAAAAAAATCTTTTTTCTTTTACTGTGCAAAATTAGAGTTAAATCCAGGCTAAGCCTGTTTACTTTCTTGAAATCTCATAGAAATATGTGATATTGTAAAGGCTTAAGGCTCAAAACTTTAAAAAGACAAAAATTTTCAGAAATTGCAAGGAAAGTGAGTGCAGCTTCCACAGACTAAAAATTGTAATGAATCTGGTGGATCAAGATAATGTGTTTGTACCATTTTGATGTCATGTATGTGTTCTATGATTACATTCTAGAAACCCCTTTGGTGACAGGCTAACTTCATTATTCCCATTTTATAAGGAGGATTGAGACACAGAAAGAAGGGTCTGACATCATTCTGAAAATCTGCAGTAAGGTCAAAAATTGACACATTCCTACTGTTCCAAACACAAGATTGTGCTTCCAGTACAAATTGCTGGACAAGAACCTTTTTTACAAAGTACTAATTGATTATCCACTGCTGTGCATGTTGTTTTTAATGTGCTACAGATGCCTGGATACTGTACACACCAGGCTTCATATTTTTCATAAAACAGATGACCAGGCATAGAGAACTTCATAAGAATATTTAATATCTTAGCTATTATGAGATTTTTTTTCATACAGTTTTTCATATAGTAAAGCTAAGGATAAAAAGAGATTTAATTTTCTTTCTCCTCTAATGTGCCATTATAATTTATTTAATTGTGCAAACATATATGCAGAAATATAATATATATGAATGTGAAAAAGAACTCTGTGGCATCATAGAATATTAATGTACCCTGAAGCTTTTTTATTACTTAGCTCTCAATTGTACCTGGAGAGGCACTGAGATTACTGATGCAGAAAGCAGCATTTTCTCAAGGTAAGTTTATTGTTTTATAGTCCAGCAGTATGCCTGCCACTGTCACCAGGTGCAGGGCATTCCTGCCATCTGCAACAGTGTTTTGTCCTTATATAAAATCTGTTCACAGCTCTGGTACAAATAACAAAATATCACTCCCATTTAGGGTTTTGTGTGATGGCCACAGCTGATTCCAAAGCACAGAACAGGAGGTTATTCACGTTATTTGCTCTGCTGAGATCATTCCAGGTGTCCTTTTAGCTACTTCATATACTGAAAATTCCCAAATAAACCTCTGTCTAATATCAGTTTAACCACCACAGTGTTTTAGAGCAGGCTCCTAGCTGTGTGAGCTGAAACTGGGGAGGTTGAGACAATCCTCTCCTCCTGTTGCTGTTGTGAGAAGTGAGAGTAGGAGACATCAGAAGATTCATCAACCCATATGTGTCAGATCTGCTGAAGTTTTGCAATGGATTGGGCTTGGCAGAGTTCCTCCTCTTGGTTTGCACTTGGAGAGGTGAAGTATCAGCTCTGCTGTTTGGCAGAGAACAAGAGCACTCATGGGCAGAGAAAAAAGGAAGGAAATTTCCCAGAGTGGAGGAGACAAGACATATGTGTGTCATTTCTGGATTTTGCCCTGCTTAGCTGCTGCACAGAAAAATGGATGGAGGGAAAGGATTACCAAGAAAAGCCTTCTCCTCCAGGCTGGGGACACAGGGGAGTGTTTCTCCTGGAGTCTGCAGCTGAGCAGATATCCCAGAGACCCCTCTTGCTGCTGGAATGTCGGGTGTAGGAGCAGCTCAGCAATTTGGTATCAAGAGTCATAAGCAGATCAAAGTGCATTCAGGAAGAAAAAGGAAATATTTAAGTCTTTAGATTTAAGAGCTTTAAATAGTGAATAGATAAGTATTAGGGAATATATATATATAAATCCTCCACATTTCCTAAGGAGCTTTCCTTGATGCCATGCATAAAATAACTGCCTACTGTACAATATTCTGCATTATCTGCCAGCCACCAACAAGCACAAGATGCTGAAAGAAATGAAACTTCAGCTGCAGACTGATGAAAATTCCTGCTTTTCAATAAATAGTCTGATGGAAAGGTGTGTTCCATAAAGAGCAATTTAAATACTACAGTCCTTGAATTTTAGTCACGGGTATTCAAGCACCCATATTTTAGCATTGTGGGCAAAACCAGGTGAAGATTGAACAGAAGTATAGAACCCACATATGATTATAAAGTAATCCTATTTTCTGAAGTTTGGGATTAAAGAAGAAATATTTACTTGTATCTTGAGCTGAGAAATTATTATTCCATTCAAGTAATCTAAATAGAAGGGTACCATTTTAATTATTATAAGAGGATGTAAATGCAGCAAAATTGAAGAGTTGATTATTCACAAAATTATTTTGCCATTCTTCTACAAATAAAATGAGGCAAAATGTATTTTGTGGTTTGAAAGTTTAGGCAATGCTAATGCAGTCAGTGTATTTCTGATGTGAATCTCATTCCATAGTCAAGTGAGTTCCAATCAACTTTCTCACAGAACCTGCACGTACGAATTTTAACTGGCAAATTAGATAGATGTCATCTGTTGGCTCTTTTGGGAAATAAGAAATCCCTCTACAAGATCATCAAATTAGTTTTCACCAATTGTATGAAATTATATTAAGTAATAGCAGGCTATGTTTTATTTATTTGAAAGTCTGCATCGGGAGCTGATGGGTTCAAATCCAACAAAACAATCCCAAGGGTGATATTTTATGAAAATGTCTGTTTCAAACCATGGAGTGAATGTGACATTTCTGATGACTTGAGCATGGGTACCACTCACACACAACCTCTGCCACTCAAATTAGGGTTTGCACTCCAGCTGAACCACAGGAGACAGAGAGACCTGGAGGCACCACCAGGTGTAACCTCCAGCTCCAGATTCCATCTGGAACCAGCTGATAAGGGAGATCCCCACCCCCCAGTAAGAAATAATGAGGGCTTATTTCAGCAGGGGAAAGAAATTAAAATAGAGAAAGAAATAATGGCTTTCTCATCATGGGCCTTTCAGAACATTCCTGAAGTTTTTACTGCCATTGTCTGCACACTTGCAGACCTTGCCAGTGAGTTTTTGTACCATAAAGAACCACTTGGAAAACTTCTGACTGCTTCACTACAAATTGGTCAAAACCTGGCATTTTTGCCACCTCAGCCAGAATCCTTGACTATCTGAACAGAACAAAAGTTTTCAAGTCTCACATGCAAACCTAATACTTTTATCAATTTCCATGATTGTAAGATACACAAACACATTTGCTAAATCAAAGTTCTTTATTCCAGAAATAGTTATATGACATTAGGAGTTATTTTTGTGTAGAGATGGAGTGAAATTGGCATTCTGAGAACTGCAGTAATCAGTTATAAATGAGAAGGAAACTCCATGAATAAAGACACAAAATCTAGACTAGGTAAACAAACTGGTTCCCAAGTGGTGTGACTAAACCACTTGGGAACTGAAAAGGATTGATTTATTTTGTGGTTGTGTAACTAAAACTAATTTTTTTCCCACTTTCCATATGTTAAACATTCTCTTAAAATTAACTGTTAATTATTAATATAATTTGTTTTGATTTTTATGCCAATTAGGGATTTTTACAGACTTTTATAAACTTATTTCAAAGAACTTGGTTTCAAGTACTTTTCAATCTGGACTCAAAATTACTTTAGTTTTTGCCTATATGTAATACTCATTAAGGCAAAGCATATGAAATTAGTTTACCAACGAAAAAACCCCATCTACTCATATTCCTAATAAATTCTTGTCGGTTTTTCTAAAGCAAATACAACAGAATCATAAAATGCTTTGGGTTTGGAAGGGACTTTAAGGATCATCTGGTTCCATCCCCCTGCCATGGGCAGGGATGGCACCCACTGGGCCAAGCTGCTGATCCTCCATCCCTGCTGGCCTTGGGCATTTCTAGGGATGGGGGAATTTGGTGCCATGCAGGCAGTGGGAAAGGCAGGAACCTCCAAAGGACAAATTGCAGCTGGCACAGGGAGTCCAGACCCTCTACATGGGTCAGAGCAGCTTGAGGGACAGGGACAGCAGAAGGAGGAGTCTCTCTCACATGCTGAATTTCAAAATTCTCTCTGTACTGATTGAAGAAGACACATTCAGGCAATTGTTTTTCAGGGTTTCAATAACATCGCTCTGTAGGTGCTGGAACCCTGCATGATGAGAATTTTAAATTTTTATTTTGAATTTTAATTCTACCCCTCAGCAGCAGGGCTGCTGGATCATTTCAGCACCTGACACCACTCATGGCCCTGTAAGCCCCGAGCAGAGCCAAGGAACAGCTGTGCCTCTTGCACCACCCATACAAGCCATGATTCCCCGAGGGTTTGCAGGTGAGGAATGTCCATCTGCAATCCTGCCCCACAGGACCCTGAGGGCAGGGAACTGTCCACAGGGCTGGGCTCAAAGGTGATAACTTGGGTTTTAAGCTTTTCTGTTCTGTTCTTTTATATGAAGTGTCACTAGGATCTTTTCACAGGGGGGTGAAGACAAAACAATCCTGCTCCAGCTGGAGACTCAAGGACAATCTCTTCAAACTTCAGGCCCAAAGCACAAACAACATGAAAAGAGGAGGGTGGGCAAGCAAGGAGGATGAGACTTCATAATTTGAAGCTATTAATTGGGCAGTTAACTCCTATATGCAAACAGAGTAAAACTTATAAAATGCGAGATCTTGTGATCAAGATCTCTTTGGCTTCCACCTTGGAGTCATCCAGGCAGAGCCACAAATGTGGCTCTGGTACTGCTGGGGTGTGGCCTTCGGAGGCCCTTCAATAAATATCAATAAATATCCACTTTATTGCTCTTAACTCCTTCTAGCCCTATGCATATGGACAAAAAATTCTAAAAATGTGAGATCTTGTGATCAAGCTCTCTTTTGCTTCCATCTTGGAGCCATACAGGCAGAGCCACGACTGTGGCTCTGGTACTGCTGGGGTGTGGCCTTTGAAGGCCCAACAATAAATGTCAATAAATATCCACTTTATTCCTCTTAACTCCCTCTAGTCCTATGCAAATGGACTAAAACTTATAAAAATGTGAGATCCTGTGATCAAGCTCTCTTTTGCTTCCACCTTGGAGCCACCCAGGGAGAGCCACAGCTGTGACTCTGGTACTGCTGGGGTGTGGCCTTTGAAGGCCCAACAATAAATATCAGTGAATAGCAATAAATATCAGTAAATATCCAGTTTATTCCTTTTAACTCCCTCTATCCCTATGCAAATGGACAAAAAACTTATAAAAATGTGATCCAGGGGCTCATGACCAAGCCCTCTTTTGCTTCCACCTTGGAGCCATCCAGGCAGAGGCACAGCTGTGACTCTGGTACTGCTGGGGTGTGGCCTTTGAAGGCACCTCAATAAATATCAATAAATATTCATTTTATTCCTCTTAACTCCCTCTGTTCCAGCCTCTTAAGGCATCAAGGGGACAGAGAGGAGGGGAAGGTGAGAGAAGGGGCAGGAAGGGGAGGGAGAACCCACTGGTGTCACGAGAGAAGCACCCAGTGGGTTGTGTTCATCCTCCAAGACTTCACTTCACTTGTTCTACTTCTACTTTATGCCATTCCCACACAGAAAAATGATATTCACTGTGAACATAATGAATGCATGTCGAGAGCTAAGTATAAGTAAACATAGAAGGTTTTTTCTCTTAAGATACAGCAAAAATCACACAAACAGTGCAATAACTGGGAGAACAAGAGCTATAAGAGGAAATTCTAAAATACAGCTAATCCAAATGTTGCTATTTTTTGCAAAAATATTGGGCGTACAACACACAAAGAGAGTTCCTCAAATAACTTCAGTGCTTTTCTGACAGAATATTCTAAAGGGGAGTGACAAATAAACCACCTTTAAAATAGTATTTATCTGGGACAACTGATAATAAGTAGCAGAAAATACAATCTTCCTGTTACCAAATTATATTAGCCTAAATCTTCCCATAGATGTGACTGCTGAAGCTGCAATGGTTTGTTTTAAAATATCTGTGTGTATAGTTATTAATTATTTTGTAGGAAATTACAGATCTTCTGTTCAATAGCCTTTGATATATAATCCATTTATACAGGGTTAAATAAATCACAAAATTCCAACTTCAATGAAAATATGTAGATATATACGTAAATATGTGTCTAAAACATCCTGTATAGATAGACAGAATACTGGTTGCTAAATAGAGATTTAGTTCAGAGACAGATTTGATATTTTAGTCTTTTGCTCCTGCATAAGGCCTAGGAAGATAAATTTGATGCCATCTTCAGCTGGATTTAGAAAGACTCAAAGAATTGTTCTGGCATAACCCTTAAAGCTTAACTGTGTGTAACAACTTCGTATTCTTCACTTTGGCAAAAGTTACTTCTGCTTGCATGGATTTAGTGACACAGCAAAATGTCACTGATTCTTCTGCTTGTGTAAAGATCCAACATCTCAGAGAGAAAATGTGGCTGTGCTGGAGTCAGAATGAATTTTGCAGTATTTAAGCTTTATTCCTTGCATTTTCAAGTTAGGGCTGAAGACAAATGGCTGAGGCTTCTGACTAAGCCCTGGCTCGAGGGAAAAAGAGAAAGAAGCACTGATAGAATTTGCAAATCCTTCAGAACATTTTACCTTAGGCAGAGAAAGGAGTGGGTCCATTGGTAAAAAGATTCATCTTTGGAAACAGGTTTAAGCTCATTGAAGCGCACTGAAATTTTTCTAATGATTTATTTTAATGGTTTAAAATGGTTTTAATGATTTAAAATTATTTATCTTATAAAAGTTTTGGGTTCAATGGTATGATCTTAAAAAAATTCCTGACTATGTTTGACCCCAGAGGTGTGAAAAGATGCCTCACATTTCTCAAACAATCTCAGTAATGAAAAAACTGTGCACATCAGAAAGGCCAAAACATTTTTGTTTGACATACTCAAAGCAAACTTCCTCACTTTTGCATGGTGAGATGATATCCCTTGCCACTCCACCCACAATCAGCATGAATCAGTTTAAAAGAGGCTACACACACAACCAGATTTTTGGAAGGGGTCAACTGAAACTGAAACACTTTGGGTTTTTTGCACATCTCCAATGTATGAGCTGCATATTCAGCTGACACTGAGCAGCACGTTCAGCAGGAGAAAGTTAAAATGGAGAAAGAAAGAAAGAATGGCTTTCTGATCATGGTCCTTCCAGATCATTCCTGAAGCTTTCAGTGTCATTGTCTACACAGTACTTGCCTGCTTTGTCATTAAATGGGTGAATCAATCATCACAGATCCTGAATTCACTGAAAAAATATTGGTTAGTGGAGCTGTGCCAGCTCGGAAAAAAATGGCCCATTGACTTCTCCCTCTCAGTGACAAAGGGAAATGTTCTTT
The DNA here is from genome assembly GCA_024362935.1 of Setophaga petechia. Lineage (NCBI taxonomy): Eukaryota > Metazoa > Chordata > Aves > Passeriformes > Parulidae > Setophaga > Setophaga petechia. The sequence goes on along the minus strand of JANCRA010000001.1, from coordinate 1,528,526 downwards.
CAGTAAAAGGCAGAATTGATGGCCTTTTCTTGTTGATTATGAAGGTCAAAAGGCTGAAGGAAAAATACAGCAACTGGACAGAGAAAAACTATCCTGGCTGAAGAGCCCATGAACTGCCAGTGGCACCAAATGTTTTGTTTTGTTTGCTTTGACACCCTCAGTGAGGTTCACTGACCACCCCTCCAGCCTTATTCACCCCATCACCATAAAAATGTACTAATGGTGCTCACTCACCTCTTGCTCAAATACAATTTTAAGTGTGAGAGCCTCATTGTGATCCTTTGGATCAATAAAACACCCACAGCTCGTTTCCACACACCAGTGCAGAGGAGCAGGAGCAGGAGCCATTTCCCAGTCTGACCAGCTGGGATTTACTGCTGTGGGTGTACAGAGCCCCAGAATGGTTTGCGTTGGAAGGGACCCTAAATCTCATCTCATTCCCACCCCCTGCCATGGGCAGGGACATCTTCCACTCTCCCAGGATGCTCCAAGCCCCATCCAACCTGGCCTTGGACTCTTCCAGGGATCCAGGGGCAGCCACAGCTTCTCTGGGCACCTGTGCCAGGGCCTCACCACCCTCACAGGGAACAATTCCTCCCTTACATCCAATCTAAATCTACCCTCCTCTTCTTAAAGCCCTTGCCCCTTGTCCCCCCACATACCCATGAGCTGTTCATTGTCCTCCTAGTACATGAAGATAATTTATTTGGGCCTCCCTGTTCCACACTGAAGCAGGCAGCCCATCTCACAGAGCAGCAGTACACACATGCTGGTAGCCCATCTAAGACTGTATATTTTTTAAAATGTGTTGTAGAGCTTTTATCAGTTGTTTCCTTTCACATCCAGCTGCTTGATCTCTCTCCAGTGCTAGTCCTGTGCAGAAAGCCCTGCTCCATCCCAGCCAGGCTTCCTGGGAGCACAGAAACCAATCTTCTTAGGCAAATCAGTTTATGTGCAACTCTAAGCATGTGCTAATTTGAGCTGATTTATTGATGCCAGCCTCCTGCCCAGTGTGTGTGGCAGCAGCTGCCCTGCTTTAAAGGATTTATAATCTGCCAGTGGGGGTAAACCACTCTGCATCCTGACATCCCTTCCCTTTTCCAGGCTTTTCTTCTGTGCCAGTTCTTGGGCTCACTCATCTCAGGGACCACAATTGTGTCTAGCCTGGAGCAGGTTCCCCTGAGGGAGCTTGGAAATTCTGTTGGCACTCATCTCCCACTCCCCCAGCGCCCACACAGGGTCAGGCACAACTGAGCCCCTCATGTCTGAACAACTTTTCTATTCATTTTTCTCCCCTTGGGAGTTCACAGCTTGAGTAAGAGTTTATCTTTCATCTGGATGAAAAGAATTCCATCTGAATTTAGCAGCTTTTCTTACATCCAGCTTGTAATGGGGGTTTGATCCAAAAGCCTATGGCAGCTTTTCCAGTTTTTTCAAAGTGATTTGGATTGGGCTTTTAGCAACAGGATTCTCTTCTGATGAACATAATTGTCCCACAGAGGCTGATAAGGAGCACACAGCCAAATCCTCCCAGGCTGTCCCTGCCACTCACAAGTTAAGCTAGGTGGCCCTGTGAGTACATCTAAGAGAATGACAAGTGTGATGCATCATTTTTTACAAGTGCTGTGATACTGCAACCTACAGAAGGGTTATTTGAATCACCCCAGGTAAAAAAAACAGTCACTGATGGTGTGTTCTGATTTGGTGTGTTCTGATTTGGTGTGTTCTGACCCAGTAATTTCTTTCAGTAACCTCTTGATTCCCCTAGACTGCAGGAATCCCTAAGTAGAAACCAAGGATTCATTCAGCTCATGACATTCAGCCTTATTGTAAAATCCATCAGTATTTATGAGAATTATCCTGGAGATAAAGTGTCTCTGAAAGTTACTGCATGATAAACAGGTACACCTTGATTCAAAGACAATTTTTAAAGAGAGCTTACACATTCAAACACTTTTCTTTACAACAAAATACTTCAGGAAGATCAGTTGGCTGCTGGTTTTCTTGGAATAGGAAGCCAAAGAGAGAAAAGCACATTAAACTTTCTATTCATGCACAGGATGGCTTCCAGTCAACATTTGGATGCTGCAGCCCACAGCTCTGCATCATGGATTAATCACAGAATGGTTTGGTTGGAAGGGACCTAAAAGCACACCCAGTTCCACCCCTGCCATGGCAGGGACACCTTCCACTATCCCAGGGTGCTCCAAGCCCTGTCCAACCTGGCCTTGGGCACTGCCAGGGATCCAGGGGCAGCCACAGCTGCTCTGGGCACCCTGTGCCAGGGCCTCCCCACCCTCACAGTAAATATTTCTTCCCAATGTACCCTCTTTCATTTTAAGCTGAAACCTTATATAGGAACAACTGAGGGAGCTGGGGGTGCTCAGCCTGGAGAAAAGGAGACTCAGGGCTGCCCCCATCACTCTCACAGCTCCTGAAAGGTGCCTGTGCTCAGCTGGGGCTGGGCTCTGTCTGCAGCAGCACTGACACAACCAGAGCACACAGCCTCGAGCTGCACCAAGGGAAATACAGGAGGGATATCAGGGAAAAGTTTTGTATAGAAAGAGTGATAAAGTTCTGGAATGTTCTGCCTGGAGAGGTGGTGGAGTACCCATCCCTGGGTGTGTTTAACAAAGCCTGGATGTGGCACTGGGTACCAGGGTTTAGTTGAGGTGTTGGGGCTGGGTTGGACTCAATGATCCTGAAGGTCTCTTCCAACCTGGTCATTCTGTGAATTCTTTAAATCAATGACTTCTGTACACAGTCAATTTATTAAAGATTATGATACCCATTAGAGTAAAAGGAAACACATAAACATAACTAATTTTTAAAGAAGAAATTATCTTTCTTTCAAATTAATTCTACTTATTTCTTAAAAAAATAAAACCATTAAGAATTATAATTAGATTATTCAGCCACAGGACTGGTTGATCTAGATTGTAAATGTTCAGTCTTTCCAAGGGCACACATTCCCCTTGGGTTTACTTTTTTCTGAATTTCCTTCATATGTGCAATCTACTTTGAAGAGACCCTGGCCCTAGAGAACACCAGGCAATGTTCTTGGTGGGAAAGTGTCATATATCAATCAAGTGTCAGTAAGTAATGACATAATTCCTTCAACAAGCTGAAAAGAGGAATCCAAATCAAAGAGCAACCATGGCTTCCTCCAAGAGGAGGAAAGCTGAGTGTGCTGAGGACACCTGAAAATCAATCCTGTCATATCCAACTCCACAGAGCTCTCTATCCAATCATACTCCCCATTGCAGGGTGCCTTAAGGCTCCTGGGATTCTTTATTGAATCAAAGGAATTCTGTCCAGATCTTTGTGGGTGTCTGTCCAATGGGGCACAGCTGAGGAGATTTTTCAGGAGTATCTGCATCTTGCTGTATGACAGAAGCAGCAATAACAAAGTACCTGACAAACATGGATATCTCCCTGCTTTTTTTCTTCTTTCTAGATCCCTGTTTCTATCTCCAGGCACCCAAACCTGTTGATAATTCAGGTCATTTGCAATTGCAAATAGAAAACAACATCATAGACAGTATCTCTGTGTGCTGTAACTACAAAGACACAGGCACAGACCTAAAATCTATTCATCCTCAAGTTTAGGTCAACCAGAGCATAAATTGCATGGCATAAACTCTGCTGGCCTGTTTATCTGGGAAGCAGAACTTACAATTTCTGGCCCAAAGAAGAAGGCAAAAAAAGATAAAAAATATTTACATGACAAAAAAACCCACAGCAAAAAAACCCCAAAGCAAAGAAAACCAAACTTCAAAGTATCTTAAAAGTAGATGAAAACATTGTCAATTTACAATTATACAATATGTCATGCTAAATGCAAATAATGCTGAAGAAAAACTGCTTTGGCATGAGTCATTAAAGAGCCACAGCCCTATGAATCAGAGCCAGGGCTCTTCTTGCAGGCAAGAACAATTTCAGATTTTCCTGGCCATCCTTTTTCCAAAACAAATAGCTGTGAAATTCCTACTTCCATGACTTCAGATACTGTTGGATCTATGTTAACAGTAGAAAGTTGGTTTTATATTTTCTTTTACAGAGGCTGGACCATATAAAAAATCCCTTAAAAAAAAAAAACAACAAAGTGTTGATTCCATCTTGCCAATATATCGTCTGGTAGAGCTCATCCAATCTGAGTAAGCATGTAAGAGCTAAGCCATGCCAAGTAGTAGCTGGCACAGTTTTCTACCCTCCAGAGCAAGAATTAAACAAGGGCCAAGTTTTTCAACTCCTCAAGTTTCCAGTTTTGCTGCAGCTCTGTTTGCTGGGCAGAAAAACTGTGCCTGGCCCCTCAGAAATGTTTAAAAGCACTTCCATCAACTGTCCCCATGGTTTGATTAGTGGTATTTAAAGGTCTTTTGTAAAGAATAGTGTTATTTAAAGGTCTTTTAGAAACTTAAAAATATATATCTTCTTGTCAATTTGAGATGAAAATCATGCAAACCCACCAGTTTTATTACACATTACCAATACTCTGTGACCTTGCACTGTGAAGAATACTGACAGCTGTGTGTGCTAGGCTGGTAAATAATAGCTCTGGAAACTGAAAAATCATTCTTAGGAAAGCTCAAGTCTGATCTTAAAAAAGGAAACCCTCACATACACTTGATTCTACGTTCAGAGTGTGAGACATTCCCCAAATGTCGAGATGTTCCCCAAGTTTTGCACTAAAATGTTGAGAAGCCCAGTTAAAATCATGGCAGAGAAGGAAGAGTTAAGTGCAGCTCAATAAATATTATTGTCCCCAGCAGGAGGAAAGTAGGGCCAAGCATCACCTTGCCCAACAGCAGCTCCTGATCCCAGAATGGCTCAATTTCAGTCAGAGCTGCTGGTGACGCAAATTAATAAGGAGATGAATGAGTTGGCTGCTGCTAAAGGGTTGGCTTGTTTGTCAGCATGAATGCCTCGTAAGATTAAAAGATCTCATCCCCACTGAAGGCAGGAACTTTGTTATTATGAGTTACAGAAAGCACATGAGATCCCTTTCATTTTAATATAATACTGTGTTAATTCAAAATGAAGGATTTGGTTGATACACACGCACAGTTCAGCTTTTGATGTGCTGTTCAACATTATCTTCTGCTGTTGTTCATTTCTTCTTTTGTTGTGAAAAGAATAAATCCTGTATATCTGCTCAACCCTGCTCATCCTTATCGTCTTCTTTTTTTAACTTGTTTTTTTCTTGCTTTTCATGGGGTTTTTTTGGGTTTTTTTGCTTTTTTGGTTTGGTTTTGGAGGGGTTTTTTTGTTTGTTTTGGTTTTTTGTTTGTTTAGTTTTGTTTTTTAATCCTATCACATGTATTTATAGTGAATATTTTTTAATATTTTAATATTAATATTTTAAATACTTTTAATGTTTTAAAATCTTACTCCCTCCCCCCAAAGCTTTCATTTGGTTTCATGACTCTGTTTCCTGTCTCGCATTAACATCAGAGTTTGTCTGCAAAGACAGTGGCTCATCAAAATCACTTGGAGTAATTTCAATTTCACACTGATCACACAGATCTGAAACCTCTCCAAGCAGAGATTTTCATCATAACAGAAAATTTGGGCTCCTGTTGGGGTTGTTGATATTTCAGCTCTGTCTCTTGTTAGTTCTCGGAATGGATGTGTCATGGGAGCTTACCTACAAAATTGAATTGATTGCAACAACGATTCAGGATTAAACAAGATTATTGCATTTCCTTCCAAGTAACATTTTTTTTCCTTTTTTTCCATTTTTTCGCCCCTCTCTTCACTTGTACTTCAAAACCTGACCATTTTGAACAGTATAAAATCAGTTCCTGGTTTTGTCCCCCCATTCCACTGCTTCTTTTGCCCCTTTCCTGATGTTGTTTTTCTGTTATTAATTCTCTTGCAGCTGCACCTGAAGTCTTCAATCAAGACCATGGGAGTGGTGATGACAGTGGCAGTGCAGAGGTTGTGAAGCTTCCCCACAGCTCTCCAATTCAAAAACAAAGGCACAGAAAATGCAGCAGGAAGACAAAAAGGCATTTCTGGAAATCTGTGAATGTGTCTCAGCTCCTCTGAATTTTCTGGTCACACCCTGTTCATGTTTTTTGACTGTGTTGTTGTCCATACACTGATTTGAAAATGTCTTGTGCAGACTGTGGGATCACTGACAGAGATGAAACCTGGTTCTTTGCACATTTGGAGCCATTATAGGAATAAATATCATGAGTTATACACAGAACACAATAACTAAGGTGACTAAATTTTGTGATAAGGAAATATTCACTCCTTTCAACTACTCTGTAAAACTTTGCCAAGCCAATTCAATATATGATGGTGAAGTGTTTCTTCACAGATTTTCTTCATCATGGAAGAATATCAAATGCCTTAGGTGTTATGTACATAAATTCAACGTTTCTTCAGATTTTTCAGAAGCACTTTTGGTTAGCCTAAACCACTTTGGACATGTGTTCAATAAGACACATGTTGCATGTGGTGATGAATGATCTGAAATAGACTGTGATGTTTTGGTCACCAGAAACATGAATTTTTTAAGCAATCTCAATGATGCTACTTTTTAAAAAAGAAGACCCTGGATACCATGCATGAATATTAATTTCTCTTCTGAATAATGGGTCTAGCCTATAAGTTAGGTGTAACCTCCATGGCCTGTCCATGGCAGAAGGCAAATCTTGGTGACTTCCACTGGTCCCTCCCAGGCTGAGTGATTCGGAGTCTTGGGTGCTGAATTTATTCTTCAGCTCCTGCTCTTCCTCAGAAAAAAAAATTATCTCCATTTTTTTCTATCTCAGAACTTAATGCATGCTGCCAGGGTGCAGAATAAATGCCTGATTTTCCCTGAAAGGATTCAAAACTTTCTCTTTCTCCAGGAGAATGCACTGCACCAGATTATAAATATTCCAGGGTACAATGTGGAAAGGATATCCCTGACCTCTTCCTTTTGGGTTTGTTTTATTTCATAAATGCAATTAAAGATTAGACTGGAGGGAGAGGGAGGGAGAGAGAGAGAGAGAGTTTAAATCTCTAGCCTACGTGGTTCATGACTTCATCTGGGAAAATTCTGATTTGTGTTGTCTGCTCCAAGGAATGTTACTGTATTTTATACTGTATAGAGGTAAGAATAAAGACAGCAAGGAAAAATGTATTCTAATTTAAATCTTCAGACTTTTCCTCACTGTATTTTTATACAGTGTATCTCTACTGTATTTTTTTTTTTTGGTGAAATATGGGTAAATTCAGCCCCAAACACACTATAAAGCAGAATCTTATCCTTCCTGATATCCTTAATTTAGAATATCTGTCTACAAACATTCTGTTACAACATATTTTTTAATATGTGCTCTTCTTCTCCTTCATATTACCAGAATAATTTTCCAGCAACAATATCCTTAACCAACAACCAATTTTCAAAAAACATCCCAGCATTATCTGATTTCCCATTGAGAGACTGCTATGGTGCTTAATAATGAGGCTAACAGGAATATATTTTAATATGTATTTGCTACATATAACACCAAATATTGACATTTATATTCTTCAAAGATTAAAGAAAAATAGATAAAATCAGGAAGAAGATGCATCAGCTCAGGCTGCAGACTGGGAGATATTTGTCCTATAAAAAACAGCAGAAAACACACAGGGAGCCATACGTTGTTTCCAAGGGGGAAAGTAAGCAGCTCTTAAAATGCTGGCACAAAGCTCTCTTCTTTCTAATTTTCACACTCCTCTCATCTTTTAGAAAATATTGCACTAGGAAATGCTGGACTTACTTAAAAAAACATTGCAGTAGTGCTAATCCTGGCCTCCTTAGCTGCAGAAAGGCTGGAAAAAGTAAAACTCTTCTCACAAGATGGAACATGCTTTACTCATCTATTTGCTCATCAAGCTTAATTTATCCTTGGAAGAGTTGATGCAAAGTTCATTTTCATCTCAAAACAATCTTGACAGGCAGGAAAAATCATAATAATTTTTTTTTTAATTCTCCTGCTTCTCATCTAAGTTCAAACATTTTGATGTTTTTGTCATCATGCTTTAACTCCTTATTTTAAAAAAATGTTAATTCCTCACCTGCTTTGCATTAGGACTCATATCTCCTAATTTATACACCTTCACACCTGACCAAGACACCTCTGGGTCCTTTTTATTTTTTCTGTCAAAGGCAAAAATAACTATTTTAGAGTTTGATCTTCTTGCCCAAAGGTAGTTGCCAGCTTTAGGACGCAACGAGCAGCACCCTACAGTCACTTGCTTTTTTCTTTTACTAAAAGAGGAGCCTTCAGTGCCTCACTGCAATAATTTAAATATCTGCACTGTAGAGTTTGGTCAGGCAACCTCACCCCTGAAATCAGCCTTGGCCAATGCTCAGGTCATTCAACAAAAGACTGGAGAATATCTGAATCTATCAATAGCTTCCTTTTCCCAAAATACACCAGGTTTATTTTTGAGGAGGACCAAATCTCAGCAGAACCAATCCCAGTGATGCCAGCAATTGTTCACCTCCCCCAGGAACACGAGGCAACAGCAGCCCCCACCTTCCCACAGTGCACAGGAATATCCAGAACCTTCCACCAGAGGACAAACCAGCCCCCAGCACAGGACAGGGAGGGAATTCTCTTCAGAGCCTCTTTTTATCCCCAGTGTTATTTATTACTCCTCATTTTACATCAGCTCACTTGGAGGGTGTACCTCCCTCAATTTGCTTTACACAGGCATTTAATCTATTTCCACCTATTTCCACTTCTCTCCACCAAAACAAACCCTCAGGTGGCACTTGGGGACATGGGTTTGTGGAGGACTCAGCAGTGCCAGGTTAAGGGTTGGATTTAATTAATTTAGAGGGCTTTTCCAGCCTAAATGAATTCACATATTCACATGTCTACTAGAATATGTGAATATTCTAATAGACACAATAGAATATTGTGTCTATTCTGTCTATTCAACAGACACAATCTATTGAATGTGTCTCATGTTTAAAAACCTGGCTGTAAGAATATGGAGGTTTATTTCAATTTTTTCCTCCCTGTGTACTCCTTGTATCCACCAAAAAGCTGAGCAGAGCAGTCTGCTGTGCTCAAGGCTTAATCCTGTTCCATTGCTGCAGCACAAGTGTAGGATTTTCATAATTATGCAGAACACAAACCAGCCAGAAGAGTTCTTTCTGTGGTCAAAAGTTGGAGCTACAAATTGCAGGGGAATGCAAAGAGTGACTGTTTAATGGAAACTTAAAGCTCTAATAGCAGGTCACAAAACTTCTTCCAGCATAACTGGAATTTTGTTGTCACACAAAATTGCCCAAACAATTATGACACTGTCAGGACAAGTGGTGTTGTCAGAGTAGGACAGAAAATTTAGTGGTTTTCACTTTTCCACTCATGTCAGTCATTGATTTTTTTCCTTCCCCTCTTATCAGCTTCTCTCTAGTGACCTATTTATTAGATAAACAAGATTCCTCTCCTTTAACTTTTTCTTTCTTTTATTGTCTGTGATTATTAGAGAAGCACTTGTTTCCAGTCACAGTCACTGTTTGAGCAGTCTCTCAGCTAAACACTGTGGTTAACCCTCTTTATATTACAGTGATTTTACACATGTCAGAAATGCCAATAAAACACAAACAGGTAGCTACAAGCTTCTGTCTAATTTATCACATGCTGTATCCACACTGTAAAAGGTGATTTTCCCTGTGAGGGCTGGAAACTGGGAAGCTGATGACATTTAAAGAGGAGGTTGTGTTTTCTGGGAGGGATGTGCTTCCAAATTGGAAATGTTGGTAACTGAGACCTCTGAAGATATGCAAGGAGATTATGTGCTCATAGACTGTCGGCTTCAATTAGAAAAAGATTTTATTATATCTAAAATATCTAAATTCAGCAAATAATCCCTTCAGGATCTCATCTAAAAGACCCATTCTATCTTTGAGCCAGCAAAGGTATTATTAGATTTTTCAATCCAAACTGAAGTCCTATCTTAGGTGATTTAAACATCTTCAAAAGCACAATTCCTAGAAATTAAATATCAAGTAGTTTGCATGGTCAAATGATTTGCAAAGGCAGAGACAGGAGCTGTGAGACATGGAAGATCTGTTGGAAGAGTGTGAAAGGCTAAGGGGCATCAAGAGTCCTTGGGGCTGTTGGAGAGAAGGGAGACATTGCCAGGAGGGGGAGATTTGACCACTGCATCCTGATTTTCACACCACCTGCCCACATGCCTGCAGCAGTGCTGGATCAGGGTTTTTACACTGCTCATCCTCTCAAAAACTCCACCTGCATGAGCTGCACCTCAGGGAGCTCCTTCAGCCCTTCTGCAGCCCCTGACACCAGTGCTGAGTCATGACCCAAAGCCTTGGCCAAGTCTTCATAAATTGTCCTCAAGATCCTGGTCATAAACACCCCCAGTTTCAACTGTCACTGCCCAAGAAATATAAAAATACCAAAAAACCCATCAGCAACAGCAGTAATTATGTACACAGGGTGTATTTCACCTGAGGACACGCTGATGTCTCCCAGCCATCCTCCTTCAGCATCTCTGGACTGTGACATTTTACTCCCTCATTCACAAATAAATTAAGAATCAGCGCTGTGCACAGGATGTTAAAAGCAGCTCTGCTGAGAAGAGATTCCTCTGTGAAATTTCCCTGCCAACACACAATTGCAACCCAAACACTGATAGCACTGGTAGACAGCAGAACCATGGCCTGGCTAGATAAACTAAGATTAAATGGAAACCAGTGACTTGAAGCTAATGGGACTTGGAGTCACTGCTTAACTGGCAGAGCCCTCAGCATCCTGAAGATTCAACTAGAGGACTGATATTGATTCCTTAAAATGAATACCAGTAATAAAAAAATAAAATATATTAAAAAAAAAAGTGTACAAGCAATGAGACAGGATAGGAAGCGGGGGTGGAGCAGATGGGGGATATGGTGGAGAGAGACCATCTTGAGCAAGAACAGGCAGTTCTGAGGAAGGGGAATGCTAAATTATCCATCTTCAGCTAGTCTGTGATGTCTGATAGATGTTTCCCGAGAGTTATGCAACTCAGTAATTGCTGTTATTTTTTTTTTCTGGTTCCACGCTGATTTTTATTAAACCATTCAGCAAATGCTAATTTCAGAGCCGCTTGTCCAATTAGTCACGACACTTCACGGGTATCTCTGCTAGTGAGCAGATCCTTCAGCCTTTGCTCATCCTCAGCAGTGCTGTTACCTCCCAAAACAAGGCCTGGTGCCTCCCAAGGCAAAGCTGCTAGGATCTGCCTCTGACATTGCACCATGCACAAGCCATTTGCTTAGCCTTGGGGTCAGTTTCAAAAAAGATGGTTCTTGTACGTGATACTCATCATAGAAAATAGGCAAATTATCCACCAATCTAACTTTTGACAGATGAAACAAACATCTTTGTTTATAACACTTAGAGAAATAATATATTTTCAGGGAAAGGGAAATAAGAAATTAGTACTTTTCTACATTAACTAATTTAGATGTGGCTGTTACCAATATGCCGCGTTCCTTCTGAAAGCTGAAAAAACCCCTTACTAATTCTAACTGCCAAAAAACCCCATCCCAAAACCCTTTTTTGCCAAATTCTTGAAAGCAAAATATTTTTTGAAAAAGGAACTGTTCAATTGAACACTCTCAAACAGCACTATTAAGTCTGATAGCAGCATGCAATTCAATCTTGTTTTGCAGGTAGATATTGCACACAAGAATGATGACTTAATTGGCATAAAGAGAATGTCTAATCTAGTGTAAGTTTTAGTAATTCCTAGTTTATTGAATTGAGCAGTGAACATTAATTTCTTTATTCTACTTTTATGATGCATGATACTGTAGAAATGGCAATTTATGATATTTCAGTTTCTGCCGTCTGTACTGTTTGTAATGTATCTGACCTCAATTTATTTATCTGTAAAGCAAAAGGAATGGTTCTGCTTCTTTTCTCCTTTTTGTAAAAAATATTATTCCACTGATAAGAAGTGTTATATAGGAATACCTGTTAGAGAATTTTCTGTACAATTGCATTTTAATTATGAAAATATCACCATTATTATTTGCAATTATTCCAGGAAAGGATTATTTTCACAAGCACGTTGGATACACAAAATCCCAGGGATATGAAGTACGTCTTCCTTCACAAAAACCCCTCAACATAATTTCCAGTAGTTGATCAGAGGATAAAGTTTATACCTCCATTACTTCCTGACTCAGCTTTGTTCCTTTCCACATCACAAGAATGTGGAAGCTGCCCCTGCCCATGGCAAGGGATGGGACCTGGATGATCTTTAAGGTCCCTTCCTACCCAACCCATTCCATGATTCTGTGAAGAATGACCTGAGACAGGAACTTGCATTTCTCAGGGACACAAAGCCGGGTGCTCAGCTTTACACAGAAGCTGCTAATACACAAACTTTGTGTCTGCATTGATGTTTTGCTCTGGGATTTCGTGGAGGCCTGCACACTAAAATAGACAAAGACTTGGAGTTCGGTCAGTGACTCCTTCCAGGGTTCAAAATGTTGGAAATTGTGTTTTCTTGAGTAAAACTCTTTGTTCAATTTTTTTCCTCTTTCTTTCCAGTTGAAAGAAGAAATTCTGAACAATGTTCAAATCACTTTAGTCAGAAAAAGAAATTTCTTTTCCCAGGGTAACACAACTCTCAAAAGCAAGCTTTCCCCATAACATCTCATGGAAAAAGTGGTCCAGTTTTACAGTTATCTGATTTCTTGGGGTTCAGGACAGACAGGAAGATAATTGCCTGTGTTTCTCACCTCATCCACAGAGCAGGAAGGACAGTGCTCACTTAATCAGCTGCCATTTGACACTCATCTTCCAGTTTAGTGGCCTGTCCTGTATTTGCTCTGCCCTAGTCAACTCCAGCTTCAAAAATACATTTATTAATTTCTTCCTGAACCTTCTAGTGTGCTCATCACTTCAAACACCAACTACTTCATAAATATTAATTGAATTACCCTTGCTGGGTAGTTTACCAAGAGGGAGTTGAAGCACAAAGAAATTAAAATCAAATAAATGCAAATAATAAGGATTGTCCAGCCTGGAAGACCTAGAGTGTTTTTTTAAGGGACTTATCCCTATATCCTGGATTGGCTTTTTTCCCAAGCACGGACTCAGTGGCTTTGGCTGCTACAGACTCCTGCCAGTCACCAGGTGGGATGTGAAGGTGAGAGACCTGGAGGTGAGGGATGCTCAGTTAATGACCATTTGTGCAAAGTTTGGTTTAAATGACTGGCTGGGCATCACCTAATTGAAGGCAGGGGAGAAAATCTCATTTATTCCCTGCCTCACCATGAGGATGTGTCCCCTCCCTGCTGTCCCTGGGCTTGCTCAGCCCAGCTGCTGACAGGAAGAGAGGATAAAGTCTGACAGACAACATCCTCTGGATGCAGCCATGGTGTATTCCCAGAATTCCATCACACTTGTGGATTAAGACAGAATGTTATTGGAAAAAAATGTCTGTGCTTAAGTAATTAAAAACTGTCCCATAGTTTAGACTAACCTGGGAACAGAAATTTGGCCGTGCAGGTAGCAGAGTCAGACATTTTAACTATGAGTTTTGCCTGATTTTGCCATGCTAAAGATGGGCTGTCAGTAATGCTCTGTCTGCCCTGTGATTGCCTCCTTGGCACTCACTCATCACACTCCATTTCCCTCAGAAATATTGCTCAGCTGACAGGCTCTGCTATCCTTCCATTGTCCTATTTACTTTTCTTTGAGCAATATTTAATTTGAGGAGTTGGCAGAGTGTGGACACCTATGAGCAAATCATCCTAAACTGCCTCCATCACCAACAAGTGAGAAAGAGGCATTTCCCAGGGCTCAGTTAATCTCACATATTTCATGATTATGTGTGAGGATGTAATGAACTGGAGCTCAGCTGCACCCAGCAGTGTCATCTTTGACTGCAAGATTTACGTGTCCCCCATTAGCCCAGATGAATGTGGGTGATTTCCAATCCCAGAAAAAAAATAAATCTGAAGACACAGCAATCCCCTGTGTCCCTGCATCCACATCCTTCAAATGGAGAGAGGGTTGGTATTTAGCTAAACCAATATTTAGATAAACCAAGTAACTACAAACACATCAGCCTGACAGTGGTTACGAGGAAAATAATGGTTGACACAAGATATAGCAGATATATAAAGACCTAAAAAGACCTAAAACAAGATGGTATAAATCACATTTTCTTTTGAAAGTGATCCTATCAAGCTAATTTAATGCCTCCTTTCAGGAAATTGCACATTATTAAAGTGTATGGTGTCACTTTTGCAAACTGAGATTGCTACAAGGCATTTTTTATGCCATCACACACCATTTGGGCTAAAAAAAAAACAAACCTGAATAATCTCTAACTCATAGTAAGAATATATAGCAATCAATAAAACAAGAGGAACCAGCATCAGGTTCTGCAGAGGTTGGATATTTGGGAAAAATAAAATAGGTTTAGGTTGAATATTTGGGAAAAATCCTTCACAAAAAGGGTTGGCATTGGCAGAGCTGACCAGGACAGTTTGGAGTCCCCATCCCTGGAAGGACTCAAAGCCCTGTGGATGTGGCACTTGGGGACAGGGCTCAGTGGTGGCCTTGGCAGTGCTGGGGAACAGTTGGACTTGATGATCTCAGAGGGCTTTTCCAGTCTATGATTCTGTGATACAAATGGGACAGAATTAGTCCAGACTTTTTTTCTCAGCTCAGAAACATAGAGAATAGAAAATGTTACTCTTGGAAGGATACACTTTGGCAAAAAGGCCAGCATCCAAAAAAGAGCCCTTTTTAAACAGGTACACCAGGCAAGTGTGTCACATTCACATTTTCTGAAAAAATCCCTTCACCCAGGATTTTTCTCCTGGGAAGCTGAGAGGCCTCAGAGAAAAGGAAAACAATTCTTATCTCATTTGCTTCTCCTGCGTTGTGCTCATGTGGAATGTGTTTGGAGATTGTTCACCCACAGGTGATTGTTCCATTGGATTCTGCTGGGAGTTGTTTTCACTCTTTGGCCAATCAGGGCCAAGCTGTGTCAGGACTCTGGAGAGAGTCAGGAGTTTTCATTATTATCTTTTTGGCCTTCTCTAAGTATCCTTTCTGTATTTTTAGTATGCTATAGTTTGATATTCTTAAATGTAATATAGTATCATAAAATAATAAATTAGCCTTCTGAGAACATGGAGTCAGATTCCCCATTCCTTCCTGCCATGGGGGTTCCAGCAAATACAATAAAAGTGTTCCAGTATGCAAAACCTGGTAAGTCCTGCCTAAAATACTGAGTGAAGAATGCAGAAACCATCCTGGTTTTAAAATCCTACCAGGTAATAACTTAAAAGACCTTAAAAAGATTAACTACTGATGACAGTGTAGCTATCCTGGCTTAAATCAGATGATGATGTCCTTCGTGGAGAAGTCTCTGATTCTCTTCAAAATACATCTAGCTGGAACTATATTTTGTTAATTTTTTTTTTCTCACAGGAAAAAAAAAGTTTGTTTGTTTGTTTTCCAAAGAAAGCTTTGTTTGATTTAAAGTTTGACAGCAGGAAGATCAGTTACTAAGTGTAACCCTTCAAAGCCTCAGTATATATTTTTCTTATTGCAAGTGGAAAAAAATTTAACATTTTGGGAAACTCTAATTATTGGACTATCCTTCCTAAATTATATGCTAAGAAAATATTTATGAAATAATGTAACAAATATTTTTCCTCTCAAAGTAAATACTGACAATTTCCTTGCCAAGTCTGCTTGAAAATGTTGCAATTCAAAGCAGGTAATATTTTAATAACATATTCATATTTTAAAAACATTTATCTTGTATTTATTTAAGGTGGAACTGACAGGAGAGAGGGAGGATTTTATTTAAAGACACACCATCAAAATAAAGGATTTTGCTGTCAGTTATAGAAAGATATAACAGGAAGTTGTGGAGCACAGAAATCCTGCCAGCCTTGGATATATTCTATAAACTGAACCCTTCACCTCTAGCTATTAAAATATTATGGCAAATTTATTCTTCATTTCTATGACAGAGGTGTTCACATGGTGCATCATTTGAATAATATCTTGTCCTTCTTCAGAAAAATTACCATCCAGGCTCTGTCCAACAGGGCCAGAGGTTGTCAGACAGAGACCAGAGCTGCCAGGGGCTGTTTTGGGCATGGAGCATCACAAGTCATCTCTGACTGTGCTGGGAACACAAGAGCCTCCTCAATTTGCTCTGAAGTGCTTTAAAATACAGAAACCTGATGGTTGCCAGGCTTCATTTTCTCCACCTGTCTGCATTTTCCCCCTGTTTGACATTTAACAGTGTTGATGTCAAGGTGCTCTCTGTTTCAGGGGTTATTCTTAAATGTTCCAACTTGAACACAGACAGGAGCTCATTGGTAACACAGATCTCTGATTTCCTTCTTATTTTTATGCTCAGAGCCATCAGCTCTGTGCCTTGTACTTGTGGCATGCTTGAGAGAGTTAAGTTTAAATGCCTGCAGCAAGGCCTTAGAGTGGAATCAGAAGTCTTGGTGGAGCCACAGTGCAATAATAAAAAGATACACACAAGAACAGCTGTAGCCAATATTAAACACTCAGCCATCAATTATTGATGAAATCTGCTCCTTGTGCCTGCATGAGAATGCTTTTTAGGATCTTATTATTTAGAATTCTTAGTAAGGCTTTGTCAAATAAATACAGCTTCCAGCAGTCTGAGTACCTCAGCAGCTTCAGGTTGTTTAATATTTGGGAATTTTTTTAGCTTATCCAAACTCACTGACTCAAATAATCTGCTGCTAAAACCAAAACTGTGAATACAGGACCATATTCACAGAACCATAAAACATGGAATGGTTTGGGTTGGAAGGGACCTTAAAGATCAGTTTGTTTCACCCCTGCCATGGGCAGGGACACCTTCCACCATGCCAGGCTGCTCCAAGCCCTGTCCAACCTGGCCTTGGGCACTTCCAGGGATCCAGGGGCAGCCACAGCTTCTCTGGGCAATCTTTGTCTCACCACCCCCCCAGTAAAGAGTTTCCAGAGAACATAGAAATTAAATATATCCTGCTTCAGCCTAAAGCCATTCCCCCCTGCCCAAAGTCCTTCTTCAGCTCTCTCAGAGCCCCTTTGGGCACTCGAAGCTGCTGGAAGCTCTTCCCAGGGCTTTCTCTTCCCCAAACTTGCTTCAAAACATAGTCTCACAAATTGGTGTGTAGAAGCCTACAAACTGTAAAAAATTAAATGTGTGTGTATGTGTGTATATATATATATATATATATATATATATACACAGAGACAAAATTGTGGATTAATCACATCTGCATAACTCCAGTTAAATTCCAGTGATTTCCCCTTTCCTCTGGCGAGGAGCACAACAGCAGGCCTGAGTCACTTCTCAAGCAGTTCCACACTGGAAGAACCCAAAAGGCTCCAGGCTCACGGAGCTGGTGATCCTTTAAAGGCACTCACTGAGCACCCTGCCAGTGAAAAAGGCAGAGCAAGCACTTGGATCCCGCTCTGCACGCCAGGGATCTGTGCCGTGGAGTCCTTCAGCTACTCCCACCCAGCAGCTCCCACCCCCTCGCTGCAGGGCTCCCTTGGCACCATCCCTGTGAGTCACCAGGGTGCTGCACTCGCTCCACCCAACAGCCAACCATTCCAGGGGCCGGGCATTGCCACAGCCCCTGTCCATGGTGCTGAAGGAAAATCCGCGCTAGCATTTTCAATTTTACACCAAAAAGAAAATAACCCAAAAAAACCCCCACAAACAAATAAAAAATCCCAACAAAAACAACAAAAAAACCCCCAAACCCTCCCAAAATTAAAAAAAAAAAAACAACAAAAAAACCCCACCAAAACAAACAAAAAAAAATTCCCAAAACCAACAAAACAAAAAACCCCACCAAAACAAACAAAAAATCCCCAAAACCAACAAAACAAAAAACCCCAAAAACAAACAAACAAAAACCCAAAAAACAAACAAACAAACAAACCACAAAAAAAAAAAAAAAAAAAAAAAAACCACAACCCAAACCCCAACCAAACCCAAAAATAATCCATTAAAACAACAGCAGCATTCCAAAGCGGTAATCAGCTGGCACTGATAGGTTTTGGTTGGGTTGAAGTAAAGTAAGATTCCCTTCCCTTATTTTAAACAAAGCAAAACAAAAAGACCCTGTGGAAAACATGACCTTCCTAGTACAAATTTCAACTGGGGTCAAATCACTACTGCTGGAGAAAACAGATGTGCAAGAAGAAAATCTTTATTCAATATCAGTGCATTGCAAGCTAAGCTAAGTTATGACTGAAGGGTCATTTTGGCAAAATAATTATAATCAATTTATGATAAAGAGAGGGTGTTTTGAACTGTCTCCTGTTTCATTTGTGTACATAAGGGATATAAAGTCACTTTAATGTTACTGCACAGGGCAAGAATCCACAGTTCTGAGGAACTGGTATTACAAAATGACACACAGTTTCTTACCAGAACCTCAGACAAAGATAATTACAATAAAAGATTTTTCTGACAATTAAAAAAATATTAATATAAACTCCTGATGAAATTCTTCACAAGGGGCCTCACCATTGGTGATATGACTCACTGCTTCAGTATTATCCATATTTTACTGGTGTCTTATCTGCCAATATATGGATTTTAATAGAGAATTAACTGCAGATAGAAGATTTTGCATAGCATACTTATGAAGCTCCTATTCATTGATACACATTCATGACCTCAGGAGTGAAGCTCCTGCAATTCCTCCACCACTTATTGTCAAGTCTAAATTGGTTTCTGAAGCTTCCAGGGAGAGAGCT
This sequence comes from Setophaga petechia, assembly GCA_024362935.1. Lineage (NCBI taxonomy): Eukaryota > Metazoa > Chordata > Aves > Passeriformes > Parulidae > Setophaga > Setophaga petechia. The sequence goes on along the minus strand of JANCRA010000001.1, from coordinate 1,509,738 downwards.
TCTGTGTTCAAGTGGCCTCCTACAGACACGGTGTCAGATCAGGCAGGTTAATGAGACAGGCAGCCAGAAGTGAGAATAAAGAGAATAAAGGCAGAGCAAAGAGGTTAACAAAGCCTCACTGAGCCTGTGCTGCTCCTGGGCCCTCCCCAGCCCCAGCCCTCAGGGCACTGCAGGCAGAGATTTCATCTGTCAGGCACCAGGAAAAACCTCCACACCTGATCATGGAAATCAGCCCCAAAACTCCCCCATGCAGTGCAGAATTTCTGAGTATCTGAGTAAATTCTTTCAGTTTATCATCCAAAAGGAACATTTTGCTTCTGACAAATAATGCCTTGGCGATGGTCTGGGATGGCCCTGCCTTTGGACAACCCTAATTCACACACCTGAGACACAGAGCTGCACATCCCCACCCTACAGCACCTGGGCCAGAGCATCCCCAGCCAGCTTGGAATAGGCAGAGATTTCCTGGGAAAAGTGGTGGGGGAAGGAGATGATCCCTGGGGAAATGGAAATTGGGCTCCAGAACAGAGCCAGAGAGGGGAAACACAAGGGAGGGAGCACAAAGTGCAGATAAGGAAATCTGAGAGGTGCAGGCACTGAAGCAAATGGGAAAGGAGATTCTCTGAGGGGAGTTTCCTGCCAGAAAACCATCAGTGACTGATGGAAACCAAGCCTGCATTCAAGGAACCAGCTGGGATTGAACAGCTGCCTTTGTCCCCTGCACTTCCTGGGGTTATTATGGCTATCCTCTTTCCTCAAGACATTTGTGCATTTTAGTTCAGAAATATTATGGCATAATGAATCTTGACTTTTACAGTTCTTTTAATCTCCTTATAAAAGATTAGTGTAGAGAAAAATCATGTCTTTTCTGTGTTGAAACCCTGGATAACTTTTCCAGCCATTGTAAAATGCTGCTTATCAGGGATTTACCTGCTCAGAAAATTCTGTGGGGCCATTTTACAGCTTCTGGTTTCAGCTGCAGCTCAGGCACAGCCAGTTTGGTTATCTCCAAGTCCTGTTCTGTGGCACAAACCAGAAAACAAATCAAAAAACAACACAGGCAATACAGAGGCCTGGACCCATCTGAGTAGTCTGAGGTGAGGATCAATGAGAATTCTGAAACCATTAAAACCTCTGTGAGATGGATGCACTCAGCCCAAACCTTCTCTTGCAGAAATGTGTGATAAAGGATAAAGCTGTTTGACAACATTTCCTCTCTCCCAGGACACTGAAAAACCTTCCTGATGCCATCACAGTGGGGAAAATGCCCACCAAGTGAGGTTAACATAAAAATGATGCTTCTTCCTGAACACAAAATGCTGAGGAGGTACAAGAAAAAAAAAATCATAAAATAATCAGCACTGAATTATTTCTTTAAGCAAGAACAGAGCTTTCAATATCTTGACTGCAAACCTAAAATCCCACAGCTTTGGAAGGAATAAGAAGAAAGTGAAAGCAGAAAATGAAAGAGCAAGGTGCTCTGTAGGATTGAATTAATAATGTAGAAAAACCTCCCAAGTAAGAAACACCAACCCTGAAAGGAAAAATAAAATGTCACTGCAATCTAAAATACTTCATCAATAATAGATGCAATTGACTCTGAATGAGGTCTGCTGGCTCATTTTTTCCTGTAGAAGTGCTGTAAATGCAGGTTACCTCCTGCAAGCTGCCCTTGTCACACACGAGAGAGAGATTCTGCTGCTCAGCTCCCAGAATCTGAGGGGCATTTGCAGATCCTGCCATCACCCCTGAGCCCCAAAATAAAAAAAAATAAAATATAAAAAATAAAATAAAAATAAAAATAAAAATAAATAAGAAATAAAATAATAAAAATTTAAAAAATTTAAAATTAAAAATAGTAAAATAAACATAAAATAATAAAAATTAAAATATTTAAAATAATAAAAATTTAAAATAATAAAAATAAAAATAATATTAAAATAATATAAAATAATAAAGATAAAATAAAATAATAAAAATAAAAACAAAATAAAATAATAAAAATAAAGATAAAATAAAATAATAAAAATAAAAGAAAATTTTAAAATAGAATAAAAAACATAAAATAATTAAAATTTTTAAAATTAGAAAATAAATAAATAAGATAAAAAACCAAAATAATTAAAAAATAAAAAATCCTAATTTTTTAAAGTAAAAAATTTTAAAAAATAAAATTAAAAAAAAAATAAAAGAGATAAATGTGAATCTCTCCCTTGGAAAGAACCTTACCTTGCCCACACCCTCACAGGCAGGAACCCCCCTCCACTCAGCTGGGGAAGCTCCATGGGAACAATTAAACTCAATGGGAGGCTCAGCTCCCCATAAATATCTGTATTTATCACAACCAAGGCCCAGGGAAGCAAAGGGCAGTGTGCCCACATCAGCTGCAGCCTTTCCGTGTCTCTTTTGAAGTTTAATTGATGCCCTCTTTTCCCAATCAGCTGCACCAAGGCAATCAGCCTTGACGGGGAGGGCATTAGCAGGAGACAGTTTGGTATGACCAACACATGATGCTCTACAGGTCAATTAACAAACCATATTCTCAGGGAGAGATTTTTGGGAGTAAAACCAGGATAAATTCTAAATTAACAGGCTTTAGAGCTGCCTTGGTAATTTTCTCTCTCTTTCTCTCCCCCCCTGCCCCCCCAAGTTTGAAAGGCATTTGAGGAGATCAAGGAAAAAAAAAATGTAATTTAAGGAGTTTTGCTTCACATTTTTATTAAACCAAGGCAGTAGTTTCCTAAATGGAAACAAACACCAGTCTTTCACAGTTTATTTGAGTCTGAAAGCAGATCTGTGCTCTACCTTTCCATAGTGAGGGGAGGGACCAAAAGATCCTTGTGCCTGGCTGTGCACAATTAAATGATCTGGGGACAGGAGTCAAGCTAATTTATAAATTCTCCATGCCTGGCCAATACAATCCCAGTGTGAAAACCTTTATCCATGAAATCAGCATACATATACTGTTTAATTTCAGACTGAGACTTAAAATCCCCCAAAATCCACAAAATTTGAATCTGGAAGATGTAACAGTTTCCCTGTGAAGGATGGTGACCACGGAGTGCAGCCCTTTCAGGAGGGGAGTTGCAGGTGTTGTGTGTTGTGTTTGTGGTATAATATTGGTAGATTTGATATCTGGAAAAATCAAGAGAAAACTAAATATATATCAGGGTGCTCTTTTTTTGTTTTTCTTTTTTTGAATCTTCCTGAGTGGTTTCTATTGACTTGTGCTTTATTGGAAAAAACCACAAAACACCACAGATCATTTATTTTTCATAAAATTCTTAGGAATCACACAATAAAAATTAGCTGAGGAAATTGATGATGATAAAGCAAGATGCTGTAAAAATATATATCTCTAAATGCAACCCACAACAGTACAAAAAATACTTTTCCCGATGAAATATCTCTAGAAAATTATCAGAGATTACTGGTTTACATGTGAGTACCTGTGTGGATGGAGACTTAGACCAATTTAGCTTTGTTTTTCTTACCATCAACTTGTTTGGACTCAGTGAGAGTCTCCAATATTTGTGCCTTATTCAGGGCACACAGTGGCCAGTGGTTTAGGTCTCTTTTAGTCTGAAAATTTATATAAAATTTCTACAGACTTGTAAATTTAAAAAAAAAATATTTTCTTCTTTTATTTACAGCATATATTAACACAAACTGGGATGGGAAACCCTTATCCTTGTGCTGGACAAGCACAATATGCTCATCTGACTGCAATTTCACCATGAAAAGTCCTTGGAATGATTAAAAGGAGTGAACAGAGACATTGAAGATCAATCAAACCCCCATGTTTCCTACATTCCTTTTTAAGAACTATTAAAATTTAAATTATACAGGCTCCATACACTTTTACATCTCTCTAAAATTTAACAATCAAATAAGTTTTGTTGAAATAAATACATATCTAAAGTTATTTTAACCTATTTTTTCACTTATTTCCAAGGAATTAGTCATAGAACTTCAGGATGACAATACCTGATCATGCCCTGTTTTATTTCAGGATTTGTTTTTTGAGGCTTCTTTCCAGAGTGTTTTCCAGTGCAAAATTTTTTTTCTCCTCCTCCTCCCAAAGATCCTAATTTGAAAATTTTCAAGGTACAAAGTGTAATTGCTTTCACACAAATGCTGTCACAGAGATATGAACTGGAACACATTTTCATGATTCTTTTAAAAGCAAAGAAATTTTTAAAGGATTGATTTGTGCAAAAAATCAAATCCCAGCCCTAGAATTTTAGTGGGTGAAATAGAAATCAATCCCCTTCAATCAGGAGAGATGCTTCCAGCTTCTTCAGGCTGAGGTGATGGAAGTTTATTCATAAAAGAGAAAGAAAAGGTAGAAGTGGATAATTTAAAACAGGAAGGATGATATAAGGAAATAAAGAAAGAGAAAAGGCAACTGGAAGGGTTTATCCAATACAATTTTTATGATTCTAGGAAATAGCTATGATTTATGAACTTTTATCACTTCTTCCAGCAGAGAAGTCTTTCATGCATCCATGCAAAATAGGAGCTCAGATAGAAACTGTTTTTTTTTTCCCACAATCACTTGACAAAGTCACTGTTGTAGGTAAAAGGAAAAGGAAAGATTATTTCTAGGAGCAGCAGAAGCACTTGAAGATGCACACACTGAGAAAAGCTAAAATCTCTTCCTGTGGACTGTGACTCATGCTCAGTGCACAACAAAGCTGATGTTTGAGATACCTGCAGCACACCCTGTGCCCTCTGGCAGGGACTTTTCCCACTAATCCACACAAACACAACCCTGTGCTTTACACTGCTCCCAGTGACAGGCATCTCCCACAGCGTGTGGGGGATTTTTGAGACATCACTTCCAGCAAAGGGAGATCATAAATCTTTGCCCTTTGCTCCCCAAATCCAGAGAATTGTGTGAGCACCCAAGTCAGGTTAGATCAGGGCACTGGGGAAAGCTGGAGGAGCTTTTCTTCCCAGGATAATAAATGACTCAAAGCCCCCAGAGCTGTCTGAGCCCTCTGCAGATCCACAGCTCCGTCTGAAGGAACAGAACCTCAGATGCACGTGGCCTTCACCTAGCTCTGGGACAAAGTCCAGTGATCTTAATTTATTCCAAAATTATGGACCAATTAATGGACCTTCCAGGGCCTAATTAATGATGGAACTTGTGTGTGACAAGGAGCAGAGAGTGTCTGGGAGATCCTGCAGGTTCCAGGCCGTGTAAAGCTCAGTGCAAGCTGAGGAAACCAGGCCCTGGTGTTCAACAGAGCCAGACTGGGCTTCCACACAGCCAAAACCCAACCAAAACCAAATATAAACCCACTAAAAACTGCATCTGGGTTCATAGATATATATATATGAAAAATCATAGATTCATTTAGGTTGGCAAAGCTCTCTAAGATCATACAGGCCAACCATTCCAGTCCAGCCAAAACCACCACTAACCCACATCCCCAAGTGCCACATCCACACACTTGTTGAACCTTTCCAAGGATGGTGAGCCCACCACTTCCCTGGGCAGCCTGTTCCAAAGCCTGACAACCCTGTCTGTGAAAAGTTTTTCCCCCAATATCCAACCTGAGCCTCCCCTGGCCCAGCCTGAGGCTGTTCCCTCTCCTCCTGTCCCTGCTCCCTGCGAGCAGAGCCCGACCCCCCCGGCTGCAGATCCACAGCTCTGTCTGAAGGAACAGAACCTCAGATGCACGTGGCCTTCACCTAGCTCTGTGAAAAAGTCCAGTGATCTTAATTTATTCCAAAATTTGGACCAATTAATGGACCTTCCAGGGCCTAATTAATGATGGAACTTGTGTGTGAAAAGGAGCAGAGAGTGGCTGGGAGATCCTGCAGGTTCCAGGCCGTGTAAAGTTCAGTGCAAGCTGAGGAAACCAGGGCCTGGTGTTCAACAGAGCCAGACTGGGCTTCCACACAGCCAAAACCCAACCAAAACCAAATACAAACCCACTAAAAACTGCATCTGGGTTCATAGACATATATATATATATATATATATATATATATATATATATATAAAATCATAGATTCATTTAGGTTGGCAAAGATCATCAAGTCTAACAATTCCCCCAGCACAGCCAAGGCCACCACTAACCCACGTCCCCAAGTGCCACATCCACACACTTGTTGAACATTTCCAAGCATAGTGAGCCCACCATTTCCCTGGGCAGCCTGTTCCAATGCCTGACAACTCTTTCTGTGAAGATTTTTTCCCCAATATCCAACCTGACCCTCCCCTGGCCCAGCCTGAGGCCGCTCCCTCTCCTCCTGTCCCTGTTCCTGGCATAAGATCCCAATTCCCCCGGCTGTCCCCTCCTGTCAGGAGCTGTGCAGAGCCACAAGGTCCCCCCTGAGCCTCCTTTGCTCCAGGCTCAGCCCCTTCCCAGCTCCCTCAGCTGCTCCTGGAGCTCCAGACCCTTCCCAACTCCATTCCCTTCCATGGACAGCTCCAGCTCCTCAGTGTCTGCCTTGGAACGAGTGACCCAGTATATATGTACATATACATATATACACACACACATATATATATATATAAATTCAGGCATTGGGATCTGCAGAGATCTCAAAAAACTCATCCCATCCCATCCAAAGGTCTTCTGTGACATTCGTGCAATATTCCAGCTAAATAAATGCAACACTTTCTTCCTGGGGTGTAGATTTCAGCTTGTCAGATTTTTGGTCATTTCTCTGTATCCTGGAAGTTTTTGTGCAGGCACAACTAGGGTACACATAATTAAAAACAGTCACAGTTATAGAAAAATAGTCAAATAGGTTATGAGAGATTAAGATTTAAAAGTGGATTTTTGTTTTCATTTATCCTCCTGCTAGCATCCAATTCTATGGTTCACTGAGGAAACAAAGCCATAAAGATAATTTAATATGACCTCCTCAAAATGCAGGCCAAAGAACCATTTTTTTAAAAATAATTTCTGCATAAAATATTTCAGGAAAAGAAAATAATAGATCAAACACATCCTTCTAGCAGAGTCATTACCTCTGAATATTCTAGAGGCTTTGGAAACCCTACTTTATCTCTCTTCCTTCCCTGTGTTTAATTTTTAGTGAGCTGGGATAAAGCAGGTAAGCATAAACATTTCACATTCTGCAGTGATCCCACTCTTTTCAAGCCCATTATTATTCAGGACTTACCAAACAACACTGGAACTCTGAAATTTTGCCCAAAGGGGGAAGATAAGATTGGGTACCAGCTACTCACCTATGATGCCTCACCTAACATTATCAAAAGGAGGAAACATTCCTCAAGTAATTAAATATTTATTCCTTTAAAGGTATAACTAGAGCACAAAAATACATTTCTACCTCCCACAGCTTTTATCAAGCTGTCAAGTTCTCCATAACTTGGTGTTAACTGAGTCATAAAGGGAAAAATATCTAAAGCAGGAGAAATGTGTGAACCCTTGCTTGAGGATGCACTTGGTCATTCAGTGAGAAACAGGAAAAAAATCTTGGTTATTCCTGATTTCTGCAGGTGCAGCTCAGCAGCAAAATCAGGGTGTGCTCAACTTCCAAAGAGGTGCCTGAATTCCTGCTAGGTGATGTGGGATAATGTTCCTGCCCTTGGACACAGCTTCAGACCTGACCTTTCCCATCTGGGCAAGCTCCTGATGAAGTTTCAACCAAAAGACTTTCTCTTTTTTGTCTTTTCCAGCTTCCTTCCTCCTCCACACAAATATTCATCACCTGACAAATTTAATGAACAGCCCAGTCTGGTCTGAGGGGTTGTTTATAAAAACAATTGTGAGTATTTATAAAAAGAGTGAAAAAAGATACATTGACTTCTTTTCATTACAATCCTTTAATTCAGATTCTTACCAGGGGGTTCATATTAAAAAAAACCCAAACCTATTAATTTTTGCTAGAAAATCCAACTGAAATCTGCATTTTTATACAGAGAAATGTCATTTTAAGTCTATAAATATCCATCCTCTGTATTAAAATGGAGTTTCAGAGAGACACAGGAACCTTGCTTTGGCCAGCTGTCTTAGGGATACAGAACAAAGCAGCAGATATTAAAATATCCAACCAGCATTTTTGTTTTCATGGGACTGTTTCCTTCTGGGTTTCCACACCTTGGTCCACCTCTTTCTAAGGTGTAAAAGAACTGAACTACAGATCAACATTTCACACTCTGAGGGCAGTGTAGCAGGAAATTACTGGATCAAAGTGAATTTCTGCAGATGCTTTATCCCCCACTCCCTTATTGTCTAAGCATTTCATTTGTTCAGCTTTAGACATATGAAAAATATGCTTCGTATTGAGCCAAGCACTTAAATTTATGTGTCAGTTCAATAATGAGATTGAGATCAGTGAGAATTAAGGATTAAAAAGTTCTATGTCCGAGTAATGGGGTAAGTTATTCTGCTACACCTCAAACCTCTATTCCTTTGTAGTAACAACCTGCTCAGTAGCTCCTTGACCTAAAATACAGATTTAGCTATGATAACTCTTCACTTTCAGATACTCATTTTAATAAATTAATAAATAAGGAGGGAAAAAAACTTAGGAAAATTATTTTGAAAGTAATCTACAGGCTTTCTGTGTTCTCTGACTTCTTAATTCAGGAACTGTCTGCTTGCTGAAGATGAGTATTATAAATTGAAATACCTTCATGATCAGTTTCTCATGGTTTATTAAAATGGGAAAGCCAAAATAGGAAGTTTATCAAATGGGAAGTTTTATCAAAATGGAAAGCCAAACATTTTCTCTAGCCTTCTTCTCATGGCCACAGGTGAAAAGCTACAGACATTTCTGACTGACTTTGGTACCGTGGGTGTCCAGTTCTCACAGGGAAAATACAATGCCTGGCATAGGAATAACAGGAAGAGTGACCACAGAATTTAAAACCACACCAGAAACTGTCCCCAGCTCAGGGAGGCCTCTCTGACCTTCATGTTGGTCTTCAGAACAGTAATTTCCTGTATATTTATCAGCTGGAAGCAAATTATTTAGAAATAACTAAGTTCTGTCATTAAGAAATACATAAATATATTCACTTCTCTTGCATTTCTGGTACAACTTGAACATTTTCCAGGTACACAGCAAGATGTGTGACACCCACACATTTAGGTTGAGAACCAAGGTGATAGTCATGAGAAAGGGCTGCAGATTTCTGAGCAAAGGTGTGGAGTTCCCTTTTTTCAATGGAGGAATTTCTCTAGAGAACATTTATGAAATCCACATTATTTTTTTGTCTACCCTTCAAACTACACTCAAAATTCTTCTCGGTCTGTAAGATTTGCAAGATTTCAAGATGGAAAGTCTGTGGGATGAATTCTTGATTGGTGCAGTTAATGATTACAGCATTGTGAACAAGAATGTCACAACTTATTTTAAGATTTTTTTTTTAAATATTGAACGTGCTGCTTGACAGTTCACTTTGTAACACTGGATTTCTAAGGGCCAGTGGTTACTTTTTGCTTATTTAGATTTAGTGCTTATTTTTGCTTATTTAGATTCATAGAATCATGGAATGGTTTGGGTTGGAAGGGACCTTAAAGAACTTATAGTCCAAAACTGTTGGTGCCTTACCTGTTTAGTCTCTCCTTGCATGACAGCAATTCCAATTTTTGTAATGATTCTCATGTTTCCATGTACTTTTCCATCTCTTGTTTCAGATGGGTGGATAAAAATTGCATGAACAATTCAAGCACAGGCACCCAATATTTTCCTCTATCAGACCTGTCCTCATCCTCTTGGCTTTACTACACGAGCTGGGCACTGAACTGGCCCATCCTGCTGGTTCCTGGCTCATTTTTCATGTGCATTACTTTATCATTTATCAACACTACATTTTATTGTGTGACCATGAAGGTATTTAGAACATAGAGGGACAAAAGGCAAACAATCCATCCCAAAGCAGGACTCCAATGGCCATGGACTAATTTGCCCAAAATCACTGTGGATTTTTCCCTCACTGACTGCTTTTCCTGGAGCATTTCAGACACAGTGACTATTCTGAGTGAGCTGTCCCAGACTCCTTTCACTGTGATCTTCACCCATGGAGCCCCCAGCACAGGTGAGTCCACATGTTCACTGGTTCCATTAGACTCTGTGCTTTCCTCTAAACTTTTCCAAATTTGAGATGCCTTTTAGAGCAACAGCATCCTTTTAAAGCAACCATTGAGTTAATCCATCAGAGTTTCAGAGGAAAACACTTCTGAAGAAGAGTTATTACTTTACTTCATGGTAAATTGCCTATTTTCCTTTCTCATGCAGCCTGCCAGGACATTTTTACTTGTCTGTTATTTGCTATTTTTGTCTTTGGACTCTGTATCTGTCTTTTGTCCCTGTAGCCTCATTTGTAAAGATCCCAATTACTTTTAGAGGGTTAATTGTTACCACAAGCAATGTCAGCCTATGTCACACTCCAGGGCTTTGTAGGGAAAGCTCTGCAAGGACTTCCCCACATCTCATATTTTGGTCATGCCTACACTCTCCAGCTCTGATTGGGGAACTGCTTTTATTACACAGTGCAACTAAAGAAAGCAAAAATAGGAATTTCCTAAAAGACCTCTGAGATTACATTTCTTTACATAGACTGTGTAGGAGGGCAATAGAACAAAATTTGGTGCTTTGCTATTCTGAGGAATAATCAGCGTATCTGAGACAACATCCAAACATCTCTCAAAAACTCTGCAAGGGCCACACTTGTCACTATTGCTGGAGCTCAGTGTTTATCACAGTGCTTCAAATCCCCTGTGAGGCCACAAATCTTCCCTTAACTTGATTATCTAATTACAAGGAAAATTAATAGATGCTCATTGTTTTCTTTGATATATACACCCAGAGTTTTTGATAATGATAATACAGGCTCTGTAATTAAGTAACTGTTGGTGTCAAAAGGGAATAGAGGTAGATATTTTGTGCAGTGGATTTTGTACAGGTCTGTAAAGCATGGCACAATAAGTGATCCCAATGTCGTGAAGTGCCAACCTTAGAAGTGACTAAACTGAATTATCTTTATGATTGTTCTGAGGTGTTGCACTTAAATAAATAATTTCATGACACATATATCTCATATGTATTGAGTTAAATCTGTCTCAGATTTAAACTCTGGTTTTGACTCAGTGACCATGTTTGGCTTATTCTGGTTATTAAAAAAATGAGAAAATTCACAAAAAATTAAGAACAGAAACGAATCACAAGATCACAAGGCAGAATTAGTAACTCTATACATCTACTATGATTCAGGAGATACCTGTGTGTCGCAGACATCTTTTATGAAAAATCCTTTCCTTAGGATTTTTCCTCCTGAGAAGCTGGGAGGCTTCAGGAACAAAATGTAAACAATGATTATCTGCTGCTGTGGAATGGAACAGGTGCATCAGTGATTGGTCTCATGTGGTTGTTTCTAATTAATGGCCAATCAGTCAGCTGGCTCAGACAGAGAGTCTGAGCCACAAACCTTTGTTATCATTCTTGCTTATTCTATTCTTAGCTAAGCCTTCTGATGAAATCCTTTCTTCTATTCTTTTAGTATAGTTTTATTGTAATGCATATGATAAAATAATAAATCAAGCCTTCTGAAACATGGAGTCAAATCCTCATCTCTTCCCTCAACCTGAGACCCCTGTGAACACCATCACACCTGCCCATTAAAGGAGACGAGCCAGATTGAGGATTCCAAGGTTAAATGAGTTTATTGAGTTAGTGGTTACAATGGTATGTCAGATACCTGTAATCCAAGCTACACCTACATATTTGCCTCTAAATTCTCACACCGTCAGTTTCCGTGTCTCTAAACATTCCACCACCAGGTCTTCTATTACTAATATAATAATAATAATAATAATCAGAATAATAATCATAATATAAAAGGCAATGTCAATCACCATATTGTGCTTCATACTCCACCATAAGGAATTCAATTGGCAAAAGTAAACCTCTGGTCATATTAATGGGATTAATTGAAATGTGAGCAGTCATAACACTACTAGAATATAAAGAACAAAATCTGGTTCAAAAGAAGCATTTTTAAGATGAATTAGTTTGAATCTGTTTTAAAAATTCACATACTATAATGAAGATGACTTAAAAGTTATATCATTTAATTATTGGGCCACACATTGAAGCATATTGGCTAGTACATTTTTGCACTGCAACAGAAGCAATACAAGCTTTATGGTCTACCATTACAATTCCTTTTTTTTTTTTTTATTTTTCACTTAATATACCTGCCAACCTAATGTTTCTTGCATGCATAAAAATTTCGGGGTTTAGACTTGAATTTATCATTTATTCCACACATTTACCCCCGTGACGCAAATTCTTTGGCCAATTTAACGCTATAGTTTAGTTTAAAAAGGAAGCTTGGAGTTAAGTCCACTTAACATCAGAAGGCAATGCCCTGAATTTTGGGGCACTGCAGAGAGTTATTTACTGGAATAGAGGCTCAGGTCGCATGCAAATTGTCACTTTGTCCCCCCCACCCCATGCCAGACGCACACAAGTCGGCAGGTACGCATACAAAAAAGAATATAAAACCCTCCTGGTAAAGCTCAGTGGTTTAGAATGAATCCATAGCTTTAAATTCACTTAAGGCCTGTACAGGGGAAATATGTTTCTTCTGGGACCCTCTCCTCACTCTTGTCTGATATTCTTCTGGTTTTTCTCTCTTTACTAGAGGTTTCTTCTCGGGGGCCTTCATCTTCCAAGATACGACTGGAGAGTTCACTGCAGCAGTGCCATAGACCTTCTGATATTTCGTAGAAGCCACATATGATGCTTTCACTGTAAGGACCACAGCGTTCATCAGGTTTTTAGCTGCCTGGATGAGAGAAGTGGCACTGTCCAGCTACAAAAACAGAAAACAAAATGACATATAGCAAGGTTACTCCAAAACAAAATACAGCAAGGGTCATTCCACGGCTGGATCACTGGGACATTTCCTGACTGGAGCCTGGATCCTCCCAGATCTCATCAAAGATGGAACAAATCCTCTTCCTCAGGGTACCCTGGAGTATCCAGCACTGGCAACATCATGCACTGAACAGTAAACGTAACACTGTGGTACCTCACATTAAATTTTTTTAATAAGCTAAAGGAAAAGCTTGTGTTGTCTGGGGGTTGTTTTTTTGTTTGTCTGTTTGTGAGTTTTTCTGGTTGTTGATTCTTTTTCTACAATTTAAGAAGTTTTCTGTTTTCTCACAAAAACCCCTTTACTTCTTACTTAAACCTTTAAAAATTTACTGTTACACGTCAGCTGCAAAACAGGTCAACAGGGACTTTTTCCCAAGTGTTCCAGTTTGTTCTCATTATTCCTGTTAGCCCAGGATAACACCCCCAGTGATGTCTACAGGAACAGTGTGAGGCCAGCACTGAGCTTGTTAAAGAATCCCATCTGAAAAGATGAAAGGAGCTTCTGAAACCCCTACAGGAATAAAAAGATGAGACAGTTAACTGCAGGTTTTGGCAGCTCCTGTAATGTGTGAGTTACTTCTGGTCTCAAGGAATGTTACTTTGTGGTTGCCAGGCTTTTTGTGCCTTTGTGCTTCTCCCATGCACGAACCTGCCTGAGGTTCCTGGGTGTCCTCAGGATGTAAGAGCCCTCAAGGACTTGCTGAGCTTCAAAACACTGGGACTTCCAGTCAGCAAGCTTCCATCACACACTGAAGCGAAGTACATACCCCTGGCCAAAATTTTCAAAAGGATTTCAACATATAATGGGGACTTCCAAGGCAATGCCTCAATGTTCCACAATGTGAATCAGGTACTCGCCAGATGCAAGTGGATATTCTGAAAGTAATAAATCCTAAAAATATCCTCCCAAGGACTGTAGCAAGGCAGGTTACTACTTATGATGTTCAATTATCCCTTTCCTAAAATACTCAAGAGCGAAATACATATTTTTTGTGATAAAGGTTTTCAGATATACTATGGAAGCTGCTTCAATTACTTATGCCTTTCCCAGACAGTAGGAATGATATGGGATATAGTATTATTTTACCTCTTTGATTCCACCCCACATGTTCAGTAAATTTTTAATTAGTTCAGATGGCCTGTGTCACTCCAGACCTTTCCTGCTCCCTGTTTGGGGAGCACATGGCTGTGCATTATAAATGCTAAGCAAGGCAAGCAGGACAAACAGCCACAGGGCAATAACAGAAGCCACACCATACTTCACCTCAAGCATTTTGCATCATTAACAGAAGAGTTCAGGAGAAATCTCCTTCTGAAGGGTCAGTGACTGATGTGAACAAAACCAGACATTACAGAACGCCTGTATTTCAAACCACATTAATCTATACTTACCTGGGGTGTTTTATTTCCTCTGCTCTGGCCTTAAACTCATTATAGTTCATCAAATACATAAACAGCTACATACAGTGAGGTGAAAACAAAAAAAAAAAGCATTTTTATGACATTCACGTATGTGGTGCCATTCCCTGAAATGCACAGTTAATTGCCTGCCCCTAGTAAATATTTTTCCCTGGGACTAATTTGTATTTCAGTTAGTAAAAGAAACGAAGTTAAAAGATGGAAAATTACATTACATGGCAGAAACATGACTGTTCAATAGGGAGTAATGAAATATAATCCAGTCTAGTGTTATTCTATAACCACACTGCTGCATGATTTATAAGGCAATCTGTATGTTTGTTGGCAAATAACAGATCACACTCTATTAAATTAGGATATTCTAATTTACTACAGAGATCTACAATCAAGCATTATTCATTGTTAAATGATTCTTTTTGAAACACTGGTGGATTGATATTGAATATAAAGTGATACCATCAAATAGTGTTTACTTCATAATCATTGTGGATAAACTGACTGGATTGAGCCTCTATTGCACAGCCCTGAATGAATTCTGGTTGCTGAAGGTTTCCAACAGCTTCACATTTTCCACCACAAAAAGCTGTTTTACATATATTAAGAAGCAGAATAATTAAAGAAAGCATTTTAAAATGAGGGGGCACCAAAATTAGATGTTTAAACCCATACACAGTTCAATCTACCCCTCTGAACACAGCAATCAGTAATTTTATGGATTGTAATGATGAGGGCATGCAGAATTTCCACTTCTTCACAATCAGATGCAGGCTGCAGTGACACCTTTTAGGAAACCAGGTTTTGTATTTTGATGCCATTTTAACTCTCTTCAGTTTCAATATGCTGTTAGAGTAGATAAAAGCTCCCTGTTTTCACCATGAATAATCACATTTTAAGATGCAGATACTCAGTCTTTAACCCTAACCCTGCAAAACACAAGTCTTGGAACCAGAAAAGAGACATAAAACCCCAGCACAGGCTGTGAGTGCTCTCCACAATCTGCTGGTGGTCATCCCATGCATCCAATTTGGCCACCTAAGCACTTCCCATGATTTTCTTACAGCCCCCAGCTCCTTGCTTGGATTATGGCTCAGCAAAGAAGAATTAAACTGAATGAACATCATCCCAATTAACATTTAGATTTTCCCACACCACTGTGCTGCTCCAGCTTGAAGCTGTGCTTTGCCACTCAAAGCTGGAATGAGGCAGCAGTGAATCAAGCCCTGAGTGTGTTAATTCCTTACAAAATCTGGGCACAGAAACCTGTGCACTTTTCCAAACGTTATGTTAATTAAAAAAAAAAATCATAAGAAGGAAAATTAACATCTCAAATAAAAGCACCACTAGGAAAATTACTTCACAGTACAGAAGGCAATCTTTACTCCCTGCAATACATAAAGAATTATAGATATAATGATGGATTTTGGTCCTAACAGCCAACAGAGCCTTTGACTTGCTGCACAAAGAAATGGTGTTCTCCTGCTTGGACTTCTTTAAAAATATGTTTTCCTGCTTTTAGGGAAAATAAAAAAAGCTCTCTCAACCCTCAACCATAAAAGATAAACGTAGGTGACTGTCCCACAAAACCCAGTGAATGCTGAGGAAAATTAAAAATTCATAAAGAATTGCACTGGACCTGGTCACTTAGAATTATTAAGGTTGGAAAAGATCTGCCAAGAATATAATTCCAGGGTTTTCTTCCCCCTAGAGAAGATCCTTCAGGTTTTGAGGAGTTTTTCAGCTGCCTATCAGCTGTCCTGTGATTTTCTTGTGCTATTTGCAGAATTTTCCAGAAAACTTGAGATAATCAAGATTTCTCATTTCTTTTACACATAATCTAAGTAAAATAACCAGGAATTGCAATAACAAAATAGCTGAAGAAAATTGAGGGAATAAAGCTGGAAATTTTTGTCCTTAACAGCAAAGCAATGAAAAGAGATGTTCTCCCTGCATTGTCACACTGCTGTAATGGGGAAAAATTATAATTTATGTTTTAGAAAGGAGAAAATCTAACTTCCAGAGATGTCTTCATATTTGTAATAATAAATATCCCTAAAAATTAAAGGAAATTGTGGTAAAAAACAAAACCAATCTGTATTTCCAGTGAGTAAGGACACAGAATGGGTTGTTTTAAAGAGCTGGTTGTTTAAGAATGTTCTATATTATTACTGCTGACTTTAATAAACCTTGAAAAGTGGGTGAAGACATCAAAAGAATTGTAGAGAGTTTCCAGTCTCTAAAAATTTGAGCAATGAAAATAAAATAACCTGTGAAATTATAGGCCAGCTCAGCTGACAGCACTTCCAAATTAAATGCTGCCATGTCTGTGGCAGACTCCATAAATAGAGGAAAGAAATGCAGTTAGTGGTAACAAAGGGCTGTGGGGGTTAAAATATTTTCCAAGTAACCTACATCATATTTTGGTATGATTAAACTTTGAGTTGCTTAAAATAATGCTGTGGGTATTACTGGATCTCTGAAAGGTCTTTTGCTTAGTAATACATGACAGCTTGATTAAAAACTCAGTTGACACAAAACTAACAAGACACATACACAGAAGGATTCTGGATTCTCCAATAGCTGCTTCCAGAAGTACATATACACACACACACAAAGAAATAAAAAAATCTGTGCTCAACAGGGAATTTCACAGTGGGGTTTTGGAGAAACCATTTGGTGCTTCACAATATTAATATTTCTACTAAAAACATGGAAAGGAAGTCACTCATTTGATGAAATGTGCAGAAAACAATTGGGAAAGTGTCAAGTCATTAGATTGATACCTAATTAGCTGCTAAAAGCCACAAATGTAGATTTAATTCTGGCTGAATCTACAGCAGATGATACCTAATTACACAATAAAGAACTTTATTCTCTGCAGGATCCCAGGCAATCACTCCTTGAGTACACAAAAAGGAGGAGACTGATTAAATAGGTTCCATTATCATATTCAGTTTATTGTCTGTCCACAGTCATGGGATACTGAGTCCTCTTCTCAATGCAAGAGCAATATTGAGGAACTGGGAAAAAACTTGAAAAAACTCAGTAACAAAAACCATCTTTTATGGGAAAGACTCAGCCAGCTCTGTTTTTTCCCACTGTCAAGTGAATGACTAAAAAACGAGTTTTCACTGACTGAAATCAGCAAGTACATGTTAACAAAGCTGATTATATTTAAAGTTCCACACATGAGACAAAGATAAAACAAAAGTTAAAGGCTGAGAGGCAAAGCAGGTCATTTTAGTTATTAATTACCTGAAATTATTTATTTAGCAGTTATATTAATTAATCACAAGAACTCATGAAAGATTGATTCTATTTCTTGAAACTGTAAAATCAATATTGGATGGTTTTGCTTAATATGTATTAACTAGTGGACATTTTTAGTGCACATCAATTCAGGGAGCCTGGGCATCAGTTATGCAGGAAGGCAGCTCAGCTGGTAACAACAGCTCCTACTGACCTTGAAAGGTAGGAAAATAAAAAATTAGCATGAGGAGCTATTGATAAATAGAGTTTGTCTGGTTCACTTTGTACAGATTGGGAGGAGAAAATATAATTTATTTTACACATTGAAATAAATCCTGTAGCTCCTCAAATACTCTTGTCTGAGACTTGGTTTGCACACCTTTAGCAGGTGACTTAGGCACTGCCAAGCCCTTAAGGATTCTGTGAATTCTGGGTGAATTCCTTGCTTCTCCTCCTTTCCAAGGGAAGTTCACACTTTCCTGGCAAGGTACAGTTGCTCTTATCCCACCCCAAAGGTCAATCAATAGTCACTAGAGGAAATAAGGCTACAATTATGCAATTATGAACCTGGATGGTAAATCAGGAGTATGGATTTCTCAGATTGCATTCTTATGCAACAGAACATTTTCCTCTCAGCTGTGCTTAACAGTAAATCCATACCTACAAGAGGTATGCCAGCAAAAGATCTTATTTATAAAATTATATCTTACACTTCTGTGGCACATTCCATGCATGAAACATGACCCTGTTAGAGAGAGCCAATGCAAGAATGGCCTGTTTGCCATTGAGATGCTCCCTTCCCTTTGGAAGCAGACATCTGCCCTTTATCAGCACCTCTGAGGGGCTGTTCCAGTCTGGCACTTCAAAACCTCCCAGGGCTCTTGCTAGCTACAGTCCATTTGGAGAAAACTATCCTAAACACTTGAAAATCTCTCTCTCTCTCAAAAGAAGTCTTTATCTGGAATGAAATGTGGTCATAATAATGCTGAAAATGGATCTGTAGCCACGCAGAGACAATGGTATTGTACTTGTCCTTTCCTGGCTATTTGTTTTCACATTTGACTGCAATTAACTTACTCCTTTATACATGATGAATATTTAATTCATTCTGGGGATTGTTGTGTTTTATAGGTGCCCAATCCACTGAATAACCACCCTCATCTGCATTTTTTCAATTACAGGTAAGAAACCCAGGGGATTCCCAAGCCCATTTGGTTGTATTAAACAAAGGCTGCCACGTCCAAGGACAGCAAAAAGCACAAAAATACAGCAATAACTGTGGATATCTTCTGTCTTCTATGGACTACAGTCACTTTAAAACACATTACCAACTGCTGTATGCTAATTTGCAAAAGCAGAAGCAAATAAAAATACTCCCAGAACTGACATTCTCAGAAAAAGGTAAACAGCCATAATAGAAATGCATTTCTACATTTCCTTTACTTATTCCAAGTAAATATTTTAGTATTTCAGAAGCAAAAGGGTAAATGACAGAATGATATCCTAATTCATTTGCTTTGAGAAGAACACTTAATGGGAAAGCTCATATTTTAACAACTGAAATGGTGCAATGACAAAAAGACAATTGGAAACACCTGAAAGTTAACTAATTACCTAATTAGCTAATTATTTTTCTGGAAAATAATTATTGCTAGTGTCTCTCTAGCCTGCAGGTTCCAAAGGTGGAAAACACATTATTGAATTTTTGATAGATACTATTTTTTTCTATTTAACAAATGCATTTACAGTGAATAAATTATTTCTCCAATACCACTGTTATGAAAAAAAATTACAACAATTCATCTAGTTACCAAATATAACATAGGTTATTTCCTTGGTATTTAACATTTAATTAATATCTTGTTGCATTCATTCCACAATTTAATGGGGGAAATTATTTTGACCCATAACAAAAAAATCTCTCAGAAACATTTAATTTTCTTTTTCTACTCATTATCTGCCATTTCACAGGAGAAAAAAGATGCCAAACCAGTACAATTCTTACCACTCACCAGAACCCTGTAAGGACAAGCAATCCTATACAGCTTTGAATTTTTAAAATTCAATTGCTTTAGCAGTCTTTTTCATGCTACAGCACTGTCTCAGAACTTTCAGAGCCTGCTGCTGAATTAAAGTATTTCACAACAATCTGCATGCCAAAATATCTGGAAAAACTCTGGAGGACAAGGAAGAAATCCTCAGTGAATAAAGCCAAAGGAGTTTTGTAGATGGGGACAGGAAAATTTGGCTCTTTGTACCTCACGTTTTCTTTGCTAAGGTTGAATGTAGAGGAAGAAACATTTTCTACATCAACCCACAACTGAGAAACAAGAGAATGAGTCTCCTGCCATGAGGATTTGTAATATTTTTCTTCCAGATCTTTCTCATTCTGCACAGAAGGAAAGTCTGGAGGATGGTGCCAAGGGTGGAATGTCCTGGACAAAGAGCAGGATTGTCTAATGGTCCTCACAATTCCAACGCTCCCTGAAGCAAACTTGGCACAACCACATTCACAACCTCAAATCATCCTGCCCCATGGAATTTGCTCTGATTTCTTGGATGATTTACAGGAAATAGAATTTTCTATGACTGATTTAAACCTAATATTTAACAAGATAAAAGGTCTGCAGCAAGTTGAAGTCCAAACTCTGTGAGATGGGAGAGGAAAACTCCAACTACAACTAAAACCTTTTCATATTGCCAGGAGGATTCCTGAAGGAAATTAGACTAGGAAGTCTCTCAAAACACAGTATCAAGCCCAATAAAAAATCAATTTACACAGGGATTCACATGCCTGAAGTCTACCCAAGACACAACATGGTCTGAACCTGAGGCCACAGAAAGCAAGGGCAGGTCTCTGTCAAAAACATCAGTACACATTTCCATTACCATATCCAATTGCAGCTAAATCTGAAAAAAGAGGAAATAAATGATTTCTAACTAATCTGTGCTACTGATCTCCCTGCTCCTGGGGTTCTCAGTTGTAATTTGAAGACAGAAATACATTTTAAAAGCCCAAAATAATCTAATGCTCTTTCAATCTGAGTTTTAGGAGCAAATCTTTTTGTTCTTTATCTAGAGAACAGGTACAACAAAAAGAAAAAACCTTTCCTTCTAACACTCTTACCTGAAATGAGTCCAAATCATGTCTGGTTGGCTGGAAATGGTACTCAGTGATAAAATGCAGGAGACTTTGGATACAAAAAAAATCAATAAAGCACAGAAACACTCCATGCTTTACATGAGTAAATGTGTTATCTCCTGCTATTCCTCCTGATTGTGTCTCAAAGAAAACAAAATGAAAAGCTGCACAAAGCAAGACTTAAGATTACAGTGCTGAGAAATGTGCTATTTCCCCAAATTCTATTTTAATTTGTACCAGTGTCAGACTGATATCTGTATGTGATTTATCTCCACATCTTCAGCTGTGAGGATCTGCCAGTTTTTGAGGCAAATCTGCTCCTCCAGCTCCTCTCCTATCTCTAAAATCATGATTGCCAGGTCAGCACAGGGACACTGAGGATAAGTGCTCCACAGGCACAGCTGCCTTTTCCCAGGAAAAGTCCTGAAAACAATGCATCAGACACATCAGAATAAATAAAATAAAATAGAATAAAATAAAATAAAATAAAATAAAATCTTGTTGTGGAATGGAAGATGATACCAGGACAACTACTCCTTTCTTGCTAAAGTTTGCCTGCTGTTTTTCATTTGTATTTTATGTCTTGCAGAAGCAGATAAAGGTTTCAGCCATTCAAGATATTGACCATTTTTGAGGTGCTAAAAGGATTTTACTCCCTTGGAGCTGAGGGTCCTTCCAGTGTTGATCACCTCAGTGAGTGAAAACATTCATTTCTCTGTTTGATTCCCTGGGCATTCTCCAGGACTTTAAAACAGTGTGCAATGAAATAAATAAAAAAGAAAAAAAAAAATCAAAACTCATCCATAGTCTTCAAGGGGAAACTCTATTTCAGTCAGACAGAGATGGCTTAATCATATATAACAAAAAAAAAAAAATGGAAATTCTACAATTTTATACCAAATAAATTATTCATTCTTAACTGTTCTATTTATTTGGCCAAGTCAATCAATGGTTAAGCAACATTCAGTAAGTAAAGAGAGTTTCCTGCTAGAAGGGTTTTTTCCCCCTGGTCAATTACTGAACAAACAATTTGTAAATGCATCTGTTCATTACATTTTTAACTTTAGCTAACACTAAATGTCATTAAACACCATTAAAACAGGTAGTAATTACCTGTTCTTAGTGCAAGCAAATGAAAACAGAACAGAACTAAAACATTTTTAAAGGCTGTTGCAATTCACAGGGAAAGAACAAGTACAGATGACAGCAAATTGAGAATAAATTGGAATGAATAAAATCTTGCTCTGAATTCTAAGGGCTCATTTTTATTACTCATGTTTTATTATGCAAATATACTTTAAGGATGAAAAGAACCTTTTGAGGTCATCTAGTGCAATGTCCTGTTGAAAATTTGAATTACATGAGGTTGTTCTGGATTTTGCAGAAATTCAGGTACGTCCAAGGATGGATAATTTCACATCTCTGGCCTAGAGAATTCCACCCTGCACCTGAATTTCACTACGTTCCAATTAATACATTTTTGCCTTGTATCTAATTGGTATTTCCTATGTGAAAACTTCTTTTTACTGCTTTTCCTGTCCCTATGTCCATGCAACTCTGACAGGTCTGGATCTGGTTCTTCCAAGCCGTCCTCAGAGGGAGTTGTAGGCAAAAATATTTTCTCTGAGCCTTCTCTGTACACATACAAATGTATCTATGACCTGTGCAGATGATGTTGGCAATCTCATTTTCTAAAAGAGACATTTGCTAAAAGAGACATTTGCTAAAAGAGCAAGTGTCCTATCCAAAAGGGAAAAAAAATGAGTAATTGTAGAAAAGAAGGAAAAAAATATCACTTCTTGACAAATTTTTAATTTAAACTGAAGTTGTTTAAGTCCAGGTTGACTCTCTTGAGAAAATACTTGTGTCAGGGGTTACAAATTTTCCTGGAGTCTCTTTTCCTTTGCAGTTCAGTACTTTAGGCAGCATTTTCCCTGAGCAACAAATGCAGAAGTACTGATACCCTCAATGACTCAAATAATCCAGATGGTTCCTGTGCACCTCAGGACAACCATCCCTCCAGAAAACAAAATAATTTAACCACATGTCCAGATAACCCAGAATTTACGAAAAGGAGATGAGGGTATAGACTTCAGAAGTATGGTGAAATGAAAAGGCATTTGCAGAGGGTCTTTTCTTATAAAGTTCTTATTTAAATAGTCATGATAAGCCACAGACTTGACTGATGCACTTAGCTGGCCTCAGAAAAATTCAAACTGAGTGTCTTTAAATATTAGCCATGGCTGGTGTCACTTGAAGCCCCAGAATTTTTTCAGATGCCTCTCACTGAGCAATTTCCCCAGGAATGAGAGCAGGAAAAAAAGGGCTGTTCCTAAAATCCATTGGTTTGGTGTGTTTGGTGACCAAGTCAAAATGTTCAGAGTTTTCATTTCTACAAATTAAGTCTTGCATTCAATCTACCCAATTCCAGGTTCTGGACCAAAAGGTTCCAGATTCCTTTTTTTGCTTGCTGAAGAAGACCATGGAGCTTGAGATCTTTCATGAGTTCTTTCTCTATAGAGATGGGCCACAGCACTTCACATTTAAAACTCAGTTTAGAGATCTTAAATTGTATTAGAATCCTAAAAATAATGCAGTGAATCTATACAGTGAATCTAGGCAGGTGCTCAACATCTGCAAAGAAAAATTAGACGTCCTTGATTTGGCCTAGTGGTCCAAGAAGTCAAACACTTAATGAATGTTTTTGACTAAATTCTCTTTTGGTCCCCAAAAGTGTAAATAGGCAAAACCCAAAAACTACAAGACATACAAATCTCCCCAGTCTCCAGAACCCAAAGAGATCAGGGCATCAAGACAGAAAATTTACAGATAAATTCTCCTAATAAGCAATTTAAACATTTCTGTTCAAGAAAATAATAGGCATCAGCTCAGTTCACAGAAAGTTGAATTTATTTCCATATGAGTATAAACCCTCAAAAGAAGCCCAAGGCTAAACTTTCTGACTCTGTACACACAGTTTTATTCACCTGCTTATGCCTGTGTATTTTTTATGATATTACCAATCTAGGCAGTTGTCAATGTCTACCTGAAATAAGAATCTCTGCCCTCTGGAAATGGCTCTTGAGTCCCACATTAAGGAAGGCTGGAGAGAAAATCTGAGGTGCAGATGTTTACACTTGGCTAGATGAGTCAGTATTCACACAGCAACAGAGATGAGAGCAAAAACCTCTTCATAATTCAATTAAAATCTTTCTGAATAATAAAATAATCAGTTTCCATTACACCAGAGACCTCCTCTCATCTTTTTGCACAGCTTGAGTGGGGCAGCCTCCCACTGTCACTGCAGGATTTCTTTCCAATTCTGTCGTTTTCAAACCACACTTAACTTGGGTGAAGTCCTCCTCCTGTTGTTTTGTTTTGGGGGGGATGGCAGTATTCGTGTTTAATTTGTGTTTTGGGGGTTGTTTTGTTGGTTTTGGTTTTATTTTAATTTGGCCATCCAAAGTGGAAATTGGAATATCAAATGCAAGGCAGAGAAACACTGGTCTTGAACACTGAGTATTTTAGTAGTATACTATTTTAAAAATAGTAAACTAACTAAAAATTTTAAGTTTTGTTTCTTTACATTTTAAATAGAAAAAAGTTATAAAGAAAAAATGAGTATTCTAAAAAAATATTTTAATTCTTACTACTTTTTTCTTTAGTTACTATTAATAAAATTTTCTTTATAAGATTTTAAAATTTTGAACGTACTTTACCTTTCTCTAATCCTATCTCACAAGAAATAAGTACATAAGTAATTAACCAACACTAAAACCCACCACACTCATCAACACATCAATTAAGAAATCTCCCAGTTAAAAAAATCTTAAATTACCAGACCAAAACCCCTACAGTCATGAAGGAGTATGCAGTGTTTGAAACTCATCATGATTCTATAGATCCTTTCTGCCTTGAGTGTGGCTCAGCATTATTTGTAGAAAGGAAAAAATGACAATATTTATTTCTGTTTTCAGTTTTACCAGGGTACACCATGTGTTGCTTTGAGACACTCAGATGGGACTGATAAAAATCCAAGGGATTATTGATTAAAGAGAATGATGTTTAATGTCTTTGAGTGCAACTGTCCCAGGGTCAGAAAGTCCAGGGTGTTAAGGCAGTGCTGGTTTCCTCCACCACACACTCAGCTCAGGTGTAAATGTGTGTAAATTTGCTGTAAATTCAAACAAGCTGAGGTCGAGGTTTCAAAGGGCTGCAAGTTAAATCAACATGAAGAGTTCTCTAGAATGCTGTGCACTGTCATTGTGACTTCTGCTGAAACAAGATTAAATCCACACAATTTGTGTTGAGGCAATGGTGCTAAAGCACCCAAAGCTGCAGGAAGAGAGGGCAGGGGGAGAAGCATCTCCCTGCCAGCTGACATGGATTGGGAACAGATGGAGCATTTCACAGCTCTCCCTCACTTCTCACAGAGAAAAAGAAGGTAAGAACCAACCCACAAAGTTTTAATTCAGCTTGTAAGATAAACCAAGCCTGGCAACCAGAGAAAAATTGGGAATTTCACATAGTTGCTTTAATCATACTGAAAAAAAAGTTTGATCTCTGTAGATGATATATCATTAAACTATTGCTCAACCTTTGCCATTGTGACTGAGAAATAAATCTTTCATCTAAATGTTGATCTCCTTAAATATATAGGTGTAAACAGACTAGTTAATATATTGGGTTTGTTTTGAGATGAATATACACAACGTGCTTGCAAGCATAATTTTTTTAAGAATGATGCATCAAAAATTAACTTTCATTTTGCTAATAATTTATGAAAATTTAACTCATTTGAATTAGCATGCATTGGAAGAAATTTCTCAGATATTTCCTTTAAATGTTTTCATATTTAACACTAAATAAAGTCAGCTGAAATCTAGGCCTTATAACATTTTAATTTAATGTAATGTACATGTAAATAATATTAAACAAACTTCATAATTTAGTCAACACACATTTCAGCCAAGCTGTAAATGTAGGAATCTGTGCACTTTGGACATTTTAATATTTTTTTAAAATCACAGCTGCCAGTAAAATAATTTAACAGGGGAATTAGCTCAGTAAATGTAACATGAGTTTATTTATTCTCCCAAAGTTAAGCTATTCAGCCAAATTCACAGCCTGGGGTTACCTGGACAAAGATCTGTTATTAGAATTGGCACAGGCAGATTTCAGGTTAATTATTGCAACAGTTCATGTAATTTGGAGTATCTTCCCCTCTACAAACTCCCCACTATACAGAAGTCAGCCAACTGCTAATTTGCTCATTTTACAAGACAACTTTAGAATGCAAATTTCTCTGGATTCAAAGTAATCCACTGACATCTCTGTTCCATGATATCCCCTCAGTGCTGATCACTGTCTCTAATTCACCATCCTCACTGAATGACACCAGCTCTGACTTTCTTTTCCCAATAATTACACCAGTCTTAAAAAGAGTTTCTCTATGCCACCGAAGTGCTTTTGTATCACTGAAGTGAGATTAGGGCACTGTACAGTTGCTCTTTGTGTTTTATCAATTCTGTGCAAAAACTCAAGTCTCCTGCATTATGCAAGAATAATTATGTGAGAAGGCAATTTGATAAACTCATCAGCAAAGGATGTGCTTAGGATCTAAATTAAATTTTACCTCCAAGCATTTGCCTCTGAAAAGAACAAACTTCAAATCATCTTTAAGAGCAGCAATTCCCATGAAGTTTTCCCAGTGAAACATTAGAGATTCACTAACCTGTTTTTTCTCTTTTCCTTTCCTGAAAAGATTAAAGTTTGCTGGGGAAGCTAAATTTGCCAGGCAAGTTCATGGCTTTGCAAAGGAAGATTTGAAGATTTCTGTATCTGATTTACTAAAGGAATAAGCAGTAGTAATAAAACACCTTGTCCACATTATTCAAAGCTAGAAAAGCCTGTCAGGGAGACATTTTTATATTCTTTGTAATTATTTTTTCTCTTTGACAGGGAGGGAAACAACCATTTGTGAAAGTTTTGGTAGGTAGCTTTGTAAACAAGACTCTCACCCTCCCTGAACTCCATTCAGCTGTTCTGGGCTTGGATACAAAGAGCATCCCTGAGTCATCAGGGAGGAATATCTGTGCATCACTATGGACCAATTCCCAGCAATGCCCCTGACCAGAAGATGGAATGGTTTCCACCCTCACCCCATGGCTCACAGCCACCCAGTCACCTGAAAACAGAAATATTTCACCAATCAGCCTATGAACCCCCTCTGCTGAAAAGGCTGGGGCTGCACTCTCCTCCTGTGATTTATCCAGGACATGGGGCTGCCTTGTAGTGCCTCTCTCTGGATAC
Organism: Setophaga petechia; assembly: GCA_024362935.1. Lineage (NCBI taxonomy): Eukaryota > Metazoa > Chordata > Aves > Passeriformes > Parulidae > Setophaga > Setophaga petechia. Next base: position 1,482,743 of record JANCRA010000001.1, on the reverse strand, counting down.
GACCAGACCCCACACAAAGCTGGTAAAGAATGTTAAATTAACAAGAACAGCAAGATTTGCAGTATCCCTAGGGCCCAAAATCTTCACATGATCCTTCTTCTGCCCTTTAGTATGAGAGCTCTGACATCTTGACAGCTTTAATAGATACCCAGGAGGCAGAACAAGAAAGGAAGATCTTCGTAGTCCATCTTGTCTTTTTTAATATGCTGAGGGATATTAAAACAGTGAAGCAGTAATACTTGGGGCTGAGGGAAATAGGTAACAAGACAACGTTTTAAAGTAAAGTTGTAACATTTAGGTAGTGAGACAAAAAACACACCAAGAAATTCAGTCAGCAGCATCCCTGCCCATCTAAAGTTCTTATCAAAGAAAAAAAAATCAAATGCTTTGATTCATAATTTCAAAGGCTAAGCCTGAGTTACATCTCTTCTGGGTTTTCTGCTTAATGTTATGTCTTCCAGAATTTACCTTTGAATTTTATTTCATCTATGAAAAAGGCTTTATAATTGGCTTATTGTCAATACACAGCTTCATATATATTCTGGATAAAGTGAATAAAAACAGTAATAGAGAATATTAAAAAAAAAAAAAAAGAAATCCTGTCCCATGTAAACAGCCATTATCCACAGTTAATAATGATAAATATATAAATAACACCATCTATCTTTAATCATAAAGAACTTCAGGAAAACTATGGCCCAGCGCCATAATTAAATATTGTAATTAAATTAATGGAAGTTCAGCAACTGAGTTCAAGGGGACCAGAGCCTGCCTTTGCAGAGGGCAAGATAAACATTGAAGGACCAGTTTAACCATCAGCCAATGGATCACCTGTGCAGAGAAATTGTTTTGCAGGTGAATTTGACTCTGGGACTTCTGGACAGGGAGGAAACGCTTCTCCACAGGTGACTGAGACAACACATGCAATTAACTCTGTGAGTCCTATGGTTAATTGAAAAAAAAAAAAAAAAAGAGAAACTAACCAAAAAATCCCCCATTCTCACGTGTCTTCCCTCCTCCACCCCCAGAGCTATAAAGACAAAGATGAGACAGGAGGTTACTCACCGTTGAGGAGTCACCGCTTCCAGTCTCAAGCGTAGCTCCCTCAGCACAGGTGGGTGGGTGGGTGGAAAGTTGACTAGCCCTGCCCCCATCTATGACATCACACTCTACCTCATAAAAGGTAGTGAAAGTGCTCTGAACTCCAGTCTGATTTCCGAGAGATACAGAAAAGAGATAGTGAGAGAGAGAGCAAGAGAAATATTGTGCCGCAGCGTAGAGCGAGGAGAGAGGGAACGTGTGCTGAAGGAGCTATGCTTGGCCAAGGACACAGGGCCTCCTCCACGATGAGTAACCCCACTGGCTGGGGGTTCCTTCACTCCTTCCCACAGCACAGGCCTTGCTGATTCAAAACAGGAACATTTTTGGGACCTTTTGATGACAACCAGAGAGGACAGAAAGCTCTATCCCAATTAAACGCTGAGTGACATCAGATCGGGCTTGAATTTGGTCAATAGATTCCTTATTTTATGTGTGGTTTTGTACAGCCAAACTGCACAAAAACATCCACACCAGTGCAAGCAGCTCAAATTCCAGTGATTGCAACAGGAATTACACTTGTGTTGCCCCATGTGGGATAAACATCCAATTCACAGCCATGGATTGACCCTTGGGTAGAGCAATCCAGAGGGCTGGGTCTCTTACACCAATGCAAGAGGGAGGGCAGGAACAGAATTATGGTTTTCTTGCACTGAAAATGAGAACTGACAAACTGTGCTGAAAGAACAAGTGAGGGAAGTATAAAAATTCTGGGCATATATTTATTTACAGAGCACACTTTCAAGTTCCAGAAAACAGCAATAAAATTGCAAGGAGGTGATGTTTTTAAAACTGTACATTTTTACACAATGACAGCCATACAGGCTGAGGCACATTTTTTTTTCAAACAACATCCCAAGGACTGTTACTGGAGGACTTAAAATGGGATATTCAGTCTACTTTATTGTAAATGATATTTTTATCATCCAAATTCTGGAAAAGCAGGTTTGGGAGTAAATATAATTGCTTATATTATCCACTGGGATTTTCTTAATAACCTAGCTGTAGACTAAAATTGATAAATAGTGTATTTTTTTTTCTGCTGTTACACCTAACTCCATTAAATAAAACTGGTTAGAGAATGGGGGACTTATTCATTGCCAGTAAAGACTGCTAGTGTAAGAGCCTGCCTTTTGGAAGAGGAAAAATAAATACTCCTTAAATGTCTTTTGAGGGTATGTATTCTAAGCACATGGAGTTAATATTGATGCTTTCCCTCAGGCTTTTTGTGCTACAAGGTTCATGTGAATTATAATCTAATAATGATTAGTATTTCTGTCTTAATAATGATTAATGTGCATGCCCTGCTCTGTCAGTGTGTTCTTTGTTTTTTCCTCCTTTCTTTGACTGAAAAAATTAAAAGTGTGTGACTCATGTCTAGTACCAGTCACTCCACCTGACAACAGAGTCAAGCATTTTCCTTCTTAACCTTCAAAACTTTTATCACTGTGGTTATCTGCAGTATCTGCAGATGGTGCTTTCAAGCAGTGCATTTGTGGGATTAAAAACTCAACAAAAATGGGTGCCCAGTGGGCAAAATGAAGAGTTATTGTGGCTGTTAGAGATGAGATGTAACTGCAGGAGCACAATGCAAAACTAGGCTGCAGCTGAGGAATGCTAAATGTGACAGTGCTGTTCATAATTTAACTGTGTTCTCTGTGCATCATCTCTTGATTACAAACGATTTGCATGTTTGAAGACAGACAGGAGGAAAACCTCCTCTGGTCCCCTGTACTGCACTGACTCCTTATTAATATTTATGTCTAATGGCCTGATAAAGAGAAAAATCCAATTTTTAAAGGCTTTTATGGTAAAAAGTACCAAGTAGAATTCAATGAATTCATAACTTAGGTAACCTATGGCTTGACTACTGCACCACAGTTGTTTTTGCCAAATAAAGTAGGAACATATTTCAAACTCCTATGGCCACCAGTCCTGATGGAGGCCATGTGAGGTTGCTCCTTCTGATAAAGAGAAGGATGTTCAGAGGATATAACCTTAAATATCAGAAAAATTACCCATGTAACAGCAGTTCTAAGATCTTGTAAAAAGAGAGTTTAGAGAGATAAAGAGGTAAATTGTCGTTTATTGGGATGAAACATGGAAAAAGCAGAATTAAATCCTGGAAGACTGAGTATGGTCAAGGACACTCTCCAGTAAAAAGAGAAGAAATATGGAGAAATATGGAAAATTCCAATAATATGATTTAAACAGTTCAATAGATTGGGTGGCAGATTATACCCCAGATGGTATTTTGGGGCTAATACTACTTAAATGTGAAATCTTGTTTTAACCAACTTAGTATGATATCTGTAGTTGGTAAAGAGAATATAAAGTGAAGAGCAAAGTTAAGAGCTGTGCACATAGACCTAAACACATTACTGAATAAAGCAGAGAAAGAATACACTTCATGAAATTATTTTTAAATGCATATACATACAAGAAAGTCCATAAATCTTCCAAATGTTTCAAGGAACACAAGATAAATTAAATGAGTGCATGGAAATGCAAAGAAACAGTAAATGAAGACTTTAATATCAAATATTTTCTTAAGGGATGTAAGTTAAGCCTAACAGCATAAGAAAACTATGTAAATGCTGGTCAAGTAATTGATTAAATCACTTGCACCCAGGCACCAGAAATCAGCTTAAAGCAGGGATCTGTGCTTAGTCTGACCTCAAAGATCTGATGGAAAAAAAAATCCCAATGTTCTTTCTTTCCTGCTGAAAAGGATGAACACGTGGTGGGAAAGGCAGGCACCACACAGGCACCTCTGGGTGCTGTCTGGGGAGATTGAGCACAGAAAACCAACCCTGCAAAAGCATCACCCAGACTGGCACAGACACAGAGGGTAAAAAAGGATGGATCGTGAGGAACTGAAGTGAAAGCTGGAAAAGGCCATGTAAAAATGCCAAAGTGACACTTATCATGAAAGTCTGAGAGCTTTGCACAGACACACCTCTGACCCAAAGAGGGCCAGCTGCTCTGGGGCATCAGCATGATGGATAATTGGGAAAATCCTTTTTGTACATTATCTGTCAGAGTTAAGGAATGATGAAATATGGAACATCCTACCTGACACGGAGTAAAGCTGTAACTTCTCTAACTTTTTGACAATGGAAATGTTGAACCCAGTTGCAGGTATAAAAAGGGGATGAAAATGTTTCTGCAGTCCTTTGGTTCAGATATTGATGCTCTAATCCAGTTTTACAGAATTCTAATTTGGTCTTTGATGAGATTTAGCACACATTACTTGCATATTTCATCTCAGTTTCCAGACATACTATTACCTACCTGGTAACCCTGTTCACAGGGTTTTGGTGAGGTTTTAGTCAGAATCAGAAAGAACTGATGTTAAAAGAAAGCTTTTGAGAATATCTAACAGTAAGAGGTTAGGACTGATTTTTCTGATAGTGGATAATTTTTTTACTTTCATTTCATATCAATGTCCTAATTTCATTAATACAAAACAAACCCTTTTTGTTGAAGCAGCTGCTTATCAGTCATGTAGATGTGACAACAGAACTATTCTTCCTTTGCTTCTATGAGGTACACAAATAATAATTTTAATAATAATATCTCCCAAGTGTGGAAGAAAATATTTCAGAGGTTAAAGATAGAAGGCTACTTTTAACCTTCCTTACTTTGTTGTAAGCTGTTCTGTTCAGTATTTGCAGTTGATTTTGCTCAGGTTGGTAAAACCTGCTGAATGTTTTCCCTTGAGTGCACATCTTCTTGTCTGTGAATAGTTCTGTGTGTGTTACTTGTCTGCAACTCTGGTTGTCAAGAAACACAATTACAGTCAAAGTCAGTGATGAGTCTGAACTTTAGCTGTTATTCTTTTAATATCTGCAAAAGCACCATCTGATAGTACTTTTGTAAGTGGGATTTAGTGTCACCACTTTCCAACTTGAGGAGTTAAATAATTGCAAGAGCTACAAGATGTACTTCTGTACAAGAAACACAACCCAAAATCTCCTATTGTGGGTTAAACCTGTCATTATGGAAATTCAGACCCCTGTAATTCCATGTGCAAGAAACAAACCTCATTTTCATTTATGGCCTTGGGATGAACCTATTAGCAAATCTCTGCTGTGCATGGGGGAAGCCAACTGAGAACACCCCAAGGGAAAGGAATTCTTATTTAATACAAAATGGTGATGCTTGGTCCCAAACCATCTCTGTAAAGACAACAAGATGGGAAAATAATTGAACATAAAATAGCACCAAAGCCCTCTCTTTCCTTCTAGTAATTCTTACAGGAATAGTCCTTTGGGACCATATCTTAGGGTGTGTTGGAATGGTCTTTGAGCCCTGCTAATTATTGTAGGGCTGCTGTAATTTGTGTATCACAAAGCCATTAAATTCCCATTTTCTTCCCAGCTCATTCAGCATGGCCTGGAATAGGAAAACAGGCTGAAGTGAAGCTGTAACCACTGTAGCAGGTGAGCCTTGAATTTTTGAGTGGCTACTATTTTTAAAACAAATGCAGTATGTAATGAAGCACATACAATAGCATTTCCTTCAACTCTCTAACCTCTTTCAATGGTCATACTTGGTTCAAGCCTCAGTCTTGAATCTGTAACATTTTACATTGTTTTTAAGGAATTAAATGGCTTCATATTGTTTGGTGTCAGAAACGCTTTTCTTTGCAGAAAATTGTTCTAATGAGAAATTTCAATAAATTTAATCTTCACAAATGCATGAATATTAGTCACTTGATAAAGCACAGAGCATGTTCCCCAGAGCCAAAATGCTTCTCAATAAGGATAAAAGTCTGACCTGTCTAAATTTCAGCCTACTGAATGCAGACATATAGATGGTGTGTGTGCTTCTTGTCTCCATGAATATATTATAATGAAGACAAGCGCAGTGTAATTTTGCTTTGCAAATTAAATTCCAGATAACATCTTTCCATTTATGCAGGATACATAATTTCATATTTATGTGTTTATACATGCATTCATATAAACTGAGGTATTTTTGTAGCCCTAAACATAGCCTTATATATAAAAATTGGAGCTTCAAAAGAACTGAAATTATTGCACAAAAAATATTTTCTTGTTGGATTATTCAGCTCTGTCTTGAGCTTTGTTCATCTACTTTTCCTGACATAAACTCTGTCTGCCACCATCCACCTTCTTTGAAGGAGCAGTCATACACTAAGAAAACAGATTAACCTTTCCAGAGGCTTCTGCACAGCTTTTTCTGTGGATCACAGCTATGATCCTCCTGATGCCCAAGGCTCAGGGTGTGCCCTATCATCCAATCCAGCACCTTTGGCAAAGGCAAAACCCTGTGAACTCCCTGACTCAGGAACAAGATCCTGCAGGATCTTTCACTTGGCTGAATCAAAACTCTGTAAAATCGTCACTTAAAAGAGAACTCTGGAGGACTCTTGTATAATTTTAACTTGAAATGAGCTGATTACCAACACTAGATCTTCTCATCTTCTACACTGTCTGCTCCAGGCTTGGATCCCTCCAAGGAAGCCAACTGCATAAACCCCCTGAGCTCCTGGTCCAGGCTTCCTTTAGTGGGATGCAACAGGCAAGCTACATATAATGAACTAAATTCCTATTATTGCCAAATATTTGGGAAGGGTATTGCACACAGCTTCAGAGTCACTACAGGTACATCTTTTTGCCTCTTTTCATTTTTTTAAATTCATCTTTAAGATGTTTCATAGGATAATTAGGAATTCTTCACTGTTTTAACTTTGAGAAAGCCCTAAGACAGAGCTTCTGTAAAATCCATCATATATAATGAATAGATGACCACGAGGGATTTTATCAGCACTCATGTTGTTTAACCTGTATAACTCACTGGTGCCTTTGTCCTTTAGGAGTAGTAAATTGACTCAGTGTCAGGATGATAAATTTTTTATGTTACCAAATCATCAGGTAGTCCCTTCATGGGCAGGGTACTGAGGGACATTCTCTGCCAGCAGGAGCTGGAGACTCCTAAATTAGTCAGCTCAGACAAATTTGTTCCAGATAAGGGTGTATCCAAACCTGTGTAAGTATATATGCTTCACACAGCCATGTATTTTGGAACTGAGTGCACTTGCTATGGCTGCATTTCACCCTCGCACGTATCAGTCTATCTGAAAACATTCAAACACTTATGCAGAGGTTACTTAAACATATTTCCAACCCAAACTGTCCATCTAAAACATCTCTCTGTATTTTTCATGTCTTTAATGTCTCCCAAAGCAGATGACATGAGCTACTTGAATAAACCCTGTAGATCAAGGTCTCACTTTCACAACCCAGCCCCAGCCTTCCTGTCTTTTCACAATGTCAAAATAAAGACCTCAAGTTTTTTATTTTCTCTACTTGCTTGTTCTAGATTAGAATCAAGTAGAGATTACTGTGGAGTTAACCAATTTTATCTCAGACTGGTTTTATCTCAGTCCTTTCCCAACACTGCAATTCTTTGATTTCATAATGTTATCTTGCTTTTGGTTTGGCTTTCTTCCCCTGAACGTTTCATATCTTCTATTTCTTTGGCTTACTTCCTTATTATTTCCTCAGTGCTGTTCTCTACAATCTGCTTCCACAGAATCACAGGATCAACGAGGCTGGAAAAGACCTCTGAGCTCATTGAGTCCATCCCATGACCCAGCACCACCGTGGCACTGAGTGCCTTCTCCAGGGCGGAGAAACACCTCCAGGGATGGTGACCCCACCACCTCCCTGGGCAGCCCATTCCATTGTCTAATCACCTTTTCTATGAAGAATTCCTCCTAATGTCCAACCTAAACCTCCTCTGGCACAGTTTAAGACTGAGTCCTCATACAGTGGCTGGTTGCCCGGGAGCTGGGGAGAATCCCCTCCCTCCCCTGCTGCCCACGGTGCTTTGGATGCAGCTCAGGGATCGTCTGGTTTCTGGGCTGCCAGTGCACATTGCTGGGTCATGTGGAGCTTTTCATCAACCAACACCCCCAAGCTCTTCTTATTATCATTCTCAGGTCTGCTCTCAGCCCATTCTCCTCCCAGCCTGAGCTGCAGAACCTTGCACCTGGCCTTGCTGAACTTCATGAGGTTCTTACAGACCCACCTCTCCAGCCTGTCCAGGCCCCTCTGGATGACATCCCTCTCTCCAGCAGCACCACACAGCTCAGTGCTGTCACAAAACAAGTGCTGAGGGTGCACTGATCCCACAGTCCATGTCAGTGGCAAAGATGGTAAACAGGGCCAGTCCCACCCCTGAGAACAAACTCATCCCTGGTGCCCATTTGGACAGTGAGCCCTTCACTACAACTCTCTGAGTGTGACCAATCAGCCAGCTCCTTATCCTCTTCTCTACAGTTTAGAGACAAGGATATGTGAGCCAGTAGCTCCACTTCTATTATAAATTTATAGCAAAACTCATTTTGTCACTGGCTGAGTAACCTTTTTGCACTCCTGAGTATCTTGACGAGAAGGAACCCAACAGTTTTGTCAATTTACCAACTCTCCCTTCAGGAACCTTTATTGCATATAATCCTCAATTCTTGTCTGGTTCAGGAGTATGAAATTGGTCTGTTTACCAAACTCCTAATCAACACTTTTCCCATTCTCTTAAGTGTTTTAAATGCAAAGGTCCTCTCTGATTGCCAGCTTCAAAACAAAGGAAAACACCCCAAAAGGCTTCCTGTTTCAGGGAAATGAAACACCCCATCAGGGGCTCTTAAGTAACTGCTCTTAATCCAAATTCAACAAAAGATGGCCTTGCTCACTTTTAGTAACAGGTGAAACTTCAAACTTCCTGATTTTTCTTTGAATCTATAGAATTAATATGGAGTAACTTGATATTTTACTGCCCACACGATACCAACTTGCTTTTACAGTGTGAGGTAGTTTTGAGTGATTCAGCCTTAATTAAAAGAGAAGTAGGATATTTAAGCTATTTTTATGAGATATAAGATCCGTAGGCAGAATTGATAGGGATACTGCTGGTGAGCTCATCTGAAATAACTGCTGGATGCTCACTGTTATTCTCTGATAAATAATGAGGCTCATTCATATTTGATAAGGCCGGGCTCTTTCTGGCTATCTTACTCTTATCACTGATCACAAATAAACATGTAATTATTTTGCAGTATATCTGCATTTGTTCATCCTTTTATGTATCCATCCTCCCAGTCGAGGTTTTGTCATTTTTCATCATGTCCCACCCTAAACTAATGGGATGGCTCCAGCCCTTTCACCTTCCTGTTCCTGCTAAATTCCTCATTGCAATTCACCATGCAAGAACTCCTTGATAAACTCAGAATTTACCTACACTGTTCTGTATTTTCAACAGAAAATAGGAATCCTTCTCTGGGTATCACTGCTGAGCCTACTATGTTAAGATAAATAGAACCTGGAAAATAACTGGGAACTGGATCCAGCTGAAGTGTATGTTTGGAGTGTCCCTTAGCTATTGATTCCATACTTTTGGACAGTGTTCAAAGGCACGTGGCTGCTACTCTGGATGACACTGCATATCTGTCTGGTTCACAAGTTTAAGACTCTGGCAAATTTTCTGATAATACAGCTGATTTTATCTGTAGGGCTCTAAATCAAACCTGAACATGATAAGGAGTTGCCTTGGATAAAGGATTTTCTTAAATTCTGCTCAGTCTAATCCTACAGGAAAAACTGTGGCAAATCTACTAACATAAACAAGAACTTTCAAAAATGCAAGCTCACAGCCTAAATGGATAGTTGGTAAATGAGCTGATCAGCTACTGAGCAACAGTAAAGAGAACAAGTGGATATTTATTCTAGGACAGGAAATGAATACATAGATTTGTTTTATTGTTATTCTCTTGCTAACAAGAGGCAGATAGAAATGCTAGAAAAATAAAGCAGCCCTAGAGTTAGAAGTCTAATTTTTTTATCTAAATAAGAAACATCATTAAAAGCAACTGAACAAAAGTAGCTCCCACAAAAAGGCAAGGCCATCAGCAAGAGTTAAGTATATGCAAATGGGATTTACTTCACTGAGAGCAGTGTACTCTCAGCACCTCAGAGGAATCATTCCAATACAATACTGCAAGTGATTATGAAGCAAATATGCATTACCTTAAATAAACCAAAGCAAGAGACAAAGCAAATTATTTTGAAGTGCTTTTACTCTGTAACTTCATTAAAGGAGGTTGTTTATTCTCAGAGGGGAACTAGAAATTGAATATTAAAATCTAAAATTACAGAAATGTAAATCTGTTTATGGACCAAGGTCAAAGAGAGTTCTATTACGAACAAGGCTATCATCTACACAGTTAGACATATTTTTAAAATACTTTTTAATTTTTGATATTAATTTCTTTTTGCCTTTATCTAACACCCTCCTCACCATGTTTGCTTATTTTCTTCCCTGCAATCTTTTTTGGGTTTCCAGGGCTCCTCACTGAAGAACTGGTATCAGATTTTTTCCTTATTTTACTTTTCAAAACTCCGTTGTAATCAGGAATTTAGAGTCTCACCTTGGAACACAAAGGGCCGAGTCAACAGAAGGTCTAAATTGTCCTGGCACTCTTTATATTAATGTGGGATTAGCTGATGTGTGCTAATCCCAATTGCCAGGTCTTACTGAACTGTAAAAATGATTCTGCTATCTGCATAGAGGGAGTCTGATGGGAAAGATCAAAGGAGAGAAAAGAGCAGAGGGGAAAAGGAATGGGAGGAAGGAAAGGGAAAACAACAGTGGGTTCTTTACTGAAATAATTCACAATTCCAGACTGTGACATTTTCTTACTTTTTGATCTGTTTTCCTATTTGCAGCAAAGTCACTGATGCCAAAAAGGACCCTTCATATGCTATGCTAGAATCATACCAATCTATAGAGGAGAAAAGCAAACAAGATCAGCTTTATGCTTATTTTCAGAGGTAAACCATACTGAACTACTGAATCTTGGGGGGAAAAAAAGGAAATAGAAGTTTCATCAAAAGACATACGGCACATTAAATGTTATGTACACAGTATTTTTGAAGTTGTTGCAACATATTTTTCTCTAACAAAACTGTAAGAACTGTGGGGTGGCTTTCATCTGTCTTTTAGCTTTTAATTGGTTTTATGTCTCTTTCCTTTATATATAACTATGCACACACCCACACAAAGATTCAAACATACATATGCATACATTCATTTCATTTATAAATATTGATTAATATTCTTAATAATAAAAAAAATCAAGCAGAGATCCTACTCCCCATAATAGCTCTGAATTGCAAGTCATCTTTTGGATTGCTCTGAATTGTCAGTGGTTCTTTGTAAACACAGTAGTAAATTACAGTATTGTAATAATTGTCATGGTGCTTGATATTTACATCAAAACACTTCAATATAGCACAATCACAGAAATTTACTTCTGTACTCATAGGTTGGGAAGCTTGAGTTCTTGATTTCTCTAGTTCTTCTAACATTGTACTGTATGCAAGTTGCCAAATAATGGTATTTCATTTTAGTATAAATAAAATACTGCTTATTTGTAATTGGCTATCCAAGAGAGAATGAAGAAGAAGATGGAAGCAGAAGCAGCAAGTAGACAAGCAGATGTGGATGTGCACTTGGATACCAGACCTCTGGATAGCAAAGGAGCATACAGTACCCAGCACCCTGAAGATCAACAGCTCAGAAAACACTGCCAGGAAAGCTCTGCACTGACTGGGCCATGCCAGATCACAAGATAATGCTCTCACAAAGGGATGCACAGGAGTTCAGCTCTCTATACCTCCTCCTGCTCAGAGCACCAGCAGAAGAAGCAAGCTGGGCAATCTTCACATTTTCAGTTTTACCGAGTCTTTGGAACAGACCCAAATAATTTCCGTGGTTGAAGCTCATTCTGCCTTTTGAGACTGACTGTGAAAACCCCACCAAACAGAAACACAATGGTGATGGAGCCTGGGAAGCAGCCAACAATGCCAGACTGGAATGATGAACTCAAGCAGTTTGGCCACTGATAATTCCACAACGGATGGGGATGTTCCAGGAACGAGGAGATGCGCAAGGCTCACAATGGCTTATTCAGCATCCACAAACACTGAATAAAAGACTCCAAAAAAGAAACACACACAACCACAAAAGCCAAGCCAGGAGAAGCACTGATTCGGGGGGTTGTTTCAGAGAGATGGACATGACAACTCAATGGGAATGAAAGGCTGGACCCAGATGGCAGGAGGTAAGAAAAGATCATGGCAATTACGATGCAGCACAGCTGTCAGTGATACAAGGACAGATCACGCCGCTGCTGTCAGGAGAATGGAAGAGGATTTCTCGTTGCTGTGGGAAGATCAAGGCATTAAAATTACACACGTACATACATCAAGAAGTGAAGACCAATTGCAGGACAGATACAGGAACCTTTAAGCAGCTCCTTTTAGGATTGTGTATATGACTTCAGAATGCCTGATCCAAGAAAGCCTGGCAAATGTTTAAGACCTTCTACAGTGCTTTGCAAAAAAAAAAAAAAAAGTTTTGTTACTGAGAACACTTTCTGTGACTTCTGATATGTTTGAGGAAGGCCAGTGATGCCACTGGGGAATCTCATGGATGGAATGAAGGGCACAAGTTGGTTGTTCTAATAATCTTCGTACTTGATTGGGCTTAAACAATGAAAGGGTGCTTTTTCAAAACCATGTTTGGAAACAATTTGTTTTCAGCATCTTGGGTCTCACAAATCGCTATTGTTTTGAACCCACTCAGGAGAGTGGAATATGTTACAAATTTACATACATATGGTGTGTACTTGAGTTACAGGATAACAAAAGTGTCATGGGGCTAAACTAGTGTCAAAGAAAAATAAGAAAAAAATCACAAAGAGCAGTCATTGCTTCTTTGTGGTTCTAGCATACTCCCAGAGGCTCAAAGGCCAAAATAGGAGAAGGAAAAAATATTTAAAAAATGTAAAAAACTTACTGCTTACAATATTACTGCTGCCTGACTTTATTTCTGCAAAAGGTTGTATGCAAGAAGGTTTTAGTGTTCATTGAAAAAACCTGAAATAACTGAGTGGTATTAGAGTATATAATCACTGTGCTTGCAATAGGACTTGAAAACAGCATATATATCAAAATTTAAAGTATTTTGCTGGCCTTCCAGAGTCTTTTGCTAAACCTAGTGTGCATTGGAACCTGAGTGAATGAATCCCATTAGTCATCACCATCTTAACAATATGCACTTCATAGAGAGTTGGCTTCTGCACAGAGGAAGGAAATTGCCAGTACTAACAAAGGAAAGAAGATTTATAACGAGCAAATATACAAAAGCTCCAAATAATTCTAATACTCATAGCTTGGCAATGACTTTCTAGGCTATGAAATTACTTTTCTTTTGGAAAAATGAAGATTCTACAAGGTTAGTATAAACAAAGGGTAATTGGAAAATCAAATTGCTCTACACAAGTTATTGTAAGGCCTGGAATAATGGTGACAGAATTAAAAAAAACCCAAAAAAACTAAAAAACAACCCAAAAAACCCAAAAAAACTTGCTTATGAATCAGTGGATTTTTGTTTTGCACATTATTGCAATCAAAAATTCTCCCTTTTAAGTGCTACATGGGAAACAAATGGCTAAAGACAAATCCCAGCTTACCCCTGATACAATGAGTTCTCCTCCCAGGTTCTGAACTTCTGCCTTCACTTTGCTGCAGATGTTGAGCTGGTGGCAGTACAGGGCAATGCGCTGCAGGTAGGCCAGCAGGTCCTGCTTGCAGGCTGAGTCTGGGCACTGCACACAACACAAATGCTGATCAGATGGAGCTGAGCTCATGGGGCCATGGACAGGCAATCAGACAGTGGCACTGGGTGTGTGTCAGGTGCATCTGTTCCACTTTGTCTTTACATGAGGTACTGGATAAAATGTGACTACTCAAATTCTACCTTTCATTTAACTCAAGATTTATGAATTGCAACCTAAAGATGCATTCCACCTTCCTGAAAAATGAGAAACCTCTTTATCAGCATTATGAAAATAATAACTTTAAAATATGCTCTGCAATTATTTATGGAATTGTACTGAACACCCAAAAGGTCAGGTTTAATTTGAAACCTCAGGTTGCATTCTGGACATCCAAGTTAAAATCCAGTATGGACCAGTTAACATCCAGATAAACCCAGCTGTGAGTGGTTATCCCCACTGCAATGCCAACTCCTGTGTGCCTGGCAGCCCCCTGGCATTTGTGCAGACATTCAGAGGATTAGATTAGGAATGTGCTGGATGCTGTGAGGTTTCACAATCAATACAGCTAGAAAGGGCCCAGTACAATTTATTCATAGTCTCTGGGACTCTTAATAGAAACTGCATCATCCCTCACAGTATCAACAGCATAACAAACAACAGCCCTGTAGTTAATATTCCAAGTCTTGCCTCAGGAGAGCAGACCTCAGTAATTCAGTCTGAAGAAACAGAGCTCAAAGGGCCCACTGCTAACAGCATGTCTCCAATAAATACTCTTTGGGGCTACCCAGCAAAGTCTGACAATGCTCCTGCATAGCTTGGGGACAAAGATTCCAAATATGCCTTTTTAGCACTTACAGAGTTTATGCTCAACTCAAAAAAAATAGATATTATCAGAGAATTTCAAGAAAAACTGACAGAATTAAATGCACATGAGTCAACAACATCACAGCTCCAACCTTGAGATCCCTGCTCTGGCCCCAGCAGCTCATGCTGGCAAGGATTGTGCTCATGGTGAAGTAGCTGGGTATGTTATTGACTATAACCCCAAATGGAGTCACTTGGCTTTTTTCTTGCCCTTTAAAATGAATAATAAACAAAGCTGGAGCTTCACTATAGAGTCTCTCTTCCTCAGACAGCTGCCACACCTTTCAGGCATTAATCCCTAAAAGAACTCTTCTCCCTACTGATGCCAATTCAGTATAAAAATATTTACTCAGTTCTTGAAGTCTCTGCACTGAAAGGAATGAATTTAAAGCAATACTTCTGAAGAGTTGTCAAGGCTTTAAATGTAAATACCCTAGAGTGAAAAAAATCTAAGGGCTCTTTCATTGGAACAATAATTAAAAATGCAGCTGTCCACAAAAAGTTTATATTGCTTGAGGGTCTCCAGAGTTCTGTGAAATATCATTAAAGTGTAAGCATTAAAACAAATACTTCATTCTCAAAATAATTTCTCTGTTTATTATTAGGGTTACAGTCCTCTGAAATTTAAAATATGACTCAAGTCAAGGCACTCTAAGCCTAACAAGTCTCCTTCTGTTTCTTTCTTTAAAATATTCCACCTCTGCAAACACTGCAGACCAGGAATTTCATCAGCTGACAGTTGGATTTCTTCTTTCTTGTGCTAAAATGAGCAGGTGCTACATTTGAAGGACTGGAATGGGTTAACTGCATGGAAAAATGCTCGCTGCTGCTGAAGACCTAGACCCAGCATTTCTGGGGCTACAGGAAAATGGAAGCTTTGGGGTTTTTGCCACTCTGGCCCATATTCCTTGGTGTTACACACCATCATATTCCTCCTTGAAGAAGAAAATGACATTCTCATTTTGAAGAGAAAGACTTCAAGGAAGTTACCTGTTCCCACTTCCAGCAAATTTTCTCTTGATGACAATGAAATGAAAGAAACTAGGAAATTTATTAAGAGGAAAACAGTGTAGTTTAATTTTTCTAAATCTAACATTAGCTATGTAGGACTTGAATTCAAATTTGGCTCTTGACTTTTAATACAATGCTTCCTGTTGCTCTCCAGATGAACAGATATATATGAAAATATATATACAGCAAGGTCATCTGTCCAGCTGTGACATGAATTTGGTAAAGGAACTGAGGACACAGAGCCCACAGCATGCACAACACACTGAGGCAAACCAGAAAATAGGGAGCCAGAGAACCTTGAAGGAATAAAGAGCCAAATCAAGGGAAAATTGCAGGAAGAATGAGCTGAAAAGAATCTAATCATTTCCAGGCACTTGGCAAGGGGAATGGAGCATCCAAATCCCTACTGCTTTTTGAACAGCAAAGACATTGTGGAGGTGATGATCTCACAAGTCCTTTCCAACCTGAAGGAGTCTCTTTCTAGTTCTATCAGGCCCAGAAGTGGGGCCATTTCTGAATTTTGGAGAAACTAATTTATGAATTTCCTATTCCATTTCCTGATGGGTCTGGAAGAACCAATGGGAAGATCAGGGTCCAGACTCTCAACAGGTAATTTTCTGGTTAAACAGACTTTTCCTGCAAAAGGCAACTCATCCACAGAGGTCCCACTGTGTTTCACTCATTTTGGGGGTACCTGATCAGCTACTGCCCGTGCCAGTTTGTCCATCCTGGATCCTGCCTCTGCAATCTTCTTGGCTGCATTAATGACATCAGATGTGTTCTTCAGGGGGCCCTTCCCTCTGTGGAACACAGGACAGTTACCCACAACCTCAATAAATCATGAAAAGCAACACTTTTAGTGACCCTGTTTACTGCTCATTTTCAGAATAGTAACACAAATGTCTTCTTAATTTATTACAATTTTGCCTCTTAAGTACTTTATAGTACAGCTTGATTAAGAAATCTTTCTGCTGTATTTGCTCTCCCTTACAAAATGCCTCACTGGCAATTTAGTCTGATGGTGCCTTCAAGCACATGAGCTGTACTTAATAGTATATGCATTTTTAAGTGCTCATTAGGCCAATGTTGTTCCTGGAATACACAACTATTTCAAAATGACGTGATTCCCAAGCCAGTGCTAAATGTTCAGCCCATGTCTAAAGCAAGAATGTCACAATTTAGAAAACCTTTTTTTTTAGAATGTTTTTTTGTTGGAAAATAAGGAGAAGTGAAGCATAATCATTGTGTTACACACTTGAATGTTACACTGAAAGCATGTATACTTAGCTTTGGGCCTGATCTTTCACCGTATTTTTAAGATGTCGCACAAAATTCTGATTTTAGTCATTAAAGCTACCAAAATATATTAAGACAGAAGGTCTCTACAGACTTCTGTGAGTTTTCATCAGACTCAAAACTTTAACCCTGCTTGTACCAATAAAATTGCTGCTGCTCCTGAGAAAGTCACAACTGGAAGCAAGTTCATTTTTCTTTTTTTTTTTAATGTGGAAAATGACAATAAGATCAAACCTTTTTTTAAAATTAAAGAGAAAACATTTTTTCTAAGCACAACACTGCATTATTTTTCGAATTTTTAAAAAAATCTAGAATGCCAAGAATAACATGCTGAAACATGGTTCTGTTTTAATCCTCTTTCCAGACTTTCATTACCACTTTAAGCAGATGAGATACAAGTATCCCACTTCTGGTGAACTTAAACTGCAGCAAAAATACTTCTTGGTGACCCCGTGTACTTCTACATTAATTACATGAGCAGCTCTGACTGTCACAAACTCCATGCATTTGAAAAATTATTCTATTCTAACACTGCTGAGGTTACAGCCAACCAAAAAGGTGTGAAAGGCTTGTTTCTGTTTTAATGGAATATATTAAACAACTTGGTATTGAATCTGATGCAGAGAGAAATGCGCTTTGATTTTATTTTTTTTTTAAATATACTTCAAGTGTGTCAGTAGTCTTTATCTCATTCTCAAATTAGTTTTGTTCTTTTGATGCTAGAAAACACAATTATCAAATTTCCAATTTCATGGTCAGCATATCAAAGGTTGTCCAGGAGGTTGCAGAAACTGTGCATGTTCTGGGCTGTTGCTTCAAAACATAATTTTCTTCCTTCCATGATACAATGACACTGTTTGGGCAGTTTTCACCCTATTTTTGTTGACAGAAGGATCAGAGACACCAAGGCAGTACAAATACAAAAGTAACACAGAATTCTGTAAAATATCCTCTCCATCCATTTCCACCCCTTGCCACTATCCCAGGCTGCTGCAAGCCCCAACCAACTGAGCTTGAACACTTCCAGGGATGGGACAACACAAGGAATGAATAAATGGATGTCTGATTTTAATCCTGAAAAAAAACCCAGGAAGATTTTCATCCTGTTTTGTGTAATCACATTTTGATAAATACCATTTACACTTTTGAACCCACTTAAAAAATAAATACTGAACAAAATTTAATTTACTACAGTGATCTGGAATTCAAAGAATCTTGTAAACCTTTCTCCCTGGTGTGATTAGCAACATGACCATAATAAAAGACAATAATTTTGTTTACATTGTATCATTAATGAATGGCCTGTGCAATTAGAGAAGAATAAGGCATCAATAGAGAAAAGAAATGAAAGTAAAAAAAAATTCATTACTGACAGACTCCCACGAAGCATTAGATCACACCAGCCTCATTTCATTTGGGATTTTTTTTTGGAAGGAAGTTCAATGTTCAAATGATATAAATAGTTTTGCCATTATTTTTGATTGACACAAATTGTGCTGAAATGTTGAAAGTTCAGAGAGGCACATGCACTTAGATGGGTACTAAAGGAAATGTCACTGGAGTGTCTGTAAGGTCACAGACTAACTTCACAAAATGATCTGCAAATAAAAGAGACTTGCAAATAGCACAAAAAATTCATGTGATTAATCCCACTTGGACAAACACCCAGAGCAGAGTATAAGACGAGCATTCCTTGGCTTTGCATCCCCAAAACCACAGCAAATCATCTCAAAAGGGCTCAAATCAAGCAGAAAAGGGGAGATGTGGCCCATGTGAGCTGCTCAGCTGGGTAATTTAGTCCTTACCTGGTGAAATCTGTCATTTCCATCATGATCATGCACATCTGCTTGGCCAGCACGATGATGTCATTGCCGCTGTCGTCCCACTTGGCCACCTCGGCGTCCAGCTTGCTCTTCTCCTGGTGGAATATCTCCACCTGCTCTGCAATCTTTGCCTTCTCCTCCTGGGGCAGCTGGGCCATGATAGCCTGGAGAAAGAACAGGAGCTGGGCATGAAAAGAAGGAAGATACACACTGCATCCCAGCAGCCTGAGTTTCTTTTTATGGGAGTTGAAGATGCAGAATCCTGTAGGCACTTGATTTCTGTCAGGACATGTAAAAGCACATTCACAGCATGTTTATGCCTCTTCTTGCACTTACAGGATGATAAAATTTCTATTTATGATGTCGTGATTATTCACCAGTTGACGAAGGAGAATTAAATCCCAATTTTGAGGAAGAATAAAGCAAGTGACATTTATGGGAAAAGGCAGACTGAATTGCTGTGTCTCCCCAAGTCTCATCCTCTGTCAGAAACAGAGGATTTCAGATTAACACAACACTAAAATAAACTATGGCACACAAGACAATACATTTGAAGTGAATTGTAACAAGTGTATCTTTTAATGATATTTAGTGTTCCAATTTTCTCTTGGAAGAGATGCAAAAAGGCACTGGACAGGTTGGTACTGATCTGCTTCAGCATGAACAAAGCACAAAGTTCCTGCTCCCCTCCAAAAACACCCTAAAAAAATTATAATAATTACTTCTGAAGATCAAATGGACACTTTGAATAATGATTTCCAAGTTAAGCTGTTATTTGGCTCTAGGGCTTCTGAAGACCACATTATGCATTTAATGGGGTGTGACACATATTTAAGTGTCGTTACATTTTTTTCTTGTTTATGTCACTTTCAATCAGCTGAAGTCTTTTTCTACATATTCTTAAAATGCTCTTGGCTTTTAAAAATTCGTAATTGACCTTTTCCCAAACTGAAATTAAAAAGGGTTATAAACAGTAGATCAGAAAATGAGAAATTTGCAAGTTAATCAAATTAAAATTCAAGACGAGTTTTAATTAGGCCTTATCAATGTAACTCAGCAGTTTCAAATGTGAGCATAATAGTCTTTGCACAGAAAAATGCAGTGTAAGTCAAGCTAATAAATAAATATATAAAATGCACATAAAACAACAGAACTGAGGAATTAACTGAAATCAAAAGAATATGATAGGAGCAGTGAAATTTGGGAAGTTTATCTGTATGGTTTGCCTGTGGGTTCTTCAAGTGGCTGCTTCACCTGCACACTCTTTAAACTGGTAAACAGTGCTTTAATAATTCTGTTCCAGCTGCTGATGTGCTTTCAAAGCAGCCATATCCTACAGCAAATGCAGCCTGTAAATTCCACTTTTATTTCTACTGAAGACCAACACAAGTCTTTGTGCTAAAACACTACCAGCCTTATGGAGTAAGCATATTAAACAAATCCATTACATGGCATGAATAAAAGTATTTTGCATCTTTTCCACAGGAAAAGCTCAGACAAAATTCTATTCTGCTCAGCACTCCAGCCTGGGGACTGGGCAGCTTCTGCTTAGGCTTATTTCCCTTTTAGGTTTTTATGATTTGTTGCTTCCTGTGCCACATTGCAATCTAGGTTATTCAGGAACTGTCTTTATGATATATTATGTTTATACAGTGTGTACCTGATCAAAGCAGAAGGATTTAAGCACAGCAGTAATAATAACCACAATAAATGTAGTAGAATTAAGAATCCTAAATCCTCAGGTGAGCTCGATTCTTTGTAAGAAAAATTACTGCAGACTTTACTTGGGTTTCAGATCAAGAAAGGATGATGTGCTACCCAGTCCTAAATGTAACAAAAGATGAGAAAGGCTGTGAAATCTGACAAAACAGTCTGTACTGTATCTCATTTCTGCTATACCTGAGATTTGCTTTAATAGTCAATACTTTGACTATCTCACACAGGAGTTTATGCTTTTTAAAATATAAAACCCACAAAAGATACTCAACTACATCCAGAACATCCTGTCACCAGTCTCACAGTAAAGAATCCAGGTATTTTTTGCCTTAGGGATGTCATGATAAAACTCCCATTTTTCTGATACATGGCACGGTTAATTTACCATCTATATTCAATATTTGGGAAAATAATTTTAAGACAAAAAAGAAATCTCTGCCCATTTCACTGGATCCATGCCTTGCATTTCTCCCACACCTCTGAGTAAGCTTCTTTCAGATTTTTGTTATTCTACTGTTACTTTGCAGGGTGCAAAACCTTCGTGTCAAGCCCCAACCCACAGCAGCTGAAAACTCTGTCCTGGTCCTCTGAGCTTTCACAGCATCTTTGCCTGCTGCTCTTTGGGTTCTCAGCCCTACAAATCCTCTTCCAGACTCCAAGGTAAGAAATCCCCATTCCAGTTACTAACTTTTGCTGGTTTTTGAATTTGTGGGGAAGATGCTTCTTATTTATTCCATAGCTTCACTTCTAGCACATCAGAACAAACCAGGCTTGTGTGAAACACCAATGAAAATCATTCAGATAATTCCCAGTTTCCTGCTGGCTCTCTCCTGGAAAATGTTAAAATGCTTTTCTTTAAAAAAACCCTTTCTTTCCAGTCAAATATATTTTCACGATGCATAAAAATTATATTCTGATGATTTTTTTAAAATAATCTGAGCTGAGAAGACTATTCAGTAAAAAGTAAACATTCATCAGAGGGTGGCACAATCCTGAGTGTTAACAGGAATGTTCCTGAGTGTTAACAGACTCCACTTCCCAGCACCTGTGACCCCTGAAGCACTCATCAGCTTAATTTGCAATCCCCATGCACAAGCCGAGGTCGCAAATCACAGTGACTGGAGTTTATCATGATGTAATTACCCTGGTAAAATTACATTGACTCAGTAGCAAATGTCTTCAATTACAATTAAATTACAGGGACTACTCAGTAGCTTAAACAGATCTTCTTGACAGGTTTGCACACTGGGAAACATGACTAATGTAAGATTTCTCTGGATACAGCACATGGTGCACTGATGGGATTTTTTTTTTCCTTTTAATTTGCTGACTACTCCCACAGTTTCAGCACATTCCAAACCTGCAAAGCCTCCTCTTACAGCACTAGCTGGAGCAAGCAGCTGATACTAGGCACCACCAAAGCCTCAAGACCATTCAATAAATGCTACTTAAATGCGTTTGACATGAAAAAAACCTCCAACAGCTCTGTCAGCCTGGTCCCATCCTTTCTCAAACAACCCTGAGGACTGGAAACCACCTTTGCTTTCTGAGGCAGAGATTTTATGGGATGCACACGTGGGGTTGCACTCACCCTTGCGCTCTGGCCAGCAATGAGCTGGTCATCCTCAGTCTGGACGCTCGTCCGGCTGCGCACGTCGTAATCCTCCTGCTCGAAGTCGGAGTCGTCCTCGAGCTCCTCGGGGGTCTGCAGAGAGGAGATGACAAGCTTAAAAAGGACACAGAGCAAGTCCTCTGCACAGTGAGCTCTTATTTCATTGACTACCAGCCCAGGAAACGCTGTTCTGTTCTTCTCTGAAATGAATTTGTCTGCCCCAGCAGTCAGGAACTGAAATTGAATTGTCTTAAAAATTAAATTGTTTCAACTCTAGTTTTCTTTACAAATGGCATTTGTCATTACCTTGCCACAACTTTTCTTGCTGCAATTTCTCTTAACTCTGTTAACATGATGAATGCAGTTCCAGGAACAAATATCCTTTGGAAATACTAACAACTGGAATGCAGTATTTTAAAATAATGTTATTTCATATATAAATGGTCACTAACACTATTATGTTACTGGAAACTACATGTAATCTTCAAAAGAGAAAGTAAATACCTGGGAAAAAGCAACTAACATCCTGGAAGAAAAATTTATCAAAGTAAATAAAAGATTTCCCATTGAAAGAAATTTTAAATTATGTCAAGTGGTTTTGAAACAAACATGAAATTTATAATCTGTGTAATCTTGTTAGTTCACATGGTCCTTTTCATATACAGAGCTTTGGAATTTGACTCATCCCCTTCTGAGACAATGATGTCTCCACTGCTGATGCTACAAATGATGGGAAGGTTTCTTGGAAGATTGATTAAATCAAGTTACATATTTTCAGGCTTCAGATTGTTTAAAATGTTGGAAGAAGGGAGAAAAAAAAATGATGGATCTGTTCATTTGGGGTTTTTCACCTTCTAGCAAAAAGTTCTGAGAAAAAAATGTCCTTATTTATATACAGAGAGACAGTCTATAGTATGATATCTATATTATATATCATACTAAGTTTATATATATATATATATATAATATAGATGATGCAAAAAAGTGGAAACTTTAGAAAGAAGATTATATTCCATTATATGGTTGAAGAGCATCTGCTACAACAGCCTGAGTAAGTTCTGTGGGTACCAATCATGACAAAGGCATGATGAAAAAGAAAAGAAAACCACAGTAACTGCAGAGAAATCCTCACCTTCCTGGGCACCCACCACCCCCAGTGGCAGCCAGAAGGCCCAAGCAGCACAGAAGAAATCAGCCAGGCTGGCATTGGTGCTTGGAGGCAATGTCAGGGTTCCAGCAGAGGTGCCAATCACTGCCAGTTGTCACTACAGCTCTGTCTGGGGCTGCTCAGCCCCCAGGAACGGCTCCAAACCCTCGAGTGGAACGCACAGGAACCTTCTGGGGATGTTTCTGTTCCAGCCTGGCTCCCAGCACCAAGGGCTCTTCCCTGTTTGTGGCTGCGCAGTGAAGCGCACAGGATGGGGAGAGTACAGCACAGCCATCCTGGTGGGACTCTCAGAGTGTGAATCAAATACGGGCTGTGGTGCTGAGCTCGAGGAGGAAATAACCAAGTGTGACAGTGTGGTAATGAAACTGCACCTCTGAAGAGAGGCAGGCACAGAGAGTGTGTCTAACAGGACAGGCAGGAGAGGAAGTTCAGATGAAAAATGAATTTACCTTCTCTCTGCTGTTACAGGTAAAATAGGATTGGTACCCATCCAATGGTCTTGTTTTTCAATCTCCTTTAATCTCTTTGTTGTCTCTGCTCAGCTGCCCGAGGGCAGGATGAGACCTTAAAATCTGTCATGCACTAGCAAGGTACAAAGAGAATCCTACAACTGCCTGAGCAAAGAGTGTTTTCTGTCACAAGACTCAGCTTTTCATCTGCCTAGGCTTTGCTGTTTAGAACAAGAACAGGGTGCAGAGCTTCAATAAACCACCTGGCTCTTCCCCATCCTCCAAGTCCACTCAGTGAGCCAGTTTCACTGGTCATTGTAGAGCCAGTACCCTTTCACACCTCAAATATACTCCTCTTACTTTCTTCTGTCTCCACTTTTATAAATAAGATTATAAAACATAATGTGCAATCCTTCCCAAGGCTTTCATAGTCAAACTTGTAGTAAAGATGTAATATTAAAAAATATTACATCTCAACATGGTAACCATTAAGGACATAAGGCTGCCTCTTAAAAAGAAAAAATATTCTGAAAATTCTATGCAAGGACTTATTCTTGAATAAATATCCAGAAAAAATGTATTGCTGTTACTGACATTCATGATCTTGAAACCTGTGGCCTTTAAAAGACTGAAATTTAATGGGTATACATGTTGAACTTGGAGAAAATGTAGTGCAAACCAAAAGGGCAAGTAATGCAACTGTTAGCAATATGCTACAAGCACAAGACATCTTCCTATTTCCCCTCTGTACAAGTGAGATCTAATTCAAAGTGATCTTTCAGATTCACTCTTTTCATGTTTTCAAGTGTGGTGAATTTTACACTCTCCTTTTCTTCCCCAAACAGCTGAATTTGGCAATAGGGTGAAGAAGTGGGGTTAACCTTTATCTGTTTGCTGCCATTTTGAGCATTTTCATGCTTTTCACCATTGCACCTTTGCTTTGTCTCTGCTGATCCCCTGGAGATGCAGCCCATATAAAATAGAGCCTCCCTTTTGTTTAGACACAAAGTTACAAAAAAAAAAAATTATATTGAATTTCACTCAAAGGACTACTCTTAGCAAGGCCTTCTAAATACACCAGAATGACTCTGATTTTTGTGCACCACTAACAGGACCTTGATATTTAAAACCTTGTTTCCAAGACAACAGAGTCTGAGATTTCATTTCTCTGAGCTGGAAGACAGAAAGACTGATTGTGTCTTTCAGACACCTGGATTGATGGTTACACAAACGTAGGAATCACAGATCTGAGGCTGGAGACAGCTTCCAAACAGAGCTGACAGCCACCAGTGGCAGAGGAAGCTCGAGTAATATTCAAAAGAAATGGATATTATGCACTGATTGATTTCAGCAGAAAAATGGACCATTTTCATAATTTTTAATCTGTTTTGTAGCACAAGCCATAAGAGTTCCCAAGATTCTTTTTTTCAAATACAGTATCTCTACTACACACAACATTCATCTAACTCAGAGGAAGTTGTCCAGTGAAGAAAAATCTTTCACAATCCTAGATAAATCACACAATAAATATATGCTTTCCTCTTTTGAGATGCATCTTTTATTTCTAATATGAATGTGGTGACTTTCAAATTCCAGGCATTGGAATATATATATATATATATATATATATATTAATATCTCTCTGGCTGTTTGATTGAAGAGCTTGCTGTGAACAAAATATCTTCCATCTCTGTCATTTTTTAAATCTTTTGTGACTGCAGTATGAAAATGTGAATTATACAAGTATAAGGAATAAAATGGCATATATATGTAGATTTAGAAATGCTGTTTGTTTCATATTTCACCAACTCAAATGTACTTGATGAAGACAGAAACCCCACTTTGCTATGCACTTAAAAATTGTGAGATGCAATTACAGGAATTTCAGCACTGAGAACACCAAGTCAAGCTAACCTTGTAACCAGAGCAAAGACTGAAGAGATGAAAAGATACTCCTCTATTTTTACAATGAAAATTCCTCTAATTCTAGAAGACAAGGAGAAAAAAACCCCAGACTTTACAAGGTGCTTTTAAATCCAGCTCCACACTGTTGTGAACATTTGTTTTGTACCACTGCAAGCAGCACCTGAGAGCCTCAATCAGAGACCCTCTCTCGCTGCAGGCCTTCAGTTGTTTGGTGATTTACAGTAAAATCTAACACTTCAAATCCAATCTGAGGAGCAGCAGGCACTCAATGGAAACACTGGACCCCAGGACACCCTTTGGAGATAGGATGTTTCAAAAGATGATGGGATTCTGCAGCAAATCTGGTTTTACAGACAGCACAAAATGTTGCAGCACTTTGGATTTCACCCCAATGGCTGCCCCAGAGGTGATGGTGGCTAAACCTGACAAGTCTGGCAGAGGGGAGGAACATTAACAAACCCAAAC